>CM038675.1:476495739-477819088 GCA_021605145.1 Aegilops bicornis | reverse complement strand
TGGGCGACAACGACAGTATTTTATTAGCTTTTTGGTTCCCTTGCCGCTGAAAGTTAGGTATTTTGCACTATACAATCGCTCAAGCCGGTGTACCAACTCGCTTGTACATTCGTGCATCTCGCCTATGTTGCCACCTGTCGGGAGACCCCTTGAGCATATATAAAAGGAGGCCCGAGTGCAACGAGAAAGGGTTCGGGTTCAAGGCTTTTCGCAAAGGTTGAGGTCATTCGACCGCCATAGACTAGATACACTTCACGCTTAGGTTTTGTAGCTCGCATTTCTGCTCCCTAGCAAGAACACAATAGATCAAACAAGCAGCAAGTAGGGAGTTTTATCTTCCTCGAGAGCTCCGGTTGGGTAAACCGCCTGTAGTGCATCGCCGATCCGCTTCTTTCAGGGCGACTCTCCTCCCGAATCCACATTAAAAGGGGGCTCCGTCCGTCTTAGCCCATAGGTGTCCGTGGGCACGAACAGCCTCCCCGACATCTCCGGGCGCGCTGTAGGGGGGCGCCAGGCCGTGTGAACTGATCCGCGCTTCACGCTGAAGCGCGCTATCAACATCTTTCCTCAACATGCCACCGAAGAAGAAGGCTTCGCAAGCAGCAAGCCGGTCTTCGCTGCATCACTCCACCCTCACCGCAAAGAACGGGTGGTGGTGTGACGCCGGCGGAGGAACGGGCGCCGACGGCGTTTTACGCGACGCTGCTAAGTCCAAGGGACAAGGCACCGCACTTCGGGCGTCTGCCAAGATCCCCAAGGCCCATCTTCAGAGAGACGCGAGACCAACAACGCCATGGCGCTCACAACGCCATACGCTCATTGATCGAGACCTCAAGACCAAAGCATGCGCGCCAACATGCCGGGCGCTTAGTGAGATACGGCCGCCGGACGGGCGCTGCTCCTTCTAACGAAGAAGTCCGGAAAGCGTGTCCCGCCTCGCACTGCTTCTCCAATGTCGCTTTACTACCTGCAGCGTAGTATTCGCGAGCTCAACCGCTTCCTCGACTACCCTCCAACGGCCGAAAAGGTCGACGAGTGGAGGGCCACTATCCGTAGCCTCATCGCTTTGTTAACGGCGACGCCCGCTGGCAACTAACACCATCGCTAAGCCGCTGGCGAGACGACAAGGCACGAGCCGGTGGCGACGAGATCGCCGGAGGTGCAACCACCGCACTTCTCCGCCAAGAAGGCTAAGATCGCCGACTCACCGGATCCACCTCGACGACTCCTAATCGCATCGCCGACCCGCTGAAGCTCGCCGCGATCAGCGCCAAGTTCTCCATGAGCGACAACAAGAGGACGCCGAACTCCCATCGAGCGCCAAGAGAAGCGCGACGTCAATCCGACAAGCGCTGGGCCTTCTGCTGACATGCACGCGCCGTGAGGGGCCAGCGGACCGTCAGACGCTGTAGGTTGCCCTGCTCACTCACCATGAGCTGCGGCAAGTCCAAAGTGGCCCAGCTTTAGAAAACTTCAAACCAGACGTGCCGGAGAAGTATGATGGCAGGACGCATCTGTCGGAGTTCCTCAAGATTCACACCATCGCTGTGCAGGCTGCGGGGACGGACGACAAGATCCTTCGCCAACTACTTCCCCGCCGTGCTCAAGCCCAACGCCAGATCTTTGGCTCATGCACTTGCCGGACAGCTCCATATCCTCTTGGGAAGATCTGTGCCATCAGCTTTGTTGGCGCTTCACAGTGTGGCCACAAACGCCATGGCCAAGGGGAGCGACCTTCACTTGCTCGCCCGTATGAAGGAAGGAGAGTCCTCGCAAGTTCATCCAGTAGATTCGTACCAAGCGGCACTACAACATCCTGTGACGCCCACCCCGCCACATGGGTGATCGCCAGATTTCATCGTAATGTGCGGAACCGCAGGATGAGGGAGGAGATGGCGATGAGCAAAGTCAAGGACGCCAAGCTGATCTGTACGCCTTTGGCCGACAAGTGTGCACGCTACCGAGGAAGGAGGAGACTCCTGTGAGAGAATGCGTACAGGATCTCGACAAGGATGACACCGCCCCAAGAAAGAAGGGCCAAGGCGGCGCAGGCAACAGAAGAAGAAAAGCAGAGAGGTGCTAGCTGTCGAAAGGCAGTCCGCAACGGAGGCAGCGACAAGAACGCCAAGGTTGGGCGGTTCGCAAGGAGGTTGCCGATGCCAACCACTGGCCGGTAGGTGGCCGCCGACAAGGTGACGATTTGCCCGCAGTAATACCGCAAGATCCATCGCACTAAGGGCCACGCATCTCCGTGAGCTGCAAGAAGGTTGAGCAGCTTGCCGAACAGCAGAGAGCTGAGTACGAGCTGCAAGACAAGGAGAAGCGCCCAGAAAGTGCCGGGGAGCAAGCAAGAAACGTTCCGGCCGGGGAGGACGCCGCTGACAAGGCCAAGCAATGATGACAAGGAGATCGACCTCCCGCGGCCGCGATAAGGATGAAGATGATGATGACGACGAAGATATGGAGGACGCATTTACGCCCGATGAGCAGGAGTTTCGTGAAAGCCACAGCAGGTTCTTCAAGATTGACGGAGGTGCTTCTCGCATACCTCCCACCGCCAACTCAAGCAATGGATGCGGAGGTCAATGCAAAGGAACCATCCATAGAGTCACGCGAGCTCAAGTGGTCTGAAGACGCCTATCATTTTTGATATTGAGGACCACCCCGATCAGATAATCGGGTCGGGTGCTTGCCGATGTTGGTCTCACCAACCATCCGCAACCTCAAGGTCACAAAAATGTTAGTTGACAGCGGGCCGCATGAATTGATCTCCTCCATGTGCTCCAAGCTTCAAATCCTCGACAATGAGCTCGAAGAGACCGGAACCTTCCAACGAATCAATCCGGGAAGGAGCAAGCCAAGGGGAAGATTACGCTGTCGGTCACATTTGGCAGCGAAGCTGAACTTCATAATCGAGAGGGTTACGCTTGACGCCAGCCGATTTCCCATTACCTTACAATGGGATACTTGGCTGGCCCAGCCGCCAAGTTCATGGCAGCCTCACTACGCCTACAACCTATTCAAGATGCAGGCCCGATAAGCGCCATCTCCGCCCATGGAGACAAGAAGGATGCCCTTATCTCAGGCCGATAAGATCTTCCGGATGCAGCAGCCATGCGATGCATCGCCAGACACTTGCCGTCAAGCTCCCCGGGGAAGAAGACCAAGTCCAAGTCCGTTAGGGCCTCGATGCTCACTCCGCAAGCGCGCTTTCTTCGAGTGCTGCGCTACCGCCGAGGACGCACCATCGAAGCTCCACCGCAAGTGCAAGAAGATGGTGGCTCCGCCAAGACCAAGAAGGTGCCCGCCAAGGAGGACGGCGCCGGTGGCACCTTTCACCATCGCTGCCTCTGCTTTAATTCCAAATAGGAAGGCGCGCTGCTGCTTTCCTCATGGGCGTAATCGTCGACGTGTTTGCATGGCAACCGTCCTGATATCCCCGTGTTCCTGTGAAAGTGATTGAGCACCGCTTCGCCCGCTTTGTCCTCGCGCGCGCCCGGCCAAGCAAAGAGTCGTGAAGCAAGCGTTGAGCGCCAAGAATTCATAGTCAGAGAGATCAAGATACCGGAAGCAAGCAGTCTTGTCGAGGAGTGCTCCATCCTACGTGGTTGGCCAATCTTGTAGTCGCGCAAGAAGGCAAATGGGAAATGGAGACTTTGTATTGACTTCACGGATGTTAATAAAGCTTGTCCCAAAGATCCATTTCTGCCGCCGCATTGACCAGATTGTTGACTCCACGGCCGGATGTGATTTGCTTTCGCTTCTTGATGCCTACTCAGGATACCATCGATCTTCATGGCTGAAGAAGATGAGGAGAAGACCGCATTCATCACACCATTCGTGGCACATAATCGTTTCATACGGATGCCTTTCGGGTTTGAAGAATGCTGGTTCAACATTTGCAAGGGTAGTCCATAACGCTTTTGAGCCGCAAATGCCGTAAATGTAGAAGCCTCACATGGATGACATAGTGGTCAAGAGCAAGGACAAAGCAACTTTGGTTCAAGATTTGGACGAGACCTTTGCAAATCTCCGCAAGATCAACCTCAAGCTCAACCCTCGAGAAGTGCGTGTTTGGAGTCCCTTCCCGCAAGCTTCGGTTCTTCGTGGTCTCAACAGGGATTGAGGCAACCCCAACAAGATCAAGGCCATTGAGCAGATTGAAGCACCAAAGCGCCAAGGATGTACGAAGACTTGCCGGTTGCGCGGCTACCTCACAGGGTTTATTTCTAGGTTCCGGCTTGAGCGCGCTCGCCGCTTTTTCAAGATTTTGAAAAAGGCAGGTCCAAAGAAAATGGACTCCCCGAAGTTGAGGCTGCTACAGCAGGACTTGAAGAGATACCTATCCTCTACTCCAACACTTGTCGCACCTAAGCCACAAGAGAAGTTATGCTTCGTCAGACATAGCGACAACCAATCAAGTGGTTAGTGCTGCGTTAGTAGCGAGAGAGGGAGGCGGGTGACGAGCCAAAGAACCACGGCAAGCACATCCAAATGACAAGCTGTGTGGGCTTCTCCGACATGCTTCCGTCCCCATAATGACGAGTCCGCTGAAGACACAAGAACAGACATGTAAAAGGATGGTGCAGCGCCATTTACTTTGTCGGGCCTCTTGCAGGGGCTAGGTCAAGGTACTCCGTGTGCAAAACTGCTTTTTCGCCTCCCTCATGGCCTCGAGAAAGCTGCGCCCATTACTTCAAAGCACATGAGATCACAGCTTGTCACCGCTTCCTCAAGAGGATACTATAGAATCCGTGTTTGGCTGTGCAAAAGGATTGTCGAGTGGGCATCGGAGTCAGCCAAGCTTTGGTCCTAAGTTTGGAAAGCACATCAACTATCCAAAGCAAGTAGCCTTGGCAGTAATTCATAGCGTAACGGACGCCAACGCCAGATGAAGAGATTCCGAGACGCAGCATCCCTGGCCAAAGAAGCAAGCAAAGAGTGGTCGATGTACTTTGATGGTGCCTTCGCCGCAAGGCGCCGGTGTCAAGCGTGCTTTGCGCTTATCGCACTCCACCGGAGAGCACCTCAAGTATCAGTCTGCCCGATGCACTTTCCCAAGGAGCAAGCGACAAACAATATCGCAGTATGGAAGGCTTGCTTGCCGGTCTCAGGATCGCGGTGGACCTTGGGATCAAGAAGCTTATTGTCGTGGGTGACTCGCAACTTGTCGTCCGACAAGTGAACAAAGATTACCAGAGTCCGTTGATGGAAGCCTACGCTGATGAAGTGAGGAGTTAGAAGAGCACTTTTGACGGCTCGCAAATGGAACATGTTCCAAGAGCTCAGAATGATATTGCCGACGCATCGGCGTCAAGTGCGCCGCGCTTAAGTTACTCGTGGAACCAGGAATTTTCGCGGCTCGTCGACTCACCAACCGTAACACCATCGACCGGATGAGCAAGAAGAGGAAGTTGGCCTCTGGTGACTACTTCCCGACAGAGCTTCCCGGTTGCTGCTGCAAAGGTCCCCAAGATCAACAACAGCAAGAAGCCTTTGAGGAGCAGCATGCCCGGCTGCATCTCTGTGGTTTGTTTCTGCTGCAGCAAACGCCTCCCCACAAGTCTTGCTCCGCAAGCTTGTCGTGGAGCATCAAGTTCTGCAAGGTCAGTGCTCTGCCAGAGAAGCCGATGTTCCCGCAGCAGCAGATGTGCCTTTAGTCCTTGTTGTCGAGCCGCAAGCTCCAAAGATGGGCGCAGCAGATTGTCCATTTCCTTCAGACAGAGAGAACTTCCAAGAGCAGTGAAGAAGCGGAAAGAGTAGCCCGGCAGTCAAGTATGTACCAGGTTGTCGTGACATACCGTATGTAAGAAGACTCAACGGTGTGAAATTGAAGTGTATTCCTGTGGAAGATGGATGTGTTGCTGGCGAGAGATACATGGAGGCATATGTGGTCACCACATTGGCAAGAAGAGCACTTGCCAAGAAAAGCTTTCCTAAAAGGTTTCTTTCCGCCGACAGTTCTCCTGTGGATGCAACTGCACAAGTAACCAAGTGTGAAGCGCAAGGCTTCCATTCCAAACAGATACACCAGCCAGCTCAAGCTCTCCAGACGATCCCTTTATCCCGCCATTTTCGGTCCGGGGCTCGACATCCTTCGGCCCTTTCCCCGAAGTTGTCGGGGGCTTTGAGTACTTGTACGCCGCCATCGACAAGTTCACAAAGTGGCGGAAGTGGAAGAAGGAGGAAGGTGACAAAGACAACAAGCAATCAAGTTCTTTCAGTCGATTGTTTGCCGCTTGAATCCCTAACAGGATCATCACCGACAACGGCACACAATTGGCTTACGAAGTCGCACCTTCATGCAAGACGCCCAAGACCTTACGCCAAGGTTCTGCTGGCCTGCTGCTCACCCGAGAAGCAACGGTCAAGGTAGAGGGCAATGCTGGCGTGCGCGGGCTCAAGACCGTAACTCTCGGCTGTCGCACAAGTGCGGAAGAAACTGGATCGAGGAGCCGGTGGTTCTTGGTCGATCAGACGACGCCAAATCGAGCCAATCGGCCAAGCACCCTTGGCTCTAGTCTATGGAGCAGAGGCAGTTCTCCCACGGAACTCATATACGGGTCAGCCGAAAGTGCTCGCTATGATGAGTTTGAGAAAGAGCAGCTGCGACAAGATGACGCGCTACTCCTTGAGGAAGATCGCTCTTGCTGAAGCGAGCCGCCGCACAAAGAGAGGCCCCTCAAGGCCGCTACCATGGCCGCAGTGGTTAATGCCAGAAGTCTCGAGGAAGGCGAATTTGTTCTTCGCGCTGCTCAGTCCGCCAAGAATTCAAACAAGTTGACGCCAAGTGGGAAGGCCCTTTATCGGGTGAAACGAAGTCACTAGGGCTGGCGGCCGTCTGGCTTTGAGACCAAGATGGCATTCCGTGAGCAACTCGGAACATTGAGCATCTTCGTAAGTTTTACCCATAAGGCGCGGTTGTCGGAACCCGCTCCGAAACCACCATTTTGTACAAGTCTTGCCGCTGTTGCATGTGATCCTTGTACAAAGCCGCGCAGACTTCTGCGCATCAAGAAAGCCCATGTGTTGCGACGACCACAAGTTCATGCTTTCATCAATTTATTGCATGTTTTGGCTAACACTTTGTGCAAAGAACCACACCCGTAAGCGTAATCGAGCCACCGGGCTCCATAACGTTATTTCCTCTTCTTTCTTGTCGCAAAGAAAGGGAGGCTCCCTCGCAAGACAAGTTAACCAGGGGGAAGGAGGAGATAATATTGTGGACCGTGCACCGCCGAGGAAGTCTCACCTCATCGGGAAGCAAGAAATGTAAAAGCTAAGTTGCCAAAGTTTGAGCAATCAATTTTAAATTTTTAAGTTATCTTCCTCGAACGATAGTACTTTTGTATGGAGAACTCCGTACAGAGGAACTAAATCGCGGATCGGTCGCGCCTTACTTTGTTTCGAGTCCGCTCAACAACTTAAGTGAGCTGCGGCTAGTCCGCGACAAGGTTGCTTGTCGGTAGGCGACTTCGGCCAAAGAAAGCTCTGAAGTTCAAGACTGGCACATGGCAAGGGTGCCCTCGCACCGCAAGTTTCCACGAATGCGTAAGGCGTAAACGCATAAAGGAAGAGAGATCAAATAGAGGAAATAACATTCCATTGATCGATTCACCTAAGATAGAGTATATTACGTAATAACTTGTCGCTGATCTAACAAAGCTTTCTAAACATGATCAACAAATGACAAGGGAAAGATAAGGTTGGCGGCCTAGTCCACGCGGGTCGCCCTCAATCCTCTTGATCTTGTTCACCTTGTCCACAATGGGTGCGATACGGGCTTTGAGCTCCTCCACGTTGGCTTCGCCGGCAAGGATCCGAGGACGCCGCTGAGGTTGAGGCCCGGTTGCGGAAGGCCACCTTCATCAACACCTTCTCGAGGGCCCTCGCACAGACCGGGCGTGATTCTCGGCTACCGCTTGGGACCTCCTCTGAGTCGCCGGAGGCCTGGCCACCACGCCTTTGAAGAACAGGCTAAGCTTGACGCTGGCCGAGATGCTCGGCTTGAGGAGTACGCGAGGTCCCCCATCGCCAGCCTCCATCACTGCTAGGGATGTCGGCAGCGGTGTCCACAAGACCTTCGTCCAAAGGCTCCACGCTCTCCTCAAGGTGTTCCGGATGGAGACGGCATCCGCCAGCAGCTCCTCCTGGCCTTGATCGCTTCCAACAAGCCCGCCTCCCCGCTGGCACCATCCAACGCTCTGCGTCGAGTGGTCATGGCCACCGCAGATCCGCTTTGAGTCCTTGGCGCTGAGCTCCTTGGCCCTTTCAACAGAGGCGGACCTGCAGCTTCGCCCAGCGTGTAGGGCGTCCTTCGCCACGCTTGAGCACGGCAAGCTCTTTCGCCGCTTCTTCTTGAGGGTGGCCTCCAAATGTGCCACCTTCGCTTTCAGCTCTTCCTTGGCGGCCTCGGCTGCTGCAGTCATGGCTTCGCCGCTTCGAAGCACCCCGCCAAGCGACTTCTCACGCTGCAAGGTCCTCCTCGTGGCTGTCCAGGTTGACCTTCCGCTGCGCCAACTCGCTTTCTGCGCGGCGAAGCTTCTCGGCAGCCTACCGGCCGCTCCTCATCACCGCAGCCTTCTCAAGGATGAAGGCCGTGCGCTCTTCGCGAAGCTGCGCAAGGCGTCGCCACGTCGCGGAGCGCTTCTTTGTTGGCGCTCCGGAGCTCCTCGGCACGCTTCTCTATGTCCGCTCCCGCCCTCGCGACAAGGACTTCCCAGGTCTCCAACTTGGCCTGACGGGTGCGGTAGAGGGACAACAGCTTCTTCAAATGCTCCTTCCTCGGACTCGCCGCTGCTGCTTGGCGCTGGCTGGTTGTCTCGCCCTCGGCTGGCGCCGAGGCTCGGCTCCCGGGGGAGCTTTGATGAAGACGCTTCGCTGCCCTTCGTAGGCACCGGCCGGGCTCCTCGAACTGGCGCCGCTTGGCGGCAGCTGGGGAGTCGGGTTGTCGGTGTAAGCGCTATTGCCGCTCCTGCGGCCTCAGAGCTGCCAAGACGACCGGTCTGAGCCCTCGCCCGGCCTCGCGTCGGCAGCCTCGGTGGCCTCCTCGCCAACAAAGCTCGTCGGCAAGGCCTCTTCTTCCACGACGATGACCTCTTCTTCCTCGACGGGCGGCCTCGCCGGTGTTGCCGCTGCTTCTCCGCCGGGCGGCCTCGACCTCCATCGGGTCTGCGTCGGACGAAGAAGGGCAGCCAAGCAGATGTCCAGAAGAGAAACAAAAGAAAGCAAGCCCAAGGGAGATTTTCGTGTAAGGGAGTTACACCGCAACGGGATCCGCAGCCATGGCCTCGACCACCGGAGGGTCGGCCGGCGCCACACTTGCCGGGTAGCCTCCCTTGCCGGAGTGGCCTCCCTTGCCGGGTGGCCTCCCTTGTCGGAGGGAGCTCCCTTGCCGAGAGTCCTCCCTTGGCGGCGAGTGGCAGCGGGCAGGATCTCGGAGGCGGCTGAGCCCTCCCGATGAGATCGCTCGCTTCCCCGCACAAGCACACGGTCAGATATCAACAAAGAAGGGGCACCCCCGCACGCCTAATAGCAAGAAGAAAACTGCACACTTACTTTGGGGGCTGTGCTAGGGGCTGCTCTGGGGAAAGGTTGCCGGGTCCGGCAAGGCGGTCTCGGGCGCGTCCCCCGTCGCCACGGGAGAATCGTCCTCAACGAAGACCGTCGGGATATTGGCCCTCTTCGCCGCTCCGCCGCGCGGCGTCTGAAAAGGAAAGAGACGAGAACGAAGCAAATCAGATTCAAGATGAAGCAATAAAAATTGAAGACATACAAGCACAATCTCGAGAAGCTTACTCTTCGCTTCCTCCTCGGAGCCGAGCGGAGAAGTCAAACTCAGCCCGCCTTGGTGCGATGAGGCGAAGTGAGGCTCTCTGCCGCTTGGCGGAGGCCTCGGCGCGGCCGAGAAGATTCCGCCCAGCTTGTCGCTGCAGTTTAGGGGCGCTCGCGTAACCTCGCTTGCGCGGTGGAGCGCGTCGAGCGGGCGGCTAGTGGGCCGACCTGTCGCCCGGCTCGTCTCCAGCCCTGCGGAGACGCCTCCCTCGACGGAGGGGGGGCTCCGCTGGTGGCAAGTCGCTTGGCGGCGGGAAGAAGCGCCCTCGGCGGGTCCACTTGCCCGGCCTCGAGCTCGACAAGCTCGCCCTCGCCGACGACCTCCCTCGCTCAGCGGCGCTTGCCGCTTCGCGCGTCCGCCTCCTCCACGGTGAACTCCGAAGACTCCAGCGTCGGCCGTCGCCGCCTCCTCCGCTTCTGGTGGCGATCCACGCCATCTCTTGCTCGGTGGTGTCTCGGTCAGCCTCTTCGCTTTCGTCGGAGCGGATCGGCACCTCTTGCAAGTTGTCGAAGAATTGCTGCACGACCTCGTCGGGGCTCTCGCCAGGTCGGGACGATCCTGCGGAGTCGCAGTGGCATCATGGCGCTGGATGCGGTCGAGCGCCGAAGTTGTTGCCTGATGGGACGACCCTCGCGCAACCTGAACCACTACGGGTGTTCGGGTCGTTCTTGAACAGCTCGAGCAAAGACGAATCCAGCTCCATGACGGTGAAGTTCCACCAGGCCCGGCGCAGCCTCATGATGTCCGCCGATTCGGAACTCCCAAGCAGGCCTCCTCCTTTCTCGCAAGGGAGCGATGCGGCGGCGAATGAAGTCTGCGCCAACCGCGCCTAATAGTTAATCCGCAAGCCCGAGGCGCATAATCTGGTCATGACTATCTTCAGCCTCGCATCCTCCGGCGCCAAGTTACTCCAATCCTTGCCGCACACAATTAGGGTTTGGCGCACGGCGGTGAAGGGCTGTGGGTCCTCCTCTACGACCCAGCACCAGTTGGCTCTCCACTCCTCCCACTTTTTCTGGAACTCCCCCTCTAGGTAGGCCTCTTTCTTACCGATCCTAGAGACCTGTGCTATCCCTCCGCAGGGGCTCTCCCCTCTCGACGCTGGGGACAAAGAAATGGCGGAAGAGTGCCACGCCTGGTGGACACCGACAAAGTTTTCGCACAAATGTGCGAAAAACGGCCATGGTCAAGATGGCGTTGGGGGTGAAATCAAGGAGGTGGAGGCGAAGGTGTTCATTATGTCGCATAAAGAACTTCGGAATACGGCGGACAAAGACCGCAATAGAAGAAAAGGGCGAAGAAAGGGTACCTGCTAGGCCAGATCAGCGGCGGAGGCGGGAGCACCCTCGTGCGCGGATGCGCCCAGTCTCCGCCGACCGTAAAAGATAGTAGACGTCCGCAGCTCCCGTGGCGCCGAGCTGCGGAGGGAAGACGGCTTCGCTCGCCTTGCGCAGCGCCGCGAGCCGCCAAGGCCGGCCGACTTGACGCCCTTCTCCTTATCGGCATTCGGGGCCATGGCGAGGGGGGCGGAGGAGGTCAACGGCGGTGAGTGTGCTTGTGGAGAAAGGGGGCGGGGCGCTGCTCTCTTCGCACCGGAGAAGTCGAGGGGAGCGGCGGTAGTTTCTTGACAAGACGGCAATGGCAGGAGTGGTCGGCTCGCCTCGCTTCCTCCGCTTATAAAGGGGAGGAGGGGCGGATGTTCCGCTTACATTAATAAAGAACTCCCCCCACGCATCCGGCGCCCACGATTTTCGCACGACGCCACGTCCGTGCGTGCGCTTAGTGGGGATCGTGGTGGGTCCGGGCGGGTTGTGGCGTGGTCGAGGCCGCGTGTCCGCGTTACAGCTCGCCTGGCCCGGCCCGACAAGCGCTTCGGCACCATGTAATGCCCAGCCCGGGCTCTGCCGGTGTACTAGAGTAGGGGTACCCTAGTATCCCGTACTCGTGCACGGACAGTTGCAGCACCCCGCGGCAAGGTTTGCCTCGTCACCGCCAATCTCCTCGGTGGCCCCCTTGGAGCCATTCAAGAACAAAGTATTAGATTGAGAAGACAAGGTCCCGACAAGAGGAGCTTGTCGGAAGGCCACCTGTGCACGCAGAAGACAAGGCCCCAAAGAAGAGGAGCTTGCCGGAAGGCCCGAGCGCGACAAGTCTCCGAGCGCGACAAGGATTCGGCGCGGCAAGGCGCTTGCCAGCTGGCATGCAACTTCTTCTCCGTCTGGCTCCAGCTCACCCAGCGACGTGGTCGCCATGGGACTGCTCCATGGGCGTGTCGAGCAGTCAGGCAGCCAGCGGAGAGCAGCGATGAGCGGCTGACTGGCTGTGCTCGCCATCGTGGCGAAGCGGAGGCGCACTGACGGTCTCACATAATCTGTTTGGGCGACAACGACGGGCATTTATTGCTTTTGTCCCTTGCCGTCGAAAGTTAGGGTATTTTTGCAATCGTACAATCGCTCAAGTAGGTGTACCAACTCCTGCTTTTTACATTCGCACTTCGCCTATGTTGCCACCTGCCGAGACCCCTTGAGCATATAAAAGGAGGCCCGAGTGCAACGTAGAAAGGGTTCGGTTCGCGTCTTTCGCAAGGTTGAGTTCATTCGACTGGCCATAGACTAGATACACTCACGCTAGGTTTTGTAGCTCGCATTGCTCCCTAGCACAGTGTAACAGAGACTGTCAGGTGCGCCTCCGCTTGCCACGATGGCGAGCCTGTCAGCACCGCTCATCGCTGCTCTCCGCTGGCTGCACGTACTGCCGACACGCCGCCCATGGAACGGTCCCATGGCGACACGCCGCCGGGTGAGCTGGAGCGAGACGGAGAAGTTGCATGCCGCGACAAGCGCTTTGTCATGCCGAATCCTTGTCGGGCCCGGAGACTTGTCGCGCCCCGAGCCTTCCCGGCAAGCTCCTCTTGCCGGGGCCTTGTCTTCTGCGTGCCTGGAGTGGCCGTCCCGACAAACTCTTCTTGTCGGGGCCTCGTCTGCCTAGAGAGGCCTTCCCGACAAGCTCCTCTTGTCGGGGTCTTGCCTTCGTAATGGCCGCTGGAGGGTCTTGGCGGACGCCTGGCGAGGCTTGCTGCTGGGACGCCGCGATCGCCTTGCAGACAAGTTCGGGGTACTAAGGTACCCCTACTTTAGTACACCGACAGAGCCCCGGCCTGGGCCATACACGGTGCCGAAGGCTGTTGGCCAGAGCCCAAAACAGGCACAGTGCACGCTGCTCTGGGTCCAAACCAAACCCACTCAAGATCTCGCCAAGGCCCCCCATAACAAAGACGCGCCGATTGGCGGGCGTCGTGGGGAAGTGGGCGGCGGCGGGTCGCTTCCACCCGTCGCCTCTGCTCGCATCCCCGCCACGTGGTTCCCATGCTCTTGGGGTTCCTGGACGGTGGAAGTGGAAACTGGGCCGTCATGAGCAGAGGCAGCAGGTCGGCCCGATTCCCTGCTCTTCCTATGCCCTGATTTGTCGAGCGGGGCGGTTGAGCCCCCACCTTGCTTCCTCAAAAAGAGCGGAAGGGGAGCGCAGAAGGCCGCACTCTCCCACCTCCTCCTTTCCTCAGTTTCTGCTCCCCTTTCTCTCATTCGCCATGGAGAAAAAGAGCCTTGGTTCTTTCATCGGTGGCGGCGAGGTTCGCCAAGGCAGCGCCTCCTCCCAACCCCATGCCCGGGCGGCAGAGCCAGCCCCAAGAGGAAGAGGGAGGGGCGAGGTCGTGGACGAGGTCGAGGCGCCGGGAAGAGGTGGACGGGCGGCGCGACGCCTCCGCTTCGGGCCGAGGTTCCCCTCCGCGGGCGGTCCATACTGGGACGACCCTTGCGAAGTTCTTCGTCAGGCTGCGCTGGCGCCTCGTCGCCGCCTCGGCTTCCAGCTCCGCTTACGAGCAAGATGGAGTCGGATCCGCCGAGACACTGAGATTGCACATGAGGGGCTGTGGAATCAGCGGCATGCGAGTCCGTGTTGTATTCCCAGCCCCTAATGTGATGTATCTCGACCGTGGGTGGAAGACGTTCACCCTCATCCACAGCCTGAGGGCGGGGTTTACCCTCCATTTTAAGTTAATGGAGGGTGATCTCCTCTCCGTCAAGGTCTTCGGGGATCTTGGCACTCGGGCGAAGTGCTGCGTGGACAGCTCCTCCGACAACGAAGATTCCTCGAGCGAGAGTGACGAGGAGGGTAGCGGCAATGACGACGAGGTTGGCGGGCCCGATTAGTTGCTCGGGCGCCGCTTGCGGCGCCACCGGGCGACGCCATCATCCGTGTCGCCGCCCTCGAACTCCCCGGGTCGCCTCCTTGGGCGATGGCGAGGGAGGCTGCGGAAGGGAAGAGGATGGCGACAAGGCCGTCAAGTCGAGTCACGAGGGCGTAGTGCCCACGACAGCGTCTTTGACGCCTGCCGCCCGTCTTGAACCCGGCTCCGGCGCCGCCATCTCCGTCAAGCCCTCCGGAGCTCCGGGATGTTCTCTTGGTGTCTTCGGCACCCGTAGCTCGTCTAGGCGTTTCTTTTGCCCTTCCGCCTCCTTGACCTACCTCCCGGAAAGAGGGACAGGAAAAGGATTACGGGCATCTTATCTTTTAATTTGTAAGCCTTTGGGCCTTATCCGCATTTAAAGCTTGTAATCCTCTCTTTCATGTTTTTCATTCCCACGGATTGTATCCGAGTAGAATGTTTTTAATGAAAAAGGGATGCTTGAAAAAGGACGAAGGGCTTATCTGATTTCTCAGCCCCCGGCAACTCTGGCTTGCCGCAGCCCCCGGCAACTCTGGCTTGCCGGGGTTTGGGTACCAGCGCGCCCTTCTTCTCCTCTTCGCTGTTATTTCAGTTCTGAGAACGATTTAGCTTGATGCTGATAAGTTATTTTTGTAGCATAACTTTATTCTGTGCAACATCTGCTACGCTACTTCCTTTACTCGACCCTTGGCTTTGTATGTTATTGCCCTACGCTTTTCAGGCAAACTTGCCGGTGCAGGCACCCTTGTCATGGCGCCGAAAAGTGCGGAACTTCAGCAGCCTTTGGCGAAGGGTCGCTACCGACAAGAAACCTTGTCGCGGACTAGCCGCAGCTCACTTAAGTTGTTGAGCAGACTCGAAACAAGGTAAGGGCGCCACCGATCACGATTTGGTTCCTCCGCCGCACGGGTTTTTTTTATACAAAGCGCCGGTCGTTCAAGGAAGATAACTTTACAAATTTATTACTGATCTGAATCGATCGATGCAATGTTATTTCCTCTATTTGATCTCTTCCTTTGTACGTTTCTGCCTTACGCATTCAGGGAAACTTGCCGGTGCAGGCACCCTTGCCGCGAGCGCCGAGTGCGGAACTTCAGCAGCCTGCTGGCAGGGTCGCTACCGACAAGCAACCTCGTCGCGGACTAGCCGCAGCTCACTTAAGTTGTTGAGCGGACTCGAAACAAAGTAAGGGCGTGACCAGTCACGATTTGGTTCCTCTGCGCATGTGTTCTCCATACAAAGTACTATCGCTCGAGGAAGATAACTTAAAATTTAAAATTGATTGCTCAAACTTTGGCAACTTAGCTTTTCTGTTTTCTTGCGTCCCAATGAGGTGAGACTTCCTCGGCGGTGCTCGGTCCACAATATTATCTCCTCCTTCCCCTGGTTAACTTGTGCGAGGGAGCCTCCCTTTCTTTGCGACAAGAGAAAGAAGAGGAAATAACGTTATGGAGCCCAAAGTGGCTCGATTACGCTTACGGGTGTGGTTTACGCACAAAGTGTTAGCCAAAACATGCAATAAATTGATGAAAGCATGAACTTGACGGGTCGTGGCGCAACACATGGGCTTTATCGATGCACGGGTCTGCGCCTCGGCTTTGTACAAAGGATCACATGCAACAGCGGCAAGACTTGTACAAAAGGTGGTTGCCGGAACGGGTTCCGACAACCGCGCCTTTATGGGTAAAACTTACGAAGATGCTCAATGTTCACGGAGTTGCTCACCGAATGCCATCTTCGGTCTCAAAGCGGACGGCGCCAGGCCTAGTGACTCGTTTCACCCGATAAGGGCCTTCCCACTTCAAGGCCAACTTGTTTGAATTCTTGGCGGACTGAACGCTACCGAAGAACAAGGTCGCCTTCCTCGAGACTTCGGCATTAACCCTGCGGCCATGGTAGCGACGTAGGGCCTGCTTTGGTACCGAGCGGCTCGCATGTGACTGAAGACGATCCTCCTCAAGGAGCAGCGCGTCATCTTGTCGCAGCTGCTCTTGCTCAAACTCATCATAAGCGAGCACTCGAGGCGACACGTATACGAGTTCCGTGGGTAGAACTGCCTCTGCTCCATAGACTAGAGCAAAGGGTGCCTGGCCAGTGGCTCGATTTGGCGTCGTCCTGATCGACCAAAGAACCACCGGCAGCTCCTCGATCCAGTTTCTTCCGCACTTGTGCAGCCGGTCGAAAGTTCTGGTCTTGAGCCCGCAAAGCACTTCAAAGATTTGCCCTCTTCGCTTGACCGTTGCTTCTCGGGTGAGCAGCGAGAAGCAGACCTTGGCGCCAAGGTCTTGGACGCATCGCATGAATGTGCGACTCAGAATTGTGTGCCGTTGTCGGTGATGATCCTGTTAGGGATTCCGAAACGACAAACAATCGACCTGAAGAACTTGACTGCTGACTGTGCTGTCACCTTCCTCACTTCTTCCACTTCCGGCCACTTTGTGAACTTGTCGATGGCGACGTACAAGTACTCAAATCCCCCGACAGCTCGGGGGAAAGGGCCGAGGATGTCGAGCCCTCAGACCGAAAATGGCCAGGATAAAGGGATGGAATGCGGAGAGCTTGAGCTAGCCGGGTGTATCTGTTTGGAATGGAACAGCACGCTTCACACTTGGTTACTTGTGCAGCTTGCATCCTCGGAGGGCTGTCGGCCAGAAGAAACCTTGCCGGAAAGCTTTGCCGGCAAGTGCTCTAAGCGCCAATGTGGTGACCACATATGCCTCCATGTATCTCCGCCAACAGCTTACATCCATCTTCCCAGGAATACACTTCAATTTCACACCGTTGAGTCTTCTTCTATACGATTATGCTGTCGACAAACTGGTACATACTTGACTGCCGGGCTACTCTTTCCGCTTCTTCCTGCTCTTCGGGAAGTTCTCCTGTCTGAAGGAAATGGACAATCTGCTGCGCCCATGCTGGAGCTTGCGGCTCGACAATAAGGACTAAAGGCACATCTGCTACTGCGGGGCCGGTGGACCGGGCCCCTTTGTGGTTCGGAGGGGGGGCGGAGGTCGCACGAAGAGCGGATCGAGGCGATGCACACGAGCGGTTTACCCAGCTTCGGAGCTCTCCGGAGAGATAAAACTCCTACTGCTGCTTGTCTGATCTATTGTGTTCTTGCTAGGGAGCAATGCGAGCTACAAAACCTAGCGTGAGTGTATCTAGTCTATGGCCAGTCGAATGAACTCAACCTTGCGAAAGACGCGAACCCAACCCTCTCTACGTTGCACTCAGGCCTCCTTTTATATGCTCAAGGGGTCTCCGACAGGTGGCAACATAGGCGGGGGTACGAATGTAAAAACAGGAGTTGGTACACCTACTTGAGCGATTATGCGGTGCAAAAATACCTAACTCGACGGCAAGGGACAAAAGCAATAAATGCCTATCGTTGTCGCCAAACAAAGGTAACAGAGACCATCAGTGCGCCTCACTTCGCCACGATGGCGAAGCCTGTCGGGCCATTGTCGTCGCTGCTCACCGCTGGCTGCACAGCTGCTCGACACGTCGCTGGGTGAGCTGGAGCGGAGACGGAGAGAAATTGCATGCCGCGGCAAGCGCCTTGCCGCGGCCGAATCCTTGTCGCGCCCGGAGACTTGTCGCGCCCCGGGCCTTCCCGGCAAGCTCCTCTTGCCGGGGCCTTGTCTTCTGCGTGCCTGGAGTGGCCTTCCCGACAAGCTCCTCTCGCGCCAGAGATGTCGGGGAGGCTGATCGTGCCCACGGACACCTATGGGGCCGGCGGACCGGGCCCCTTTGTGGTTCGGAGGGGGGCGGAGGTCGCACGAAGAGCGGATCGAGGCGATGCACACGAGCGGTTTACCCAGCTTCGGAGCTCTCCGGAGAGATAAAACTCCTACTGCTGCTTGTCTGATCTATTGTGTTCTTGCTAGGGAGCAATGCGAGCTACAAAACCTAGCGTGAGTGTATCTAGTCTATGGCCAGTCGAATGAACTCAACCTTGCGAAAGACGCGAACCCTCCTTTCTACGTTGCACTCGGGCCTCCTTTTATATGCTCAAGGGGTCTCCGACAGGTGGCAACATAGGCAGGGGTACGAATGTAAAAACAGGAGTTGGTACACCTACTTGAACAAAGGTACAAAGGCAAAAATACCTAACTCGACGGCAAGGGACAAAAGCAATAAATGCCTGTCGTTGTCGCCCAAACAAAGGTAACAGAGACCGTCAGTGCGCCTCCGCTTCGCCACGATGGCGAGCCTGTCGGCGCCATTATCGCTGCTCTCCGCTGGCTGCAGCTGCTCGACACACGCGCCCATGGAACGGTCCCATGGCGACATCGCCGCTGGGTGAGCTGGAGCGGAGACGGGGAGAAGTTGCATGCCGCGGCAAGCGCCTTGCCGGCCGAATCCTTGTCGCACTCGGAGACTTGTCGCGCCTGGGCCTTCCGGCAAGCTCCTCTTGCCGGGCCTTGTCTTCTGCGTTCGAGTGGCCTTCCCGACAAGCTCCTCTTGTCGGGACCGTGTCTTCTCAATCTAATTCGGTGTTCTTGAATGGCTCCAAGGGGGCCACCGAGGAGATTGGCGGTGACGAGGCAAACCTTGCCGCGGGGTGCTGCAACTGTCCGTGCACGAGTACGGGATACTAGGGTACCCCTACTCTAGTACACCGACAAAGGTTCGCATGACATAATTCACGTACAAGTTATCTAAGTAATCAGGATCGCATGATTTAATTCACATACGTGATTTATATGCTAAGCAGAGGGCATTCGCATATATGACGTCTGAACTAAGAACATGGTGTTGAATATTGTGTATATGATGTCTAAACTATGCAATGCAAGACACCATATGCATGATATGAGTAGTATAACCATGCCAACTTAGAGCATACACCTCGGTGGGGGAATAGGACTGGTCATCTGTCTCTAAATCCATCTCTGAGGAGCTATCGGGACCCAATAAGAGATCTACTTTGACAGGTAGCACTGTCTCCTCTGAAGACCTTGTTTTCACTCAAGATTTTTCCATCACACACTCAAATGGCTGATTCACATGAAGAGTAGTTTAATGTACAAACATTGTCGACAAATGGAAATGTAATGAAGAAAACGATGGGCAAGATATCATTCAAATATATGATGCATTGTTAAATAGGATGGCATTGCATATTTCACATATATTATGGCTGGCTAAAAGAGATGATACTGCATTATTCCCATATATGATATAGAAACTAAACAGGTGGCATTACAGAACATGTCTAAACTAAAAAGATGGAATATATGATGTCGAAAGTAGCACTGCAAGGCAACATATGCATGATATGACCAACATCATCATGCCAAGTTAGAGCAAATACCTTGGGGGGTAAATAGTAGTGCTCAGCTGCGTCTGAATCCGCGTCGGAACATATATCTTCCTTTGGATTACAATCTGGAGAGGGGGGAGGGTTTGCCATTGAACCCACCATGGAGCGATGTCTGCATGACATTGTATTGCCGTGCAAAACTCTTCTCTTTTTCTCTACATGTTTAGCATGATTGTGTACAATATCTGACATACATACGAAGAAAATATAGTGAGATTATGTAAGGACAGCATGCAGAAATCTAGAGTGATGGTAACAACCAGTGGATGGATCCAAAAATGATGATAGCAGGCTGATGATAGCTTTAATTTAATAAAAAGACATATGATGATTGCTTTTCTATTTATTTCCCACCTAAGATGAAGAACATAGGCATACCCTAGGTGAACCAGATAATAGAAAGATATACTATTCATTGCTGCCTCGATATGTGTCACAACCCTAGTCAGTGCACGCATTAGAGTGTTTGCATCATGTTTAAATTCCTCATAAACTTGGAAATGGAGATGACAGAAACCCCCAGCACCACTAATTCCAACTAGGGTTACTAAAATACTTTTTCAATGAACCTGAAATGCCCTTCAAAAATGTTCATCATCTTTGCCTTGGTCTAGAACCTCTCACAAAAATGGTTCACATTTTCCTAGGACAACATTGGGTCAGTGTATTAAATCATACCTTATTTTCATTTGGGCATTTAAATGCTATAAATTATTTTAAATATGCAAATCATCATGAACTGGAATGATGGCTGTTGGAAATATTCCAAACAGTGCCCTCAAGCAGTTACATGATTTTTGAATAGGTTCTGGTATCTCTAATAAAACCAAACAGCTGCAGAAAAATAGAAAACAAAAATAAAAAAGGAAAAGTGAACTTACCTAGATTACTTGTCGCAGCCCAGCTGGCCAGCCCACTGGCCTCCTCCTGTCGTCTTCCTCCTTGCCAGGAGGACGGGCATGTGCCCGATGCGCGCGCACCACCGTGCGGCCACCTCCACCCTGCCTGGCTGCCCCCTCATCGCCCTTGACTTCCCTCGCGACGCCACACACCCCTAGGTCGCCTCTCACTCTCTCTCGAGCTCATCCCCCTCCTCTGCTCTCTCTCCCTCTCATGCCCGAGCGCCGCCGCTCGTCGTTGCTGCGATCATCGGCCCTCCCTCGCTTCCCTGACTGGTCCAAGAGCTCCACAATGTCGTCCTCGACCGCCTCACCGAGCCACGCCCCGCTGGAAGCCCTAGAGCGTCGCCCCCGATCTCATCTTCAACCTCCGGCCACCGGCAACCTCGTCGTGGATTCGCGAGCTCCAGACCCTCCCCAGCCTCGGCATTGCCTCTGCTGGATTCGCCGTGAGCCCTGCCCCTTTCCCCTCTCTCCTCGTGCTCGTCCGCATCTTTTAACCACCGTGATCATCAGAGCCGATAGCTCCTCGCCACCGGTCATGTCACCACCACGGCTACGGTCTTGCAAGCACGCATCCGAGCTCACTGCCGCACTCACTGCACTTCCGCGAGTCGAACACGATCATCCACGACTTCTCCTGTGCTCTGCATCATCCACACCGGTGTTGGCGGAACTCCGGCCGCCGACAGGAGCTCGTTTCCATCGAGCTCCGGCCACCTCAGCTGCTCCCGCTTGCCCCGTTGGATGCGCGCGTTCTTCGGCAGCACGCAGAGCCCCTCCACTGTCTCTGGCTCCGCCGGCGATGAGCCGCGGGTCAACTCCGACGAGTTGACCCGAGTTTGACTCCTGATTGACCCCTTGGCTGGTAGCGTGTGGGCCTGTGCCCTGTTTAGTTAAGTGTTAGATTAATTAGCGTTAATTAACTTAGTTAATTTGTTGAGCCATTTACATGTGGGCCCAGCCCTGCTGACATTTTGTTAGGGTTAGTTTACCGCTAATTAACTCAGTTAACCAACTGAGTCACTGACCAATGAGCCCAGCTGGTCAGGTTTGACCTGGACCGCGCCTGTTGACCTGCTGATGTCACACCGACGCAGTAATACATTTTCTGGTTTTAGTTATTTCTAAATACCCAGGAAATTCTAGAAAATGGTTTAAACTTCTAAAATTCATAGAAATTAATATGTAACTCCAAATGCAAAGATTTACATATGAAAATTGATCAGAAAAATCCAATCTATCCATTTGTATTGGTTTCATGCATGTTTAAACAACTTAACCTTGATTTTTAGTTCAAAACATGATAAAGCACTACTTAAGTTCATAATTTGAGTTTGGGGTGGAACCTTTGGTTCAAAATGACTCAAACCCATCTGGTTGTAGTTGCATTAGCCCAACACACTCATTTTTCCATGTCATGGTCATGCATCATATTGTGCATTGCATTCATTGGGTTTCCTTCTCTCTTGTCGGTATTTGTCCCCTCTCAATAGACGTGGTTCCGACAATGAGAACGATGAAACCGATGAAGAACTATACTATCTTAAGAAGTGTCAGGCAAACAAAACCCCCTTGTTCGTTCCGATACAATCCCACTCTCTCGCTCCTGCTCTCTTTTACTGCATTAGGACGACAACGATTCATCTGTTACTTGCTGCGGTACTTGAACCCCTTTTCCTCTGCATGACATGTCATTGCCAAAGTAAATAGATGAAACCCACTAGTATGAGTAGGAGTTGTTTGAGCCCTGATGTGCCTACTCATTCCTGCTTGTTTGCCATGCCTGCTACTGCTTATAGTTGTGTCAGGTCTGATTCATCGGGGATGAATTGGAAAGTTGTGAACATGTCCTACTGTCGAGAGCTAAGTGTGTGAAGACGATTTGGTAAAGGTGCCGGTGAGAGGCCATGTAGGAGTACATGGTGGGTTGTATCATTGAAACTGTCCTCAAGAACTAAGTTCTATGTTTGTGATCCATGAACAGCTACTACCACGCGTTGGACCCTCTCGACTTATTAACCACCCATGTCCTCTGTCAAGGAGTTGCAAGTAGTTTCTGGTGTTTGTAGTATGCTGGAGGCCGTGCGCAGCGCTGATCCGAGGGGTGGGCTGTGATGCGGTAGGCACGTGGCCCGTAGTACCGAGTCGCCCATTTGGTGACTGAGAACCCTGCACACATTGTTCGGGGCCGTATGTGGAAACTTCGGCCGGACTCTCTCTGGATGGAACCTGAATAGGCGATAAACCTGGACTAGGGACTTGTGTGGTTAGTCAGGTCATGGCCGACACCCCCGCTGGGCTTCCGCTTGAAGGTTGCCGAGTACATGTCGTGTAAATGGCATTAAGTGCTGAGAGCGTGTGTGAAGAAGTACACCCCTGCAAGGTTAACATCATCTATTCGAATAGCCACGTCCGCGGTAAAGGACCTCTAGGTCGCCTATACAGTCCATAGACAAGTGAAAGTGGATACTCTAAATTGCGCAAGATAAGCGTGAGTGCTATGGATGGCATTCTCGTAGGGGGACGGGAGCGGATCCATTGTGGCGTATTGATATGGTGCATATGTGGACTCGTGCGCGCGGATCCATTGTGGTGTATTGATATGGTGAATATGTGGACTCGTGCGCCACCTCAAAAGACTTGCTCGCATTCGTAGTTCAGGTTAGCCACTGAGTCAAAGCTGGCTTGCTGCAGTTAAACCCCACCATCATTTTGTTGATACTGATGCATATGTAGATAGTTCTGATGTAAGTCTTGTTGGGTACATTTGTACTCACATTTGCTTAATTTATGTTTTGCAGAGAGACTTTAGTCTCGCTAATAGTTTCGCGTGGACTTCGACATTTAGCTTGTTACCTCAGCTACGATCTTGTGCCCTCTGGAGGGTCTTGTAGATTGTCAGGCTTCTCAGCCCTTTTCATTTGTAGTTGTCTGTACTCAGACATGTTAAGCTTCCGCATGTGCTTCTGGCTTGTATGCTCTGAATGTTGGGTCATGAGACCCATGTTTGTAATATCTGGCTCCTCAGAGCCTATTGAATAAATACTTTGAGTCGTAGAGTTTTGTTGTGATGCCATGTTGTATTTGCACATATCGAGCATATTGTGTGTATGTTATTGAAATGATTGGTATGTGTGGGATCCGACAACCTAGTTGTTTATTCTTGGTAGCCTCTCTTACCTGAAAATGTCTCCTAGTGCTTCCACTGAACCATGGTAGCTTGCTACTGCTCTGGAACACTTAGGCTGGCCGGCATGTGCCCTTCTTCGTTCCTGCGTCTGTCCCTTCGGGGAAACGTCACGCGATGTTCCTTTAAGTCCATGTAGCTTGCTACGACTTGGGTTCATACGTTGTTGATTGACATGTTCGTTGCTGGGTCATGTATGCCTGTCCCTGTAAGTTAGTGCCACCTTGTGTTTACGACTAGTCATGTCGGCCCGGGTTCTTTGTCATATGGATGCTAGCGGCACTATCATATACGTGAGCCAAAAGGCGCAAACGGCCCGGGCCAGGTAAGGTGGCACCCGTGGGAATACCTTGCGTGAGGCCGCAAAGTGATATGATGTGTTACATGCTAAACCGGTGTGACTTTGGATCGGTGTCCTGACAGCTTTAGTATCAGAGCCTGACTGCCTGTAGGACTACGAAGCCAAATTGGTCGATGTCGAGTCTAGAAAAGATTTAGTTATATAAGGGCATTGATTGTGGATGGGAACATAAGGCTCTTTTTACTCCTTTACCTTATGCCCAGTCATCCTATCTTTTCTACCGGGTTAAGGAACTAGGCTTTCTCTTCTTTTTATCAGGATCACGTGTTACTAATCTGTAGACTTATAAGATTGTTGGACTCAAGCGTCAGTTCAGTTCCTACCACTTTCGTGTGTTCATAGCTGGCCTCAGAACCTTGATATTGTGATTAAATGGTTATGCCACCAATTTGCAGGATGTCTCAAATATTTTTGAGCATTTACAACCATTATGTTGTCCGAGTCATCCCAGGTTTCTAAACCATCTGATGCATTTGCAAATCTTTTCTCCCTGTCCCGATGTCCTTTTAGGCCAGATTAACCACACTAAACAGTGTGTTGAGGTATTATATTGCCTCGACATATATGTTGAAGCTATTATTATGACCCTAGGTGTCTTAGAGAATCACCTAGTAATCTAGCAATGCTTTGTATCCCTAGTATGATGATTCTGGCCGTTATTCTCGAAAGCATCCCGTGATGCCATTTAGTATGTAGATATTCTATTTCTAGGTTCTTGAACCCAAGATTCACTCTACCTACCTCATGTTGGTAGTGTTTGCTAGTTCCTTTAGGATATTAGTAACCTTTTTGATGGTCCTCGAGGTCTGTGGTATATCGTTCTTCCAATACCATGAACAATTATGGCAGAAGTTCTTTTGAACCAAAAGATCACAACGAGTGCTCTTGATGAGTTCTCCATTTTGCATTGTGAATCTGCCAGTCCTTCCTCTTCAGCATGGGTTATCCGGAAGAAATATGTTGAACTAGTTCGACATACTAATCTATGCGTCCACAACTCAGAAAATCATATGTTCCTTTGAGTTGTTCTCTTTAGTTGTATTCTGACCTCCGTCTATCATTTGATAGTCAAGAGCATGTCATGCATTCATGCTCATTGATACCTGATACGTCTCCAACGTATCTATAATTTTTTATTGTTCCATGCTATATTATATTCTATTTTGGACATTAATGGGCTTTGTTATACACTTATATATTATTTTTGGGACTAACCTATTAACTGGAGGCCCAGCCCAGAATTGTTGTTTTCTGCCTATTTCAGAGTTTCGCAGAAAAAGAATATCAAACGGAGTCCAAATGGAATGAAACCTTCCGGAACGTGATTTTCGGAACGAACGTGATCCAGAGGACTTGGACCCTACGTCAAGACATCAACCAGGAAGGCACGAGGTAAGGGGGCGCGCCTACACCCCAGGCACGCCCTCCACCCTCGTGGGCCCCATGTTGCTCCACCGGCGTACTTCTTCCTCCTATATATACCTCGTACCCCCAAACTACGAGATCACGGAGCCAAACACCTAATTCCACCGCCGCAACCTTCTGTACCCTTGAGATCCCATCTTGGGGCCTTTTCCGGAGCTCCGCCGAAGAGGGCATCGATCACGGAGGGCTTCTACATCAACACCATAGCCTCTCCGATGATGTGTGAGTAGTTTACCTCAGACCTTCCGGTCCATAGTTATGAGCTAGATGGCTTCTTCTCTCTTTTTGGATCTCAATACAATGTTCTCCCCCTCTCTCGTGGAGATCTATTTGATGTTATCTTCTCTTGCGGTGTGTTTGTTGAGACCGATGAATTGTGGGTTTATGATCAAGTTTGTCTATGAACAATATTTGAATCTTCTTTGAATTCTTTTATGTATGATTGGTTATCTTTGCAAGTCTCTTCGAATTATCAGTTTGGTTTGGCCTACTAGATTGATCTTTATTGCAATGGGAGAAGTGCTTAGCTTTGGGTTCAATCTTGCGGCGTCCTTTCCCAGTGACAGTAGGGGCAGTAAGGCACGTATTGTATTGTTGCCATCGAGGATAGCAAGATGGGATTTATATCATATTGCATGAGTTTATCCCTCTACATCATGTCATCTTACTTGAAGCGTTACTCTGTTCTTTTGAACTTAATACTCTAGATGCATGCTGGATAGCGGTCGATGTGTGGAGTAATAGTAGTAGATGCAGGCAGGAGTCGGTCTATTTGTCTCAGACGTGATGCCTATATACATGATCATACCTAGATATTCTCATAACTATGCTCAATTCTGTCAATTGCTCAATAGTAATTTGTTCACCCACCGTAATACTTATGCTCTTGAGAGAAGCAACTAGTGAAACCTATGGCCCCCGGGTCTGTTTTCCATCATATTAATCTTCCAACACTTAGTTATTTTTATTGCCTTTTATTTTACTTTGCATCTTTATCATAAAAATACCAAAAATATTATCTTATCATATCTATCAGATCTCACTCTCGTAAGTGACTTTGAAGGGATTGACAACCCCTTTATTGCGTTGGTTGCGAGGATTTATTTGTTTGTGTAGGTGCGAGGGACTCGTGCGTGGCCTCCTATTGGATTGATACCTCGGTTCTCAAAAACAGAGGGAAATACTTACGCTACTTTGCTGCATCACCATTTCCTCTTCAAGAGAAAACCAACGCAGTGCTCAAGAGCTAGGAGTACCTCATATTCTTGTGTTCCATCAAGCCATTTTATTCTGGAATGACTTGGAAAACGAACTCCAGTACCTTATCCATATCTAGGATTGGGTTAAAGCAGTCATACTCCGCAGATCAGATGCTAATCCAGCTTTTGTTCTGTTCCACCTTGGTGTGTTACCCTCTTTACGTCGGGATTGTCATGAGAATTGCACCACCTCTTATGAATTCTTGACGCTGTGATACTTCTCGCCATCATTATTCATTCCTCGGTTCTGTGTTATCGCAACTGAATGCCCACAAGTGAATCGTGATGTGTGAAATCAATACTCCTAGCAACTGTGTTGCTTGTTAGTTAAAGGACAATAATATTATCCTTAGCGTGTTTATTATTGAATCATCACCTAGTCCTTATTCTGGTGCACTTTACGATCAATGAGTTACGATAGTGTCAATCCTTGATTATTTGATCATATCGTCTTGCCCTGAAAAGCAAGATTGTTCTCGAGCTTAGTGACATATCAGTAGTTCATGATTTCCCGTATATCTTCTCGGAAGTATTATCTGGTTGTTCCCTAATCGTTATGTTGAGTTTGTGATGAGGTTGTTTTCTTATGAACCACCCCTTTTCCAAGAATCTATGTTAGTTACCCCTGAACTAGTTGGATACGCTAAACAACAACTTGGAGAGTTGGAAGATAAAAACTTGCCTAGCTTAGTTCATTTTAGGGGATATTTTGTATGTGTGTTGAAGAAAGATGATATTTTCATCGATTGACCCTCGTGATCAGTTAATGGATCTATCATTTTATACAAACTTTGATTTGAGTATGGGATATCATCAAATCAAATCAGAACCAACGATATTCGTAATGTTGTCTTACTCATGGTTGTTCCCTTGAGCATACACCATTATATCTTTTGGGTCTGACCAATGCTATCACCTTGTTCACATAAATGTGGAACTCCACTTATATGGATACCTGGATGAATTGTTGTTGAGCCCATCAGCAACATTGTTATCTTTTCCATGATTCGTGTTGAACATACAGCTAGTATTGGAAACTTTGTAACCATTGCCTTCATGCTGCGTTCATGAGGTATATGTTTGGTGCAAGAAGTGGCTTTCTCCAAGTTCACGTGCATTAGGTGCAAGTTGCTGTCGTGAATTCGAGAAAGTTAGTTTTGCTTCCTCTGGAATCATCCCAAGTCAGTCATGCACGTGCGAAGTATACTATGGCTTGAGAGATTAGCTACCGCCATCCCATCTGTATTTCCTAGCACACCAAGCCACTGATTAATTTGTTCAAAGAAAAGAAGTTCATGTGCTAATCCTGAAGGGCCCGAACAGACATGCACAAGACTTCATTATCTCAATGATGGTTCCCAATCAGAACTCGGTAGTGTTTTATTGCAAGACTACCATGTGATCATGCTTGTCTGGGACAGCGTGTTCACATGTGTGTAGCAGAACCAGCTCATGTTTTGGAGCTTACTACCATAGTCCATTTCCCAAGAATCTCGCAATGCCATCTCGTTGATTTGTGTTGCAAAATTTCCTTTTTTTCTTTCCAGACCCGATCAGTCCGGATTATCCTGGCACCAAGCAGATCTGAATGTTAGGCAGATATGATGGTTGGAACGTCTCCCAATAACTACAATATTGATCTCTCTGTAACCCGGTAAAGTGGATGTCATGGTCAACACACCTAGCCGGAAGGCCTATTATTGTAGTGTCTTCATTGAGGAAGTTGGCCACCTCCCCATAAGGATTTCATAGGGTTTACTCCAGTAATTGTTCCTCATGGATTCTTGTGCTCCCAAAGTCCGGCCTTTTTCTTGATGTTCTAGATACCAAACCATATCTATAAATGGTGTCGGTGTACAAAAGTAGGGGCTCTCCTTTTGACCCCTTTACTTGTGCACGGGCAGTCAGAGTCGCGCCCACGGCCACACTTAACATGGCAGAGGAGGGAAGCCGGAGGAAAAACCGAAGCACAAGATAAACAAGGCGATGCCAAGACCAGAAGCACTAAAGAGCGGAGAGGCGAGGTGGACTCCCCACCGGCAAGACCCTTGCCGGGGCGGCCTCCGCGGCCCCGGCAAGACCCTTGCCGGGGCGGCCTCCGCGGCCCCGGCAAGAGCCTTTCCGGGGCAACTTGCCCAATGCCAGCAGAGCGAGCCACCCTTGAGCCCACGGGTTCTAACACCGCCAACAACTACATTGGACCCAGCGCTCGGGAGGCACCTCTGTGGTGGCATGTAGATCTTTGTCAAGATCCTGAATACATGGCATCATATGAGAACCAGAAGATGACGACCCTCGGCGGGATTCTAGCCAAGGAAATCCACAAGACCCCCGGGAGGCGCCTTGTCGGGAACGACCGCAGCGCCACGGCAAGACCCTTGCCGAGGATATCAGTAGGGCCACAACCAAGCCTGCACCTACCAAGACTCCACCGCCGTCCCCAAGCAGCTGTTAGCTCAACCAGCTAGGCAGGCACCTGTGTGGCGGCGGGCGGCCTCCACACCGACTCAGCAAGCACCTGCATGGTGGCATGCAGATCTTCGTGAAGGCCCTGCCACCACGCCACCTCAGCAGCCTGCCTGCCTACATGGCGTTGCACACATCGCTGGCCTGGGCGCGTGTCGGAGCGAGGCGGAGCGATGACGGACGGGACGGGCCTCGTTCCCGTCCCCAATAAAGCTAATGGACACCTAAGTAGCGCATTTAATGCGCTTTGTCCCATAATGCCGGGCGATAAGCTCACGCGGTGTAGACCTTTCCACCTCCTCTGTGCCACTGTGGCGACCCCTTTTGCGTATAAAAGGAGGCCTGAGGCAACCGGGAGAAGGATTCGGCTCTTTGGAACTACGCAGCCACCGTAGCTAGTTCGAGAGCTGAAGAACACTCTGAAATGCACAACAAAGCATGACTAGGGTATTACGCATCTTCGCGGCCTGGACATGGGTAAACGACCTTTGTGCTAGCTCCTAAACCTGCTCTTCTCACAACCCCGTGCCCGCCAACCGTAGAAGGGATTCCAGTGATCCCATTGGTGTCGTTTCCCCAACATCTTTGGTGCGCCAGGTAGGGGGAGCAGTTGTGAGAATCTAGTCTAGCAGTTAGCCTAGCAGTTCTTCATCGCCATGGTTCCCAAGAAGAAGACGATCACGGCAATTGGCTCGTCGGGAGCCGAATGGCCCGTGCCGGTACGGGGGAGCAGCGGGCCTGTCGCGGACAGAACCCGAGTCGCGACCCGCGAGCACCAACATGGCTCTGGCAGTCAGAGCCTGGCGAGCGGCGTCGTTCGTGCGCCAGACGACAGGCCGCACACCGCCAAATCCAAAGACAGGGTTGGGGCCCCCGCAGGCGGCGTGGGGCCCTCCAGGGGTGTCGTTGTGCCACCTACGGGCGGTGCAGCAACCTCCAAGACGCCTACACCAGCGCCCATGACGCGCTCTTCCCAGGGTGCGCGTGACGAGCAGCGCCACCATGCTGGGGACCCCGGACGCCGCCGTGGGAAGAGTCATGTGCATCATTCGCGGGACGAAGGAGGCCAACATGCCTGCTGAAGTGCTGGCGAAAATGGCGCGCAACTGCTTGGCTGTGATAGAGCTCCTTCTAACGTGGTTAGAAGTCAAAGCGCGCTGCGGTCCATGCAGCTCTCGCCACCACCCACGCCAGCGGAAGCTTTGGCGCGCGCGCAGCTTCGCCCCGACTTCCCTCCTGTTGTGGAAAAGCTCGATGAGTGGAGGGCCACCATCCGGAGCCTTGTCGGCGTCGCCAACCAAGACGAGCCACGACCAGTGGGGCCCTCAGGCCGGCGCCCCCGTCGAACCACCGCATACTGGCGGTGGAGGGGCCGGAGGTGCTGCGGCCACTGTGCACTCTACTCCTCCACGCCAGCCACCGCGTGTGTCCATCCGTCGTGATGACGCTTGTGATAACATTTCCATAGCGTCGTCCGACCCACGGACCCACCGCGGCCAGCGCCAAGTTCTTCGGGAGCGAGCCCATGAAGACGCTTGAACCACCATCGAGCGCCGGTGCGATACATGCCACCAGACAGATAGGCGGGCGGGGCCCGCTATGGACCACCCAGCACCGGGGAGCCCCGATGGCCTACCTTATGAGGTGGGTTGCCCAGCCTTTACCTGTGAGCTGCGGCAGTTCCAGTGGCTATCCCACCGCACGTTCAAGCCCGACGTCGGTGAGAAGTACAATGGCAAGACCCATCCATCAGAGTTCCTCAACATCTACACCATCGCGATGCAGGCCGCTGGAGCTCGTGATGACAAGGTGCTTGCCAATTACTTCCCATTGGCCCTGAAGCCCAATGTCATGTCTTGGTTGATGCACTTGCCGGCGGATTCCAGTTCTTCTTGGTCGGATCTGTGTCATGAGTTCGTTGGTGCCTTCACTGGAGGCCACCAAGCTCATGGCCAGGCGAGTGATTTGCATATCATGCCCCAGAAGGAAGGTGAAAGCCTGCGCAAGTACATACAAAGGTTCAGCCGAGTGCAATACAACATCCCAGATGTTCATCCCGCCGCCGTGATCAATGCATTCCATCAGAATGTGCGCAACCGCAAGATGCGCGAAGAGCTGGCGATGAACAAGGTCAAGAATGTGGCCGAACTTTATGTTCTGGCCGATAGATGTGCCCGGGCAGAAGAGGGAAGGAAGTACCCCAGCGAGGACGCCAGTGCGGAAACCGACTCTACGGACGAAGACACCGCCGCCCCGACAAAGAAGGGTCAGCGCCGCAATAGGAAATGCAAGGATAAGACCGTGCTTGCCGTCGAGGGATCCGAGGACACCGGCGCTGCCAAGAAGGTCAAGGCAGATGACCCCGGCAAGGAAATAGCCGCGTGCGCCGCTTTCCGGGCCTTGGCGGCTGCCGACAAGCCAGGAGGCTCCAACAAGCAATACTACAAGATCCACCGCACCAAGGGACACGACCTCCAGAACTGTCGGCAAGTCGAGCTGCTTGCTGAGAAGCAAAAAAGCTGAGTATGAGAGGCGAGACAAGGAGAAGGGTCAGGATGGTGCCGAGGGATCCGACAAGAAGCGTGGCGGCCAAGGAGGTCGCCGCGGCAAGGATAACCAGCAAGAGAGGCCCGCTCGGGGCCGTGACAAGAAGTAGGAAGACGATGATCTTGACGAAGACGACGAGTCCGGCGAGTATGAGTTGTAGAAGGCTACGGAGGCCATGTGGGTCGATGGTGGCGCCTCGCTGCATACTTCTCACCGCCGACTCAAGCAGTGGGCGCGTGAGATCACAGCAGCGGAACCGGTGTTCAACGCTCAGAAGCCTCTGAGGTGGTCCAGCACGCCTATAATCTTTGACGCCGAGGACCACCCTGATCGCTGGCTAACCGCGGTCGGGTGTTTGCCGTTGTTGGTCTCACCAACAATACGCAACCTCAAGGTGAACAAGATGCTGGTTGACGGCGGGGCCGGTCTGAACTTGATCTCGCCCGTTGTGATCAAAAGGCTGCAAATTCCTGAGGGAGACCTCGAAGAGACGGGCACGTTTCAAGGGGTCGACAAGGGAAGGAGTCAGCCGAAGGGCAAGGTCATGTTGCCTGTGATGTTTGGAGGCGAGCTGAACCTACAGGACGGAGAAGATTGTCTTCGATGTAGCCGAGATCCCCTTGCCCTACAACTATATCCTCAGCCGCTCGGCACTAGCCAAGTTAATCGCGGCATCACATTACGCCTACAACACGCTGAAGATGCCTGGGTCGATGACCATCATCACGTTCCCTGTGACAAGAAGGATGCACTGATTTGTGCCGACCTACTCTACCGGGAAGCAGTTGCAGCAACTGCCGCCAAGGCACTTGCTCCTGCCGCTGAAGCCCCGGGGGGAAGAAGAAGACTGGCAAGACCTCTCGCACCCACTCCGGCAAGCGCACCACTTCGGAGTGTTGTTCTACCGTCGAGGACGTGCCAAAGAGCTCCACCAGCAAGAGCAAAAAATCCAGAGCTATGCCACCAGAGACCAAGAAGGTGTCCGTCAAGGAGGATGGCACGGGAGAGGCTTTCACCATAAGCTCCACCCTCGACAACAAATAGGAAAGCGCGCTCGTCACTTTCGTGTGTTCATAGCTGGCCTCAGAACCTTGATATTGTGATTAAATGGTTATGCCACCAATTTGCAGGATGTCTCAAATCTTTTTGAGCATTTACAACCGTTATGCTGTCCGAGTCATCCCAGGTTTCTAAACCATCTGATGCATTTGCAAATCTTTTCTCACTGTCCCGATGTCCTTTTAGGCCAGATTAACCACACTAATCAGTGTGTTGAGGTATTATATTGCCTCGACATATATGTTGAAGCTATTATTATGACCCTAGGTGTCTTAGAGAATCACCTAGTAATCTAGCAATGCTTTGTATCCCTAGTATGATGATTCTGGCCGTTATTCTCGAAAGAATCCCGTGATGCCATTTAGTATGTAGATATTCTATTTCTGGGTTCTTTAACCCAAGATTCACTCTACCTACCTCACGTTGGTAGTGTTTGCTAGTTCCTTTAGGATATTAGTAACCTTTGTGATGGTCCTCGAGGTCTGTGGTATATCGTTCTTCCAATACCATGAACAATTATGGCAGAAGTTCTTTTGAACCAAAAGATCACAACCAGAGTGCTCTTGATGAGTTCTCCATTTTGCATTGTGAATCTGCCAGTCCTTCCTCTTCAGCATGGGTTATCCGGAAGAAATATGTTGAACTAGTTCGACATACTAATCTATGCGTCCACAACTCAGAAAATCATATGTTCCTTTGAGTTGTTCTCTTTAGTTGTATTCTGACCTCCGTCTATCATTTGATAGTCAAGAGCATGTCATGCATTCATGCTCATTGATACCTGATACGTCTCCAATGTATCTATAATTTTTTATTGTTCCATCTATATTATATTCTATTTTGGACATTAATGGGCTTTGTTATACACTTATATTTTATTTTTGGGACTAACCTATTAACTGGAGGCCCAGCCCAAAATTGTTGTTTTCTGCCTATTTCAGAGATTCGCAGAAAAAGAATATCAAACGGAGTCCAAACGGAATGAAACCTTCGGGAACGTGATTTTCGGAACGAACGTGATCCAGAGGACTTGGACCCTACCTCAAGACATCAAACAGGAAGGCACGAGGTAAGGGGGCGCGCCTACACCCCCAGGCACGGCCTCCACCCTCGTGGGCCCCACGTTGCTCCACCGACGTACTTCTTCCTCCTATATATACCTACGTACCCCCAAACTACCAGATACGGAGCCAAAAACCTAATTCCACCGCCGCAACCTTACATGCCCTTGAGATCCCATCTTGGGGCCTTTTAGGAGCTCACGGGAGGGCATCGATCACGGAGGGCTTCTACATCAACACCATAGCCTCTTCGATGATGTGTGAGTAGTTTACCTCAGACCTTCGGGTCCATAGTTATTAGCTAGATGGCTTCTTCTCTCTTTTTGGATCTCAATACAATGTTCTCCCCCTCTCTCGTGGAGATCTATTTGATGTTATCTTCTTTTGCGGTGTGTTTGTTGAGACCGATGAATTGTGGGTTTATGATCAAGTTTATCTATGAACAATATTTGAATCTTCTCTGAATACTTTTATGTATGATTGGTTATCTTTGCAAGTCTCTTCGAATTATTAGTTTGGTTTGGCCTACTAGATTGATCTTTCTTGCAATGGGAGAAGTGCTTAGCTTTGGGTTCAATCTTGCGGTGTCCTTTTCCAAAGGATGAGGGGGCACTAAGGCACGTATTGTATTGTTGCCATCGAGGATAGCAAGATGGGTTTTATATCATATTGCATGAGTTTATCCCTCTACATCATGTCATCTTACTTAAAGCGTTACTCTGTTCTTTTGAACTTAATACTCTAGATGCATCTTTGGATAGAGGTCGATGTGTGGAGTGATAGTAGTAGATGCAGGTGAGTCGGTCTACTTGTCTCAGACGTGATGCCTATATACATGATCATACCTAGATATTCTCATAACTATGCTCAATTCTGTCAATTGCTCAATAGTAATTTGTTCACCCACCGTAATACTTATGCTCTTGAGAGAAGCAACTAGTGAAACCTATGGCCCCCGGGTCTATTTACCATCATATTAATCTTCCAACACTTAGTTATTTTTATTGCCTTTTATTTTACTTTGCATCTTTATCATAAAAATACCAAAAATATTATCTTATCATATCTATCAGATCTCACTCTCGTAAGTGACCGTGAAGGGATTGACAACCACTTTATTGCGTTGGTTGCGAGGATTTATTTGTTTGTGTAGGTGCGAGGGACTCGTGCGTGGCCTCCTATTGGATTGAAACCTTGGTTCTCAAAAACAGAGGGAAATACTTACGCTACTTTGTTGCATCACCATTTCCTATTCATGAGAAAACCAATGCAGTGCTCAAGAGGTAACAGTACCTCATATTCTTGTGGTCCGTCAAGCCATTTTATTCTGGAATGACTTGGAAAACGAACTCTAGTACCTTATCCATATCTAGGATTGGGTCAAAGCAGTCATACTCCGCAGATCAGATGCTAATCCAGCTTTTGTTCTATTCCACCTTGGTGTGTTACCCTCTTTACGTCGGGATTGTCATGAGAATTGCACAACCTCTTATGAATTCTTGACGCTGTGATACTTCTCGCCATCATTATTCATTCCTCGGTTCTGTGTTATCGCAACCGAATGCCCACAAGTGAATCGTGATGTGTGAAATCAATACTCCTAGCAACTGTGTTGCTTGGTAGTTAATGGAAAATAATATTATCCTTAGCGTGTTTATTATTGAATCATCACCGTAAGGTTGATCGTGCTACCTAGTCCTTATTCTGGTGCACTTTACGATCAATGAGTTAGGATAGTGTCAATCCTTGATTATTTGCTCATATCGTCTTGCCCTGAAAAGCAAGATTGTTCTCGAGCTTAGTGACATATCAGTGGTTCATGATTTTCCGTATATCTTCTCGGATGTATTATCTGGTTGTTCCCTAATCGTTATGTTGAGTTTGTGATGAGGTTGGTTTCTTATGAACCACCCCTTCTCCAAGAATCTATGTTAGTTACCCCTGAACTAGTTGGATACGCTAAACAACAACTTGGAGAGTTGGAAGATAAAAACTTGCCTAGCTTAGTTCATTTTAGGGGATATTTTGTATGTGTGTTGAAGAAAGATGATATTTTCAACGATTGACCCTCATGATCAGTTAATAGATCTATCATTTTATACAAACTTTGATTTGAGTATTGGATATCATCAAATCAAATCAGAACCAACGATATTCGTAATGTTGTCTTACTCATGGTTGTTCCCTTGGGCATACACCATTATATCTTTTGGGTCTGACCAATGCTATCACCTTGTTCACATAAATGTGGAACTCCACTTATATGGATACCTGGATGAATTGTTGTTGAGCCCATCAGCAACATTGTTATCTTTTCCATGATTCGTGTTGAACATCCAGCTAGTATTGGAAACTTTGTAACCATTGCCTTCATGTTGCATTCATGAGGTATATGTTTGGTGCAAGAAGTGGCTTTCTCCAAGTTCACGTGCATTAGGTGCAAGTTGCCGTCGTGAATTCGAGAAAGTTAGTTTTGCTTCCTCTGGAATCATCCCAAGTCAGTCATGCACGTGCGAAGTATACTATGGCTTGAGAGATTAGCTACCGCCATCCCATCTGTATTTCCTAGCACACCAAGCCACTGATTGATTTGTTCAAAGAAAAGAAGTTCATGTGCTAATCTTGAAGGGCCCGGACGGACATGCACAAGACTTCATTATCTCAATGATGGTTCCCAATCAGAACTCGGTAGTGTTTTATTGCAAGACTACCATGTGATCATGCTTGTCTGGGACAGCGTGTTCACATGTGTGTAGCAGAACCAGCTCGTGTTTTGGAGCTTACTACCATAGTCCATTTCCCAAGAATCTCACAATGCCATCTCGTTGATTTGTGTTGCAAAATTTCCTTTTTTTCTTTCCAGACCCGATCAGTCCGGATTATCCTGGCACCAACCAGATCTGAATGTTAGGCACATATGATTGTTGGAACGTCTCCCAATAACTACAATATTGATCTCTCTGTAACCCGGTAAAGTGGATGTCGTGGTCAACACACCTAGCCGGAAGGCCTATTATTGTAGTGTCTTGATTGAGGAAGTTGTCCACCTCCCCATAAGGATTTCATAGGGTTTACTCCAGTAATTGTTCCTCATGGATTCTTGTGCTCCCAAAGTCCGGCCTTTTACTTGATGTTCTAGATCCAAACCATATCTATAAATGGTGTCGGTGTACAAAAGTAGGGGCTCTCCTTTTGACCCCTTTGCTTGTGCACGGGCAGTCAGAGCCGCGCCCGTGGCCACACTTAACATGGCAGAGGAGGGAAGCCGGAGGAAAAACCGAAGCACAAGATAAACAAGGCGACGCCAAGACCACAAGCACTAAAGAGCGGAGAGGCGAGGTGGACTCCCCACCGGCAAGACCCTTGCTGGGGCGGACTCCGCGGCCCCGGCAAGAGCCTTTCCGGCGCAACTTGCCCAATGCCAGCAAAGCGAGCCACCCTTGAGCCCACGGGTTCTAACACCGCCAACAACTACATTGGACCCAGCACTCGGGAGGCACCTCTATGGTGGCATGTAGATCTTTGTCAAGATCCTGAATACATGGGATCAGATGAGAACCAGAAGACGACGACCCTCGGTGGGATTCTAGACAAGGAAATCCACAAGCCCCCGGCAGGCGCCTTGTCGGGGACGACCGCAGCGCCACGGCAAGACCCTTGCCGAGGAAATCCGTAGGGCCACAGCCAGGCCTGCACCTACCAAGACTCCACCGCCGTCCGCAAGCAGCTGTTAGCTCAACCAGCTGGGAAGGCACCTGTGTGGCGGCGGGCGGCCTCCACACCGACTCAGCAAGGACCTGCATGGTGGCATGCAGATCTTCGTGAAGGCCCTGCCACCACGCCACCTCAGCAGCCTGCCTGCCTACATGGCGCTGCACACATCGCTGGCCTGGGCGCGTGTCGAAGCGAGGCGGAGCGGCGACGGACGGGACGGGCCTCGTTCCCGTCCCCGATAAAGCTAATGGACACCTAAGTAGCGCATTTAATGCGCTTTGTCCCATAATGCCGGGCGATAAGCTCACGCAGTGTAGACCTTTCCACCTCCTCTGTGCCACTGTGGCGACCCCTTTTGCCTATGAAAGGAGGCCTGAGGCGACTAGGAGAAGGATTCGGCTCTTTGGAACTAGGCAGCCACCGTAGCTAGTTCGAGAGCTCAAGAACACTCTGAAATGCACAACAAAGCATGACTAGGGTATTACGCATCTTCGCGGCCCGAACATGGGTAAACGACCTTTGTGCTAGCTCCTAAACCTGCTCTTCTCACAACCCCGTGCCCGCCAACCGTAGAAGGGATTCCAGTGATCACATTGGTGTCGTTTCCCCAACATCTTTGGCGTGCCAGGTAGGGCGAGCAGTTGTGAGAATCTAGTCTAGCAGTTAGCCTAGCAGTTCTTCATCGCCATGGATCCCAAGAAGAAGACGATCACGGCAATCGGCTCGTCGGGAGCCGAATGGCCCGTGCCGGTACGGGCGAGCAGCGGGCCTATCACGGACAGAACCCGAGTCGCGACCCGCGAGCACCAACATGGCTCCGGCAGTCGAGCTGGCGAAGCGGCGCTGTCAGGCGCTGCATTTACGTGCCGCACACCGCCAAATCCAAAGACGGGGTTGGGGCCCCCGCAGGCGGCGCGGGGCCCTCCAGGCGTGTCGTTGTGCCACCTACGGGCGGTGCAGCAACCTCCAAAACGCCTACACCAGCGCCCATGACGCGCTCTTCCCAGGGTGCGCGTGACGAGCAGCGCCACCATGCTGGGGACCCCGGACGCCGTCGTGGGAAGAGTCATGTGCATCATTCGCGAGACGAAGGAGGCCAACATGCCTGCTGAAGTGCTGGCGAAAATGGCGCGCAACCGCTTGGCCGTGATAGAGCTCCTTCTAACGTGGTTAAAAGTCGAAGCGCGCTGCGGTCCATGCAGCTCTCGCCACCACCCACGCCAGCGGAAGCTTTGGCGCGCGCGCAGCTTCGCCCCGACTTCCCACCTGCTGTGGAAAAGCTCGATGAGTGGAGGGCCACCATCCGGAGCCTTGTCGGCGTCGCCAACCAAGACGAGCCACGACCAGCGGGGCCCTCAGGCCGGCGCCCCGTCGAACCACCGCATGCTGGCGGTGGAGGGGCCAGAGGTGCTGCGGCCACTGTGCACTCTACTCCTCCACGCCAGCCACCGCGTGTGTCCATCCGTCGTGATGACGCTTGTGATAACATTTCCATAGCGTCGTCCGACCCATGGACCCACCACGGCCAGCGCCAAGTTCTTCGGGAGCGAGCCCATGAAGACGCTTGAACCACCATCGAGCGTCGGCGCGATACATGCCACCAGTCAGATAGGCAGGCGGGGCCCGCTATGGACCACCCAGCACCGGGGAGCCCCGATGGCCTACCTTACGAGGTGGGTTGCCCAGCCTTTACCTGTGAGCTGCGGCAGTTCCAGTGAATGTCCCACCGCACGTTCAAGCCCGACGTTGGTGAGAAGTACAATGGCAAGACCCATCCATCAGAGTTCCTCAACATCTACACCATCGCGATGCAGGCCACTGGAGCTCGTGATGACAAGGTGCTTGCCAATTACTTCCCATTGTCCCTGAAGCCCAATGTCATGTCTTGGTTGATGCACTTGCCGGCGGATTCCATTTCTTCTTGGTCGGATCTGTGTCATGAGTTCGTTGGTGCCTTCACTGGAGGCCACCAAGCTCATGGCCAGGCGAGTGATTTGCATATCATGCCCCGGAAGGAAGGTGAAAGCCTGCGCGAAGTACATACAAAGGTTCACCGAGTGCAATACAACATCCCAGATGTTCATCCCGCCGCCGTGATCAATGCATTCCATCAGAATGTGCGCAACCGCAAGATGCGCGAAGAGCTGGCAATGAACAAGGTCAAGAATGTGGCCGAACTTTATGTTCTGGCCGATAGATGCGCCCGGGCTGAAGAGGGAAGGAAGTACCCCAGCGAGGACGCCAGTGCGGAAACCGACTCTACGGACGAAGACACCGCCGCCCCGACAAAGAAGGGTCAGCGCTGCAATAGGAAATGCAAGGATAAGACCGTGCTTGCCGTCGAGGGATTCAAGGACATCGACGCTGCCAAGAAGGCCAAGGCAGACGACCCTGGCAAGGAAAGAGCCGGGTGCGCCGCTTGCCGGGCCTTGGCAGCTGCCGACAAGCGAGGAGGCTCCAACAAGCAATACTAAAAGATCCACCGCACCAAGGGACACGACCTCCAGAACTGTCGGCAAGCCGAGCTACTTGCTGAGAAGCAAAAAAGCTGAGTATGAGAGGCGAGACAAGGAGAAGGGTCAGGATGGTGCCGAGGGATCCGACAAGAAGCGTGGCGGCCAAGGAGGTCGCCGCGGCAAGGATAACCAGCAAGAGAGGCCCGCTCGGGGCCGTGACAAGAAGCACGAAGACAATGATCTTGACGAAGACGACGAGTCCGGTGAGTATGAGTTCTAGAAGGCTACGGAGGCCATGTGTGTCGATGGTGGCGCCTCGCTGCATACTTCTCACCGCCGACTCAAGCAGTGGGCGCGTGAGATCACAGCAGCGGAACCGGCGTTCAACGCTCAGAAGCCGCTGAGGTGGTCCAGCACGCCTATAATCTTTGACGCCGAGGACCACCCTGATCGCACAACTGCGGTCGGGTGTTTGCCGTTGTTGGACTCACCAACAATACGCAACATCAAGGTGAACAAGATGCTGGTTGACGGCGGGGCCGGTCTGAACTTGATCTCGCCCGTTGTGATCAAAAGGCTGCAAATTCCTGATGGAGACCTCGAAGAGACGGGCACGTTTCAAGGGGTCGACAAGGGAAGGAGTCAGCCGAAGGGCAAGGTCACATTGCATGTGACGTTTGGAGGCGAGCTGAACCTACAGGACGGAGAGGATTGTCTTCGATGTAGCCGAGATCCCCTTGCCCTACAACTATATCCTCAGCCGCCCGGCACTAGCCAAGTTAATCGCGGCATCACATTACGCCTACAACACGCTGAAGATGCCTGGGTCGATGACCATCATCACGTTCCCAGTGACAAGAAGGATGCGCTGATCTATGCCGACCTACTCTACCGGGAAGTAGTTGCAGCAACTGCCGCCATGGCACTTGCTCCTTCCGCTGAAGCCCCGGGGGGAAGAAGAAGACTGGCAAGACCTCTCGCACCCACTCCGGCAAGCGCACCACTTCGGAGTGTTGTTCTACCGTCGAGGACGTGCCAAAGAGCTCCACCAGCAAGAGCAAGAAATCCAGAGTTGTGCCACCAAAGACCAAGAAGGTGTCCATCAAGGAGGATGGCACGGGAGGGGCTTTCACCATAAGCTCCACCCTCGACAACAAATAGGAAAGCGCGCTCGTCACTTTCCTGCGGGCGAATGTCGATGTGTTTGCATGGCAAGCATCTGACATCCCCGGCTTTCCCAGGGAAGTGATTGAGCACCATCTTGCTGTCTGCCCCCATGCGCGACCCGTTAAGTAGAAGGACAGGAAGCAAGCTTTGGGACGGCAGGAGTTCATCACAAAGGAGATCAGGAAGTTGGAAGCAGCAGGCTTGGTGAGGGGAGTGCTCCATCCGATGTGGTTGCCCAATCCGGTGGTGGTGCGCAAGGCGAATGGGAAGTGGAGGCTGTGTATTGACTACACATATATCAATAAGGCGTGTCCTAAGGACCCCTTCACGTTGCTGCGCATCGACCAGATTGTTGACTCCAGGGCCGGGTGTGATCTGTTATCATTCCTCGATGCCTACTCAGGCTACCACCAGATCTTCATGACAAGAGAAGACGAAGAGAAGACATCATTCATCACCCCATGTGGTACGTATTGCTTTTTACGGATGCCTTTCGGGTTGAAGAGTGTTGGCTCAACGTTTGCAAGGGCAGTCCAAATTGGTTTTGAGCCCCAGCTATATAGAAATATGGCAGCTTATATGGATGCCATAGTGGTCAAAACTAAGGACAAGTCAACTCTTGTACAAGACTTAGAAGAGACGTTTGCCAACTTGCGCAAGATCAACCTCAAGCTGAACCCTGAGAAGTGTGTCTTCGGCGTTCCGTCGGGCAAACTTCTCGAGGTCTTTGTGTCGCAGCATGGGATCGAGGAAAACCCAGACATGATCAAGGCTATCAAGCATATAGAGGCGCCCAAGCGGATCAAGAATGTGTGTCGGCTCACTGGCTGCGTTGCCGCCATGAGCCGATTCATCTCCAAGTCTGCTGAGCGCACCCTTCCCTTTTTCAAGATTTTGAAAAAGGCGGGCCCAATGGAGTGGACCCCGGAGGCCGAAGCAGCACTGCAAGATCTGAAGAAATACCTCTGTTCTACACCGGTACTAGTGGCGCCTAAACCACAAGAGCCGTTGTTGCTGTATCTGGCGGCGACGAATCAAGTGGTCAGCGCCGCACTAGTGGCGCAGAGGGAGGTCGACGAAGAGGCAGTGGAGACGGCAGGACTGGCGGATGGCAAGCCAGAGATTCCCCAAGAAAGGCCCGATGCTGGCAAGGCAAGGCCCCGGCAGAGTCTGGCACCATCGGGACAGGGCCCATGCAATCAAATGAAGTGGTGCAGAAGAAGAAGATGATGCAGCACCCGGTTTACTTTGTCAGCTCCCTCCTGCAGGGGGCTATGTCAAGGTACTCTGGTGTGCAAAAATTGATCTTCCGCATCCTTATGGCCTTGAGGAAGCTGTGTCACTACTTCCAAGCACATGAAATCACCGTCGTCACCCGCCTCCCGTTGCAACGGATACTGCACAACCCAGACGCAACCGGAAGGATTGTGTACTGGGCCTTGGAGTTATCAAGCTTTGGTTTGAAGTTTGAAAGTACTTCGACATTCCAGAGCAGTGTCTTGGCGGAGTTCATTGTAGAATCGACCTCAAGGCCTGATGAGGAGATCCAGGAGACCACTCTCCCCGGCAAGGAAACAGCTCACGACTGGATTATGTACATTGACGGGGCTTTCTAGCTGCAAGGCGCCGGTGCTGGTGTGCTGCTCATCGCACCCACCGGAGAGCACCTCAAGTATGTAATCCAGATGCACTTTCCTAGGGAGATGTCCACCAACAACACTATTGAGTACGAGGGGTTGCTTGCTGGTCTCAGGATCACGGCAGACCTCGGGGTTAAGAAGCTCATCGTCAGGGGTGACTCGTAGCTTGCTGTCAGACAAGTCAACAAAGATTATCCGAGCCCGTTGATGGAGGCATATGTAGATGAGGTGAGGAAGCTGGAGGAGCGCTTTGACAGTATACAAGGGGAGCACGTTCCCCGAGCGGAGAACGACATCGCTGATTACCTGTCAAAGCGCACTGCATTCAAGCTACATGTTGAACCAGGTACTTTTTTGCTTCGATTAACTCAACCATCCGTCAAACCATCAACGGAGCAGAGAAAATGGAGGAAATCAGGCCCCGGCAAGTACTTTCCCACTGAGCCCCCAGGGGCCGCCGGCAAGGGTGTTGCCGTGGATCCTGAGCCTGCTGAGGAGCGACTGACTCCGGCGGGCCGTCAAGCCCTGGCCGTAGAGACTGCCGCACCCATGGCAGAAGAAATGCCTTTGGTCCTTGCCGTCGAGCCCTAGGCTCCGGCATGGGCATAGCAAACCGTCTGATTCCTCCAAACAGGGGAACTTCCTAAGGAGCAGGAAGATGCGGAGAAAGTAGCCCGTCGGTCTTCTATGTATCAGTTCGTCGATGACGCCCTGTACAGGAAGAGACCGAACGGTGTGAAATTGGAGTGCATTCCCCAGGAGGAAGGACTGGAGCTGTTGGCGGAGATACACGGAGGCATATGTGGCTCCCACATAGGGTCGAGGGCCCTTGCCGGCAAGGCGTTACCGCAGGGTTTCTTCTGGCCCACTGCCCTCCAGGATGCAACGGCACTAGTAACCAAGTGTGAAGCGTGTCAGTTCCATTCGAAGAAACTTCATCAACCAGCTCAAGCCCTTCAAACAATTCCTCTTTCCTGGCCATTCTTGGTCTGGGGGCTCGACATCTTGGGCCCTTTCCCCGTCTTTGTCGGGGCTTTGAGTCTTGATGCGTTCACGATCGACAAGTTCACAAAGTGGCCGGAGGTGGAAGCAGTGAGGAAGGTGACACCACATTCAGCCGTCAAGTTCTTCAAGGGGCTAGTATGCCATTTTTTTGTGCCAAACAGAGTCATCATCGACAACGGCACATAGTTCACAAGCCACACCTTCATGCAATACATCCAAGACCTCGGCAGCAAGGTCTGTTTCGCTTCCGTGGCTCACCGACGGAGCAACGGCCAGGCGGAGAGGGCAAATGCTGAAGTACTGTGAGGCCTGAGGACCAAGACTTTTGAAAGCCTGCACAAGTGCAGAAGGTGCTGAATCGATGAATTGCTGGTGGTTCTTTGGTCAATCAGAACGACATCAAATCGACCCACTGGCCAAACACCCTTCTCCCTCGTTTACGGGGCAGAAGCAGTTCTCCCCACGGAACTCACATACGGGTCACCAGGAGTGCTCACTTATGATGAGCTTGAGCAAGAGAAATTGTAGCAAGATGACGCAACGCTCCTCGAGGAAGATCATCTTCGGGCGGCTATGCAAGCAGCGCGCTACCAGCCAGCCTTGCACCTCTATCATAGCCACAAGGTTCATGCCCGAAGCTTTGAGGAAGGCGACCTTATTCTTCGGCGCGTTCAGTCGGCCAAGAATTCCAACAACTTGGCGCCATTGTGGGAAGGCCCTTATCGGGTAATACGAGCCTCCAGGCCCGGCGCAGTCCGCCTGGAGACCGAAGATGCTGTCGCAGTGAGCAACTCCTGGAACATCGAAAATCTTTGCAAGTTTTACCCATAAGGCGCGGTTGCCGGGCCTCCCGACAAGCCACCTTTTGTACAAGCTTTGCCAGCAAGGCATGTAACCCTTTGTACAAAGCCAGGCGCACATCCTGAGCATAAATAAATGAAGCGCTGGCGCCCTAAGTTATAGCATACATGCCAGGTTAAGTCTCTCCCTCGGTTAGGGTTGATAGTGCTTAGCAGCGACTAACCCCTAGCCTAGAGGTCGAGTGTGCGTCTTTCTCCTCTTTGGTTCGCAGGGCACATGGACACTTCTGCTGAGCCACTTGGAAGAAAGAGAACGAACCGGCGCTCCGGCCCCGGCAAGCCAAGACTGCCGGGGGCTGAAGACACAAGGATCCAACCACGGCAAGCCAAGGTTGCCCGGGGCTGCGGATTCAGATAAGTCTTTCATCCCCTATTTTGTATTTTCGTATGGAATTGGGACATGTGAAGCCCCGTTTTGCTCCTAGACCACCATGCTCCCCATCTTTCCTGTACCCAAGTCCCTGGGTCGGAACCGGGTCGTAGTCGCGCTGGCGAGGAAATAAACGAGGGGCCTAACTCTACTTCGCCCCTGCCTCCGCCAAGAGTGTGAGAATGGTTGGCTAAAGTAAGGGGGGCGGAAAGGCCTGTTGCCGGGCGTCGATGTTTATATTAAAAATAACGAGGATTCACTCCTTGGCGTGGGCCTCGCTCATGCACAAAGCACCCGGCAAGCACCCTTTTTCATTAAAAACGTCCCATACAGGTACAGTTCGTACGGTATAAAAAACATGAGCAAGGGGATTACAAGTTTTAAGTCCAACAAGTGCCCACAAGCTTACAAACTAAAAAAAAGATAAGGTGCCCGTAATCCCTTTCTTGTCCCTCTCCTCAGAAGATGGAACAAGGTAGCAGCAGGGCGAAAGGAGCGCCTAGGCGAGGTGCGAGAAGCATCAGGCACCAAGAGAGCATCCCGGTGCCGGGAGAGGGGCTGGAAGATGAGGCAGAGGCCCGACAATACGCGACGAAGGCGTCGGTGCCCGCGTACTGCGATTTGACGGCCGCCGACCACCTTCTTCGCCTTCTCCGGCCCTCCTCCGCCGGCCGCCCGAGGAGCCGATGGGGAACGCGTCGATGGAGAGCTTGACGAGGAAGGCCCTCGGTAGGGCGCATGCCCAAGGGAGGGGCGATGCGGTCAGTCGGAGTCGGGGTCGGCGTCCCGCCGCTCGACGCCCTTGTAGTTGCTGTCGCTATCACTGTCGCTGTCCTCCTCGTTGTTGTCGCTGTCCTCCTCTCCACGGAGCACTTCACACGAGTTCCAAGATCTCCAAAGACCTTGACGGAGAGCAGGCCGTTCTCCATTAACTTGAAGTAAAGGACAAGCCCCACCGTCAGACTGTGGACGCGAGCAAACGTTTACCATCCACGACGGAGGTAGATGACATGAGGAGCGGGCAAGTCGACGTCGACCCACGTGCCGCCGTTCCCGCAGCCCCTCATTTGCAACCTGAGGGTCTGGGGTGGATCGAGCTCCATCTCCTGAGAAAATGGGGTAGGGAGACGGAGGCAGCAACGTGGTGGCCGTCGCAGCCTGATGAAGAACTCGCGGGGCTGGTCCCCGACGTGGCCCTCTATTGGGGGAGGCATCACTGGTGGGGGCGAGGCCGGTGCGCCGCCCTGTCCCCCTCTTCCCCGAGTGCCACGTTGACCTCGGCATCGCCCCCTCCCCATTCCTCTCGTGGTCGGCTCCGCCGCCACGAGTTATTGGGAAGGAGGGACACGCTATCGAGCAGCGACCCTCGCCGCCACCATTGTAGGGCCGGCGCCTCCTCTCGCCATGGCAGACAGAAGAAAGGAGCAGAAGTGAATGGGGATGGATGATGAAAGGATGTGGGATGTCGCCCCCCTCCCCCTTCTTATAAAGGGGCGGGTTCAGGGCTCGACCGCCCCGCTCGGCCAAACCGGCCATCGGGGGCGCATGGAATCGAGACCGACCCGCTGCCCCAATCAGTGATGGCTCGGTTTTCCACCTCCACCGTCTGCCACCTGCATGGGGGACACGTGGCGAGCAAGCAGAATTGAGGGAACGGGTGAGGCGACCGTTCCCCACCCCGTGATCATGGGGCACGGACTTGTTGAAGGCCACGACCAGTGTCCGCCCGAGTAAATGAGCCGCGCCTCTGCGCCTCCCTCTTTTTTCGGGAAGATGCGAGCCGCCTCTTCACCATGATGTGACGCATGCATGCGGGAACCGCCCCACGCATGACCCCCACGTCACGCACGACCCTCCATGTCGCGCGTTCAATGCTGGTCGTGGGGAAACGCAGCAGACGAAACAGTTACAACAGTAAAATCCGCCCCACCTACCCGCGCACCGTTCTGGGCCTAGCCCAACACGTCGCACTTATGTGTGGCCCAGGCCCGGGGGCTCCTGTCGGTGTACAAAAGTAGGGGATCTCCTTTTGACCCCTTTACTTGTGCACGGGCAGTCAAAGCTATGCCCGCGACCACACTTAACATGGCAGTGGAGGGAAGCCGGAGGGAAACCGAAGCACAAGACAAACAAGGCGACGCCAAGACCAGAAGCACTAAAGAGCAGAGAGGCGATCTGGACTCCCCCCGGCAAGACCCAGCCCCGGCAAGAGCCTTGCCGGGGCAACTTGCCCAACGCCAGTAGAGCGAGCCACCCTTGAGCCCACGGGTTCTAACACCGCCAACAACTACATTGGACCCAGCGCTCGGGAGGCACCTCTATGGTGGCATGTAGATCTTTGTCAAGATCCTAAATACATGGGATCAGATGAGAACCAGAAGACGACGACCCTCGGCTGGATGCTAGCTGAAGAAATCCACAAGACCCCCGGCAAGCGCCTTGCCGGGGACGACCGCAGCGCCACGGCAAGACCCTTGTCGGGCCCCCCAGCAAGACCCTGGCCGAGGACATCAGCAGGGCCATAGCCAGGCCCGCACCTGCCAAGACTCCACCGCCGGCCCCAAGTAGTTGTTAGCTCAACCAGGTGGGCAGGCACCTGCATGGCGACGGGCGGCCTCCACACCGACTCTGCACGCACCTGCGTGGTGGCATGCAGATCTTCGTGAAGGCCCTTCCGCCACGCCACCTCAGCAGCCTACCTGCCTACATGGCGCTACACACATCGCTGACCTGGGCGCGTGTCGAAGCGAGGCGGAGTGGCAACGGACGGGACGGGCCTCGTTCCCATCCCTAATAAAGCTAATGGACACCTAAGTAGCGCATTTAATTATCTTTGTCCCGTAATGCCGAGCGATAAGCTCGCGCACTGTAGACCTTTCCACCTCCCGTGTGCCACTGTGACGACCCCTTTTGCCTATAAAAGGAGGCTGGAGGCGGCCGGGAGAAGGATTCGGCTCTTTGGAACTACGCAGCCACTGTAGCTAGTTCGAGAGCTCAAGAACACTCTGTAATACACACCAAAGTAGGACTAGGGTATTACGCATCTTCGCGGCCCGACCTTGGGTAAACGATCTTTGTGCTAGCTCCTAAACCTGCTCTTCTCACAACCCCGCGCCCGCCAACCGTAGAAGGGATTCCAGTGATCCCATAGCTGTCGTTTCCCCGACAAATGGGTTACGCTAGCACATCAAAGATAACATTAGAAGCGAAGTGCTAAATGTCTCTCGGTCGATCAACCAGGTTTTGTTCCTTGGCATTGCTAGGGACAAATCTGAGAAAGTGTTGTCTTCCTTTGATCTGCATCGTCCCTCACTATTCATCATGGTAGTATGATGTGTTGCCAGGAACATCGACACGGATGTTGGTAAGACATTGATGAGTAGGGAAATGCTCAAGTTCTTGAGAGCACGCGCAAGCACTAGGTTTTATCGTCGGCATTAATTGCATAGTGCTCTCAGTTTCCTCGGTTTTTCTATAACCTTTCAAACAGTGGACTCACTCTCTACTATTGGGTTTCTCACTAGTTACTATAATCATTCCCAGCATTTGCATCTTGTTCCCAGCTTGCACCGCCATTGTGCCATCCTACTATGGACTAACCTTCTCAGTAATTATTGATCAGGATCATCTTCAAAGTGGTCCTACCATAGGTTCCATCCATTTTTGATGATAAGCAAAAATTTGTCCTTGCGTTGTCTTCAACAAGGTGATCCACATCATCCATTCTAGTCTGGGTATGCCATTCCTTCGCACTCCGCCAAACGGTTGTTGGTGAACTGCATTAGGCTGGTTTAGAAAGTTTCAGTGATGCATGTATCAAAAGTCATTCTTTTTGCCACTTAATGTAATAATTCTACGAGTCACCTCTCCCAAGGTGCCCCGTTATGGGATCATGGCAATTTCTCATTGCTACTTTGAAACCCTCGTCAAACTGTTTCCTCCGTCCTTCCCGATGCATGTTTGCCTCTCAGCTCCAGAGATGTTTCTATGTCTCACTCCGTGAGTTGATCCTAAGTTGTTCGATCTCCGAGAAGATCGATCCTTCTAGAGTTTTTCCTTTCCTCTCGTATTCATGTGGGTTGGAGTTATCAGAGCAACACATCAAGACAAAGATGGTGATTGAATCAACATTCCTATGAAGTGCAATCTGGATCGTGAAGATTGTGTTAGTTTGTGTCCCCCCCCCCCCCTTCATCTTACCCTACGCTTGAATCTCGGGACGAGATTCTTGTTTTGTTGGGGGTGAGTTGTCACAACCCTAGTCAGTGCATGCATTAGAGTGTTTGCATCATGTTTAAATTCCTCAGAAACTTGGAAATGGGGATGACAGATACCCCCAGCACCACTGAATCCAACTAGGGTTACTGAAATACTTTTTCAATGAACCTGAAATGCCCATCAAAAATGTTCATCATCTTTGTCTTGGTCTAGAACCTCTGACAAAAATGGTTCACATTTTCCTAGAGCAACATTGGGTCACTGAATTAAATCATACCTTATTTGCATTTGGGCATTTAAATGCTATAAATTATTTTAAATGTCCAAATAATCATGAACTGAAATGATGGCTGTTGGAAATATTCCAAACAGTGCCCTCAAGCAGTTACATGATTTTTGAATAGGTTCTGGTATTTTTAATAAAACCAAACAGCTGCAGAAAAATAGAAAACCGATGTTTGAATAGGTTCTGAAATGACCGGCCACCTCCACCCTTCCTGGCTGCACCCTTGTCGCCCTGGACCTCCCTCACGATGCCACGCACCCCTTGGTCGGATCTCACTCTCTATTGAGCTCATCCCCCTCCTCTTCTCTCTCTCCCTCTCATGCCCGAGCGCAGCCGTCGCCGCCGCTCGTCGTTGCCGCGACCATTGGCCCTCCCTCGCTTCCTCGACTGGTCCAAGAGCTCCGCGACGTCGTCCTCGACCCCGCCCCGCTGGAAGCCCTGCAGCGTTGCCCCCGACCTCATCTTCAACCTCCGGCCGCCGGCAACCTCGTCGTGGATTCGCGAGCTCCAGACCCTACCCGGCCTCGTCGTTGCCTCTGCTGGATTCGCCGTGAGGCCCTGCCCCTTTCCCCACTCTCCCCGCCCTTATCCGCGTCTTCGAACCACCGTGGCCATCGGAGACGATAGGTCCTCCCCGCCGGTCATGTCGCCACCGCAGCTACGGTCGTGCAAGCACGCGTCCGAGCTCACTACCGTACACACTACACTTCCGCGAGTTGAACACGATCGGCCCTGGCTTCTCCCGTTCCCCACATCATCCACACCGCTGTTGGCCGAACTCCGGCCGCCGCCAGTAGCTCGTTTCCGGTGAGCTTCGGCCACCTCAGCTTCTCCCACTTGCCCCGTTGGATGCGCGCGTTCTTCGGCAGCACGCAGAGCCCCTCCGCCGTCTCTGGCTCCGCCGGCGACGAGCCGCGGGTCAACTCCGGCGAGTTGACCTGAGTTTGACCATAGTTGACCCCCCTGGCTGACTGACGTGTGGGCCCAGGCGCCTGTTTAGTTAAGTGTTAGATTAATTAGTGTTAATTAACTTAGTTAATTTGTTGAGCCACTGACATGTGGGCCCAGCCCTGCTGACATTTTGTTAGGGGTAGTTTAGCGCTAATTAACTCAGTTAACCAACTGAGTCACACACCAGTGGGCCCCACTGGTCAGGTTTGACCTAGACCACGCCTGTTGAACTGCTAACATCACACCGACGTCATGCTGACGCAGTAATACATTTTCTAGTTTTAGTTATTTCTAAATAGCCAGGAAATTCCAGAAAATGGTATAAACATCTAAAGTTCATTGAAATTAATCTGTAACTCCAAATGCAAACATTTATATATGAAAAATGATTAGAAAAATCAACTCTATCCATCTGTACTGGTTTCATGCATGTTTAAGCAACTTAATCATGATGTTTAGTTCAAAACATGATAAAGCACTATTTAAGTTCATAATTTGAGTTTGGGGTTGAACCTTTGGTTCAAAATGACTCAAACCCATCTGGTTGTAGTTGCATTAGCCCAACACACTCATTTTCCCATGTCATGGTCATGCATCATATTGTGCATTGCATTGATTGGGTTTCCTTCTCTCTTGTCGGTATTTGTCCCCTCTCGATAGACGTGGTTCCGACGATGAGATCGATGACACTGATGAAGAACTATACTATCTTCAGAAGTGCGAGGCAAGCAAAACTCCCTTGTTCATTCCAGTACAATCCCACTCTCTTGCTCCTGCTCTCTTTTACTGCATTAGGACAACAACGATTCATCTTTTACTTGTTGCGGTACTTGAACCCCTTTTCCTCTTCATGACCTGTCATTGCCACAGTAAATAGGTGAAACCACTAGGATGAGTAGGAGTTGTTTGAGCCCTGATGTGCCTACTCATTCATCCTTGTTTGCCATGCCTGCTACTGCTTAGAGTTGTGTCAGGTTTGATTCATCGGGGATGAATTGGAAAGTTTTGAACATGTCCTACTGTTGAGAGCTAAGTGTGTGAACACGATTTGGTAAAGGTGCCGATAAGAGGCCATGTAGGACTACATGCTGGGTTTTCTCATTGTAACCGTCCACAGGAACTGAGTTCTGTGTTTGTGATCCATGAACAGCTACTACCACGCGTTGGGCCCCAAACCAATGGACCCTCTCGACTTATTAACCGCCCATGTCCTCTATCCGGGAGTTGCAAGTAGTGTCTGGTGTTTGTAGTATGCTGGAGGCCATGCGCAGCGCTGACCCGAGGGGTGGGCTGTGATGTGGTAGGCACGTGGCTCGGTGTACCGAGTCGCCCGTTTGGTGACCAGGAATCCTGCACACATTGTTCGGGGCCGTATGTGGAAACCTCGGCCGGACTCCCTGCGGATGGAACCTGAATAGGCGATAAACCTGGACTAGGGACTCTTGTGTGGTTAGTCAGGTCGTGGCCGACACCCTCGATGGGCTTCCGCTTGAAGGTTGCCGAGTACATATCGTGTAAACGGCGATAAGTGGTGAGAGCGTGTGTGAAGAAGTACACCCCTACAGGGTTAACATCATCTATCCGAATAGTCGCGTCCGCGGTAAAGGACCTCTGGGTCGCCTATACAGTTCATAGACAAGTGAAAGTGGATACTCTGAAATGCACAAGATAAGCGTGAGTGCTATGGATGGCATTCTCGTAGGGGGACGGGAGCGGATTCATAGTGGTGTATTGATAAGGTGAATATGTGGACTCGTGTGCGCCACCTAAAAAGAGTTGTTTGCAGTCGTAGATCAGGTTAGCCACTGAGTCAAAGCTGGCTTGCTGCAGTTAAACCCCACCATCCTTTTTTTGATACTGATGCATATGTAGATAGTTTTGATGTAAGTCTTGCTGGGTACATTTGTACTCATGTTTGCTTAATTTATGTTTTGCAGAGAGACTTCAGTCTCGCTAGTAGTTCCGCGTGGACTTCGACGTATAGCTTGTTACCTCGGCTATGATCTTGTGCCCTCTGGAGGGTCTTGTAGATAGTCAGGCTTCTCAGCCCTTTTCATTTGTAGTTGTCTGTACTCAGACATGTTAAGCTTTCGCATGTGCTTTTGGCTTGTATGCTCTTAATGTTGGGTCATGAGACCCATGTTTGTAATATCTGGCTCCTCGGAGCCTATTGAATAAATAATTTGAGTCGTAGAGTTTTGTTGTGATGCCATGTTGTATTTGCACATATCGAGCATATCGTGTGTATGTTATTGAAATACTTGGTATGTGTGGATCAGACAACCTTGTTGTTTATTCTTGGTAGCCTCTCTTACCGGGAAATGTCTCCTAGTGCTTCTACTGAGCCATGGTACCTTGCTACTGCTTCGGAACAATTAGGCTGGCCGGCATGTGTCCTTCTGCGTTCCTGTGTCTGTCCCTTCGGGGAAATGTCACGTGATGTTCCTTTAAGTCCATGTAGCTTGCTATGACTTGGGTCCATACGTTGTTGATCGACACGTTCGTTGCTGGGTCATGTATGCCTGTCCCTGTAAGTCAGTTCCACCATGTGTTTACGACTAGTCATGTCGTCCCAGGTTCTTTGTCATATGGATGCTAGCGGCACTATCATATACGTGAGCCAAAAGGCGCAAACGGTACCGGGCCATGTAAGGTGGCACCCGTGGGAATACCGTGCGTGAGGCCGCAGATCGGTGTCACTTAGGATCGGGGTCCTTACCATATGTGCCCCACAAGTAATTTTAAAACTCAAGTTTGAACATTAATTTAGACCTGACTTGGAGTGTAAGTGGTGAACAGGACGATAAAGTAGTAGGTAATATTAAGCAATGCATAACATAAGCAGAAACAAAAGAGTGTGACCTCTCTTGTGGACCCGTGTACTCGTCAGGTTTATCTTCTGAGTCGATGATGGTGATGCAGTTGCGGCGGGTGCCGGCGGCAGGGAAGGAGATCTGAGGCGGCGAAATATGGTCAGGAGTCGTGATGTATGGTTTGGTGGATGCTTCTATCGATGGAGCAGCTCAGGTGAGGTGGACGACATCACGGCAGGAGGAGGACAAACCACACAAAGTTTCCTTCGACACCTACCTGTAACTGAAGTAATTCTGTAAGGGCTACTTTGGCTTACAGGATTCTAAAAATGCAGGGATAGCAAAAACTCCGCAATAGGATAGGAATGCACGTGGGAAACAGAGCATTTGTAAACACATGACTTCTGTCAACTTGGGTGTTTGGTTCACAGGAATTAGAAGAGCAGGGGAATGCAAAGAAACATGGACAAATTAAAGTGAAACCATATGATAGCGTGTACAGTTAGAATGTTATTCTGCCACTAATGCACTTGGTGTTGTTCACGTGCATAGGATTTTGAAAAGTAGGTCCAGGTGGATGTTTTTCTCCATTCCTTTCAACAAAATGCATGAATAATTGAATAGTAGAGTGCCATAGGAAAATTTCCTATTGCTATGTTTTTCCTTTAGTTTTTCCTTTGAACCAAAATAGCCCTAATGGATCGACATGAATGTAGAGTAATAAGTGATGCGACAAGTGTACAACCTCTTTGCCGTAGTCGTGTCAACCTCAACATCATTGGGTTCCGTCGCTGAAGAAGTTGAGGCAGAGGTGGCTGTCGGAGGTGTGGAGGAAGATCAGATGAATCTGTACGCAGCGTCGAGGGCACTGCTCTGTTGTGATGGATGGTTCCATCATTGGAGCAGCTCCGGCGAGCCATAAGACATCGAGGCGGAAGCAGTACAAGACATACATCGTTAATCTCAAGTGGGATTCTAATAGCTTCTCCAATAGATGATGTAAAATACATTACCAAAAAGTGATAGATGTAAAATTTACGTCACCAAAAAACACCTGACTACAACAGATAAGGTAAAAACTGTTGAGTCCAAACTTAACTGTCGAAACTAAAATTTACTATGGAATCTGAATGTTATTGTTAAAACTGAAGGCACTGGTAGCAGAGAGGCACTTCACATGTAGTTTAGGCTGCTCGAGAAGTAGTAGTAGAGAAACTGTGATCTAAATCAGCATGCCATCGACGAGGAACACAGTAGCAGATAGCAACAGTGCCTGGAGGAGCGGGAACTAGAGCCAGAGCAGCAACTTGTGTAGCTGCAGCAGCCCGTGTACCAGCATCAGCAGCGTGAGCGAGAGCAAGAGCAGAGAAGAAGCACGAGCGAGGGGGGGGGGGGAAGAGCAGTAGCGCAAGCGGGCGAGAGACAGAGCAGCAGCAGCACGAGCGAGCGAGCGAGATCCGGAGCAGTAGCAGCAGCTCCGGCTGGTATGGACACTGCCGCCAAAGGGACCTTGCACTAGGGGAGAGCCACCATGGAGATGTCGCGCGCGGCGTCGGCTTCGAGGTAGTCGCGCCATGGGTGTGCGGGATGGAGCACGTCGGTGCCGGCAGGTCGATTTAAGGAGAATGTGCGATGCAATGAGTGTACAACCTCTTTGGTGGCGCCGAGTAGGCTTCGTCTTCGTCCGAGGAGTCGGTGAGGATGTTGCGGTTCCGGTGGAGTAGGTTAAGGCAGCACTGTGGGGATGGATCAGCCGTGGCGATCGTCGAAGAAGCTCCTGGGAGGTGGAGGACGGGGCGGCTAAACTGGTGGGACAGCGAGATACACGACGGATCCTCATCCGGGGAGGTAGATGAGGGGCATCGGGCTGTTGCGATGGAGGACATCGTCGGGGAAGAGGCTCCGGCTGGGCAGCGGTGAGGTGGCAGACGAAGGAGGCTGGGGTTTCGCGGCTGGAGCAGAGAGGTTATGGCAGCCTGGGATTTCGAATGGTGAAAAGGAGGCTATGGTAGGGGGGAAGCATGACTTAGGAACGCACTTGTCCAGGGAGTTTTCATGCGCGTTGTAATTTCAGGATAGCAAGGCACGGGTTGTGAAGGCGCGAGTTTTCGGAGCACAATATCTGAATTTTCGGGATATAACAAGGCACGGGTTGCATTTCATTGTATGTATCAAATTTCGCACTTCCCTCAATGAAAAAAAGGAAAAAATAAAACTATTCACACCACACAAAGAGAGAGTGTTGTCCCGTTTTACTGTGCAAATGCTATTCGAAGCTATGAATCCATGTTGTCGGCGTTCTGGGAACGGGGGTCACCAGACTTGCCTGCCTGCGGCCTGCGGCGTGGCTCAAAGGAGGCCCAGGACAGCCCAACTTCATCAACACAAGCTCAAGACCCTCGCGAGGGGCCAAGCCTCGCGGGGCGGACGACCAGGAGCTTCCTCAGGCACGGCCTCGTCAGCCTGGCTCACGAGGAGGCGGAGAGTTCAAGGCAGGGTACCTCACAAGGTGCCCATGACGCAAGCCGTGATTTACCAAGGGCGCCTAATCGGGCGCCAGCCACATGGCCCCTCCTTTCCTCTTTGGTGCAAAGGGAGCAAGCGCAGCGAGAGCATCAAGCAAAGGCATCCGCTTCGGTGCAACAAGACCAAGACCAGCCCCAACGGCTGGAAGGGAGTCATCATGGAGCCCAAGCAAAGGCGTCATCACTGGAGCCTTTGGCGGGCGAGGACCAACTTTAGTCGAGGATAAGTGTACCCATTGTTCCCCTTCAAAATGGCCAATTGTTGGCGCCCTTCCCGCTCAATATTTGGGAAGAGGCCCAGGCCCTCGCCTATAAATAGGAGTAGCCACATCCAGAGAGAGGGATCCGTATTTGGAATCTAGAGAGAGATAGAGACCCGATCCTCAAGCTAGAGCGACGGGCACCACTTAGCGATTCATCACACCCACCAAGAACAGACCCTCATGACCTGTTCTTCCTGTCTTATTCCTCATCAGCCTAAGAGGCAATCCACCACACCACAAACTAGAGTAGGGTATTACACCAAAACAGTGGCCCGAACTAGTATAAATCTTGCGTCTCTTGTGTTGTTCTTCTTAGTAGTTTAGGTCCCTGCGATTCGGCGAGGTACGAGACGATGGAGGGTTGGATCTCCATGCGCACCCCAGAGTTCGAACCTTAAGGGTCCGGAACCCGAATCCAACATTTGGCGCGCCCGGTAGAGTGCGCCGGAATCATATACGCCACCTCGTGTCCCGTCGCATTGTCATCACCATGTCCGTGACCAAGCTGGCAACCCAGATCCTGGGCGTGGCGGGTTCGCCTAAGCAGCCGCCACGGGCGACCCGTGCCCTGTGCAGCTCAAGCGGTCCGCAGGGCGAGCAGCGGGCGACCTGCATGTGCTTTGACGGCTCTCACGCGCTGGCAGCGCTGGTCGGCAGCAAGGGCCTCCAATCACGCCGCGACCACGCCACCGTACACCGCCGAGCAGGCGAACTCAAGGGTCGCGCCACGGTGGCTCCGAGAGCTGCTGCAGTGCAGGCTGCTGGAGAGCGGCCGCGACGTGCTGCTGGAGCAAGTGGCGGAGCTCCTGGGCTTCGCCGCCTCGGGGGCTCACCCCTTCTGCACTCAACTTCCATCTCAGGCCGAGGGCGGCCCGCACGGGGGCTCCACACGAGCCCGCGGGCTCCAAAGCTACTCCAACACCGGCGAAGCTGTCAGCGTCGGGCCGGTGGCGGGGTTGCCCCCGCCCCCGGCCCGCGGAGAAGAAGGACTCGACGCAACACACGGCCCTGGTGGACCGCCGCGCCACCACCCCACGGCGGGCGCATCAAGCAGAGCAGCAAGGCACGCTCAGCACTACGGCGTGGCATTCGGGATGATGGCGCCGGAAGAATACGTGCCCCACATGATGGGCCAAGGGCACCCGCATGAGGGAGAACAAGACTCGCTCCTCAGCCCAAGCTGGGGGGATGAGGCGTCAGAAGCCGCGCTCTTCCAGGAGCCTCGAGACGGTCCCACCGGTCATGCCGGGGGCGACGATTATCGGGTACCGCTAATTCCTCAAGAGCAAACATACGCTAACCATAGGTCGTAGGAGGTACAGGTCGCCACGACGAGCGGCTGCCCCGCTCCCGCGGTCTCCTACCCCTCGGGAGGGGGGCACAGGGGGCTGCAGGAGAGGGGCCGAGATCCGACATCACCACCGCGGCGTTCGGAGCAAGGCGTTCTCAGGAGGTAGGCCCTCTGCTGGGGAGGTGCCTCAGGGCCTGCCCCTGGCGGAGGACCCGTGGTCGTCGGGGGAACCGCTGGCGACCGCTCTACCCCACCGGCGGCATCCTGGTTTCCGGTCGTCGTTGGTGGCACTAGAGTCTGGCGCAAGGCGGGGCCCTCGTCTGGCGATATGAAGCAAGGCCGGTAACTGTGAAGAAGGCCGGTGCTCGTGAAGCTTCGCCACCCCGTGACACTCTCACGTAATAATGAGTGGGGCTGTACACGCCTGAGTCTCAGGGGTGCCGGCCTCAGGCCCTGGGGCTCCCTCCCACGCCCAGTGGCAGCACTTAGCTCCGCGCTGGTGAGAAGACGTCCAAGACTAGACTAGGTGTCGGACGCGGCTTTTCTTCTGCTTTCTTCGCCGTTCCATTTGATTGTCGTTTTCCCTCTCTAGATTTAAGTTGGGTTCGCAGTTGAGATTTGCGTGTGTTCGGGGAAGGGGTGCTTAGTCTCGTTCGAGCAAATCTCTCGCGTTTCGGTTAGAACTCCGCCTCAGCTGCCTCCTCTCGTGAGCCCCTCGCGAGCCGGGCCAGGCCTAGCTTGCGCGCAGCCCAGCCTGTCGCCGCCGCATCCTCTCCGGAGGGTTTTTACTGCAGGTCCTACGGATTCGGTTAGGAGACACTCAAATCGCCTCAGCTTCCCACAGGCTATCTCGGGGCTCAAACGAAACAAAGGTAAACCAGCCAACTAGCACGTCGCTTAGCCAACCACTTGGCGCGGGCGTATGGGCGATGTAACACTTGCTATTACGATGAACACAAGTTTTACACGAGGGGCTCCCCCTCCCAAAATGCTCTCACAACCATCAGGCCAAAACCTGAGTTCTATTCATGCAGGGTAATGGAGCAAGGACACTACATAATCAGTCGGATAAATCCCCCAATGCGTCCTCAGGAGCACCTCCCGAGCCGTTGCTGGCGTCGCCGTCACTGTCTGCGGGGTCATCGGCGGCGTCAGGGCCGTTCACCACGCCTCCCTCATCGGCGGCCACGATCACGCCATCGTCGTCCGAAGCGAAGGCCCGGACGAGGGCATCCACGTTGTCTTCCACCCGGTCGCCAGTCGCCCGGACAGCACTGGGGACTGGGCGATGGCTGCGTCAAAATCAAAGTGGGGGTCCATGTCCGGAGATGGTCAAGACACGAGAGAAGGCGGCGCCCGAGCAGCGCTGGCTCCTCTCCTCCACCAACCTGTTGGCCACGACCGACCGCGCCTCCGGCCGCGCCACCACGTCGGTGAAGAACTCAAGGTTCTTGGCGAGTTAACCGCGGCGGCGCGCCCACTGCCGCCTCGCAGATATTATCCAAGGTTGTGTTAGCTCTTTCCCGGAGCGTGGCGAGCATGGGACCGTGCTCATGCTCCAGGATTCGCCGCTGACGCATCTCGTCCGCATTCTGGCGCGCGATGGCCTCGGCCTCCTCCACCCGTTGGCGAAGAAGGAGCGCCTCGGCCTGAGAGGTGGTGGACTCCCTCTGCGCCACCTCAAGGGCGGCCCGAAGAGCATCGGCCCGCTACGCCGCCTCCTCCAGTTTGTCCCTCAAGGCAGCAGTCCTGCCCTCAGCCTCGGCCTTGATCAACCCCAACCGCTCCTCAAACTCGCGCTCGAGGTTCGAGCGCGCCGCCGCCACTCGGCGTCCGACCTCCTCCAGGACGCGGGCTTCCCATGCTGCGACCTCATCCTCTGCCCGCGCCGCCAAGCGCTCCCTCGTCTCCAAGCGCCAGATTGCAGCGTTGGCGGCTTCAGCGTCGGCGCCTCCTCATGCTTCGGAGCTCCGCCGAGTGGGGAGGCCACCTTCATGGACGCAAGGGCTGCCTCGCGCAGCTCCACTTGCTCCTCCAGCGAGTGACACCGGGCCAGGAGTTCCCGTGCCCGCTCCTCCGCCGCCTCTTGCCGCCTGTTAGCTGCCCGGGCCTCCTCGACGGCCCGAGAACATGCCTCCCGAGAGGCTGCCAGCGACGCTTTGGCCTCTTCATCATCAAGATCACGCTGGCGGCGCGCAAGGGCGGTAGCGCCCTCCAGCTCGCGCCTCTCTGCAGCCAAGCGCAGGCCCTCGGCCTCAACGCGCACGTCTTCATCAGCGAGCTCTTCACCAAGCAGGCTCACCGCGTCAGCCGCCCTTCGAAGAAATCCTTGGTGAAGGGCGCGACGCTCCTGGCGGCCACAGACGTCCTCCACACGATCAACCGCCTGCATCGGGCGCCGGAGCCGCGAATCAACGCCCCCTCCGGGTAGGGGCTGGGGGCTGGCACCCTCGCTGACGGCCGGGCGCGCCAAGGCGCCCGGCTGGAGCCAGCCCATCCCCAGACGAGGGGCGCAGGAAGCGCCTCAGCCAATCGCTGTCTACGACCAGGCGAGAAGCCCACGGCAGGCTAGCTATGCCACGGGAAGGCTCGCGAGGAAGGATCGCGAGGCGCGCAGGACCACGACGCGCCACGGGACGGCTCATCTCCCGGGTCGCCCTCACCACAAGGGCTCCACTGCTTGGAGCACCCAAGGACGGGGGAGGGTGCGAAGTCAGGAGGGACGGCTCCTCACCCATCTCTGTGAGCTCGGCAGGAAAGGGCCTGCAGGGCAAGGATTAGTACGAGCAGCAGAAGAATCAGGAGCTGGAGACGGAGAAGGCTTACTCATCAGTGGCGAAGTACTTCCTACGCTTCAGCAGGTGACAAGGGTAGTCTTCGCCCAGGGCCTCCCTTCCCTTCCGGAGGGCCTCGAAGTTCACGCGAAACGACCCAAGATTTGAGCGCAGGATCAGCTCTGGCGAGGGGGAAGCATCGAGACGACGGCGCTGTGGGCGCCGCCTCGACGCTGCTGGCCGCTAGTCGCCTCACCAAGAGAAGCAGCAGGGCCTCGGGGCTCCATCCGCTGGGCGCTGGGCGATCGCCGCCCTCACCAAGTAGCGGCATGAGCCTCGTGAGCTACCCCTCACGAGCATCGCCGGTCTGTCATCACTTCGGCGGGGGTCCCTTCGGCCTCTGGCGGCTCGTGCCTCCCTGCTCCGCCACTCGAGGAGGAGCCGCCTTGACCGACTGGAAGGGCTGTCACCACCACTGGATTCTCGCGAGGCCCCTGGAGACCAGCGGGGCGCAGCCCCCATTCATCGAAGATAGGCATCTAGTTCACCAAATCACCCCTATTCCGGCAGAGGTACAGCAAGGCCCCTTCATTCCGGATGCCACCGGGGTTAGGCTCGCCAGTCAGGACTAGGAGCACTTTCCTTAGCGCTTCAGGCGTCAGGTCTTCTTCCTAGAGCCTCATACGATCACCAGGCCCGTTGAAGGCCCACATCCGGTGGGAATGGCATTGGAGAGGAGCAATGCGGCGCATCAGGAACTCCTTCACCACCTCAGGAACGCGAAGCGGCGCCAGACTAAGATGAGCCGAGGGCTTGAAAGCGTCTCCTGGCCCCAGCCTGAATTGGGGACGATGGCGGTTGGCTCGAGAAGGGGGCTGGGCACCCCACATCCACGACAGACCACCTCTCAAGGAACTCAGCCATGGCGGAGGCAGGCTGAAGTCAATCCCCGAGGCCGCTGTCTCGGGCGCGGCGAAGAAGCTCACACACGCCGAGCATTGAGTGGGGTCGACAAGGCACAGAGAGAAGAAGTGGCGTAGCAAGGCAACCGAGGGAAGGATGCCCATCATTGCCTCACAAACGAAGGCGAAGACCGAGAGGAGAGTAATGGACTCAGGACCCAGATGCATCATGTGGATCTGATAGTGGGAAAGCACGGCATTGAAGAAATCAGAGAAGGGGGGAACCAGCCCCGCCCACAGGGCGTCAGCAAAATACCGGACCTCGGTGACTATCCTGCCAATGGAGAAGTGGGACGCGGGCCAAGCCGTCGTCCTCCCGCATTCATTGAAGGAGGTGGCCAGAGCCGAACTAACCTTGCCCAAGCCCTTTAGATTGAGTATGATCGACGGGTCGACAACAAGAAGGCCGGGCGGCGAAAGCGAGGCGGAGGCATTGTGTTTCTTCCCTTTCCCCTTCTTCGTCGGAGCCATGGCGATTGAAAGGGGGAGGGGGAGATTCGAGATTGGATTGTAAATGGAAGCCGGAGTTCGAGAGAGGGAAGGACTGGAGCGCACAAGCAGCAAAGAGGGGAACGGATGTGTGCTGCAGCGTGTCCGCCTAGCAAGGCATGAAATAAGGAGCCATGGGGGAACAGTGCCGCCCACGTCCAATCAACTGCCACACGTCGCCCAAGGCCGCAGGCTCTTAGGGCCCGCAGCGCTTCGCACTTGCCCTTTCGCCTCTCGGCCCGGCCAAGTTCGGGCGCGCCGTGGGCCCGAGGGCTACTGTCGGCATTCTGGGAATGGGGTCCCTGGACTTGCTCTGCGGCTGCGGCATGGCTCAAAGGAGGCCCAGACAGCCCAACTTCATCAACACAAGCTCAAGACCCTCGCGAGGGCCAAGCCTCATGGGGGCGGACGACAGGAGCTTCCTCAGCACGGCCTCGTCGGCTGGCTCACGAGGAGGTGGAGAGTTCAAGGCAGGGTACCTCGCGAGGTGCCCATGACGCAAGCCATGACGACCAAGGGCGCCAGCCCACGCAGCGTCCTCCTTTCCTCTTTGGTGCAAAGGGAGCAAGCGCAGGCGAGAGCATCAAGCAAAGGCATCCGTTTCGGTGCAACAAGACCAAGACCAGCCCCAACGGCTGGAAGGGAGTCATCGTGGAGCCCAAGCAGGCGTCATCACCAGAGCCTTTGGCAGGCGAGGACCAACTTTAGTCAGGATAAGTGTACACGTTGTTCCCCTTCAAAATGGCCAATTGTTGGCGCCCTTCCCGCTCAATATTTGGGAAGAGGCCCAGGGCCCTCGCCTATAAATAGGAGTAGCCACATCCAGAGAGAGGGGATCCGGCATTTGGAATCCAGAGAGAGAGATAGAGACCCGATCCTCAAGCTAGAGCGACGGGGCACCACTTAGCAGTTCATCACACCCACCAAGAACAGACCCTCACGAGGCTGTTCTTCCCTGTACTGTTCCTCATCAGCCTAAGAGGCAATCCACCACACCACAAACTAGAGTAGGGTATTACACCACAACGGTGGCCCGAACTAGTATAAATCTTGCGTCTCTTGTGTTGTTCTTCTTAGTAGTTTAGGTCCCTGCGATTCGGCGAGGTACGAGACGGTGGAGGGTTGGATCTCCGTGCGCACCCCAGAGTTCGAACCTTAAGGGTCTGCCGTAACCCGAAATACGACACATGTTATGTCCAATTAATTTTTTTCGCTAGCTTTATAATGCATGTAACCTACTCATACCAACATTTTAGTGCAACCGCTGCAATTGGAACTAAATTTGAATGCATTTCTCTATTTTAATAAGAATCTACAATCATGATTGTTGCCAACTTAAACCATCATTCGTGTATTATATTAACAACACACCACATGATTACTATAGAGATAGATATGAACTATGTGTACTATATGAACTCGAATTCAAAATTTTGAATACACTTGATGTTTTTTCCAAATAATAGTACATTTGATGTATTAACTAGATATTCATAATCTAAACCATGTTCCACATGTACACAGTGTTTACCACACAAAGTATAGTGCCCCGCCCCCTACATTATGACAAGTATTTAGCCCTGAGCTGCAAAAGCCACACATTATCACAAATTATAATCAATGTTCTATATATTATATGTAGTATAACATGTTCATAACCACACCATGTGTATCACTATTATATATATTCATTCATGCATGCGTCGGTTTAAAACACTATGATATCTTATTCAAATATCCGAATCCACTTTTTTATGATGAATTATGATCTCTGTTCGTCTTTTACACCCACACAATCCTCTTCTCTTTGTAGCTAGCGCTAACCTTCTATCGTGCATGCACACGCCTGCCCCCCTCTCACCCTCCCTTCGTTTCCCCTCCATCGTGCACATTCGTTATTTCTCTTTAGGCCGTTCACCCACAGAGTGTGTAGGCCCCCCGGATCCTTCTTTCCGGCACACACAGGTCGATATACCTCTCTAGCCAAGTGTGCCTACCACAAACACACACTTCCCCTCTTCTCTTCTCACCGTCCATGCCCCCCATGTCCAATACGGTTCCATGCAGGTGCACACTCCTGCCCCTCTTTTCATCGATCTCATACTCACACACTGCTCCCCCCTCGACATAGTAGGCCTCTCACACCACCTCCTAGCCGCAGCCCTCTCCCCCTGTCTGTCTCTCTGGACCTTATTTGCTTCTAACATATGCATGCATGTATACCTACCGATGTCCCTACATATAGCTAGGTTGACTATAATTCTTTTTCCCCACGCACCGATCGACGTACCTCGCTAGTTACGTCTCTCCCTTTCTCGGACATACGACGATTTATCTTCCTATGTAGTTACATCTGCTTACCACAACCATTTCGTCCCCCCTCATCATCCTTGCATACATCCCGACCCGTCTCTCACACGTACCTGCATAGATAGGCAGAGATCCCCTCTCTTGTTGATATTGCACTCGCACCCTCCGTTTGTCTAGCAGGCCTCTCCCACCATTTCTGAGAAGCAACTCCATCACCAACCCTCCGACACTCTACCTTTGTCTCTCTCCAAACCTTATTCCTCTGCAACCCATATGCATGGATGCCGATCAATCTCCCTCAATACATAGCTAGGTCTCTCTCCTTCTCCACACATATGCTAGTCCATCTACCTCTCTATAGTTAGGTCTCTTCCTCCTCCCCCCCCCCCCCGACACACACCGATAGTCAAACATTGTAGGTAGGTATCCATGCCACAGAGACAAACTGCACCTCTGCCCTCTCACTTTCCAGTAGGCCAGCTGCCATGTATCTTTGACGTGTGAAAACACAAATTCAATGGCACTCTTTATCGATCGCGCACCCACACACTTCATCCTTGTTTTTTATTCTATCGATATCTCACGCTGATGATCCTTTCACTCTGTTCTCGTGGATCGCTCCCTCTATAGATGATATATCCATGACTCTACTTCACACACATTGCATATGTTACTTTTTTTGTTTGAGATATCATCGACACATTGCCTCTGTTTCACACAAACCATCTCTCTCACACCCACCCACGTACGTACCTGCACATAAAGAAGAGGTGCACGTACGATTCACATACTCACGTCTCGTTCCCGGCCGCATCCGCGCGGGTACACGGTGGAGTTCATTTCTATACGAAAAGGCAGCCCACATGATAATTTAACGCATGTAGCGGTTGTTTACTCGAAGGAGGGTCGTGTACCACACATAGACAGAACAAAGTTCGACTTGACGCATTAGTATTAAATAAAGTTATATTCCTCAATGGCACATACAGAATATAAAACGATTGTTGTCGGGAAAAAAGAAAAATCCACTCCACTCTATACAATGGAGCCTTCCTGCCAGGGTTTGTCTCTCGTCACACTATCTCACACAAGGCGACGGTGGACTCTCTGTGTCACCGTTGGTCACTGATCCGGCTACATCCCGTTCGCCGACGGAAAGGGAGGATGTGCATTGTTTCTCCGTTCGACGGCATTGAGGCGACATGTCCCGATCTGTGGTACCTGTCGTTTTCTCTCTGATCAAGCTCCTGCGCGGTAGGGCCTTCGCCACTTACTCACTGCCGCAGTATGGACAGATCCCGGCCGTCGGCGCCCTCCTAGTTACATCCCGACGACCCTCAGGTACAGCTCCCTCTGGCATTGCTCCACTGCCCATCTTCCCATGTTGCTACATGTGGAAAATTTTGCATGTGGATCTTCTTAATTGTTTGCTTAAAACGTATCTCGGCCGGCGTACTTCCCATCTTGCAATCTTGTCCTCAAACCGTTTTTGATAAACCACCATGCTGCTATCTTTCCCTTATTACATGGAATATGCTTCTTTTTTGTCGGCGTATGTGTCTTCAACTCATGTTATTGGGCAGTAATTGTTTCTTTTCTACCTATTTTTGCAAACAGGGCTATCCATTTTACCTCATTGCCATTCCGACCTTTTGGTGAACTGCACAAATCACTTTTTGCTTAAGAGTGTTTTGTGCAGTTCCGCCAAAATGTCACACGGGCAACATTTTTACAGTTCTGTGGGACTGCAAAAAGGGAGATTGGTTTTGCTATCCTCCTCATCCAACTCCGTGCCTAATCTTCTCCAACTAGTTAGTCCTAAAGAAAGATCGCAGAGGTGATCGACTTCTATTTGTGTGTGTTATGTTTCATCATCTAGTTCCACTATTATTGTAATCACACTGACTGAATATCTTTGCAAACAGGGATGGTCAGCTCGATTTTAGTGGAACTGCACAAAATGATCAGATTGTGATGTCCTCCATACACCTCTTTTTTGGTTACAGAGCGGTGTGAAACTAGCTGCCAACCAATGAACATTGTGCCCAGGAAATGGAGCCATGCCTACGAAGAACATCGATCAATTATATATTTTTCTTTATTTGTACACCTTCTCACAACTTTTTCTTTAGTTGTGATGTGAATATTGGCGCTGATCTGGGAACCATTGAGATGCATTAGCAACCATGGTAGTTTCATTTGTATTTGATGGAATGTTTTAACGAGACAGCTCTTGAGGCAAGAGGACACATGAATCCTAAGTTGATTTTTTTTTCTGCGGGAACCAAAGTTGGAACCTTCATATAGCATCATAGTACAATTTCATTATGCTGGAAAATTATGCATACATATAAAAAAATCCTAAAAGATTGATAGCAATGCCAGAAAAAATTCACCTTCGTTTCGCCGACATGTGGGACATCCTTCGTCCGGCTCCACCTGCCATGCAGCAATATTGAGAGCACAACTACAGGGAAGATTCACCCCAGTCATTGCGCTGCAGTAATAATGACTATTGAGTAGTCAAATCACAGAGCCCCACCTTTGCCACAGTAAGTTGCTCGGACAAAGCAACCATCATCTCTCTTCGTTGAATGAGCTGGTACTCCAATATTCTCAGAGTAATAAGTTGCTCGGGCGAAGCAACCATCACTTCACCTTTCCCACAGTAAGTATTGCCTCCTTTTTTATTCTAGAAACAACCACATGCGAATATTGGACGCTAGCAGCACAACAACTGAATAAAAATTGAAATCAACCAATGAACTACTACTAATGGTGAGCGTTTGCTTGTATCATGTACTCCATCTGCCCATGTACGTAGGGCTTAATGCGTTTTCTGAGACTAACTTTGGCCCTATTTGGATCCATGGGTTAGAGTTAGTTTCAGCTAGTTGGGGCTCAAATTTCCCTAAAGTATCCAAACATGAGGGTTAAATTGGAGCAAGTTGCACCTAACACACCAAAAATAACTATCCCAGCCAAGAGGTGCTAATTGGAGCTAGTTCTGATTGGGCCCTACCGGTTCAATATCCGGCGTATCTCGTAGTAGGGGTCCTAAGCTAGGCGTCTTGGAGTGATGGTAACATGGACACGGGGTTTTACCCAGCTTCGGGCTCTCTTGATGAGATAATACCCAACATGCTGCTTTTGATTGTATTCATATGGGTGTAGTACAGAGTACACGTATCTACCACGAGATTGTAGTAATGAATGAGATTGTCTATTGACTAGCCTGGCCTTGGTTTATATAAGACACCGGCGGCCTAGGGTTTAGGAGAGTCCTTGTCTTGGGCGCCAAGTCTTGTGGAGTCTTCCTTGTATGCGGCAGGGGTTGTCCGAACTGGCCCATGAGTATGCGGCCATGGGGTCCTCGGCCCAATCTAACTGATCGGGAGACGACGTGGTGAGTACCCCCTAGTCCAGGACACTGTCAGTAGCCCCCGGAACCGGTCTTCAAGTTGGGGACGCTCCTCGATTCTTCCGAAATGTTCTCCATCTTCGGTCGTCGGTCTTGAAAACTAGTTCAACAAATCTTCCCATCTTCGATCTTGAGGATCGCCGAAGTGCATCCGAAGAGTTTACACGTCGGGTTTGAAGTTGTCCCCGTGCGGCGGTGTCCTCTTGCATCCGAGCTCCAACGCCGGACTGCATTTGAGGTATCTTTTGCAGCCGATCACCAATGTCGGACTGTATCCGAGCTCCAACGCCGGACTGAATCCAAACTCCAACGTCGGAGAGTATCCGAGCTCCAGCGCCGGACTATATCCGAGGTGTCATAGATCACCTTGGCTCAAAAAGGTCGAAGGAGTTTAGCCGAGCTTAATGCCAGAAATGCCCTCTACGGAGCCAACCACTGGAGTCCGAGTTTTATGCCGGACTGCTTCCGGGGTGTCTATTGTAGTCGAGCACCAACGCCGGACTGTATCTGAGGTAGTACACCACCTCGTCCATGGGCTGATTTTCTCAAATTGTGCAATGTAATCTCTGCTGAGATTTATAGCCAGTAGCCCTCAAGGTGCGTGTTGGCCTAATATCTGGGATGCACCTAAAGGAAAAAAATCAAACCGCTGACCCTAGTAGCCCCTGAGACTCAGGTCGATTCATAAAATTAGCCTGAGGATCAATTCCCAGCTCGGCAGCATACTTCGGAATAGAAACGTGGTGTGCAAAGTCCTCGAGACTCATGTTGGGTGCGGCCGACCAACCCGAGGATAATAATCTCCTTGAAAACTATATTGCACTTTAAATTTTCTGCATTGGATTGTCAATGCAGTAGCCCCCGAGACACTGGTCGGGTGGCAACACCAGATCAGGGGATCGATGTACCACTTTAATATTTGTAAATAATAAGCAAGAAGCCCAGTAGTCCCCGAGCATTAATGTGGGCACGGGTGGCCGAATTAAGGATCGATATCCGAAGTAAAATCACAAATTATGTGTAATAATTCTACGTATCCAAATACTTTACATCATCAATGCTTGGATCCGCATTGTACAAAACTTTGTTGATCGACCATCAGCTTCCACCTCCTTGGCCAGTAGCCGAGGAGTGTTTGTCCTACTTTATAAAGCCTTTACGACAAACAACGCAATCCGTCCATACGGTTTTATAAACAAAGGTACGCAGAGAGATATGTTGTATTAGTGTTTAATGTGAGAAACATCTTCCAAAGAAAATAGTCCCGCTATCGGTTCCTTTCTTTGGGTTGTCATGCCAACCATGATCATGAAACCTCACCTCTGACCAATGCAGGGGAAAAATATTTAGGAGTTAGATCGGGGAAAGTTCTCAAATTCTATGTTTATTTTGACTCCGTTGCGACCGTTTATCAGTTGAAAGTGGCCCATCGTCGGCTTTTACCCCTTTGTAGATACTACGCAGGGTGTTTCAGGAAATAACAAGACAACCCTTAGCCGACGTCTCGGTGCCCGAAGGCGGTTGTGTTAGCAGAAACGAGGCAATCAGATATGCGGGCTTTATAACTTTCACTTAGTCATAGGAGCTTAAAGTTGGGAGGCCAATTACTAGCCCCCGGTTAGTGTTCGACGATAGCCTAGGTCAAGCCGTAAACACTTCGGCCAATGTTATGAACGGCTCGTGATTTAACACAGTCATCGGATCGCTGACCAGTTTACGCTTATTGTGACAGTCAGTTTTCGGCTTTCTCCACTGAGGTGCTTAACCATGCGAGCTGGAAGCACAATCGCAGTGGTTCTCCTTTTGCACACCTAGCCGACCAAAGCGGAACATAGGAGGCAAGCACAGGAGCCGGGCAACCCAACTATTGACCAAAGACACAATTTGAAGCCGATGCATATATAGCAATGTCCGAGAATGTTTTTGCCGAATCCCTAAAGGTGTCCGGCGCCGCACTACAAGACTAATGCTGGAAACACACAAATAGTTTAAAAGTGCCATAGCTTGGAAAACCGAAAACTTCAGTAAAAACTGGATGCCCGAAATAGATCAAGTGTTCGGTGCCAAATCGAAATTGGTCTTAGAAAAAGAAAATTGTGTTGCTGTCATGCTTTATAATGACACATCCTATCTCAAGACTTCAAGCGGGTCAGCCCACGGCTTCAACCTCCTTATCCCGAAGGCGGAGTGCTTCTCTGAGGCTAGTTTAGCAAACTAAGTTCGAGCGGCTTTAGAGAGAATCAAGGCTATCCGGCTATTGACCACACACTTGCGTCAAGAAAGGAGTGATAAATAATAATAAAAACTTTGCAACGACGAAGAAGAAGAACACTTATTATAAAACGGCTCATATAAATTTAAGAGCCCCCAAGTGACTTGGGTAAAAGAATAGTATGTATAATGATTGTATGTACCAAAGTACTATATCATATTTGTGTTCACCCGAACTTTATACGTGTCTTAACCGACCGTTGGCTTCTCCCTCTTCGGTCAAGGGCCGAAAAGTGTTATGTACTCCACCTGTCGAGAATATCGATGGTGTTTCCGATAACCAGGCAATCAGGCCATAAGGCTGTAACAGACAAAGTGCGCTCAGGGAACTTATGCTATATTACGGACGAAATGTAAGAAGCATCTTCAAAAAAAATAGTACCCCACCGATACCTTCCTTCGGTGCTCATTGTTACTATGAGACTTGTGCAATAGATTTTTGTACTCATGAGTTCCATTGTGTGCCGACCATAATTGAAAACAATAAGAGTGCTAGCTTTCGGCTTCACCCAGTCTGAGGTCTGAGCTCGGATGACCCGATCGTGATAATCGCAGAGGTGCTCCCTTTACTCCCTAGCCAAACAATCGGGAACGTAGGGGTAAACACAGGAGCGAGGCAACCCAGCTTGCAAATCGCTTAAGTCAATATGGTGCATAGTGTGGCGTAATACACGAACAAGGAAAGAAGCCGTACAAGTATAATCATATGCGAGAGGAAAGGCTTCATGAAGGAAGCCCCCATGTGAACTGGGTATTTGAATTTGCGTGCACCAATGTCGCAAAGAAAGTTATGACAAGGAATTTTTCACAAACAACTTTTTGTCAGAAAAGTATAATGCTTGGTCGAACCAAACACAAGTTAAAAATTGTAAAACTTTGAGCATGAAAGCGACTTAGTAGGTTAATGTGTTCGGCATTGATGACGTGGTCCGAGCTTGATGCGGGACAAGATTCCAGCCCCCAGGTTGGTCCCGAGGTGGCCGAGCAGAGAGTTCGGCACTCCGAAAAGATGAAGCCCCCAGTCCAGTCGCGGTGATGGAGCAGATCGGCGGGTGACACCGGAGTCTCCGGCTGAGTAGGTTGACGAAGCGACGACGCGGGGTTGCCAACATAGGGCACTGCGCCAAGGCGACAACACAATTTGGTCGACGGAGGCGACAGCACGGCTTGGTCTAAGTCGATTGGCTGCACAGATAAAATAGTGCAAACCAAAAGTAATGACAAATAATAATGTATATACAAAAAAATCGTCTACTTAATTAATATAAATGAAGTAAATAATGAAAGAGATATGGCCTGGGTGACAAGGTCAGCCTGGCGGAGCCGCAATGTGGAAAAGTTGACGAAGGGACATGCGTCGACGCGACGCGACGACTTGGCCAACGTCGGCGGGATGAAAATATCACCTTGCCGAGGTGTTAGCGCAGCCCAACCTAAATAGACTGCCTGCACACACAAAGTAGTGCAACCAAAAAATAATAATAGTGGGAAAAAAGGTGCATAATTAATTTATGCGAAAAAAGTTTGGTAAATATGGTCTGAGCACTGAGACTAGCTCAACGTCGTGATGGCGTCGTGGTACAGCGATGTCAACGAAGGTCGGCCTGCCCAGGTGACAGGGAGAGGTTGGCCGGACTAACGCTAGGTAAAAACGTCGGTAGAATTTCTTTGCCAAAATAATGCAGTACAAACCGGCAGAAAATATTTTGCATCGTAACGGATAGCTAGGAAAAATAGAACCTATTTGAGGGTGATGACAGTAGCCGATCGATGTGAATAGATGAAGCTACTCGTATATACCAAAGATTTAACTAGTACTAGGAATTAGGCACCGCACCTAAAATTAGTACTTATCAACAACGTGAAGTAGTGTTACTAGTTGAATAGCTAGTTTTGTCATCTAGTAAATCTTGGAGACCACACAGCAAAACTGATCGTGGACTGCATTAGCACTTTGGCGGACAGAGACAGCGAAAAATACTACTACAAGTAAACGGTAGTGGCCACCTTGCGCAGAATTAAAAAAGGAAACAAATATAGAAGGAAAAAGACAAAAGGGGAGGAATTTCCCTGGATAGCCGCTGTCGTGCAGGGGCGTTTTTGGATCTGTCGCCGGGTACTGGCATGTCCTTGCCCTATACGGAGGCCTCGGTTCGTCTAGTATATCCGGATTGCCCGACGGCGCTCGAGATAAAAACTAATCTGCAAGTAGAAAATAATTGCAAAAAAGAAACCTGATGTAGGCGGAATATATTGAATTGAAACCATAACACCTGATTTATGCCATCGACCCGTGACGACACCTAGGAGGCTCTCAATGAAAGCACCAATGTTGGTTCAATATCCGGCGTATCTCGTAGTAGGGGTCCTAAGCTAGGCGTCTTGGAGCGAAGGTAACATGGACACGGGGTTTTACCCAGCTTCGGGCTCTCTTGATGAGATAATACCCTACATGCTGCTTTTGATTGTATTCATATGGGTGTAGTATAGAGTGCACGTATCTACCACGAGATTGTAGTAATGAATGAGATTGTCTATTGACTAGCCTGGCCTCGGTTTATATAAGACACCGGAGGCCTAGGGTTTAGGAGAGTCCTTGTCTTGGGCGCCAAGTCTTGTGGAGTCTTCCTTGTATGCGGCAGGGGTTGTCCGAACTGGCCCATGAGTATGCGGCCATGGGGTCCTCGGCCCAATCTAACTGATCGGGAGACGACGTGGTGAGTACCCCCTAGTCCAGGACACCGTTAGGCCCACCGAAAAATGACTTTTCTCTCTCTCTCTCTCTATCCCACTAGCCCAGTGGCGCTATTTGGAGCTAGTTCTCATGGGGCCCACTGAAAAATCACTTTTCTCTCTCCATCAAGTGAATTTATTGTCAATCTAACCCTGTCATCCAAACAACTCTTTGGCTAGAGTTAGATCAGGGTTAGTCATGAGTTATTCTAACCTCTATCTAAGTTAGAGTATCCAAACAGGAGCACTATAGGACATGCAAGTTGCTCAAAGCATACCGTCAAATTCATATGTGAAAGGATCTTCGAATGATATAATTTTCATATTATATAAAATATTATCAATAGTCAAAGGAAACCTCGAAGAATACTTAGGCCCTATATACAATCTTATCAATAGTCAAAACCAAGTGTTACTACCACACCAAACAAGTTCAAAACGAGAAACTGGACCCACTCACGGCACGACACACTTGTCTTGTTTGGTCCGTCGGTCAAAGCGCTTCCTCCTCTTTGCATAACAATAGAGTACAGTAATTTTTTTAGAATGCTCTTGGCATGTCGTTAACATGTGACGAGTTAACACTACTAGGGAAAAGCCTAGCAGTAGCGCGGGTCTAAGGGCTATCAATAGCGCAGGGAACCGCGCTACTGATATGGCGCTACAGCTAATGCTTAGCAGTAGCATGTTTCTTCACGCGCTACTGCTATAGCTACTTAGCAGTAGCGCTGTCCATACCAGCGCTACTGCTAAGTGTCTTAGTAGTAGCGTTTTCCTGTTCAGCGCTAAAGAGTGCTACTACTACATTTTCACATATCTTTTTCTTGCTACGTATTTGCAATGTTTTTGTATAGATTTTATACAGTATCTAATTATATCATAAACTGGCAGTATGCTCATCATATCATACACATAATAGTCTCATCATATCATCCAACACAAATCATGTCGTCACATCATAATCACAATATAGCTATACAAGTTACATGACATGTCTCATCATACATAATGTAGTACTTCTTGAGGCACCGGTTCGTATCCCTCTCTCACACTAGCATGAACCTAAACTAACTACTTCCCGCTTCGGCTATGCTATCGAACCCTCTCTGGTTGTCGCTCGGAAACCGGTACACCTGGGCCTGACACTCCGGCCACTCGTCGTATACTCCTGGCGTAGCACTTCTTCGCCATTGATGATCTATGTACCTACATCGTCACATGAGTCGATAATATGCAACATATATAGTTGGGAAATAGAAAGAGACAGACTTGGCAAAAATAGTAGCAACATATCATAAGCATAAATAACAAAGTTCATCGTACCCAAAATGCCCTAACTAGAGTGATCTTCGCTAGTTGAGGAGGACAGTCTAATTACATCACAAATAAAGTTTTGTCATGCATAACTCAAAGTATCATCATAGATAAAGTATGGACTTAAAGGATACTTTGTCATATATCGTCAATCACTCCAACATGTCGTGCCATCCATCCAAGTCAAGGAGATAGTCCCCGAGCACAGTGAAAGGCTTCAAGTTGAGACGCTAAACCATTACGCGTGTTCGGACGTCTTCCCGCAACATTTCCCCTTCTTCGTAGAACAGCCATGTTTTTTCGAGGACCTCCTTCATGATGATTTGGGCAAGTTCATGTTGAATGTGATAGAACTCAGCTCGAAGTCGATGATCCGGGATATCTCCTAGGTTCTTTACCCATTGCAGAATATGGGTATTGCCAGATCTAGGTGACATGCGAGCATTCTGCTAATCCCGTCTGTACTCCACCATGTGGTGGAGGACAAAGAATCCATCACTGAGGGTACCACTCGGTTGCCGGATGCAGCAAAAGTCAGTCTTATATGGCTGAAGGCGGGTGGGCGGTTCCTTGTCTTCTTGAGCGTGATCTCTCCACCCTGTAGGTCGCAGGTAAAGATAGCACAGTCGAGAAAAGACTTGATGTGGGTGTAATCATTTTTCTTCATGTTCTTCGATGAGTTCAAGTAAAGAGCATGGGAGAATCGGGGGTAAAGGATGATGAGGACAGCGGGCCCGTCGCTGCGCAAAGTAAGTACACCTCAAATTAGCTTCCTTGCGTGCAAATGAAATGATTGAAATCGAAGGAAGGATATCTGCGCTGATGACTTACATGGGATGATAAGGCATGAGAATCATCTCCTTGTCCTTATTTCCGACCATGAAATCGGCGATGTAGTTACTCGCGTATTCACGGTGCTTTGGGCAGACTGCCAAGAAGCCCTCGTGCACGAAGTACGGGTCAGCAACAAAGATAAAAGGTATCTGCTCAGTCATGATGATGTAGTTCATTCACAAGGCAAAAAGGCGGACAAACATAAAATCTAGATTTTTCAAGTGAAACATGTTGAAGATGTAATCAAATCGAACGAAGAACTTCTCCGCGGGGAATGTGTCAACGTACAACCTTTGCTGCGGCATCTTAAACACGTAGAGCGGGTATCCTGGATTTTTAGAGGCGATCAGGCTTTTCTCTCTCCGCAGCACATCGTCATGAAGTCTCCTTAGATCACCGTATATGGCCTCTACCGCTGCCTTAGATATGATCGGATCACCGGGGATATGCCTTTTCCGCATCGGGGATAGGTATATGATCTTGAACCCGAGGCTGCGGAGGCGACTGGATCATATAAGCAGCTTTGTTGCCTTTCCTCGGTCTCTTCCAATGCTTCTTTGCTACTGGAACTAAGAGCCTATAATACGTTCATCCTCCGACAATTCAGGCACCAACTCATCCCGCTCAAATCCTGAGTACTCATACTGCTCCATCGTCATAGGTGCCGGTATTGAGATACTGTAGAGGGTCATCGTCATCCTTGTCGATGGCATCATGCATTGCTTCTTCGACGGTGGTGACGTCATCAGCCACTAATGGAGCCTCTTCCTCACCCGGAATGACATGCGATGCTAATTGGGTAGGTGGGGTGCTGGTGTTCATAACTTGCTGAGGCTGCTTGGTCGTGGGTGTGCTCCCGGCCGCCTGCAGACGAAGCAGACTCCTTGGCCACAACAGGACCCACCGCTTGCAATTGCCAAGATGCCGTGGGGTCTCGTCGTCATCTCCCCTAGTGCTATCGGAGGAGCCAAATTCTCGTGGCCCGGTTCGACACTGTCCACAAAAACCTTGAAGACGTCAGGGCGGATCGGCCGGCTGTGGAACAATTGTTCCTTTGGCTTCACTATCATCGCCTTTCCCATGTCCACCTTCTGGCCGTCAATTGTGTACAGTATGGTGCACTGGGTTACGTCGGCCTGCAAAGACAAGTCTGCGATGTGAGACATCTGAAAGGCAACGGAAACGGTAGATTATACATATATTGATGAGGGCCGGTGTGACACGTACGGTGAGGGCGTCAAGCTCACGTAAAGACGAAGCCCCGCCGAGCATGCCAGAGATGGAGGACGGGCTAGTAGCGGGTGCGGGACCAGGTGCGCTAAACGAGCTGCTCCCGAAGAAGTTGTAGAGAGGAAAGTCCACTTCATCTTTATCTGGATTTTGCTTGGTCCAACCGACGATAGCCGGAACCAAGACACTATATGAAGCTGTCATCTCCTCTTTTGCGGCAGCTACCGCTACTTTGACTGTCTCTGCTGATTTCTTCTGAATCACAAACTCAACCTTCTTGTCGATGTTTTCTTTATTTAACCTCTGTCTTTCCTTTCTCCCCTCCGTGGTCTCATGGTAGTACTTCTTCCACATGGCGTTGTCTCCGACGTCGTGCACGCGTCCATACGACGGGCCGAGTGTCCATCGGGAGTCCTTTCAATATGTATAAGGCCCGGTTGAATGGAGTGTCCCACTTGGATGTCGCCAATGCCTCAGACGGCAAGTCGCTTTTAGCCGCAATCCTGTGCTACTCTTTTTGCAAAAGGAACGTGGATCGTTTACAAATGTGACTAAATGTGCAGTCGAAGTGATCAGAAGCTAAAATTACTAGGCAAATTAATAATTACCAGCAGTCTCATGAACTCCTTCGTGACCGCGTCCGTATCGTAAACCTTGTTGACAGATCTTCATAGAATATGTAGGAGCCAATATGAGCATCCAGGTTCCACTATTGTTTATTGATTGGAGATGTGTCTCGGTCATGTCTACATAGTTCTCGAACCTGTAGGGTCCGCACGCTTAACGTTCGATGATGATTTGTATTATGAGTTATGTGATTTGATGACTGAAGTTTGTTTGGAGTCCCGGATGAGATCACGGACATGACTAGGAGTCTCGAAATGGTCGAGAGGTAAATATTCATATATTGGAAGGCTATATTCGGACATCGGAAAGGTTCCGACTGATTCTGGTATTTTCTCGAGTACCGGGGAGTTATGGGAATTCACCAGGAGAAGTAATGGGACTTATTGAGCCATACAAGAAAAGAGGAGGCAGGCCAAGGGGAAGTGGCGCCCACCATGGGTCCGAATTGGACTAGGGTAAGGGGGCATCGCCCCCTTGCCTTTTTCCTACTCCCTCTCTCTTTCCCTCTTTCCTTCTCTCCTACTTCGAAAAGGAAAGGGATTCCTACTAGGACTTGGAAGTCCTAGTAGGACTCCATACTCTTGGCGCGCCCCTAGGGGGCCGGCCTCTCTCCCTCCATCCTTTATATACGTGGGCAGGGGGAACCCCAAAGACACACCAAGTCTTCTCTTAGCCATGTGCGGTGCCCCCTCCACAGTTACACACCTCGGTCATATCGTCATAGTGCTTAGGCAAAGCCATGTACCGGCAACATCATCATCACCGTCGCCACGCCATCGTGCTAATGGAACTCTCCCTCGTCCTCAACTAGATCAAGAGCTCAAGGGACATCATCGTGCTGAACGTGTGCTGAACGCGGAGGTGCCGTACGTTGGGTACTTGGATTGGTTGGATCGCGAAGACGTTCGACTACATCAACCGTGTTACTAAACACTTCTGCTTTTGGTCTACGAGGGTACGTGGACACACTCTCACCCCTCGTTGCTATGCTTCTCCTAGATAGATCTTGCATGATCGTAGGATTTTTTTTGAAATACTACGTTCCCCAACAGTGGCATCCGAGCCAGGTCTATGCATAGATGTTATATGCACGAGTAGAACACAATGAGTTGTGGGTGATAATAGTCATACTGCTTACCACCAACGTCTTACTTTGATTCAGTGGTATTGTTGGATGAAGCGGCCCAGACCGACATTACATGACCACGTTCATGAGACTTGTTCTACCGACGTGCTTCGCACATAGGTGGCTAGCGGGTGTCAGTTTATCCAACTTTAGTCGAATCGAGTTTGACTATGGCCGGTCCTTGTTGAAGGTTAAAACAACACACTTGATGAAAAAATCATTGTGGTTTTGATGCGTAGGTAAGAACGGTTCTTGCTAGAAACACAATCATAATAGTAGCATAATTGTGCAAAACACTCAAGAACAGAAAGCAAAATGCAAAAATAAGTTTCATTCATTGGGTTGCCTCCCAACAAGCGCTATCGTTTTACACCCCTAGCTAGGCATAAAGCAAGGATCTAAGTATTGTCATCTTTGTTTCTAGATCCATAAGATACATAATCATAATAGTAGCATAATTGTGCAAAACACTCAAGAACAGAAAGCAAAATGCAAAAATAAGTTTCATTCATTGGGTTGCCTCCCAACAAGCGCTATCGTTTTACACCCCTAGCTAGGCATAAAGCAAGGATCTAAGTATTGTCATCTTTGTTTCTAGATCCATAAGATGCCCTCATGATTGATTCATATGGTGACCTAATTCTTGTTCTAGGGAAGTGTTCCATACCCTTCCATAGTGGAAATTCAAATTTAATGTTGCCTTCTTTCAAATCAATCACGACACCAATTGTACGTAAAAACGGTCTACCAAGAATAATTGGACAAGATGGATGCAATCAATATCAAGAACAATAAAATGTATGGGCACATAATTCCTATTTGCAAGAATAAGAACATCATTAATTTTTTCCCAAAGGCTTTTTAATTGTAGAATCCGCCAAGTGCAAATTTAAAGAGCATTCTTCAAAATCGGTTAGACCAAGCACATCACAATGAGATTTCGGAATTGTAGAAACACTAGCACCCAAGTCACATAAAGAAAAACATTCATAATTTTTAATCTTGACTTTGATAGTAGGTTCCCATTCATCATGTAATTTTGTAGGAATTGAAACTTCCGATTCTAACTTTTCTTCCAAAGCTTTTTCATCATAGCATCGACAATATGTTTAGTAAAAGCATTATTTTTTTCATAAGCATGGGGTGATTTTATCATGGATTGCAAAAAACAAATACAATCAATCAAAGAGCAACTATCATAATTAAAGTCTTTGTAATCCAAAAGAGTGGGCACATCACTAGTTAAAGTTTTGACCTCTTCAAACCCACTTTTATCAAATTCTTCAACAAGATTTTCACCCTCCGAATTATCGGGACCCCTTCTAACTAAAGTTGACTCTTCTCCAGTCCCTTTTTCATCAATATTAATTTTACTAAACATAGAATCAATAGAAGAAACACCAAACATTTTAAGATCTTCATCACTTTTATGAAAGCAATCACTAGAAAACAACTGTTTCTAAAAATTCTCTTCTAGCTCTAAGCATAGCGGTTCTTTTCTCACTTTCATCCATAGAAACATAAAGAGCTTTAATTGATTCCTCTACCTTAGGCACAAAAATTTCCATCTTGAAATTTTCCACATCATGAGAAATTCTATCAACACGTCTAGACAAATCATCAATCTTATTCAACTTTTCTTCCGTTGTAGCATTGAATTTTTTTTGAGTATTGATAAATTCTTTAATATTATTCTCAAGATCAGAGGTGTTCCGGTTATTATTATAAGAAGGATTACCATATGAATTACTGTAATTATTAGAGGAATTACTAGGAAAGGGCCTAGGATTAAAATTACCTATATAATCATTATTATTGAAGTTGATTCGCGAGATAAAATTCACATCTACGGCATCACTATTTTTCTCAATCAAAGTAGACAAAGGCACATCATTAAAATCAATAGGAGCACTTTTTTATTAGTAGGAGCTCTTTCGGTATGCCATTGTGAATAATTTGCCATGGTATTATCAAGCAATTTGGTGGTTTCACCCAAAGTAATTTCCATAAAATTACCACCCGCAGTGGAATGTAAAAGATTACAAGAAACAAAATACAATCCCGCATAAAAAATTGTATGATCATCCAAAGATTTGACCCATGAGTTGGGCAATTTCTTAGCATCAATTTCATCCTTTCCCAAGATTGTGCAACATGATCATGTTCAAGTTGCTTGAAATTCATGATCTGAGTTCTAAGGGAAATAATTTTCATGGGCGGAAAATACTTAGTAATATAAGCATCTATGCACTTATTCCAAGAATCAATACTATTGCGAGGCAAAGAAGAAAACCAAATTTTTGCACAATCTCGCAAAGAAAACATAAATAATTTCAACATCACAACATCATTATCCATATCTTTTTAATTTTGCATATTTCATGATTCCACGAAGTGTTAAGATGAGACGCGGCATCCTCATTAGGAGTACTGGAAAACTGATCTTTCATAACAAGATTCAGCAAAGCGGTATTAATATCACAAGTCTCCGCACTGGTGGCGGGAGGAGCTATCGGAGTGCTAAGAAAATCATTGTTGTTGGTATTTGAGAAATCACACAACTTGATGTTCTCTTGAGTCATTGTGACTACGCAACAAGATTGCACTCAAAAACAGATATGACGAGAAAACCGCGAACGAAAGAAAAAAAAGAGGGCGAATAAAACGGCAAATTTTTGTGAAGTGTGGGAGAGGAAAATGAGAGGCAAATGGAAAATAATGTAAATTGCAAGGAGATGAGATTTGTGATTAGGAACCTGGTAGATGTTGATGATGTCTCCCCGGCAACGGCGCCGGAAATTCCTTTTGATGTCTGCTAGAACTACATCGGTATTTCCCCAAAGAGGAAGGGATGATGCAGCACAACAACGGTAGGTATTTCCCTTAGTGATGAGACCAAGGTTATCGCACTAGTAGGAGAACCAAGCAACACTACGTAAACAACACCTGCAAAAAATAAAAAATACTCGCTACTTGACGTGTTAAAGGGGTTGTCAATCCCTTTTGGGTAACGGCGCCAAAAATTGGCAAACGACCGGGATAAAGTTGTAATATATTGGATAAATAGATCGCAAATAAAATAAAGCGCAGCAAGGTATTTTTGTATTTTTTTGGTTTAATAGATCTGAAAATAAAAGAAAATAGAAATAGATCGCAAAGGCAAATATAATAAAGAAGACACCCGGGGGTCGTATATATCACTAGTTGCGTCTCTCGAGATAAAATAGCAAACGGTGGGTAAACGAATTATTATTGGGAAATTGATAGAAATTCAAATAATCATGATGATACCCAGGCAATGATCATTATATAGGCGTCACGTCCAAGATTACTAGACCGACTCCTGCCTGCATCTACAACTATTACTCCACACATCAACCGCTATCCAACATGCATCTAGTGTATTAAGTTCATGGAAAAACGGAGTAATGCAATAAGAAGGATGACATGATGTAGACAAGATCTATTTATGTAGAAATAGACCCCATCTTGTTATCCCTAATAGCGATGTTACATACGTGTCGTTTCCCCTTCTGTCACTTGGATCAAGCACCGTAAGATCGAACCCATTACAAAGCACCTCTTCCCATTGCAAGATAAATAGATCAAGTTGGCCAAACAAAACCCAAATATCGGAGAAGAAATACGAGGCGAGATCATAGAAGGCTCAAATAACTTTCGTGGATAAAAAGATAGATCTGATCATAAACTCAAAGTTCATCAGATCCCAACAAACACACCCCAAAAAGAGTTACATCATATGGATCTCCAAGAGACCATTGTATTGAGAATCAAGAGAGAGAGAGAGAGAGAGGAAGCCTTCTAGATACTAACTACGGACCCGTAGGTCTACAAAAGACTACTCACGCATCATCGGACAGGCACCACTGGACATGATGAACCCCTCCGTGATGGTGTCTAGATTGGATCTGGTGGTTCGGGAACTTGCGGCGGCTGGAATTGATTTTCGTCGACTCCCCTAGGGTTTCTGGAATATTGGGGTATTTATAGAGCAAAGAGGCGGTGTGGGAGGCCACCGAGGTTGTGCCCCCCTCGGGGTACCCCCCAGGTGCTTCTCCGGCCCACTGGGTATCTTCTGGTCTAAAAATATCCACAAAAAGTTTCGTTGCGTTTAGACTCTGGTTGGTATTGATTTCCTGCGATGTAAAAAACATGCAGAAAATAGCAACTGGCACAGGGCACTATGTCAATAGGTTAGTACCAAAAAACAATATAAAATGATCATAAAACATCCAAGAATGATAATATAACAGCAAGGAACAATAAAAAATTATAGATACGTTTGAGACGTATCAGCATTCATGGACGTTGCTCACGGTGCACTAGCGCCTCCCCCATATAAAGCCTCCTCGGGCCTCTCTCTCATTGCTGTTCACTCCCTTTCCCTACCAGAAACCTCCGGGGCCAAACCTTCTCTCTCTCTCTCTCGAGCTCTTTAACCACTTCAATGGCCAAAGCCTCCCAGCTGGCCTCCGCTCAAATTCGCGCAGCCTCGAGCCCCTCCGCCTCCACCAACCCATCCATCACCCTCTCATCACCACCGCAAACTCATCCCGTGCTCCATCCCCTCCTCTCCGTGTTTGCCTCGCCGTGCCAAACCTTGCCATCGCTTGTCCCCGCCGCGGCTGAAACCCTGCTCACTTTGGCGCTCCCCGAAGGAAACGGGACCCCCAGGTGCACGCGCCCCATCCTCCCGACCTCTCCGGTGTCCGGACGGGCGCCGGAGGTGGCCGAAGCCACCGGAACAGGCGCCAGCGAGCGCTCGGCCTCGCCTCCCCTGTTGCTCCTTTGCCTCAGGAGCGAGGTAGGGGACGACCGCCCCGCCAGTTGGCAGGGGGCCCGCTTATCAGCGGCTGTGCCGGTAAAGCCGACCCACGAGTCGGGTTAAGTGGAAACGGCTTCGGCCCGATCCGCTTGCCCCCTGGGAGGCGCTCTCAAGCAAATGCGCCATCGACGTTGCCTCCAGCAGGCACGCGCGAGGAGTTGGGCCAGGCCCAGTGCGCTGCCCAGCTAAGTTACGCTCGGTGCGTAACTTAGGCCCATCTAGGTATAACCCCTTCACCTTTTCTTTTTTCAGAGATATTGTAAAATCCATAGAAAATCAATTTAAACTCAAAATTTGATGATTAGAATTTCTAGTAGTTCTTAAATTCATGATCTATCACATGGTGATATTTTTCACATTTTTCCAGAAACATTTCCTTCACAAATATTTATGAAATCCCTTTTTTTCTATTTTGGTGATAAACTTTAGAAAATCGCAGAGAGCCCATTTTTTATCCAAACGCCATTATTCAAATTCCTAGATACTTAAATTCAAAACTTAGTTTTTGAACATTTTTCCCTATACTTTCTATGCCACATAAAATATTGGTCCATTTCTCTTTATATTGCCAACTTTGCAAATTCATAGGAAAATCATTTGAGCTCCAAATCCAGTGAAACTAACTCCTAGATTCTTCTAAAATCATTCCGTGTTAAATGGGTGCCATTGCTCATTTTTCAAAAATATTTTTCTGTACACTTCTTGCAAATCCATAGATCCCTTGATTCCATCATACTGAATTGTTCAGAAATATCTACTGATCCAATCCCAATGAAGTCACTTTGGTCATTATTCATATGACCAAGGGTATCCTAGAAAAGTCCAATTCACATTTTTGGAGCACTTTTATTCTTGCCTTGTTGTGTTGCTTAATGTGTTTCTTTCCGATGTTAGTTGACGAAGTAGACGGAATACTCAGAGATGGACCAGAAGGATTGAAGACCTTGCGGAGCCAGGCAAGCAGCCCATTGACCATGTCTATGAAACCCTTTTTATGCATGTCACATAACACTTTATTACTGTTGCATCGGAATCATGTTGAGGTAACCACTTTTGTGGGTTGCCTCCGTTACTTCCTAGTTGATACTTGCATTGTGCATGACCCTACCTTCCTATGAGGGTTATGCAGGTGGGAGTAGAAAGGATGCTAAAGTAGATGCTATGCAAAAAGGGACGGGTGTATGCATGGTGATGGAGACAAAAAATATCTTCAAAAAAGACTTTTTGAAAACCCCGTCGGGTGCCACTAATGCCCGAGGGCGATGTTGAGCTAAGTAACCACTTGATGACAAAGTGGTGTATCGAGGCAAGTGAGTATGTTGTTTTCGAAAACGGATTGGTTTAAGTTGCGACCGTTACTCAAACCTTACATGCGAAACCACTCTAACCTTATATGGGAAAGGGTATTATTGATTACCTAGTCCGCGCTAGCATGGAGGACGCATTACTAGTGACGGGAGTGGCGTGCTCACTGTCGGACACACCGTTGGTACCCCCGTGCTTGTGCTATGTGTTGAATATGGGAGCATGGCTCCACAAAATTAACATGTGAGCACGATTGTGGCACGGGGGTTGACATCAATCGAGTGGACTCCATGTTGGTGGCTTCTAGGGAAAGGTAGTGATCGGGTGCTTACCCCGGGTACTTGAGGTACCGCGGGTCATGGATGATATAGAAGTTCCCCGGATCTTGTGGGTAAAGTGTGCAACCTCTATAGTGTGTCAAACTATTCGAATAGCTATGTCCACGGTCAAGGATGGTTGGATAATTGCTCTTGGGCTACGTCCATTGTTTATGAAACCTGGTGTGTGTGTGTGTGTGTGTGTGTGTGTGTGTGTGTGTCTATGGTTGTGTGAAGAAAACTACTTGAGTCGTGTCGAATGACTCGACATGTTGATTAAGTTGGAGTTGACCGAAACTCTGTTTATGTTGATATTTCTAACCTGTTCACATGGATATCTGAATTCTTATAATGCATGTTTCACAAGTTGTTAGGACACGTCATTGCACTCAAAACTAGCTTTCTTCAAAATTACCTACTTAGTGCTATATCATGCATTGTTGTACCTTGTTCGAAAACATGGGTTGCTTGCGAGTACATTCAAAGTACTCATTGGCTTGCCACTGGTTATTTTATTGTCTAGGCATGGAAGAGCAGTAGTTCGAAGAAGAATTCTTTGGTGACGAACATGCGAACTAGGACTCTTTCCCAGTCAGAATGCATGTAGGGTTAAGGCAGATGGCATGGGTTCACGCTATCGTTGAAGTTTTCCACTGCGAGATTATGAAGACTTGACCATAATGGTCGTAATTTGTGTTCGGTGAGCATCGGTCTCTGGGATCACTGTACACGTGCATTCAGTGATCACGACTTATGAGTCGGGGTCCTCGCAGAGCTGGTATCAGATCCATCCTAACTGTAGGAAGCCTTAGTTAGCATGGTTGTTAGTTAGGGTAAAATTATTTTCAAAACTATTGCTAATTTTCAAAACTATCTATACTTCTCTTCCCTTCTGAGTTTTTCAAAAACTAAGATATATCTTCCTTAATGATCTCTTCCCCTTCAAAACTTTTGTAAATGGTCGCTAGAACACTTATGCCCCTGACCACTGGATTCCTTGTAATCCTCGTGGACAACCTAGGAGGAATATGCCTTGCGAGACATTAACCCACATCTTCGGAACAAGACAATAACAACAGAAGAGACCATCTCGAGGAATGAGGAAACCAAGACTCGGAAGATGGTGACACCCTTGACACTGCCCCAGGATGATGTAACCTTTGAAGGAAATATGCCCTAGAGGCAATAATAAAGTTATTATTTTATTTCCTTATATCATGATAAATGTTTATTTTTCATGCTAGAAATGTATTAACCGGAAACTTGATACATGTGTGAATACATAGACAAAACAAAGTGTCCCTAGTATGCCTCTACTAGACTAGCTCGTTAATCAAAGATCGTTAAAGTTTCCTGACCATAGACATGTGTTGTCATTTGATGAGCGGGATCACATCATTAGAGAATGATGTGATGGACAAGACCCATCCATTGGCTTAGCAATATGATCGTTAAGTTTTATTGCTATTGCTTTCTTCATGACTTATACATGTTCCAGTGACTATGAGATTATGCAACTCCCGAATACCAGAGGAACACCTTGTGTGTTATCAAACGTCACAACGTAACTGGTGATTATAAAGATGCTCTATAGGTGTCTTCGAAGGTGTTTGTTGGGTTGGCATAGATCGATATTAGGATTTTTCACTCCGTGTATCGGAGAGGTATCTCTGGGCCCTCTCGTTAATGCGCATCACTATAAGCCTTGAAAGCAATGTAACTAACGAGTTAGTCACGGATGATGCATTACAGAACGAGTAAATAGACTTGCCAGTAACGATATTGAACTAGGTATGATGATACGGACGATCGAATCTCGGGAAAGTAACATACCGATGACAAAGGGATTAACGTATGTTGTTATGCGGTTTACCGATAAAGATCTTTGTAGAATATGTAGGAGCCAATATGATCATCTAGGTTCCGCTATTGGTTATTGACCGGAGATGTGTCTCGGTTATGTCTACATAGTTCTCGAACCCGTAGGGTCTGCACGCTTAACGTTCGATGACGATTTGTATTGTGAGTTATGTGATTTGATGACCGGAGTTTATTCGGAGTCCCGGATGAGATCACGGACATGACGAAGAGTCTCGAAATGGTTGCACAATTATGGTACCAGGACCTGATGACGTCACGCTCCTGCGGGATCCATGGACTTTGGCATTCTGCGTCCTCCTTGGCCCATATGGGCCTCTTCCCCGCGTAACCACGACTTCCGAGGTGGTGGCACCCCATGTTCCTCACTTGGAGCCCCTTCATGTACTCTGACTTCTCTTTGGCATCTTCGTCAATGCAAGCCTTCTTGAATATTTCGAACCGCTCTTCCATAATTGTCAGGTTATCCTTTACAACCTCGGAGTAGGGTTCCTTTTTGGCGATGATCCGATGTTTCTTACTTTCCAGGCGGACAACGCGCCGCTAAACTTGCGCATGGCGTGTTTGTTTATCTTATTCATTGTCGGGTCTTTATCTGGATCAGTATATTTTATTTCATCTCGGCCCCGGAACAAGAATACCTGGTGTAGCTTAGTTAGGAGGGAGTGCTCCATATCTGGTATCTTCTTTAGTTTCTCATCGTTGATGGTGGCGGTTGCCCGTAGGATGTAGCGTATTTGATTTCCGTAGCACGTGCACACTTTCACAGGCTCTTTTGGCTCAAAATTGCTGGAGTCCACCTCCGCGACCACCTGTCTAGTAGTGATGAGTTTGTTTCAGCATCGCATCCTCTTCGGTTTCAGTTCTATACCGGCTTCACCAGTCTCGGCACCGGTCTCAGTCTCAGCGCCGGTCTCAGCGCTAGTCTCGATGTCGGTCTCACTCTCGGATGTGACAGGTGGGCCCTGCAACAACTGTTACTCGTCGTGAAGGTTCAAATAGGCATCTGCCGCCTCATAGACGTTGCAATCTCCAGAGCCATTTTCTTCGTCGTTGCTAGCCATGTTTCCTATGATTAAATCTAGTCCTAATAAAATGAATAATGACATAAAAAAGGCCTATATTTTGCAGCAATGTTGATTCATTCCCGATGCGGCAAATCCCGGGCACTCGATATGTCCTAGTTTGTAGCACAAGTCATGCTGAAATTCACGGAAATTTCGGCCTGAATTTGCTACAAAGTGGATAAATCGAGCACCTGAAATTTGCTGGAACGGAAATGGATCAACATTCCGGCAAAACATAGGCCACTCGGCTTCATTCCCTGCAAACAACAAAAGGCCACTTGGGCACAATCGAACCACTTCATTGTTGCATATAACGGGACCACTTAAGAACATGTACATGAGCAACTACAATAGTAGATATACATGATCAAACAATATTGAGTAATTTTCATATAACATGACCACTTCAAATTTGCATATCCTTGTGTTTGACACTTCAAGAAAATCTACACCAAATCTCATGCTCTCTCAAACTCAATTCGAAAACCAAATATACATGGATGAACCCTAGAAACCTAGAACCTTTACATATTTCTGTCCTAAATTGCTGTCCTAATAAAAATTATGTCCTAATATAAATTATGAACCCTCGAACCAAATTTATGTCCTAAATTTCAAATTATGAACCCTAGAACTCAACTCAAATTATTTCCTAAATTTCTGTCATAATAAAAAATCAGTACAAATTAAGAACTTACTGGACTTGCAGCACTAATAGAAATTTATTTTCATATAATGTTTTTCTCTAAACTAAACACTACTGCCCTAATTAACATATAAGTCAAAACTAAGTTAGAAGAAAATTCAGTTAACTACTAATAGGACAAAAATCAGTTAACTTTAGTGCTCTATATTGATGAAATCAAAAAAATTCAGTTAGTTCATTTAACTTCACCTAATTATCCTACTGTACCACTACTACAAGCAGCACTACTAACCTAATTAACCTAGTAAAACCCTACTGTCGTAACTAAAAAACAGCTAATTAACATCTACTAGTACCACTACTGCCCTAACCTAATTAACATCTACTAGTACCACCATATATACTACTAGCAGCACTACTGCAACATTTTCTTCATTTTGTTCTTTTAAAAAAATCTATGAAAACAAAAACCATAACTAAACCCTACTGCCCTAACTAATTTTTTTTCTCTAAACCCTACTGTCCTAGTTAAACCCTACTACCCTAACTAAATTTTTGCTCCAAACTAATTTTTTGCTCTAACATAGCCAACCTAGTTTACCTAACTAGCTAACCTAACTATTTATGTAGCAGTAGCATGCTTTTTCATGTCACGCTACTGTTAGATAGCAGTAGTGTCCTGTTTTAACAAGTGCTACTGATAAGTCTCTGTGTATAAGCTTTTATCTAGGAGTGTAACCGACCTCAATAGACGGCAATATCGCCAGCGCGCCGCACTTTGAGAGAGACGAGGAGCGAGAAGCGATACGGGCTCGTGGATTACTAGAGCTAGGTGTCGCACGGAGGCCAGGAAATATGGTGATAGCGTGGGTTGGCCATGTATGATGTAACTACACTGGGCAGCCATGTTTCAGACTCTTCCGGTCTACTGTGGAGAAGATTGGTTAGATTTTATATCGCTGAATAAAAATATTAAAGAGTCCAGACGCTCCACCGCGAGGTTTCTTGCTCCTTCTCGGTTGTCGGAAAGCGTTCTTCTAAGTTTTGGCGACACGTGGGATATTCAGCATCCAGGTCCACGTGTCATGCAAGACAATGGAGTTAAGTATAGTAGGAGAGACTCAACAACAGTCATGAACGTAGGTGGAATACGTGCATGAACCACCCGAAAAAGGGAATACGAGCATGCAGAGAAGAGGTGCAGGCACCAATGCGGGTACTCTTTGCCTATTTCCCTAATACTCACGCGTGGGTACACGGTGAGCTCATTTCTGTACGAAGAGGCAGCTCACCTGATAATTTGGCGAGTCTAGTATTTGTTCATGGGAACCACGCGTGGACGAATGAAAGTTCGATCATGACACGGTGGTGCGTTTTTTTATAAATTAAGTTATTCTATTCGTTGCCACGTACGCAACATTATTTTCTCAATGGAACGTGAATCATGCATGCACTAAATGAGGGAGCATGGGATGGTAGCCATGGACATGGTCAGCCTTTTTTGGTGACTAATACACTATTTTTGATGTGTCCCGTCAACCCACAAACGAGGAGAAGCTTTGCTTACTACTAGTACGACCTCTCCCTCGCTCAGAGCAAGTACAACAAGGTGACATAAGCATGCTATAAGGACTAGAATATTATATCTTTGCTTAGTTGGAGGAGAGAGAAGAGAAGCTGGCTCTTGGTTAGACTAGTCAAAAAGGGTAGTACTTAGACTAGTAACATGAATATGTTACTAGTCGATGTTACTACCTCTATAGTGGGGAGTAACATATGTTAGGTTATAGACTCATCTTGTTTTGATATGTGTGATTACAGTAACTAGCTATGTTACCACTTGCCACTCTTTCCTCACTAATTATTCGCCACATCATCTGTTTTGCCTAGAGATCTGTGAAGTTACCACCTATGTTACTCCCACTGTAAGTAGTCTTAGTAGCCGGCTCTATCATGAGACCCAAGACGCTTTGTGAGATTGTAAGGTGGGCCAACTACTAATAAAGTAGTACACATATAAAACTTACTATTATACATGCCGGCTACAAGGTTGGCCATAGATGACATGGCAACTCCTTATAGCCGATTGTTCGCTGTATTATTAACCATGCTCTCACATGCACATGCGGTGGCTCGTAGGACGAGGAGAAGCTTTTGATTTACGATAGTGCACTTAATACAGGCGGTGGACGTGCAACAGTTCATTCGGTGTCAGATTGCCACAAGTATCTATAGTATAGTAGTACCATCATCATTGTTCGACTTCCGGAAGAGGCGAAGAGCCAAGCGCATGGTCACCTACTCACAGTATAACCGACCGTGTTTGCATGATTTTTTTAACGTAGTACAATCTGAGCGGATTGCTCCAGTGGTCATCACACGTGAGCCAATCGATTCGCATCCTTCCATGCTCCATTTTTTCATGCATTCCTTCCTCCGTCCAACACGCTGACAAATAGGTCCCCTGCTCATGTATGCCAACGTGGTAGTCAATTATTTTGCGAGAGTCAGCTATCACACCCTTTCGATGCCATGTCAATGTACCCACTAGAAACAAATTAGACATGTTCGGTTCAACCGCGTCGCTTGGTCTTTGGAGAGTAATTGGCCGGCGCGAGGCGGTTCTATAGGTGGGCAGGCGACAAAAAATAGGGAAAACACGTGAACCAGCTAGACGAGGGAGGGAAGCTTCTACATTCGCGGGTGTCGGCGTTCTGGGAACGGGGGTCCCCAGACTTGCCTGCCTGTGGCCCACGGCGTGGCTAAGCCAGCAGGCCGTACAGCCCATCTTCATCAACAAGGCATCCAAGACCCTCGCGAGGGGCCAAGCCTCGCGAGGTGGACGACGCAAGACCGCCTCAAGAGTGGCCTAGTCAGGCAGGCTCGCGAGGAGCGGAGATATCAAGGCAGGGCAAACCTCACGAGGCTCTCGTGACGTGTGCCATGTCGATCGGCACCAGGCGGGCGCCAGGCGGGCGCCAGCGCGTGCATCGTCCTTGTTTCCTCTTTGGTGCTAAGGAGGCCAGCGCAGGCAAAGAGTACCGAGGCATCGCGCAAAGGTTGCTATATTGGTGCAATGATACCAAGACCAGGAGGATGGCAAGACTGAGGTCATCGTGGAGCCCAAGACGGCGTCACCACAGAGCTTTTCGCAGGCGAAGACCACTTTTGTCAGGATAGCTTGTACTAGTTGTCCCCCTTCAAATTTGCCCGCCGTTGTTGGCTCCCTGCCCGCTAAATATTTGGGAAGAGGACCAGGGCCCCTATAAATAGGTCTAGCCACCATAGTGGAGGGGGATCGAGTAGTTGATCCAGCTCTCATGCGCACAAGTATGCAAGCACAAGAACACCTCAACCTCAGGAGGCTGTTCTTCCCTCTGTACTGTTCATCACCAGCCCAAGAGGCAATCCACCACCACCACACTGGAGTAGGGTATTACATTTCTACGGTGGCCCGAACCAGTATAAATCTCGTGTCTCTCTGTGATTGCGAGTTCGTCGAGTTCGTCCGCGAGATCTTAGCGAGCTAGGGCGTAGATCGGTAGGAGGGAAAGACTCCGTGCGCACCCAAGTGTTCGAACCTCAAGGGTTCTCTGGAACCCCACATCCGACAGCGGGGGACGTGGCATTGGCCATTGGGAGGCAACACGCGATCATCCAGGTACACAATAAAGGATGCGAAGAGGCTTCCTATATCGGCAAGGACCAGCTTCCCTACCGATTCCTCATTCAATAGAACTCCCAAGTTAATTGTGCTGAGGCTCCAGTAGTCATCAGATGGGTGACCGAATGGGAAGTGGACTTGATGTTAAAACTAATGGGATGGGTTACTATAGACGTTTAATTAACTTAAATGTATATAGTGCTCCATCCTATTAGTTGAACCTCGAGGTCTTTGTTTTGTAGTTTTTGACATTTTTTGTTTTTTGAAGACATGTTAATCAAAGGTCTACTGCGTTACTTTTTGATAATTTTTTTGAACACATTTTAATTGGCTTGATAGAAGGTCTATCATGTTACTTCATGACATCTTTCCAAAAAAAGTGATATGACTTTTGTCAACCTATAAGGCATGTCTGTCAAATTAACCTCGAGATACTTGTTCTCAAATTAACCTTTGGGTCTTGCACGAGTACTTGTTTTTTAGACATATGTTAATCGAAGGTCTATCGCGTTACTTTTTGATAATTTTTGTTTTTTGAACACATGTTAATTGGCTTGAAAGAAGGTCTATCATGTTACTTCATGACATCTTCCCAGAAAAAGTGATATGACTTTTGTGAACCTATAATGCATGTCTGTCAAATTAACCTCGAGGTACTTGTTCTTAATTAACCTCTAGGTCTTGTAGGAGTACTTGTTTTTTGAACACATGTTAATCGAAGGTCTATCGCGTTACTTTTTGATATTTTTGTTTTTTGAACACATGCTAATTGGCTTGAAAGAAGGTCTATCGTGTTACATCACGGCATCTTTCCAAAAAAAGTGATATGACTCATGTCAACCTATAAGGCATGTCTGTCAAATTAACCTCAAGGTACTTGTTCTCAAATTAACCTCTGGGCCTTGTAGGACTGCTGCAATGTGTCAGCGTTAATTGCAAGATGAGCCAACAAGCTAGCAGTGGAGTCGCCAACATGCTCAAGGTGCACGCAACATTGAGTAGAAAGAAGCATGCCCAGGAAATTAATGCGTGCGTAGGGAGGCCTTTGCTCAAAGAGCAAGTGTATATAAGGTACACTCGGCGAGCTAAAGGATGAGGAGCGAGAAGCGATATAGGCTGCTGGACATACTATAACTAGGTGTCCCACTGAGGTAACATTACAACCAACTTACGAAAAAATGGTAACCAGTTTTACTTGTTTATAAGGTATTATCATTGGACTGCCATTTAGGATAAATGATGAGGTGGATGAAAGAGATAATAAGAAAATGCATGTCTTCTCTTGATTAATAGATGATCCATTAGCAACAATATGTCTCACCAAAGATAAGACTGAAAATAACCCACTGCAACATATTTTGATGTTTCCTGTATATTACGTGACATGCTTAAGGCTAAACTGTCTTATCAAGCACTGTGCATGCTCTAAATAGTAACAAATTAACATTTGGGTAGTCGTCAATAACATGTGAGATTATGAATGTATCTTTTTGCAAATATATGAGAACAAAATGTTCTATTTTTTGCCGGCAGAAAAGAATGTTCAATGTGACTGATTATCTCCATGCTGGTTTTAAATACTTTAATTTAAAAATGGACCACGTGTTTTCTTTGGTAACACAAAATTAGTAACTAAATGGTGATTGGACACCATGTCCTACCACGTACGTATGTGCAACAAGCGAGATTTATTCATGTTCCCTATTGATGTGTGCTTTGTTCATCCATTTGCCAACACGCGGGACATCTAGCATCAAGGTACACATGTCATGCAAGAAAATGGAGATAAGAAGTGCGCAAGTGAGTCAAGCACTTCGATGGCACGGACTACACAATATGTTTTCTCCTCGATGGCACGTGAATAGTGCATGTACTCAATGACGGAGCACGAGATGGTAGCCATGGACATGATCGGCCCTTTTTGGAGAGAGTACTAAATAAATTTGATGTGTCCCTTCAAATCGCAGAATGACGAGAAGCTTCAATACAAACAAAAGACACATCCGTGAATTTTGGGTCGAACGATTTTTTTTCTGTCATGCTTATGACACTTCTATGACGATAATTGTGACAAAACCCAGTATCATCATAGATGTGGTGGGATCCTACTTCTATGACAAAAAAACATGACAGAAAATGGGCTTTTCGTCCTTGGCGGGCCGGAGACGTAGCTGCATGACATTCTTTGGGCCGTCCATGATGGAAAAAACCGTGGTAGAAGCGAGGGCGAGGAAAATATCGGGGTCTTCCTCGTTAAAGTGGGTGGTCGGGGCTGAGAGATGACGGAGGGATTGCGCGTTTCTCTCCTACATGTACGGGTGTGAAGTCTTGGGCTCTAACTGAACCTGAGCGAGGCGTTCGCCTACTGAACCTGAGCGATTGCACTGCAGGCTACGCATTACTGAACCCGGGCGATTGATTGATCCCTGGTTGTTAACTGAACCCGATCGAGCGATTTCGTCGCTACTGCCGCTAACTAAAGCCGATCGAACCTGCTGCCTCTTGATGAACAGTGAGTGTTGTTGGGGGTTGGATCAACAGTTCCTGGTGGGGTTGGATGAACAGGACCCCATGGTAGTAGAGGCCATTGCGACTGGATGAACATGACCCTGATCGAGCTAGTTGGGGGTGGATGAACATCAGCCGGTGGAGGGCTGGTTGAACAGTAGTTGGTGGAGGGCTGGATGAACAGTAGCCGTGGAGGGCTAGTTGAACAAGACAACGTGGAGAGGGCTAGTAAAATAGTAGCCGGTGGAGGCTGAATGAACAGGAGACCATGGATGAACAATAGCTGGTGGAGGCAGGAGGGAGACGCCGTGGATGAACAGTCACATGTGGAGGCTGGAGGAGGTCGTCGGTGGATGAATGGTAGCCCATGGAGGCTCGAGCGAGGCAGTAGACAGTGGATGAACAGTAGCCCGTGGAGTCCCGTTTTGCTGTACGCCACATCCCTCCTGATGAACAGGACCCCCGTATCGATTGTAGGAGGTCGAAGAGAAGTCTGTTTCCTCCGTTTTGCGGTACGCCACACCCCTCCCAATCAACAGGACCATGTTTCGACAGTAGGAGGTCGAAGAGAAGTCTGTTTCCTCCGTTTTGCGGTATGCCAGACGCCTCCAAGTGAACAGGATCCCGTTTCGACCATAGGCGGTCGAACACAAGGCCGTTTCCTCCATTCTGTGGTACGCCAGGCCTCATTTCGGCTGTTCCCTCCAAGCCGGTTGGCTCTCGATGAATATGACGCATTCCATTGCCTCCTGATGAACACGATGATGCAGTTTCTCCGTTCCGACCCAGCCAGTTGGCTGCCAATGAACAGGACGCCTTCGCTACTCTTCGCTGCCCTCCATGTACACGAGCCCTGGTCGTGCGTATGCATGAGTAGGCATTTGAGACCCCGCCCGTATGTACTTACGTAGCCGTATTTACTTTCTTGCACCCTTGTTGTACGTATGTGTACACGATATTGGCGTGACTGCCTGACATGCTACATCCGCACCTCTACTACGACACGTTCCCTTCCTTACTCGGCCATGGTTCATTGCTGCAGCCTGCAGATAGACCGATCGACCAGTATGTACGTACCCGTTCGCGACTAGAATGACAACGCTCTGTACGCTTCGACCAGGTGGGTCCCGACTGTCAAGGAGGATAAGGAGGCACTTTCTTGCGTGCGAAGTTATTGCTGGCGGGTCCTAGCTGTCAGGGGGAGAATCATTTTTTCCCGTAATATGGACACACTTCCTTGCGTGTGAAGATGTAGCTGGTGGGTCCCAATAGTCGGGGGGAAACTTTTTTTCATGAAATATGGTGGCCCGTCCGGTGGGTCCCTACTATCAGGCGGAGGAGTCATTATTTTACGCGTAATAAGGTTGCACTTCCTTGCTGTGGCCGTGGACCCAGCTGTCAGCCTCTCCACATACAGTACTCTTCCAGTGGAAGTCGTTCCTTGACCAAATTGACCACGCCGCGCCGAGAGCACCAAGGCGGTGGACGACGGCGAGTCCTAGGAAGGGGACGACACGGAGCCGTGGAAGACGCGGCAGTGGACGCCCATGCGGAGAGGAGTATGAGGGTTGACTGGTTCGGCTGCGGTGTGAGGCTGCCATGGCCGCAGAATAACATGGGGTGTGGGTGAGGAGAGGGATGGCATGGCCAACGGTGGGAGTAGTAGGGGGGCGGTGAGGCCTCCGCGGTGTCGCGTTCCCCAATAGTAGCATCAAGAGTCGCGCTATGCGTAGATGCAGGTTTAGATCTAGAATACATGGAGATGTATGGGTATTGCATAATATAATTAGGTAGTAGATGAGATCTATTGTTGAAAATTATTTATGCAAGTGACAGATGAAATCTGTTAGCCGACGTTCTTGTTGCTTCCCTAGAATTTGCGTTTGCTCAATCTCGAGACAACATGGTGGAATTTGACAAAGTTCTGGCAATCTGTGATCTTGATTGATCATGGAAGTGCTATCAGTTCTTTGGATTACGCCGTAGTCAAAAGAAAGATGAAATTCGCAGATGAAAGGGCATTGCAGATATGATCTGCACGGGGTCATGCGATGTAATGAAGTTTAGTATGGGGCTTGAGATTTAATTATCTCGTGTTTCATACACCCCGAGATGTTAATCTAGCAACTTGAATAATCATACTTGATGATAAAACGTTGGTAGCTCAGGTTTAAGTCAAAACCTTAGAAGCCACGTAAAATAAAATTTTGCATAAACTGATTAGAGGCGTCTAACTTGGTTTTGCAGGATGTGCATGTGATGTGGTATAGCGATGCTCATATTCAATTTGATTATATATGAGATGACTATATGATGTAATTAACATGACATGCATGTCATGATTCGGCATGATGGTTGGAGCCATATTATTGCACTTTAATGACCTGCGTGTCAACCTTAAGTAATGCATTTATTTTATCCGCTATGGAGATAGCGATATTATCTACTGCATCGACAAGGTGGTGGCAATCTTCGCGAAGGTGAACACCGACGCGAATGCCGAAGACGAAGAAATACTTGACTTCTTTGTCAGAAGAGGCTATACCATATCATGCTATTAAGAATTGCCTGAGATGTTTATGCCTCCCGATGCCCCCTTCTTGATTGCGCGGTAGTCGCTTTTATTAGGGTGATCTCTCAAAAAAATCAAGTAGTTAGTGTTCTCCCAAGTGTAGCACCGTCACGACACCTAACTTTTTGGGGTATTGCAGGATCTCCTTGGGTACGAACGATTAGGGAAGTGTGAGGCGGGTGAGTTGAGACCTCGCAGCAAGATGACTTGGTTGTCTTGACGTTCTGGAAGGATGTAACATCCCAAATTTTCAATTTGGAATGTTATACATAGGTCATTCATGCATACCATATTTTATTGCATCTTCGTTCCGCAATCCTCGAAATCCTAAGCAACTCAAGGACCCTCGGAGAGAGTTGGGGATTTTCCGGTTTTCATATTTGATTTTTATCAAATAGCGAAAATGAGTATTTTTTATTTTAATTATTTTTCTCTCCGAAAAAATATTTCATAAAAATATGAGAGGAGATAATATGACTTCTCCAAAACAATTGAAATATTGGAGGAAAAATGTTAAAATCATTATTTGGATTTTATTTGATTTTATTTGGATTTTATTTGCGTTAGAAAAATTGCACGTTTTTAAAATTGCATTTTAGGGCCAAGAAAATATTCATCTCGTTCTAAATATTTCATTTAGACGGTGAAAATTTGTTTTGGCATTTTTAGATTTTTATTTTTTTATAGGAGTTTTTCTGTCGGCGGAACTATTTAGAAAAATCCCCGCGCCCGACCGGGCCTAGGGCCCGAGTTGGACTCCGCCTCCGCCGTCGCCTTGCCCCCTCCTCCAAGGCGAGCCCCCCTCTCTTAAATACCCCCCGTCACCACCACCACCGCCCCACCCGGAGCCGCCCCGAGCCCCGCCGCCCCGCGCCACCCCCCGCCCGCCGGTTTTTTCTTAAAACTGTTCTGTTTATTTTATTTTTTTCCAAAACCCTAGTTCTCGTTTTTTTAAATAGGTCGGTTTTTCTCCGGTTTATTTATTTAGCGAGCGTTCGCTCGTTCGTTCGTTTTAACGAACGCGTTCTTCATTTAGGTTCAGTTAATGAACGTCTGTTCGTTAAGCTGTTCATCATTTTTTATTTTTATCGGATTTATTCTGCAATTTTTCTAATCGCGATTTCTGATCCGATGTTCGATCTAGTATAACTTTTCGCTCGTTTATCGGAATCAGGCGATTCAAGCGCCTAGAGTTTCGTCTCGAAACCCTCTTTCCGAATAACCTACTCAAACAAGATTTTGCCTTTGTAAAATTTGACCCTAGTTCAGATTAGTAAACGGATCTTATTTCTTTTGCCGTTTGAGTTTCATTGCTTCGTTTGGTTTGATTCTTTTTGCGAACCGGAGTTCTTAAGTTGAACTTTCAGGTCAGCCTCTTTAGTTGAAGTTTTACTTGTGCATCTTTGCTTGTTGCTTATGTATGTTATTGTTTGTTTGCGATAGAATTCCCGGAGTGCGAAGCATGTTACTACGAGTCTCTAGGATTCGCGGATCGTCAGCAAGGCAAGTAACACATTGATCATACTCTTTTCATACCTAGTTTTTATGCATTAGTTCCAATCCTCAAACATTGCATGATTAGGATGTCATTAACTTGTGGGTTGGGAAGTAGTAGTTGAGGTAGAGCCTATTGCCCTATTACTATCAAACCCTTGGGAGTTACTTCTACATGTTGCTTATGTTGCTATGCTATGCTCGTAGACGTGGTTGGGTTTGAGTGGATCCATGACAGATATGAGATTGTTAATTAATGGTTTATTTTAAGGTGGCAACTTTAATACACATCTGGGTGGATTGAGGCACCTGGGGAACCCAGTGTTGTCTGTTTTATTTTTTGGAAATCCCGGGGTACCCGTGTGATCTTCCTATGGACCGCCACCCAGGCTCAAAGGGAACTGAGATTATTCATGCTAGAAACTTCTGTGTGCAGCCACAAGTTACTATGGGCTCTAGCATAGTTGAGTAAGTTACGTGAAGCTCTTAAAGACGTAGATCAGCAGGTAGTGGGTTTTGTAGGTTTGGTATGGTCTACCCGGAGTAGAGAGTTAATGTTTCTGAAAGACTATGTCTTGGTCATCCGTTTCTCAAACACCATGTAGTGCGAGAAATCAACGGAGGCTATCGAATCTTGTGGGGAAAAGTGCGCAAACCTCTGCAGAGTGTACAATCTAATCATGGTTAGCCGTGTCCTCGGTTATGGACAATTCTGAGTATCTAGTACTTGAGTATTCACATGTATCTCATCACTCTTAATTAATATTGTTGGGTTGTTAACTACTTTAATTGGGATTGAGTTGGGGTTATACCTTCTTAATGATGTTTCAACCACCATGATAGTTAAATTAAAATTTATTCCTTTGCTGTAGGAAAAAAATGGCTTTTCGCAAAACTATAACCATAGAGCTTTCCACCAGCCAAATATTGCATGTAGTGATAGCATTATTCTATTCCTGCTCTACTGTGTTATATTGCCAACATATTCCATGTGCTGACCCGTTCTCGGGCTGCAACGTATTATGTTGCAGACTTTTCAGACGAGGAGTAAGGTTCGATAGGTCATTGCCGTGCAGCTCAGATATGCCGTTCGAGTTGATGGACTCACTTTATCTTCCAAGCCTTCCGCTGTTATCGCATTAGATGGCCTTAAGCCATATTATTGTAATAAGTTCTGTTTTGAGACATTCGATGTAGTAAGTATGTGATTTCTACTCTGTTATAAATCCTTCGAGTACTGTGTGTGTCAGCATTACTGATCCAGGGATGACACTGAAACACATAGACTTGACCATCTGAGGTCGGGTCGCTACAAAGGATCTCCCTGAGCTCGGAACACGCCCATCGAAAGATGAACAAGAGTCACATAGAGATGTGATCAGCAAGTTTGCCTACCGATTGAATTTCGCGCCATCAGTGTTCATCTCGCTCAATGGCGTTGAATGGATGTGCGGGTCTTGTGTCACTCATAATCAATTTTGAGAGATATTGATTTGAGTTGGAGCGCACTTTGGAATAAAATTGTTTATTCACTAGTGGAATTTCATTATAAACAAAGTCTATGTGAAACTTGTGTTTTCCGTTGTAGATCAAATGGCTCACAACACCATGTTCAACCCATTGATAGAGTCAGAGAAGTTAGCTGCGACTGGAAACAACTATGCAGACTGGGTCCATAACCTGAGGATTGTCCTCAGCGAAGCTAAGAAAGAATATGTGCTTGATCAACCTCTAGGTGATTCCCCTACGCTAGAAATGGCTCAGGATATCATCCACGTGTTTGACTCACGAAAGGATGATTTCAGTGTTGTTAAAGAACTTATGTTATCTTGCATGCATCATGTGCTATAGAAACATTATGAACGACTTAGTAACTTTGAGATGATCGAGGCACTAAATGTTCTGTATCACAAACATGATTCAGCTGAAGTTCATGACATGACTAAAGCCATGGAAGAATGCAATATACATAAGGAATCTCTAGTAAACGAACAAGGTGTCAAACTAGCAAACTATTATGATAGTATGGCTGAACAGGGAATTAATTTTCCAAAGACACCTGGTAATTATTTGATCCTTACCTCGCTTTATGAAGCAATGCTCAAATCAAATGAGATAGGACTGCAGAATCAGCAAAAAGTTCTTTGGTGAACAAAACTGCCCGATTTCAAAAGGAAAGGCAAGCCTAAGGGCGGAGCCAAGGCTGAATCTGTGTTTTCACCGCAAACGACCTTGGACATTGGAAGAGGAACTGCAAGATATACATGGCAGATAAGAAGAAAGGTATAACTGTTATACGAGTTAATGTCATTGACGTTTTGTTTGCCTGCAAAAATTCTAAGTCTTGGGTATTTGATACCGGATCGGTTGCTCACATTTGCAACTCTATACAGGGGCTTCAGAGTGTGCGCAAGCTGGCAAAGATTGAAGTCGTGAACGGTGCTGGGATCGCCGCTCAAGCCGTCGTCATTATGCCTCTATGCCTCCCTTCAGGATTTATTTCGGAACTAAGTAACTGTTATTTTGTTCCATTGTTGTGTAGAAACATTATCTCTGGATCATGTTTAGTGCATGATGGGTATTCGTACAAGTCTGAGAACAATAGTTGTTCACTTTATTGTAAGGATATGTTTTATGTATTTGCACCCATTGTTGGGGGCCTTTTCATACTAAATCTTGAATTTGGAAATGAGGTCTTTAACATGAATGCTAAACGCCTTAAGAAGGCTGATACCACCACCACTTTCTTGTGGCACTGTCGGCTTGGCCACATCAGAAAGAAATGCATGCAAAGACTCTATAAAGATGGAGTTTTTCCGTCCTTTGATTTTGCATCATTTGACACATGTGAAGCTTGCTTGATGGGGAAAATGACCAAGACGCCGTTCACGGGTCATCCTGAACGGGCGGGTGAATTATTGGGAATAATACATAGTGATGTATGTGGTCCAATGAACACAACCGCACGGGGTGTGTATTTCTACATCGTGACTTTTACTGGTGATTTAAGTCGGTATCGATATATCTACTTAATGAAGCATAAGTCAGAAACCTTTGAAAAGTTCAAAGAATTTCATAATGAGGTAGAAAATCATTGTGAAAAAAGGATTAAGTTTCTGCGGTCTGATCACGGAGGCGAGTATCTTAGTCATGAGTTTGGCCAACATCTGAGTGACCATGGAATCGTTTCACAGCTTACGCCTCCCGGAACTCCACAGAGAAATGGAGTATTGGAACAACGTAACCGAACCTTGTTGGACATGGTAAGGTCGATGATGTCTCTTACAGATCTACCGATACCTTTTTGGGGTCACGCACTAGAAACTGCCGCTTATACATTAAACAGAGCACCGTCTAAGTTTGTTGAGACGACGCCATTTGAATTATGGTATGGGAAGAAACCCAATGTGTCGCATCTCAATGTTTGGGGTTGTGAAGCTTATGTAAAACGTTTACAACCAAGCAAACTCGACCCCGGAGCAGACAAAGGTTACTTTGTAGGTTATCCCAAAAACACCATTGGGTATTCCTTCTACAATCAGTCCGAGGGCAAAAATTTTGTCGCAAAAGATGGACGCTTTCTCGAGAAAGAGTTTCTCGCCAAAGAAGTGAGTGGGAGGACAGTGCAACTTAATGAGATTAGTGAATCTTCGGCAACCATTGATATGGCTCAAGAACCGGAAGAAATTCCGCTAATTATCCCTACAACTGAGCCGGAAGTTGTCGCATATGATGCGGAGACTTCAGACAATGTTGTAACTGAACCGCACAAATCAGGTAGGGCTATCCAGCCACCTGAATGGTTTCATAATGAAATCTTCATTATTGAAGACAATGAACCTGCGCACTACAAGGAAGCGATATCGGGGCTCAACTCAAAATAATGGCACAAAGCCATGACATCCGAAATGGAATCCATGTACGAAAACCAAGTTTGGAACTTGGAAGAACTTCTAGAAGGCGTAAAGCCGATTGGTTGTAAATGGATTTTCAAAAGAAAGACGGACACAGATGGTAAGATTACTATCCACAAAGCTAGACTTGTCGCGAAAGGATTCATGCAAGTTCCATAAGTGGACTACAATGAGACTTTCTCGCCTATAGCTATGCTTAGGTCTGTTCGGATATTGCTAGAAATTGCTGCTTATTTCGACTATGAAATATGGCGGATGGATATCAAAACGGCTTTCCTAAATGGAAACCTCAAAGAGGATGTATACATGATACAGCCAGAAGGTTTTGTCATTCATGAGGATGCTGGAAAGGTATGCAAACTTTAGAAAGCCATTTATGGTCTGAAGCAAGCATCAAGGAGCTGGAACATTCGTTCTGATGAAGTTTTCAAAGAGTTTGGCTTCATCAGGAATGACGAAGAATCTTGTGTTTACAAGAATTTTAGTGGGAGCGCAAAAGCATTTCTAATCTTGTATGTGGATGACATATTGTTGATTGGAAATGACATGAATTTTCTTAGCGAAATAAAAGATTCATTGAAAAAGAGGTTTTCAATGAAAGACTTAGGCGAAGCGGCGTATGTATTGGGCATCAGAATCTATAGAGATAGATCAAAACACATGATAGCGCTTAGCCAAAGCACGTACATTGACAAGGTGTTGAAAAGGTTCATCATGGAGAACTACAAGAAAGGCCTACTCCCCATGTCACCCGGGCATGTTGCTTTAGAAGAATCAGAGTCCTCGGACTCTGGATGAGTGAGTACAAATGAATGATGTTCCATATGCCTCGGCAGTTGGTTCTATTATGTATGCCATGCTATGTATAAGACCGGATGTTTCCTATGCGCTAAGTATTAGCAGCCAGTACCAAAGTGATCCAGGGTTGGAACACTGGGCCGCAGTCAAGGGTATTCTTAAGTACCTCAGAAGGACCAAGGATTTACTCCTTGTGTACGGAGGTGATGAAGAGCTCATTGTAAGTGGTTACACTTATGCAGGCTTCCTGACTGACCCAGATGACTTCAAATCTCAATCAGGCTATGTTTTCATACTGAACGGTGGTGCAGTTGATTGGAAAAGTTCCAAACAATAGACTGTGGCAGATTCTACGACGGAGGCGGAGTATGTTGCCACTTCAGAAGCCTCCAAGGAGGCGGTATGGATCAAGCAATTTCTTGAAGACCTTGGTGTGGTTCCAAGTTCTCTGGACCCAGTGGAGATCTATTGTGATAATAGTGGCGCCGTGGCTCAGGCAAGGGATCCAAGTTCGCACCATAAGACAAAACATATTCAACGCAAATATAAACTCATTCGACATCATGTCGAAGAGGGTTTAGTGAAAGTACACAAAGTTCAGACGGATCTGAGTGTGTCAGACCCGATGACGAAGCCTCTACCACGAGCAAAGCATGTGCAACACCAGAGAGCCATTGGTGTTAGGGAAGCCATTTAACTGGATTATGACTCTAGTGCAAGTGGGAGTCTGTAGGAGATATGCCCTAGAGGTAGTAATATCGGTTATTTTGTATCTCCTGGTTTGTAATGAAGGTTTATGTTCCATGCTATAACTGCAATGATTCTCGAGTCTGCAAATAAAACGAGGCTTGGAGGGAAGCTCATGTGCACGTGTGGGATAATAAACGGTAAAATGTATTCCTAGTCAAGCCTCTATGACTGGCTCAAGTATTGCATCATGATCATGTTTTCCTGGTCATGGGCATGACTATGCTGGCAATTTTGAGGGCACAATTGTTAGTAGAACACTTGTGTTGAATCGACCCAATTTGATGTTATGCTATGAGATACATTCGTCACAACTTAATGGTTAATAACAGAGAGAAGTTAATGTTTGCATAATTCCTTAGACCATGAGAGTATCGAGTTCCTTCATACTTCCTTCGTGAACTTTGGGGTTTGTTAAACGTTATCCGTAACTGGGTGGCTATTATGGCAGCTTACGGTTTCATGAAAAACTATGGCAAGTAACGAGATAGCTCAAGATTGGGATTTGCTCCTTCGACGATGGAGAGATATACTCGGGCCCTCTCGGTGTAATGGTATCCATCATCGTCTGGCCAGACACATTGTGATTTGATCACTGGGATGCCGGAACACGGAAACGAGAAAAGAGAACAAAACCGGTGACGAGGTAACTTGCATGGTGGACAAATTGATGATCCACAGGAATGCAATAAATCTCACGTCGGGTGTTTGTGACATATCGCGAAGCAACAGGAATAGCTCACGGCAACTGGAGGTTCACTCGAATATTCATTCGTGTGGGTATAGGGGTCAATATGGGTGTCCACAGCTCCGATGTTGATCATTGATTCGAAGAGGTTCCAGGTCATGTCTATACTTCACCGAAACTATAGGGTCACACACTTAAGGGTCATCTATCTGCTGAATACTAGACAAGGAGTCTGAGAGGAAATCACCGAAAAAAGTTTTGGACACCGAAAAAGTTTTGGACAGCGAAAAAGTTCCATAGAGAGAGGTCACCAGATGAGTTTCGGTGAAACCGAAAAAGTTGTTTCGGAGTATACCATTAAGTCAAAATGTTTTCGGCACATGCCTGATAATTCTTGGAGGGTGCCAGAATCATTCTGGAAACTTTCTGGAATTTTCTGGAATAAACGGAAATGTTCCGGAGCTGCCGGAGCCACTTCAGATGCATTTCACGGATGAAAATCACTAAACCGGAATTGTTTTGGAACGCATTGAAAATTACCACTGTCGGGCAACGCGACAGAAAACCAAAATTTCGGTATAGCGAGTATGCCCAGAACCACTATGGAGACTGCATACAAGGTTTGATCTCATCCGTACCAACTCGAAGCACAGCGGAAGAAGAGTCGGTGGAAATCATCGGTGTAGATCCTCGCAGCTAGGATTTACAACCTCCCAACCGCTAGGATGTACTCCCTCTCCGGGCAGCCCTTCGGGAGCCGGCCAGACAGTCCCCCGGACGTTGTCGCAGACAGCCTTTCGGGAGGACCCTCGAAACTCGAACGGAGACTAGGACAACCCTTCGGGAGGACGCTTGAACAGCCCGTCGGGCAAAAGAACGAAACTACGACCATTCTACGGGGTTGCACACATACGGTGACAGCTATCCGGCAGGGCTTCGCTGTCCAAAACTAGTTCCTGCCGGAACCCAGACAGCCTTACGGCTATACGAAACTCTTTTGGTGGGAGGGAGAGAAGTAGCCAGATAATGCATGGCATGTGTACGAGAGCAAGGGATGAAGATATGGAAGCCCTCACCCCATCTATTTATAGGAAAACCAAGGGGTAGTGTGCCTCCACAAATTACCAAAAAACCCCATGCTTTAGGTCACACATGATGGTTTTATGGGCAAAATGGGATGCCATGTGGAGCTCCATGGAGCTCCACCATGCTTGGCCGGCCACCCCCTTGGGGGCCCCCATGAGGGGCTTCCTTGGCCCCCAAGCCCTTCTAGAAGCCTTTTTGCAAAAGCCCTAAAAGGTGGCTTTCCAAAAAAATTATCCATAAAGTAATTTTCAGTATTCACGACGACTTTTTTCAGCGTCCGTTCGAACTGAAAATATTTATGTGGGCTTAGAACATTTCCATTACCCACTAAAATAATTTTCAACGCGTTCTGAAACAATTCCGATTTAGTGATTTTCATCTGCGAAATGCATCTGAAGTGGCTCTGGCAGCTCCGGAACATTTCCGGTTTTAATTCCAGAAAATTCCAGAAAGTTTCCAAAATGATTCTGGCACCCTCCAAGAATTATCAGGCACGTGCCGAAAACATTTTGACTTAATGTTATACCCCGAAACAACTTTTTCGGTTTCACCAAAACTCATCTGGTGACCTCTCTCTGCGGAACTTTTCCGGCTCAAACTTTTCGGTGATTTCCTCTCGGACTCCTGTCTAGTATTCAGCAGATAGATGACCCTTAAGCGTGTGACCCTATAGGTTCGGTGAAGTATAGACATGACCTGGAACCTCTTCCGATCAATGATCAACATCGGAGCCGTGGACACCCATATTAACCCCTATACCCACATGAATGAATATTCGAGTGAACCTCCAGTTCCCGTGAGCTATTCCTGTTGCTTCGCGATATGTCACAAACACCCGAGGTGAGATTTATTGCATTCCTGTGGATCATCAATTTGTCCACCATGCAAGTTACCTCGTTACCGTTTTTGTTCTCTTTTCTCGTTTCCGTGTTCCGGCATCCGAGTGATCAAATCACAATGTGTCTGGCCAGACGATGATGGATACCGTTACACCGAGAGGGCTCGAGTATATCTATCCATCGTCGGAGGAGCAAATCCCAATCTTGAGCTATCTCGTTACTTGCCATACTTTTCCGTGAAACCGTAAGCCGCCGTAATAGCCACCCAGTTACGGATGATGTTTAACAAACCCCAAAGTTCACAAAGAAAGTATGAAGGAACTCGATACTCTCATGGTCTAAGGAATTATGCAAACATTAACTTCTCTGTGTTATTAACCATTAACTTGTGACGAATGTATCTCATAGCATAACATCAAATTGGGTCAATTCAACACAAGTGTTCTACTAACAATTGTGCCCTCAAAAATGCCGGCATAGTCATGCCCATGATCAGGAAAACAGGATCATCATGCAATACTTGAGCCAGTCATAGAGGCTTGACTAGGAATACATTTTACCGTTTATCATCCCACACGTGCACATGAGTTTCCCTCCAAGCCTTGTTTTATTTGCAGACTCAAGAATCATTGCAGTTATAGCATGGAACATAAACCTTCATTACAAACCAGGAGATACAAAATAACTGATATTACTGCCTCTAGGGAATATCTCCTACACGCGTCAGCACAGCCGGTCACGAGAGACAGGAGCAGGCGGCACGACCGGTGTTGGTATGGCCGGCTGGAGCAAGAACACCGGAGGTTCAAGAAGCACTAGGGCCGTTGGATGGACATCGTATGGTCAATGGAGCTAGAATCATTCATATTGACTGTGGCACCTCGGCTCAGAGAAAACCAGAACGCCCAGTATTCCAGCCCAGAGATCGAGGAGAAGTCTTCTGGAATATGGCTCTGCTTAGCATAGAACAACCCAGCTTACTATTATTACACGAATATGAATACAAGGTCTCCGATATTACAATAAATAACATCAGCACAGCGACACTACGCCATCCTCAGTTGCTCTATGCAAGTAGCAGAACAACTCGAAGCAGCGGAAAAAACTTCTAGCAGCGGAACAACGACAACGGTGGTGAACTCCACTCCGCGAGGACTACGGCCGAACGCTTATCCTAGCTCGCGAACACAGGAACAACACCAAACAAGCAAGCAATCCAGGAATGACCTGCAAGCTGGCATGACACGCCAGGTCAGTACATTGAATGTACTTGCAAGCTCACAATTAACCAGAAGCATTCAAGACAAACAACAGCATGGCAATTACAGGTTAAGCAGGAATTATCATGAGATCATCAGGATAACATGGCATGAACAATGTGAACATAATATCGCTAGGACAATATATGATCATGGCATGAACATATAAATCTAATGATACTAGCATGCAACATGATGACACTACATGCACCATTTATTACATTGGGTTACCTCGTAACCATCACATGCATCACTTACCAACCTCGGACATCACCACGATCATCTCAGGATCAAATCAAGCTTGGTATAAACAATACCGTAGTAATCATTAAATGACCACAAGGAGCTTGATCTTTATCCATGATTCTCGCACAATATCACGAATATCCAACAACTCGGTATCCTCGATACCACGGTGATCATTCCGGCGATCACAACCATGACCAACACTTGGTCTCAAACGGTGATCTTTCCGGCGATCACGACCAACTTATCTCATCGTCGAACCGGGGTTGTCATTAATCAAGTTATTATTAATACTGTTGACTCACGGTGGGACCGACACGAACTGGGCCCTTATTCGCGGGCGCGACTATCAATAGATTTAATATACACTCTGCAGAGGTAGCGCATTGTACCCACACCACGAAACCCATGGCCTCGCACTCCCATTCGGGTGGACCAACAACGTTCCGACAAACCCGATCTAATGCCATGGCACTCTCCCGACCACTCCGACCAACACCCCTTTTTGGGTTCAGTCCTGGGTGGCCCATGCCTACCAAAGCTCTTACGGCCACCGTCGGGGCAAAAACGGTCCCAAATGCGGACAAAGCGCGCAAACAACTCGGGCTCACTAGGCTTATGCCGTCCTACCTGGACAAGGTAGCGCCCGCGCATAACCTTCCCTACGTTGGAGGCACCAGCGAGAGGCATGACAATAGACCTGTTAGGGCCTTTCCCATACACAAGGCAAATGTGGTTGCCTTTGGTCATTTCGATCTGGTGGCACCATGACTCAATAGCAGTTGCTAAAGTTCAATTTAATCCGGTTAAACTTGACTGCAATATGCTGAGCCATGATAAAAATAACATGATGCAACTGCAATGCATGAACATGATATCAACATGAGCATGGGGGTGCAACATAATCAACGAGCATAATAACAACATTTAATCATTTAACCAGATGAGCATGGTATACTAACGAGCAATGAATATCACAACTAGAACACTACTCATAGCATGACATGAACACTAGCATCAATAATAACTATCATGCAAACGATAAAACTACCATGCAAATATTTAACCAACTCGGTGCAAAATAACATGCATAACAACGGTACTCGGAAAAGACAATAGTCATGCACCGAAGACCATCGCCTACATATATTATTATTACCAAGCATGGCCAATATTAAAGTAGTACTAGCATGAAGAACATAATTACAGAGTGCAAGAAAAACAAAGCATGACGGTAAACACCGATCCATATGCATAACCGAAATACCGACAATAGCAGCAAAGCAAACAAATAGTTATTTAAGATTCAAGTTGAAAACCAATGCTTGTGCATGGCTATCATGCAAATGGTGTTTGTGGATTGCCTGGGGATGAAGAAGGCACCGGGAAGGAGTGCGGTGAAGCCGCGGAAAGACTTGCAGGAAACAGTTCTCTCTCGGAGGGACTGTTTACGTGCAAGGGCAAAAAGGTCATTTTCATAGTGTCAAACCATAGTGAAAATGAAACCAACAGAACGGGCTCGACGAAACGAAGAAGTGGACTTTGGAATCACCTCATTTGGAGTTGTGGTTAAAAAGATATGAAGTGTTTTCTGCCAGGGACCTATCTGTAATGAAAAATTTTTCAAACAGGGCATGGACAGAAAAACAGAAAGCGCCTTTCGACAGCATACGCTTCCCGACTGAGAAAACGTAAACTGGACCGCAACAGAGCCCGAGTACGCTTTCGGATAGGGAAGACGTATTCCAGCGGAATACGCTTCCACTTATCCTAGTCAGCAGAGGCGGGGCCGGCTCCCGTCTCGCTTACTGGTGGGGCCGTGGGGTCCACGCGTTGGTCAACTCCCTCCTCCCGCCTCCTCCTTCTTCTCCCATGATGCCGCACGCAGAGCAGAGGAGAGGCCGCCGGCGCCGGCGCTCGCTCCGGCCACTCGGGCCACCTCCGGCGGAGCTTGGACCGCCGGAGTGCTCAGGATGGCGAGGGGGTCCTGTTCCTCCACCACCCGAGCGTTAGGGAGCATCGGGCAGGTCAGGACCATGGTCGCGGCGGGAGGGAGCTGCGGTCGTCAATGGGCTCGCGGCCACGGGTGCTCCGGCCAAGCGGGGAGGGGCTGGGGAGGTTCGGGGGTGCATGGGGAAGAAGATGGTGGTGGTGGGTTGGAGAGAAAGGGGCTACACTGCCCGAATTTAGGAGGGGGCCTGCGACTGGCACGGCGGCCATGAGAGGGACAAAGAGCTCTTAGAGCTCGGGCGAGCGGTTGGGGAGGGGCAGTGGAGTGCGGGGAGGCCGATGCTGTGCTCGAAGGGCTCGGGGAAGGCCTATATATAGGCGGGGCGAGGACGTGCCGCGCTGGCGTCACCGCGGACACGCGGCCGGCGCCGCGGACGCGTGTGCACGCGCATGGGCTCGTCGGGAAGGCGACGGGGAGACGCAGGGAGGAGCCCACGGGGCAGAGGCGGCCAACGGAGCACGGGGAGGAAGAAGACGGCGACGAACAGAACCAAATGGCCACTGTTCGCCCGTGGTCACGCGGCGGCTTGCGTCGGTGAGGAAGCTGCCGGAGGGGGAGCGGGGTCCAGGTGATCGGCGACGACGAGAGGAAGACAATGGACATGCTCACGCGCGCTAAGACGACGAGGGGGAAGCGGACGAAGCAGAAACGGCGCCCTGGACGCGGCCACTGCGCACAGAGCGCGTGCACAGGCACGCCATTGTCGTGGTCACCATGTGAACGAGGGCATTCAATGCTCAACAGCACCCAAAATGTTGTCTAGCTGATAGTCCTTCCAGGGTAGGTTGCAACTGCGGTGGTAGTTTGGGTAAAAGAGCTCTGGTTGAATGGTAATCACCCTCTGAAGTTTACTGTAGTAAACTTGGGTGAGAACTGCTGAGCAACTGGAAGGTGATTGTAAGCAATGGAGTTGTCTGCGAGGTTGAGGTAAAGAAAGACTTACATCCTGGTAACTATGGAAGGGTTTGGATCAAGATTTAACAGAGTTGCTTTGCAACTGCCAAATATGGTCCAGAATCAAGATTTGGATGATGCACTCACATGGAGTTATGGAATGGGATGCAACTTTGCAAATCCTCATGATATGGACATATAAAGATTCTGTAAAAAGCTCATACCAAATGGACCAACCAAAATGGTACTTGCTTTACAAACATCATTTTTGTCCAGAAACTTGGAAAAATTCTAGAGAAATAATAGCTTGATGAAACATTCCCAAAATGGGTGGAGGTAAGTTATATGGATAATAGAAGACCTAGAAAAAATTGGCAGCCATAACGGAGCAAGATAAAATATACATGCTTCCAAACTGAAATTTTGGACACAATCAAAGTATTGAATATGAGGTCACATGGAGGCATGACATGAGCTCTACTTTGGTGGAGGGCTATGATATGATGATATGAAAGACCATGCAAAATGGCAACTCATTTCGATATGCCTAGCTTGCACCTCCTTCACAAAGCTTCTTTCTGGATAGAAACTTTGGAAAATCATAATTAAATAATTACTAGGCAAATGAGGTTGCATTTTGGCATGTGGCAATGATATGGACAGCAAAAGGTGTCCAAGGAGTTTGATGTCAATTGGGAAAATGAAAATAGCACTTGCACAATGTGCCATTTAGGGTGGAATAGTAAATGAATTATTTGAGCATGATGATAAAAATGACAAATGAAATATTTAGTCATATTTGAGAAATATATGACCCAACAATTTATGAGAATTATTTGGGAATTTTAGGAGTGATGGAAATAAAGGTTGCTTCACAACCTAGGGCAATTTGAGTTATTCCTTTAATAGAAAAGGAATATTCCCAAAAAAGAATATTGGGATTTGGGCTAGGATGAAAATGACAGGGTCTAGGGAAGGATTTGGGTATGACAAGCTACTCTGGAAGCAAAGAATATTTCATCTTCTTCACTTTCCAGACCACAAAGCCATGGAAAAATAAAACTCAAGCAAAAACCTCAGAAAAACAAAAGAAAAGGAAAGGGCCAAAAATCAGACTATTGCAAAACCTTACCCCCTTAAAGAAATCTTGTCCTGGAGATTTGGTTGCTCAGGGAACAAGTATGAAGATACTGACTTAAGGAAACCATTTCCAACTCGGGTATCCTTTTTATTATTTTTGTTCCCACTAAATGTTTATCTGCCTGGCCCTGGGGTGGTTTGCTTTAATATATCCATATTCTGACAGATCTTACCTTGCTTGTTCATGCTTATACAGGCTCCAATTTCTTTTTAGATCTGCTGACTTAGCTGACCATGATTGATTCTCACAACTGAAATATATGTCGGTCTCACAAATCCAAGAGTGATTTTCGCTGGGTGTGTCATCCGGCACTGACAATCTTTCATGAAGTGGTGATCAGATTTTTCTAGTGGACACCCAAGCTTTAACTCCTTGCATTGGGTTTCTTTACTAAATGCATGTCCTTCGGGTTCCAAACAGTGAGTTGGGTCATAACCGCTTTCCTGACAGATTGTGGCTTATCGCGGAAATTTCTGAATCATCTTAACTGGTTCCACTGTCTTGAGTATCGGATCCATACCAAATATTTGATTTTCGCCTGTCGTGGCTAGCATAAGAGTTTGACATGTATGATAATATCTCTGAGACTTGATCGACGGTGGTTACGCACCACGCGGGTCTTGCAACAATTTTCATACCCACATCACTGGTCTTGCTCCTTGATTATCGTTTTCTTGGTCTGGATCATTTGCTGAAAGGGCTGGGTCATATTGCTTCTTCGTACCACCATAGGTACGGTCGGTACAATTTTTCGGCAATCGTAGCCTATCCTCATAATCCCTTTGTCACACTGTTGTGTATACTGGCTTTCTTCTCTTAACCCTCCTCACGTGGTTGTCAGATCCTTATCCGAGTGACTTGTAAGATCTTGGTGGTATGCTCACCGCATATATATGAGAATCTGATTCCCGACACAGACGTGTATTCTGACTGATTCTTGCTTCTAACCAAAATGCTGCGGATCTGATTTTTGGGATTCACTGCCATATGCTATCAATTCACAATGTACTACCTTGTACCAATGTCTTACTGAGGAAGTTTGGCTGGCTTGTGCTTGAAACTTTCATCGGACAGCTTGCTGAAGAATACTTGGTATCGTGCTTCAGAAGCTTACCCCCTTAAAGACTTTGCTGGGAGAAAGACTGAATACCTTATGCCGGAAGCTTTTGCGGTTGCTTACTGAAGAAGGCAGAGTACCTTGTACGGGAAATCATCCATATATCATACTGAAGAAGATAGATGAATCTTGCCTTGGAAGCTTCTCGGGTATCTTGCGAGGGAAGATTCGGTTGCTTACACCAGAAGCTTCTTATTGTGATATGCGGACCGATTTCCACATATATAACCATCTTAAATTTTTTGTTATTGCTTTATTGTATGAATCGGGGTTTTCTAGGACTATCCTCCTTTCTGAGGACATGCCATATTTTTGCTTGCTTCCAGGTACCTCGGGTTCCAAAATCATCCGCAACGAAAAATTACACTTGTATCTGAGCCATACCTTTGATAATATTTTGCCAACCTCGCACACAATTTATCTTCTTGCTGATTTGATCATTTCTGCTATGAGGAGTGCACGTTAATGCAAACTTTATACTGACATTCCATCCAGGATTTCTTTTGTATTCAGACGAGCTATTTCCAATTTCACTACAGTTCGCTGACAATTCCATTTTGTTTAGCTGAGTTTCCAAATACATGCATTTCTTGCTGACTCGTCAGGTCCAGTGTCAGCTGACGAGCAACTTTAATAGGGCAGAAAAATTTAACACCGAAGGCCCAAAGAAAGAAACAAAAGAAACAACTAAAACAAAAGCACACAAGCATACTACTAATATAATTAATCAAGCAATCATCACATATCACAGCTACTCACACCATAATATGCATGCACACCTAAGCACACAAATCGCGCAGGAACTCTGGTATTACGGTCTAATATGCTGTGGCGGTGTGCACGAAAATTATATCCATGTGTGGAAGGGGTTGGCGTAACCGAAGCTACACCAGGCACTGGCTGAACAGTGGCTGGATCTGGATGGATACACAGGTGAGACCGAACTTGACGATCAAGTAGCGAGACACAAAAGTCACGACCACCTCATCATCAAGTGTACGAAGGGAGTCATAGCCATCCGAAGAATGAAATTACATGGCAAGATAACAGTGGAAGACTGGGTTTATTTGCATTGCCCTTTTCTGATAAGAAAGATCAGCAAGGGTTGCCAAGGGGACGAGATGGAGGGCTGGATGATGATGTGGTCGCATCACACCGAGGAGCAGGCATGCTAAGAAAGATGGTGGAGGCGGTGGACCGAAAACGATGCTACCTACACTCACAAGATTAACCGTTAGTGACAAAATAACAATCTATATGCATGCTATGCGACAAACAAATGCAACAATCAAGTGCAACAAACTAACTGGGGTCTATACTACCGCTTTCTAACGTTTGCGCGGGCTAGGGCATCCTACAGCCAGACCTGCTCTGATACCAAGCCAGTGGCACCCCGGCTTAGAGAAAACCGGAATGCCCCGTATTCCAGCCCAGAGATCGAGGAGAAGTCTTCTGGAATACGGCACTTCTTAGCATAGAACAACCCAGCTTACTATTATTACACGAATATGAATACAAGGTCTCCGATATTACAATAAATAACATCAGCACAGCGACACTACATCATCCTCAGTTGCTCTATGCAAACAGCAGAACAACTCGAAGCAGCGGAAAAAACTTCTAGCAGCGGAATAACGACAACGGTTGTGAACTCCACTCCGCAGGACTCTGGCTGGAACGCTTATTCTAGCTCATGAACACAGGAACAACACCAAACAAGCAAGCAATCCTGGCACGACCTGCAAGATGGCATGACACACCAGGTCAGTACATTGAATGTACTTGCAAGCTCACAATTAACCAGAAGCATTCAAGACAAACAACAACATGGCAATTACAGGTTAAGCAGGAATTATCATGAGATCATCAGGGTAACATGGCATGAACAATATGAACATAATATCGCTAGGACAATATATGATCATGGCATGAACATATAAATCTGATGATACTAGCATGCAACATGATGACACCACATGCAGCATTTATTCTGCTCGGGTTACCTCGTAACCATCACATGCATCACTTACCAACCTCGGACATCACACGATCATCTCAGGATCAAATCAAGCTTGGTATAAACAATACCGTAGTAATCATTAAATGACCACAAGGAGCTTGATCTTTACCCACGATTCTCGCACAATATCACGAATATCCAACAACTCGGTATCCTCGATACCACGGTGATCATTCTGGCGATCACAACCATGACCAACACTTGGTCTCAAACGGTGATCTTTCCGGCGGTCACAACCAACTTATCTCACTGTCGAACTGGGGTTGTCATTAATCAAGTTATTATTAATAATGTTGACTCACGGTGGGACCAACACGAACTGGGCCCTTATCGGCGGGCGCGGCTATTGATAGATTTAATATACACTCTGCAGAGGTAGCGCACTGTACCCATGCCACGAAACCCATGGCCTCGCACTCCCATTCGGGTGGACCAACGGCGTTCCGACAAACCCGATCTATTGCCATGGCACTCTCCTGGCCACTCCGACCAACACCCCTTTTTGGGTTCAATCCTGGGTTGCCCACGCCTACCAAAGGTCTTACAGCCACCGTCGTGGCAAAAACGGTCCCAAATGGGGACAAAGCGCGCAAACAACTCGGGCTCACAAGGCTTTTGCCGTCCTACCTGGCCAAGGTAGCGCTCGTGCATAACTTTCCCTATGTTGGAGGCACCGGCGAGAGACATGACAATAGACCCGTTAGGGCCTTTCCCATACACAAGGGAAATGTGGTTGCACTGGTCAGCTCGATCTGGTGGCACCATGACTGTGACGCCCCCGATTCGACCGAACACTAATCATGCACGCAATGTGTACTACCTAGATCAGGGACTCACGGGCAGATATCACAACACAACTCTGGACACAAATAAAATAATACAAGCTTCATATTACAAGCCAGGGGCCTCGAGGGCTCGAATACAAGCTCGATACACAAGCGTCAGCGGAAGCAACAATATCTGAGTACAGACATAAAGTTAGACAAGGATGCCTTAAGAAGGCTAGCACAAAAGCAACACGATCGAAGAAGCAAGGCCTCCTGCATGGGACCTCTTAACTACTCCTGGTCGTCGGCGGTCTCCGCCTAGTAGTATCTGTCAGCTGTGGCTTCTGGCTCCAGGGGTCCACCATCTGGTTGCATCAACCGGAAAGAAGAAGGAAGGGGGAAATGGGGTAGCAAAGCAACCGTGAGTACTCATCCAAAGTACTCGCAAGCATCAGATCTATACTAAGTATGCATTGGTATCAAATGGAAGGGATGTATGTATGGACTGAACTTCAGAATGCCAGAATAGAGGGAAGGCCTAGCCTATCGAAGATTAGCATCTTCAAGCAGCTCCAAGCGTCTTGCAGCATGTAGAAAAGTAAAGAATGGCGGTTTATATTAACACGCATGTTGTAGCAGCAATGCCCAGAGATCCTTCGTCGACTCCTTGCGAGAAAGCAGTCTCTGAGCCACATATCCATCACATATCAAGTATCCATTTCTACTTGTATAAGATCAGGATACAAGTCTGAACGTCCATTACCGTGGACACGGTATTCAAATATATGTCTTCCCTGCAGGACCACATTACCCAACACGCTCGATCACTCTGGCCGGACACACCTTCCTGGGGTTAAAGCCCGGCCTCGGAAGATCAACATGTCGCAGCCCTACCTAGGCTCAGCAGAGAGGTCCCCGCCGGTCTACATCCTAAGCGCTCCAGGGCCTTGGGCCCATCGCCCATGACACTCCAGTCGTTCTTGCGAGGTGAATACCAGCACCGCCTCGGATGGCCAGCATGATCCGACCGTGCCGCACTCCTGAACTGGACATCTGACAAAGCTTCGGCTGATATCACGACGTCGAGGCCCATAACTATTCTCGCGTGGTGGTTAGTGCGTAAAGGCCAAAGGCCAACTCAGAACAAATACCCAAACCTGTTAGTGCATTATTGAAAGGAGTGACAGCTGTCGGGACAAGTCCAGAGCTATCACCCCCTCCCGGGTGATACCGCTAAACAGCCAGCCGCCACTGTCACATCGCACGGGTGCTCTCCGGGCCCGCCCGGCTTTCTAGCAGTCTCAAGTAAAGTCAATGTAACTATGTGTCCAGACATCAAGGGGAAAACCCGAGGAATCAGCCCCAGTGGATTCCACTCAATGTAATCATCAAGGTGAACGTAAGAGGGACTACCCTCGAGGTTCACACTTGAGGTGTTGCACGACAGAGCCATGTCGGGAATGGTGAAAGAGGAACCACCCTCGATGATCACACCGAATAGCTACACTATAGAATTATCATCAGGAGTGCGTTATGAGGGATCACCCTTGGCACTCGATAGTAGCTCTGCAAAGTCGAGCAACTAAAAGGGCGTGATGTGATGTGATGTGAGGTGTCGGACTCTGGTTGTCGATCACGCTGATCGAGTCGTCGATGATGAAGCAGGGGCAACAAGTACAAGGTGGGTTCACTGCTGGATCACTAGCCAACCTATACTAGGCAGTTTAGGGTAAGCAGGTAGGTAACAATAGCAGGTACAAAAGCAGGCTATGCATCAGAATAGGAGCAATCAAATACAGTAGCAAAATCTAATGCAAGCATGAGAGTATAGAATAGGCGATATCGGGATGATCAAAGGGGGGCTTGCCTGGTTGCTCAGACAAGAAGAAGGGGTCGTCGTCGACGTAGTCGATCACAGTGGCATCAGTGGTAGTCTCGGGGTCTACCGGAGAGAAGATGGGGAAGAAACAGTAAATACACGCAAACATATGCACAACATGATTACAAGTGGGGCTAGAGGTGTCCTAACGCAGTGCTAGGCATTACTGGCGAAGGGGGAAACATCCGGGAAAGTTTTCCCGGTCCCGGACGTTTGTCAGACAGATGAACCGGAGGGAAAAGTTTGCACGTTCGCTATGCTAGGGACGTGTGGCAGACGAACGGAATGCGTATCCGGATTCATCTCGAAATTCTGAGCAACTTTCATGTAGAAAACTTTTTCATCCAAGCTACGGTTTAATTTCTACTAATTTTCAAAGTTTTATTAATATTCTGAAATTAATTTTAATACGAAAATAAATTCTATAAAGCTAGGCGCACCCAACACAGTGTACGCAAGAGTGTACCTAGTGGCTGACAGGTGGGCCAGGGGGACCCAGTTGACCAGGTCAACATGGACTAGTCAACCAGTGAATAGTAGAAGTGGGTCCGCATGTCATTGACTCTAAGTTTAGTAGTTTAGGAAATCTTGCTTGATTAACAGTGGGGGCCATTTGTCATAGACTTAACCTTTTTAGAATAACTAACTAAAGCTAATAAACAGAGGGGACCACTTGTCATTTGTTGTTATACTAACTGAGAACTAAAGTATTACCAACTAAACTAAACAAGGGCCGGCCTGGTGGCACAGCCGTGAGGCTGGTTGTGCACACACTCACAGACCACACACGACTCGCAACACACTATGCTAGGTGTTAATTATGTTTCTCTGTTGACAGAAGATAGCAATTTGTGATTTTCATATGATTTCATCCAGGAATCAAATGGATTTGATCCAATGAACACATTTAAGCCTTGTTAAGTGAACTACCTTCCCATAATTTTTTTAGGCCTGTTAACACTTGTTTAACCACAGTTTAGGGGCAGTCGAGGGGGTTAGTCAATGTAAAATTCATAAAGCTAGACATAGCTACAGTAATTAGCAGCAGCAAGGCAACTAAGTAGCGATGGACGCGGCAGCGGCGAGCATGAAACAAGCCCGGCGCTTTCATGGCATGAAGCGGTTGTGGAGGCGATTCAGCAGACGGCGAGGCACAACCCGGCAGCGGCCACAGTGGATGCGGCCAAGCCCCGACGAGCGCGACTAGAGTGGTGCGTAGGGCGCGGCCTCGATGAGGCAGGGCGCAGCCGGATCTGTGGCGCGCGTGGACGGCAGTGGAGGGCGGCATCGGGCAAAGTGGGGCACGGACAAGGCGCGTGCTGTCGATGGAACCAGCAAAGCTGGGCACGGCAAAGCCTGCGGAGGAGCGCGTTGGGTCACTGGGCTTGTACGCAAGTGAAAGGCAGCGGGGCTGGACCAAATGGTCGCCGGGGGCCGGCTGGCGACGAGGTTAGCGGCGGAGGCGTTCGGCCAACGATGGCAGCAGGGCTACGGGCTACGAGAGACGGCGCTAAGGGAGGGAAGAGAAGCGGTAGCTCACCGTGGAGCTCAAGAAAGGCTCGGCGATGGTTTAGGAGTGCAGGCCGACCGGAGTGGAAGAAGATTGCCGGCGACCCGAGGCGGACGAAGGCTGACCACGGGGAGGCAGCGGGGGCCCCGGTGGCTTCCGGCCCGAGCTCGTTGTCGGGGAGGACGTAGCGGAGGTCGGCGAGGCAGTTGGACACACCGTAGTCACCCGGGGATGGCAGTGGACACGGTGGTAGCGCTGGGACAGCGTCGAACGCGCCGGCTCCTTCTCCAGATCGGCGGAGAGGGAGAGGTGGAGAGGGGGGAGATGAGTGGGAGTGGCAGGAGGAGGACTCGAGGAGGCAAGTGGCGAGAGGTGGGATCGAGGGGGTCGGGGCGTGGCGCCCTTATCCCCTCCAGGCGTCGGCGCCGCCGAGGTGGTCTTGAGGTGACCCGCCTGTGACCAGTCAGCGTGAACAATGAGGAGAGGGAGGGATTGCCGAGGGTGGGTCGGCCTGCATTTTAGTTAGATGGGCCAAAACGCTTAGTAGATTAGGTCCTTTTCTTTTTCTATTTCGTTTTTCCCTTTAAAACTTTTATGTTTTATTTAAGTTTCCAAATTGTCTTAGCTTTGTAACAAATATGGTTAGCACCTAAATTAGTAATACTGATTATACCACTACCACATTAACCTTTACTCCTAAAATAAAATAGTATAATATTTTTTATAATTTCAAAAGCATTTAATAATGTTTTCAGCCACTGTTTTAAATACTTAGGAGCAATTAAACACTTTATAAAAAAGTTGGTTCAACACCTTAGTTAGTTATGAAATATTTTCCACACTTCGAACATTTTAGTTTGCCTGTTTGAGAAATTTGAATTTTTGGACTTTAGTTTGAACTTGAATTTGAACTAAGATTTGGATCAAGCGAGGATTAGCAACAGTAATGTGATGACAAGGCACAATTAGAAGAGAACCACTGTAGCTTAATTATCCGAGGGTCATAAGGATTCAGCCAACAGTTGTTCAAGTTCAATTTAATCCGGTTAAACTTGAATGCAATATGTTGAGCCATGATAAAAATAACATGATGCAACAACAATGCATGAACATGATATCAACATGAGCATGGGGGTGCAACATAATCAACGAGCATAATAACAACATTTAATCATTTAAGCAGATGAGCATGGTATAATAACGAGCAATGAATATCTATAATAACGAGCAATGAATATCACAACTAGAACACTACTCATAGCATGACATGAACACTAGCATCAATAATAACTATCATGCAATCGATAAAATTACCATGCAAATGTTTATCCAACTCGGTGCAAAATAACATGCATAACAACGGTACTCGGAACCGACGATAGTCATGCACCGACGAGGGAGGGAGCTGCGGGCGTCGACGGGCTCGCGGCCACGGGTGCTCCGGCCAAGCGGGGAGGGGCTCGGGAGGTTCGGGGGTGCATGGGGAAGACGATGGTGGTGGTGGGTTGGAGAGAAAGGGGCTACACTGCCCGAATTTAGGAGGGGCTCGCGATCGCACGGCGGCCATGAGAGGGACAAAGAGCTCTTAGAGCTCGGGCGAGCGGTTGGGGAGGCGGTGGAGTGCGGGAGGCCGATTCTGTGCTCGAAGGGCTCGGGAACGCCTATATATAGGCGGGCGAGGACGATGTCATTGGCGTCACCGCAGAACGCTGGCCGGCGCATGGACGCGTGTGCACGCGCATGGGCTTGTCGGGAAGGTGCCGGGGAGAAGCAGGGAGGAGCCCACGGGGCAGAGGCGGCCAACTGAGCACGGGGAGGAAGAAGACAGCGACGAACAGAACCAAATGGCCACTGTTCGCCCGTGGTCACGCGGCGGCTTGCGTCGGTGAGGAAGCTGCCAGAGGGGGAGCGGGGTCCAGGTGATCATCGCGACGAGAGGAAGACAATGGACATGCTCACGCGCGCTAAGACGACGAGGGGGAAGCGGACGAAGCAGAAACGGTGCCCTGGATGCGGCCACTGCGCACAGAGCGCTGCGAACAGTGCACGCCATTGTCGTGGTCACCATGTGAATGAGGGCATTCAATGCTCAACAGCACCCAAAATGGTGTCTAGCTGATAGTCCTTCCAGGGTAGGTTGCAACTGCGGTGGTAGTTTGGGTAAAAGAGCTCCGGCTGAATGGTAATCACCCTGTGAAGTTACCGCAGTAAACTTGGGTGCAAACTGTTGAGCAACAGGAAGGTGATTGGAAGCAATGGAGTTGTCTGCGAGGTTGAGGCAAAGAAGGACTTACATCCTAGTAACTATGGAAGGGTTTGGATCTAGATTTGATAGAGTTCCTTTGCAACTGCCAAATATGGTCTAGAATCAAGATTTGGATGATCCACTCACATGGAGATATGGAATGGGATGCAACTTTGCAAATCCTCATGATATGGACATATAAAGATGCTGTAAAAATCACATACCAAATGGACCATCCAAAATGGTACTTGCTTTACAAACATCATTTCTGTTACGAAACTTGGAAAAAGTCTAGAGAAGTAATGGCTTGATGAAACATGCCCAAAATGGGTGGAGGTAAGTTATATGGATAATAGAGGACCTAGAAAAATTAGAAGCCATAATGGAGCAAGATAAAATATACTTGCTTCACAAACTGAAATTTTGGACAGAATCAAAGAATTGAATATGAGCTCACATGGAGGCATGACATGAGCTCTACTTTGGTGGAGGGCTATGATATGATGTTATGAAGGACCATGCAAAATGGCAACTCATTTGGATATGCCTAGCTTGCACCTCCTTCACAAAGCTTCTTTCTGGATATAAACTTTGGAAAATCATAATTAAATAATTACTAGGCAAATGAGGTTGCATTTTGGCATGTGGCAATGATATGGACAGGAAAAGGTGTCCAAGGAGTTTGTGGTCAATTGGGAAAATGAAAATAGCACTTGCTTCACAATGTGCCATCTAGGGCAGAATATGAAATGAATTATTTGAGGATGATGATAAACATGACAAATGAAATATGTTGTCATATTTGAGAAAGATATAACCCACAGAATTTATTAGAATTATTTGGGAAATTTAGGAGTGATGGAAATAAAGGTTGCTTCACAACCTAGGGCAATTTGAGTTATTCCTTTAATAGAAAAGGAATATTCCCAAAAAAGAATATTGGGATTTGGGCTAGGATGAAAATGACAGGGCCTAGGGAAGGATTTGGGTATGACAAGCTACTCTGGAAGCAAAGAATAGTTCATCTTCTTCACTTTCCAGACCACAAAGCCACGAAAAAAGAAAACTCAAGCAAAAACCTCAGAAAAACAAAAGAAAAAGAAAGGGCCAAAAGTCAGGCTGTCACATTGACTAAGTTGACAAAGCCCTCTGTCCATGTCAACTTAGTAGGCCCACAAGTCAGCCTCCCACTATGGTGGGTCCCAGCTAGCAGGGCGAGTATTCATTTTTTGTGCGTAATAAGGAGGCACTTCCTTGCGTGTGTAGATATAGCTGGTGGGTCCGAGCTGTCAGTGGGGGGAACGTTTTTATCGCGAAATACAGAGGCCCTTCCGGTGGGACCCAGCTGTCAGGTGGAGGAATCATTATTTTGCGCATAATAAGGAAGCATTTCCTTGTGTGCGGCCGTGGACCCAGCTGTCAGCCTCTCCACAGACAGTCCACTTCCGATGGATGTCGTTCGTTGACCATGTTAACCATGCCGTGCCGAGAGCACCAAGGAGGTGGACGACGGCGAGGCCTAGGAAGGGAACGAGACGGAGTCGGGGAAGACTCGGTAGTGGTTGCCCACGTGGTGGGGGGTACGAGGGTTTACTGGTTCGGCTGCCGTAGCCGGAAAATAACAGGAGGTGTGTGTGAGTAGAGGAATGGCCTGGCCAGCGATGGGGTAAGGTTGGGCGGTGTGGCCTATGCGGCAGCACAGCCGACCACAGGAGGCGGGAGCAGGCAGTCCCACTGGCGCTAGTTTGGGCGGTTGGAGCAAGAAGATCAGATACTGAAGAAGCAGCACGGCCATTGGATTAACATCCAACGGTCACCGCAGCTAGAATCGTTTGTGGACTAAGTTGACAAAGCCTTTCGTACACGTCATCCTAGTAGACCCACAAGTCAGCCTCCAAATCAGTCCCAAACAGCATACAGCCCAAAATTTCTAGCCAGATTCAAATTAATTTAAAAACTAAACATGCCTTAATTTAAATCCAACGAAATTTTACCCACAAAAAAATGAAATTTAAAATATCAAAATCCGAAAGAGAAAACTATTTTGGAACTGATTGCGTGTTTGCTGTATTTTTTTCATTTTACAGCTCATTTATTATTACTTATAGCCCATTTCTTATTACTTATAGCCCATTTCTGGGCAAGCCCGAATGCATCCCTCCTCGTCTTGAAAGATTTCCGGCCCAGCAGGGCATAGAAAAGCAAGTAGGCCTACGTTGGTTATTCTGCAAAAAACAAAATAGTTGGGCTAGCCATTTTCAGAAAGGAAAAAAACTAGGCTGGTCATGTGGTAAAAATATGAAATAAAAGCCTGGGCTAGACGGTCCATAGCTCCCGCACAACCCAGTTGATACCCTTCTCCATCCCAAAAAAAATTGCACGCACTACTGGGTCCCTACTGTCATCCTCGCCATCTATAGTCATCTCCTTATTCCTCTCGGTTGTTGACCATGTTGACAACACCGGAGGGCAGCGCCGCGGTGAGCGAACCAAGGTGGAGGACGAGGCCTCAGACGGGAAAGAAACGGAGCCGGGGAAGATGCGCAGAGTTTTAGGGTGCGATGTCGCCATGATGTGTGCGCGGCAGCACAGCCAGCTGTGGGATGCTGGAGCAAGCGGTCCCGCCGGTGCTGGTTTGGCTTTGGCGACTGGATGAAGAAGAGAATGAAGAAACACGACAGACGTTGAATGTCAATCCAATGGTCAAGGTTGGCACAATCATTTGTTGAATAAGCCGACAACAAGTAGCATACATTTATATATATAGGAAGAAAAGAAAAACTGGGCTCGTTCGCCTGATAACATTCCTGAAACTGCGACCGTTCGATCTTGCGTCGCAACTAAAACTTTGAGGAAAATGCATTTGTCCACCGTCCTCCTCCCAGGGAACGTTCGCCACATAAGTGACTAGCAACCTTGGTTTTCAACCGAGAGGTCTTGGGTTCGAGTCCCAGGAACTCTCAATTTTGTCCTCCTTCCTTCCTCGCAAAAAAATCAAAGACTTGAGAAGGCGTACAGGACAAGTTAGTCTACCAGTAAAGAGACGTTGCTGATTTTTAGAAAAAGAGAGACATGCTCATGTGGATGGTTCAAATCCAAACCTAGACTATGACTATATATGGTGCTATGCTACTCTGCAAGTAATGAAACTGACATATCCAACGTTCACTTCTCCTCTTCTCTACTTACTCTGCCTAGCATCAGAACGTCTGGCCGCATCAACCATGTTCGCTGGCTGCTCGTCTACCTGCTCTTCAGCAGGCAACAACCAGATATGCGCCAAGTCGCCACCCGTACCATCGCCTGTGGGTCTCATCACACCCGCCGCAAGACACGATCGCAGGCCGGTTGCTCATCGCAACACGCTGCCGTTGGTGTGGTGCCACTTCTGCAAATCACATAGAGTCAACGGTCGTGGCTCAACCACAATCCTCAACCCTGGATGAGTCTTCTACAAATGCCGAATCATGGGGTAATAATATGTTTAAGTGTTGTTCTGCTGCTTTCAGTTGCTGAATTTTAATAGTTTGGTTGATGATCTTCCAATTTGATTCATGCAGAAAAGGGAAGATTCGTGTGATTGGTATTTCTGGGAAGTTGCTGATGTAGGGGAATCCCAATACCAGTAGGTTGGGGCGTTGGACAAGTAACTGAAGGAACGACAGAAGAGGAAGATGCAGAGCTGAAGGTTAAAGATGCAGTTCCTCTGATCATGGCGAAGCAACAGCTGCTGAACGGCCTTGACAGCAATGAGGAGATGAAAGAGCTTGTGAACATAATGGGCAAAATTGATGTGCTCTAAAGGATGATCGTCTCTTTATTTGCACACTCGTGATGTATTCAGTGGTTATGACATGAGCACTTTGCTGAAACTAGTAATAAATGAAACCAGTTTAGCAGGGTGGGCGTAGTTTTGTGAACATCTAATGATTTCTATTAACGGAAATCGGGGGGTATCCCCTTTTTCTCATAAATAAATAAATTGCAAATGCCCTTTTGCTAATAAATAAATAAATTAGCAGAGGCCCTGTCAGGTCAGCTTTGTTCCCATTCGAAGACGTCGAGCAAATTGCAGTCCAACAACAAACTATTTCATCAAATACAAGTTTCACATCCAAACATGAGTACAACTAAACAACAATGTCATCATGTTTTAGTCGTCATACAATCACCAAACACAAATCAACATACATCATAAGTGATGTTCTCACAGCAAACTACTAAACAACAAGTTCATCAGGTTTCAGTAGTCATAGCAAACAAAATTTCACATAGTAGATAAAAAACATCTTCTGACAGGCAAATACGACAAAAGCAATCTAATCATCATCCGCAGCAGCAGCATCAACATCTTCACCATGTGTATCAGTCTGAATCGTAATTCCCCACAGTGTCATCTTCTTCTTCATCCTCAATGTCCTTGAACGTTGGCTTCTTATTGATCTACTCTCGTATGTCCACAGCCCGACAGGCAATCTTTTCGCCAGCGTTATTGACGTGATGGTTCTCAAAGATATTAGGAACATCTATGGAATCTTCTACATCAGGAGCAGGGTAAGCATCATCTGTTGTGCAACTTCATTAAACGAATTCCTCTGCTCAAATTTTTGCAATACTCTCCAGTCATCGTTATATGCAAATGTGTCTTCCAGGAAAAATATCGATGTTGCTTGATTTGCGAAAATAAAAGGCTCGTAGGTCTGGTACGCCGCCTTGACATTGATGGATTTGAAATAATCATCAGCTCTAGGTTTTGCAATCCTGGAAAACAGGTTATACCAATGAAAGCACAATAGAACCACACACTGATGAACCTCGAAACTGGAGATATATTGCAACTGAACAATGTCCGTTATGTTAGCATACATTTCAGTTTGTCACTTCGCCGTAATTATCCATGCTCATGATGGCACTGTTTTGTGTCTTCCTGCCTTCGTCGCGTGCAAGGGTGTTGTAGCGTACATCTCCAACAACGCAAGATTCATAATGTCTTACCCGAGTATCAGGACCCATTGCTAGTGCGTAAAGGGCATCATCAACTGCCTTCCCATCCTCCCGCATCTTCTTAACCTATGGTTAGAAAATAGATAAGCCGATCATCTTATGTGCTCAACATATTAAAAAAATTGACATTGCAATTCAAGAGTTTACATGGCTCTTGAACCATTTCGCAAATCCTGCCATAACTAGTTTGTCATTTTTTCTTCGATTTTGCGGCAGTAACTCCTCTTTGTAGATGCTGCACAACATAGTGATCGCATCAAACATCTAAATATATAAGAATGTGCTGCAAGTTTAGTAGATTACGATGTATAAGCTGCAGTACTTAGCAATTACTTGATATAAGGTAGTATCTCAGGATAGTTATTCAACACATACCAACACTGGTGCGCGTCGGTGCTATACAAATAGTTTTTAATCCCTTTCGGAGACGGCATTTGGAACCGTCGCCAAGTGAGTGTGGGTGATAGGGGGGTCCTTCTCACATGACCCAGAAATCGTCGGGGATAGGCCCTCCTGGGACACAGGATGGGGCCGTGTGCGATCGGGCGAGGCAACGAAACCCAATCATTTCCGTTCGTATGTACATCCCACACGGTGAATCTGTCACATCCCTAGTTCTGGTATGATTTGGACTAACTAGTCTTGTGCTGCATCATCTTTAAATTCAATTTGAATTTGAAATGGGGGTGATCCGAACCCCAACACCAACTAAATCAAACAAGTTCAAGTAAAATCTTCTTCAATGAACTCAAAATGCCCTTTAAAAATGTTCATCATTTCTTGATTTACGTGGAAGCATCTACCAAAAATGGTTCACATTTTTGCAGGACATATTTGGGCTTTGAATTAATTCATACCGTATTGGAATTGGAGCAAACATATTCTATAAAAATATTTTTGTTGCTCCAATAATTCTGGAAAAATTGTGAAGGGCTATGGAATAATTCTTTTAGTCCCTACAAAATTTATCAAAAGAAAATAAATTCATTTAGTATTTTTACTAAATCAGAAACAAATTACATAAATAGAAAAGAAAACAAAAAAGAGAAAGAGAGCTCACCTGGCAGCCCAACCTACCTGGGCCAACTAACCTGGCGGCTTGGCAATACGCGTCCCATCTGGCCCAAGTGACAGTCGTCCCTGGCCTTTAGCCAGTCGATCGAGAGGCGCGTGCCACCTCCTGCTTCTGGTCGCTGCCCCGACGCGTCTGGACGACGCCACGCATCACCCCGGACCCTCTCGCCCACTCCCTCGTCCTCATCGCCACCTCTCTCTCGCTTTGCACCTCGTGCCTGAGCGCCACCATCGCCATGGACGCCGTTCGCCGCGGCCACAGCAACCGCCTAGCCTCCCCAAGACGCCCAGGAGCTCCGCCTCCGTCGTCTATGCCTCCTCGAGGTCACACACACTGCCGGACGCCCCCGAACGCCCACACCGCCGTCTTCTTCAACCTCGGGTCACCGAGATCGCTGAGGCCTCCGTTGGAATCGCAGTGATCCTCTGCACCGAACCACTCTCTCCCTGTGCTCATTTGCTCTCTCTAGACCGTGGTTCCACCGGAGCCGAGAGCCGGTCGCCGCCGTTCTTGTCGCCGCCATAACCAGAGCTAGCAAAGCTCGCGCCCGAGCATGACCACGTGCTCAGCAGCTCCGCAGCAAGCCAACGCCACCACTAGCTCGTCTTCCAGTGCACCATAGTGCCGCGTCGCTCGAACCCGAGCTCCCACAGCCGCCGCGGGCTCCACTCCGGCGAGCTCTGGCCTCCCCGCGACCCAGCACCTGCACCGTTCGACGCGCGGGAGCAAGGGCTTTCCAACACACCCAGGCACGGTCCGAACAAGGCCCTGTAGTGCATTTCCGAGCCGCGCCGCCGGCGAGTTTGACCCTGCTGACCGGAGGTTTGACCTCCCCGGGTGCATGACATGTGGGCCCAGGCCCCTAACTAATTTAGGCTTAGTATTAGCTTAGTGTTAATTAATTATGTTAGATAGATTTGACACTGACACGCGGGCCCCACGGGTCAGGTTTGACCTGGACGGGCCCTGTTGACACGCTGACGTCACAGTGACGTAGTGCTGATGCAATAAAGCATTTTTTGGATTCAGCTTATTTTAAATAACCAGGAAATTCCAAAAAATGTTATAAACTTCAGAAAATCATAGATATAATCTACAACTCAGAATGAAATAAATTATATATGACAAACAATCTATAACTATCCATTGGTACTGGTTTCATGCATGACAAAGCAACTTAACCGTGCTGTTTAAATCAAAACATGATAATGGCATTGTAAATGCTTGATATGGAGTTTGCATATGAACCCTTGGTTCATATGGACTTCATTTAAATTGTTGTTAGCTGCATTAGCTCAGAGCACAACATATTGCCATGTCACATTCATGCATCATATTGTTGCATTGCATTGATTGTGTTCTCTCTTGTTTGCCGGTGTTTGTCCCCTCTCAGTAGACGATGTTCCGACGCTTTGTTCGATGACACCGATGAAGAGCTATATCATCTTCAGAAGTGCTAGGCAAGCAAAACCCCCTTGTTCATTCCAATACAATCCCACTCTTTCGCTTCTACTCTCTTTTACTGCATTAGGACAACAACGATTCAACAGTTACATGCTGGGGTAGTTGAACCCTTTCCTCTACATGACCTGTCATTGCCACAGTAAATAGATGAAACCCACTAGCATGAGTAGGAGTTGTTTGAGCCTTGATGTGCCTACTCATTCATGCTTGTTGTCATGCCTGCTACTGCTTAGAGTTGAGTCACGTCTGATTTGCCGGGAATGAATTGGAATGTGGTGAACATGTCCTACCGTTGAGAGCTAAGTGTGTGAACAAGATTTGGTAAAGGTAGCGGTGAGAGGCCATGTAAGAGTACATGGTGGGTTGTCTCATTGAAATCGTCCTCAGGAACTGAGTTCTGTGTTTGTGATCCATGAACAACTACTACCAAAAATTGGGCTCCGGGCACTCCATGCTCTCTCGACTTATTAATCAACCTGATCTCTGTCCAGGAGTTGCAACTAGTTTCTGGTGTTTGTAGGTTGTGTTAGTAGTCTACAAAGTGGCACCCTGTACAAGTGGGCTTGGGACAGACAAGGCACCATGGCCGGGTATACAAGGCGTCGCCCGTTTGGTGGGCTTGGGAACCCTGTACACATTGTTTTGGGCCGTGAACGACACCCCGGCCGGATCTCCTTGCGGATGGAACCCGAAAAGGCGATAAACCTGGACTAGAGACTTGTGTGGTTAGTCAGGTCGTGGCCGACTCCCTCGCCATGCTTCCGCTTGAAGGTTGCCGAGATACACGACGTGTACATGGTGGTAAGTGGCGAGAGCGTTTGTGAAGAAGTACACCCCTGCAGGGTTAACATCATCTATTCGAATAGCCGCGTCGGTAAAGGACCTCTGGGTTGCTTGTATAGTTCATAGACAAGTGAAAGTGGATACTCTAGAATGTGCAAGATAAGTGTGAATGCTATGGATGGCCTTCTCGTAGGGAGACGGGAGCGGTTCCATAGTGGTGTATTGATATGGTGAATATGTGGACTCGTGTGCGCCGCCTCAAAAGTGTTACCAGCAGTCGTAGTACAGGATAGCCACTGAGTCAAAGCTGGCTTGCTCCAGTTAAACTCCACCCCCCCTTTGTTGATACTGATGCATATGTAGCTTGTTCTGATGTAAGTCTTGTTGGGTACATTAGTACTCATGTTTGCTTAATTTATTTTTTGCAGAGAGACTTCAGTCTCACTAGTAGTTCCGCGTGGACTCCGACGTTTAGATTGTTACCTCAACTACGATCTTTAACCATTGGGAGGGTCTTTTAGATAGATAGGCTTACTAGCCTTCTCTCTTTTCAGATGTCTGTACTTGTTGCCTGTATGACTTGAATGCTGGGTCATCAGACCCATGTTTGTAATTTCTGGCTCTTCGGAGCCTAATGAATAAATACTTTGAGTCATAGAGTTTTGTTGTGATTCCATGTTGTAGTTGCACATATCGAGCATATTGTGTGTATGTTACTGAAATGCTTGGTATGTGTGGGATCCGACAACCTAGTTGTTTATTCTTGGTATCCTCTCTTATGGGGAAATGTCTCCGAGTGCTTCCACTGAGACATGGTAGCTTGCTACTGCTCCAGAACACTTAGGCTTGCCGGCATGTGTCCTTCTTCGTTCCTGTGTCTGTCCCTTCAGGGAAATGTCACGCGTTGTTCCTTTAAGTCCTTGTAGCTTGCTACGACTTGGGTTCATACGTTGATGACCGACACATTCGTTACTGGGTCATGTATGCATGTCCCTGTAAGTTAGTGCCACCTTGGGTTTATGACTCGACATGCCAACCCAGGTTCTCCGTCATATGGATGCTAGCGACACTATCATATACGTGAGCCAAAAGGCGCAAACGGTCCCGGGCTAGGTAAGGTGGCACCCGTGGGGATACCGTGCGTGAGGCCGCAAAGCGATATGATGTGCTGCATGCTAGATCGGTGTGACTTAGGATCGGGGTCCTGGCAGCTTTGGTCCGACAAACTAATTTTTATTCTTGGTAGCTTCTATTATTGGGAAATGTCTGCTAGTGCTTCCACTGAGCCATGGTAGCTTGCTACTGCTCCGGAACACTTAGGCTGGCCGGCATGTGTCCTTCTTTGTTCCTGTGTCTGTCCCTTCGGGGAAATGTCACGCGTTGTTCCTTTAAGTCTGTGTAGCTTGCTATGACTTGGGTTCATACGTTGACGACCGGCACGTTCGTTGCTGGGTCATGTATGCCTGTCCCTGTAAGTTAGTGCCACCTTGGGTTTAGGACTAGACATGTCGGCCCGGGTTCTCTATCATATGGATGCTAGCGACGTTATCATATACGTGAGCCAAAAGGCGCAAACGGTCCCGGGCCAGGTAAGGTGGCAACCGTGGGGATATCATGCGTGAGGCCGCAAAGCGATATGATGTGTTACATGCTAGATCGGTGTGACTTAGTATCGGGGTCCTGACCGCTTTAGTAGCCTGACTGCCTGTAGGATTACCAAGACAAACTGGTCGAAGTTGAGTCTATAAATGCTTTAGTTATATAAGGGAATTGATTGTGGAAGGGAAAATAAGGCTCTTTTTACTCCTTTACCTTATGCCCTTCTAATCTGAGTCAACCTCTTATTTTCTACGGGGATTAAGAACTAGGCCTTCTCAACTATCTATCAGGATGACGAGTTACTATGATAGAGACTTATAGGATTGATGGATTCAAGTCTCGGTTCGGTTTCTAGTACTTATGTGTGTTAACAGTTGGTCTCGGAACCTTGATATTGAGATGTTGAGTGGTTATGCCACCATTTTGTAGGATGTCTCAAATCTTTTTGAGCATTTACAACCATTATGTTGTCCGAGTCATCCCAGGTTTCTAACTAGTCTGATGCATTTGCAAATCCCTTCTTTCTGTTCCGGATGTTTCTTTGGGCCAGTTTAACCACACTAACTGGTGAGTTGAGGTACTCTGTTGCCTCGACATATATGTTGGAGCTATTATTATGACCCTAGGTGTCTTAGAGGATCACCTAGTAATCTAGCCATGCTATGTGTTCCCAGTGTGATGATTCTGGCCATTATTCTCGAAAGCAACCCATGATGCCATTTAGTTAGTAGGCATTCTATTTCTGGGTTCTTGAGTCCAAGATTCAGTCTACTTACCTCGTGTGGGTAGTGTTTGCTCGTTCCTTTAGGATATTAGTAACCTTTGCGATAGTCCTCGAGGTATGTGGTATATCGTTCTTCCAATACCATGAACCATTATGGCGGAAGTTCTTTCGAACCAAAAGATTACAACCAGAGTGCTCTTGATGAGTTCTCCATTCTATATTATGACTCTCGCAGACCTAACTTTCTGCATGGGTTATCCGGAAGAAAATCTGTTGAGCTTTGTTCGACATACTAATCTATGCGTCCACAACTCAGAAAGTTATATGTTTCTTTGAGTTGTCCCTCTTCAGTTGTATTCCGACCATCATCTATCAGTTGATAGTCAAGGGTAGTTGTGCATTCGTGTTACCGATGCCTATTTTTCTTGTACTCTATCAAGTCATCCTATTCCAGGATGCTTAGGAGAAACAAACTCCCGTACCTCATCCATTTCTAGGACTGGGTCAAAGCAGTTGTATCCCGCAGATCAAAATGGCAATCCAGTTTTTGTTCTGTTCTACCATGGAGTATTACCCCCTTTATGTCAGGATTGTCATGAGAATTGCACCACCTATTATGAATTCTTGATTTAGTGATACTCCTTGCCATCATCGTTCATTCCTCGGTCTCTGTGCTATTATAACCGGAATACCGACAAGTGAATTGTGATGTGTGAAATCAATACTCCTAGAAACTCTGTTGCTTGGTAGTTAATGGACAATACTCTCATTCTTAGCGTGCTGGTTATTGAATCATCATCTTAAGATTGATCGTGCTACCTAGTCCATATTTCTGGTGCACACTTCGATCAATAAGTTATGATTGTGCCAATCCCTCGCTTATTTGATCATATTGTCTTGCCCTGAAAAACAGGATTATTCCCGAGCTTAATAACATATCGGTGGTTCGTGATTTTCTGAATATCCTCACGGAAGTATCACCAGGTTGTCCCCTGACCGTTATGTTGAGCTCGCGATCAAGTTGGTTTTCTTATAAACCACCCCTTCTCCAAGAATCTGTGTTGGCTACCTCTGAGCTAGTTGGCTAAGCTAGACAACAACTTGGAGAGTTGGAAGATAGAAGCTGGTCTGACTTAGTTCATTTCAAGGGATATCTTGTGTGTATGTGTTGTAGAAAGATAATATCATCATCAATTATTCCTCATGTTCAATTGTTGGAGCTATTGTCTTATCTAGTCTTTGATTTGAGTACGGGCTATCGTCAAACCAAATTAGAACCAATGATGTTCGTAATGTTCTCTTACTCGTGGTTGTTTCCTCGAGCATACACCATTATATCTTTTGGGTCTGACCAATACAATCACATTGTTCACATAATGGTGGAATTCCAGTGATATGGAAATTCTAATGAGTTGCTGCTGAGCCCATCAGCAGCATCTTGTCTCCTCCGTGATTCATGTTGAACATTGAGCTAGTGTTGGAAACTTTGCAAGCATTGCCTTCGTGTTCCGCTCATGAGGTATATGTTTTGGTGAAAGAAGTGACTTTCCCAAGTTCACGTGCATTAGGTGTAAGTTGTCGCCATGAATTTGAGAAAGGTTTGTTTTGTTTCCCCTGGAATCATCCTAAATCAGTCTTGCATATGTGCAAAGTATTCTATGGTTTGGTAGATTAATTACCTCCATTCCATACGTATTCCCTAGCACACCAAGCCACTGGTTGATTTGTTCAAAGATAATAAGTTCTAAGTGCTAGTCCTAAAGGTACCAGACGGATTTGTACAAGATTCCGTTATCCTCGATGGTGGTTCCCAACCAGAACTCGGTAGTGTTTTACTATAAGACTATTATGTGGTCATGCTTGTCATGGACAGCGTGTTCGAATATGTGTAGCAGAACCAGCTCATGTTTTGGAGCTTTCTATTGTAGTTCATTTCCCGAGAATCTCGCAACATCGTCTTGTCGATTTGCGTTGCAAACCTTCTTTTTCAAACATGCTGGAGTCTGAAGATCCTATCACCAATCGGATCTGAATCTCAGGCAGATATGATGGTTGGAACATTCCCAACATTTGCATTTTATTCCCAGCTTGCACCGCCATTGTGCCAAATTCCATGGGCCACCCTTCTCGGTAATTGCTATTCAGGATCATCTTCAAAAGTGGTTCTACCATGGGTCCCATCCATTTCTCATGATAAGCAAAAATGATCTATTGCGTTGTCTTCAACAAGGTAGTCCACATCATCCATTCTAGTCCGAGTATGTCATTCTTTCTAACTCCTTCAAATGATCAATTATGATTGCCTTAGGCTGGTATAAAGAGTCTCAATGACCTCTATATCAAAAGTAATTCTTTTTGCCACTTAAGGGAATAATTCTACGAGTCACCTTCCCTAAGGTTCCCCGTTATGGAATCATGGCAGTTATTTCCCTCGCTATCTTGAAACCATGCACCATCATCTTAAGCATGGAATTTTTGCCTACCAAATCGAACCGTTGTCATATACCTCTTGCCATTGCTCTCGATGTGTGTTTTGTGTTTCAGCTCAAGAGATGTTACAATGTCTAACTCCGTGAGTCGATCTTGAATTGCTCGATCTTTGAGAATAGCGACTCCAGTAGAGTTTGTTTCTATCATTGTCATGTTGGATGGAGTTCTCACAGCAAGACGTCGAGACAAAGATGATGGAATGAATCAGCATCATCGATGAGTGCAACTTGGATCATGAAGATTGTGTAGTTTTGTGTTCCGTCTGTCTTCTTACCTCACGTCTTGAATCTTTGGACGAGATTCTTGTTTAGCGGGGGTGAGTTGTCACATCCTAGTTCTGGTATGCTTTCGGCTAGCTAGTCATATGTTGCATCATGTTTAAATTCAATTTGAATTTGAAATGGGGGTGATCCAAACCTAGCACCAATTAAATCAAACAGGTTCAAGTAAAATCTTTTTCAATGAACTCAAAATGCCCTTTAAAAAATGTTCATCATTTCTAGATATAGGTGGAAGCATCTACCAAAAATGGTTCACATTTTTGCAGGACATATTTGGGCTTTGAATTAATTCATAATGTATTGGAATTGGAGCAAATATATTCTCTAAAAATATTTATGTTGCTCCAATAATTCTGTAAAAATTGTGAGGGGCTGTGGAATAATTATTTTAGTCCCTAGAAAATTTATTAGAAAGAAAATAAATTGATTTAGTATTTTTACTAAATCAGAAACAAATTACAAAAATAGAAAAGAAAACAAAATAGAGAAAGAGAACTCACCTGGCAGCCCAACCTACCTGGGCCAACTGACCTGGCGGCCTGGCAATACGCAGCCCATCTGGCCCAAGTGCCAGTCGTCCCTGACCTTGCGCCAGTCGGACGAGAGGCGCGTGCTTGACGCGCGCGACCACTCGCCGTGCCACCTCCTGCTTTCGGCCGCTGCCCCAACGCGTCTGGATGATGCCACGCATCACCCCAGGCCCTCTCGCCCACTCCCTCATCCTCATCCCCACCTCTCTCTCGGTTTGCACCTCGTGCCCGAGCGCCACCATCGCCACCGACGCCGTTTGCCGCGGCCACAACCACAGCCTAGCCTCCCCAACACGCCCAGGAGATCTGCCTCCATCCTCTACGCCTCCTCGAGGACACACACACCGCCGGACGCCCCCGAACTCACACACCGCCGTATTCTTCAACCTCGGGTCGCCGAGATTGACAGCATCCTCCCGTCGTCATCAGCCAATCCACGAGCTCACTGAGGCCTCCATCGCAATCGCTGCGAGCCTCTGCACCAAACCCCTATCACCCCACGCTCATTTGCTCTCTCTAGACCATGGTTCCACCGGAGCCGAGAGCCGGTCCCCGCCGTTCTTGTCACCACCGTAACCAGAGCTAGCAAAGCTTGCGCCCGAGCACGACCACGTGCTCAGCAGCTCTGCAGCAAGCCAACACCACCACCAGCTCGTCTTCCAGTGCATCATAGCACCGCGCCACTCGAACCCGAGCTCTGGTAGCCACCGTGGGCTCCACTCCGACGAGCTCCGGCCTCCCCGCAACCCAGAACCTGCACCGTTCGACGCGCGGGAGCAAGAGCTTTCCAACGCACCCAGGCATGCTTCGAACAAGGCCATGTAGCGCATTTCCGAGCTGCGCCGCCATCTCGGCCCTCGCCGGCGGCTAGACGCCGGCGAGTTTGACCCTGCTGACCGGAGGTTTGACCTCCCCGGGTCCATGACATGTGGGCCCAGGCCCCTAACTAATTTAGGCTTAGTATTAGCTTAGTGTTAATTAATTCTGTTAGATAGATTAGACACTGACACGCGGGCCCCACGGGTCAGGTTTGACCTGGACGGGCCATGTTGACTCGCTGATGTCACAGTGACGTAGTGCTGATGCAATAAAGCATTTTCTGGATTTAGCTTATTTTAAATTACTAGGAAATTCCAAAAAAGTTATAAACTTCAGAAAATCATAGAAAATAATATATAACTGAGAACGAAATAAATTATATATGAAAAATGATCAGAAAAATCACATCTATCCATTGGTACTGGTTTTGTGCGTGATAAAGGAACTTAACATTGCTGTTTTAATCAAAACATGATAATGGCATTTTAAATGCTTAATATGGAGTTTGCATATGAACCCTTGGTTCATATGGACTTCATTTATATTGTTGCTAGCTGCATTAGCTCAAATCAAAACATATTGCCATGTCACATTCATGCATCATATTGTTGCATTGCATTGATTGTGTTCTCTCTTGTTTCTCGGTGTTTGTCCCCTCTCAGTAGACGATGTTCCTATGATTTGTTCCATGACACCGATGAAAAGCTATATTATCTTCAGAAGTGCCAGGCAAGCAAAACCCCCTTGTTCATGCCGATACAATCCCACTCCTCGCTTCTGCTCTATTTTACTGCATTAGGACAACAACAATTCAAGTGTTACAAGCTGCGATGGTTGAACCCCTTTCCTCTGCATGACCTGTCATTGCCACAGTAAATAGATGAAACCCACTAGCATGAGTAGGAGTTGTTTGAGCCCCGATGTGCCTATTCATTCATGCTTGTTGTCATGCCTGCTACTGCTTAGAGTTGAGTCAGGTCTGATTCATCGGAATGTGGTGCTCATGTCCTACTGTTGAGAGCTAAGTGTGTGAACACGATTTGGTAAAGGTAGTGGTGAGAGGCCATGTAGGAGTACACAGCGGGTTGTCTCATTGAAACCGTCATCAGGAATTGAGTTCTGTGTTTGTGATCCGTGAACATCTACCACCAAACATTGGGCTCCAAGCACTCCAAGATCTCTCGACTTATTAATGAACCTGATCTCTGTCCAGGATTTGCAACTAGTTTCTGGTGTTTGTAGTTTGTGTTAGTAGTCTACCAAATGGCACCCGGTACAGGTGGGCTTGGGACAGACAAGGCACCGTGGCCTGGTATACCAAGCGTCGCCCGTTTGGTGGGCTTGGGAAACCTGTACACATCGTTTGGGGCTATGAACGACACCCCGGCCGTATCTCCTTGCGAATGGAACCCGAATAGGCGATAAACCTGGACTAGAGACTTGTCTGGTTAATCAGGTCATGGCTGATTCCCTCGCCAGGCTTCCGCTTAAAGGTTACCGAGATACACGACGTGTACATGGTGGTAAGTTGCGAGAGCGTGTGTGAAGAAGTACACTCCTGCAGAGTTAACATCATCTATTCGAATAGCCACGTCCGCGGTAAAGGACCTCTGGGTTGCTTTTACAGTTCATAGACAAGTGAAAGTGGATACTCTAAAATGCGCAAGATAAGCGTGAGTGCTATGGATGGCCTTCTCGTAGGGAGACGGGAGCGGATCCATAGTGGTCTATTGACATGGTGAATATGTGGACTCATGTGCGCCACCTCAAAAGAGTTACCAGCAGTCGTAGTACAGGATAGCCACTGAGTCAAAGCTGGCTTGCTGTAGTTAAACTCCACCACCCCCCCTTTGTTGATACTAATGCATATGTAGCTAGTTCTGATGTAAGTCTTGTTGGGCACATTTGTACTCACGTTTGCTTAATTTATATTTTTGCAGAGAGACTTCAGTATCACTAGTAGTTCCACGTGGACTTCGACGTTTAGCTTGTTACATCAGCTACGATCTTGAACCCTTGGGAGGGTCTTGTAGATAGATAGGCTTACTAGCTTTCTCTCTTTTCAGATGTCTGTACTCAGACATGTTTATGCTTCCGCCTATGCTTGTTGCCTGTATGAATAGAATGCTGGGTCATCAGACCCATGTTTGTAATTTCTGGCTCTTCGGAGCCTAATGAATAAATACTTTGAGTCATAGACTTTTGTTGTGATGCCATGTTGTATTTGCACATATCGAGCATATTGTGTGTATGTTATTGAAATGCTTGGTATGTGTGGGATCCGACAACCTAGTTGTTTATTCTTGGTAACCTCTCTTATGGGGAAATGTCTCCTAGTGCTTCCACTGAGCCATGGTAGCTTGCTACTGCTCCGGAACACTTAGGCTGGCCGGCATGTGTCCTTCTTCGTTCCTGTGTCTGTCCCTTCAGGGAAATGTCACACGTTGTTCCTTTAAGTCTGTGTAGCTTGCTATGACTTGGGTTCATACGTTGATGACCGGCACGTTCATTGCTGGGTCATGTATGCCTGTCCCTATAAGTTAGTGCCACCTTGTGTTTAGGACTAGACATGTCGGCCCAGGTTCTCTGTCATATGGATGCTAGCGACAGTATCATATATGTGAGCCAAAAGGCACAAACGGTCCCGGGCCAGGGAAGGTGGCACCCGTGGGGATATCGTGCATGAGGCCGCAAATTGATATGATGTGTTACAAGCTAGATCGGTGTGACTTAGGATCGGGGTCCTGACATAATCCCAGAAAAACATTTCCGTTCGTATGTATATCACACACTGTCAATCCAAGGAATACGTTTCCATTCTTATGTACATCCCACACAGTCAATCCAGGGAAAACGTTTTTGTTCGTATGTATATAACACACAGTCAATCCAAAGAATACGTTTCCGTTTTTATGTACATCCCACACAGTCAATCCAGGGAAAACGTGTATGTTCGTATGTACATCCCACACAGTGTTATGGGTAGGCTCTTGTGTGAAAGGTGTAACTATCACACACGCTCTACCTTGGTTAATTGTTTGGTTTTATCAACTACATCACACACGTTTTGATGAAGAAAATTGTGTGGCATTGAGCTATCCATCACAAGCGCTTTTACTTCTAGAACCGTTTGCAAAGTTCCATGACACATTTAGCAGGTTTATTAGTTTACAATTAATAATTCCAGTATTATGCAAATTCACATTTCATATCGAACAACTGTTTGCCAATTTCATATCAGGCACATAAATATATTATAACATCACAGTATGATAGCTACATGAAAACAACACAGTACAACATATAGCTAGTCCTACTTCATAAGAACAATATTAGAACAATATATTCATTTCCCTAATCGAGACCATCCAGGCTCGTCTTGGGCACCTCTGCTTTCAGTTCAGTAAGAACCTGTTTTGCCCTGGCCAACTAGGAAAGTGCCTCCTCCTTCGCCAACACCATCTTAGCAAAGTCTGATTTAAAAAATCTGAGCTCATTCTCCACCTTCCACTTTTTATCCCGCATCTTCAAATATTCTTCAGCGTTGACAACACTTTCTCTAAACCTATGTCTGTTCTCTTCCTCTCTTCCTCATACATGCTCCAGAGCTTTGCTAGGCACATCTTCAAAGACTGTGGCCACTCTTGATCAACCCACTCCAAGTAAGAACACTTCCGTTCATCCTATAATATTTAAAACTAAATCAGTAAGAATTTGTAACAGCCTGGATTTTGGCCCTATTCTTTTTCTTTCAATTAAATTGGTTTTTGCTCTGTTTTTCTTTTTGGAGTGGTTCTGTGGCCTTGTCACGTGGGAAATCATCCTTTTTTCCCTCCCAAGTGGCTCATCATTCTCAAAACCTTGCCAAGATCATGTCACTCCACTGCTTGACCAAACCCTAATTTCTTTTTCTCGGGAATATTTATTTTTCTATTAAAGGAATAACCCTGTCTGCCCTAGGTTGTGAAGCAACCTTTATTTCCATCACTCCTAAAATTCCCAAATAATTCTCAGAAATTGTTTGGGTCATACTTTCTCAAATATGGCAAAATATTTCAATTGTCACGTTTATCATCATGGCACATTGTGAAGCAAGTACTATTTTCCTTTTACCAATTGAGCTCAAACTCCTTGGACACCTTTTCCTGTCCATATCTTTGCCACATGCCAAAATGCAACCACATTTGCCTAGTAATTATTTAATTATGATTTTCCAAAGTTTCTATCCAGAAAGAAGCTTTGTGAAGGAGGTGCATGATATAAGGAATATCTGCTCAGAATGCTAATTGTGTCTTGGATTGACTATCCGCATCAATTCTACAGTAGTAATTCTCCAGCCAGCAGAAAGACAAGTCAGATGCAAGACCAACGGTATATTTTTCAGTCAAAGGTATGGATCATAGGCAAAGTTTTGGCTCAGAAATAAATGGTACTTGAAATATGTTATACTCCAAGAGGAAGTCGGGATGTGGTATGCTCAAGGAAGACAGTCAAACAAATTTTCTCATAATCAGCCGCAAAATATTATGGACGTGTGCATGGATATCAGTATGAAGTTTTGGATATAAGAAACCCAAAATTATTCCACACGCTATCGGAAGAAATTTATGAGGCAATGCTCCTCAATTTTTCCTTGACATGATATGTGAACTATTTCCGGCCCATAGTACCCGGTCTTTCTCAACAAGATACCTCGATAAAAGCTTTTGACAGATGGAAATGAATTTTTCTCAACAAGCAAACCCGAGGAGAAGCTTCTCAAGTACGGAACTCAAGTTTCTCTAGCACAATAATCCGACCAAGCTTCGTGTGTAAGCTATCGAGATTTCTTCTGCATGCTACCCAAACAAAAGCCTCGAGCAGAATCTAAGAGTCTTCCCCAGCAAGCTATTCGTATGGGTTCCCTCATAAGCCACCCAGTCTGCTTCAGTACGGCACTATGCACCGTTTTCGGAGATTATATGATGAGTTCGCAGTATATGGAAGTACATCTCAAGGATCAGATTCGCAATAATTTTGTCAGAGGAACAATTCAGTCAAAACATATGTCTGCGCAATAATAGGATATACCTAAGAAAGGTACGGACCCAACAACCTCATAAGTCGTGCAAATAAAGATAAGCAGAGATACACACCTTATGTAAGGCAAGGATCGACAAGATCTGAATATGGCATCGCAGAAGCAACAGTCTTGACAATGGCCACCAAGGCCAATATTCCACACCTACAAGGGGATCTCATGAACTCTTGTCACCTTTTTGTATGATTGGCCTCAGCAATGAGCTCCGTACAGCAACAAACCACGAGTACATGTCATATATGTACGGACATAGGTCAAAAAATAAGCAGAAGGAATAATGCCAACAATATTGCACTAGCCACAGTCATGGTCATACGAAGAATCAAGGACATGTGTGGCCAAGTTATGTCAGAAGGGTATCCTGACAAAGAGAATCATGACCGTTAAAGGGTGAGACTGACAACAGAGGTATGATGTATTTTGCACGACCATCAGGGTCCGGATACCCAAATCAGTTGGAGGCCATGATTCCATATGGATCCACAAAGACATACATCTTCAGCGGCCTACTCTATTTGCAAGGATTTGCATATCCCGCTGACCCCCTTGACATGGTTAGTGTGGAATATCCAAGTCTGTTCTCTCAGATCCCAAATTCCTTTGCAACCTCAATAGTTTGACCTCGGCGGCATTGTTAAAACATATCACAACGTATTACCAAAAATGGGTATACCGACAGAATGAGAAAGTCAAAAGCCGAATAATCAGCTCAGCTCCAGTATACTCGCCAACGGAATCGAGTACACGGTCAGTCTGTCAGGGAAAGCATTTGCCCGTCAGCCCCTGTAGGGCAAAGTCTCAAGATGTAAATATTTGAGGTATGACATAGCTATAATTACATGCACTGTTATAGTGCTCACAACAGAAGGCAGTCAAATCTCTGGTGTATGCCACATGCTCGAGCCAAAGGAAATTTATGATCAGATCCATCGGACATCACCGCAGATATGAGAAAATCAATGTCAGCAAAAGGATTTTGTAGATAAGCAAAGACTCATCAAAATTTGGGAAAAGCCATCCCAGAGCAACTTAAGTTGATCATCTGAAATTCTTGGGGGAACAATAAATAAAGGAAAAAGGATGCCCGAGTTGGAAACGGTATCCTCAAGTCATACTTGTTCCTAGAGCAACTAAATCTCGAGGACAAGATTTCTTTCAGGGGGTAAGAGTTGTAACAACCTGGATTTTGGCCCTTTTCTTTTTCTTTTAATTTAATTGGTTTTTGCTCTGTTTTTCTTTTTGGAGTGGAACGCTTGTTCTGGTTCTGTGGCCTTGTCAGCTGGGAAATCATCCTCTTTTCCCTCCCAAGTGCCTCATCATTCTCAAAACCTTTCCAAGATCATGTCACTCCACTGCTTGACCAAACCCTAATTTCTTTTTCTCAGGAATATTCATTTTTCTATTAAAGGAATAACCCTGTCTGCCCTAGGTTGTGAAGCAACCTTTATTTCCATCACTCCTAAAATTCCCAAATAATTCTCATAAATTTTTTGGGTCATATATTTCTCAAATATTGCAAAATATTTCAATTGTCACGTTTATCATCATGCTCAAATAATTCATTTCCTATTCTGCCCTAAATGGCACATTGTGAAGCAAGTGCTATTTTACTTTTACCAATTGACCTAAAACTCCTTGGACACCTTTTCCTATGCATATCTTTGCCACATGCAAAAATGCAACCTCATTTGCCTAGTAATTATTTAATTATGATTTTCCAAAGTTTCTATCCAGAAAGAAGCTTTGTGAAGGAGGTGCAAGCTAGGCATATCCAAATGAGTTGCCATTTTGCATGATACCTCATATCATCATATAATAGCCCTCCACCAAAGTAGAGCTCATGTAATGCCTCCATGTGAGCTCATCTTCAATTATTTGATTCTGCCCAAAATTTCAGTTTGTGAAGCAAGTATATTTTATCTTGCTCCATTATGTCTGCCAATTTTTCTAGGCCTTCTATTATGCATATAACCTACCTCCACCCATTTTGGGCGTGGTTCATCAAGCCATTATTCCTCTAGAATTTTTGCAAGTTTCTGGTCAGCAAGGATGTTTGTGAAGCAAGTACCATTTTGGTGAATCCAATTGGTATGAAACTTATACAACATCTTTATATGATCAAATAATGAAGCCTTGCCAAACTTGAGCTCAAGTGGCCACACCATTTGAGTTCATCATCCAAATCTCATTTCTGGACCAGATTTGGCAGTTGCAAAGCAATTATGATTTATCTTGGTCCAAATCTTCTCCATGTTACCAGGATGAAAGTCCTTCTTTACCACAACCTCGCAGACAAATCCGTTGGATACAAAACCCTTCATGTTGATCACAAGTGCTCACCCAAGTTTACTGCAGTAAACTTGAGAGGGTGATTTCCAGTTAACCAGAGCAGTTTTAACCAAACTACCACCACGGTTGAGACCTACCTTGGATGAACTTCTCACTAGACAACAAGTTCCAGCCCCTCTCCCCCGCTACATGCCAGTGCACGCGATGACCACGTTAATGGCAAGCTTGTGCGCGCGCTCTGCATGTAGTGGCCGTTTGTGCTTCGGCACCTCCTCCTCACGTCGGCTTCGCGTGCGTGAGCGTGTCCAACTGTTTTACCGCGTCGTCTCCGTCCTCCTGGACCTCTCTCCCTCTCAGTAAAACCTCTCACCGACGCTCACCGACGCTCGCCGCCGAACGCCCACGAGAGCACAGTGCTTCGTTTGGCTCTGCTCGTCGCCGTCGTCATCCTCCCCGTGCTCCCTTGGCCGCCTCTGCCCCGTGAGAGACTCCACTGTGCCTCCCTTGTCGTCTGCCTCCGAGCTCATGCGCGTGGGCACGCGTCCACGGCACCGGCCACGTGTCCGCGGCGACGCCAGCACGGCTCCCCCTCCCCTCGGCTATATAAGCCACCCCGAGCTCCCTCGACCGCACCAGCATCCTCACCTCTCCCCTCTAGGCCTCCCCGACCACCCAAACGAGCTCGAGGAGCTTTCGTTGCCCTCCCATGGCCGAAGCTTCACCGCGGTGCTCCGCTCAAATCCGGCCGACCTGAGCCACCCCTCCACCCCCTGATCTCACCCTCGTCTTCCCCGTGCTCCTGCGAGTCTCCTCAACCCCACGCCTTTCCGCCGGAGCAGCCTCATCGCCATACCCGCATCTGCCCGAACCGCCGTCCGCCGAAGTTCGTGTCGTGATCACCTCGGTCCATTCTGGAGCCCGTGACCTCCACCTTCAGGTGCGACTCCTCCTGCTGAGCTCGCCCATAGGTCGAGCGAGGCGAGGGATGGCCGGAGCCGGCCGGATGAGCCCCCGCGCCGGCGACCTCCCTCTGCTCCGCGGGCACGAGCGAGGTAGATGAAGACAACGACCCCCCCTGCCAACTGGCTGCGAGCCCCACGCCTCATCGACCCAGCGCCAGGCCCCGCCACCGCCACGCTGGATAAGTGGAGATGTACTCCAGGGAGTACGCCTTCACTTATGGAAAGCGCATTCCGCTTCTTCTTCAAGCCAAAATACGCTTTCCCTTCTGGAAAACGTATTTCCTGAGAAGGCGCGTTCTATTTTTCCTGCCGACGACTTGTTTGTGATGATTTCATTACAGATAGGTCCCTGGCAGAAAAACTATCATATCTTTTTGCTCCCAACTCCACATGAGGTGAATCCAAAGCCCATTTCTTCGTTTCATCGAGCCCATTCCGATGGAACCATTTTCACCATGTTTTGACATTCTAAAAATGACCATTTTGCCCCTGCCCTTATTCAGCACCCTCCGAGAGAGTATGTTTTCCGGCGATCCTTTCCGCGAGTTTCTCGCACTTTCTCCCGGTGATTTCTTCCACCCCAGGCAAGCCACACCCTCCATTTGCATCACTGTAATGCAGGGACATGGTTTAATCTATTTGAACTTGTTTAAAATATTGCTTTAGCTACATGACTTTGTGCATGGCATTTTCTCAAAGTATTATGTTGATCTTGTCGTTGCCATGCTATTGTTTGGGTTACTAGGATTTATGTTTGTAGTTGATGAGTATCATGTTGCCATTGGATTATTAGTGGTTGGTATTATGATTATTTCCATGATGGTATCTGTTATTATATTTTGGAGTATTACTTTGGATATCATGCTGCCTTTGGATTATTAGTGGGTAGTATGATTATTTTCATGATACTAGTTGATGTTCTGTTGCTTGGAGTATTATTTTCGGAAATGATGTTTACATGTGGATCTTAGCCGAATAGGTTTATTATTGTTATTGGAGTAGTAGGATTATTGTTTTCGGATCCATCATGACAGTAGTGTTATGCTACCCTTGGAGTATTTTGAGATGATGATATTATGCTTGAATTATTTGTTGGATAGTTGATATCAGAGTATCAGTCACCACAGTTATATTTTTGGGGATAAATTCTGTCATTATGTTGGTCACGTGCCACCGAACCGAGCTTTCTCCAGTGCAAACACATTTGCCTTTTTGGGAAGGCCCTAATGCGGTCTATTGTCGTGCCTCTCGCTGGTGTCTCCAACTAGGGAAGGTTATGGGCGTGCGGTACCCTGGCCCGGTAAGCAGACATAACCTTGTGTGCCCATTGTTGTTGTTATACCCGGGTTGTCCCTGTGTGGGAAAATTATTTGTTTTGGCCACGACGGTGGCCGTTGGTGTCTTTGGTAGACACGGGGCCACCCAGGACTAGCCCAGTGGGGAGTGAGTCGGAGTGGCCGGGAGAGTGTCATGGCAGCAGATCGGTTTTGTCGGAACGCAGTTGGTCCACCCGAATGGGAGTACGAGGCCATGGGTTCTGTGGTGTGGGTACAGTGCGCTACCTCTGCAGAGTGTATTTAATCTATCGATAGTCGCGTCCGTACTAGGTCCCACCGTTCGATCAACACTCACATGACGGAATGACTTATAGGTGATTTATATGTTGATATGTTGATATGTTGAGCAGTACAGATTGGCAGGATGTTGATGATGATGTTGAGGCCAGGTGTTGGCCATGGTTGTGATCGCCGGAAAGATCACTGTTTGGATTTGATCACGAGGTGATCGAGATGGTATACTTCTTGGCCGGTTAGCCAAGAGAGATATGGTTATGGAGATCTGAGATGGTGATTTATTAGCATTGTATTAGTTTCATCCCAGGCTTAGTAGTTGTTTCATCATAATAGTTGTTAATTTAATTATCCTGTTAATGCTATGTTATTATCTTGCCTTGATGTTTATGGTTGTTGTGATCTTGCAAGTACATTCAATGTACTGGCCTGGCGTCTCATGCCAGATTGCAGGTGATGTCGTGATTGCTTGATTGCTTGTCGTGGTTTCCGTTCGTGTGAGCTAGATCGTGTCCCAACCAGAGTCCCTGCAGAGTGGAGTTCACCACCTTCGTCGTTGTTTCGCTGCTAGAAGTTTTCCGCTGCTAAGAGTTGTTCTGCTGCTATCATAGAGCATGTGTAGTATCACGGGTGTAGTGTCACCATGCTGATGTGATTGTTGTAACATCAGATCCGTGTAATTATTATTCTTGTAATAAGAGCTGATTTGTTCTATGTCAAGCAGTGCCGTATTCTAGAGACTTCTCCTCGATCCCTGGGCTGGAATACGGGGCGTTCCGGTTTCTCTGAGCCGGGGTGCCACACAATTGTAGAGTAAATGGGTTTATAGCAACATAGAAAATCACCAATGCTTATTTTCGAAAACTGAAGAAACATGTTAATTATGACATATCTTCTCAAAAAGATCAATGTGCAAATGAATTAATTGCTACTGAGACAACAACCAATTTCTGGAACATCAGAAGCTATAATTAACTACAACAATGCTACAAATTCTTACTCATGTACAATAAATAACAAATTGAACATTTTATGAGGAAGGTAAATATAACTGCAACATCATAGCTACAGTGTTTGGATGACAGCAAATTGATACTAACAGGTGTGTACATGCACACATTTAGTAACATAGAACTAATAGCACTAAGGCCGTCCACTATGTATGCCAAAACTGGTGTAAAGACAACTGTTGCTACATCTCGACAGGTGCCAGACCTTTGGCGAGCCGATCTGTGAAAAAAAAATCAGGGATCCGGACTCCGGAGCACCTAGTTGCTCCGATGCCCAGTTCCTTCGTGCCATAAAGATTTAGTATTTTACTCCTTGGCTGCTCAGATGTGTGGACCAAAGTTGGCTGCACAAACTACTGAAGTGGTGCCAAATAATTTTCTAATGGCATTGCTGATGAGATGGCAACAATTTTAGATACTAGGTATAAACTGTGACACTGTCTTAGGATGCGTTTTGTTGAAGGTGTGGTATGAATGGGTTGGGACCGTGATAGTGTCTGAATCACATCTAACAAATGATTTTTAACAACAAAAGAGGGTCTAACCTTCTCTGCTCATGCCAGAAACTTCCTCCCACTGTCCACAGATTCAAACGCAACTAGCTTCATGCATGGAGATTGATGGTGACAACGAGCAGACAGATCTTCAGCCACCCCGCTCCATTCGTTGCCACTGATGGTCCTAGGGCGCTACAAGAGGAAGAAATGACTCAAATTGACTGCCGGGTAAAAATCATTCATTCCAAGTCATAGCCCAAGAGAGAGAAGAGAGGCATACCCGTGTGGTGAAGGAGTCGTCGCCGGAGGAGGAACTGCTGCAGAGGTCTTTGAAGAAGACCATGGCAACCCCGACGGTAGGATGCGAGACAGCGAGAGCGAGGAAGCGGCTATAGCTTAGTAAGGAATGAAGGAAAGAGGAAACGGGGGAAATGTGACTTGTGGACAAGGAGAAAAGGGGGTGGGGAAGGGGGGAGGGGGCGGTGAGGGAGTCCTGGATTAGGGGGTATCCAGACAGCCGGACTGTGTACAACGTCCAGACTATTGAAGCGTGAAGATACAAGACTCAAGACTTCGGCCCGTGTCCGGATGGGACTTTCCTTGGCGTGGAAGGCAAGCTTGGCGATCCGGATATTATATTTCCTTCCTTGTAACCGACTCCATGTAAACTCTAGCCCTCTCCGGTGTCTATATAAACCAGAGAAGTTGTTCCTTAGAAGGCCGATCACAATTACATTCATACCATCATAGGCTAGCTCTTAGGGTTTAGCCTCTACGATCTCATGGTAGATCTACTATTGTACTACCCATGTCATGAAATATTAATCAAGCAGGAAGTAGGGTTTTACCTCCATCGAGAGGGCCCGAACCTGGGTAAACATCTGTGTCCCTTGCTTCCTGTTACCATCAGCCTTGACGCACAGATCGGGACCCCCTACCCGAGATCCGCCGGTTTTGGCACCGACATTGGTGCTTTCATTGAGAGTTCCTATGTGTCGTCACCGTCAGGCTCGATGGCTCCTTCGATCATCATCAATGACGCTGTCCAGGGCGAGACTTTCCTCCTCGGACAGATCTTCGTGTTCGGCGGCTTCGTGCTGCGGGCCAACTCACTTGGCCATCTGGACTAGATCGATAGCTACGCCCCTGGCCACCATGTCAAGTTCGGAAACCTGAACTACACGGCGGACATCCGCAGAGACTTGATCTTTGATGGATTTGGGCCTATGCCAGGAGCACCGGACAGTCGCGACGAGCACGGCTTATACCTGCCATTGGACGAAGCTCGGGGTATCGCCCCCGTAGTATCTCCGGACCTAGATCCGGAGTAGGCTGCGCCGTCTAAGAACGGAGGGATGGACCCCGCCCCGCCGGTCGCACACTCATCGGCGGTAGAGCCGAACACGGGCCTTACCCTTGTAGTGGCCTATGAATCCGGACCCCGAATTCGTATCCGGATGTTGGTTCCGGTCCGCACACTCCCGATCCAGTCGAGCCAGGATGGGCTCCGGTAATGGAGTTCACCACTGCGGATATCTTCCAGCACTCGCCCTTTGGCGACATGCTGGACTCATTAAAGTCTCTCTCTTTGTCAGGAGGCTCTTCGTCGAACTATGTCCGGCTCGAGTGGGAGGCAGACGACGAAGGAATTCGTTGCCCACCCACCACCCACTTCATTGCCACGGTCGATGACTTAACCGAGGTACTGAACTTCGACTCCGAAGACATCGACGGTATGGACGACGATGCACGAGAAGAACATGAACCACCGCACACTGGGCAGTGTACAGCCACCTCGTCTTATGATATATATATGGTGGACACTCCAAAGGAAACAAATGGCGATGAGGCAGCGGAGGATAACCCCCCAGGGGGTAAAGCAAAGTATGGGCATCGTCGGCACCGCTCCGAGCCCCGCCACAGGAATACCGGCCCAGAAGTCGAAAACAATCTGGATGGCGCCGAAGATGAATATGACTCTAGTTGGCGTGCCTTCCAGAAGACCTCAGACCTATCCGGCCTGGCTACTTTGGCATACTTGGAGAGGGACAACTATACGCCCCCCTCCGGGGACGAGGCAAGCCTCGGCAATGACGAATTCGGCGTGCCTGAAGATCCAGTGGAACAAGCTCGCTTCGAGCGACGGCTCATGGCGATAGCAAAAAGCCTGCAAAGGAAGCATCAGCAGCTCAAGGCTGACCAAGATTCGCTGGTGGACATATGGACCAAGGTCCTGGCCACTGAAAGATACGTACCTGACCGCCCCGACAAAAGGCACAACTAGCCACCCCAACCTAAGCAGGAGAACTCAAGGCGCATGCCCCGACGTCAACACGCCACTACGGTCCAAAACAACGCGAAGGACACAAGAAGAAACATACTCAAGCCCCGGCGCAACGGTCTTAAGCGTCCAGTCAGGAAAGCTGGTGCTAACTCCAGCAACTCCCAGTCCGGTCAACGGACAAAGAAGAGCTCAGACCTATCCGGCCCGAGCCACACACTAGATCAACCATGCGAAATTCATGGTACTCCTAGAAGGACGGCAAAGCATACCAATAGAGAATGCCGGATCCTCAAAGCAAAATGGTTGGCCGCGTGCCGGAAACAATGAAGGGAGACTTCTGGTCAAGAATTCCCCCCCCCTCCATAGCATATAAGTACAGCCGCTTGCCCCAGACCACGCTAACCACAGCAACTCAGTTGCAGTACCTAAGGACATAGCAAACCAGGGGCTCCACAAAACATAAAACCCCCGCAGGTGTGAAATCACCAACAACATCTCTTAAAAGATGCTGGGGGCAAAGGCCAAGTTCTTCTGGCCCATCACTCTAAACGGTTGTCTTCGGATCAACAAACAAATACTACGCCAGAGAATAAATCTTCGGTACCTTCCCACCATGCGGTAATTTACCGTATGTTAGCGGGCCGAACCACGTTGGCTGGATCCGGCGTGGTAAATCACTCAGGCCAACACCATGTGATGTAATCACACCTATGGGCAAGGCCGAACCCCGCACTCGGGGCGGATATCATACAACTGTCGGAGTAGCGAGTCGATCATGCCTATCAAGATTTTGATATAACAGACGACTATCCGGACACCAATTGAGGATTCCGCGCTACCCACCGGTATGATGGCTGGGTTTACCAGGGCCCGATCAGGAGCCCTCGAACCAACCACAAGCGGATGCTCGGCTACCTCCGAGTATTTTCCTTACAAACTAACTTTGACGCAGAACATGATAGGTGACGTGGAATCGGCCAGGACACACAAGGAGCCACCCAAAAAAAAGGCAGTCCGGATTCACTCCTGATCCACTGACAAACTCCCTCCAGTCCGGCCATCACAGGTTCCGCCAAAAAACACCTCTTTTCATAATCATACAACGTACTCATATGCACAAACATATCATTTTGCTACAATACATAGACTTAAATAACACTTACCGGCCGTCCAATTTCATTGACACCCCGTGTTACGCCCGATTACGCCAGGGGCTTCATAATACGGCAATAAAGTCCGACCACCTTCTTGGTTGTCCGGCACCCCGAACTTATAGCACTATATGCATCAGCTCCGAATCATGTCTTGGGTCATTGGTTGGGTTTGCCCGGCTCCCTTGTTTTGGTACCTTACGTTCCGTTATATCGGCTAAGGTAGCGCAGGGAGAACTACTGTGATTGTGTCCTGGATCTGCCGGACGAGCACCTCAGTAGAGAAAGCTGAAAACCGACTGTCATGATACAGCGAGAGCTGGTCAGCTGTTCGAGAGGCTGTAAAATCCCTAAAGATTTATTCCGCACAACACCATTATAAATGCTGAGTGCGACGGATCGGTCTTCTGATCAGGCGCCAATAGAGCCCCTAGTTCGGCCTTCCGAACACTAGGGGTTGCGCCGACCATACTCGAACTCCTATGGCTAAGTGAGAGTAATAAAGCCTTATAGTCCGATTTCCTGGTTCGTGGTGAGAACGCCTCTGCAAAGGGACCTAACTATGGGATAAAGAGCGTTCAGTTATATCCCGAACACCCCAGTATCCTTTTTACATGGGGGCAGAAGCCGACGACTGGCCAACTCTCAGGATTTACATACATTAAACAGCCGCGCAGGAAGAACATATGTTCAAACAAAACAGGCAATATATAAATGCCATAATCCCATATTACAAAAAGGTGGCATGAATGCCCTCAGGGAAATATAATGTCTTTGGTACATTTATCCGCCGCAAGGCGGGCCCCCTTCAGTGCACCTTCATAGTATAGTTTGGGCTTGCGATGCTCCTTACCCTCGGGCGGCCCCTCAGTCATCAGCTTCTCCGCGTCAAGCTTCCCTCAATGCACTTTTGCACGGGCGAATGCCATGCGCGCACCCTCTATGCAGACCGATCGCTTAATAGCATCAAGCTGAGGACAAGCGCCCGCAATCCGCTTCACGACCCGAAGTAACTGCTCGGAATTGGCTCCGCCGCCACGGCCGGACAATCAAGTCCTTCATGGCTAGTTCGGCTGCAGGTGCGATTCGACCAGCTGCTTCGCTGATCGATAAAGGGCCTTTGGATAGTTCGGTGCCAAATCTGCGACCAGAAATCCCTCTCCGCAGACTTCTTTTCCTCGGTTCGGTAGAATTGGACGGCATCGATATGCTGCGAGGAAGATCATAACGCATACGAAAAATAAGAATTCAGCTTGCCGCTTAGAATTCTTCCCATCATCATGAATAAATGGCTAAGAATACAGAAGGCCTTACCAGCCGCAACTTTCCGGGTATCTTGAATGTCCCGTACAACACCTCGGGCTTCTTCCCGGGCATCTTCTGCAGCTTGGAGCACTTGGGCGAGTTCGGCTTCTTTCTCTATTACACTCTGCTCCAAGCCCTCGCTTTTCTTCACAACCTCCTGGAGCTCCCGCTCTGCTGTGACAACCATGGCCTCGTGTTTTTCACGAAGTGCCTGTTCGGCGGCAGCCTTCTTGTTGGCATCATCCACAGCCTTCTTCAGTGCCTCGTATTCGGCACTCGCTCCTAGCGCATACAACAAAAATACTTTTCAATAAGCACAATTACTTATTTGTGCCTAATACAAGACAATGTCTTATCATACCTTGTTTATCTTCTAATTGCTTCCTCACGCGGCCAAGTTCTTCCTCGGCCCGTTCTAGGCTCCGCTTCAGTTCGGACACTTCCGCATTATGAGCGGTCGTCTTCTCCGCAGACGCCTATATTCAAACAAAGAGGTACATGTTATTAACATAAGTTCCCACGAGAAGAGAGGATTTGATCCCCTGCCCGGCTCCCTCTCCTTTGTCGGACAGTGTATCAGGGGCTACTACTCATATAATGATGATTCCTCAAAGGTTTCTTGGGAAACATACCTCAAAGGCCTTTATAAGGCCAAGGCAGGACTCGTTCAGTCCGCTCTCGGCGGACTGAATCTTTTCAACCACCGCACCCATAAGGGTCCAATGTTCATCGACGATATACGCGTTCTTTAACGCCGTCGATAGACCGCCTGGCAGCTCTGTCCGAACAGAGGTTGCCGGCAGAGTAGGCATACCCCCCACCGTTGAAGGTGGCTGCTCGCCCGATCCGGGAGCCTTAGAGGTCTCCTGGACCTTGTCCGGCTGTGGGCCGAACCCAAGGTCGCCTGTCAGGACCCCGATTCCAAGTCACATCGACCTAGCCGGTAACACCTCATATCACTTTGCGGCCTCACGCACGGTATTCCCACGGGTGTCGCCTTACCATGGCCCGGGACTGTTTGCGCCTTTTGGCTCACGTATATGATAGTGTCGCTAGCATCCATATGACAGAGAACCCTGGCCGACGTGGCTAGTCGTGAACCCAAAGTGGCACTAACCCATGGGGACAGGCAGACATGAATTACATCGAGCATGTCGGTCAGCAGAGTGTGAATCCGGGCTATAGCACTGGGCTAACAGGACTCCGGGAACCCGGCCTGTAGCAGGCTAGGCAGGACTCCGGATGTCACCGCGTGACATTTCCCCGAAGGGACAGAGACAGGAACGAAGTGAAACACATGCCAGCCAGTCAAGTGTCCAGAGCAGTAGTGCTGGGCTAGCAGGACTTCGGTGAACCGGGCTGTAGCGGACTACTATCGCTCAGGAAGCACTACACTACATTTCCCCATATGAGAGGCTGCCAAGGATAAACAACTAGATTGTCGGATCCCACACATACCAAGCATTTCAAACATACACACAATATGCTCAATATGTGTAAATACAACATGGCATCACAACATAACTCTACGACTCAAATATTTATTCATTAGGCTCCGAGGAGCGAGATATTACAAACATGGGTCTCATGACCCAACACTCAGAGCATACAAGTCAAAGCACAAGCGGAAGTTTAACATGTCTGAGTACAGACATCTACAAATGAAAAGGAGGCTGAGAAGCCTGACTATCTACCAGATCCTGCCGAGGGCACAAGATCGTAGCTGAGGTAACAAGCTAAACGTCGAAGTCCACGTGGAACTACTAGTGAGACTATCGTCTCTCTGCAAAACATAAAATAAGCAAACGTGAGTACAAACGTACTCAGCAAGACTTACATCAGAACTATCTACATATGCATCATTATCAACAAAGGGGGTGGTGGAGTTTGACTGAAGCAAGCCAGCTTTGACTCAGTGGCTATCCTGAACTACGACTGCAAGTAACTCTTTTGAGGTGGCGCACACGAGTCCACATATTCACCATATCAATACACCAGTATGGATTCGCTCCCGTCTCCCTACGAGAACGCCATCCATAGCACTCATGCTTATCTTGTGCATTTTAGAGTATCCACTTTCACTTGTCTATGAACTGTTATAGGCAACCCGAAGTCCTTTTCATGGACACGGCTATTAGAAGAGATCATATTAACCCTGCACGGGTGTACTTCTTCACACACGCTCTCACCACTTACCGCCGTTTACACGACATGTACTCGGCAACCTTGAAGCGGAAGCCCAACGTGGGTGTCGGCCACGGCCTACCTAAACACTCAAGTCCCTAGTCCAGGTTTATCGCCTATTCGGGTTCCATCCGCAGGAGTCCGCCGAGGTTTCCACTAACGGCCCCGAACGATGTGTGCAGGTTCCCGAGATACCAAGCGGGCATTCTGCAGACTGCCACGGTGTATCTACCGCATCATAGCCCACCCCTAGGGTCAGCGCTACGCACGGCCTCCAACACATATCCTACAAACACCAGAAACTAGTTGCAACTCCTGGACAGAGAACAAGCATGGTAGTAACTGTTTCATGGATCACAAACACAGAAATCAGTTCCTGAGGACGGCTGCAATGAGACAACCCACCATGTACTCCTACATGGCCTCTCACCGCTACCTTTACCAGATCGTGTTCACACGCTTAGCTCACACACAGTAGGACATGTTCACACAACCATTCCAATTCATTCCCGATGAATCAGACCTGACTCAACTCTAAGCAAAGAGCAGTGCATGACAAACAAGCATGAATGAGTAGGCACATCAGGGCTCAAACAAATCCTACTCATGCTAGTGGGTTTCATCTAATTACTGTGGAATGACAGGTCATGCAGAGGATAAAGGGGTTCAGCTATCGCAGTAAGTAACACATGAGTCGTTGTTGTCCTAATGCAATAAAATAGAGCAGGAGCGAGAAAGTGGGATTATATCGGAATGAAGAAGGGGGTTTTGCTTGCCTGGCACTTCTGAAGATAATATAGTTCTTCATCGGTGTCATCGAACTCAACGTCGGTACGTCGTCTCCTGAGAGGGGACAAACACCGCCAACTGAGAAAGAACACAATCAATGCAATGCGCATTCACATGAATGACATGTCATGTTAAGGTATTGAATTCACCTAATGCAATATCTAGCCAAGTTAATTGAAGTGGAACTCAAACAAGATCAAATTCTAACTCCAAATGTTATTTCACAAATTGCCCTAATCATCATTTGTCCTATTCAGTGAGGTTAACTTGTTCAAACATGCATGATCATGGCATAAACAGATTCTTCATATTTTTCTGATCATTTTTCATATATAAATTATTTCATTCTGAGCTACGGTTGAATTTATATGATTTTTAGAAGTTTAAGACATTTTCTGGAATTTCCTGAATTGTAATAAATCCAGAAAATGGTTAACTGCGTCAGTATGACGTCGGTGTGACTTCATCAAGTCAAGGCGCCAGCCCAGGTCAAACCTGTCAGCTGGGACCCACATGTCAGTGTCACTAACTAACCCTGATTAGCTAATCTAACGGTGCCACGTCAGCGGGTTAGTTAAGTTTGGTATTATTTGAGCATTTAAAATATTAATTAGAAATTAAATTCCCAAATGCAAATATCATATGATTTAATTCAAAAATCCAGAAGGGCCTATAAATTTATTCATCATTTTTGGAAGAGGTTTTCACCTTTAACATAAGTCATGAACATTTCCAAAGGGCATTTTGGGTCATTGAAAATATTTTTATTGAACCTAGTTGAATTTCATTTGGTGCTAGGGTTTAGGCAATCCCCATTTCAAGTTTCTTAGAAGTGTAAACATGATGACATGATGAGCAAGCAAAGTCAAACAAGGCTGATCTGGGGCTGTGACAGCTCACCCCCACTAAACAAGAATCTCGTCCCGAGATTCAAGACGTGAGGTAAAAAGTCAGAGGGGTCACAAGCTAACACGATCTTCACGATCCAACTGTCCTTTTCAAGATGTTGATTCATTGCTTCATATTGATCTTGACGTCTTTGCTTTCGAGAACTTCATCCAACACGACAACGAAGGAAAGGAACTCTGCAGGAATCGATCTTCTTAAAGATCGAGCAACTCACGATCAACTCACGGAATGAGATGGTGAAACATCTCGAGTTGAGACACAAAACACATCGAGAGGGATGGAAGAACAAACGACGGGGTTTGATTGGTGGGCAACAATTCCACGCTTAGAAGGATGGTGGATGGTGTCAAGGTGGCGAGGAAATATTTACCATGATCCCGTAACGGGGCACCTCGAGAAAAGTGACTGGTGGAATTATTACCTTAAGCAGCAAAAAGAATCACTTTTGATTTGGAAATCATTGAGACTCTTTATACCAGCCTAAGGCAATCACAATCGATCGTGTGAACGAATTCGAAAGAACGGCATGCTCATACCATAATAGATGATGTGGACTACCTTGTTGAAGACAGCACAATGGATGATTTTGCTTATCATCGGAGGTGGAGGGGACCCATGGTAAGTCCACTTTGAAGATGATCCTGGACATCAACTGCTGAGAAGGACATCCCATGGAAAATTGGCACAATGGGGTGCAAGCTGGGGACAAAATGCAACTGTTGGGAATGTTCCAACCATCATATCTGCCTGAGATTCAGATCCGATTGGTAATAGGATACTCCAGACTCAGCATGTCTGAAAAGGAAAGGGTGCAACACAAATTGACGAGATGATGTTGCGAGATTCTCGGGAGATGGACTATGGTAGTGAGCTCCAAAACATGAGCGGGTTCTGCTACAAACATGTGAATATGTTGTTCGAGACAAGCATGACCACATAATAGTCTTATAATAAAACACTACTGAGTTCAGGTGGGAAACCATCAACGAGGATATCGAAGTCCCTACATAAGTCCGGATTAGCTCTTATGAAGGAACTCCTTCTCCTTGAACAAATCAATCAGTGGCTTGGTGTGCTAGGAACACATGTAGAGCGAAGGTTGCAAGTCTCCGAACCACAGAATACTTCGCACGTATGCATGATAGTTTGGGATGATTCCAAAAAAGCAACATTGACTTTCTCGAATCCACGGCGGCAACTTGCATTAGATGCACATGAATTAGAGGAAGTCACTACTTTCATCCAAACATATGCTTCATGAACGAAACACGAAGAAATGCTTACACAAGTTTCCAATACTAGGTTGATGTTCAACATGACTCATGGGGAGACAAAATACTGGCGATGGGCTCAACAACAACTCATCGGAATTTCCATATCACTGGACTTCCACCATCATGTGAACACGGTGATAGCATTGGTCAGACCAAAAGATGTAATGGTATATGCACGAGGGATCAACCACGAGTAAGACAACATTACGAGCATCGTTGGTACTGATTTGATATGACGATAGCCCACACTCAAAACAAAAGATTGAAAAGACAATAGGTCCAAAGAATCTGATCACATTGACCAATCGATGAAGATATCATCTTTCTTCAACACACACTACACAAGAATATCCCTTTGGAACGAACTAAGTTAGGCAAGCTTTTATCTTCCAACTCTCCAAGTTGTTGTCTAGCTTAACCAACTAGCTCGTGGATATCCAACATGCATTCTTGGAGAAAGGGTGGTTCACAAGAAACCAACTTGATCACGAGCTCAACATAACAGTCTGGAAACAACCCGGTAACACTTCCAAGAAGATGTTTGGAAAGTCACGAACCACCGGTATGTTACTAAGCTCAAGAACAATCTTGCTTTTGAGGGCAAGACGATATGATCAAATGAGTGAGACTTGACAAGATCCTAACTCATCAATCGAAGTGTGCACCAGAAATAAGGACTAGGTAGCACGATCAATCTTAGGATGATGAGTTAATAACCAACACGCTAAGAATGAGGATATTGTCCATTAGCTACCAAGCAACGAGTTGCTCGGAGTATTGATTTCACACATCACAATTCACTTGTCGGCATTCCGGTTACAACAACTCGGGACCGAGGAATGAATAATGATGGCGAGAAGTATCACTGCGTCAAGAATTCATAAGAGAAGGTGCAATTCTCATGACGTTCCTGACATAAAGTGGGTAATACTTCAGGATAGAACAGAATCAAAAGCTGGATGGGCACTTTGATCTGCGGAATACAACTGCTTTGACCCAATCCTAGAAATGGACAAGGTACTGGAGTTTGTTTCTCCTAGTCATTCCAGAACAGAATGGCTTGACGGACCACAAGAAAAATGGGCGTCGATGAGGACGAGAGCACGACTACTCCTGACTATCAACTGATAGACGGGGATCGGAATACAACTAAGGAGGGACAACTCGAGGAACATATAACTTTTCAAGTTGTGGAGTCATGGATTAGTATATCGAGCAGAGCTCAACATTTCTCCCGGATAACCCATGCAGAGAAGGTAGGACTGGCAGAGTCACAATATGAATGAAGTACTCCTCAAGAGCACTCTGGTTGTGATCTTTTGGTTCAAAAGAACTTCTGCCATAACTAGTTCATAGTATTTGAAAGAAGGAAATACCACGGACCTCGAGGATATGTCATAAGGTTACTAATATCCTAAAGGAACTAGCAAATACTAACAACATGAAGTAGGGTGAATCTCGGGTTCAGAAACCCAGGAGTAGAATGCCTACTACTAAATGGCATCACGGGATGCTTTCAAGAATAATGGCCAGAATCATCACACTGGGGATACAAAAGCATTGCTAAATTGCTAGATGACTTCCTAAACACCTAGGGTCATAATAATAGCTCCAACATCTACGCCGAGGCAACAAAGTACCTTAACTTACCAATTAGTGTGCTTATGCTGACCAAAAAGGACATCGGGAACGGAAGGAAAGGATTTGCAAATGCATCAGACTATTTAGAGACATGGGATGACTCGGATGACATAAAGGCTGTATTTTCTCTAAATGATTTTTGACATCCTGCAATAATGGTGGCATAAACACTCAACATCACAATATCAAGGTTCCGAGATCAACGGTTATCATCTGAAATAGTAGGAACTGAACTGGGGCTTAAAACCAACAATCTTAAAGGTCTATGGATTAGTAACACGTCATCCTGATAGATAGATGAGAAGCCTAGTTCTTAACCCCGTAGAAGAGAAGGGGTTGACTCAGATCAGAAGGCCATGAGGTATAAGGAGTAAAAAGAGCCTTACGTTCTCTTCCACAATCAATTCCCTTACATAACTAAAGCATTTCTAGACACACCTTCGACCAGTTTGGCTTGGTAATCCTCTGAGCGGTCGGGGCTCGATACCAACGCTGTCAGGACCCGATTCCAAGTCACATCGACCTAGTCGGTAACACCTCATATCACTTTGCGGCCTCACGCACGGTATTCCACGGTGTCGCCTTACCATGGCCCGGGACCGTTTGCGCCTTTTGGCTCACGTATATGATAGTGTCGCTAGCATCCATATGACAGAGAACCCGGGCCGACATGGCTAGTCGTGAACACAAAGCGGCACTAACCCATGGGGACAGGCATACATGAATCACATCGAGCATGTCGGTCATCAACGTGTGAATCCGGGCTGTAGCACTAGGCTAACATGACTCCGGTATCCCGGTACATGTAGCGAGCTAGGCAGGACTTGGATGTCACCGCATGACATTCCCGAAGAACAGACACGAGGAACGAAGTGAAACACATGCCGGCCAAATCAAGTGTCCAGAGCGGTAGTCTTTGGGCTAGCAGGACTCCGGTGAACCGGGCTGTAGCGGACTACTACCGCTCAGGAAGCACTAGACTACATTTCCCCATATGAGAGGCTGCCAAGGATAAACAACTAGATTGTCGGATCCCACACATACCAAGCATTTCAAACGTACACACAATATGCTCAATATGTGTAAATACAACATGGCATCACAACATAACTCTACGACTCAAATATTTATTCATTAGGCTCCGAGGAGCGAGATATTACAAACATGGGTCTCATGACCCAACACTTTGAGCATACAAGTCAAAGCACAAGCGGAAGCTTAACATGTCCGAGTACGGACATCTACAAATGAAAAGGAGGCTGAGAAGCCCGACTATCTACCGAGATCTCGCCGAGGGCACAAGATCGTAGCTGAGGTAACAAGCTAAACATCGAAGTCCACGTGGAACTACTAGCGAGACCGACGTCTCTCGCAAAACATAAAATAAGGAAGCGTGAGTACAAACGTACTTCAAAGAAGACTTACATCAGAACTATCTAAATATGCATCATTATCAACAAAGTTGGTTGTGGAGATTGACTGCAGCACGCAATCTTTGACTCGGTGGCTATCTGAACTACATTTGCAAGTAACTCTTTTGAGGTGGCGCACGAGTCCACATATTCACCATATCAATACACCACTATGGATTCGCTCCGTCTCCCTCACGAGAACGCCATCCATAGCACTCATGCTTATCTTGCGCATTTTAGAGTGTCCACTTTCACTTGTCTATGAACCGATATAGGCAACCCGAAGTCCTTTTCATGGACACGGCTATTCGAATAGATCATATTAACCTGCAGGGGTGTACTTCTTCACACACGCTCTCACCACTTACCGCCGTTTACACGACATGTACTCGGCAACCTTGAAGCGGAAGCCCAACGTGGGTGTCGGCCACGGCCTACCTAAACACTCAAGTCCCTAGTCCAGGTTTATCGCCTATTCGGGTTCCATCCGCAGGGAGTCCGGCCGAGGTTTCCACTAACGGCCCCGAACGATGTGTGCAGGGTTCCCAAGATACCAAACGGGCATTCGGTACACTAGGCCATGGTGTATCTACCGCATCATAGCCCACCCCTAGGGTCAGCGCTACGCACGGCCTCCAACACATATCCTACAAACACCAGAAACTAGTTGCAACTCCCGGACAGAGAACAAGGGTGGTTAAGAAGCCGAGAGGGTCCATTGGTTTGGGCCCAATGCGTGGTAACTGCTTGTTTCATGGATCACAAACACGTAACTCAGTTCACGAGGACGGCTGCAATGAGACAACCCACCATGTACTCCTACATGGCCTCTCACCGCTACCTTTTACCAAATCGTGTTCACACACTTAGCTCACACACAGAGGGACATGTTCACACAACCATTCCAATTCATTCCCGATGAATCGGACCTGACTCAACTCTAAGCAATGAGAAGGTATGACAAACAAGCATGAATGAGTAGGCACATCAGGGGCTCAAACAACTCCTACTCATGCTAGTGGGTTTCATCTAATTCTTGTGGAATGACAGTCAGCGAGAGGATAAGGGTTCAGCTACCGCAAGTAACACATGAGTCGTTGTTGTCCTAATGCAATAAAATAGAGCAGGAGCGAGAGAGTGGGATTATATCGGAATGAACAAGGGTGTTTTGCTTGCCCGGCACTTCTGAAGATAATATAGTTCTTCATCGGTGTCATCGAACTCATCGTCGGTACGTCGTCTCCTAAGAGGGGACAAACACCGCCAACTGAGAAAGAACACAATCAATGCAATGCGAATTCTCATGAATGACATGTCATGTTAAGGTACTGAATTCACCTAATGCAATATCTAGCCAAGTTAATTGAAGTGGAACTCAAACAAGATCAAATTCCAACTCCAAATGTTATTTCACAAATTGCCCTAATCATCATTTGTCCTATTCAGTGAGGTTAACTTGTTCAAACATGCATGATCATGTCATAAACAGATTCTTCATATTTTCTCGATCATTTTCATATATAAATTATTTCATTCTGAGCTACGGTTGAATTTATATGATTTTTAGAAGTTTAGGACATTTTCTGGAATTTCCTGAATTGTAATAAATCCAGAAAATGGTTGCGTCAGCATGACGTTGGTGTGACGTCATCAAGTCAAGGTGCCAGCCCAGTTCAAACCTGTCAGCTGGGACCCACATGTCAGTGTCACTAACTAACCCTGATTAGCTAATCTAACGGTGCCACGTCAGCGGGTTAGTTAAGTTTAGTTTAAAACCTTAACCAAAAATTACAAGGGCCGGGGCTCACTTGTTAGTGAGTCAGGGGAGGTCAAACTGGGGTCAAACCCAGGTCAAACTCGCCGGAGTTGACCCGAGGCTCGTCGCCGGCAGGGCCAGGGACGGCGGAGAGATGCGGTTTCCCTCCTCCGGCGACCAAATGGCCGGCGGAGGGCGGCTACGTGGAGGCTGGGCTTCGCTGTGTCCGGGTTGTGCGGTGGAAGGTCTTTGGGGTGGTGGAAACAACGAGGCGAGCACGGCCGCGGCGGCGAATCTGAAACACGCTTCGGACACGGCGTTTTGGGGCACGGGAGGAGGAGCCGCGGGTTGCTACGGAGTCCTGCGGACTCACTGAACACGGGGGTAGGCTCGAATGCGTCGTGGGTGCGCTCTAGCTACGGCGGCGCCATGGCCGGCAGCGGGAAGCTCTTGGGTCCGGCGGAAACAACGGCTAGAGCGGCCAAACGGCATAGGAAGAAGACGGGAACGGTTCAGCGGCTCACCGCGAGTCCAACGAGCGCGAGGGCGAGGCCGGTGACGCTCTGTGGCCGGTGAATCGAGCAACGGCGGTCGTCGGTGCAGAGGACGAAGATGGCGTCGAGGACGGCGTTGTAGGGCTTCCGGCAGGGCGTGTCTCGGTGGGGAGGAAGAGGGGGTCGAGGCGGAGCGTCTTGGCGCGCCGGGCGAGGCGAGGGAGCACGGTGGTTGTGGCAACGGCGTCGGGCGGCGACGGTGCCCTCGGGCGCCAAGGTGGGAGAGAGCAGAGGAGGGGGAGAGCGTTCGGGAGAGAGGAGAGGGGCCAGGGTCGGGGCGGCGCCGAGGAGAAAGCCCGAGGTGTCGTGGTGGCCTCAGTGACGCAGGAGAGCAGGGAGGTGGCGTGCGGTGGCCGTGCGCGCGTCGGCACGCGCTCATCCTCCTGGCAGAGGAGGAAGGCGACAGGGAAGGAGGCGGTGGTGGGCTGGGCCGGCCAGCTACAGTGCTGGGCTCTTTGGTGGGCTGCGGAGGTAAGCCAGGTGAGTTCTAACCCTTTCTATTTTTGTTTCTGTTTTCTATTATTCTGTAGTTTTAGGGCTTTATTAAAAATACTTAGACACTTTCAAAAATCATGAAACTAATCATGGCTACTGTTTAGAATATATCCAACAGTAAACATTTCAGTTTGGGATTATTTGAGCATTTAAAATATTAATTAGAAATTAAATGCCCAAATGCAAATATCATATGATTTAGTTCAAAAATCCAGAAGGGCCTATAAATATATTCATCATTTTTGGAAGAGGTTTTCACCTTTAACATAAGTCATGAACATTTCCAAAGGGCATTCTGGGTCATTGAAAATATTTTTATTGAACCTAGTTGAATTTCATTTGGTGCTAGGGTTTAGGCAATCCCCATTTCAAGTTTCTTAGAAGTGTAAACATGATGACATGATGAGCAAGCAAAGTCAAAGAAGGCCGATCTGGGTCAGGATACCGCCCCACTAAACAAGAATCTCGTCCCGAGATTCAAGACGTGAGGTAAAAAGTCAGAGGGGTCACAAGCATGGCGCCGCCGCACTCGGCGTGTTCGCCACTCACCACCTTGGGCTTCACATTAAAGATCTTTAGCCACAGGCCGAAGTGAGGTGAGATCCGAAGAAAAGCCTTGCACACGACGATGAACGTCAAAATATTGAGGAAGGAGTTGGAGGAAAGATCATGAAAATCAATCCCGTAGTAATACATGACTCCGCGAACAAATGGGTGCAGGGGAAACCCAAGCCCGCGCACAAAGTGAGGAAGGAATACGACTCTCTCGTGAGGTTCCGTAGTGGGGACGACCTGTCCCGCCGGGGGGAGACGGTGGCCAATCTTCTGAGCCAGATATCCGGCGTCCCGAAGCTTCTTAATATCCTTCTCCCGGATAGTAGAGGCCATCCATCTGCCTCCTGCTCCGGATTCGGACATCTTTGGAAAGCCTCTCTTTGGTGGAAAGGAAGAGTTCTTGGGCGTTAGGGCTCGAAAAGAGGGTAATGAGCAAGCGGAAGGAGAAAGGCGTGGGTAAAGAGAAGGAGGCCTTGTCTCTTTATACGGGCGGTAAGTGCCTTTTGCGCCTCCCCATTTTCCTGGTTGAGCCTGTTCACCTCCCACTCACCGCGATTAGCGGTGCGGTTGGATTACCTATGCCCGTATTGATGAGAATCCCGTAATAAGGGGGCACGATCTCTGCTTTAACAAGACGTGTCAAGGAAATCGCCTCGCAATATGCGCTATGGCTGGTTGTGGGAAGACGGTTCGAATAATGACCCGACCATAATTACACGTCGCGTTGCTGGGAAAGTTGTCAGCAGATTGCATTTGCGAAACATCAATATCTCTACGGTGGCACTCGAAGATCATCTTGTGGATCCGGACACGGTTTGAGTGTTCGATAATTACCTTGGAGTATTCGGAGGAGGAACCCGCCCTGCAATGCTGAAGACAAGACTACGCGCCGGACTCATCGTCATTGAAGCCTGGTTCGAGGGGCTACCGAGGGAGTCTGGATTAGGGGTATCTGGACAGCCGGACTATGTACAACGTCCAGGACTATTGAAGCGTGAAGATACAAGACTCAAGACTTCGGCCCGTGTCCGGATGGGACTTTCCTTGGCATGGAAGGCAAGCTTGGCGATCCGGATATTATGTTTCCTTCCTTGTAACCGACTTCATGTAAACCCTAGCCCTCTCCGGTGTCTATATAAACCGGAGAGGTTGGTCCTTAGAAGGCCGATCACAATTACATTCATACCATCATAGGCTAGCTCTTAGGGTTTAGCCTCTACGATCTCGTGGTAGATCCACTCTTGTACTACCCATATCATCAATATTAATCAAGCAGGAAGTAGGGTTTTACCTCCATCGAGAGGGTCCGAACCTGGGTAAACATCTGTGTCCCTTGCTTCCTGTTACCATCAGCCTTGACGCATAGATTGGGACCCCCTACCCGAGATCCGCCGTTTTTGACACCAACATTGGTGCTTTCATTGAGAGTTCCTCTGTGTCGTCACCGTCAGGCTCGATGGCTCCTTCGATCATCATCAACGATGCTGTCCAGTGCGAGACTTTCCTCCCTGGACAGATCTTCGTGCTCGGCGACCTCATGAGGAAGCAGGTGCTCCATGGTCACCGCCGCCTTTTCGGACGTGGGTTGCATGCTGGAGTCCAAGGTGGCCTGGAATATCTTGGCGTGTGCATCCTCGATCTTGGCGTGGATGGCCTCGACCCCGGCCAGGGCGACACCCATGGCACAGACGGCAGCTTGAGCGCTCTCGGTGTTTGCAGGCGTCGTTGCAGCAGCAGCTGCAGCCATCTCGGCTGCTGCAGCTACCCTGTCGGCTGCCGCAGACGCCCTCTCGGTGGAAGAGGCCGCGCTCAATGCAGATGCAGCGGCACTCTCGGCGTAGGAGGCCGCAATCTCGGCGCAAGCGACGGCGCTCGGGGGGACGCGGCCATCGTACGGTCCTTCACGAAGCATTTCCATGGCGTCATCTTTGCAATAAGGGGGTGCAGGAATGGGGATCAGGATTCGTGGATTCGGGGTTGACCTTTGGAGCAGAGCGAGCGAAGCTTAAGGAGGGAGACTTAAATAGACCCAGATATTTTCATCGCAAACGGTTCCTAGAAAACAACTTGTGTGATGTTGTAGATATTTTTTATTAACTTGTGTGGCAACCGATGGTGTTTTAAATGTATGACAATTTTTTTAGTACTACTACAACTATCATGTCAAATCTTGGAAAATTTCAGGGGTCATTTGACCTTTTAAGACATTTAAGTGATTTTCTAGCCATTTAATGACCGTAATTGAAATTTGAACTACATGTACGTGCAACAGCTAACCATAACATTTTGAAAAGTCATATTTTGTGTACTTGTGTACGATTTAATTCCATGTGCAGTAAATTGGAAGGAATTTTCAAACATATTTGTCTAACGGCTATGAAACAATTAAGCATGGAGTGCCATGGCATTTAAATGCCAAAAAATTAAAAAAAGTCAGAAACACATGAAACCTTGGTTGATGTAATGTCATGCCACCAAGATGATGTGGTAAAAAATTTGGCATGTGTGACGAAAGTTTGGACACACACCCCTTTCAAACCGGAGCAACTCACTAGAAGGCTCGTGGTTCCAAGAGGAAACAATGCATGTTTGATGGCTTAACGGAGATAGCTTCGCCTTCTGACCTTCAAATTTGTTCTACGTGTAATGTGCACTAATACAACTATCATGTGAAAAATTGGAAAATTTCAGGGATCATTTGACCTTTTGAAGACATTTAAGTGATTTTGTAGCCATTTAATGACTGTAATTCAAATTTGAACAACATCTACATGCAAGTAAATTCCATGTGCAGTAAATTAGAAGGAATTTTCAAACATATTTGTCTCACGACATGGACACATGCATATGTATGCATGGAGTGCCATGGCATTTCAATTCCAAAAAAAATCAGAAACACATGAAACCTTGGTTGATGTAATGTTATGCCACCAAGATGATATGGTAAAAAAATTGGCATGTCTAACGAAAGTTTGGACATACACCCCTCACAAACCGGAGCAACTCACTAGAAGGCTTGTGGTTCCGAGAGGGAACAATGCATGTTTGATGACGAACGGGAGATAGCTTCCTCTTACGGCCTTTAGATTTTTTCTACATTTAACGTGCACTACTACAACTGTAATGTGAAAATTCGGAAAATTCTAGAGGTCATTTGACCTTTTAAAGACATTTAAGTGATTTTCTAGCAATTTAATGACCGTAGTTCAAACTTGAACTACATCTACATGCAGCACCTAACCATAACGGTTTGAAAAATCATATTTGTGTACTTGTGTGCGAGTTAATTCCATGTGCCGTAAATTCAAGGAATTTTCAAACATATTTGTCTCACGACATGGACACATGCATATGTGTGCACGGAGTGACATGGAATTTTAATTCGCAAAAAAAAAATAACAGAAACACATGAAACCTTGCTTGATGTAATGTCATGCCACCAAGATGATGTGGTAAAAATTGGCATGTTTGACAAAAGTTTGGACACACACCCCTCACAAATTGGAGCAACTCACTAGAAGGCTCGTGGTTCTGAGAGGGAATAATGCATGTTCGATGATGAACGGGAGATAGCTTCCTCTTACGGCCTTCAAATTTTTCTACGTTTAACGTGCACTACTACAACTGTCATGTGACAATTTGGAAAATTCTAGGGGTCGTTTGACCTTTTAAAGACATTTAAGTTATTTTCTAGCCATTTAATGACCGTAATTAAAATTTGAGCTACATCTACATGCAACGCCTAACGATAACGGTTTGAAAAATCATATTTGTGTAATTGTGTGCGAGTTAATTCCATGTGCAGTAAATTGGAAGGAATTTTCAAACATATTTGTCTAACGGCTATGAAACAATTAAGCATGGAGTGCCATGGCATTTAAATGCCAAAAAATTAAAAAAAGTCAGAAACACATGAAACCTTGGTTGATGTAATGTCATGCCACCAAGATGATGTGGTAAAAAATTTGGCATGTGTGACGAAAGTTTGGACACACACCCCTTTCAAACCGGAGCAACTCACTAGAAGGCTCGTGGTTCCAAGAGGAAACAATGCATGTTTGATGGCGAACGGGAGATAGCTTCGTCTTACAGCCTTCAAATTTGTTCTACGTGTAATGTGCACTAATACAACTATCATGTGAAAAATTGGAAAATTTCAGGGATCATTTGACCTTTTGAAGACATTTAAGTGATTTTGTAGCCATTTAATGACTGTAATTCAAATTTGAACAACATCTACATGCAAGTAAATTCCATGTGCAAGAAATTAGAAGGAATTTTCAAACATATTTGTCTCACGACATGGACACATGCATATGTATGCATGGAGTGCCATGGCATTTCAATTCCAAAAAAAATCAGAAACACATGAAACCTTGGTTGATGTAATGTTATGCCACCAAGATGATATGGTAAAAAAATTGGCATGTCTAACGAAAGTTTGGACATACACCCCTCACAAACCGGAGCAACTCACTAGAAGGCTTGTGGTTCCGAGAGGGAACAATGCATGTTTGATGACGAACGGGAGATAGCTTCCTCTTACGGCCTTTAGATTTTTTCTACATTTAACGTGCACTACTACAACTGTAATGTGAAAATTCGGAAAATTCTAGAGGTCATTTGACCTTTTAAAGACATTTAAGTGATTTTCTAGCAATTTAATGACCGTAGTTCAAACTTGAACTACATCTACATGCAGCACCTAACCATAACGGTTTGAAAAATCATATTTGTGTACTTGTGTGCGAGTTAATTCCATGTGCCGTAAATTCGAAGGAATTTTCAAACATATTTGTCTCACGACATGGACACATGCATATGTATGCATGGAGTGACATGGCATTTTAATTCCAAAAAATAACAGAAACACATGAAACCTTGCTTGATGTAATGTCATGCCACCAAGATGATGTGGTAAAAAAATTGGCATGTTTGACAAAAGTTTGGACACACACCCCTCACAAATTGGAGCAACTCACTAGAAGGCTCGTGGTTCTGAGAGGGAATAATGCATGTTCGATGATGAACGGGAGATAGCTTCCTCTTACGGCCTTCAAATTTTTCTACGTTTAACGTGCACTACTACAACTGTCATGTGACAATTTGGAAAATTCTAGGGGTCGTTTGACCTTTTAAAGACATTTAAGTTATTTTCTAGCCATTTAATGACCGTAATTAAAATTTGAGCTACATCTACATGCAACGCCTAACGATAACGGTTTGAAAAATCATATTTGTGTAATTGTGTGCGAGTTAATTCCATGTGCAGTAAATTAGAAGGAATTTCCAAACATATTTTTCTCACGACATGGACACATGCATATGTATGCATGGAGTGACATGGCATTTTAATTCCAAAAATAATGAAACACATGAAACCTTGCTTGATGTAATGTCATGCCACAAAGATGATGTGGTAAAAAAATTGGCATGTTTGACAAAAGTTTGGACACAGACCCCTCACGAACTGGAGCAAGTCACTAGAAGACTCGTGGTTCCGAGAGGGAATAATGCATGTTCGATGACGAACGGGAGATAGCTTCCTCTTACGGCCTTCACATTTTTCTATGTTTAACGTGCACTACTACAACTGTAATGTTAAATTTTTGAAAATTCTAGGGGTCGTTTGACCTTTTAAAGACATTCAAGTTATTTTCTAGCCATTTAATGACCGTAATTCAAATTTGAGCTACATCTACAAGCAACGCCTAACCATTACGGTTTGAAAAATCATATTTGTGTAATTGTGTGCGAGTTAATTCCATGTGCAGTAAATTAGAAGGAATTTTCAAACATATTTGTCTCACGACATGGACACATGCATATGTATGCATGGAGTGACATAGCATTTTAATTCCAAAAAAATTAAGAAATGATCAGAAACAAATGAAACCTTGCTTGATGTAATGTTGCCACCAAGATGATGTGGTAAAACAATTGGCATGTTTGAAGAAAGTTTGGACACACACCCCTCACAAACCGTAGCAACTCACTAGAAGGCTCATAGTTCCGAGAGGGAACAATGCATGTTTGATGACGAAAGGGAGATAGCTTCCTCTTACGGCCTTCAAATTTTTCTACGTTTAACGTGCACTACTACAACTATAATGTGAAAGTTTGGAAAATTCTAGGGGTCATTTGACCTTTTAAAGACATTTAAGTGATTTTCTAGCCATTTAATGACCATAATTAAAATTTGAACTACATCTACATGCAGCACCTAACCATAACGGTTTGAAAAATCATATTTGCGTACTTGTGTGCGAGTTAATTCCATGTGCAGTAAGTTAGAAGGAATTTCAAACATATTCGTCTCACGACATGGACACATGCATATGTATGCATGGAGTGACATGGCATTTTAATTCGAAAAATATAAAAAATAAGAGAAACACATGAAACCTTGCTTGATGTAATGTCATGCCACCAGGATGATGTGGTAAAAAAATTGGCATTTTTGACATAAGTTTGGACACACACCCCTCACAAACCGGAGCAACTCACTAGAAGACTCATAGCTTCGAGAGGGAACAATGCATGTTTGATGACGAACGGGAGATAGCTTCCTCTTACGGCCTTCCAATTTTTTCTATGTCTAACGTGCACTACTGCAACTGTAATGTGAAATTTTGGAAAATTCTAGGGGTCATTTGTCCTTTTAAAGAAATTTAAGTGATTTTCTAGCCATTTAATGACCGTAATTCAAATTTCAACTACATCTACATGCAACACATAACCATATCGGTTTGAAAAATCATATTTGTGTACTTGTGTGCGAGTTAACTCCATGTGCAGTAAACTAGAAGGAATTTTCAAACATATTTGTCTCATGACATGGACACATGCATATGTATGCATGGAGTGACATGGCATTTTAATTCCAAAAAATAACAGAAACACATGAAACCTTGCTTGATGTAATGTCATGCCACCAAGATGATGTGGTAAAAAAATAGGCATGTTTGACATAAGTTTGGACACACACCCCTCACAAACCGGAGCAACTCACTAGAAGGCTCGTGGTTCCGAGAGAGAACAATGCATGTTTGATGACGAACGGGAGATAGCTTCCTCTTACGGCGTTCAAATTTTTTCTACGTTTAACGTGCACTACCACAACTGTAATGTGAAATTTTGGAAAATTCAAGGGGTCGTTTGATCTTTTAAAGACATTTAAGTTATTTTCTAGACATTTAATACCCGTAATTAAAATTTGAGCTACATCTACATGCAACCTCTAACGACAACGGTTTGAAAAATCATATTTGTGTAATTGTGTGCGAGTTAATTCCATGTGCAGTAAATTAGAAGGAATTTTCAATCATATTTGTCTCACGACATGGACACATGTATATATATGCATGGAGTGACATGGCATTTTAATTCCAAAAAATAACAGAAACACATGAAACCTTGCTTGATGTAATGTCATGCCACAAAGATCATGTGGTAAAAAAAATTTCATGTTTGAAAAAAGTTTGGACACACACCCCTCACAAATTGGAGCAACTCACTAGAAGGCTCGTGGTTCCGAGAGGGAATAATGCATGTTCGATGATGAACGGGAGATAGCTTCCTCTTACGGCCTTCAAATTTTTTCTACGTTTAACGTGCACTACTACAACTGTAATGTGAAATTTTGGAAAATTCTAGGGGTCGTTTGACCTTTTAAAGACATTTAATTGATTTTATAGCCATTTAATGACCGTAATTCAGATTTGAACTACATCTACATGCAGCACCTAACCATAATGGTTTTTAAAATCATATTTGTGTAATTGTGTGGGAGTTAATTCCATGTGCAGTAAATTAGAAGGAATTTTCAAACATATTTGTCTCACGACATGGACACATGCATATGTATGCATGGAGTGACATGGCATTTTAATTCCAAAAAATAACATAAACACATGAAACCTTGCTTGATGTAATGTCATGCCACAAAGATGATGTGGTAAAAAATTGGCATGTTTGACAAAAGTTTGGACACACACTCCTCACAAACCGGAGCAACTCACTATAAGGCTCGTGGTTCCGAGAGGGAATAATGCATGTCCGATGACGAACGGGAGATAGCTTCCTCTTACGGCCTTCAAAGTTTTTCTACGTTTAATGTGAACTACTACAACTGTAATGTGAAAATTTGGAAAATTCTAGGGGTCGTTTGACCTTTTGAAGACATTTTAGTGATTTTCTAGCCATTTAATGACCGTAATTCAAATTTGAACTACATCCACATGCAGCACCTAACCATAACGGTTTGAAAAATCATATTTGTGTACTTGTGTGCGAGTTAATTCCATGTGCAGTAAATTAGAAGGAATTTTAAAACATATTTGTCTCAGGACATGGACACATGCATATGTATGCATGGAGTGACATGGCATTTTAATTCCAAAAAATAACAGAAACACATGAAACCTTGCTTGATGTAATGTCATGCCACCAAGATGATGTGGTAAAAAAATTGGCATGTTTGACAAAAGTTTGAACACACACCCCTCACAAACTGGAGCAACTCACTAGAAGGCTCGTGGTTAGAGAGGAACAATGCATGCTTGATGACGAACGGGAGATAGCTTCCTCTTACGGCCGTCAAATTTTTTCTATGTTTAACGTGCACTACTACAACTGTCATGTGAAAATTTGGAAAATTCTAGGGGTCATTTGACCTTTTAAAGACATTCAAGTTATTTTCTAGCCATTTAACGACCGTAATTTAAATTTGAGCTACATCTACATGCAACCCCTAATGATAACGGTATGAAAATCATATTTGTGTAATTGTGTGCGAGTTAATTCCATGTGCAGTAAATTAGAAGGAATTTTCAAACATATTAGTCTCAAGACATGGACACATGCATATGTATGCATGGAGTGACATGGCATTTTAATTCCAAAAATAATGAAACACATGAAACCTTGCTTGATGTAATGTCATGCCACCAAGATGATGTGGTAAAAAAATTGGCATGTTTGACAAAAGTTTGGACACACACCCCTCACAAACTGGAGCAACTCACTAGAAGGCTCGTGGTTCCGAGAGGGAATAATGCATGTTTGATGACGAACGGGAGATAGCTTCCTCTTACGGCCGTCAAATTTTTTCTATGTTTAACGTGCACTACTACAACTGTCGTTTGAAAATTTGGAAAATTCTAGGGGTCATTTGACCTTTTAAAGACATTCAAGTTATTTTCTAGCCATTTAATGACCGTAATTTAAATTTGAGCTACATCTACATGCAACGCCTAACGATAACGGTTTGAAAAATCATATTTGTGTAATTGTCCGCGAGTTAATTCCATGTGCAGTAAATTAGAAGGAATTTTCAAACATATTTGTCTCACGACATGGACACGTGCATATGTATGCATGGAGTGACATGGCATTTTAATTCCAAAAAATAACAGAAACACATGAAACCTTGCTTGATGTAATGTCATGCCACAAAGATGATGTGGTAAAAAAATTGGCATGTTTGACAAAAGTTTGGACACACACTCCTCACAAACCGGAGCAACTCACTTAAGGCTCGTGGTTCCGAGAGGGAATAATGCATGTCCGATGACGAACGGGAGATAGCTTCCTCTTACGGCCTTCAAAGTTTTTCTACGTTTAATGTGAACTACTACAACTGTAATGTGAAAATTTGGAAAATTCTAGGGGTCGTTTGACCTTTTAATGACATTTCAGTGATTTTCTAGCCATTTAATGACCGTAATTCAAATTTGAACTACATCCACATGCAGCACCTAACCATAACGGTTTGAAAAATCATATTTGTGTACTTGTGTGCGAAAGTTAATTCCATGTGCAAGAAATTAGAAGGAATTTTCAAACATATTTGTCTCAGGACATGGACACATGCATATGTATGCATGGTGTGACATGGCATTTTAATTCAAAAAATAATGTAAACACATGAAACCTTGCTTGATGTAATGTCATGCCACCAAGATGATGTGGTAAAAAAATTGGCATGTTTGACAAAAGTTTGAACACACACCCCTCACAAACTGGAGCAACTCACTAGAAGGCTCGTGGTTCCGAGAGGGAACAATGCATGCTTGATGACGAACGGGAGATAGCTTCCTCTTACGGCCATCAAATTTTTTCTATGTTTAACGTGCACTACTAGAACTGTCATGTGAAAATTTGGAAAATTCTAGGGGTCATTCGACCTTTTAAAGACATTCAAGTTATTTTCTAGCCATTTAATGACCGTAATTTAAATTTGAGCTACATCTACATGCAACGCCTAATGATAACGGTTTGAAAAATCATATTTGTGTAATTGTGTGCGAGTTAATTCCATGTGCAGTAAATTAGAAGGAATTTCCAAACATATTTGTCTCACGACATGGACACACGCATATGTATTCATGGAGTGACATGGCATTTTAATTCCAAAAAAAAACAGAAACACATGAAACCTTGCTTGATGTAATGTCATGCCACAAAGATGATGTGGTAAAAAAATTGGCATGTTTGACAAAAGTTTGGACACAGACCCCTCACGAACTGGAGCAAGTCAGTAGAAGACTCGTGGTTCCGAGAGGGAATAATGCATGTTCGATGACGAACGGGAGATAGCTTCCTCTTAGGGCCTTCACATTTTTTCTATGTTTAACGTGCACTACTACAACTGTCATGTGAAAACTTGGAAAATTCTAGGGGTCATTTGACCTTTTAAAGACATTCAAGTTATTTTCTAGCCATTTAATGACCGTAATTTAAATTTGAGCTACATCTACATGCAACGCCTAACGATAACGGTTTGAAAATTCATATTTGTGTAATTGTCCGCGAGTTAATTCCATGTGCAGTAAATTAGAAGGAATTTTCAAACATATTTGTCTCACGACATGGACACGTGCATATGTATTCATGGAGTGACATGGCATTTTAATTCCAAAAAATAACAGAAACACATGAAACCTTTGCTTGATGTAATGTCATGCCACAAAGATGATGTGGTAAAAAAATTGGCATGTTTGACAAAAGTTTGGACACACACTCCTCACAAACCGGAGCAACTCACTTAAGGCTCGTGGGTTAGAGAGGAATAATGCATGTCCGATGACTTAACGGGAGATAGCTTCCTCTTACGGCCTTCAAAGTTTTTCTACGTTTAATGTGAACTACTACAACTGTAATGTGAAAATTTGGAAAATTCTAGGGGTCGTTTGACCTTTTAATGACATTTCAGTGATTTTCTAGCCATTTAATGACCGTAATTCAAATTTGAACTACATCCACATGCAGCACCTAACCATAACGGTTTGAAAAATCATATTTGTGTACTTGTGTGCGAGTTAATTCCATGTGCAGTAAATTAGAAGGAATTTTTAAACATATTTGTCTCAGGACATGGACACATGCATATGTATGCATGGAGTGACATGGCATTTTAATTCCAAAAATAATGTAAACACATGAAACCTTGCTTGATGTAATGTCATGCCACCAAGATGATGTGGTAAAAAAATTGGCATGTTTGACAAAAGTTTGAACACACACCCCTCACAAACTGGAGCAACTCACTAGAAGGCTCGTGGTTCCGAGAGGGAACAATGCATGCTTGATGACGAACGGGAGATAGCTTCCTCTTACGGCCGTCAAATTTTTTCTATGTTTAACGTGCACTACTACAACTGTCATGTGAAAATTTGGAAAATTCTAGGGGTCATTTGTCCTTTTAAAGACATTCAAGTTATTTTCTAGCCATTTAATGACCGTAATTTAAATTTGAGCTACATCTACATGCAACGCCTAACGATAACGGTTTGAAAAATCATATTTGTGTAATTGTGTAGTTAATTCCATGTGCAGTAAATTAGAAGGAATTTCCAAACATATTTGTCTCACGACATGGACACATGCATATGTATGCATGGAGTGACATGGCATTTTAATTCCAAATAATAACAGAAACACATGAAACCTTGCTTGATGTAATGTCATGCCACAAAGATGATGTGGTAAAAAAATTGGCATGTTTGACAAAAGTTTGGACACAGACCCCTCACGAACTGGAGCAAGTCACTAGAAGACTCGTGGTTCCGAGAGGGAATAATGCATGTTCGATGACGAACGGGAGATAGCTTCCGCTTAGGGCCTTCACATTTTTTCTATGTTTAACGTGTACTACTACAACTGTAATGTTAAAATTTTGAAAATTCTAGGGGTCGTTTGACCTTTTAAAGACATTTAAGTTATTTTCTAGCCATTTAATGACCGTAATTCAAATTTGAGCTACATCTACAAGCAGCGCCTAACCATTACGGTTTGTAAAATAATATTTGTGTAATTCTGTGCGAGTTAATTCCATGTGCAGTAAATTAGAAGGAATTTTAGAACATATTTGTCTCACGACATGGACACATGCATATGTATGCATGGAGTGACATAGCATTTTAATTCCAAAAAAATTAAGAAATGATCCGAAACACATGAAACATTGCTTGATGTAATGTTGCCACCAAGATGATGTGGTAAAACAATTGGCATGTTTGAAGAAAGTTTGGACACACACCCATCACAAACCGGAGCAACTCACTAGAAGGATCATAGTTCCGAGAGGGAACAATGCATGTTTCATGACGAAAGGGAGATAGCTTCCTCTTACGGCCTTCAAATTTTTTCTACGTTTAACGTGCACTACTACAACTATAATGTGAAAGTTTAGAAAATTATAGGGGTCATTTGACCTTTTAAAGACATTTAAGTGATTTTCTAGCCATTTAATGACCGTAGTTAAAATTTGAACTACATCTACATGCAGCACCTAACCATAACGGTTTGAAAAATCATATTTGTGTACTTGTGTGCGAGTTAATTCCATGTGCAGTAAGTTAGAAGGAATTTTCAAACATATTTGTGTCACGACATGGAAACATGCATATGTATGCATGGAGTGACATGGCATTTTAATTCGAAAAAATATAAAAAATAAGAGAAACACATGAAACCTTGCTTGATGTAATGTCATGCCACCAGGATGATGTGGTAAAAAAATTGGCATTTTTGACATAAGTTTGGACACACACCCCTCACAAACCGGAGCAACTCACTAGAAGACTCATGGTTTCGAGAGGGAACAATGCATGTTTGATGACGAACGGGAGATAGCTTCCTCTTACGGCGTTCAAATTTTTTCTACGTTTAACGTGCACTACCGAAACTGTAATGTGAAATTTTGGAAAATTCAAGGGGTCGTTTGACCTTTTAAGGACATTGAAGTTATTTTCTAGCCATTTAATACCCGTAATTAAAATTTGAGCTACATCTACATGCAACCTCTAACGACAACGGCTTGAAAAATCATATTTGTGTAATTGTGTGCGAGTTAATTCCATGTGCAGTAAATTAGAAGGAATTTTCAATCATATTTGTCTCACGACATGGACACATGTATATATATGCATGGAGTGACATGGCATTTTAATTCCAAAAAATAACAGAAACACATGAAACCTTGCTTGATGTAATGTCATGCCACAAAGATCATGTGGTAAAAAAATTGGCATGTTTGAAAAAAGTTTGGACACACACCCCTCACAAACTGGAGCAACTCACTAGAAGGCTCGTGGTTCCGAGAGGGAATAATGCATGTTCGATGACGAACGGGAGATAGCTTCCTCTTACGGCCGTCAAATTTTTTCTACGTTTCACGTGCACTACAACAACTGTCATGTGAAATTTTGGAAAATTCTAGGGGTTATTTGACCTTTTAAAGACATTCAAGTTATTTTCTAGCCATTTAATGACCGTAATTTAAATTTGAGCTACATCTACATGCAACACCTAACGATAACGGTTTGAAAAATCATATTTGTGTAATTGTGTGCGAGTTAATTCCATGTGCAGTAAATTAGAAGGAATTTTCAAACATATTTGTCTCACGACATGGACACATGCATATGTATGCATGGAGTGACATGGCATTTTAATTCTAAAAATAAGATAAACACATGAAACCTTGCTTGATGTAATGTCATGCCACAAAGATCATGTGGTAAAAAATTGGCATGTTTGACAAAAGTTTGGACACACACTCCTCACAAACCGGAGCAACTCACTATAAGGCTCTTGGTTCCGAGAGGGAATAATGCATGTTCGATGACGAACGGGAGATAGCTTCCTCTTACGGCCTTCAAAGTTTTTCTACGTTTAACGTGCACTACTACAACTGTAATGTGAAAATTTGGAAAATTCTAGGGGTCGTTTGACATTTTAGAGACATTTAAGTGATTTTCCAGCCATTTAATGACTGTAATTCAAATTTGAACTACATCCACATGCAGCACCTAACCGTAACGGTTTGAAAAATCATATTTGTGTACTTGTGTGCGAGTTAATTCCGTGTGCAGTAAATTAGAAGGAATTTTCAAACATATTTGTCTCACGACATGGGCACATGCATATGTATGCATGGAGTGACATGGAATTTTAATTCCAACAATAACAGAAACACATGAAACCTTGCTTGATGTAATGTCATGCCACCAAGATGATCTGGTAAAAAAATTGGCATGTTTGAAAAAAGTTTGGACACACACCCCTCACAAACTGGAGAAACTCACTAGAAGGCTCGTGGTTCCGAGAGGGAACAATGCATGTTTGATGACGAATGGGAGATAGCTTCCTCTTACGCCCGTCAAATTTTTTCTACGTTTAACATGCACTACTACAACTTTCATGTGAAAATTTGGAAAATTCTAGGGGTCGTTTGACCTTTTAAAGACATTCAAGTTATTTTCTAGCCATTTAATGACCGTAATTAAAATTTGAGCTACATCTACATTCAACGCCTAACGATAACGGCTTGAAAAATCATATTTGTGTAATTGTGTGGGAGTTAATTCCATGTGCAGTAAATTAGAAGGAATTTTCAAACATATTTGTCTCATGACATGGACACATGCATATGTATGCATGGAGTGACATGGCATTTTAATTCCAAAAAATAACAGAAACACATGAAACCTTGCTTGATGTAATGTCATGCCACAAAGATGACGTGTTAAAAAAATGGCATGTTTGACAAAAGTTTGGACACACAGCCCTCACAAACTGGAGCAATTCACTAGAAAGCTCGTGGTTCCGAGAGGGAACAATGCATGTTTGATGACGAATGGGAGATAGCTTCCTCTTACGACCGTCAAATTTTTTCTTTGTTTAACATGCACTACTACAACTGTCATGTGAAAATTTGGAAAATTCTAGGGGTCATTTGACCTTTTAAAGGAATTCAAGTTATTTTCTAGCCATTTAATGACCGTAATTTAAATTTGAGCTACATCTACATGCAACGCCTAACGATAACAGTTTGAAAAATCATATTTGTGTAATTATGTGCGAGTTAATTCCATGTGCAGTAAATTAGAAGGAATTTTCAAACATATTTGTCTCACGACATGGACACATGCATATGTATGCATGGAGTGACATGGCATTTTAATTCCAAAAAATAAGAGAAACACATGAAACCTTGCTTGATGTAATGTCATGCCACAAAGATCATGTGGTAAAAAAATTGGCATGTTTGACAAAAGTTTGGACACACACTCCTCACAACCCGGAGCAACTCACTATAAGGCTCGTGGTTCCGAGAGGGAATAATGCATGTTCGATGAAGAACGGGAGATAGCTTCCTCTTACGGCCTTCAAAGTTTTTCTACGTTTAACGTGCACTACTACAACTGTAATGTGAAAATTTGGAAAATTCTAGGGGGTCGTTTGACCTTTTAGAGACATTTAAGTGATTTTCCAATCCTTTAATGACCGTAATTCAAATTTGAACTACATCCACATGCAGCACCTAACCATAACGGTTTGAAAAATCATATTTGTGTACTTGTGTGCGAGTTAATTCCGTGTGCAGTAAATTAGAAGGAATTTTCAAACATATTTGGCTCACGACATGGACACATGCATATGTATGCATGGAGTGACATGGCATTTTAATTCCAAAAATAACAGAAACACATGAAACCTTGCCTGATGTGATGTCATGCCACCAAGATGATCTAGTAGAAAAATTGGCATGTTTGAAAAAAGTTTGGACACACAGCCCTCACAAACTAGAGAAACTCACTAGAAGGCTCGTGGTTCCGAGAGGGAACAATGCATGTTTGATGACGAATGGGAGATAGCTTCCTCTTACGCCCGTCAAATTTTTTCTACGTTTAACGTGCACTACTACAAGTTTCATGTGAAAATTTGGAAAATTCTAGGGGTCGTTTGATCTTTTAAAGACATTCAAGTTATTTTCTAGCCATTTAATGACCGTAATTTAAATTTGAGCTACATCTACATGCAACGCCTAACGATAACAGTTTGAAAAATCATATTTGTGTAATTGTGTGCGAGTTAATTCCATGTGCAGTAAATTAGAAGGAATTTTCAAACATATTTGTCTCACGACATGGACACATGCATATGTATGCATGGAGTGACATGGCATTTTAATTCCAAAAAATAAGAGAAACACATGAAACCTTGCTTGATGTAATGTCATGCCACAAAGATCATGTGGTAAAAAAATTGGCATGTTTGACAAAAGTTTGGACACACACTCCTCACAACCCGGAGCAACTCACTATAAGGCTCGTGGTTCCGAGAGGGAATAATGCATGTTGGATGACGAACGGGAGATAGCTTCCTCTTACGGCCTTCAAAGTTTTTCTACGTTTAACGTGCACTACTACAACTGTAATGTGAAAATTTGGAAAATTCTAGGGGTCGTTTCACCTTTTAAAGACATTTAAGTGATTTTCTAGCCATTTAATGACCGTAATTCAAATTTGAACTACATCCACATGCAGCACCTAACCATAACAGTTTGAAAAATCATATTTGTGTAATTTTGTGCGAGTTAATTCTGTGTGCAGTAAATTAGAAGGAATTTTCAAACATATTTGTCTCACGACATGGACACATGCATATGTATGCGTGGAGTGACATGGCATTTTAATTCCAAAAAATAACAGAAACACATGAAACCTTGCTTGATGTTATGTCATGCCACCAAGATGATGTGGTAAAAAAATTGGCATGTTTGAAAAAAGTTTGGACACACACCCCTCAGAAACTGGAGAAACTCACTAGAAGGCTCGTGGTTCCGAGAGGGAACAATGCATGTTTGATGACGAACGGGAGATAGCTTCCTCTTACGACCGTCAATTTGTTTCTATGTTTAACGTGCACTACTACAACTGTCATGTGAAAATTTGGAAAATTCTAGGGGTCGGTTGACCTTTTAAAGATATTAAGGTTATTTTCTAGCCATTTAATGACTGTAATAAAAATTTGAGCTACATCTACATGCAACGCCTAACGATAACGGCTTGAAAAATCATATTTGTGTAATTGTGTGGGAGTTAATTCCATGTGCAGTAAATTAGAAGGAATTTTCAAACATATTTGTCTCACGACATGGACACATGCATATGTATGCATGGAGTGACATGGCATTTTAATTCCAAAAAATAACAGAAACACATGAAACCTTGCTTGATGTAATGTCATGCCACAAAGATGATGTGGTAAAAAATTTGGCATTTTTGACAAAAGTTTGGACACACACCCCTCACAAACTGGAGAACCTCACTAGAAGGCTCGTGGTTCCGAGAGGGAATAATGCATGTTTGATGACGAACGGGAGATAGATTCCTCTTACGACCGTCATATTTTTTCTATGTTTAACGTGCACTACTACAACTGTCATGTGAAAATTTGGAAAATTCTAGGGGTCATTTGACCTTTTAAAGACATTGAAGTTATTTTCTAGCCATTTAATGACCGTAATTTAAATTTGAGCTACATCTACATGCAACGCCTAACGATAACGGTTTGAAAAATCATATTTGTATAATTGTCCATGAGTTAATTCCATGTGCGATAAATTAGAAGGAATTTTCAAACATATTTGTCTCACGACATGGACACATGCATATGTATGCATGGGTGACATGGCATTTTAATTCCAAAAATAATGTAAACACATGAAACCTTGCTTGATGTAATGTCATGCCACCAAGATGATGTTGTAAAAAAATTGGCATGTATGACAAAAGTTTGGACACACACCCCTCACAAACTGGAGCAACTCACTGGAAGGCTCGTGGTTCCGAGAGGGAATAATGCATGTTTGATGACGAACGGGAGATAGCTTCCTCTTACGGCCGTCATATTTTTTCTATGTTTAACGTGCACTACTACAGCTGTCATGTGAAAAATTGGAAAATTATAGGGTTCATTTGACCTTTTAAAGACATTCAAGTTATTTTCTAGCCATTTAATGACCGTAATTTAAATTTGAACTACATCCACATGCAGCACCTAACGATAACGGTTTAAAAAATCATATTTGTGTAATTGTCCGTGAGTTAATTCCATGTGTAGTAAATTAGAAGGAATTTTCAAACATATTTGTCTCACGACATGGACACATGCATATGTATGCATGGAGTGACATGGCATTTTAATTCCAAAAAATAAGAGAAACACATGAAACCTTGCTTGATGTAATGTCATGCCACAAAGATCATGTGGTAAAAAAATTGGCACGTTTGACAAAAGTTTGGACACACACTCTCACAAACCGAGCAACTCACTATAAGGCTCGTGGTTCCAGAGGGAATAATGCATGTCCGATGACTAACGGGAGATAGCTTCCTCTTACGGCCTTCAAAGTTTTTCTACGTTTAATGTGCACTACTACAACTGTAATGTGAAAATTTGGAAAATTCTAGGGGTCGTTTGACCTTTTAAAGACATTTAAGTGATTTTCTAGCCATTTATGACCGTAATTCAAATTTGAACTACATCCACATGCAGCACCTAACCATAACGGTTTGAAAAATCATATTTGTGTACTTGTGTGCGAGTTAATTCCATGTGCAGTAAATTACAAGGAATTTTCAAACATATTTGTCTCACGACATGGACACATGCATATGTATGCATGGAGTGACATGGAATTTTAATTCCAAAAAATAACAGAAACACATGAAACCTTGCTTGATGTAATGTCATGCCACCAAGATGATGTGGTAAAAAATTGGCATGTTTGACAAAAGTTTGAACACACACCCCTCACAAACTTGAGCAACTCACTAGAAGGCTCGTGCTTAGAGAGGAACAATGCATGTTTGATGACTTAACGGAGATAGCTTCCTCTTCTACCGTCAAATTTTTTCTACGTTTAACGTGCACTACTACAACTGTCATGTGAAAATTTGGAAAATTCTAGGGGTCTTTGACCTTTTAAATACATTCAAGTTATTTTCTAGCCATTTAATTACCGTAATTAAAATTTGAGCTACATCTACATGCAACGCCTAACGATAACGACTTGAAAAATCATATTTGTGTAATTGTGTGGGAGTTAATTCCATGTGCAGTAAATGAGAAGGAATTTTCAAACATATTTGTCTCACGACATCGACACATGCATATGTATGCATGGAGTGACATGGCATTATAATTCCAAAAAATAACAGAAACACTTGAAACCTTGCTTGATGTAATGTCATGCCACAAAGATGATGTGGTAAAAAAATCGGCATGTTTGAAAAAAGTTTGGACACACACTCCTCACAAACCGGAGCAACTCACTGGAAGGCTCGTGGTCCCGAGAGGGAATAATGCATGTTCGATGACGAACAGGAGATAGCTTCCTCTTACGGTCTTCAAAGTTTTTCTACGTTTAACATGCACTACTACAACTGTACTGTGAAAATTTGGAAAATTCTAGGGGTCGTTTGAGCTTTTAAAGACATTTAAGTGATTTTCTTGCCATTAAATTACCGTAATTAAAATTTAAACTACATCCACATGCAGCACCTAACCATAACAGTTTGAAAAATCATATTTGTGTCATTGTGTGCGAAAGTTAATTCCGTGTGCAGTAAATTAGAAGGAATTTTCAAACATATTTGTCTCACGACATGGACACATGCATATGTATGCATGGAGTGACATGGCATTTTAATTCCAAAAAATAACAGAAACACATGAAACCTTGCTTGATATAATGTCATGCCACAAAGATGATGTGGTAAAAAAATTGGCATGTTTGACAAAAGTTTGGACACAGACCCCTCAAGAACTGGAGCAAGTCACTAGAAGGCTCGTGGTTCCAAGAGGGAACAATGCATGTTCGATGACGAACGGGAGATAGCTTCCTCTTACGGCCTTCAAAGTTTTTCTACGTTTAACGTGCACTACTACAACTGTAATGTGAAAATTTGGAAAATTCTAGGGGTCGTTTCACCTTTTAAAGACATTTAAGTGATTTTCTAGCCATTTAATGACCGTAATTCAAATTTGAACTACATCCACATGCAGCACCTAACCATAACAGTTTGAAAAATCATATTTGTGTAATTTTGTGCGAGTTAATTCTGTGAAGTAAATTAGAAGCAATTTTCAAACATATTTGTCTCACGACATGGACACATGCATATGTATTAGTGGAGTGACATGGCATTTTAATTCCAAAAAATAACAGAAACACATGAAACCTTGCTTGATGTAATGTCATGCCACCAAGATGATGTGGTAAAAAAATTGGCATGTTTGAAAAAAGTTTGGACACACACCCCTCGAACCGGAGAAACTCACTAGAAGGCTCGTGGTTCCGAGAGGGAACAATGCATGTTTGATGACGAACGGGAGATAGCTTCCTCTTACGACCGTCAATTTGTTTCTATGTTTAACGTGCACTACTACAACTGTCATGTGAAAATTTGGAAAATTCTAGGGGTCGGTTGACCTTTTAAAGATATTAAGGTTATTTTCTAGCCATTTAATGACTGTAATTAAAATTTGAGCTACATCTACATGCAACGCCTAACGATAACGGCTTGAAAAATCATATTTGTGTAATTGTGTGGGAGTTAATTCCATGTGCAGTAAATTAGAAGGAATTTTCAAACATATTTGTCTCACGACATGGACACATGCATATGTATGCATGGAGTGACATGGCATTTTAATTCCAAAAATAATGTAAACACATGAAACCTTGCTTGATGTAATGTCATGCCACAAAGATGATGTGGTAAAAAATTTGGCATGTTTGACAAAAGTTTGGACACACACCCCTCACAAACTGGAGCAACTCACTAGAAGGCTCGTGGTTCCGAGAGGGAATAATGCATGTTTGATGACGAACGGGAGATAGATTCCTCTTACGACTGTCAATTTTTTTCTATGTTTAACGTGCACTACTACAACTGTCATGTGAAAATTTGGAAAATTCTAGGGGTCGTTTGACCTTTTAAAGACATTGAAGTTATTTTCTAGCCATTTAATGACCGTAATTTAAATTTGAGCTACATCTACATGCAACGCCTAACGATAACGGTTTGAAAAATCATATTTGTATAATTGTCCGCGAGTTAATTCCATGTGCAGTAAATTAGAAGGAATTTTCAAACATATTTGTCTCACGACATGGACACATGCATATGTATGCATGGACTGACATGGCATTTTAATTCCAAAAAATAACAGAAACACATGAAACCTTGCTTGATGTAATGTCATGCCACCAAGATGATGTTGTAAAAAATTGGCATGTATGACAAAAGTTTGGACACACACCCTCACAACTGGAGCAACTCCTTTGGAAGGCTCGTGGTTCCGAGAGGGAATAATGCATGTTTGATGACGAACGGGAGATAGCTTCCTCTTACGGCCGTCATATTTTTTCTATGTTTAACGTGCACTACTACAACTGTCATGTGAAAAATTGGAAAATTCTAGGGGTCATTTGACCTTTTAAAGACATTCAAGTTATTTTCTAGCCATTTAATGACCGTAATTTAAATTTGAACTACATCCACATGCAGCACCTAACGATAACGGTTTAAAAAATCATATTTGTGTAATTGTCCGTGAGTTAATTCCATGTGTAGTAAATTAGAAGGAATTTTCAAACATATTTGTCTCACGACATGGACACATGCATATGTATGCATGGAGTGACATGGCATTTTAATTCCAAAAAATAAGAGAAACACATGAAACCTTGCTTGATGTAATGTCATGCCACAAAGATCATGTGGTAAAAAAATTGGCACGTTTGACAAAAGTTTGGACACACACTCCTCACAAACCGGAGCAACTCACTATAAGGCTCGTGGTTCCGAGAGGGAATAATGCATGTCCGATGACGAACGGGAGATAGCTTCCTCTTACGGCCTTCAAAGTTTTTCTACGTTTAATGTGCACTACTACAACTGTAATGTGAAAATTTGGAAAATTCTAGGGGTCGTTTGACCTTTTAAAGACATTTAAGTGATTTTCTAGCCATTTAATGACCGTAATTCAAATTTGAACTACATCCACATGCAGCACCTAACCATAACGGTTTGAAAAATCATATTTGTGTACTTGTGTGCGAGTTAATTCCATGTGCAGTAAATTACAAGGAATTTTCAAACATATTTGTCTCACGACATGGACACATGCATATGTATGCATGGAGTGACATGGAATTTTAATTCCAAAAAATAACAGAAACACATGAAACCTTGCTTGATGTAATGTCATGCCACCAAGATGATGTGGTAAAAAAATTGGCATGTTTGACAAAAGTTTGAACACACACCCCTCACAAACTTGAGCAACTCACTAGAAGGCTCGTGCTTCCGAGAGGGAACAATGCATGTTTGATGACGAACGGGAGATAGCTTCCTCTTACGGCCGTCAAATTTTTTCTACGTTTAACGTGCACTACTACAACTGTCACGTGAAAATTTGGAAAATTCTAGGGGTCTTTGACCTTTTAAATACATTCAAGTTATTTTCTAGCCATTTAATTACCGTAATTAAAATTTGAGCTACATCTACATGCAACGCCTAACGATAACGACTTGAAAAATCATATTTGTGTAATTGTGTGGGAGTTAATTCCATGTGCAGTAAATGAGAAGGAATTTTCAAACATATTTGTCTCACGACATCGACACATGCATATGTATGCATGGAGTGACATGGCATTATAATTCCAAAAAATAACAGAAACACATGAAACCTTGCTTGATGTAATGTCATGCCACAAAGATGATGTGGTAAAAAAACGGCATGTTTGAAAAAAGTTTGGACACACACTCCTCACAAACCGGAGCAACTCACTGGAAGGCTCGTGGTCCCGAGAGGGAATAATGCATGTTCGATGACGAACAGGAGATAGCTTCCTCTTACGGTCTTCAAAGTTTTTCTACGTTTAACATGCACTACTACAACTGTACTGTGAAAATTTGGAAAATTCTAGGGGTCGTTTGAGCTTTTAAAGACATTTAAGTGATTTTCTTGCCATTAAATTACCGTAATTAAAATTTAAACTACATCCACATGCAGCACCTAACCATAACAGTTTGAAAAATCATATTTGTGTCATTGTGTGCGAGTTAATTCCGTGTGCAGTAAATTAGAAGGAATTTTCAAACATATTTGTCTCACGACATGGACACATGCATATGTATGCATGGAGTGACATGGCATTTTAATTCCAAAAAATAACAGAAACACATGAAACCTTGCTTGATATAATGTCATGCCACAAAGATGATGTGGTAAAAAAATTGGCATGTTTGACAAAAGTTTGGACACAGACCCCTCAAGAACTGGAGCAAGTCACTAGAAGGCTCGTGGTTCCAAGAGGGAACAATGCATGTTCGATGACGAACGGGAGATAGCTTCCTCTTACGGCCTTCAAATTTTTCTACGTTTAACGTGCACTACTACAACTGTAATGTTAAATTTTTGAAAATTCTAGGGGTAGTTTGACCTTTTAAAGACATTTAAGTTATTTTCTAGCCATTTAATGACCGTAATTCAAATTTGAGCTACATCTACAAGCAACACCAAACCATAACAGTTTGAAAAATCATATTTGTGTAATTGTGTGCGAGTTAATTCCATGAGCAGTAAATTAGAAGGAATTTTCAAACATATTTGTCTCACGACATGGACACGTGCATATGTATGCATGAAGTGCCCTGGCATTTTAATTCCAAAAAATTAAGAAATGATCAGAAACACATGAAACCTTGCTTGATGTAATGTTGCCACCAAGATGATGTGGTAAAACAAATGGCATGTTTGAAGAAAGTTTGGACACGAACCCCTCACAAACCGGAGCAACTCACTAGAAGGCTCGTAGTTCCGAGAGGGAACAATGCATGTTTGATGACAAAACGGAGATAGCTTCCTCTTACGGCCTTGAAATTTTTTCTATGTTTAACGTGCACTAATACAACTATAATGTGAAAGTTTGGAAAATTCTAGGGGTCATTTAACCTTTTAAAGACATTTAAGTGATTTTCTAGCCATTTAATGACCGTAATTAAAATTTGAACTACATCTACATGCAGCACATAACCATAACGGTTTGAAAAAAATCATTTTTGTGTACTTGTGTGCGAGTTAATTCCATTTGCAGTAAGTTAGAAGGAATTTTCAAACATATTTGCCTCACGACATGGACACATGCATATGTATGCATGGAGTGACATGGCATTTTAATTCGAAAAAATAAAAAAAATAACAGAAACACATGAAAGCTTGCTTGATGTAATGTCATGCCACCAGGATGATGTGGTAAAAAATTGGCATGTTTGACATAAGTTTGGACACACACCCCTCAGAAACCGGAGCAACTCACTAGAAGGCTCATGGTTTCGAGAGGGAACAATGCATGTTTGATGACGAACGGGAGATAGCTTGCTCTTACGGCCTTCCAATTTTTTCTACGTTTAACATGCACTACTACAACTGTAATGTGAAAATTTGGAAATTTCTAGGGGTTGGTTGACCTTTTAAAGACATTTAAGTGATTTTCTAGCCATTTAATGACCGTAATTCAAATTTGAACTACATCTACATGCAGCACCTAACCATAACGGTTTGAAAAATCATATTTGTGTACTTGTGTGCGAGTTAATTCCATGTGCAGTAAATTAGAAGGAATTTTCAAACATATTTGTCTCACGACATGGACACATGCATATGTATGCATGGACTGACATGGCATTTTAATTCCAAAAAATAACAGAAACACATGAAACCTTGCTTGATGTAATGTCATGCCACCAAGATGATGTTGTAAAAAAATTGGCATGTATGACAAAAGTTTGGACACACACCCCTCACAAACTGGAGCAACTCACTGGAAGGCTCGTGGTTCCGAGAGGGAACAATGCATGTTTGATGACGAACGGGAGATAGCTTCCTCTTACGTCCGTCATATTTTTTCTATGTTTAACGTGCACTACTACAACTGTCATGTGAAAAATTGGAAAATTCTAGGGGTCATTTGACCTTGTAAAGACATTCAAGTTATTTTCTAGCCATTTAATGACCGTAATTTAAATTTGAACTACATCCACATGCAGCACCTAACGATAATGGTTTAAAAAATCATATTTGTGTAATTGTCCGTGAGTTAATTCCATGTGTAGTAAATTAGAAGGAATTTTCAAACATATTTGTCTCACGACATGGACACATGCATATGTATGCATGGAGTGACATGGCATTTTAATTCCAAAAAATAAGAGAAACACATTTTAATTTCAAATTTTTTCTACGTTTAACATGCACTACTACAACTGTAATGTGAAAATTTGGAAAATTCTAGGGGTCGGTTGACCTTTTAAAGACATTTAAGTGATTTTCTAGCCATTTAATGACCGTAATTCAAATTTGAACTACATCTACATGCAACACCTAACCATAACGGTTTGAAAAATCATGTTTGTGTACTTGTGTGCGAGTTAATTCCATGTGCAGTAAATTAGAAGGAATTTTAAAACATATTTGTCTCACGACATGGACACATGCATATGTATGCATGGAGTGACATGGCATTTTAATTCCAAAAAAATAACAGAAACACATCAAACCTTGCTTGATGTAATGTCATGCCACCAAGATGATGTGGTAAAAAAATTGGCATGTTTGACAAAAGTTTGTACACACACCCCTCAAAAACCGGAGCAACTCAGTAGAAGGCTCGTGGTTCCGAGAGGGAACGATGCATGTTTGATGACGAACGGGAGATAGCTTCCTCTTACGGACTTCAAATTTTTTCTACGTTTAACGTGCACTACTACAACTGTAATGTGAAATTTTGGAAAATTCTAGGGGTCGTTTGACCTTTTAAAGACATTTAAGTTATTTTCTAGCCATTTAATGACCGTAATTAAAATTTGAGCTACATCTACATGCAACGCCTAACGACAACGGTTTGAAAAATCATATTTGTGTAATTGTGTGTGAGTTAATTCCATGTGCAGTAAATTAGAAGGAATTTTCAAACATATTTGTCTCACGACATGGACACGTGCATATGTATGCATGGAGTGACATGGCATTTTAATTCCAAAAAATAACAGAAACACATGAAACCTTGCTTGATGCAATGTCATGCCACCAAGATGATGTGGTAAAAAAAATTGGCATGTTTGACAAAAGTTTGGACACACACCCCTCACAAACCGGAGCAACTCACTAGAAGGCTCGTTGTTCCGAGAGGAAACAATGCATGTTTGATGACGAATGGGAGATAGCTTCCTCTTATGGCCGTCAAATTTTTTCTATGTTTAACGTGCACTACTACAACTATCATGTGAAAATTTGGAAAATTCTAGGGGTCGTTTGACCTTTTAAAGACATTCAAGTTATTTTCTAGCCATTTAATGACCGTAATTAAAATTTGAGCTACATCTACAGGCAACGCCTAACGATAACGGTTTGAAAAATCATATTTGTGTAATTGTGTGGGAGTTAATTCCATGTGCAGTGAATTAGAACGAATTTTCAAACATATTTGTCTCACGACATGGACACATGCATATGTATGCATGGAGTGACATGGCATTTTAATTCCAAAAATTAACAGAAACACATGAAACCTTGCTTGATGTAATGTCATGCCACAAAGATGATGTGGTAAAACAATTGGCATGTTTGACAAAAGTATGGACACACCCCCTCACAAACTGGAGCAACCCACTAGAAGGCTCGTGGTTCCGAGAGGGAACAATGCATGTTTGATGACGAACGGGAGATAGCTTCCTCTTACGGCCATCAATTTTTTTCTACGTTTAACATGCACTACTACAACTGTAATGTGAAAATTTGGAAAATTCAAGGGGTCAGTTGACCTTTTAAAGACATTTAAGTGATTTTCTAGCCATTTAATGACCGTAATTCAAATTTGAACTACATCTACATGCAGCACCTAACCATAACGGTTTGAAAAATCATATTTGTGTACTTGTGTGCGAGTTAATTCCATGTGCAGTAAATTAGAAGGAATTTTAAAACATATTTGTCTCACGACATGGACACATGCATATGTATGCATGGAGTGACATGGCATTTTAATTCCAAAAAAATAACAGAAACACATCAAACCTTGCTTGATGTAATGTCATGCCACCAAGATGATGCGGTAAAAAAATTGGCATGTTTGACAAAAGTTTGGACACACACCCCTCAAAAACCGGAGCAACTGAGTAGAAGGCTCGTGGTTCCGAGAGGGAACGATGCATGTTTGATGACGAACGGGAGATAGCTTCCTCTTACGGACTTCAAATTTTTTCTACGTTTAACATGCACTACTACAACTGTAATGTGAAATTTTGGAAAATTCTAGGGGTCGTTTGACCTTTTAAAGACATTTAAGTTATTTTCTAGCCATTTAATGACCGTAACTAAAATTTGAGCTACATCTACATGCAACGCCTAACGACAACGGTTTGAAAAATCATATTTGTGTAATTGTGTGCGAGTTAATTCCATGTGCAGTAAATTAGAAGGAATTTTCAAACATATTTGTCTCACGACATGGACACGTGCATATGTATGCATGGAGTGACATGGCATTTTAATTAAAAAAAATAACAGAAACACATGAAACTTTGCTTGATGTGACGTCATGCCACAAAGATGACGTGGTAAAAAAATAGGCATGTTTGACAAAAGTTTGGACACACACCCCTCACAAACCGGAGCAACTCACTAGAAGGCTCGTGGTTCCGAGAGGGAACAATGCATGCTCGATGACTAATGGGAGATAGCTTCCTCTTACGGCCTTCGAATCTTTTCTACGTTTAACGTGCACTACTACAACTGTAATGTGAAGTTTTGGAAAATTCTAGGGGTCGTTTGACATTTTAAAGACATTTAAGTTATTTTCTAGCCATTTAATGACTGTAATTCAAATTTGAGCTACATCTACATGCAACGCCTAACCATAACGGTTTGAAAAATCATATTTGCGTACTTGTGTGCGAGTTAATTCCATATGCAGTAAATTAGAAGGAATTTTCATACATATTTGTCTCACGACATGGACACGTGCATATGTATGCATAAAGTGCCATGGCATTTTAGTTCCAAAAAATTCAGAAATGATCAGAAACACATGAAACCTTGCTTGGTGTAATGTAGCCACCAAGATGATGTGGTTAAACAATTGGCATGTTTGACGAAAGTTTGGACACACACCCCTCACAAACCGGAGCAACTCACTAGAAGGCTCGTGGTTCCAAGAGGGAACAATGCTTGTTTGATGACGAACGGGAGATAGCTTCCTCTTACGGCCTTCAAATTTTTCTATGTTTAACGTGGACTACTACAACTATAATGTGAAATTTCGGAAAGTTCTAGGGGTCGTTTGACCTTTTATAGACATTTAAGTGATTTTTTAGCCATTTAATGACCGTAATTCAAATTTGAACTACATCTACATTCTGCACCGAACCATAACGGTTTGAAAAATCATATTTGTGTACTTGTGTGCGAGTTAATTCCATGTGCAGTAAATTAGAAGGAATTTTCAAACATATTTGTCTCACGACATGGACACATGCATATGTATGCATGGAGTGACATGGCATTTTAATTCCAAAAAATAACAGAAACACATGAAACTTTGCTTGATGTAATGTCATGCCACAAAGATGATGTGGTAAAAAAATTGGCATGTTTGACAAAAGATTGGACACACACCCCTCATAAACTGGAGCAACTCACTAGAAGGCTCGTGGTTCCGAGAGGGAATAATGCATGTTCGATGACGAACACGAGATAGCTTCCTCTTACGGCCTTCAAATTTTTTCTATGTTTAACGTGCACTACTACAACTTTAATGTGAAATTTTGGAAAATTCTAGGGGTCGTTTGACCTTTTAAAGACATTTAAGTTATTTTCTAGCCATCTAATGACCGTAATTAAAATTTGAGCTACATCTACATGCAACGCCTAACGATAACGGTTTGAAAAATCATATTTGTGTAATTGTGTGCGAGTTAATTCCATGTGCAGTAAATTAGAAGGAATTTTCAAACATATTTGTCTCACGACATGGACACATGCGTATGTATGCATGGAGTGACATGGCATTTTAATTCCAAAAAATAACAGAAACACATGAAACCTTGCTTGATGTGACGTCATGCCACAAAGATGATGTGGTAAAAAAATTGGCATGTTTGACAAAAGTTTGGACACACACCCCTCACAAACTGGAGCAACTCACTAGAAGGCTCATGGTTCCGAGAGGGAATAATGCATGTTCGATGACGAACGCGAGATAGCTTCCTCTTACGACCTTCAAATTTTTTCTACGTTTAACATGCACTACTACAACTGTAATGTCAAAATTTGGAAAATTCTAGGTGTCGTTTGACCTTTTAAAGACATTCAAGTTATTTTCTAGCCATTAAATGACCGTAATTAAAATTTGAGCTACATCTACATGCAACGCCTAACGATAACGGTTTGAAAAATCATATTTGTGTAATTGTGTGCGAGTTAATTCCATGTGCAGTAAATTAGAAGGAATTTTCAAACATATTTGTCTCACGACATGGACACATGCATATGTATGCGTGGAGTGACATGGCATTTTAATTCCAAAAAATAACAGAAACACATGAAACCTTGCTTGATGTGACGTCATGCCACAAAGATGACGTGGTAAAAAATTGGCATGTTTGAAAAAAGTTTGGACACACACCCCTCAAAAACTGGAGCAACTCACTAGAATGCTCGTGGTTCCGAGAGGGAATAATGCATGTTCGATGACGAATGGGAGATAGCTTCCTCTTACGGCCTTCGAATTTTTTCTATGTTTAACATGCACTACTACAACTGTAATGTGAAATTTTGGAAAATTCTAGGGGTCGTTTGACCTTTTAAAGACATCTAAGTTGTTTTTAGCCATTTAATGACCGTAATTAAAATTTGAGCTACATCTACATGCAACGCCTAACGATAACGGTTTGAAAAATCATATTTGTGTAATTGTGTGCGAGTTAATTCCATGTGCAGTAAATTATAAGGAATTTTCAAATATATTTGTCTCACGACATGGACACATGCATATGTATGCATGGAGTGACATGGCATTTTAATTCCAAAAAATAACAGAAACACATGAAACCTTGCTTGATGTGACGTCATGCCACAAAGATGACGTGGTAAAAAAATTGGCATGTTTGAAAAAAGTTTGGACACACACCCCTCACAAACTGGAGGAACTCACTAGAAGGCTCGTGGTTCCGAGAGGGAATAATGCATGTTTGATGACCAATGGGAGATAGCTTCCTCTTACGGCCTTCGAATCTTTTTTACGTTTAACGTGCACTACTAGAACTGTAATGTGATGTTTTGGAAAATTCTAGGGGTCGTTTGACCTTTTAAAGATATTTAAGTTATTTTCTAGCCATTTAATGAACGTAATTCAAATTTGAGCTACATCTACATGCAACGCTGTCGGTGTACTAGAGTAGGGGTACCCTAGTATCCCGAACTTGTGCACGGGCAGTTGCAGCCCTCCGCGGCAAGGCTTACCGGGTGACCGCCAAGGTCCTCCGTGGTTCCTTTGGAGCCATTCAAGAACAAAGTATTCAAGCCAAGGAGACAAGGCCCGGCAAGAGGAGCTTGCCGGGAAGGCCACCCAAGGCACCTAGAAGACAAGGCCTCAAGAAGAGGAGTTGCCGGAACGCCCGATGAGCGACAAGCTTCGGACGCGACAAGACAAAAAACCGGCAAGGCGCTTGCCGCGCAGACCACCACTGCACTTGCGCCCAAAGACATCCACTAACGTGTCGCCTCAGGACCTTTCCAGCGTGGCGTGGCGAGAGGCTGTGCAGCCGGCGGTGCGCGGTGGCAGCGACGCCGACAAGATTGCCATCTGGCGAAGCGGTGGCGTCTCGACGGTCCCTGTTTGCACCGTTAGAGCGACGAGACGGGCATTTAATGCCTTTGTCCCCGCCGCCGTGGTTAGGTATGATGCACTGTACAAGTAGCTGTACCAACCACTCCTTTTCCATTCTTACCCTTGTCTATGTTGCCACCTGTCGGAGACCCCTTGAACATATAACAGGAGGCCCATGCGCAACGTAGGGGGGTTCAAGGTTCAAGCCGTGACACGCCGGTCTCGTTAGCAGCTTGTGTGTCTTGTAGCACTCAAGCGCCCCGAGCAAGAACTCAATACATTCAGACATGCAGCAAAGAGGAGTGTTATCTCTCGGAGGGCTCGGCTGGGTAAACCGCTCGTGTGCTTCGCCTCGATCTGCTCTTCGTGCGACCTCCGCCCCCCGCCGAACCAAAAGGGGCTCGGTCCGCCGGTCCCATAGGTCTTCGTGGGCCAGATCAGCCTGCCCCGACATCTTTGGCGCCGTCCTGGGGCTTGTGGCCGCCTGTAAAGGCGCCAACAAACTGATGGCATAGATCTGCCCAAGAGGATATGGAGTTGTCCGGCAAGTGCATGAGCCAGGATCTGACATTGGGCTTGAGCACCAGTGGGAAGTAGTTGGCCAAAGATCTTGTCGTCTCGCCCCGGCAGCTTGCACCGCGATGGTGTAGATGCTAAGGAACTCCGACGGATGCGTCTTGCCGTCGTACTTCTCAATGCGTCACGGCTTGAAATTCTTCTTGCCGGGCCATCGGACTTGCCGCAGCTCACGAGTGAACGCAGGGCAACCCATCACAGACGGCAAGTCGCCTGGTTCACCTGGCGCATGCATGTCGACAGAGGGCCCAGCGCACTGGTCGGATTGACGCTGCGCTTCTCTTCGGCGCTCGATGCAAGTTCGAGCGTCTTCTTCCTGTCGTTCGTGAAGAACTTGGCGCTGATCGCGACGAGCTCGTGGATCCGATGATGCGGTGGAGTCGCTGTCGAGGTGGATCCGGCGAGTCGGCGATCTTGGCCTTCGGGGCAGAGAGTGCATGGTGGTTGCACCCCCACCGGTTTCGTCTCCACCGGCTCGTGCTTGGCGGTCTTGCCACGGCAGCGATGCACTCGGCTGCCGCGGAGCTTCGCCGTTGGCAAAGCCGATGAGACTCTGAATGGTGGCCCTCCATTCATCGACCTTGTCGGCTGTTGGAGGGTAATCCAGGAGCAGTTGAGCTCTCGCCAAAGCTTCTGCTGGAGTGGTGGGTGGAAGTGGCGAACGGCGCGAGGAGCGGGATATGCTCGACTTCTAACTATGTTAGAAGGAGCGATATCCCGCCCAGCGACCGTGCGCTTCGCCGCGCCAAAGATGTTGGCGTGCATGCTGGTCTTGATCATCCCGAGATCCACCAGCTCGATCTTGGTCCAACGAGCGTATGGCGTTAGAATACCATGACGCTGTCGGCCCCGCGCCTCCTGAGACGGGCGCGGTGCATGGACGGACGCTGAGGTCTGCGCAGCCTTGTCCTTGGACTTGGCAGCACTGTGGGCTCCCCCGTCGACGTCCATTCTTCCGCCGGTGTCTACCACACCACCCGTTTGCTCCGGTGGCGGTGGGTTCGACGCGGACGGAACATCTGCCGCCGAAGCCTTCTCCTTCGGTGGCATGTCGATGAAGATGATGAAGATCTAGCTCATGTGGATGCCGGATGAGGTTCACACAAGCTCGACGCCCCCTACCTGGCGCGCCAAAGATGTCGGGGCAGGCTGATCTGGCCCACGAACACCTATGGGACCGGCGGACCGAGCCCCTTTTGGTTCAGCGGGGGGCGGAGCGCTGCTCTCTTTTCAGCCTTGGGAAGAAGGGGGGAGCAGCGGGGGTTTTTCGAGATTGGGCAGCAACTGGCGAGATGGGCGGACTGCCCCTGTTTCCCTGCTTATAAAGAGGGAGGGCGCTGACGTTCCATTTTCTGAATAAAGAAACCACCCACAATCTCACCCACGATCTCTCCCACGACGCCGCATTCGACGCGTGCCGTTCATGGAGGGCGTGGTGGGTCCGGGGTGAGTTACGGCATCACCCAGGTCGCTGCGTGTCTGCCTGTTTTGGGCCTGGCCCAACAGCGCTCGGCACCGTGTGTGGCCCAGGCCCGGGGTACTAGAGTAGGGGTACACTAGTATCCCGAACTTGTGCACGGGCAGTTACAGCCCTCCGCGGCAAGGCTTACCGGGTGACCGCCAAGGTCCTCCGTGGTTCCTTTGGAGCCATTCAAGAACAAAGTATTCAAGCCAAGGAGACAAGGCCCCGGCAAGAGGAGCTTGCCGGGAAGGCCCGGTGAGCGACAAACTTCCGGACGCGACAAGACAACAAACGCGGCAAGGCGCTTGTCGCGCAGACCACCACTGCACTCACTGCGCTCCAAAGACATCCACTAATGTGTCGCCATACAGGACCTTTCCAGCGGTAGCGTGGCGAGAGGTCAGGCAGCCAGCGGTGCGCGGTGGCAAGCGACGCTGACCAGATTGCCATCTGGCGAGTGGTGGCGTCCCTGACGGTCCCTATTTGCACTGTTAGGGCGACGTAGACGAGCATTTAATGCCTTTGTCCCCTGCCGTCAGGGTTAGGTATGATGCACTGTACAAGTAGCTGTACCAACCACTCCTTTTCCATTCTTACCCTTGTCTACGTTGCCACCGCTTCGGAGACCCTTGAGCATATAAAAGGAGGCCCATGCGCAACGTAGGGGGGGTTCGAAGGTTGAAGCGGACACGCCGGTCTCGTTAGCAGCTTGTGTGTCTTGTAGCACTCAAGCGCTCCCGAGCAAGAACTCAATACATTCAGACATGCAGCAGTAGGAGTGTTATCTCTCCGGAGGGCTCCGAAGCTGGTTAAACCGCTCGTGTGCTTCGCCTCGATCTGCTCTTCGTGCGACCTCCGCCCCCCACCGAACCAAAAGGGGCTCGGTCCGCCGGTCCCATAGGTGTTCGTGGGCCAGATCAGCCTGCCCCGACAAACGCTTAACCATAACGGTTTGAAAAATCATATTTGCGTAATTGTGTGCGAGTTAATTCCATGTGCAGTAAATTAGAAGGAATTTTCATACATATTTGTCTCACGACATGGACACGTGCATATGTATGCATGAAGTGCCATGGCATTTTAATTCCAAAAAATTCAGAAATGATCAGAAACACATGAAACCTTGCTTGATGTAATATCGCCACCAAGATGATGTGGTTAAACAATTGGCATGTTTGACGAAAGTTTGGACACACACCTCTCACAAACCGGAGCAACTCACTAGAAGGGTTGTGGTTCCAAGAGGGAACAATGCCTGTTTGATGACGAACGAGAGATAGCTTCCTCTTACGGCCTTCAAATTGTTTCTACGTTTAACGTGCACTACTACAACTGAAATGTGAAATTATGGAAAATTCTAGGGGTCGTTTGACCATTTAAAGACATTTAAGTGATTTTATAGCCATTTAATGACCGTAATTCAAATTTGAACTACATCTACATGTTGCACCTAACCATAACGGTTTGAAAAATCATATTTGTGTACTTGTGTGCGAGTTAATTCCATGTGCAGTAAATTAGAAGGAATTTTCAAACATATTTGTCTCACGACATGGACACATGCATATGTATGCATGGAGTGACATGGCATTTTAATTCCAAATAAATAATGTAAACACATGAAACCTTGCTTGATGTAATGTCATGCCACCAAGATGATGTGGTAAAAAAATTGGCATGTTTGACAAAAGTTTGGACACACACCCCTCACAAACTGGAGCATCTCACTAGAAGGCTCGTGGTTCCGAGAGGGAACAATGCATGTTTGATGACGAACGGGAGATAGCTTCCGCTTACGGCCGTCAAATTTTTTCTACGTTTAACGTGCACTACTACAACTGTAATGTGAAATTTTGGAAAATTCTAGGGGTCGTTTGACCTTTTAAAGACATGTAAGTTATTTTCTAGCCATTTATTGACCGTAATTAAAATTTGAGCTACATCTACATGCAACACCTAACGATAACGGTTTGAAAAATCATATTTTTGTAATTGTGTGCGAGGTAATTCCATGTATAGTAAATTAGAAGGAATTTTAAAATATATTTGTCTTATGACATGGACACATGCATATGTATGCATGGAGTGACATGGCATTTTAATTCCAAAAAATAACAGAAACACATGAAACCTTGCTTGATGTAACGTCATGCCACAAAGAAGATGTGGTAAAAAATTTGGCATGTTTGACAAAAGTTTGGACACACACCCCTCACAAACTGGAGAAACTCACTAGAAGGCTCGTGGTTCCGAGAGGGAATAATGCATGTTCGATGACGAACTAGAGATAGCTTCCTCTTACGGCCTTCAAATTTTTTCTACGTTTAACGTGCACTACTACAACTGTAATGTGAAATTTTGGAAAATTCTAGGGGTCGTTTGACCTCTTAAAGACATTTAGGTTATTTTCTAGCCATTTAATGACCCTAATTGAAATATGAGCTACATCTACATGCAACGCCTAACCATAACGGTTTGAAAAATCATATTTGTGTACTTGTGTGCGAGTTAATTCCATGTGCAGTAAATTAGAAGGAATTTTCAAACATATTTGTCTCATGACATGGACACGTGCATATGTATGCATGAAGTGCCATGGCATTTTAATTGGAAAAAATTAAGAAATGGTCAGAAACACATGAAACCTTGCTTGATGTAATGTCGCCACCAAGATGATGTGGTAAGAAAATAGCCATGTTTGACGAAAGTTTGGACACACCCCTCACAAACCGGAGCAACTCACTAGAAGGCTCGTGGTTCCAAGAGGGAACAATGCATGTTTGATGACGAAAGGGAGATAGCATCCTCTTACGACCTTCAAATTTTTTCTATGTTCAACATGCACTACTACATCTGTAATGTGAAAATTTGGAAAATTCTAGGGGTCATTTGACCTTTTAAAGACATTTAATTTATTTTCTAGCCTTTTAATGACCGTAATTCAAATTTGAAATACATCTACTTGCAGCACCTAACCATAACGGTTTGAAAATCATATTTGTGTACTTGTGTGCAAGTTAATTCCATGTGCAGTAAATTAGAAAGAATTTTCAAACATATTTGTCTCACGACATGGACACATGCATATGTATGCATGGAGTGACATGGCATTTTAATTCCAAAAATAATGTAAACACATGAAACCTTGCTTGATGTAATGTCATGCCACCAAGATGATGTGGTAAAAAAATTGGCATGTTTGACAAAAGTTTGGACACACACCCCTCACAAACAGGAGAACTCACTAGAAGGCTCGTGGTTCCGAGAGGGAACAATGCATGTTGGATGACGAACGGGAGATAGCTTCCTCTTATGGCCTTCAAATATTTTCTACCTTTAACATGCACTACTACAACTGTCATGTGAAAATTTGGAAAATTCTAGGGGTCATTTGACCTTTTAAAGACATTTAAGTTATTTTCTAGCCATTTAATGACCGTAATTAAAATTTGAGCTATATCTACATGCAACGCCTAACGATAACAGTTTGAAAAATCATATGTGTGTAATTGTGTGCGAGTTAATTCCATGTGCAATAAATTAGAAGGAATTTTCAAACATATTTGTCTCACGACATGGACACATGCATATGTATGCATGGAGTGACATGGCATTTTAATTCCATAAAATAACAGAAACACATGAAACCTTGCTAGATGTAATGTCATGCCACAAAGATGATGTGGTAAAAAAATTGGCATGTTTGACAAAAGTTTGGACACACACCACTCACAAACTTGAGCAACTCACTAGAAGGCTCGTGGTTCCGAGAGGGAATAATGCATGTTCGGTGACGAACACGAGATAGCTTCCTCTTACGGCCTTCAAATTTTTTCTACATTTAACGTGCACTACTACAACTGTAATGTGAAATTTTGGAAAATTCTAGGGGTCGTTTGACCTTTTAAAGACATGTAAGTTATTTTCTAGCCATTTATTGACCGTAATTAAAATTTGAGTTACATCTACATGCAACGCCTAACGATAACAGTTTGAAAAATCATATTTGTGTAATTGTGTGAGATTTAATTCTATGTGCAGTAAATTAGAAGGAATTTTCAAATATATTTGTCTCATGACATGGACACATGCATATGTATGCATGGAGTGACATGGCATTTTAATTCCAAAAAATAACAGAAACACATGAAACCTTGCTTGATGTAACATCATGCCACAAAGATAATGTTGTAAAAAAATTGGGATGTTTCACAAAAGTTTGGACACACACCCCTCACAAACTGGAGCAACTCAATAGAAGGCTCGTGGTTCCAAGAGGGAACAATGCATGTTTGATGACGAAAGGGAGATAGCTTCCTCTTACGACCTTCAATTTTTTTCTATGTTTAACATGCACTACTACAACTGTAATGTGAAAATTTGGAAAATTATAGGGGTCATTTGACCTTTTAAAGATATTTAAGTTATTTTCGAGCCATTTAATGATCATAATTCAAATTTGAAATACTTCTACATGCAACACCTAACCATAACGGTTTGAAAAAACATATTTGTGTACTTGTGTGCGAGTTAATTGCATGTGCAGTAAATTAGAAGAAATTTTCAAACATATTTGTCTCACGACATGGACACATGCATATGTATCCATGGAGTGACATGGCATTTTAATTCGAAAAAATAAAAAAAATAACAGAAACACATGAAACCTTGCTTGATGTAATGTCATGCCACCAAGATGATGTGGTAAAACAATTGGCATGTTTGACGAAAGTTTGGACACACACCCCTCACAAACCGAAGCAACTCACTAGAAGGCTCGTGGTTCCAAGAGGGAACAATGCATGTTTGATGACGAAAGGGTGATAGCTTCCTCTTACGACCTTCAATTTTTTTCTATGTTTAACATGCACTACTACAACTGTAATGTGAATATTTGGAAAATTCTAGAGGTCATTTGACCTCTTAAAGACATTAAAGTGATTTTCTAGCCATTTAATGATCGTAATTCAAATTTGAAATACATCTACATGCATCACCTAACCATAACGGTTTGAAAAAACATATTTGTGTACTTGTCTGCGAGTTAATTGCATGTGCAGTAAATTAGAAGAAATTTTCAAACATATTTGTCTCACGACATGGACACATGCATATGTATCCATGGAGTGACATGGCATTTTAATTCGAAAAAATAAAAAAAATAACAAAAACACATGAAACCTTGCTTGATGTAATGTCATGCCACCAAGATGACGTGGTAAAAAAATTGGCACGTTTGACATAAGTTTGGACACACACCCCTCACAAACCGAAGCAACTCACTAGAAGGCTCGTGGTTTCGAGAGGGAACAATGCATGTTTGATGACGAACGGGAGATAGCTTCCACTTACGACCTTCCAATTTTTTCTATGTTTAACGTGCACTACTACAACTGTAATGTGAAAATTTGGAAAATTCTAAGGGTCGTTTGACATTTTAAAGACATTTAAGTGATTTTCTAGCCATTTAATGACCATAATTCAAATTTGAACTACATCTACATGCAACACCTAACCATAACGATTTGAAAAATCATATTTGTGTACTTGTGTGCGAGTTAATACCATGTGCAGTAAATTGTCGGTGTACTAGAGTAGGGGTACCCTAGTATCCCGAACTCGCAGACGGGCGATTGCAAAGACTCGCGGCAAGGCTTGCACGGTCACCGCTAAGATACTCTGTGGTTCCTTTGGAGCCATTCAAGAACAAAGTATTTAACCAAGAAGACAAGGCCCGGCAAGAGGAGCTTGCCGGAAGGCCACTCAAGGCACGCAGAAGACAAGACCCGGCAAGAGGAGCTTGCCGGAAGGCTCGGAGAGCGACAACCCTCCAAACGCGACAAGGATTCAGCCGCGGCAAGGCACTTGCCGCGCAGTAACCTCTCTTCATCTCCGCTCCGGCTCATCCACCAACGTGTCGCCATGGGACCATTCCATGCGCAGCGTGTCAAGAGGTCAGGCCAGCGGGAGCAGCGATAAGCGGCCGACAAGCTTGCCATCGTGGCGAACGGTGGCGCTTCCCGACGGTCCCTGTTGCCTTTGTTTAGGCAACAGGGGACGGGCATTTAATGCTTTGTCCCTTGTCGCCGGGTTAGGTAGAGTACACTGCATACCTTTGTTCAAGTAGGTGTACCAACTACTGTTTTTCCATTTGTACCCCCATCTACGTTGCCACGGTTTGGAGCCCCTTTGTGCATATAAAAGGAGGCCCATGCGCAACGTAGAGGGGCTGCTCAACACTCTCACGCTTAGGTCTCGTTAGCATTTGGAGTATCTTTGTAGCTCTCAGCGCTCCCTAGCAAGAACACAATACAATTAGACAAGCGGCAGTAGGAGTGTTATCTCTCGGAGAGCTCCGAAGCTGGGTAAACTGCTCGTGTGCCGCCTCGATCCGCTCTTTCAGGCGATCTCCGCCCCCCTCCGAACCGAAAGGGACTCGGTCCGCCGGTCCCATAGGTGTTCGTGGGTCCGATCAGCCTCCCTGACATCTTTGGCGCGCCAGGTAGGGGGCGTCGATGTTGTGTGAACCTGATCCGGCGTCCACGCGAGCAACATCTTCGTCATCTTCGTCAACATGCCACCAAAGAAGAAGGCTACGGCGGCAGAAGCCCCGTCGGCGTCGAACCCACCACCACCGGAGCAAACAGGTGGTGGGGTAGACGCCGGCGAAAGAATGGACGGCGACGGGGGAGCTCACGGTTTTACCAAGTCCAAGGACAAGGCTGCGCAGACCTCGGCGTCCGTACATGTACCGCGCCCATCTCAGGAGGCGCGGGACCGACAGCGTCATGGCATTCACAATGCCATACGCTCGTTGGACCGAGATCGAGCTGGAGGATCTCGGACGCGTTCAAGACCAGCATGCAGCCAACACGCCGGGCGCAAGCGAGGCACGTCGCCGACGGGATATCGCCTCCTTCTAACATAGTTAGAAGTCCGAGCATATCCGCTCCTCGCGCCGCTCGCCATCGCCACCCACCACTCCAGCAGCTTTGGCGAGAGCTCAATCGCTCTCGACATTACCCTCAACGGCCGACAAGGTCGACGAGTGGAGGGCCACCATACTGAGTGTCATCGGCTTCGCTTAACGGCGACGCCTCCGCGGCAACTAAGTGTATCGCTGCCGCGGCAGAACGCATAAGCGAGCCGGGCGACGAGACCGTGGGGGTGCAACCACCATGCACTCTCCGCCTAAAGGCCAAGATCGCCCGACTCGCCGGATCCACCTCGACAGCGACTCCACCGCGTCGCCATCGGATCCACGAGCTCATCGCGATCAACGCCAAGTGCTACACGATCGACAAGAAGAGGACGCCGAACTCGTGACGAGCGCCAAGAGAAGCACGACGTCAATCCGACAAGCGCCGCTGGGCCCTCTGTTGACATGCAGCGCCAGAGGAACCAGCGACTTGTCAGACGTCTGTAGGTTGCCCTGCGTTCACTCGTGAGCTGCGGCAAGTCCAGTGGCCCAACAAGAAAAACTTCAAGCCAGACGTACCGGAGAAGTACGACGGCAAGACGCATCCGTCGGAGTTCCTCAGCATCTACACCATCGCGGTGCAGGCTGCCGGGGGGCGAGACGACAAGATCCTTGCCAACTACTTCCCACTGGTGCTCAAACCCAATGTCGTCTGGCTCATGCACTTGCCGGACAACTCCATATCTTCTTGGGCAGATCTATGCCATCGGTTTGTCGGCGCCTTCACGGTGCCACAAACCCCATGGCCAAGAAAGCGACCTTCATCTGCTTGCCCAGAAGGAAGGAGAGCCCCTGCGCAAGTATATTCAGAGATTCAGCCGTGTACAGCACAACATCCCAGATGTCCACCCTGCCGCGGTGATCAGCGCGTTCCATCAGAACGTGCGGAACCGCAGGATGCGGGAGGAGATGGCGATGTGCAAGATCAGAGACGTCAGTGAGCTATACGCTGGCCGACAAGTGCGCAAGACGTCTTTGAGGAGGAGGAGACTCCCGGAGAGAATACCAAGCAGGAGGATCTCGACAAGGAGGAGACCGCCAAGAAAGAAGAGCCGCGGCGGGCAACAGGAAAAAGAAAGGCAGATGTGCTAGTCGTCGAGCAGTCCAAGCAACGGAGGTGGCGACAAGAACGCCAACGCTGGTAGCTCCGGCAAGGAGGTTGCCGCTGGCACCAACCACCAGCCTGTGGCGGCCGCCGACAAGAAGGACGGCTCCGGCAAGCAGTACTGCAAGATCCACCGCACCAAGGGCCATGACCTCCAGAGCTGCAAGAAGGTAGAGCAGCTTGTCGAGCAACAGAAAGCTGAATACGAACGACGAGACAAGGAGAAGGCCCAGGAAGGTGCTGGAGGAGCCAGCAAGAAACGTCCCGGCCGGGGAGGACGCTGCAGCAAGGCCAAGCAGCGGCAAGGAGACAGACCTCCCCGCGGCCGCGACAAGGATGAAGACGAAGACGACGATGAAGACATGGATGATGACGAGGCCGATGAGCAGGAGTTTCAGAAAGCTACAGAGGTCCTCTGCGTTGACGGAGGTGCTTCCCTGCATACTTCCCACCGCCAACTCAAGCAGTGGTGAACCATCCGTAGAGTCACGCAAGCCTCTGAAGCGGTCCTGCACGCCTATCATCTTTGATATTGAGGACCACCCTGATCGCATAACTACGGTCGGGTGCTTGCCGATGTTGGTCTCACCAACTATCCGCAACCTCAAGGTCACCAAGATGCTAGTTGACGGCGGGGCCGGCTTAAACCTGATCTCCTCCGCGGTGCTCGAAGCTTCAGATCCTGACAATGAGCTCGAAGAGACCGGCACATTCCAAGGAATCAATCCGGGAAGGAGCAAGTCAAGGGGAAGATCACGTTGCGGTAACATTTGGCAGCGAGCTGAACTTTAGGACCGAGAGGGTCACATTCGACGTTGTTGATTTCCCATTGCCTTACAATGGGATACTTGGCCGTCCAAAGACTCGCTAATTTCATGGCAGCCTCTCATTATGCATACAACTTACTCAAGATGCCAGGCCCGATAAGCATCATCTTTGTCCATGGAGACAAGAAGGATGCTCTTATCTGTGCCGACAAGATCTATCGGGAGGCAGCTGCTGCAACAGAAAGCAAAACACTCGCCGCTGAAGCTCCCGGGGGGAAGAAGACCAAGTCCGGCAAGAGCTCTGATGCCCACTCCGGCAAGCGCACCTCTTCGGAGTGCTGTGCTACCGTCGAGGACGCACCATCGAGCTCCACCGGCAAGTGCAAGAAGACGATGGCAGCTCCGCCAAAGACCAAGAAGGTGTCCGCCAAGGAGGACGGCAGACCGGTGGTACCTTCACCATCGGTGCCACTCTCGACCCTAAATAGGAAGGCGCGCTTGCTTTTCCTGCGGGCGAACGCCGACGTGTTTGCATGGCAACCGTCGACATCCCCGTGTTCCTGTGAAAGTAATTGAGCATCACTTAGCTGTCTGTCCTCATGCGCGACCCGGCCAAGCGAAAGTCGTGAAGGTGCAAAGGAGCGCCAAGAATTCATCGCAGAAGAGATCAAGAAATTGGAAGCAGCAGGCCTTGTCGAGGAGTGCTCCATCCCACGTGGTTGGCTAATCCTGTAGTTGTGCGCCAAGGCAAATGGGAAATGGAGACTTTGTATTGACTTCACGGATGTTAATAAAGCTTGTCCCAAAGACCTGCTTTCCTTGTCGCCAAGATCGACCAGATTGTTCACTCCACGGCTGGATGTGATTTGCTTTCATTTCTTGACGCATACTCAGGATATCATCAGATCTTTATGGCAGAAGAGGATGAGGAGAAGACTGCATTCATCACCCCATGTGGCACATACTGTTTCATACGGATGCCTTTCGGTTTGAAGAATGCTGGTTCAACGTTTGCAAGAGTAGTCCATGACGCTTTTGAGCCGCAAATGCACAGAAATGTAGAAGCCTACATGGATGATATAGTGGTCAAGAGCAAGGACAAAGCAACTCTGGTTCAAGATTTGGATGAGACCTTTGCAAATCTGCGCAAGATCAACCTCAAGCTCAACCCCGAGAAGTGCGTGTTCGGAGTCCCTTCCGGCAAGCTTCTCGGGTTCTTCGTGTCTCAGCGGGGAATTGAAGCCAATCCCGACAAGATCAAGGCCATTGAGCAGATTGAAGCACCAAAGCGCATCAAGGATGTACGAAGACTTGCCGGTTGCGTGGCTGCTCTCAGCAGGTTTATCTCTAGGTCTGCTGAACGCGCCGCCATTTTTCAAGATTTTGAAAAGGCAGGTCCAATGAAATGGACTCGAAGCGGAGGCTGCTACTGCAGGACTTAAAGAGGTACATGTCCTCCACTCCAATACTTGTCGCACCTAAGCCACAAGAGAAGTTCCTGCTATATATAGCGGCAACCAATCAAGTGGTTAGTGCTGCGTTAGTAGCGGAGAGGGAGGCGGACGATGAGCCGGCAACCATGGCAGATACATCCAGCGACAAGCAAGGCACTTCAACGACAAGCTCTGGTCCCGACAAGGACGGATCTGCGCAGGCATGTGAGCAGATGCAGAAAAGGATGGTGCAGCGCCCAATTTACTTTGTCAGTTCCCTTCTGCAGGGGGCTAGGTCAAGGTACTCTGGTGTGCAGAAATTGCTTTTCGGCCTCCTCATGGCCTCGAGAAAGTTGCGCCATTACTTTCAGGCACATGACATCACAGTTGTCACTCGCTTTCCGCTAAAGAGGATACTGCAGAATCCTGAGGCAACAGGCAGGATCGTCGAGTGGGCACTGGAACTGTCAAGCTTTGGCCTCAAGTTTGAGAGCACTTCAACTATCCAAAGCAGAGCATTGGCGGAGTTCATAGCAGAATGGACCCCAACGCAATATGAAGAAATTCCAGAGACGAGCATCCCCGTCAAGGAAACGAGCAAAGAGTGGCTGATGTACTTTGATGGTGCCTTCTCATTTGCAAAGCGCCCGGTCTTTGGCGTCTTGCTGCTTATAGCACCCACCGGAGAGCACCTCAAGTACATAGTCCAAATGCATTTTCCCAAGGAGCAAGCAACAAGCAATACAGCAGAGTATGAAGGTTTGCTTGCCGGTCTCAGGATTGCAGTAGACCTTGGGATTAAGAAGCTTATTGTCAGAGGTGATTCGTAGCTTGTCGTCCGCCAAGTGAACAAAGATTATCAGAGTCCATTGATGGAAGCTTATGTTGATGAAGTGACGAAGCTAGAAGAGCACTTTGACGGCCTGCAAATGGAACATGTTCCAAGAGCTCAGAATGATATTGCTGATGGCCTGTCAAAGTGCGCTGCACTTAAGTTGCCTGTGGAACCAGGGATTTTTGTGCTCAAGCTAACTCAACCAACCTTAACATCATCAACTGGACAGAGCAAGAAGAGGAGGTTGATCTCTGGTGACTACTTTCCGGCAGAGCTTCCCGAAGCCGCCGCCACAAAGATCCCCAAGATCGACACCAAGAATGCTGAGGGGCAGTCTGCTCCGACAAGCCCAAGGGTTTGTTTCGTTGAAGCAGACGCTCCCGACAAGCATTGCTCCGGCAAGCTTGCCGGGGAACGTCAAGCTCCGGCTGAGCCGCAGGTTCTTGCCGTGGAAGCTGATGTTCCCGCAGCAGCAGATGTGCCTTTAGTCCTTGTTGTTGAGCCGCATAAGCTCAGCGTAGCGCAGCAGATTGTCCATTTCCTTGAGACGGGAGAACTTCGAAGAGCAAGAAGAAGCGGAAAGAGTAGCCCGGCGATCAAGTATGTACCAGTTTGTCGACAAAGACACTATACGAAGAAGACTCAATGGTGTGAAATTGAAGTGTATTCATCGGGAAGACGGACAAAAGCTGTTGGCGAGATACATGGAGGCATATGTGGTCATCACATTGGCAAGAAGAGCACTTGCGGCAAAGCTTTCCGGCAAGAAGGTTTCTTCCGGCCGACAGCCCTCCAGGATGCAACTGCACAAGTAACCAAGTGTGAAGCGTGCAGTTCCATTCCAAGCAGATACACCACCGGCTCAAGCTCTCCGGACGATCCCTTTATCCTGGCCATTTTCGGTCTGGGGCTCGACATCCTCGGCCCCTTCCCGAAGTTGTCGGGGCTTTGAGTACTTGTACGTTGCCATCGACAAGTTCACAAAGTGGCGGAAGTGGAAGCGATGAGGAAGGTGACAAAGACAACGGAGTCAAGTTCTTCAGGTCGATTGTTTGCCGTTTTGGAATCCCTAACAGGATCATCACCGACAACGGCACACAATTCACAAGCCGCACCTTCATGCAGTACGTCCAAGATCTTGGCGCCAAGGTCTGCTTCGCTTCTGTTGCTCATCCGAGAAGCAACGGTCAAGCGGAGAGAGCGAATCTTTGAAGTCTTGCGCGGGCTCAAGACCGTAACTTTCGACAGGCTGCACAAGTGCGGATGAAACTGGATTGAGGAGCTGCGGTGGTTCTTTGGTCGATCATAACGACGCCAAATCGAGCCAGCGCCGGACACCTTTCGCTCTAGTCTATGGAGCAGAGGCAGTTCTCCCCACGGAACTCGTATACAGATCGCCTCGAGTGCTCGCTTATGATGAGCTTGAGCAAGAGCAGCTGCGACAAGATGACGCGCTGCTCCTTGAGGAGGACCGTCTTCAGGCCGCTGTACGAGCTGCTCGTTATCAGCAAGCTTTGCGTCGCTACCATAGCCGCAAAGTTAGTGCCAGAAGCCTCGAGGAAGGCGACCTTGTTCTTCGGCGTGTTCAGTCCGCCAAGAATTCAAACAAGTTGACGCCGAAGTGGGAAGGCCCTTATCGGGTGAAACGAGTCACTAGGCTCAAGGCGCTGTCCGCTTTGAGACCGAAGATGGCATTCGGTGAGCAACTCCTGGAACATTGAGCATCTTCGTAAGTTTTACTCAGAGGCGCGGTTGCCGGAACCCGTTCCGGCCACCACCTTTTGTACAAGTCTTGCCGATGTTGCATGTAATCCTTTGTACAAAGCCGGGCGCAGATCCCGTGCATAAGTTAAGCCCATGTATTGCCCACAACTTGTCAAATTCATGCTTTCATCATTTTATTGCATGTTTTGGCTAACACTTTGTGCAGCACCCACACCCGGTAAGCAATATCGAGCCGCTGGGCTCCATAACTTTATTTTCTCTTCTTTCTCTTTTCTCAAAGAAAGGAAGGTCCCCTCGCGCACAAGTTAACCAGGGGGAAGGAGAAGATAATACTATGGACCAAGCATTGCTCGAGGAAGTTTCGCCTTATCGGGAAGCAAACGCAGAAAAGCTAATTTGCCCAAGTTTGAGCAATCAGTTCTTAAATTTTTAAGTTATCTTCCTCGAACGATAGTACTTTGTATGGAAAACACATGCGGCGGAGGAACCTACTGCAGCTAGTCGCGCCTCTTACTTTGTTTCGAGTCCGCTCAACAACTTAAGTGAGCTGCAACTAGTCGCGACAAGGTTGTTTGTCGGAGGCGGCACCGCCAAAGAAGTTGCCGACGTTCAAGACTCGGCCTCATGCAAAGGTGCCTGCACCGACAAGTTCCCTAAAAGCGTAGGGCAAAACGCATAAAGGAATGAATCAAGTAAAGGAAATAACATTGCAATCATCGCCTAAGATAGAGTTATATTACAAAATAGCTTGTCGCAGATCTAATAAATTGTTCTAAACATGATCAGCAGCGACAAGGCAAAGATAAAATTGGCGGCCTAGTCTACGCGGTCGCCATCAACTCGCTTGATCTTGCCCACCTTGTCCACAATGGGTGCGACAAGGGCTTTGAGCGCCTCCACATCGGCATCTGGCGGCAAGGATCTGAGGATGCCGTTGAGGTTGAGGCCTGGATTGCGGAAGGCCACCTTCATCAACACCTTCTGGAGGGCTCCTGCACAGATCTGGCGCGACTCCTCGGCCAGCTGTTTTGGGAGCTCTTCCCAGAGTCGCTGGAGGCCCGTCACCACGCCCTTGAAGAATAAGCTAAGCTTGGCGCTGGGTTGGAGGTGCTCGTCGGAAGAATATCCAAGATCCACCATCCCTAGCTCCATCAGCTCGTTGTGGATGGCGGCAAGATATCCACAAGACCTTTGGTCGATGCTCTACACTCTCCCTCAAGGCGCCTGGGTGGCAAAGCATTCGCCAACAGCTCCTCGTCGGCCTTGATCTTCTCCTTCAAGGCCGCCTCCGCTCCTTGGCGCCCGTCCAGTGTCGAGTCAAAGTAGTCAGCTTCAACTCGAGATCTGCATTGGAGTCCTGGCGGCACTGAAGCTCCTTGCTCCTCTCGGCGAGACGGCCCTGCAGCTCGCCAAGAGTGTAGGTGTCCTTCTCGCTCGTGCTTGAGTGCGGCAAGCTCCTCGCCGCTCTTCTTGAGGCTGGCCTCCAATTGCGCCACCTTTGTCTCCAGCTCCTTCTTGGCGGCCTCGGCGGCCGCGGCAGCGTCCTTTGCCTCCTGGAGATCCCCGCCAAATGTTTCCTCGCGCATGGTGAGATCCTCCTCGTGGCTGTCCAGGTTGACCTTCCGCTACGCCAGCTCGCTTTCCTGCGCGGACGGCTTCTTGGCGGCAAGCCGCTGTTCCTCCTCAGCTGCAGCCTTCTCAAGGATGAAGGCCGTGCGCTCCTCGGCGAGTTGCTCCCGCTCCTCCGCCAAGGATCGGAGAGCTTCCTGGTTGCGGCCCCGGAGCTCCTCCGCGCGCTTCTCAATATCTGCTCCGCCTTCGCGACAAGCGCCTCCGGACGCCTTGATTTTGTCGGGCGCGGTAGAGCGGCAAAGAGCTCTGCGGCAAGCTGCTCCTCCTCGAGCTTCGCCGCTGCTGCTGCTTGCCGCATCAACTAGCGTCGGCCAAGCGGGCGAAGCAGCTCTTCATCGAAGGTTTCTCCTTCGCCGGGCGCCATGGAGCTCGACTCCCATGGGAGCTTGATGAAGACGCCGTCGCCCGGCCTTCAAGTAGGCGCCGGTGGGGCTCTTGAGTCCGACGCTGCGGCGAAGGATCGGCGGTCGGTGTAAGGCGCTGGCGCTCCTGCGGCCTCGGGGCCGTCGGTCGATCGCCAGAACCCTCGCCCGACCTCTGCGGCAGCCAGCGGCCTCTTCGCGGCCAGGCTCGTCGGCGCGGCTTCTTCTTCCACGGCCGTCGGTGTTGCCTTGCGCGTCCTCCTCGCCGGTGACCTCGGTCTCCATCGGCTCTGTGGGCGACGGATGAAGAAAGTCAAGCAAATATTCAAAGATAAAATCAAGAAGAAAAACACAAGGGAAGTACTCAGCAAGAAGGTTACTGCGTGGGCTGCGGTCATGGTCTCCGCCGCCAACGGATCGCTGGTGCCGCCCCTTGTCGGAGAGCTGCCCTGCCGAAGAAGGCTCCCTTGCGGAGAAGGTTCCCTTGCGGAGAAGGCTCTCTTACCGGGAGCGCTCCTTGCCGGGGAATCCACCCTTGGCGGCGAAGTCGAAGCGTATGAGGCTGCTCGCTTCTACACAAGTCAACAATCGAGATATAAGCAAGGAAAAAGCACCCATGCACGCCAAACAGCAAGAAATAGACCATATACTTACGCTGGGGCTGCGCTGGGCTGCTTTGAAGGAGAGTTGCCTCACCGGCAAGGTTGTCTCGACGCGCCTCCTGCTGTCGCATGAGGTTCGCCTCGACGACAATCACCGGGTCTTGGCCCTCTTCGACATCCTCTGGGCCAGCGTCACGAAAAGGAATGGATTGAGTAAAGCAGATCAGATACAAGACAAGGCAACAAATCGAAGAATTACAAGTACAACAAGGAATCTTACTCTTCCTCTTCCTCGTCGGAGCTGAGCGCGGAGAGGTCGAATTCTGGCCCCCCTCCGGTACGACGAGGCGGAGGAGTGGGCTCTCTTGACCGCTTGGCGGAGGTGTCGGCGGTGGCCTGGGAGGATCCCGCCCCAGTTGTCGCAGCAGTGTGGGGTGCTCCCGCGGCAACGTTGCTTGCCTTAGAGCTGAAGCGCCGCGGGCCGTGTTGCTGGGCCCGTCTGCCGCCCGTCCTGCCTCTCGGCCTTGCGGAGACGCCTCTTGGCGGAGCCGGGGCTCCGTCTGCTGCAAGCTGCTGGATGGTGGGGAAGAAGCGCCTTGGCTGGTTCGCTCGACTTCGGCCTCGGGTTCGGCAAGCTCTTCCTCACCGGCGAACTCCCTTCGCTCGGCAAGGCTTGCCGCCTCTGCTGCATCTGCCTCCTCCACGGTGTACCCGAAGACGCCAGCGGCAGCAGCTGCTGCCGCCTCTTCCAGCCCGGTTGCAATGCGCTGCATCTCGTCGTCGGTGGTGTTGCGGGTGAGCTTCTTCTGCTCGTCGGGGCAGATCGGCATTTCTTCCAAGCTGTCGAAGAATTGCCGCACGACGTCGTCCGCAGGCTCTTGCCAGGTTGGAACGATCCCATGAGAATCGCACAACGACATCATGGCACAGATGCGGTCGAGCGCAGAATTGTTGCACAATGGGACGACCCCCTCGGCAACCTAAACCACTCGGGTGATCGGGTCATGCTTGAACAGCTCTAGCAGCATCGCATCCAACTCCAAGACAGTGAAAATCTAGTTGAGGCCCGGCGCAGCCTCATGATGTCCGCTGCGTTTTGGAACTCCCAAGCAGGTCTCCTCCTCTCCGCAAGGGAGTGATGCGGCGGCGAAATCTGCGCCAACCACGCCTACAAGTGAGTCCGGCAAGCTCGAGGCGCAAGATCCGGTCACAGCAATCTTCAACCTAGCATCTTCCGCGCCAAGTTGCTCCAATCGTTGCCGCGCACTATTGGGGTTTGGCGCAGGCGTTGAAGGGCTGCGGGTTCTCCTCAACGATCCAACACCGATTGGCTCTCCACTCCTCCCATTTGCTACGGAGCTCTCCTTCCAGATAAGCTTCTTTCTTGCCGATCCTGGAGACCCAAGCAATCCCTCCGGCAAGCGGCTCCCCTCCCTCAACGCGGGGCATGAAGAAGTGGCGGAAGAGGGCTACGTTTGGGTGGATCCCGACAAAGTTTTCGCAAAGGTGTGCGAAAACGCCATGGTCAGGACAGCATTGGGGGTGAAATCAAGGAGGCGAAGCCCGTAGGTGTTCATGATATCGCAGAAGAATTCAGAAAAGGGCGGGAAGAGCCTGCAATAGAAGAAAAGCGCAAAGAAAGGGTACCCAGTTGGGGCTAGTTCCGAAGCGGTGGCGGGGAGTACCTTCGTGCGCGGATGCGCACGCGTCTCCGTCGACCAGAAGACGTAGTAGCCCTTCCTCAGCTCCTTTGCATCGAGCTGGGGGGAGAAGATGGCCCGCTCCTTTCGCAGCGCCACGAGCCGCTGCGCCTCGGCCGACTTCACGCCCTTCCCCTTGTCGGCTTTCGGAGCCATGGCGGAGGTGGTGGAGGAGACCGACGGCGTTGATGGCGCTATGGCGAAAGGGGGCGGAGCGCTGCTCTCTTCGCACTAGAGAAGAAGGGGGAAGCGGCGGTGGTTTTCGAGACGAGACAGCAATGGCGAGGTGGGCGGCCTGCCCCTGTTTCCCCTGTTTATAAGGAGGGAGAGGGGGCGGACGTTCCGCTTTTCCTAATAAAGAAACCCCCCACGATCTCTCCCACGACGCCACGTTCGACGCGTGCTGTTCGTAGGGGACATGGTGGGTCCAGAGCAAGTTACGGCGTGATCAAGGCCGCGTGTGACCATGCACTGTTTTGGGCTTGGCCCAACAGCGCTCGGCACCGTCTGTGGCCCAGGCCCGGGGGCTCCTGTCGGTGTACTAGAGTATGGGTACCCTAGTATCCCGAACTCGTGCAGACGGGCGATTGCAGCACCCCGCGGCAAGGCTTGCCTGGTCACCGCCAAGATACTCCGTGGTTCCTTTGGAGCCATTCAAGAACAAAGTGTTTAACCAAGAAGACAAGGCCCCGGCAAGAGGAGCTTGCCGGGAAGGCCACTCAAGGCACGCAGAAGACAAGACCCCGGCAAGAGGAGCTTGCCGGGAAGGCTCGGAGAGCGAAAACCCTCCAGACGCGACAAGGATTCAGCCGCGGCAAGGCACTTGCCGCGGCAGGCAACTTCTCTTCATCTCCGCTCCAGCTCATCCACCAACGTGTCGCCATGGGACCATTCCATGCGCGCGTGTCAAGAGGCTGCGCAGCCAGCGGGGAGCAGCGATAAGCGGCGCTGACAAGCTTGCCATCGTGGCGAACGGTGGCGCTCTGACGGTCCTGTTGCCTTTGTTTAGGCGGCGAGGACGGGCATTTAATGCTTTGTCCCTTGCCGTCGTGGTTAGGTAGAGTACATCATACCTTTGTTCAAGTAGGTGTACCAACTACTGTTTTTCCATTTGTACCCCCATCTACGTTGCCACCTGTCGGAGCCCCTTTGTGCATATAAAAGGAGGCCCATGCGCAATGTAGAGGGGGGGTTCAAACAATCTCACGCTAGGTCTCGTTAGCAGCTGGAGTATACTGTAGCTCTCAGCACTCCCTAGCAAGAACACAATACAATTAGACAAGCAGCAGTAGGAGTGTTATCTCTCTGGAGAGCTCCGAAGGTGGGTAAACTGCTCGTGTGCTTCGCCTCGATCCGCTCTTCGTGCGATCTCCGCCCCCCTCCGAACCGAAAGGGACTCGGTCCGCCGGTCCCATAGGTGTCCGATCAGCCTCCCCGACATAAATTAGAAAAATTTTAAAACATATTTGTCTCACGACATGGACACATGCATATGTATGCATGGAGTGACATGGCATTTTAATTCGAAAAAAAAACAAAAACACATGAAACCTTGCTTGATGTAATGTCATGCCACCAAGATGATGTGGTAAAAAAATTGGCATGTTTGACAAAAGTTTGGACACACACCCCTCACAAACAGGAGCAACTCACTAGAAGGCTCGTGGCTCCGAGAGGGAACAATGCATGCTTGATGACGAACGGGAGATAGCTTCCTCTACTGGCCTTCAAATTTTTTCTACCTTTAACATGCACTACTACAACTGTCATGTGACAATTTGGAAAATTCTAGGGATCGTTTGACCTTCTAAGGACATTTAAGTTATTTTCTAGCCATTTAATGACCGTAATTAAAATTTGAGCTACATCTACATGCAACGCCTAACGATAACGCTTTGAAAAATCATATTTGTGTAATTATGTGCGAGTTAATTCCATGTGCAGTAAATTAGAAGGAATTTTCAAACATATTTGTCTCACGACATGGACACATGCATATGTATGCAAGGAGTGACATGGCATTTTAATTCCATAAAATAACAGAAACACATGAAACCTTGCTTGATGTGATGTCATGCCACAAAGATGATGTGGTAAAAAAATTGGCAGGTTTGACAAAAGTTTGGACACACACCCCTCACAAACTGGAGCAACTCACTAGAAGGCTCGTGGTTCCGAGAGGGAACAATGCATGTTCGATGACGAACGGGAGATCGCTTCCTCTTACGACCTTCAATTTTTTTTCTACGTTTAGCATGCACTACTACAAATGTAATGTGAAATTTTGGAAATTCTAGGGGTCGTTTGACCTTTTAAAGACATTTTAGTTATTTTCTAGCCATTTAATGACCGTAATTCAAATTTGAGCTACATCTACATGCAATGCCTAACCATAACGGTTTGAAAAATAATATTTGTGTAATTGTGTGCGAGTTAATTCCATGTGCAGTAAATTAGAAGGAATTTCAAACATATTTGTCTCACGACATGGACACGTGCATATGAATGCATGAAGTGCCATGGCATTTTAATTCCAAAAAATTAAGAAATGATCAGAAACACATGAAACCTTGCTTGATGTAATGTCGTCACCAAGATGATGTGGTAAAACAATTGGCACGTTTGACGAAAGTTTGGACACACACCCCTCACAAACCGGAGCAACTCACTAGAAGGCTCGTGGTTCCGAGAGGGAACAATGCATGTTTGATGATGAAAGCGAGATAGCTTCCTCTTATGGCCTTCAAATTTTTTCTACGTTTAACGTGCACTACTACAACTATAATGTGAAAATTTGGTAAATTCTAGGGGTCATTTTACCTTAAAGACATTTAAGTGATTTTCTAGCCAATTAATAACCGTAATTCAAATTTGAACTACATCTACATGCAGCACCTAACCATAATGGTTTGAAAAATCATATTTGTGTACTTGTGTGCGAGTTAATTCCATGTGCAGTAAATTAGAAGGAATTTTCAAACATATTTGTCTCACGACATGGACACATGCAAATGTATGCGTGGACTGACATGGCATTTTAATTCGAAAAAATTAATAAAATAACAGAAACACATGAAACCTTGCTTGATGTAATGTCATGCCACAAAGTTATGTGGTAAAAAAATTGGCATGTTTAACATAAGTTTGGACACACACCCCTCACATACCGGAGCAACTCACTAGAAGGCTCGTGGTTTCGAGAGGGAACAATGCATGTTTGATGACGAACGAGAGATAGCTTCCACTTACGGCCTTCCAGTTTTTTCTACGTTTAACATGCACTACTACAACTGTAATGTGAAAATTTGGAAAATTCTAGGGGTCGTTTGACCTTTTAAAGAAATTTAAGTGATTTTCTAGCCATTTAATGACCATAATTCAAATTTGAACTACATCTACATGCAGCACCTAACCATAACGGTTTGAAAAATCATATTTGTGTACTTGTGTGCAAGTTAATTCCATGTGCAGTAAATTAGAAAGAATTTTCAAACATATTTCTCTCACGACATGGACACATGCATATGTATGCATGGAGTGACATGTCATTTTAATTCCAAAAAATAACAGAAACACATGAAACCTTGCTTGATGTAATGTCATGCCACCAAGATGATGTGGTAAAAAAATTGGCATGTTTGACAAAAGTTTGGACACACACCCCTCACAAACAGGAGCAACTCACTAGAAGGCTCGTGGTTCCGAGAGGGAACAATGCATGTTTGATGACGAAGGGGAGATAGCTTCCTCTTACGGCCTTCAAATTTTTTCTACCTTTAACATGCACTACTACAACTGTCATGTGGCAATTTGGAAAATTCTAGGGGTCGTTTGACCTTTTAAAGACATTCAAGTTATTTTCTAGCCATTTAATGACTGTAATTAAAATTTGAGCTACATCTACATGCAACGCCTATCGATAACGGTTTGAAAAATCATATTTGTGTAATTGTGTGCGAGTTAATTCCATGTGCAATAAATTAGAAGGAATTTTCAAACATATTTGTCTCACGACATGGACACATGTATATGTATGCATGGAGTGACATGGAATTTTAATTCCATAAAATAACAGAAACACATGAAACCTTGCTAGATGTAATGTCATGCCACCAAGATGATGTGGTAAAAAATTGGCATGTTTGACAAAATTTAGGACACACACCCCTCACAAGCAGGAGCAACTCACTAGAAGGCTCGTGGTTCCAAGAGGGAACAATGCATGTTTGATGACGAACGGGAGATAGCTTCCTCTTACGGCCTTCAAATTATTTCTACCTTTAGCATGCACTACTACAACTGTCATGTGACAATTTGGAAAATTCTAGGGGTCGTTTGACCTTTTGAGGACATTTAAGTTACTTTCTAGCCATTTAATGACCGTAATTAACATTTGAACTACATCTACATGCAACGCCTAACGATAACGGTTTGAAAAATCATATTTGTGTAATTGTGTTTGAGTTAATTCCATGTGCAGTAAATTAGAAGGAATTTTCAAACATATTTGTCTCACGACATGGACACATGCATATGTATGCATGGAGTGACATGGCATTTTAATTCCATAAAATAACAGAAACACATGAAACCTTGCTAGATGTAATGTCATGCCACAAAGATGATGTGGTAAAAAAATTGGCATGTTTGACAAAAGTTTGGACACACACGCTCTGGCTGGAGCAACTCACTAGAAGGCTCGTGGTTCCGAGAGGGAACAATGCATGTTCGATGACGAACGGGAGATAGCTTCCTCTTACGGCCTTCAATCTTTTTTCGACGTTTAACATGCACTACTACAAATGTAATGTGAAATTCCGGAAAATTCTAGGGGTCGTTTGACCTTTTAAAGACATTTAAGTTATTTTCTAGCTATTTAATGACCGTAATTTAAATTTGAGCTACATCTACATGCAACACCTAACCATAACGGTTTGAAAAATCATATTTGTGTAATTGTGTGCGAGTTAATTCCATGTGCAGTAAATTAGAAGGAATTTTTAAACATATTTGTCTCACGACATGGACACGTGCATATGTATGCATGAAGTGCCATGGCATTTTAATTCCAAGAAATTAAGAAATGATCAGTAACACATGAAACCTTGCTTGATGTAATGTCGGCACCAAGATGATGTGGTAAAACAATTGGCATGTTCGACGAAAGTTTGGACACACATCCCTCACAAACCGGAGCAACTCGCCAGAAGGCTCGTGGTTCCGAGAGGGAACAATTCATGTTTGATGACGAAAGGGAGATAGCTTCCTCTTACGGCCTTCAAATTTTTTCTACGTTTAACATGCACTACTACCACTATAATGTGAAAAATTGGTAAATTCTAGGGGTCATTTGACCTTAAAGACATTTAAGTGATTTTCTAGCCATTTAATGACCGTAATTCAAATTTGAACTACATCTATATGCAGCACCTAACCATAATGGTTTAAAAATCATATTTGTGTACTTGTGTGCGAGTTAATTGCATGTGCAGTAAATTAGAAGGAACTTTCAAACATATTTGTCTCACGACATGGACACATGCATATGTATGCGTGGAGTGACATGGCATTTTAATTCGAAAAAATAAAAAAAATAGCAGAAACACATGAAACCTTGCTTGATGTAATGTCATGCCACCAAGATGATGTGGTAAAAAAATTGGCATGTTTAACATAAGTTTGGACACACACCCCTCACAAACCGGAGCAACTCACTAGAAGGCTCATGGTTTCGAGAGGGAACAATGCATGTTTGATGACGAATGGGAGATAGCTTCCTCTTACGACCTTCCAATTTTTTCTACGTTTAACATGCACTACTACAACTGTAATGTGAAAATTTGGAAAATTCTAGGGGTCGTTTGACCTTTTAAAGACATTTAAGTGATTTGCTAGCCATTTAATGACCATAATTCAAATTTGAACTACATCTACATGCAGCACCTAACCATAACGGTTTGAAAAATCATATTTGTGTACTTGTGTGCGAGTTAATTCCATGTGCAGTAAATTACAAAGAATTTTCAAACATATTTGTCTCACGACATGGACACATGGATATGTATGCATGGAGTGACATGTCATTTTAGTTACAAAAAATAACAGAAACACATGAAACCTTGCTTGATGTGTCATGCCACCAAGATGATGTGGTAAAAAAATTGGCATGTTTGACAAAATTTTGGACACACACCCCTCAAAAACCGGAGCTACTCACTAGAAGGATCGTGGTTCCGAGAGGGAAGAATGCATGTTTGATGACGAAAGGGAGATAGCTTCCTCTTACGTCCTTCAAATTTTTTTCTACGTTTAACGTGCACTACTACAACTATAATGTGAAAATTTGGAAAATTCTTGGGGTCATTTGAACTTTTGAAGACATTTAAGTGATTTTCTAGCCATTTAATGACCGTAATTCAAATTTGAACTACATCTACATGCAGCACCTAACCATAACGGTTTGAAAAATCATATTTGTGTACTTGTGTGCGAGTTAATTCCATGTGTAGTAAATTAGAAGGAATTTTCAAACATATTTGTCTCACGACATGGACACATGCATATGTATGCATGGAGTGACATGGCATTTTAATAACATAAAATAACAGAAACACATGAAACCATGCTTGATGTAATGTCATGCCACAAAGAAGATCTGGTAAAAAAATTGGCATGTTTAACAGAAGTTTTGACACACACCCCTCACAAACTGGAGCAACTCACTAGAAGGCTCGTGGTTCCGAGGGGCAACAATGCATGTTCGATGACGAACGGGAGATAGCTTCCTCTTACGGCCTTCAAATTTTTTCTACGTTTGACGTGCACTACTACAACTGTAACGTGAAATTTTGGAAAATTCTAGGGGTCGTTTGACCTTTTAAAGGTATTGAAGTTATTTTCTAGCCATTTAATGACCGTAATTCAAATTTGAGCTACATCTACATGCAACGCCTAACCATAACGGTTTGAAAAATCATATTTGTGTAATTGTGTGTGAGTTAATTCCATGTGCAATAAATTAGAAGGAATTTTCAAACATATTTGTCTCACGACATGGACACGTGCATATGTATGCATGAAGTGCCATGGCATTTTAATTCCAAAAAATTAATAAATGATCAGAAACACATGAAACCTTGCTTGATGTAATGTCGGCACCAAGATGATGTGGTAAAACAATTTGCATGTTTGACGAAAGTTTGGACACACACCCCTCACAAACCGGAGCAACTCACTAGAAGGAACGTGGTTCCGAGAGGGAACAATGCATGTTTGATGACGAAAGGGAGATAGCTTCCTCTTACGGCCTTCAAATTTTTTTCTACGTTTAACGTGCACTACTACAACTATAATGTGAAAATTTGGAAAATTCTTGTGGTCATTTGAACTTTTAAAGACATATAAGTGATTTTCTAGCCATTTAATGACCGTAATTCAAATTTGAACTACATCTACATTCAGCACCTAACCATAACGGTTTGAAAAATCATATTTATGTACTTGTGTGCGAGTTAATTCCATGTGCAGTAAATTAGAAGGAATTTTCAAACATATTTGTCTCACGACATGGACACATGCATATGTACGCATGGAGTGACATGGCATTTTAATTCGAAAAAATAAAAAAATAACAAAAACACATGAAACCTTGCTTGATGTAATGTCATGCCACCAAGATGATGTGGTAATAAAATTGGCATGTTTGACATAAGTTTGGACATACACCCCTCACAAACCGGAGCAACTCACTAGAAGGCTCGTGGTTTCGAGAGGGAACAATGCATGTTTGATGACGAACGGGAGATAGCTTCCTCTTACGGCCTTCCAATTTTTTCTACGTTTAACGTGCACTACTACAACTGTAATGTGAAAATTTGGAAAATTCTAAGGGTCGTTTGACCTTTTAAAGACATTTAAGTGATTTTCTAGCCATTTAATGACCATAATTCAAATTGAACTACATCTACATGCAGCCCCTAACCATAACGGTTTGAAAAATCATATTTGTGTACTTGTGTGCGAGTTAATTCCATGTGCAGTAAATTAGAAAGAATTTTCAAACATATTTGTCTCACGACATGGACACATGCATATGTATGCATGGAGTGACATGTCATTTTAATTCCAAAAAATAACAGAAACACATGAAACATTGCTTGATATAATGTTTGACAAAAGTTTGGACAGACACCCCTCACAAACCGGAGCAACTCACTAGAACGCTCGTAGTTCCGAGAGCGAACAATGCATGTTTGATGACGAACGAGAGATAGCTTCCTCTTATGCCTTCAATTTTTTTCTACGTTTAACGTGCACTACTACAACTGTCATGTGAAAATTTGCAAAATTCTAGGGGTCGTTTGACCTTTTAAAGACACTGTAGTTATTTTCTAGCCATTTAATGACCGTAATAAAAATTTGAGCTACATCTACATGCTACGCCTAACGATAACGGTTTGAAAAATCATATTTTTGTAATTGTTTGCGAGTTAATTCCACGTGCAGTAAATTAGGAGGAATTTTCAAACATATTTGTCTCACGACTTGGACACATGCATATGTATGCATGGAGTGACATGGCATTTTAATTCCAAAAAATAACAGAAACACATGGAACCTTGCTTGATGTAATGTCATGCCACAGAGATGATGTGCTAAAAAAATTGGCATGTTTGACAAAAGTTTGGACACACACGCCTCACAAACCGGAGCAACTCACTAGAAGGCTCATGGTTCCGAGAGGGAATAATGCATGTTCGATGACGAACGGGAGATAGCTTCCTCTTACGGCCTTCAAAAGTTTTCTACGTTTAACGTGCACTACTGCAACTGTAATGTGAAATTTTGGAAAATTCTAGGGGTCGATAGACCTTTTAAAGTTATTTTCTAGCCATTTAATGACCGTAATTCAAATTTGAGCTACATCTACATGCAACGCCTAACCATAACGGTTTGAAAAATCATATTTGTGTAATTGTGTGCGAGTTAATTCCATGTGCAGTAAATTAGATGGAATTTTCAAACATATTTGTCTCACGACATGGACACGTGCATATGTATGCATGAAGTGCCATGGCATTTTAATTCCAAAAAATTAAGAAATGATCAGAAACACATGAAACCTTGCTTGACGTTATGTCGCCACCAAGATGATGTGGTACAACAATTGGCATGTTCGACGAAAGTTTGGACACACACCCCTCACAAACCGGAGCAACTCACTAGAAGGCTCGTGGTTCCGAGAGGGAACAATGCATGTTTGATGACGAAAGGGAGATAACTTCCTCTTACGGCCTTCAAATTTTTTGTACGTTTAACGTGCACTACTGTCGGCGTTCTGGGAACGGGGGTCCCCAGACTTGCCTGCCTGCGGCCTGCGGCGTGGCTCAAAGGAGGCCCAGGACAGCCCATCTTCATCAACACAAGCTCAAGACCCTTGCGAGGGGACAAGCCTCATGGGCGGACGACCAAGAGCTTCCTCGGTAGCGGCCTCGTCGAGGTTGACTCATGAGGAGGCGGAGAGTTCAAGGCAGGGTACCTCGCGAGGTGCCCATGACGCAAGCCATGACGCACCAAGGGCGCCAACAGACGCCAGCTGCCAAGAACGTCCTCCTTTCCTCTTTGGTGCAAAGGGAGCAAGCGCAGCGAGAGCATCAAGCAAAGGCATCCGCTCGGTGCAACAAGACCAAGACCAGCCCAAACGGCCGGAAGGGAGTCATCATGGAGCCCAAGCAAAGGCCATCACCAGAGCCTTTGGCAGGCGAGGACCAACTTTAGTCAGGATAAGTGTACCCGTTGTTCCCCTTCAAAATGGCCAATTGTTGGCGCCCTTCCCGCTCAATATTTGGGAAGAGGCCCAGGGCCTTCGCCTATATAAGTAAAGCTAGCCACCACGGAGGGAGGACGGAGCATCCGCCATTCGGAATCCAGAGAGAGAGATAGAGACCCGATCCTCAAGCTAGAGCGACGGGACACCACTTAGCAGTTCATCGCTTCCACCAAGAACAGACCCTCGCGAGGCTGTTCTTCCTATCTTATTCTTCATCAGCCCAGAGGCAATCCACCACACCACAAACTAGAGTAGGGTATTACACCACAACGGGGCCCGAACTAGTATAAATCTTGCGTCTCTTGTCTTGTTCTTGCTAGTAGTTTAGGTCCCCGCGATTCGGCGAGTGCGAGGCGGTGGAGGGTTGGATCTCCGCGCACCGCAGAAGTTTGAACCTTAAGGGTCTGCGGAACCCGAAATCCGACATTTGGCGCGCCCGGTAAAGTGCGCCGGAATCCGCCTTCTGCCACCTCGTGTCCCGTTGCATCATCATCACCATGTCCGGCGACCAAGCGGGCAACCCGGATCCTTGGGCGGCGTGGCCCGCCCACGCAGAGCCGCTCGCCTCGGGTGACCCCGTGCCCCAGGCAGCTCGCGGTCCGCAGGCGCTGCGGGCCGCGGTGACGCGGACAGGCCTTGACGGCTCTCACACGCTGGCGGCGCGGTCGGCAAAGAAGAGCCTCCAATCACGCCGCGACCACGTCACCGTACACCCGCCGGGAGCAGGCGAACTCGAGGGCCGCGCTCACGGTGGCCCGAGAGCTGCTGGAGAGCGGCCGCGACGTGCTGCTGGAGCGAGTGGCGGAGCTCCTGGGCTTCGCCGCCTCGGGGGCTCACCCATTCTGCACCCAACTCCCACCTCAGGCCGAGGGCGGCCCGCACGGGGGCTCCACGCGCGCCCGCGGGCTCCGAAGCTACTCCAGCACCGGCGAAGCTGTCAGCGTCAGGCCGGCGGCGGGGTTGCCGCCGGCCCGCGGAGAAGAAGGACTCGACGCAGCTCACGGCCCTGGTGGACCGCCGCGCCACCATCCCACGGCGGGCGCATCAAGCATTGCAGCGAGGCACGCTCAGCACTACGGCGTGGCCTTCGGGATGATGGCGCCGGAAGAATACGTGCCCCACATGATGGACCAAGGGCACCCGCATAAGGGAGAACAAGACTCGCTCCTCAGCCCAATCTGGGGGGATGAGGCGCCAGAAGCAGCGCTCTTTCAGGAGTCTCGAGACAGTCCCACTGGTCACGCCGGGGGCGACGATTATCGGGTACCGCTACTTCCTCAAGAGCAAACATACGCTAACCATAGGTCGCAGGAGGCACAGGTCGCCACGACGAGCGGCTGCCCCGCTCCCACAGTCTCCTACCCCTCGGGAGGGGGGCGCAGGGGGCTGCCGAAGAGGGGCAGAGATCCGACATCACCACCGCGGCGTTCGGAGCAAGGCGTCCTCAGGAGGTAGGCCCTCTGCTGGGGAGGTGCCTCAGGGCCTGCCCCTGGCGGAGGACCCGTGGTCGTCGGGGAACATTGGCGATCGCTCTACCCCACCGTGGCGCCCTGGTTTCCGGTCGTCGTTGGTGGCACTAGAGTGTGGCGCAAGGCGGGGTCCTCGTCTGGCGATATGAAGCAAGGCCGGTACTGTGAAGAAGGCCTAGTGCTGTGAAGCTCGCCGCCCGTGACACTCTCACGTAATAATGAGTGAAATGTACACGCCCGAGTCTCGAGGGTGCCGGCCTCGGGCCCTGGGGCTCCCTCCTATGCCCGATGAGCACTTAGCTCCATTTGGTGAGAAGACGTCCAAGACTAGACTAGGTGCCGGACGCGGCCATTTTCTGCTTTCATTTGGTTTTCCCTCTGGCTGTCGTTTTCCCCTGTTGGATTTAAGTTGAATTTGAGCTTGAAGATTTGCGCGTATTCGGGGAAGGGGTGCTTAGTCTCGTTCGAGCAAATCTCTCGCGTTTCGGTTACAACTCCGCCTCAGCTGCCTCCCCTCGCGAGCCGGGCCAGGCCAAGCTCGCGCGCAGCCCAGCCTGTCGCCGCCGCGTCCTCTCCGGAGGGTTTTTACTGCAGGTCCTACGGATTCGATCAGTAGACACTCAGATCGCCTCAGCCTCCCACAGGCTATCTCGGGGCTCGTACGAAACAAAGGTAAACCATCCAACTAGCGCGCCGCTTAGCCAACCACCTGGCGCGGGCGTATGGGCGATGTAACACCTGCTGATACGAAGAACACAAGTTTTACATGAGGGGCTCCCCTTCCCAAAAATGCTCTCACCTCCATCAGGTCAAAACCTGAGTTCTATTCATGCAGGGTAATGGAACAAGGACAATACATGATCAGTCGGACAAATCCCCCAATGCATCCTCAGGAGCACCTCCCGAGCCGTTGCTGGCGTTGTTGGCCTCGCCGTCGCTGTCTACGTGATCGTCGGCGGCGTCTGGGCCGTTCACCACGCCGCCCTCATCGGCGGCCACGACCACGCCGTCGTCGTCCGAAGCGAAGGCCCGGACGAGGGCATCCATGTTGTCTTCCACCCAGTGCGCATGGTCGCCTCGGACGGCCTGGGGAACTGGGGTGATGGCTGCGTCAAAATCGAAGTGAGGGTCCATGTCCTAGAGATGGCTGAAGACACGAGAGAAGGCGCGCCCGAGCAGCGCGCGGCTCCTCTCCTCCACCAACCTGTCGGCCCTGACCAACCGCGCCTCCAGCCGCGCCACCACGTCAGTTAAGAACTGAAGGTTGCCGGCGTAGTTAACCGCGTGCGGTGCGCCCACTGCCGCCTCGCAGATATTACCCAAGGCCGCGTTAGCTCTTTCCCGGAGCGTGGCGAGCATGGGACGATGCTCATGTTCCAGGATTCGCCGCTGACGCATCTCGTCCGCATTCTGGCACGCTACGGCCTCGGCCTCCTCCACCCGTTGGCGAAGAAGGAGCACCTCGGCCTGAGAGGTGGTGGACTCCCTCTGCACCACCTCGAGGACGGCCCGAAGAGCATCGGCTCGCCGCGTCGCTTCCTCCAGTTTGGCCCTCAAGGCAGCAGTCCTACCCTCAGCCTCGGCCTTGATCAACCCCAACCGCTCCTCAAACTCGCGCTCGAGGTTCGAGCGCACCGCTGCCACTCGGCGTCCGACCTCCTCCATGACGCGGGCTTCCCGTGCTGCAACCTCTTCCTCTGCCCGCGTCGCCACGCGCTCCCTTGTCTCCAAGCGCCGTATTAGCAGCGTTCGGCGGCTTCAAGCGTCAGCGCCTCCTCACGCTTCTGGAGCTCCGCCGAGTCGCCGGAGGCCACCTTCATCGACGCAAGGGCTGCCTCGCGCAGCTCGACTTGCTCCTCCAACGAGTGAAACCGGGCCAGGAGTTCCCGTGCCCACTCCTCCGCCGCCTCTCGCCGCCTGTTAGCTGCCCGGGCCTCCTCGACGGCCCGAGAGCAGGCCTCCCGAGAGGCTGCCAGCGATGCCTTGGCCTCTTCATCATCAAGATCGCGCTGGCGATGCGCAAGGGCGGCAGCGCCCTCCAGCTCGCGCCTCTCTGTGGCCAGGCGCAGGCCCTCGGCCTCAAGGCGCTCGTCTTCGTCAGCAAGCTCTTCACCAAGAAGGCTCACCGCGTCGGCCTCCCTTCGAAGGAATCCTTGGCGAAGGGCGCGACGCTCCCGGGCGCGCTCGCGCACGTCATCCACACAATCGACCGCCCCAGACGGGCGCTGGGAGCCGCGAATCAACACTCCTCCCGGGCGGGGCTGGGGCTGGCACCCTCGCGACGGCCGGGCGCGCCGCTCCAGAAGCCCGGCCTGGAGCCAGCCCATCCCCAGATGAGGGGCGCAGGAAGCGCCTCAGCCAATCACCGTCCACGACCAGGCGAGAAGCCCATGGCAGGCTAGCTATGCCTCAGGAAGGATCGCGAGGCGCGGAGGGTCACGACGCGCCTCGGGACGGTTCACCTCCCCGATCGCCCTCACCACAAGGGCTCCACTGCTCGGGGCACTCAAGGACGTGGAAGGGGACGAAGCCGAGGGGGACGGCTCCTCACCCGTCTCCGTGAGCTCGACAGGAAGGGGCCTACAGGGCAAGGATCAGCAAGAGCAGCAGAAGAATCAGGAGCTGGAGAAGGAGAAGGCTTACTCATCAGTAGCGAAGTACTTCCTGCGCTTCAGCAGGCGACATGGGTAATCATCGCCCAGGGCCTCCCTTCTCTTCCGGAGGGCCTCAAAGTTCACGCGGAAGTGACCCAAGATTTGAGCGCGGGGGTCAGCCTGCGGCGAGGGAGGATCATCAAGGCGACCCGCGTCAGGGGCGTCCGCCTGACGCGCGCTGCTGATCGCCTCACCAAGAGAAGCAGCAGGGGCCTCGGGGGCTTCATCCGCAGGCGCTGCGGGCGGCTGCCTGCCGCCCTCAGCCACGGCGGCATGAGCCTCAGGAGCTGCCCCCTCACGAGCGTCGCCCGGTGCTGTCACCCCGGCGGGGGTCCCGTCGGCCTCTGGCGGCTCGTGCCTCCCTGCTCCGCCACTCGAGGAGGAGCCGCCTTGGCCAACTGGAAGGGCTGTCACCACCACTGGATTCTCGTGAGGCCCCTGGAGACCAGCAGGGTGCAACCCCCATTCATCGAAGATAGGCATCTGGTTCACCAAATCACCCCTGTTCCGGCAGAGTTACAGCAAGGCCCCTTCATGCCGGATGCCACCGGGGTTAGGATCGCCAGTCAGGACCAGGAGCACTTTCCTTAGCGCTTCAGGCGTCAGGTCTTCTTCCTGTAGCCTCATACGATCGCCAGGACCACTGAAGGCCCACATCCGGTGGAAATGGCGTTGGAGAGGAGCAATGCGGCGCATCAGGAACTCCTTCACCACCTTGGGCGCTGTCACAGCAAGCGGCCTCAGGAACGCGAAGCGGCGCCAGACAAAGATGAGCCGAGGGCTCGAAAGCGTCTCTGGCCCGGCTGAATTGGGGACAGCAGGCGAGGTCGGCTCAGATAGCAGGGGGCTGGGCACCCCCACATCCACGTACATCCACCTCTCGCGGAACTCAGCCGCGGGCGGAGGCAAGCTGAAGTCAATACCCGAGGCCGCTGTCTCGGGCGTGGCGATGAAGCTCACGCAAGCCGAGCATTGAGTGGAGTCGACAAGGCGCAGAGAGAAGAAGTGGCGCAGCAAGGCAACCGAGGGAAGGATGCCCATCATTGCCTCACAAACAAAGGTGAAGACCGAGTGGAGAGTAATGGACTCAGGACCCAGATGTATCATGTGGATCTGATAGTGGGAAAGCACAACATTGAAGAAATCAGAGAAGGGGGGAACCATCCCCGCCCACAGGGCGTCAGCGAAATACCGGACCTCGGTGACTATCCTTTCGATGGCGAAGTGGGACGCGGGCCAGGCCGTCGTCCTCAAGCATTCGTTGAAGGAGGTGGCCAGCGCCGAACTGACCATGCCCAAGCCCTCCAGATTGAGTATGATCGACGGGTCGACAGCAGAGGCCGCATGTGGCGGCGAGCGAGGCGAAGGCGCAGGTTTCTTCCCTTTCCCCTTCTTCGTCGGAGCCATGGCGATCGAAAGGGGGAAGGGGAGATTTGAGATTGGATTGGAAATGGAAGCTGGAGTTCGAGAGAGGGAAGGACTGGAGCGCACAAGCAACAAGAGGGGAGCGGATGTGTGCAGCAGCGTGTCCGCCTAGCAAGGCGCGAAATAAGGAGGCGTGGGGGAACAAAGGTCGCCCATGTCCAATCAACCGCCACGTCGCCCAAGACCGCAGGCTGTTAGGGCCCATGACGCCGCACTTGCCCTTCGCCTCGCCCGGTCAAGTTGGGGCGCGCCATGGGCCAGGGGGCTCTGTCGGTGTGCAGGAGCAGGGGTCCCCAGACTTGCCTGCCTGCGGCCTGCGGCGTGGCTCAAAGAAGGCCCAGGACAGCCCATCTTCATCAACACAAGCTCAAGACCCTCGCGAGGGGCCAAGCCTCGCGGGGCGGACAACCAAGAGCTTCCTCAGGCGCGGCCTCGTCAGGCTAGCTCATGAGGAGGCGGAGAGTTCAAGGCAGGGTACCTCGCGAGGTGCCCATGACGCAAGCCATGACGACCAAGGGCGCCAGTCGGGCGCCCGGTCGAGCGCCCGGCCAGCAGCGTCCTCCTTTCCTCTTTGGTGCAATGGGAGCAAGCGCAGGCGAGAGCATCAAGCAAAGTCATCCGTTTCGGTGCAACAAGACCAAGACCGGCCCCAACGGCTCGAAGGGAGTCATCATGGAGCCCAAGCAGGCGTCATCACCAGAGCCTTTGGCAGGCGAGGACCAACTTTAGTCAGGATAAGTGTACCCGTTGTTCCCCTTCAAAATGGCCAATTGTTGGCGCCCTTCCCGCTCAATATTTGGGAAGAGGCCCAGGGCCTTCGCCTATATAAGTAAAGCTAGCCACCACGGAGGGGGGACGGAGCATCCGCCATTCGGAATCCAGAGAGAGATAGAGACCCGATCCTCAAGCTAGAGCGACGGGACACCACTTAGCAGTTCATCGCTTCCAGCAAGAACAGACCCTCGCGAGGCTGTTCTTCCCCGTACTATTCTTCATCAGCCCCAGAGGCAATGCACCACACCACAAACTAGAGTAGGGTATTACACCACAACGGTGGCCCGAACTAGTATAAATCTTGCGTCTCTTGTGTTGTTCTTGCTAGTAGTTTAGGTCCCTGCGATTCGGCGAGGTACGAAGCGGTGGAGGGTTGGATATCCGTGCGCACCCCAGAGTTCGAACCTTAAGGGTCTGCCGGAACCCGAAATCCGACAACTACTACAACTGTAATGTGAAAATTTGGAAAATTCTAGTGGTCATTTAACCTTTTGAAGACATTTAAGTGATTTTCTAGCCATTTAATGACCTTAATTCAAATTTGAACTACATCTACATGCAGCACCTAACTATACCAGTTTGAAAAATCATATTTGTGTACTTGTGTGCGAGTTAATTCCATGTGCAGTAAATTAGAAGGAATTTTCGAACATATTTATCTCACGACATGGACACATGCATATGTATGCAAGGAGTGACATGGCATTTTAATTCGAAAAAATAAAGAAAATAACAGAAACACATGAAACCTTGCTTGATGTAATGTCATGCCACCAAGATGATGTGGTAAAAAATGGCATGTTTGACATAAGTTTGGACACACACCCCTCACAAACCGGAGCAACTCACTAGAAAGCTCGTGGTTCCGAGAGGGAACAATGCATGTTTGATGACGAACGGGAGATAGCTTCCTCTTACGGCCTTCCAATTTTTTCTATGTTTAACGTGCACTACTACAACTGTAATGTGAAAATTTGGAAAATTCTAGGGTTCATTTGACCTTTTAAAGAAAATTTTCTAGGAATTTAATGACGGTAATTCAAATTTGAACTACATCTACATGCAACGGGTAATCATAACGGTTTGAAAATTCATATTTGTATACTTGTGTGCGAGTCAATTCCATGTGCAGCAAAATAGAAGGAATTTTCCTCCATATTGGTCTCACGGCATGGGCACATGCATGGAGTGCCATGGCATTTTAATTCCCAAAAATTAAAAAATGATCAGAAAAACATGCAACCTTGCTTGATGTAATGTTATGGCACCAAGATGATGTGGTAGAAAACCAGAGCAACTCACTAGAAGGTTCGTGGTTCCGAGAGGGAACAATGCATGTTTGATGACGAACGGGAGATAGCTTCCTCTTACGGCCTTCAAATTTTTTCTACGTTTAATGTGCACTACCACAACTGTACTGTGAAAAATTGGAAAATTCTAGAGGTCATTTGACCTTTTAAAAACATTTAAGGGATTTCTTAGCCATTTAATGACCGTAATTCAAATTTGAACTACATCTGCAACGACTAACCATAACGGTTTGAAAAATCATAGTTGTGTACTTGTGTGCGAGTTAATTACATATGCAGTAAATTAGAAGGAATTTTCAAACATATTGGTCTCACGACATGGACACATGCATATGTATGCATGGAGTGCCATGGCATTTTAATTCCAAAAAATTAGAAAATGATCAGAAACACATGAAACCTTGCTTTATGTAATGTCATGCCACCAAGATGATGTGGTAAAAAAATTGGTATGTTTGACGAAAGTTTGGACACACACCCCTCACATACCGGAGCAACTCACTAGAAGGCTCGTGCTTCCGGGAGGGCACAATGCATGTTTGATGACGAACCGGAGATAGCTTCCTCTTCCTGCCTTCAAATTTCTTCTACGTTAAACGTGCTCTACTACAACTGTACTGTGAAAATTTGGAAAATTCTAGCTATCATTTGACCTTTTAAAGACATTTAAGTGATTTTCTAGGCATTTAATGACGGTAATTCAAATTTGAACTACATCTACATCCAACGCCTAACCATAATGGTTTGAAAAGTCATATTTGTATACTTGTGTGTGAGTTAATTCCATGTGTAGCAAAATAGAAGGAATTTTCTACCATATTGATCTCACGGCATGGGCACATGATGGAGTGCCATGGCATTTTAATTCCCAAAAATTAAAAAATGATCGAAGAACATGCAACCTTGCTTCATGTAATGTCATGGCACCAAGATGATGTGGTAGAAAAATTGGCATGTTTGACTAAAGTTTGGACACACCCCCTCAAAAACCGGAGCAACTCACTAGATGGTACGTGGTTCCGAGAGGGAACAATGCATGTTTGATGGCAAACAGGAGATAGCTTCCTCTTACGGCCTTCAATTTTTTTTCTATGTTTAACGGGCACTAATACAACTGTCATGTGAAAAATTGGAAAATTTCAGGGGTCTTTGACCTTTTAAAGACATTTAAGTGATTTTTGGCCATTTTATGACATTAATGCAAATTTGAACTGCATCTACATGCAACGCTAACCATAACGGTTTGAAATATCATATTTGTGTACTTATGTGCTAGTTAAAAAAATCATCAGACGATGTAAATATCTGGTGTTCAGACAAGAAAATGTAAATATCTGTCAAGACGACCGGCCCCCACACAATTGGCACTCTATCTCGCGGCTCAAGGTTTGGTAGGTGAGTGGAAGGGATCATTAATCAGACACGGTTCTGTATTGGAAACCGTCAGCTATTATGTTCACACACAGATTTTGCTGCGGGAATCGTGTGTACTTCAAACTTTAGTACTCGTAAATTCTGGCGACCGACATGTGTATTGTTCCCGTCGATCTAGATTCCGGCCGCCAATAAACACTACCTTGCTCACGTCGTCCCGCCTGCATTCTCATCTACATCCTCCCCTCGCTCGCCCTCTCTCTCTCTCTCTCTCTCTCTCTCTCTCTCTCTCAAATCTCTGCCATGGCACCGCCGGTCTGCCCACGCGCCGACGAGGAGTCACCGCCCCCCGAGGACGCTCACTCGAATGGCAGCGACGAGGACCCCTACGCGCCACCGGACGAGGTTGTGCTGGACCCCCCAACTTTGGATTGGTTTTGGGGCCAGTACAATCTTTGTCTGTGGAAGTCGCTGCCGCCGGCTGATAAAGCCAGTTAAGTGTCGTTCAAGAAGGAGATGGCGGAGGAGGAAGCCAGGTAACAGGCGGCCTGTGAAGCCTGTGATGTCGCCTAGAAAAAGGAGGCGTCGTAGCTTTGGGGGTGGGCGCGTCGTCGTGCGCAGGAGGTGTACGAAGACAGGTACTTCGCGAGGAAGGTCAAAGGTGCTGGGTGCGTCGTTGCTGCATGGAGGTGGGCCGATAAGCTCCAGCGTGCCACCGATGAGGAGCTCCGGTGGGCACCCAACAAAATGGCAAGATTATTCGCGCTCGTCCGCCAAAGAAGAGGCAGATCGAGACGCTCAAGCTCTGAGGCGGAGGAGGCGGAGTATCGCCTCAAGACTGGGAAGACACCACGCACTAGGGAGCCTCTTTAGGGGCTGCCGGAATATCGCCCTGTGAAGGATTATTAGTTTTAGTATTGTTCATTTTCAATTTTATGCATTGTACCTATTAGTTAAGTATCATCACGTATATGTGATGATATTATATATATATATATATATATATATATATATATTCAGTGATGAACTAATGAACAATTAATATATATATATATATTATGAATTCGATTTTCTATCTGTTTTGGTATACTAATTTGAATCTAGCTGTTATCATCCACATATACAGAATTGAAAGCGTATATACTCACATTGAAACAGAACATATAAGAATGGAAAACAGAGTACACACGTTGAAACAGAGGAATAAACAGAGCAATACTATGAGTGCTTTGAATACATAGCTATCCATGTCGAAACGAATCAAAAAAATAAAACGCGTCCATGAGACCATGACCAGCAGCCCTTGCCTATGGTAGCTCTTTGCTTTGCCTGACCTCGTGCAGGCGTTCGTCCAAGCGGTCGACACGCTCGTGGGACATCTGGAGCGCGATATCGAGCTCCAAGTTGGCAATTTCATCGGAGAAGACCAGCTCGAGGATGCGACGGCCATGTTCCTCTATTGCGCCCAGGTGGACACCTGGGCCAAGGAGGTGGTCGAGCCTACCGACCAGCGCGTTGGCATCGAGCGGGTCGCGGACAAGGCGAATGGCGCGACCCATGCGAATGGCGCGGCGGGCGTCCGATGCAAGTATGGCGCGGCCGGCCTCTGATGCAAGTACAGCGTAGAGGTCCTCTACCCACACGTGGCGAGGAATGGGGGTACTTACGGGACGTGTACCTAGCTGCGACGCCGTGCCAACAGCAGGCAAGCATCGATGGATCTGCTCTTGTTGTGCGGCGCGCCGCGCATCTCGCTCTGCGGCACCCCAACGGTCTCACCTTGCAGTGAGCCGCAGCCTATTGGCGCGGACGTGCCTAGCTTGCTCTGTGACGCGCCATCGGTCATGTTGTGCGGCGAGCTGCAGCCCGTCAGTGCGGACATGCTGATCTTGATCCGTGGCGCTCAAGTGCCATGCGCCAAAGGTCTGCTCAACCTTGGCGATGATGCGCATCACGACGTCGTCCATCGCGTTGCCGGGGAGCGCCTCGGCCTCGACAGGCCGTGTCGCCTGCTCGTTTTCCTTGTCGACGAGGTTGATGGCAGAGGCGCCGCTTTGGTGGGTTGGCATGCTTGGAACAGGTGGATGTGCTACAGGCTGCACTTGTCACCTCCGTGCGTCGCACGCCGCCTAGGTTTATGCACAATATCGCTGGGTGGCGAGAAATAGGCGAGGAAATGGCGGGAAATGGTGGCGTGTTCATAAAATGCCATCAATTAATGGAAACTTAGCATAGAAGGAACATCGAGCTAGCACAAGAAGTAGATGATCAGATGAACACGGACCACACTAGGGAACCCGTCGGATGAATTCATCAATCGCAAACGGTTGAATACTAGCAAGCGTTTGCCCACAACACACACGGCTTATTCCATAACAAACAGGTTGGCTGTATCAACTGTATGCCATGTATCGCACATTGTCAAAAAGTAATGTGGTAGACCTTCTTTAACATGTGTTAATAAAAACAAGGCCCTCGAGGTTAAATTAACTCATTGGATGGGTCATGTCAGTCATTTAATTTGACAGATATGAGCCATCCTATCCGTTAATTTAACATCAACATAACTTCCCATCCAGTCACCCATCTGATGGCTGCTCCAGCCTGAGCACACTTAACTTGAGAGTTCTCTTACATGAGCTACTAGTGGAACAGCTAGTCCTTCCTGATATAGGATGCCTCTTCACATCCTTATGGCGTATCCAGATGACCGCCCGTCCCCCAATGGCCAATAGATGTTGTGTAGATAGATCATATCACATACGTCTTATTAGAAGCAATCGTCTGTGTTATTATCGGTCTTCGCACATTTACGATTCTGAGACACTGCTTGCCGCGTATCACACACATCTTGATATATTGAACCGTTTATGTTCTCTTGTCTCAACGCAAACAGTTCATCTGAGTGAACCGCATGCCGTATATCGCACACACCTTGATCTAGATGACCGTTTCTTTTGTGTTGCCTAATCACAAACAGTTCATCTGAGTGAACCGTATGCTGTATATCGCACACACCTTCATTTGGATGCCCATTTGTTTTGTTCCTCCTCATTGCAAACAGTTAATTGAACTCAACCATATGCCCTGCAGCGCACTCGCAAATAAAATCTTAACCATGTTTGATGCATCCTCCATCGCAAATGTTTTGCATGTTTTTTGACGGTTTTTTACACCACCGTTTGTGATTATTGCATCGCACACACTTTCGTTGAAGGGTCTCTGATCGTAGTGTCGCGTTAGCAGCATCCTGCTGTAGTGCAAACCATTTTGTCCAAATCATTAGGTTTGTCATTTTGTTGACTCTTCCCTGTAACTCGAATAGAACAATCGAAAACATTGAGCCCGGGATTGTCTTCACCCACCTCTTTGCTAAGCTGATCAGCTGTTTCAATGTATTTTGAGCAGAATGTCAATGCTTCTTTAGCAATGTAGGCCTCTGCAATGGAACCCTCAGGTTTAGCTCTGTTCCTAACATAGCCCTTGAAAGTGCCTAGCCTCCTTTCAATAGGGTATATTCAGCCATACTGTACCGGACCTCTAAGTAGTGCCTCATCAGGTAGATGAACATCCAAATGCACCATCACATCAAAGAAAGTTGGAGGATATATCTTCTCAAGGTCGCATAGGATAGTTGGTATCTTTTCTCTAAGACGCTCCAAAGCATCTATCCTGATATTTCTACTACAGAGTTCCTTGAAGAATTGTCCCAACTCCGCAACTGCTGTGTATAAGTCAGGGCGTCCCAATCCTCTAAGGATAACAGGTAAAACCCTTTGAAGTAGGGCGTGGCAGTCATGATTTTTCAACCCTTGTACCTTGTTTCCATCTGCACTGACTCTCCTTTCAGGGTTGGAAGCAAATCCATGTGGGAATTTCACATGTGACAGGACCTCGCAGAATTCATTTCTTTTTACCTTGTCCAAGACGTAAACAGCTGGTACCATATCCCGTGATGCACCATCATCTTTCACTTGCAAATCAGATCTGATACCCAGGTGTGTCAAATCAATCCTAGATTTTAAGGTATCTTTCGTCTTGCCTTCAATATTAAGAAGTGTGCTGATAATGATGTGTCATATATTTTTCTCGATGTGCATCACATCAAGATTATGCCGCAGATCCAAATCTTTCCAATAATCCAAATCCCACAAAGTGGGCCTGCGGGTAAACAATAATCTCTCTTCTGCCCTGCCATGCTTCCTTTTCCCGCTACCATTATCAGGATGGTTTCCTGGTGTAATATGCCTGACCTTCTCTAATTCCACTTGCAACTCATCTACGGTGAGCCTCTTTAGCGCATCACGGTTTTCATGCTTTGCATTGAACACATATGTTCGGTATTTTGTAGGACACGGCTTGTCCTTGGCAAGGAAATGGCGGTGTCCAATGTAACAGATCTTGCTAAGTATTGCGTATGATAGCAGATTCCTCTCAAAGCGTACACATGCATTGTAGCCATGTGTTATTCGCCCTGACATAGTGCCCAAAGCCAGATAATCATGGATGCACCAAATTATAACAGCACGCAGAAAGAAATCAGCTGGTGGGCTGCTATATAGGTCTCGAGTGAGAACACCCCTCCATAGCTGTTGAAGTTCCTCCACAAGAGGCTCCATGAATAAATCAAAATCCTTTCCAGGACTTTTTGGACCTGGGATGAGCAAGGCCATCATGTAGTTTGATTCTTTGGTGCAGACATTTGGAGGCATGTTGTAAGGGATAACAAGCACTGGCCACATGCTATATGTGTCGCGCTGGTGGCCAAATAGGTTAAATCCATCTGAAGCTAAGCCAAGTCTAATGTTTCTCGGGTCAGCAGCAAACTTTTTGTGTTTCTGATTGAAGCTTTTGCAATTACTACCATGGGATGGATGGCTCGTTACATTCTGATCTCTGTACTCCTAGATCCTAGAATGCCACACTACATCCTCTCTTGTTTCATCATCATGAAACAACCTCTGCAATCTTGGTATAATTGGAAAATGTCTCAGAACATTATGAGGAATCCTCTTCACAGCATCACCATCTTTCCATCTTGATGATTTGCATTTTGGGAATTCACATAAGTTGGCATAATCCTTCTGGAAGAGAACACAATTATTCTTACAAACATGGATCATATCATACACAGTTCCAACTGCACGAAGGAAATTCTTCATTTTACTGTAGGTGTGTGGTAGCTCAGACGCATCTGGGAAAGATTTGCGGAAAGCAGCCAACATCAAATTGAATGAATTGTTGGTCATCTGCTCGGATGTTTTCACCTGAAGAAAGGTGACCATAGCTGAGAATTCTGACAACTTATTTCCTTGGGTGATAGCCACGTTGCATTTTTCCAACATGCGCCTACCGTCTTTCTTCTGCAAGAGAAAGTTGACGAAATGCACGAGCATTTCGTAGCATTGTTTCAATGTTGGTCAAACTCACTGGCTCCGCCACCACCACCTCCTCCTCCTCTTCCACCTTAGCATCAGTCAGATCAAGATGGCGATCTGCTGCTTCCACATAGTCAGTAACATTGATGTTCACAGGTTCACCATGATGAAGCAACCAAATATATGTGACCGACATCCCATACAAGTGTAGATGATTTTGCACAGTTGACTAGGTTCTTGTAACTGAATTCATACAACTGCTACATGGGCAGAGCACATCGATTTCGGACCACCGTACTCAGCTATGATAAAGTTCATGAAGTTTTCAACCCCCTCGACATATGCAGCGGAGAATCTTTGAGAAAAAGTTATCCAAGTCCTGTCCATCTGTTAGACATACAAATTAGTTCTTCTACTAGATATTACAGGAAAAACATATATGTTTTTTTATGAAGTCTAGAAAAAAATACCTAGGTCGATGTCTAAAGCTATGGCAAGATATTTGGACAAGCAGATATAAGTAACAAAATATATGTAAAGCTAATTCAGCAAACAGATTTGAGTGCTAAATTATGGCAGGCTCTTTTAGCAATCAATGAGGCCGAGCACACAGCCATCGAACACCATCGTAGCAACAAAGATCGAGTATAAAATGGTGTAGAACTATTTCACCTAACATATTGTCTACTAGACCATGGCAATCTACGTCACAATAAATATATGGCAGGCCCCGCCCCGCTGGCACCGAGGCGGAGGACCTCGCCGGCTTCGGCGAGGCCCTACTCCACCAAGGCGCCGCCCCACCAACAACGAGGCAAAGGACAACGTCGGCTCAGCCGAGCCCCCACCCTGCCGGCAACGAGGGGGAGGATTTCCCAGCTCCATCGAGGCGCCGCCCCGCCGGCAACGAGATAGAGGACATCGCCGGCTCTGTCAAGGCTCCGCCCCGATGCCAATGAGGCGCCGCCACACAGAAAACGAGGAAGAGTAGAACACGGTAGGTCGCCGCCGCTCGGGTCCAAGTAAGGCCACCGCTGCTACCCTCCGGTTGAAGCCAAGCTAGGTGGGTTGACCATTGACGGCCGATTAGCTTATTGGCGGCAACGTGGAGTCGAAGAGCTATGTTGGAGAAGGACGCTGCTTCAGTTACTTAACTGTTGGTGCAGTTGGGTCACTGACACGTGGGCCAAACAGGCATCTAGGCTACATATCAGTTAGGCAACTGCACCTGCAGTTAAGTCACTGAAGCTTAGTCCGCTGGGGAAGAAGCTTCTGTTCGGCTCAGCCGGACATAGGTGGGTAACTTCGGTTAATTAATTATACCTCCAGCGCACCCCTTTTATGTTGAAGAATGTATGAAATGTAAGGAAATCCGGCATGTTTATATGAAATCCGACCATGTATGAATGAATTTAGTTCGATTAGTTCGAATTGTTTTCTCACTGGCATTGGATGAACACGCAAAACAATACGTACTAGCATTATTCCCAGGGTGACCACCTCGTTTGCAGCAGTGTCACATGTACTCCCTCTGGTCCTTTTTAGTTTGCATAGAATTTTTGTGTGCGGTCAAAGTATGTCTACTTTGACCAATCTTATCAAAAAGAAGTATGAACATTTACAATGTAAAATCAACTGACCTGAAAGAAATCTAATATGCGAAGTAAAAAGGAACAGAGGGAGTACAAAGAGTTTGAGCAGCTTTTTAGCTTTCCTGTACATCGCAATCAAACACATGGGCCTGGCAATTCATAGAGAACATTCAAAACAATTGATGATTATGTATCTCAGCGATTCACATGTCAGAGCCAATATTTACTTCACACCTAAAGAATAAAGAAAAATCGATCGATGCTGCTGATAGCAAATGCGTCCCATTCGAAAATATCAAATGCATGTCTTCTTGCTAACATCAAGGAGCAAAATTTGACAAGGTTGTCCCATTCCAAAATGTCAAATGCGTGTTGTTTTGCGTACATCAATGAGCAAACTTTGACAAGGTTTTCCCATTCCAAAATATCAAATGCCTACGATTGTGGAATGGGCAGGGTTTTCCATCAGTTCGGACATTGACATGGCACCTCATGCTAAATAAACCAGCTGTTCTTTTTTGTGCAGTTCCACCAAAATCAACCAAATTCGTGCATAGCTTGTATGATTTCGCCTTTATATGTTGCAACGCCTTGAACATATTGGCACCTCATTTCTTGTGATGGAAATGAATGATTTGATTATTCGTGAACATTTTGTGCAGTTCCCATTGAAATCAAGATGAGCACCCCTGTTTGGACAAAAACAAAAAAAAGTCATTATTATAAAGAAAAATTTACTTTGAATTGACAGTTTAAACATGCACCTACATGGTCCATGTAGAGCACACTTTTTAAAAATGGAACTCACCAGAAAGAATCCTAGAACAACATTGTACTTGCGCATCACAGCAAAAAAGATGGAGATCTGTCAGTCCTTCTGAGCTAAAGTTAGTTTGGTCTTGTGGGGAGTAATGTAACCATCCTTTAACTTCTCCTTCCGATGGGAAGATAGATAGGGCTTCTTCATCCTGGCATAATCGGAACTAGTCACTTCACGTACTCCATATTCTTCTTCAGAGGAGGATGATCCTGTTGTGCAAAGACAAGAGGACAACTAAATGCTAGCATCCCTGTTTGCTCGAAAAAAGGAAAGGAAATATTTAACAGCACCGATGAAGCACTTCTCAAGGACAATACCACTTTCTCATGACAGTATCTAAACAGTAGACAACACCAATAGAGATGACAAAGCTCAATCATATGGATGAAATCCTTGGGTGAGTACCAACCTTTGTCAGGAGGCTTATTGTGTAGAGCATACAGATCAAGCACTTCTTCGGGACCATCTGTTGTTATCTACTGTGGTTGCCATGCTTACTATATACTCCTCGATTAGTTTAATGTTTCCAACATCTTCTTGTGCAGTTCCACTAAAATATATGGTATCTTCAAAGAAGATCCCTATTTGCACAACTAGAGATAATTACATATTACATTAAGGTGGCATCAAATCAGTGGCAAAATAATTGCTCGTTCCAGCCATAGAAATAAATTAAGATGCAAAACTATATCATTACTTGTGTCATCACAGTTCCAGTGCTTCATTACAAAGACCGGAGTTGATTTTTGTTTTTCTTCCGCTTGTTCTTCCCCTTCATCACTTGGTTCAATAACAGACAAGCTTCGCCTTCAATGTAAGATTTGGCATGTTAAATAGGGAGCACAAGTATAGCACTAAACAACGAGATTAATTTTCTGATGAAAGTGGCAAAAAATAGGCCAACAGTTGTGAAATATCCTTATCTTATCTCAATGGGATATTATGGTGCACATACAAATTGGAAGTCTTGTCTCCATTTGTGTAGTTCACTAAAATCAATCAACATTACCGTACAAGTAGCACAACATATGAAATCACACAGCACAATCATGTGAAATAAGGCTAGTACTGACCTCTCATGACGCGGAATTCAAACAACTCACAAGAAGAAGATCTGAACCAAATTTGCCAACACAGATAGGAAGTAAGATCTCCTCTTATGCAGCTCCACTAAGATCAAGCAATAAGGCAATGTTGCCGTGTGACATTTTGGTTGAACTGCATAAAACACTTTTAAAACAAAAGTGTTTTGTGTAGTGCAACAAAAGGTCACAATAGAAACGAGGTGAAGTAGATAACCTTGTTTACATAGAGGTGCAAAGGAAACAACTAGTGGTAAATAACGGTGGATGACACAGAAGCCAACAAAAAGAAGCACCTAACTTATCTAAATGGGAAAGAAAGCAAGACAATAGCATTTCTCAAACGGTGGTATTGATTCATATTAACAGAGAGATTATATTAACAATAAAATTCATTAAACATGTAATTTGCTTTTAACTGTGACATTGCATGAATTTTCCAGCGGCATTATTAGAGGGTGTTTGTTTACAGGGACTTTTTGGTGTAGGGACTAAAAAGGTCCCTTTCAGTCACATCTAAACCAAACAGGAGGGACTTTTAGGGACTAAAAGTGGGCATTTGGGACTAAATAAAAAAGACCCCGAGGGAGAGTATTTTTGGGACATTTTCCAACAGTTGCCCCTGCCCCGCATCGCACCTTATCTCTATTAGTTCATTACTAGGGGTAACATGGTCTTTTAGCATGTCATTTAATAACCTCTAGTCCATGTTTAGTCCCTGGAACCAAGCAGGTTGGGACTAGGGACTTTTTAGTTTGGACTAAAAAAAACTCCTAGGACTTTTTAACCAAACAGGGCCTTAGATAAACAACAACTAAAGAGTTGCACGGGACAGTGGATGCACCAGCACCATGTGCATCTACCGATGTACAAAGGGGTGATGCACAGTCTGTTGCAAAAAAGAACAAACAACCAAGGAGCATATTTGTGTTGGTCCCAGTTTTGTTATCTTTAGAAACCTATCCCTATGTGAGCGCAACAAATCTAGTCCTGCTCAAACTCTACAGCCTTGTCCCTAAAAAAAAGATCAGTTTGTTACAGATGTGCGTACTGCGTTTGTCATTGTTTTCCCTTTTCGACCAACGTAGGTGTTGGATAGCCAGTCTGTACTAGTACTTTCCCCATTCCTTTCCTCTTTGAACCACGTCCTAGATTCATGCTATAAAACTTTCCCCACTACTTCCCCCTTCCTTTCCTTTTTGAACCACGTCCTAGATTCATGCTATGCAACTTTCCCCACTACTTTCCCCCATTCCTTTCCTATTTGAACCATGTCCTAGATTCATGCTATACAACTTTCCCCACTACTTTCCTGATTGATCCAACACCTAGATTTGAGTGCAGAAGCGGAAAAAGCCAACATGCAGCTAGAGCAATGCATGTGGAATAAGTAAATTATACCTTAAGGTTCTTGGGGTGTGTTTCGGTGGGCGACCGGAGGCCGTTCTGCCCACACTATGTACGGCAGGGAAGAAGAAGGGGTCGTAGGCCCTCCCGCGCCACAGCTGGGTGAAAGAGAACAACTGCGCCATTAGTGGATTCCCTCCCTGGCCAACGGCGATAGCGTTAAGCCTCCTTCCCTTCCCGGCGGACAAATCCTGACAGCTCTTTGATCAGCAGTGAGGGGAGAGAGAGAGAGGCCAATGAATTCTTGTTTAGATCTGGAGAGGGTGAGAGAGTGTGAATAGAGCAACTACAAGCGCTGAGGCTCCAGCGTGTATATATATAGTGGAGAGAGAGCGTGAAGAGTGCAAACCCTAGAAAACAAGCGCCGAGGCTGCATCGTTACGTGATGAGGTGATTATACAGTCACTACGAGATTGTATAGCTCCATATCCATCCATTTTGACCAGTCAAAGAATCCTCCTGGCACCACCCCAGATCACTTTCTCTCTCTGTCATGCGGGGCCTTCCTGTCATTGGGTGGAAGAAAGAAGTCGAAGAAAAACAAAATTATGCTCAAGTGTGGTTATCGAACCCGAGACCTCAAGTTTGATTAGGGAATAGGCTAACCAGCTACACCACCCTCACATTATGTTTAACGAGAGGAAAATAACCTTTTATACATTCCTGCATTCATCTGACAAGCATGTCGTGTTTTTTTTGCGTGGGAGTCATTGGGATTTAAATCATAATCGTGTCTTGTGGCTTTGGTGGTAAGGTCCTTTTGGATTTAAAGCAGTGTTGGTAGTACAGAAATAATGCAGCCTTAATCAACTTACCTCTCTCCATGTAGTACGTTGAGTCCCACGAGTCAGAGGGTGAAGCAAACAAGTTAATAAGAAAAATGAAAAGCGCCAGCGGTGTATCTTACCTCACACATCTCGCTACTGCTCGTGAACACTGTCCAATTGATCCCTCTGTTCACTCACGTACTATTTTAAGTGAATCCTTAATATAACATGCACACAATTTTGGGCACTTGTATTCGACCTAAGTCAGTGTGCCACCGTATCTCGTACTACTCCCTCCGTCTAGGTGTAATAAGTCACGTTAGAAGGTACAGCGGGACCAAGGTGCAAGAAGATTGGAGGAGAAGGAGAAACTTGACCGGTCCTTCCTCCAATCAAAGCCCTAATTTCTGTCTCTAAACGCAACAATTAATCACAACAACTAAGAGATGCCGTTTTAGCTACCATCAGGGCCACGTATTAACTCGCATGCAAGCCGACTTTGATTTCTTGACTGGTCAACGCGTAGTTGCGCTCCATGCATTGGTTTTCTGGGCGAGATAACAAGGCGGAGTAAGGAGCATTTGGTTACATTGCTTAGGCTAGTTATAGTGGTGAGTAACTTGGACTAGTAACATGCATATGTTACTAGTATGTGTTACTACCTTCATAGTGGGTAGTAACATATGGATGGTAACATGCAAGTCTTCATTAATTGAGATATAGACTCATTTTACCTTGGGGTGTGTTATGTTACAGTAACATATTATGTTACCACAAGCATCTCTTTCCTCATTAACTCCATGCCACATCAGCAATTTTTTCTTTGGATGTGCTATGTTACTACCTAAGTTACTCCTACTATGTCTAGCCTTAGTAAGGAAATTGCTCGGCTAGCCCAGCTAGCCAGCTTTCGCTATGCCAACCTTGCCTACTCAAACGGTTTAGTTCTTTTTCTTACCAGCCTTGCCCCATGAAAATCATTGTCATGAGTGGGTCGCCGATTTTTCCGTGCGCGAAGTTTGCCGTCGGAAGCGAGCCGATCTGGCTCTCCTGAGCTAGCAAGGTTTTTCTAGCCCACCCAAGCTAGCTGGCCCACAAAAGCTAACATATTTTAACAGTTCCAAATGCCTAACCTTGCTCGGCTAGGCTATAAACTGTTCTTGCTAAGGATCCAAATGCTCCCTAAGTAACAATGCTCGCTAGCAACGAGACCAGGAGGGGATTAAGATGCGAAGTTAATAGACGACGCCTAAACTTTTTGAGAATATCTGATTTTCATAAGATGACTTAACACCTGGACGGAGGGAGTACTACTCCTCAGTCCAGGTTTGATGGAATATTTGTCACCTGTTCTCTTCTTGTACGTACTCCATTTGTATCTCACTTCCTGCGGCTTTGCACTCGCATGATATTCCTCTTCTATGAACCTGTGTGTGCGTGTGCGTGTGTGTGTGCTTGTGTTTAACAGCATGTGTGTGTTAGAGAGAGCGACACATCGACCTACTCCTACAGAGAGATGGTGTGTAGTGTACGATTTAGCCGGGAGAGTCACTGCATCCTCTCATTTCCGGGCGTCTGGTCAGGACAGGCGGACAACTGCCACGCCCGCTCCTGACCAGCCTGGCCCACTCAAAGCCCCTCCATCGCCCTCGCACGCTTCCCGCCCGAAATGGTTAGTGCCGCTCTAAAGAATCAGTGTTGCATTCATGCCCGGCAGAGCGGACGCGACCTCTCACTGGCACCTGTGTTGAAGGGAGAAGCAGATTCAAGAGTGATGGCTGCTTCGTCCGTCCAACTTACTGCTGGGTCTATGTGATTTGATGGCTCATTGGTCATTATTACTAAGGTGGTGCGACTGCTGGACGTCCCATGATTTCGACGAAAGGAGGTACTACTAGATTACAATTTTCTCCATTCTTACAGCGGAGGAGTGCGAAAGCAAAGAAAACACGCAGGCTCAGTGATTACATGGCCCACCTCACACTATCACCATATTTTCTGGACACCGTGCGACACCTAACTCTTTACATAGTACTAGTATAGTACGTACTGTAATTTCTCATCGAGATAAATTTGTACAATGCTATGAAGCTTCCAACTTCTATTTCATGTATCTTGCGTCCAAGGTTGCCCGTCGCAACATTTCATCAAATACAAAGGAGACTAACATGCATGCTATTGCATCTCAATGATTGACAGATCATAGCCAATATGTACTCCCTCCATTCCAAAATAAGTGTCTCAACTTTATGCAAACTTTAGTACAAAGTTGTACTACTACTAAAGTTAACACTTATTTTGGAACAGAGATAGCTAAAGAAAAAAATGATCCATCCAGTCCCTAGCCCTTGAACCGTAAACCCTAACCAGGCTTTAATTTGTTGGTGATGTTGGAGCTTCCCAATGTGGCACCCTGGCTCAGAGCAACCGGTTTACCATGCATTGCCAGCCCAGAGACCACGTCTTCTGGCAACACACAACATCTTGGTACAGAAACAACCGCTTTATTGATGCTAGCGGATCATAGTTTATATTACAACGGTGGCGAGGCCAAGGGGCACACACGGTGCGGCTGAACAATATGTACATTATTTAGTGATCATAAAGGGGCCTCAATCATAACAACTACGTGGCAGCGGTACAACGTCATAGTGGAACTCCATAGCACAGGGACACCAATGTGGACAGGACCTAGACTCGTACAACACTCCTTTCCAACAAGACTTTCCTGAAAGCTAGCATGACACGCCAGGTCAGTACATTGAATGTAGTAGCAAGCTCACAACAATCATAAACATAATGATAACAACATTATGATACTTAACCAATTAGCAATGCAACAACATATCATACATGTTGTGATCATGAGCTCGTGATAAAAATTCCTTGGACTTGCTTACCAATGGTGATCGCTCTCGGATCACAAATGGGCCAACCTCGTGGTCTTGGATTGGGTTACCTTGTAACCAAACGGTGATCTTTCCGGCAATCACAACCATGACCAACACTTGGTCTCAAACGGTGATCTTTCCGGTGATCACAACCATGACCAACTCTTGGTCTCAAACGGTGATCTTTACGGGGATCACAACCATGACCAACATTTGGTCTCAAATGGCAAGATGGTTTACCTACCATCATCTTCTCAACAGTGCGACGTTCATAACTTAGTGTCCAAGATTAATTTAAACATTGACCCATGGTGTGACATACTTTCGAGCGTGTCTGTAACCGTGGCTCGGCTATTGATAGATTTAATACAGTCTGCAGAGGTAGCACAATGTACCCACACCATTGAACCCATGGCCTCACACTCCCATTCAGGTGGACCAACGACATTCCGGCGAAACCCCTCCATTGCCATGACACTCTCTCGGCCACTCCGACTCACTCCCCACTGGGCTAGTCCTGGGTGACCCCGTGTCTACCAAAGACACCAACGACCATCGTCGTGGCAAAACATAAACGGTCCCAAACAGGGACAAGGTCCCGTAACATCAACAACGGGCACACAAGGTTATGTCTGCTTACCGGGCCAGGGTACCGCACGCCCATAACCTTCCCTCGTTGGAGGCACCGACCAGAGGCATGACAACGGACCGAATAAAGGCCTTCCCATAAAGGCAAATGTGGTTGCACTGGGAAAACATGATTCAGTGGCACCATGACCCGGTCAACGATATATTCAAGTCGAGTTATTAGCAGGTTCAACTTAACTTGAAAGTAACCGGTGTCATAACATGCCATGAAAGTGCAACACAAATATATGCATCATATATCATCGAAAATAACTGGGTCAACTATATCCACACTAAGCATAGACATCAACAACTCATAACACTTCCCTGGTTATGATTAACCATCACTTTAAACAGAATCTTTACTTAGCAAATTTTTCATTTATTTCATTTAAGAAAATAACTCACAAATAATTACTTATATCCATAACCATATTACTTCTTCATAACAAATATTACTTCTAGTTACTTAACCAAAATATTTAGCTTCAAACTTTCTGTAAACTAAGCATATCAACTTAAACAAGCAACCAATCAGAATATAAATAATATAATAGTAATTTTAAATGCATGGATTAAATCATTAATTCAAGTTGAAAAATCCCAAATATTGTAACGGCACCATGAAAATGTTGTTGTGGCTTGCCTTAGTGCAGATGATGTTCACCATCCTTCTGGTGATCCTCAAGACAAGCTTCACTCTCTGAAAATAATTATAAGCACCAAAAGAAAATAGCAAGAACCCTTCTGAAATCCACCAGAAAATCTATATAGCAGAGAAAAATCTCATTTTTGGTGAGCTGCTAGATTTCTTTAGAAAGAATACAATGCAAAAAGAATCAATTCATTTGGACTTATGGTTAAAAAGTTTTGGCTGTTTGAAGTTCTCTGGATAGAATTAAATTTGAATTAAATTAAAATAGAATTGAGGGGGGTGACGTCGAAGGAGTAAAACTCGTGGGCGCCACCACTCGTACCACTTTCTACGAGATCATGGAGTGTGTGTGAGGAGTGGATGATGCTCGAGGAGGCTAGGGAGGTCTCAATTTATAGCCGAGCGTCGAGAGGGGATTGGGCTCCGCCGGAGGACACCTGGACACGGCGCCCAGTGACGAACAGCGTCGGTGAGCGAGGGGGAAGGCGACGCAGCTCACACGGGAACTGTGGGCGAGCGGAGACGAGCACAGGGGCGAGAGGGTGGCGACGAACACGGCGCAGCAGCATCGCTGTTGGCTGACCGCGTCTGCGTTTCGCCGCGGCGAAGCTCCGCGCCGGGCAGCGCCTGTGGAGGGAGTTAAGAAGGTCGGGACAAAGATCATGGCGAAGTTTGGCAAGGCTTGGCAGGCGGGGAAGCAAGCACGTGATCAACAGAGGCGCGGGCGCGACGCAGAGCGCTTCGGCCGCATGCCACACGCTTGGACGAACGCGGTCACCGCGTGAACTATGACATCAGGCCGAGCTAAGCCTAAACTTCATGTCTGGCGTGTAGTTCGTGGTAGATTGGGAGGTTACCACGCTTTGGTTTGAGCTCAGATGCAGTAGAATAGATTTCAACTTCCTGGTAAGTTTCTGGTCAGTAACTTTGAGAGCTTACTATTGTCAAACTACTGAGAGTTGGGAGCTGGGCTCTGGAGGTTAGAAATCATCTACTAAGGTGATGATGCACAAGAAAAATCAGCCACAGTAGAGCAAGTAAAATGGTAGTTGATGTAGAAACCACCATTTCTGTCCAAAACAGAAAATATTTTCTGTAGCAAAAATATTCCAAAAAGTGATGAAATATTTTTGCTCAGGAAGGTGCCCTAGGGTTTAAAGAATACTTGGGAATTTTCTCAGATTTTTGTGGGCAAGAAAAATTGGGGTTGCTTTGGAGCATAGTGAGCTAGCTAGGGTTTTAGAGAGGGAAATGAATATTTTCCTTTAATAAAAATATTCAAGATATTATTTTGAGGTGAACCAGAGAGGAAATGATAGTTCGAGAGGTAAATGAGGCACTTGGGTGAAAGCCAAGGGGTACCCAAGTGTTTAAGTCCATCTGAAAAGATTCAAAACTCCAAATTTTAAAACCAAACCAACTGAAAATCAGGCAAAGAGAAGAGGGCAAAAACCAGGTTGTCACAAACCTCCCCCACTTAGGATGAATCTCGTCCTCGAGATTCGGTTGCTTGGGAAAACCATTCTAGATAATATGCCTTTAGAAATTCTTCTCGTTCCCAAGTTGATTCTGCCTCTGTGTGATGCTCCCACTGAACTTTGTAAAACTTCCTTACTTTACTACGAGTGACCATTTCCATCCGATCCAAAATTCTGACCGGTCTCTCTTCATATGTTAAATCCTTTGCCAACTCTATTTCAGTCATAGCAGTCTTTTTCTCAGGCGGCGATATGCATCACCTCAACTATGAAACACGAAACACATTGTGCACTTCCGACAATTCGGGGGGTAGTTCCAATTGATATGCAACAGTACCCACTCTGGGCATAACTGGAAATGGACCAATAAATCTGGGTGCCAACTTTCCACGAGTCTGGAAGCTCTTGATTCCTTTCATAGGAGTGACTCGGAGGTATACGTGTTCTCCGGGTTCAAAACTGATCTGTCGGTGCTTTGCATCATAATAACTCTTTTGTCGCGATTTGGCCAATTGCAATCTGTCTCAGATTTCCTTGACTTGCTTCTCAGCTTCCATCATGAGATCCATTACGAAAATACGGCTATCCCCAGTTTGAGACCAATTCAAAGGAGTGCGACACTTACGGCCATACAAAGCCTCATACGGTGACATCTTCAGACTGGTCTGAAAGCTGTTGTTGTATGAGAACTCGGCATACGGGAGGCAGTCTTCCCATTTAGATCCTTGGGCCAAAGCACAGGCTCGTAGCATATCTTCGAGTATTTTTTTACCCGCTGAGTCTGTCCATCAGTTTGAGGATGATAAGCGGTACTATATTTTAGCACTGTCCCCAAGGCTTGATGGAGACGTGACCAGAAAGCGGAGGTAAAAAGTGACCCCGGTTAGAAGTGATTGTTCGGGGTACTCCATGCAGACTGACTATCCTGGAAACATACAGTTGAGCAAGTTTATCTGCTCGATATGTGGTTCTGATCGGGATAAAGTGAGCTACCTTGGTTAAGGTGTCCACTATAACCCAGATTGCATCATTGCCTCGCTGAGTCTTAGGTAGCCCTGTGACAAAATCCATGTAGACATCATCCCATTTCCATTGTGAAACTGGCAGCGGTTGGAGAAGTCCGGCTGGATTCTGATGCTCTGCCTTCACCTTGTTGCACATGTCGCAACAGGCTACAAAATAGGCAATGTCTTTCTTCATTCCATCCCACCAGAATATTTGTCGAAGGTCTTCATACATTTTAGTACCTCCAGGGTGAATAGAATACAAAGATTCGTGTGCTTCCGATAGTATTTTCTTCTTTAAATCCGTCTAACTGGGTACACAAATACTTCCACGGAATCAGAGGGTACCAAGTTGATCCTTAGAAAAATCTGAAGTCTGTCCTGCTACCACACGCTTGGCATGTTTCTGCAGGACGGTGTCAGCTGGCTGGGCCTTGCGGATCTCTTCCTCAAGTGTAGGTGCAATTTCCAAAATATTAGCAAGACCAACATCAACTATGACCAGGTTGAGCTGAGCAATCTCCTCCTAAAGTTCAGGAGGCAAGGATTTCATTATGACATTCAGGCTGACAGGCTTTCGACTGAGTGCATCGGCAACCACGTTGGCCTTACCCGGGTGGTAATTTATTCCAAGATCCTAATCCTTGACTAACTCAAGCCATCTTCGTTGACGGAGATTTAAATCTGGCTGAGTAAATATATACTTGAGACTTTTGTGGTCGGTAAAAATTTGGCACCTCTTCCCGATGAGGTAGTGTCTCCAAATTTTTAGAGCATGAACCACCACGGCCAATTCCAGATAATGAGTATGATAATTTCCCTCGTGGGGTCATAGGTGTCGCGATGCATATGCTACCACCTTGCCGTCTTGCATAAGTACGCATCCCAGACCTTGTCGGGAGGCATCACAGTACACATCAAAGCTGCGTAGATATCTGGAAGAGTCAACAGAGGTGTGGTCGTCGGCCGTATCTTTAGCTCATTGAAACGTTTCTCACAGTCCGCAGTCCATTCAAACTTCTTATCCTTCTTGAGCAGCTCTGTCATGGGTTTAGCAGTCTTGGAAAACCCTTCAATGAAACGACGGTAGTATCCGACTCATCTAAGAAAACTCTGGATTTGCGATACGGTTGTGGGTGGCAACCAATCGAGCACATCCTTTACTTTGCTTGGGTCCACGGCTATACCTTCGGCGGATAGCACATGTCCAAGAAATCTAACTTGCTTGAGCCAAAACTCACATTTACTGGGCGTATAGCTGATGGTCGCGGAGTCGTTGTAGCACCGCATGGAGGTGTTCTTTGTGCTCTTCTTCACTTTTTGAGTATATAAGTATGTCATCGATAAAGAATACCAAGAATTTATCGAGGAAGTCCATGAATACTTTGTTCATCATATGCATGAAGAAGGCAGGGGCATTGGTGAGACCAAAGGACATAATCAGATATTCATAAAGACCGTACCGAGTAGTGAATGCGGTCTTAGGAATATCTTCCTTTTTAATCTTGAGTTGATGATATCCTGTCTTTAAATCAATCTTGGAGAATACCTTGGCCCCACTGAGCTGATCAAACAAGTCGTCAATCCTGGGCAGTGGACATTTATTTTTGATGGTGACATCATTCAGTTGACGGTAATCCACATACATGCGGAGGCTGCCATCCTTCTTATCCACCAAGATAACAGGTGATCCCCATGGTGAAGAGCTGGGACGGATATATCCTTTCTGGAGCATTTCATCAAGCTGTTTCTTTAGCTCCACTAATTATGATGAGGGCATCCGGTAATACTTCTTGTATAACGATGCGGTTCCGGTGGCATGCCTGGCAGTTCTTCTAGAAATACATCAGGAAACTCACTGACCACAGGAATTAATTCCAGCTCACCAGCCATAGAGGTGAAAATCATTTCTTTCTTGGGTATGCTTCTGCGAGCATAGAATTTAGTAGTCTGCCCATCTTGACTGGTAAAAGTGACTTCTCGGGTTGTTGAAAGTGCAACTATCCCGAGGTGGTTTTGGTAATTCATAACAACATATAGCTCATTGAGCTAATACTATTCCAAGATGAATATTTCAAGAAAGCTCAATGAATGGCATGGCATGGATGATGAAAGTGGATCCCTCAAAATATTAAGGACGAAGGATTGGCTCAAGCTCAAAAGCTCAAGACTCTACATTTTATATTTTAGTGATCCAAGATCACATTGAGTCTATAGGAAAAGCCAATACTATCAAGAAGGGATGAGGTGTTGCTTAATGAGCCTCTTGCTCCATGTGCTTAGTGATATGCTCCGAAACCCTCTACTACTTTCTCACATCCACTTATGACCTAAACCCAAAGTCAAACTCGGCCCTACCGATTCTTTCTATCCGGCGCCACCGAGTTTAGATGTCATAGCCACTGCCACAAACCCTAGGCAAATCGGTTTCACCGATAGGGATCTCGGTCTCACTGAGATGGGATTGTAATCTCTCGGTTTCCCTTTGTAACGTTTCGGTCTAACCAAAGTGAGCGATGGGTCCCACCGGGATTACAATGTAAACTCTCTGTTTCCATTTCGTAACTTTTCGGTCTCACCGAAAGAGCAAATCGGTCCCACTGAGTTTACCTGACCAACTCTCTGGTTAGCTAATCACCAAATTCGGTCTCACCGAGTTTGTGTAATGGGTCTCACCGAGATTACGTTATGCCCTAACCCTAACCATATCGGTCCTACCGAGATGCATGTCGATCCCCAATCAAAACCCTAACGGTCACTAGGTTTACTAAATCGGTCCGACCGAGTTTGATGATTTGGTCCCACCGAGTTTGGTAAATTGTGTGTAACGTTAGATTTTGTGTGGAGGCTATATATACCCCTCCACCTCCTCTTCATTCGTGGAGAGAGCCATCAGAACAAACCTACACTTCCAACTTACCAGTTCTGAGAGAGAACCACCTACTCATGTGTTGAGACCAAGATATTCCATTCCAACCACATGCATCTTGATCTCTAGCCTTCCCCAAGTTGCTTTCCACTCAAATCTTCTTTCCACCAAATCCGAATCCTGTGAGAGAGAGTTGAGTGTTGGGGAGACTATCATTTGAAGCACAAGAGCAAGGAGTTCATCATCAACACACAATTTGTTACTTCTTGGAGAGTGGTGTCTCCTAGATTGGCTAGGTGTCACTTGGGAGCCTCCGACAAGATTGTGGAGTTGAACCAAGGAGTTTGTAAGGGCAAGGAGATCGCCTATTTCGTGAAGATCTACCGCTAGTGAGGCAAGTCCTTCGTGGGCGACAGCCATGGTGGGATAGACAAGGTTGCTTCTTCGTGGACCCTTCGTGGGTGGAGCCCTCCGTGGACTCACAAGAACTGCTACTCCCACGTGGGTTGAAGTCTCCATCAACGTGGATGCACGATAGCACCACCTATCGGAACCACGACAAAAGCATCCATGTCACCAATTGCGTTTGAATCCTCCAAACCCTTCCCTTTACATTCTTGCAAGTTGTGCTTTATTTTCCGCTGCCAATATACTCTTTGCATGCTTGCTTGAATTGTGTGAAGATTGCTTGACTTGTTCAAAGATAGCTAAAATCTGCCAAAGTCTAAAATTGGGAAAAGGTTAGGTTTTTATTGGTCAAGTAGTCTAATCACCCCCTCTAGACATACTTCAAGGTCCTACAAGTGGTATCGAGCTTTGGTCTCCATTTGCTTTGATTTCCATAGCTTTTGGTGGTCATAGCCTTGGTTTCACAACCTAGGAGAGTATGGCGTCTAGCGAGAAAATTATCACCAGAGAGGTCCTTACTTTGATGGCACTAATTTTGCTAGTTGGAAGCATAAGATGAAAATGCATATTCTCGGACATAACCCCGCCTGCTTGGGCTATTGTGTGTATTGGTTTGCAAGGTGAATTCTTTGATGGGAGAGAACCGAACCGTGAAGCTAGTGCGGAAGAGTTGAAGATGTTGCAATACAACGCTCAAGCTTGTGATATCCTCTTCAATGGATTGTGCCTCAAGAATTCAACAAAATCAGCCGCCTTGAGAATGCAAAGGAAATTTGGGATACTTTGATTGATATGCACGAAGGTACCGACTCCGTCAAGGAATCCAAGTTGGATGTGCTCCAAAGTCAGCTTGACAAGTTCAAAATGAAGGATGGTGAAGGTGTCCTTGAAATGTACTCTAGGCTTGCTCTTATCACAAATGAGATTGCCGGCTTAGGAAGTGAAGAGATGACCGATAGATTCATCATCAAAAAGATCCTAAGAGCATTGGATGGAAAATATGATACTGTGTGCACATTGATCCAAATGATGCCCAATTACAAAGATCTCAAGCCTACGGAAGTCATTGGAAGAATTGTTGCTCATGAGATGTCACTCAAGGATAAGGAGGAACTTCACAACAAGTCAAGCGGTGCTTACAAAGCCTCATGTGAAGCCCCCCACATCATCAAGTGAGAAACAAACCTTCAATGAAGAATTGAGCTTAATGGTGAAGAACTTTAACAAATTCTACAAGAGTAGAAGCAAAGAAAGAAGCTCTAAGTCAAGGTCCTACAATGACAAAAGATCTTCTAGTAGAGAGCGCAATTACTACAATTGTGGGAGACCCGGACACTATTCCAATGAGTGTACGGCACCCTACAAAAGAAGATAAGATTCTCCCAAGAGAAGAAGTAGAAGAGAAGAATCACCACCAAGAGAGACAAGGAGTAGAGATGATCGTAATGAACGAAGACCCTCACGGAGAAGCAAGGATTCGGAAAGGAAGGACAAGTCATCAAAGAGCTACACAAAACGAAGACATCAAGCTCATGTTGGTGAAAGGGTATCCGGCTCCGACTCCGACCATCACTCCGAGAGAAGCTATCACTCCGACTCCGAATACACTCAAGATGAAGGTGTTGCGGGTCTAGCACTTGTGTCAACCAAGTCCTACGACATATTTGAATCACCAAATGAAGGAATTGGTAGATGCTTCATGGCCAAAGGTCCTAAGGTAACACACCCCGAGTATGTTGATTTTGATGTTGATGAAGATGACTTGCTAGGTGATGATGATTTACTTGTTGACAAATCTAGTGATGAATACTATGATGAAACGTCAATTAATCATGCTAATCAATTTGAAACGAATGACAATGATAAGGAGAAAATTGAGCGTCTAACTACAGAACTAAACACTCTTAAGTTAGCTCATGAAACTATCTTCGAAGATCATCGAGAACTTTTAAGGGCTCATGAGAAGTTACGCTTTGAAAAGCTCAATCTTGAGCAAGAGCATGAGTTCTTAAAGGCAATCAATGGTGATCTCCGTAAGAAAAGTTCTTCTTACATTGCCAAGCGTTTACTCCTATCTAGTTACATGCCTCAAGTCAAGTCTAGTAACAAGAACAAGAAAGATTCTTCCTCTAGTAGTAACAATAATAATGCTAAATCCAATATTGTTGCTTCTAGTAGTTATCTTGATTCCACTAATGATCCTCTTAGCCAAGTTACACTTGAGCAAGAAAACATCTTATTGAAGGGAATTATAGAGAAAGGTGTATACAAGAGTCTTGCCGGGAGTAAGCAATTTGAGGAAATTGTACGCAAGCAAGGAAGGCACCGGAAGAATCAAGGTGTTGGTTTTGAACAAAAGTCCAATGCCAATGGAGTTGAGTGGGAAGAAGATCAATACCCCAAGACAAAGTTTGTTCCTCAACAAGAGAAGTATGATCCTACTTCCTTCAAGGGAACACAAGCACAAGATGATCTTCCACCACAAGACCACAAGAACAAAGGCAAGGACAAGCTTCAAGAGGAGATTGATGCATTTGAAGAAGCACCTAAGGCCTTGGTCAAGTGGGTTCCCAAGACTACGTCAAGTTCTACTTCATCAAGTACAACTACTACACCAAGGATTCCCATCAAGTTGATGTGGATCTCGAAGAAGAAGAACTAGAGAGTTCTTGAGGGTGACTCCACCAACATTCTTCACTCATATCATTATGGCAAGGACAAGTGCAATCAACTTCCATATCTTGCACTAGTTCAAGGAGTCACAAAACCCTCATGTTGGTAAGGCAAGGGACAAGGTAACCTAAAGTTTTCATGGAGATCATTTTGTGTGTGCATCACTCTATGTCTATGGATATTCTTGTTTGTTCCTTGTGGGACTAACCCATGTAGGTATTGAAAGTGCAACTCACTCCAAAGGATTGCTCCAAACGATCTACATCAACATTGAGCATCCACATCTTTGACACCTACATTAAGTCATCGTCGACAAAACCCAAGGTTAGTTTATCCCTCTAAGGGGGGATCTCACATCTAGGGGGAGCTTAACTCTAAGAATTGAGTCAAAGCAACTCTAATGATGTGAACACATAAATGCTTTATGTAAAAGTGGTAACCCCACTTGAGCTTAAACGATGAGTATGACCTATGATCAAATGTTCTCATTTGACTCCTAAGTCAATATACTCATATATAGATGACCTAGTCATCGCCAATTTCTTGGTAGATGCTAGAATTGGTTGTGCATGCTTTGACACATATTTCATTTGTCATCTTATTGTGTGAGCATGTTGGTTGCATATTTACTCATTCGAGGACATCCACTTGTTGTTTTGATTGTTTGGCTTTTCTTTCTTTAGCCAAGTGGATGGACAAGAATGCCTAAGAACCTTCTCTAGCTATCTATGCTTTTCTCGTCTCAAACTCTATTCATGCTACATCACAAAATTTGATCAAGTCAGATTTGAACCACTCTGTGTGAGGAGCACTCGTAGTCCCCGATTCGTCATAGACTTAAACTTCCAAAACTTCTTTGTGATCTTCGGTCTGACTGATTCCTTCAGGTCGGTCATACCGAGATTACTAAATTGATCTAGGTTTTCATCTCGGTGCAACCGATTTGTACTTTTCGGTCACACCGAGTTGCTATTACTATTCACAGTTTTGCATCTCGGTGCCACCGAGTTGTACTACTCGGTCACACCGACAGGGTCGGGCTATATATATCGCACGGGCAAAATTTGGAAAACTTTCTCCGAATCTTCTCGCCCGCGCATAGCTCGCTCTGCCAACTTGGTCTACGGATCGTCGACTTCGTCGCCAGCTGCCTCCTGTCGCTGGTCTCCGCCGCCGTCAACGGAATTCTCCTTCTTCGTTGCCGCCGTAGCGAGTTCCCGCCGAACTAGGGTATGAACTCCATCACAGTGCTTTCCTCGTCTGATTCTCAGCACATTGTGTTCATTATGCATCTTGCCACGATTGAAACACTCCTATCTAGTCAAATCAATCCTTAGAATAGTTGCGATTCGAAAATTTAGGGTTAGGTTTTCGCCGAAACCATCTCGGACCCACCGAGTTGAAAAACTCGGTTCCACCGATTTGGCTAATGCCATTACACTAGTAAGTCTCAGTCTGACCGAGAATTGCTAATCGGTGTTACCGATTTCAGAACTTTGTGAAACCCTAGCAGTCTCGGTGCCACCGAACTGTGACTCGGTCTGACCGAGTTCACTAGTTTAGGTTCCAAAACTGCTTCGGTATCACCGAGTTTGAAAATCGGTAGATCCGAAATGTTTTCAGTGGGAAACTAAAACTAAGTTTTTTGAATCATTCTTTTGCAAAAATCTCTGCATTTTGTGATGCTCATCCACTCTACCTCATGTGTAACTATTCATAGGGTCAGCAGTCAGTTGAACAACATGTCAGACCAAAGTGATAGCCAGAACAAATCTGAAGAGCAGATCCAATTGAGCGAGGGCACTAGTCCCTCAAGCAGCTCAGATGAGGGGAGCAGAAGCACTCCGAGCAATTTTCCCAAGGCTGCCACAAGGAAAAGAAAGAAGAAGACCTCAGAGTCTGAGGATGAGGATTATGTGGCAGTGGAGGATGAGGCAATCTCCAAGAAGAAAGTGCTCAAGAGGGAGTTCAGCTCATCTGCAGTGAAGCCTAGTTTGAAAATCAAAAGGCCAGCAGGCAGACAACCAATGTCCAAAGCCAGAGTGTCTACTCAAGCTCCTTTGGAATATCAACCCAAAGAGCCTGTTGCTGCAGAGGGAAAGAAAACGAAAGAAATGGTCAAGAAGACCATGGCAAGAGTGATTGGGAAGCCTTCCATGATGTAAGAGGAAGAAGAAGAAGAGGTTGCAGAACCAGCACCCAAGGCACAAAAGCTGATGGGTGATGCTATCAAATCAGGGGCTGCAACTTCCAAGCCCAGAGCTGCCCCCAAGCCCAAGAAAGCACCCAAGAGGAATACCAGGAGCATACCAAAGAATTTGAAAAGAACAAGGCCCCAATGCCCGAGGTAGATGTCAAGAAGATGAAGAAGGGCAGGTCCTAAGGAAGCTCAAACCCAAGATCCTGCATCACAACGATGCTCATCCTATGGCTGAAAACATGAAGATCGGAGAGATCATGGGTTGAGGCTATGGAGAGAGTCGATCCATATGCCACGAGGAGAAGGACTGCTGTGGACTGCAGGTTCCACACCAAGGAGCAGCAGGACTTTTATGAGACTATCTTGCTGGATAAGAAGCCCATAGTTTGCGATATGAGATGGGTCAACTGGACCTACATGAAGGATAACGCAGAACACTACCCTGGAGTATATGACAGCTTCAGTGCGTGTGGAGTTGCTGATTTTGTTGGGTAGAAGTTCACCAACTGGAACGATGAACTTATCATGCAATTCTACTCCACAAAGACATTTCTATCCAGATGGCGAGGATAGTGTGGATGTCAGAAGGAACCAGATATCAGTCTACCATAGAGGAATGGACAAGTTTGATCAATGCCCCAAAGGAAAGTGAGGATGACCTGGAAATTTATGGTAAGAAGAAAATGGATCATAACTCTATGTCACACATGTACAAGGAGATCCCAGATGATGCACTTGAGACCTTCAAGTTTGGATCAATCCATTTTCTGCTGTCAGGGCTGCCTACGATCAACTGGATCTTAAGGCATACTCTATTGCCCAAATCAGGTGACCATACCATGATTAGAGGGCATGCAATCAATTTGCTTCATGTTTTTGATGTGCCTCAGAAATTCAAGGTCATGAGCCTCATAGTCGAGACAATTACACTACTACAAAAAGGGCTATAGATGGAATGGCTACTAATGGCGCACCTGTGATGTGGTGCGCCATTACTATATTCTAATGGCGCACCATGTCTCGGTGCGCCATTCGTAATATATTACTAATGGCGCACTGGTGTGGTGCGCCATTAGTAGTTTAGAAAAAACATAAAAAAAAATTTGTTACTAATGGCGCACCGGTGCATAGTGCGCCATTACTAATTGACATAGTAATGGCGCACCACATCCGTCGTGCGCCATTAGTAGTTTTGAAAAAAATGTAAAAAAAAAAAAAAATTGTTACTAATGGCGCACCTTGGAGTGGTGCGCCATTACTAGTTTTAACTAGTAATGGCGCACTTTCCACTAGGGCGCCATTACTAAGTTTTTTTTTTAAAAAAATCAAAAAAAATATCATTTTTTTTATTTTTTTTCAAAACTACTAATGGCGCACCGTGGGAGTGGTGCGCCATTAGTAGTTGAACTAGTAATGGCGCACCACCCCACGGTGCGCCATTAGTAACTTGGCCACCTTCCACCGACGACGCATCGTGGAAGGTGGAAGGTAACCATGTTACTAATGGCGCACCGTGGGGTGGTGCGCCATTACTAGTTCAACTACTAATGGCGCACCACTCCCACGGTGCGCCATTAGTAACTTGCACCCTGGATCGCTTTTCAGCTTTTAAAAAATAAAAGAAAATGATGAAAATGTCAAAAAATAAAAGAAAATAAGTTTCCCATGTGATATGTGGTCTAGTTGTTGGGAAAATTTGCAAATATGAATTTCGACTTCATTTGCAAAATCTCTCGAGAATTTATAAAAATGGGCATAACTTTTGCATACTAACTCGGATGGAAAAGTTTTTATATGAAAAATCATCTACTCGAAAAGTTACATCCGAATTTAACTGGGGGAACCCCGTTAAACATTTTCAAAATCCCCAAAAACCTAACAGAAAAGAAGTTACGGGGCTTTCAAGATCTAGCGGCAAAAAAATTCAAAAAATTTCAAACTTACTAGTGGCGCACCGTGGATGTGGTGCGCCACTAGTAACAGAAAAAAATTACTAATTTCAAAATTACTAATTTCAAAAAAAAAATTGATTTTTTTTCAAAAAATGATACGTAATATGATCGAGAAGTTTGAAATATTTTTCAAAATTTCATCATAGTCATTAACATGAACAAAGTCCTAGACATCAATAAGGTATAACAGATTGATATGCTAGATATATCAACAAGTGCCCGTGAAGTGAGTTATTCTTTGGGGTTGGATAGAACTCTGAAGTTAAGCGTGCTTGGGCTGGAGTAGTGTGAGGATGGGTGACCTTTCGGGAAGTTTGACCACGGAGTGCGATTTGACCTGAGATTAAGCATATTGACCCGAGATTAAGCCATAGTGAACTGAGATTAAGAAAAATTGAAAAAAAAATTAAAAGAATTGAAAAAAAATTTGGAAAAATTTTAAAAAAAGTTTGAAAAAAAAATGTTACTAATGGCGCACTTCTATGTGGTGCGCCATTAGTATACCAGATACTAATGGCGCACCTCTATGTAGTGCGCCATTAGTATACTAGATACTAATGGCAAGACCGTGGGCTATACTAATGGCGCACTACATGGTGCGCCATTTGTACTCAGATACTAATGGCGCACCAGGTGGTGCGCCATTAGTAAAAATTACTAATGGCGTGCTATTAATGGCGCACCACAGATGCGCCATTAATAGCCATACTAGGTGCGCCATTAGTAGGGGTTTTTCTAGTAGTGTTAAGAGGACAGCAGCAGATCAGAAGAGAAGTTGTGGTTATGCCCCACAGATTCAGGAGTTGATAAACTCGAAGATGGGCACGGGAAAGTATCTATTGGATAAGGAACACATGGTTCTCTATCCTGAATTTGAGGACAATCGAGTTGTCATGACTGAGAATGAACCATCATCGGTGCAAGCTCAGGAGAGAAAGGAGAAGGAAAGGCAAGAGGAAGCTGCAAAGATGCCAACTCAAGCAGAGGCATCTGATTACTTTCTGAAGAACAAGCAGGAGCAGCTTGGTTACTTGATAGCATCAACTCTACGGATTGAGAAGGGGTTGGCCACCCTAACTCAAAACCAGGAGAGCATGGAGAGAATCATGGAACAAAAATTCTATGATCTTGATGTCAAAGTGACTGAGATTGATCGGTGTGGAGCGATTACAAGATGATATGCAGGAGAGGAGGGAAAGACGACAAGCGATGCATTTGCCAGAGTGCCTAGAGCTCAGAGGTCACCGCAGTGCCAACCTGGACACGAGCCACTTCTTGACTCCGGCTACAACTCCAGCTCAACCAGCTCCAGCTCCAACTTCTTCAGCTCCTACCACGTCCCATCGATGCGTTCATCCTTGGAGTCCTGTCTACACCACCACCAGAAGACCAAGCCTGAGAGACGACATAGTGCTATGCATTTTCTAGGAACTTCTTGGTAACTTGTTGCCAAAGGGGGAGAAAAATGTATAAATCATAGGCTTCGAGAGAGAGAGAGATTTGCTTTTGTTCTCTCTTGTCTTTTTGGTTGAACTTTATTTGCGTTTGATTGCTTGAGATACTATGCATTACCTATGAGACATTGATGATCATGTGTTTGATCATAAGCTACACTTATGTTTTTATGATATTATTTTATTTATCCTTATATGATCATTCACTGTGCTTGGTGATGAGTGCATGTATTCAATCGTTATTATTTTGAGCGCTCCACCAAGATGTATGTGACATGGAAGAGTAACCCATGAGCCTAATTTCTTGTGCATTTGCAGTCCAAAGCAAATCTTAAGATATGCACAAATTTAGGGGGAGCTCTTGCTTATCACATACTTCTCAAAGCGACGATGTTTTTCAATTTTATTATCATTTGTCGAAGCTTTGATCTATATGTTGTCATCAGTTACCAAAAAGGGGGAGATTGAAAGTGCAACTATCCCTAGGTGGTTTTGGTAATTCATAACAACATATAGCTCATTGAGCTAACACTATTCCAAGATGAATATTTCAGGAAAGCTCAATGAATGGCATGGCATGGATGATGAAAGTGGATCCTCAAAATATTAAGGACAAAGGATTGGCTCAAGCTCAAAAGCTCAAGACTCTACATTTTATATTTTAGTGATCCAAGATCACATTGAGTCTATAGGAAAAGCCAATACTATCAAGAAGGGATGAGGTGTTGCTTAATGAGCCTCTTGCTCCATGTGCTTAGTGATATGCTCCAAAACCCTCCACTACTTTATCACATCCACTTATGACCTAAACCCAAAGTCAAACTTGGCCCTACTGATTCTTTCTATCCGGCGCCACCGAGTTTAGATGTCATAGCCACTGCCACAAACCCTAGGCAAATCGGTTTCACCGATAGGGATCTCGGTCTCACCGAGATGGGATTGTAATATCTCTGTTTCCCTTCATAACATTTTGGTCTAACCGAAGTGAGCGATCGGTCCCACCGAGATTACAATGTAAACTCTATGTTTCCCTTTTGTAACTTTTCGGTCTCACCGAAAGAGCAAATCGGTCCCACCGAGTTTACCTGACCAACTCTCTGGTTAGCTAATCACCAAATTCGGTCTCATCGAGTTTGTGTAATCGGTTTCACCGAGATTACATTATGCCCTAACCCTAACCATATCGGTCCTACGGAGATGCATGTCAGTCCCACCGAAAACCCTAACGGTCACTAGGTTTACTAAATTGGTCCGACCGAGTTTGATGATACGGTCCCACCGAGTTTGGTAAATTGTGTGTAACGGTTAGATTTTGTGTGGAGGCTATATATACCCCTCCACCTCCTCTTCATTCGTGGAGAGAGCCATCAGAACAAACCTACACTTCCAACTTACCAGGTTAGAGAGAACCACCTACTCATGTGTTGAGACCAAGATATTCCATTCCAACCACATGAATCTTGATCTCTAGCCTTCCCCAAGTTGCTTTCCACTCAAATCTTCTTTCCACCAAATCCGAATCCTGTGAGAGAGAGTTGAGTGTTGGGGAGACTATCATTTGAAGCACAAGAGCAAGGAGTTCATCATCAACACAACATCTGTTACTTCTTGGAGAGTGGTGTCTCCTAGATTGGCTAGGTGTCACTTGGGAGCCTCCGACAAGATTGTGGAGTTGAACCAAGGAGTTTGTAAGGGCAAGGAGATTGCCTACTTCGTGAAGATCTACCGCTAGTGAGGCAAGTCCTTCGTGGGCGACAGCCATGGTGGGATAGACAAGGTTGCTTCTTCGTGGACCCTTCGTGGGTGGATCCCTCCGTGGACTCGCGCAACCATTACCCTATGTGGGTTGAAGTCCCCATCAACGTTGATGTACGATAGCACCACCTATCGGAACCATGACAAAAACATTCGTGTCTCGTATTGCGTTTGAATCCTCCAAACCCTTCCCTTTACATTCTTGCAAGTTGCATGCTTTATTTTCCGCTGCCAATATACTCTTTGCATGCTTGCTTGAATTGTGTGAAGATCGCTTGACTTGTTCAAAGATAGCTAAAATCTGCCAAAGTCTAAAATTGGGAAAATGTTAGGTTTTTATTGGTCAAGTAGTCTAATCACCCCCCCCCCTCTAGACATACTTCAAGGTCCTAAAGTTGCGCAGTTTATGCATACTTGATATTGGGTCAACCAATTCATACTTAAGATAACATCCAACTTTACAGACTCAATAATTATCTAGGAAGTTGGAAAACGGGCTCCGTTGATATTGATTCCTAGATTACGGCAGACCAGATTGCTCCTGATTAAGGATCCCGGGGATTGTACGAGCATATTCTTGCCCAAAAGCGAACAAGAAAATTTGTTGGCCAACAAAACTCCGTGAAATAAAAGAGTGGGAAGCCCCAGAGTCAAATAAAATTACGGCGGGTATGTTATTAACAGAAATCATACCAATGACAACTTCGGAGTTCTCTTGGGCTTCATCTGCGGAGAGGTGATGAACGTGCCCAGTGATGTTTTGCTGGGTATGGTATGACTCCATAAAGTTGACTTGTGGGCTAAATAGGGAATTTGCCTTGCTGTTCTTGGGACACTATCTGGCATAATGTCCGGCTTGCCCACAACTGAAGCAAGAATTGTTGCGCTGGCACTCTTCTCGCACCGGGTTGGTCACGACATTATTGACTTGTGTGGTGGTCTTGTTAACATTTTGTTGCCAATTGGGCTTGTATTCCACCTGAGTATACTGCCAGGCATGAGCCTTTTGCACTGGCTGCCCTTCCTTCCTTGGCTCGAACTTGCGCTTGTGATCGTTATTGGCAGGCCTATTGCCTGATATGAGCTTGTGCTTCCTTTCAGCAATGAAAGCCTTGTTTACCAGAGTTTGGAAATCTAGGAAATCAAACATATTGAGGGTACATCGGAGTTGCGGGTTTAATCCCTCAAGAAATCTGTCAATCTTTCTTTCTTCGGTGGCCACGTCATAAAGGGAGTAACGGGCCAAATGATTGAACTGTTGCAAATATTCACCCACGGATTGGTTTCCTTGAAGGAGCGCGAGAAACTCACGCTGCTTAACCTTCATAATTCCAATAGTAATATGATATTTTCAGAACTGATCGTTGATTTTTGCCCAGGTGATTCCTTCATCAGCAGGCCACATGGCTTTTGCATTTTCCCACCATATGGCAGCAGCGCCTTCAATATAATGGGTTGCAAATGGAACTTTATCATCTTCTTCAGTAAGAGCAATCTCGAGCTTCCTCTCAATGGTTTGCAACCAATCGTCTGCATCCAAGGGATCAATAACCTGACTGAAACTGGCAGGCTTGGTTCTTTGAAAAATCTGACAGCTTGGAGTGATGACCGTTCTGATTTCCATTTTGTCCAACCACAACTTGCACACTCCTTAATATTTCAATCAGATCATTATTCCTTCTTTCCTCAAACATACACAGAATTTGCTCGATGGAGGGCGGATTTGGCGGTGGAGGCGGTGGTGGAACGTACGGCTCGGGGAGTGTCACGCTGTCGTAAGTGAACGCATTTAACAGGAGTATCCTCATGAGCGTCGCTATTGCTGCCTCCCCGCGTCATCCTATTGTGGATTTTTTCCAAGACAACGCAACCGACATGAGAAACATCCAAAAATAAATTGGGGAAAAGCCAGCAACAAATCCTGAGAGAAAAACGAAATAACGAAGAAAATACAACGAATAAAATAGGGTTCCAACATAATTATACATAGACTCATACATCAAAGAAAAACAACATGCCAGGTTCAACTACTCTCATACAGGAAACGGAACATCATGACTCGTACGACTACATCCGTACATCATCCTGACAATTGCGGATACTCAGAAGCTCTACTACTCTGTTGGTGCTGCGAGTCCTCTCCTGAAGTGGACTCGGATCCTGAACTGATGAGGTTAACTGAGACCTCCGGGTTAACTGAGACCTCCTGGTGTTGCCTCAAGGGCTCTCCCTCCGGGGCAGGTGCATGGTGAAGCATCGGGGCTACAGGAGTAGTGAGAAGTGAAACCCACTCAGCAGGAGCACCGTGAGGATTCACGGTTGAGGTGCCCAAGCTACTCGGAGGAGTAACCGGTGAAATAGGGGAACTAGAACTGGATGGAATATAAGGAGTAAATCCCGTAGAGGATGGAGCAGTGACAGATCTAGTAGAGGCTAAAGCAGTACGAGCACGAGTCAGCTCTCGAGCCAGCTCGTGGATCATAAGATAGCTAGCAGTGATATAACGGGAAAGGTGGCTAGCAACACTATCAGACTCTGGATCAATGATCTGGAAACGGACACGACCATTGTCGTGCAGAGAGGGATAGAAGTAGAAACCTGGGTGGTTCTGCATCCGGACCTCGTTATAACAAAGCTTGACAAGGACCTCGAATGCAGCAAACTGGACGCCCTGAGAAGCGGTAGAAGCAAAACCGCTCCGGGAGGTACAAGTGTAAGTGCTGGAATTGGAACTGGTGCGCAGAGTAACCACTACGTGATACTCATACACTGAGTATGCTAGACGCTCCCGGTACACACGATAGACTAGGTTGTCACCGAGGGGGTACAGCCAACGCCATACGTTACGAAGGAGATGCGGCGACGTGTATGGCATCAACTGCAGCTGGCACGGATACGGCACTGGAGCCATCTACACTCACAACCATTAGCAGGTTAGCATAAAAATAAAACAAGTGCATACAATGCAATAACCAGCTACAAATGCTACCGGCACTCAACTTAAACTCGTAACTAACGTCTGGTTAACACGTCGTAGTCTAGCGTGGCCTACAGTCAACGCGGCTCTGATACCAAGCGTTGTGGCACCCCGGCTTAGAGCAACCGGTTTACCACGCATTGCCAGCCCAGAGACCATGTCTTCTGGCAACACACAACATCTTGGTACAAAAAAAACCGCTTTATTGATGCTAGCGGATCATAGTTTATATTACAACGGTGGCGAGGCCAAGCGGCACACACGGTGTGGCTGAACAATATGTACATTATTTAGTGAACATAAAGGGGCCTCGATCATAACAACTACGTGGCAGCATAACAACGTCGTAGCGGAACTCCATAGCACAGGGACACCGATGTGGACACGATCTAGACTCGGACAACACTCCTTTCCAACGAGACTTTCCTGAAAGCTGGCATCACACGCCAGGTCAGTACATTGAATGTACTTGCAAGCTCACAACAAACACAAACATAATGACAAAAATATCATGATACTTAACAAACTAGCAATGCAACAACATATCATACATGTTGTGATCATGAGCTCGTGATAAAAATTCCTCGGACTCGCTTACCAACGGTGATCGCTCTCGGATCACAAACGGACCAACCTCGTGGTCTTGGATTGGGTTACCTTGTAACCAAATGGTGTTCTTTTCGGCGATCACAACCATGACCAACACTTGGGCTCAAACGGTGATCTTTCCGGCGATCACAACCATGACCAACTCTTGATCTCAAATGGTGATCTTTCCAGCGATCACAACCATGACCAACTCTTGGTCTCAAACGACAAGATGGTTTACCCACCATCATCTTCTCAATAGTGCGACGTTCATAACTTAGTGCCCAAGATTAATTTAAACATTGACCCATGGTGTGACCTACTTTTGAGCGTGTCCGTAACCGTGGACTCGGCTATCGATAGATTTAATACACTCTGCAGAGGAAGCACACTGTACCCACACCACAGAACCCATGGCCTCGCACTCCCATTCGGGTGGACCAACGGCATTCCGACAAAACCCCTCCATTGCCATGACACTCTCTCGGCCACTCCGGCTCACTCCCTACTGGGCTAGTCCTGGGTGGCCCCTAGTCTACCAAATACACCAATGGCCACCGTCGTGGCAAAACATAAACGGTCCCAAATGGGGACAAGGTACCATAACATCTACAACGGGCATACAAGGTTATGTCCGCCATCGCCAGGTACCGCACGCCCATAACCTTCCCTCGTTGGAGGCCTTGACGGCAGGCATGACAACAGACCGAATAAAGGCCTTCCCATAAAGGCAAATGTGGTTGCACTGGGAAAAACTCGATTCAGTGGCACCATGACCCGGTCAACGATATATTCAAGGTGAGTTATTAGCAGGTTCAACTTAACGTGAAAGTAACCGGTGTCATAACATGCCATGAAAGTGCAACACAAATATATGCATCATATATCATCGGAAATAACTGGTTCAACTATATCCACACTAAGCATAGACATCAACAACTCATAACACTTCCCTGGTTATGATTAATCATCACTTTAAACAGAATCTTTACTTAGCAAATTTTTCATTTATTTCATTTAAGAAAATAACTCACAAATAATTACTTATATCCATAACCATATTACTTCTTCATTACAAATATTACTTCTAGTTACTTAACCAACTTAGTTAGCTTCAAACTTTCTGTAAACTAAGCATATCAACTGAAACAAGAAACCAATCTGAATATAAATAATATACTAGTGATTTTAAATGCATGGATTAAATCATTAGTTCAAGTTAAAAAATCACAAATATTGTAATGGCACCATGAAATGTTGTTGTGGCTTTCCTTAGTGCAGATGAGGTTCACAATCCTCCTGGTGATCCTCAAGACAAGCTTCACTCTCTGAAAATAATTATAACCACCAAAAGAAAACATCAAGAACCCTTCTGAAATTCACCACAAAATCTAGACAACAGAGAAAAATCTCATTTTTGGTGAGCTGCTAGATTTCTTTATAAAGAACACAATGCAAAAAGAATCAATTCATTTGAACTTATGTTTAAATAGTTTTGGCTTTTTGAAGTTCTCTGGATAGAATTAAGTTTGAATTTAAATAAAACAGAACTGAGGGGGGGTGACGTCGGAGGTGTAAACCTTGCGGGCGCCACCACTCGTACCGCCTCACACGCATACATAGTGGATGACTAGCAGGCCCCGCTAGTCAGGTGAGAGGGAGGGGAGAGGAAAACAGAGGACGGCGCGTCTTCGCCAAAGCACACACCGGCGAGGAGGGCTTCTTGGCCAAAATTAGAGGGAGGGATAGAAAGAGGAGAGGGAGGCGCACCTGCCCGTACCCATAGGTTAGCTAAGGGCGGTCGGACGGCGTCGGAAACAACCTCTCCAGCGGCGACAGAAAGCGGAGCTCGCCGGAGTTGAAGACGGCGGTGACTAGAGGCGACACCAGGGGCTCCAAACGGGCGGAACGACACCACCGAGGCATGGCGGAGGCCCTGGAAGGGTGGCCCGAGCCTGGGAGGGGCTGGAGCTGCGGAGATGACCCGAGGGGATCGCCGGCGAGCTCGTGCTCAGGGACAGCGGCCCACGGCCTGCCCGGCCTGGCTACGGCTTTCTACGAGATCGTGGAGTGTGTGTGAGAAGTGGATGATGCTCGAGGAGGCTGGGGAGGGCTCTATTTATAGCTGAGCGTCGAGAGGGGATCGGGCTCCACCGGAGGACACCTGGACACGGCGCCCGGCGACCAACGGCGTCAGTGAGCGAGGGGGAAGGCGACGCAGCTCACGCGGGAACTGTGGGCGAGCGAAGACGAGCACAGGGGTGATAGGGTGGCGATGAACACAATGTGCAGTGCACTGTTGTGTTGGCCGGACCGCGTCCGTCCTCGCTGCGGCGAGCTCCGGCATCGGCGAGCTCCAGGAGGGAGTTAAGAAGGTCGGGACGAAGATCATGGAAAAGTTTGGCAAGGCTTGGCAGGCGGGGAAGCGAGCACGAGATCAACACAGGCGCGGGCGCGACACAGAGCGCGTCGACCGCATGCCAGCACGCTTGGACGAACGCAGTCACCGCGTGAACTATGACATCAGGCCGAGCTAAGCCTAAACTTCATGTCTGGCGTGTAGTTCGTGGTAGATTGGGAAGTTAACACGCTTTGGTTTGAGCTCAGACGCAGTAGAATAGATTTCAACTTCCTGGTAAGTTTCTGGTCAGTAACTTTGAGAGCTTACTGTGGTCAAACTACAGAGAGTTGGGAGCTGGGCTTTGGAGGTTAGCAATCATCTACTAAGGTGATGATGCACAAGAAAGATCAGCCACAATAGAGCAAGTAAAATGGTAGTTGTTGTAGAAACCCCCATTTCTGTCCAGAACAGAAAATATTTTCCGTAGCAAAAATATTCCAAAAAGTGATGAAATATTTTTGCTCAGGAAGGTGCCCTAGGTTTCAAAGAATATTTGTGAATGTTCTTAGATTTTTGTGGGCAAGAAAAATTGGGTTGCTTTGGAGCACAATGAGCTAGCTAGGGTTTTAGAGTGGGAAATGAATATTTTCCTTTAAGAAAAATATTCAAGATATTATTTTGAGGTGAACCAGAGAGGAAATGATAGTTAGAGAGGGAAATGAGGCACTTGGGTGAAAGCCAAGGGGTACCCAAGTGTTTAAGTCCATCTGAAAAGATTCAAAACTCCAAATTTTAAAACCAAACCAACTGAAAATCAGGCAAAGAGAAGAGGTCAAAAACCAGGTTGTCACACCCAAGAAATGAAGTTTGCAACCCTTTGACCATCGGATCATTTGTGCAGTTTCACCAAAATCGAGATGAGCATCCCAGTGGCAAAGAAATTGAAGAAGCGGGATTAGAATAAGATTACTGGGACTAGTTGATGAGACATAAACTTATCACAAATACAGTACGTAGAAGCCAGTAGAGGTATGTGCGGGGCAAAGAAGTAGACAAATATCCACATGGAGTGATGTGGGGAGCTGGAGCAGTGGTGCAAGCCGGCTGTAAACGAAGTTGTACCTGAGGGATGTCGGGACGTAGCTCAACCTAGAGGAGGGCGGCGGGAGTCGGCAACTGCCCACGTCGCGGCAGTGAGGAAGGGACGAAGGAAACCTCACCAGATTTGTGAGAGAGAACGGCGGGGAACCCTGATCGGGATGTGCCAATAGTGGGTTTTCGCTGTCGGCGACGGCGATCGCATCTACACTAAGCATCCACCCCTTCCCCCGGCGGACGTGATCTGCCCGGATGATAGAGGTGTGGCCACAGTCATTTTGTGTGAGAGAGTGTGAAGAGAGCAACCTCAACAAGCAACCATGTAGGCTCGTCCTGGCTATGTATATTGTGGAGTGATTTCCTTTTCTCTACATGTGAACCTATTTATATTGCGTACGTGCCAGTGAAGAAAAAAACTTTATTTATAAATGACGCGGCACCGTTCATGCGTGGTTCCCAGCCCTCCATAATTTATAAGTGAGTAACTACTACTAGAGGCGTCAAATTATCACGTGGGCTGCATCATCTTACATAAATGAGCTCCACCATGTCACGTTTGTGGTTGGGGAAGATGCAAAAGACGCAAAGAGTGCTACTAGTACACTATGTGCGTGGGTGCGTGCACCTCTTCTCTTCAGGCATGGTTATTAAAAGTATAGCCCACTACTGTACTACCACGCGGTTATTATATATGGGCAAAGAGTATAGGCATTAATAATGACTAATAAGCCGTGAAATCATGAGGCCCACCTTTCTCTATGTTTGACCTAGGAAGCAGCCGTCATTTCACTCCTCGTTGAATATCCATCCCCTGCTACCTCCGCGAATAAATAAAAATCCGCTTCTACCTATGTAGCATGGTTAATAATATAGCCATGTCAATCACGACGTAGATATATCATTCACTGATAACAATAGGGCTGGATCTAAGGCTGGTGAATTTTTTACTTTGTCTCTTTCTCTTTCTGTCTCATTTACTCACTTTACATAGGACCATGTGTAGATGATGGCTATTCCTTTTGATGGGACTTCTTCATGGGGTTTAAGACTATGTATCTCTGAATTATGCTCGCTGCCCACCACTCTGAATCGTTCCATCTACGATAGGGAGTAGTCCCATTGAACCAATGAGGTCCACTAGGTCTAGCATGTCCTATAAGAAGAGATGGTCACGCAAAACATACATCTTGTTGCCTTCTTCCTCGTACAGTCCGGACCACTGGTACGTACTACTAGTACTACTACTCGTTCTCCTATAAACCTTGCACTTGGCATCTCCAAAATATTAACTTGCGATTGGCTCTTCGCCTCTTCGGGAAGTTGAGCAATAATGGTACTGCAGTATATAACGTTCTGGCTATATGAGATCGAATGAATTGCTGCACGTACACCATGTGGGCGGGGCAGAGTGCGTACTATTACGTCCATTTCAATATGGACTACATACGGAGCAAAATGAGTGAATCTACACTCTAAAATACATCTATATACATCAGTGTTTGGATTATGTACTAGTAGTTCATATTGAAATCTACTAAAGGAAATATATTCCAAACAATATGATAATCTGTCTAACCAAGGTAGGGATGAGGAGTAAACGGAGGGAGTAGTAAAATTTTCTCCTCGTCCTGCGAGCCACCACGCGCGTGGGCGAGGGAGCGGGCGTAAGGCGTAGTAAGCAAGCTTCACCTCGGCCCACGAGCCACCACGCCCGTGGGCGGGGGAGACGGTGTACTAAGCAAGCTTCTCCTCGTTCTACGAGTTGACGGGACACATCAAAAGTAATACGTACAGAGCATCTCGAGTGTATAGAGCCTTGCCTCTAAGGTAGGCCCCACATGGTTTGCCTCTTTTTTAACATAACGCGTCAAGTCGCAATTTGTTTGTTCACCCATGGTAGACGATCCTCCATCAAGTGGACAACTAGTACACGTGTCAAATTACCATGTGGGCTGCCTTTTCGTACAAAAATGAGCTCCACCGTGTACCCGCGCAGTGTGGTTGGGAAAGTGACAGGAGTACGTGTGCCGTGCGTGCACCTCTTCTCTTCGTGCACGTTCCCCACCTACGTGGGTGTGTGTGAGAGAGATACAAACCTAGACAGATGGCTTGTGCGTTTGTGAGTGTTTTTGTTGGGGGGGGGGATGGGGTGTGATTTCGTGAATGTATTTGTGGGAATATGTGTTGATGACATCTCAAACAAAAATTTGACACATGCAATGTGTGTGAAATAGAGGCCTATATATATCATATATAGAGGGGCGATCCACGAGAAGAGAGGGAGGGGTCATAGATATCGATAGAGTCAAAGAGAGGATCAAGTGGGTGGGTGCGAGATCGATGAAGAGAGCCATCGAAATTGTGTGTGTGCAAGTCAAAGATATTGGGCGACTGACCTACCGGAACGTCAGAGGGCACAGGGCAAGTTTGTGTGTGGTAGGGATACATGACTAGAGCGCTCGATGTATCGGTGTGTGTGGGGGGGAGGGGGAGGCAGAGGCCAAACTAGAGAGGTAGAACGACTCGTATATGTGTTGAGAAGGATAGACCCAGCTATGTCTTGAGGAAGATCGGTCGACATCCATACATAACTGAAGGACGGGAAATAGGTTGGGACAGAGAGAGAGAGAGGAGAGAGAGGGAGGGAGAGGGGTAGAGTGTTGGATGGGTGATGGAGTTGCTTCTCGAAGATGGTGGGAGAGGCCTACTAGACAAACTGAGGGTAGAACTGCAATATTATCAATAAGAGTGGGGATTTGTTTCTGTGTGTGCCTGTGCGTGATAGATGTGTCGGGACGCGTGCATGGATGATGAAGGGGAACCATGTGTTTGGTAAGAAAACCTAACTAGATCGGTAGATCAATTGTTGTTTGTCGGAGGAAGGGAGAGACATAACTAATGAGGTAGATCGATCGACGCGTGGGGAAAACGAGTTATAAGGACCTAGCTAGCTATATGTATAGTGGGAGATCGGTCGGTGTACATCCATTTGTTAGAGGAAAATAAGGCCCAGCGAGATGGATAGACAGAGAGAATGGAGCTAGGAGGTGGTGTGAGAGCCGAGCTACTAGCTAGATAAGGGGAGGACTATGCGATTGTGAGATTGATGAAAAGAGGGGCGAGAGTTTACACGTGTGTGGGACCATATGAGAGACACGAGGCATGGACACAGAAAGGAGGAGACGGGAAGGTGCGTGTTTATGTTGTAGGCAGACATCGCTGGAGAGGTTTATTGATCGGTGTGTGTCGGAAAGGAGTTGTGGAGACTGTGGGAGAATAACCTAAAGAAAAAAAATAATGTGCGCGATGGATAGAATGCTGAGGGAGGGGGAGGGCGAGGAGGGCGTGTGCATGCATGAGAGAAAGTTAGTGCTAGCTACAAAGGTTAGATGATTGTGTGGGTGTAAGAGACTAACAAAGATCATAATTTGATATGGAAGTGGATTCATATATTTGAATAGGAGATCATAGTGTTATAAATATATGCATGCAGAATATAGCGGTGATACACGTGCTGTGGTTTTGCACATGTTATACCATAATGTCGGGGGTTGGGTGCGACATATGCCAATGGATGGCTTATCATGGTGGGAGCGAGTAGAACGTCACCCGTGCCTGGAAGCGGGATGAGGTGTAGACACGAACGCCGGCACACTTTACCCAGGTTCGGGGCTCTCCTAGGAGATAACACCCCTAGGCCTGCTCTGCGGGGTCTCCGCATGATCACTAAGGCACTAGTGAGTACAATGGTGCTCCTCGAGCTGTATGCTAGAGGTAGGAGAAGGCAAGGCTTGCTCTCTCCTATCTCTATGTGTGAGTCTAGTTCTAACAGGTTGGGAACCCTTTGCATGGGTGCCCTGGGGGGTTTATATAGGCCTACCCCCAGGGGTACAATGGTAATTTGGCCGGGTGTAGGACCCGGGTGTCAGTGTCTCTGGTCGCCGGCTTCTCCGCCGGCTGCTGGGGCCGGCCGCCTGGCGGGCCCCGCCGACTGGTCTGGTACGGAGCCGACAGGCCACCCCCGCCACTTGCGGGTCTGGTCGGCTGCTGATAACTTTAGCTGCAGTGCTAATGACGCATGCTTGGTCAGGGGAGCGTGGCTACAGTCCCGCCACCTAGTGGGAGATCACTGTAGCCACACCGTGTCTCTTCCGGTTAATGGTGCACGGACCCCAAGGGAGGATTGGGCCGCCTGCTAGAGGCCGGCTTCCCTTGGCTCCGACTGGTCGGGTTTCCGCCATCTTTAGGGATCTCGCTGCCTGGTAGGGCCCGCCACCTGCAGGCCATACCAACAGGCCGTCGTGGGAACAGGCCTCCGCCTGTCAGGAGTGACGTCAAGGGTGGAGTGGCAATAGTGCCGCGTCGTGCGGAGATCTCCGCCTGTACGGGGCACTGTGGTCGTGCCTTGCCCTCGACATGGGGGCGATGGACTACACTGTAGCCACACCTTGTCTTGTCTTATTAATGGAGGCACATACTTTGAGGGCGCCGTGGGCTGACTGCTAGGAGCCGGCCTCTCTGGAGGACGCCTTCTAGGAGCCGGTCCATCTTGGTGCCGTCTTCAGGAGCTCGGCCGCCTTCCAGCAGCTGGCCTCATGAGTCAGCCGGCCACCAGAAGGCGGCGCTTCATTCTGGGTGTTTATGGGGCGCAGCCGGCCCAATGTCTTGAAAGGTTCAGGGACTCGGGTCAGGCGTCGTGACTGATGAGCCGAGCTGCCTAAGCAGTTTCCTCCTCCGAATGCTCTGGACGAAAGCTTCATCCGGCTCCTGGTGTGCCGCCTGGAGGGAGTCGGCCACGACTAGATGGACTTGCCTAAAAACTTCGAACGCAACGGCGGGAACCAGGTGGCGTGCTAGCTAAGCCTCCTGGCTCGCCGTCCGTTGTGGGCATGCCACGTGGCGTCAGCCAGCCGGGCCAGCCTGCTAGCCCACGCGCGTGATGGGACGTGACAGCAGGCTGGGCCGCCATTACCGGGCCTCGCCGTGCGAGCGGATCCGCTGCGGCCGAAGCAGCTGGTTGAGCTTCTTCGTGCATTAACTCGCATGATAAACGAGGGGACATGGGGTCGTGGGCACAATTAATCCCATGATCCCACGCCTCGCCCCCTCGGCTTCATAGCCCACTGGCTATAAGTAGGGGGGGAGGGGGAGCGGCGGAGCACGCGCGCCCTCCTGCCCCATCCTCGTCTCCTTCTTCCTCTTCTTGCCGCAGTGCCCCCGAGCTATGCCGGAGTGCTGCTGCTACTCGTCTTCGTTGAGCTCTTCCGTCCCGAGCCCTCTCAGCCCCACACCAATCCTCAGCTCCCCTTCCCAACCATTTGCCTCGTCGAGTTCCTCATGGCGCGCCAGCGGGGAGGAGTGCTACCTCTTGAGCACTGCGTTGGTTTCCCTTGAAGAGGAAAGGGTGATGCAACCTGATGGCGTAAGTATTTCCCTCAGTTTTTGAGAACCAAGGTATCAATCTAGTAGGAGGCTACGCGTGAGTCCCTTGCACCTGCACAATACAAATAAATCCTTGCAACCAACGCGATAAGGGGTTGTCAATCCCTTCACGGTCACTTACGAGAGTGAGATCTGATAGATATGATAGGATAATATTTTTGGTATTTTTGTGATGAAGATGCAAAGTAAAATAAAAGCAAAGTAAAAAAGCAAAGGAAATAACTAAGTGTTGGAAGATTAATATGATGAAGATAGACCCGAGGGCCATATGGGTCACTAGTGGCTTCTCTCAAGAGTATAAGTATTTTACGGTGGGTGAACGAATTACTGTTGAGCAATTGACAGAATTGCGCATAGTTATGAGAATATCTAGGTACGATCATGTATATAGGCATCACGTCCGAGACAAGTAGACCGACTCCTGCCTGCATCTTCTACTATTACTCCACTCATCGACCGCTATCCAGCATGCACCAGAGTATTAAGTTCATGAAAACAGAGTAACGCCTTAAGAAAGATGACATGATGTAGAGGGATAAATTCATGCAATATGATAAAAACCCTGTCACATCCTAGTTAGACCATGCATTAGTGTGTGCATCATGTTTAAATTTCATCTGAATTTGAAATGGGGAAGACAGGAAACCCCCAGAACCCCTCTTAATTCAACTAGGGTTTACTAAAAATTATTTCAATGAACACGAAATGCCCTTCAAAATGTTCATCATCTTTGCTTTGGTTCAAAGCCTCCGCCAAAAGTGGTGCACCATTTTCTAGGTCATCCAAAGGTCTTTGAATTAAATCATAAGTATTTGAGTTTGAGCATTTCAAATTATATAAAATATTTCAAATGCCCAAATATTGCCAAACTAAAATGTTTCATGTTGGAAATATTCCAACATTGGACGAGAAGCGATTTGGTGATTTTTGAAACTGTTTTGGTATTTTAAAAAACTCCACAAAGTTACAGAAAAATAGAAAATGAAAAATAGTTTAGATCACTTACTGGCGCCTAATTAACTGGCCCACTGCTGCCCAGCCCAGGCCAGCATGGCCAGCTGTTTGGCTCGCTTGAGCCAGGCAACAGTGCTCGGCGGCGAGCACCGCATGGGTGCCACGCACCTGGTCGCCGCCTCGCCGCTCCCTCGCCCAGCCGCAACGTGGACCGTCCTCCCTCTCTCCCCCGAACCCCCTGGACACCTCCTCTCCTCCCCGGCTCCTCTCTCTCGCGCTCCCCCGCCATGGCCGACGCCACCGCAGCCACGCCGTCGCCGTAGACGCGCTCCCCGCCGTCCGTGCTCCTCCTCACCTTGTCTAGGAGCTCCGCCGCTCTCGACTACCCCCAAACTAGCCAAGCACCACTTTGCTCTAGTGCCCCGAATCCACCACACGCCCTCGGCCGAGTCCACCGTCGCGGAGATCCCCTTCAACGCCGTCGTCGCTCCGGTCCGTCCCGACCTCGACGAGAGCTTCTGGCGTCGCCCGTGAGCCCATCTACCTCCCTTCCTCTCTCTCTCTCGCTCTCGAGCAGCGTAGCAACAGACCAAGCTCACCCTCACCCGCCCGTGGAGTTAAATGCGCCCGGCGTGCTCCGGTCACTCTCCGACCACCTCGTGGTGTCCATCACACTCACCGCACCCCATGGGGTCTAACCATACACTCCCGCACCTCCGACCCCTCTAGCCCAAGTTCGTCTTGGCCGAACCCGGTGGCCGCCCTAGCTCGTTCTTGGCGCCGACTCCGCCACCCCGACCCACCGACTCCACCAATAGCCGCGGCTTGTCCCCGACTACCCATAGCCACCCTCACGGCTCGTTTGGTCGCGGAATCGCCAAACGCACTTCCGCCGCCGCGTCGGGCTCACCGGCGGCTAGACGCCGGTGCAGCCGACGTGGATGTTGACCACGGTGGGCCCTGGTTGACTCTGAAGAGTCAATGATAGGTGGGGCCCAACCCTACTAATTAACTGGGTTTAGTTTTAATTAAACTTTAACTAAACTAATTACCCTGACACCCTGGACCCACAGTCAGGTTTGACCTGGACGTCGCCGTTGACCCTGACGTCATGTCGACGATGGTGGCGCTTATAAATCAATTCTGGATTTATTCTAATATAGGAAATTCCAGAATTTAGTTCAAACTTCAAATATTCATAACTTCTAATCTGTAACTCCAATGCAAAGATTTATATATGAAAATGATCGAAAAATCCATTCTATCCATTGGTACAGGTTTCATGCATGTCAAAACAAGTTAACCTTGCTGTTTAAGCAGAATAAGATATTACACCTTTAGGACTATTTTAAATGAGCTAGCATTTGAATCTTTGATTCAAATGAGTTCATCCTTTTGTTTCAGCTTGCATTAGGCCAATACACATCCATATTGCCATGTCATAGCATGCATCATATTGTTGCATATTGCCATGTGTGTTTATTTTCGGTATGTCTTTCGTGATAGGTTACGCCTCCGAGGATAATCCCGACTATCCGTGCGAAGGGCAGTATCCTACCACCACTCCATCGAGCAAGCAACCCATTGATCATTCCGATACAAACCCATGTTCTCGCTTACGCTCTTGTTTTACTGCATTAAGACAACGCGATTCAAACTGTTGTGTGCTGCGGTAGTTGAACCCACTTCCTTTGCATGACCTGTCATTGCCACAGTAACTAGATGAAACCCACTAGTATGTGTAGGAGTTGATTGAGCCATGTTTGTGTTTCCTACCATACTATGCTTGCTATGCCTAGAGTTGTGTCAGGTCTGGCTCATCGGGATGATGAACTGGAGTGAAAGGTTGTGTCGGGTTCGAGAGTGAAAGTGTTGAACACGTTTTGGTAAAGGTATCGATGAGAGGCCATGTAGGAGTACATGGTGGGTTGTTTCATTGAAGCCGTCCCTAAGAACTGAGATCTGTGTTTGTGATCCATGAAACAGTTACTACCACGCATTGGGATCCTGAATTGACCCTCTCGGCTTCTTAACCACTCTTGTCCTTAGTCCGGGAGTTGCAAGTAGTTTCTGGTGTTTGTAGCATGCTGGGGGCCGCGCATACGCTGACCGTAAAGGGGGTGGGTTGTGTTGCGGTAGGCACCGTGTTGATGTACCGATTCGCCCGTTTGGTGTCTCGGGAACCTGTACACATCGTTCGGGGCCGTATGGGAAACCTCGGCGGACTCCTGCGGAGGGAACCTGAATAGGCGATCAACTGGACTTGGGACTTGTGTGTTTAGGTAGGCTGTGGCCGACACCCACGTTGGGCTTCCGCTTGAAGGTTGCCGAGTACATGTTGTGTAAACGGCGGTAAGTGGTGAGAGCGTGTGTGAAGAAGTACACCCCTGCAGGGTTAATATGATCTATCCGAATAGCCGTGTCCACGGAGAAGGACTTCTGGGTTACCTATATCAGTTCATAGACAATTAAATGGATACTACTAAAAGCCTCAAGATAAGTGTGAGTATCGCGGATAGCCCTCTCGTGAGTGACGAGAGAGGATCCACGGTGGAGTATTGTGATGGTGATTAGTGGACTCGTGTGCGACAAATGCTTTTCAAGTGGAGTCACGTAGGATAGCTTAGCCAAGAGTCAAAGGCGGCTTCTTTGCAAATAACCCCACCACCTTCTTGAGAATGTGCATGTATGATAGGATTCTGTGGTAAGACTTGCTGAATACCTCCGTACTCATGTTTGCTTAATTAATGTTTTTCAGACGACAACACTGCCCCTTCAGATGGGTTCTATGTAGACCTTGACATCGACGAGTGAACTAGCCACCCAGGTGGTGATCCAAGGCTTGTGAAGGGCCAATGTAGATAGAAAGGCTTCAACAAGCCTTCTTTCTTTTTTAGAGTCTGTACTCAGACTAGTTTGCTTCCGCATGTGCTTGTATGTTGTATGACTTGAGTGTTGGGTCATGTGACCCCTATATGTATGGATATGTTATGTACGGCTCTTCGGAGCCTTCTAAATAAAGTACTTTGAGTTGTAGAGTTTTGTTGTGATGCCTTGTTGTATTTACTCATATCGGGCATATTGCGTGTATGATTGAAATGCTTGGTATGAGTGGGATCCGACAAACTAGTTGTTTATCCTTGGCAGCCTCTCATATGGAGAAATGTAGTCTCGTGCTTCCGAGCGATAGTAGTCCGCTACAGCCCGGTTCACCCGAGTCCTGCTAGCCCAGCACTACTGCTTGGACACTTGACTGGCCGGCATGTGTTTCACATCGTTCCTATATACATCCCTTGAGGAAATGTCGCGTGAGTTATTCGGAGTCTGCCTAGCCTGCTACAGCCCGGTTCTTGAGTCCTGTTAGCCCAAAGGTTACAGCCCGAATCTATACGTTGATGACCGACATGCTCGATGTGATTCATGTATGCCTGTCCCCATAGGTTAGTGCCGCTTTGGGTTCACGACTAGCCATGTCGGCCCGGGTTCTTTATCATGGGGATGCTAGCGACACTGTCATATACGTGAGACAAAAGACGCAAACGGTCCCGGGCCATGGTAAGGTGACACCCGTGGGAATACCGTGCGTGAGGCCGCAAAGTGATATGAGGTGTTACCGGCTAGGTCAATGTGATTTGGAATCGGGGTCCTGACAGCGTTGGCATCAGAGCAGGGCTGCCTGTAGGTTCGCTAAGCCAAACTGGTCGATGTTGAGTCTAGAAATGCTTTAGTTATATGTAGGGGAATTGATTGTGGGGGGGGGGACGTAAGGCTCTTTTTACTCCTTTACCCTATGCCCTCTGATCTGAGTCATCCTCTTCTCATTCTACGTGGGTATAGGACTAGGCTCTCTTCTCTCTATCAGGTTCACGTGTTACTAATCCGTAGTAACTTATAGGATTGTTGGTTACATGCTCAGTTCAGTTCCTATTATTTTTGGTATGCTATCAGTTGAACCAGAACCTTGATATGATGTTGTTGTGTGGCTTTGCAATCTGATTTTGAATGTCTCAAATCTGTTTTTGAGCATTTACAGATGTTATGCTGCCCGATTTTCCCTAGAAATTCTAATGTCTTTGCATTGTGGCTGTGTTTTCAGATGGCCACCCGTCCCCGAACCAAGTGGTTAAATCGACCCGTTGCATTGATGTGTGTGGTCACACGGCAATGTTGGTTCGAGTGATGGTCGAGACCGGTTACCGATGGTATCGAGAATATACCGTCGAGGAGCAGTTTAGGGATTTTAATCAAATCCAATATCTGTACGGTCAGGATTTATCCATCTTATCCCGAGCTCTTGAACCGCTCCACTTTGTTCTTATGGACTTGGGATCACTATTGGGATGTCCGTGCAAGATGCAGCCTATTCCATGATGACTATTATTCGAGCGAGAACTGCCTTCTTTGCAACACCGATTTCCGCTATATGCCGCATCCCTCCCTGGGGCGCATGGTTACCTTCAGGGTATGTACAGCGATGCATCCCATGAGAACTCACTTCTTCGCACCACCACGGAGATGCTGGAAGACAAGGACCGTGAAAACCGGGCCTTGCGTATGGAGCTCTTTAACGCCCGTGCTGATCACTGGGCTACTCTGACTCGGTTTGCACCTGCCGAGCAAGCCGGATACATGGACATGAGGGACTTGTACCCAGTGCGGGCTGGTCTGCCAGACGTTATGGAGTGGCGTGAGGTAGGAGGCATCACTCCTCCTCGTGGGCCTCGTCTGCCGCCGTTTGTTGGACCACGTCCACATCCGAGCCCTTTTGGTCCGCAAGCCCCACAGGATCGTCTGTTTCCGGATGATCATGTTCCACTTCCAGGCTTGGGTGGTGACTTCTATGAGGACTACTACGGAGTTGTCTGAGTAGTAGTAGTATCACTAGTATTGTAATAGTTGTATTTCCGCCGTCCTGCGTGACTTGTGGAATATGACTTAGTGTGTATCATTCCTAAGTGTAGAAAAATAATGTATAGGAGTTGGAATGCTTGGATGAGATGTAACGCCTTTCACGGTAGTTGTACTCCGTCGGGCTTGTACTAAACTATGTATGGTGTGTATGACCGTTGGTATATATATGGCAGTTTTATATTACCATGTCATCTTGATGAACATATCTCGCATTCCGTGTTATCCATTACATTCCGCACTTCCTTGCTAAATTCTGCCATCCTGGTTTAAACCATTGTTTTGTTCCCAGGGATGGTCAACACCGCATAACAATCCTGCCGCTCCGGCAGGCGAGAAAGCCATGTTTGAAATGCAAATCTGCCTCAACCGCCATCTTTGGCCGAGGTTATCTTTGGAAGCAGAACGCAATAAGCGTGAGACCAATCGCCTACTGGAGCGGATTGAGCAAAACACCGCACGCCAGCCAAGAAATGATTCGGTGTCACTCAATGACTTCGTCAAGATGTATCCACCGAAGTTCAAATATTTCGTTGAGCCTCTCGACGCGGATGATTGGCTTCGCAGCATCAACCACAAGCTACGTTCTGCTAACGTGGCTGAAGCTGATAAGGTTACTTTTGCTGCCTATCACCTCGAAGGCCCTGCTAGCCTTTTGTGGGAGAATTATGAGGCTATGCGTCCGGTTGGACAAATTACTACTTGGGCTGAATTTAGTGCCGCTTTCCGTGAGCATCACATCCCAGAAGGTCTCATGGATCGCAAAAAAGGGAGGAATTCGCAATTTCACCCAAGGTAGGCTGACGGTGGATACTTACGGCCGTGAGTTTGGGAAATTAGCACGTTATGCTCCGAAGAAGTTTCTACCGATGCCAAGAAGCAGGCAAGGTTCCGCAGGACTTAGCCCGACCTTCGTCGTGATCTCCGTCTGCATGAGTGCACCTCCTTTCCGAAGTTAGTCAATAAGGCTATCAGTGCCGAAACTGGGCAGTCTGATTTTGAAGCTTCACGCAAGCATGTCCGTGACTCTGGATCTTCATCCGGCTCTGGATCTCAGAAGCGCCGGGTTTGGATTCCAAATACTGCTCTGCCACCCAGGTTCACCCCGAGGCCATCCTTTGAGGCGCCTCGCCCCAACCAGCAATATGCTTCGCCCAAGACTTATGGAGGCCCCGCTGCTAATGCTGCCCCACGCCCCAATATGATAACTTGCTTCAAATGTGGAGACGGGCCACTACATCCGCGAGTGTCCCTAGAACAACCCGGTCAGATCGGAAAGTACATTGGCCGTGGTAAGCCCGGCGGGAAAGGTGCCCTATGCTAAACCAGTACCCTTTGCTCGTGGCCACGTCAACTATGTTTCGGTGAGGAAACCTACGAGGATCCCAACGTCGTTCTCAGTACGCTCCTTGTTAATTGTCATCCGGCAACTGTTCTTTTTGATACTGGAGCATCTCATTCATTTATTTCTGAGAGCTATGCTCGATTGCACAACACCACATTCTGTGACATGCACACCTCCATTGAAATTCAGACCCCTGGTTCTAGATGGAAAACCTCTAGAATAAGTCATGGGAATGAAATTCTTGTCGACAGATTAGTCTTTCTTGCTTCCCTGATAGCTCTCAAGTCCTCGGACATAAACATCATCTTGGGTATGGACTAGATGTCAGCCCATTATGCTAAGATTGATTGCTCTACTAGAACTGTTCAACTCACTCATCCTTCGGGCAAGACGGTTAATGTTTTAACCCGAGTGTCCAAGCGCCCGACTTTACTCCTTAAATGCCAATCCTTCCGGACCTCGAAGATATTCCGGTAGTCCGTGATTTTCCGGATGTCTTTCAGAAGAACTGCCGGTGTTCCACAAGCGGGGATGTTGAGTTCGTGATAGATCTTGTTCCCGGAACCGTCCCAATCTCTAGAAGACCTTATAAGATGGCACCCCTAGAACTATCCGAACTTAAGAAGCAACTCGATGAGTCCTTGCAAAAGGGTTTCATCCGTCCTAGTTCATCTCCATGGGCTTGCCCCGTCCTCTTCGTCAAGAAGAAGGATGGTACGGATCGGATGGTTGTGGATTATCGACACATCAATTTGGTCACTATCAAGAACAAGTATCCGCTCCCGGGATCAACGACCTGTATGATCAGCTCGCTGGATCCTCGGTCTTTTCAAGATGGATTTGAGGTTGGGCTACCATCAAATCAAAATCAAGAACGAGGACATTCCTAAAAGCGGCCTTCGTTACTCGTTATGGCCAATACGAGTACACCGTCATGTCCTTCGGATTAACCAATGCTCCGACCACCTTTTCTCGGTTAATGAACTCAATCTTCATGGAGTATTTGGATAAATTCGTCGTGGTATACCTCGATGATATACTCATCTACTCCAAGAATGAGGAAGAACATGCCGAACATCTAAGGCTAGTGTTGATGAAACTTCGAGAGCACCGCCTTTATGCAAATTCTCTAAGTGTGAATTCTGGTTACCAGAAGTGACCTAGCTAGGCCATGTAATCTCTGGCAAGAGCATTGCTGTCAATCCCGAGCGAGTTCAAGCCGTCCTTGACTGGACTCCACCTGAATCGGTCAAGCAAGTTCGGAGTTTTCTCGGTTTAGCGAGCTATTGCCGCCGCTTCGTCGAGAATTTCTCTAAAGTTGCTAAACCACTAACCGAACTCCTCAAGAAAGATAAGTAGTTCGAATGGACACCACAGTGCGAGTTCAGCTTTCAGGAACTGAAAAGACGCTCGACATCTGCTCCGTACTTGTTCCACCAGATTTTTCTAAGGACTTTATTATCTATTGCGGCGCCTCGCGACAAGGACTAGGTTGCATACTCATGCAAGATCGTCATGTGATTGCCCTCACGCTTCCCGACGATTCGTCCACATGAGGATAATTATCCCACACGATCTAGAGCTTGCAGTAGTGGTTCATGCACTCAAAACCTGGCGACATTACCTTCTTGGTAATCGTTGCGAAATCTACACTGATCACCAAAGTCTGAAATACATCTTCACCCAACCGGATTTGAATCTCAGGCAAAGACGTTGGGTCGAGTTGATTACTGATTACGACTTAGGAATATCTTACACCTGTGCAAAGCCAATGTCATGGCTGACGCACTAAGTCGCAAATCTTATTGTAACAATTTGATGTTACAACAAAGTCAACCATTTCTCCATGAGGAATTCCGTAAGCTTAATCTCCACATTGTTCCTCGAGGATTCCTTTCCACCCTGGTGGCGAAACCTAACCTTACAGATCGAATCATAGCTGCTCAGCAGTATGATAGAGGGATATCTCGGATCAAGGAGAACATTGCTAGCGGAGCTGCTAAGTGTTTCTCCATAGATGAACGAGGTGTTGTCTTCTTTGAAAACCGCTTGGTGGTTCCCAAGAAACAACAGCTACGACAATCGATCCTTAAGGAAGCTCATGACTCTCCTCTCACCATTCAGCCCGGTAGTACTAAAATGTATCAAGACCTACGCCAGGAGGTTTTGGTGGACTAGGATGAAGAGAGAAATCGCTCAATACATTGCTAATTGTGACGTCTGCCGTCGAGTTAAAGCGAGCATCAACGGCTGCTTTGGTACCCTTCAACCTTTGGAAATTCCTGAATGGAAATGGGATAAAATCGGTATGGATTTCATTACCGGGTTTCCCAGGACCAAGAGAGGGAATAATGCTATGTTCGTTGTCGTCGATCGTCTTTCCAAAGTAGCCCACTTCCTACCCGTTCGTGAGAGTATAACCGCTAGCCAGCTAGCTGATTTGTACATCTCTCGAATAATGTCTCTTCATGGTGTTCCATTGGAGATTAACTCAGACCGTGGAGGTCTCTTCACCTCTCGATTTTTGGAAAGTTTCCAAAATGCTATGGGAACTCGTCTCTTTTTTAGCACCGCATTTCATCCTCAATCAAGTGGTCAAGTAGAACGAGTCAATCAAATCCTAGAGGATATGCTTCGAGCTTCTGTCATCTCTTTCGGCATGAATTGGGAGAAATTCCTTTCATTCGCCGAGTTCGCTTATAACAATAGCTATCAAGCCAGCTTAGGCAAAGCTCCTTTCGAAGTTCTTTATGGACGGAAATGTCGAGCAGCGTCTTAAGCGGTGAGAAACCGGGAGAGACAACTCTTTGGCGGATATGATTCAGGAAGCGGAAGAGCAGGTTAGCGTTGTTCGTGAAAAATTGAAAACAGCCCAATCTCATCAAAAGAGTCAATATGATCGCAAGCATAAGCCTATGGCTTATGAAATTGGCGAAGGCTTACCTTCCGGTTACTCCTTTGAAGGGAACCCATCGATTCGGTATCAAAGGCAAGTTGGCTCCTCGTTACATTGGACCCTTTCGCATTCTTGCCAAACGAGGAGAGGTTGCCTACCAATTGGAACTACCTCTGCATCTTTCCAGAGTCCATGATGTCTTCCACGTTTCCCAACTCAGGTGTTGCTTCTCGGATCCTATCCGTGGAGTGGACCACGAAACGCTTGATCTCCAAGATAACCTCACCTATCGAGAATATCCCGTCCGTATTCTTGATCAAGCCGAGCGTACCACCCGACGTCAGAATATCAAGTTTCTAAAGGTTCAATGGTCAAACCATTCCGAGCAAGAAGCAACTTGGGAAAGGGAGGATCGTCTTCGACTTGAGTATCCCACCTTTTCCACAACAGATCCTAAATCTCGGGACGAGTTTCCTTTGAGTGTGGGTGAGTTGTCACATCCCAGTTAGACCATGCATTAGTGTGTGCATCATGTTTAAATTTCATCTGAATTTGAAATGGGGAAGACAGGAAACCCCCAGAACCCCTCTTAATTCAACTAGGGTTTACTAAAAAAATTATTTCAATGAACCTGAAATGCCCTTCAAAATGTTCATCATCTTTGCTTTGGTTCAAAGCCTCTGCCAAAAGTGGTGCACCATTTTCTAGGTCATCCAAAGGTCTTTGAATTAAATCATAAGTATTTGAGTTTGAGCATTTCAAATTATATAAAATATTTCAAATGCCCAAATATTGCCAAACTAAAATGTTTCATGTTGGAAATATTCCAACATTGGACCAGGAAGCAGTTTGGTGATTTTTGAAACTGTTTTGGTATTTTAAAAACTCCACAAAGTTACGTAAAAATAGAAAAGGAAAAATAGTTTAGAACACTTACACTGGCGCCCACCAACCGCCCACTGCCGTGCCCAGCCCATGGTAGCTGCTTGGCTCGGCCAGGCAACCAGTGCTTTCGGCGAGCACCGCATGGGTGCCACGCACCTGGTCGCCGCCTCGCCGCTCCCCTCACCCAGCAGCGACGTGGATCGTCCTCCCTCTCTCCCCCGAACCCCCCGGACACCTCCTCTCCTCCCCGGCTTCTCTCTCTCGCGCTCCCCCGCCATGGCCGACGCCACCACAGCCACGCTGCCGTCGCCCGTAAGCGCGCTCCCGCCGTCCGTGCTCCTCCTCACCTTGTCTAGGAGCTCCGCCGCTCTCGACTACCCCAAACTAGCCAAGCACCCGCCTGCTCTAGTGCCCCGAATCCACCACACCGCCCTCGGCCGAGTCCACCGTCGCCGGAGATCCCCTTCAACGCCGTCGTCGCTCCGGTCCGTCCCCGACCTCGACGAGAGCTTCTACGCGTCGCCCGTGAGCCCATCTACCTTCCCTTCCCTCTCTCTCTCGCTCTCGAGCAATGAAGCAACGAACCAAGCTCACCCTTTTCCCGTCGCCCGTGGAGTTAAATCGCCGACTTGCTCCCGATCACTCTCCGCCACCTCGTGGTGTCCATCACACTCACCGCACCCCATGGGGTCTAACCATACACTCCACGCACCTCACCGACCCCTCTAGCCCAAGTTCGTCTTGGCCGAACCCGGTGGCCGCCTAGCTCGTCATGGCGCCGACTCGCCACCACCACCCGACCGAGCTCCACCAATAGCCATGGCTTGTCCCGACTACCCATAGCCACCCTCATGGCTCGTTTGGTCGCCGGAATCGCCAAACGCACTTCCGCCGCCGCGTCGGGCTCGCCGGCGGCTAGACGCCGGTGCAGCCGACGTGGATGTTGACCACGGTGGGCCCTGGTTGACTCTGAAGAGTCAATGACAGGTGGGGCCCAGCCCTACTAATTAACTGGGTTTAGTTTTAATTAAACTTTAACTAAACTAATTACCTGACACCCTGGACCTGATCGGGTTTGACACAGGACGTCGCCGTTGACCTGACGTCATCTTTGGCGCATGGTCGACGCAATAAATCAATTCTTGGATTTATTCTAATATAGGAAATTCCAGAATTTAGTTCAAACTTCAAATATTCATAACTTCTAATCTGTAACTCCAAATGCAAAGATTTATATATGAAAAATGATCAGAAAAATCCATTCTATCCATTGGTACAGGTTTCATGCATGTCAAAACAAGTTAACCTTGCTGTTTAAGAAGAATAAGATATTACACCTTTAGGACTATTTTAAATGAGCTAGCATTTGAATCTTTGATTCAAATGAGTTCATCCCTTTTTGTTTCAGCTTGCATTAGGCCAATACACATCCATATTGCCACGTCATAGCATGCATCATATTGTTGCATATTGCCATGTGTGTTTATTTTCGGTATGTCCTTCGTGATAGGTTCTGCCTCCGAGGATAATCCCGACTATCCGTCTGAAGGGCAGTATCCTACCACCACTCCATCAGGCAATGTACCAAATGTTCTTTCCGATACAAAACCATGTTCTCGCTTATGCTCTTGTTTTACTGCATTTAGATAACGCGATTCATACTGTTGTGTGCTGCGGTAGTTGAAGCCACTTCCTTTGCATGTCCTATCATTGCCACGATAACTCAGATGAAACCCACTAGTATGTGTAGGAGTTGATTGAGCCATGTTTGTGTTTCCTACCATACTATGCTTGCTATGCCTAGAGTTGTGTCAGTCCGGCTCATCGGGATGATGAACTGGAGTGAAAGGTTGTGTCGGGTTCGAGAGTGAAAGTGTTGAACACGTTTTGGTAAAGGTATCGATGAGAGGCCATGTAGGAGTACATGGTGGGTTGTTTCATTGAAGCCGTCCCTAAGAACTGAGATGTGTGTTTGTGATCCATGAAACAGTTACTACCATGCATTGGGATCCTTAATTGACCCTCTCGGCTTCTTAACCACTCTTGTCCTCAGTCCGGGAGTTGCAAGTAGTTTCTGGTGTTTGTAGCATGCTGGGGGCCGCACGCAATGCTGACCGTAGGGGTGGGTTGTGTTGCGGTAGGCACCGTGGCCAGTGTACCGATTCGCCCGTTTGGTGTCTCGGGAACCCTGTACACATCGTTCGGGGCCGTATGGGAAACCTCGGCGGACTCCTGCGGATGGAACCTGAATAGGCGATCAACCCGGACTTGGGACTTGTGTGTTTAGGTAGGCTGTGGCCGACACCCACGTTGGGCTTCCGCTTGAAGGTTCTTGAGTACATGTTGTGTAAACGGCGGTAAGTGGTGAGCGTGTGTGAAGAAGTACACCCTGCAGGGGTTAATATGATCTATTCGAATAGCTGTGTCCACGGAGAAGGACTTACGGGTTACCTATATCAGTTCATAGACAATTAAATGGATACTACTAAAAGCCTCAAGATAAGTGTGAGTATCGCGGATAGCCCTCTCGTGAGTGTGAGAGAGGATCCACAGTGGAGTATTGTGATGGTGATTAGTGGACTGCAATGCGACAAATGCTTTTCAAGTGGAGTCACGTGGGATAGCTTAGCCAAGAGTCAAAGTTGGCTTGCTTGCAAATAACTCCACCACCTTCTTGAGAATGTGCATGTATGATAGGATTACGTGGTAAGACTTCTTTGAGTACCTCCGTACTCATGTTTGCTTAATTAATGTTTTTCGGGCGACAACACCGCCCCTTCCGATGGGTTCTATGTAGACCTTGACATCGACGAGTGAACTAGCCACCCAGGTGGTGATCCAAGGCTTGTGAAGGGCCAATGTAGATAGAAAGGCTTCAACAAGCCTTCTTTCTTTTTAGAGTCTGTACTCAGACTAGTTTGCTTCGCATGTGCTTGTATGTTGTATGACTTGAGTGTTGGGTCATGTGACCCCTATACGTATGGATATGTTATGTATGGCTCCTCGGAGCCTTCTAAATAAAGTACTTTGAGTTGTAGAGTTTTTTTGTGATGCCTTGTTGTATTTACTCATATCGGGCATATTGCGTGTATGATTGAAATGCTTGGTATGAGTGGGATCCGACAAACTAGTTGTTTATCCTTGGCAGCCTCTCATATGGAGAAATGTAGTCTCGTGCTTCCGAGCGATAGTAGTCCGCTACAGCCCGGTTCACCCGAGTCCTGCTAGCCCAAAGACTACCGCTTGGACACTTGACTGGCCGGCATGTGTTTCACATCGTTCCTATGTCCGTTCCTTCGGGAAATGTCGCGCGGTGTTATTCGGAGTCCTGCTTAGCCTGCTACAGCCCGGTTCTCCGTAGTCCGTTAGCCCAAAGCTACACCCGAATCTATCCGTTGATGACCGACATGCTCGATGTGATTCATGTCTACTGTCCCCATAGGTTAGTGCCGCTTTGGGTTCACGACTAGCCATGTCGGCCCGGGTTCTTTATCATGTGGATGCTAGCGACCTTTGTCATATACGTGAGCCAAAAGACGCAAACGGTCCCGGGCCATGGTAAGGCGACACCCGTGGGAATACCGTGCGTGAGGCCGCAAAGTGATATGAGGTGTTACCGGCTAGGTCAATGTGATTTGGAATCGGGGTCCTGACAAACCCCATCTTGTTATCCTTGATGGCAACAATACAATACGTGCCTTGCTGCCCCTCATCCTTTGAAAAAGGACCTTTGCAAGATTGAACCCAAAGCTAAGCACTTCTCCCATTGCAAGAAAGATCAATCTAGTATGCCAAACCAAACTGATAATTTGAAGAGACTTGCAAAGATAACAAATTATACATAAAAGAATTCAGAAAATATTCAAATATTGTTCATAGATAATCTTGATCATAAACCCATAATTCATCGGTCTCAACAAACACACCGCAAAAAGAAGATTACATCGAATAACATAGTCTCAACAAATATTGTTCATAGAACATTGTATTGAGATCCAAAAAGAGAGAAGAAGCCATCAAGCTACTAACTATGGACCCGAAGGTCTGAGGTAAACTACTCACACTTCATCGGAGAGGCTATGGTGTTGATGTAGAAGCCCTCCGTGATGGATTCCCCCTCGTGAGCTCCGGAACAGGCCCCAAGATGGGATATCGTGAGTCTGAGAAGGTTGCGGCGGTGAAATTAGGTTTTGGCTCCGTGTCGATCGTTTGGGGGTATGTAGGTATATATAGGAGGAAGGAATGCGTCGGTGGAGCAACAGGGGGCCATGAGGGTGGAGGGTGCGCCCCTACCTCGTGGCTTCCTCTTTTGTTTCTTGACGTAGGGTCCAAGTCTCCCGGATCATAATCTTCCTAAAAATCACGTTCCCGAAGGTTTCATTCCGTTTGGACTCCGTTTGATATTCCTTTTCTCCGAAACTCTGAAATAGGCAAAAACAGCAATTCTGGGCTGGGCCTCCGGTTAATAGGTTAGTCCCAAAAATAATATAAAAGTGGATAATAAAGCCCAATAATGTCCAAAACAGTCGATAATATAGCATGGAGCAATCAAAAATTATAGATACGTTGGAGACGTATCAAGCATCCCCAAGCTTAATTCCTGCTCGTCCTCGAGTAGGTAAATGATAAACAGATAATTTTTGATGCGGAGTGCTACTTGGCATAATTTCAATGTAATTCTTCTTAATTGTGGTATGAATATTCAGATCCGAAAGATTCAAGATAAAAGTTCATATTAACATAAAAATGATAATACTTCAAGCATACTAACTAAGCAATTATGTCTTTTCAAAATAACATGGCCAAAGAAAGTTCATCCCTACAAAATCATATAGTTTAGCCATGCTCCATTTTCATCACACAAGAATGCTCTCATCATGCACAACCCCGATGACAAGACAAGCAATTGTTTCATACTTTATTAATCTCAAACCTATAAACTTTCACGCAATATGTGAGCGCGAGCCATGGACATAGCACTATGGGTGGAATAGAATATGATGATGGGGGTTATGTGGAGAAGACAAAAAAGGAGAAAGTCTCATATCAAATAGGCTAATCAATGATCTATGGAGATGCCCATCGATTGATGTTAATGCAAGGAGTAGGGATTGCCATGCAACGAATGCACTAGAGCTATAAATGTATGAAAGCTCAACAAAAGAAACTAAGTGGGTGTGCATCCAACTTGCTTGCTCACGAAAACCTAGGGCACTTGAGGAGGCCCATTGTTGGAATATACAAGCCAAGTTCTATAATGAAAAATTCCCACTAGTACATGAAAGTGACAAAACAAGAGACTATCTATCATGAAGATTATGGTGCTACTTTGAAGCACAAGTGTGGCAAAGGATAGTAGCATTGTCCCTTCTCTCGTTTTCTCTCTTTTTTTGTTCCTCGCTTGGGACAATGCTCTAGAAAATGATGATCATCACACTTCTATTTATTTATAACTCAATGATTACAACTCGATACTAGAACAAAGTATGACTCTATATGAATGCCTCCGTGATGTGCAGGATATGCAATGAACCAAGAGTGACATGTATGAAAGAATTATGAACGGTGGCTTTGCCACAAATACTATGTCAACTACATGATCATGCTAGCAATATGACAATGATGAATGTGTCATGATAAATGGAATGGTGGAAAGTTGCATGGCAATATATCTCGGAATGACTATGGAAATGCCATAATAGGTAGGTATGGTGGATGTTTTGAGGAATATATAAGGAGGTTTATGTGTGAAAGAGCGTATCATATCACGGGAGTTGGATGCACCGGCGAAGTTTGCACCAACTCTCAATGTGAGAAAGGGCAATGCACGGTACCGAAGAGGCTAGCAATGATGGAAGGGTGAGAGTGCGTATAATCCATGGAATCAACATTAGTAATTAATAACTCACATACTTATTGCAAAAATCTACAAGTCATCAAAAACCAAGCACTACGCGCATGCTCCTAGGGGGATAGATTGGTAGGAAAAGACCATCGCTTGTCCCCGACCGCCACTCATAAGGAGGACAATCAAAGAACACCTCATGTTTCAAATTTGTTACATAACATTTACCATAAGTGCATGCTACGGGACTTGAAAACTTCAACACAAGCATTTCTCAAATTCACAACTACTCAACAAGCACGACTTTGATATTATTACCTCCATATCTCAAAACAATCATCAAGCATCAAACTTCTCTTAGTATTCAACACACTCATAAGAAAGTTTTTACTATTCTTGAATACCTAGCATATTAAGATTATTTAAGAAAATTACCATACTATTTAAGACTCTCAAAATAATCTAAGTGAAGCATGAGAGATCAATAGTTTCTATAAAACAAATCCACCACCGGGCTCTAAAAGATATAAGTGAAGTACTAGAGCAAAACTATATAACTCAAAAGATATAAGTGAAGCACAAAGAGTATTCTAATAATTTACAAATCATGTATGGCTCTCTCAAAATGTGTGTACAGAAAGGATTATTGTGGTAAACTAAAAAGAAAAGACTCAAATCATACAAGACGCTCCAAGCAAAACACATATCATGTGGTGAATAAAAATATAGCTCCAAGTAAAGTTACCGATGGAAGTAGACGAAAGAGGGGATGCCTTCCGGGGCATCCCCAAGCTTTGGCTTTTTGGTGTCCTTAGATTATCTTGGGGGTTCCATGGGCATCCCCAATCTTAGGCTCTTGCCACTCCTTGTTACATAATCCATCAAAAATCTTTCACCCAAACTTGAAAACTTCACAACACAAAACTCAACAGAAATCTCGTGAGCTCCGTTAGCGAAAGAAAACAAAAGACCACTTCAAGGTACTGTAATGAACTCATTATTTATTTATATTGGTGTCAAACCTACTGTTTTCCAACTTCTCTATGGTTTATAAACTATGTTATTAGCCATAGAGTCATCAAAATAAGCAAACAACACACGAAAAACAGAATCTGTCAAAAACAGAACAGTCTGTACTAATCTGTAACTAACGCAAACTTCTGGAACTCCAAACAATCAGCCAAAATAGGACGACCTAGGAAAGTTTTTTATTGATCAGCAGCAATTGGAATCACTATTTTATCACGTTCTTATGATTTTTAACAATTATTTTCATGAACAGAAATTTTCTGGAAATTTCTGCAAGATCAAATAACTATCATCCAAGAAGATCCTATAGGTTTAAGTTGGCACAAACACTAATTAAAACATAAAAACACATCTAACCAGAGGCTAGAACAATTATTTATTCCTAAACAGAAGCAAGAAGCAAAAAACTAAAATAATATTGGGTTGCCTCCCAACAAGCGCTATCGTTTAACGCCCCTAGCTAGGCATAAAAGCAAGGATAGATCTAGGTATTGCCATCTTTGGTTTTAGGGAAAAAGAGAGATAACTTATGATCTATGGAATTAATCTTTCTATTTTGACAAAGTACATGGCCATTAGTGGTAGAAGAAAGATTAAGTATATTGCGGAAATTGGCATCTAGGCTAGCCTTTATCTCTTTGATAGATTCGTTTTGGTAAGAAAGCAAAAGAGATGTGATTTCAACTTTCTCGTTAATGGGGTGCCCAAATATAATTTTCATCTTTTCATAGGTATCTATGGGGTCCCCTTCAAGAAAACCCTCTTCAAAAATAGAATCCAAGACTTGTTTGAACGAAGCGGGCAACCCAACATAAAAGCTTTTTAAGTAAACCTCAATTTGGTATTGAGGTACATACCTAGCACAGATCCTTAAGAGCCTATCACAAGCATCTTTCAAAGATTCATCAAGTAAATAACGAAATATTCCAGAATCTTCTTCATCAAGATTACTAAGGTTTTCATTGATAATCTCGACAAATTTTCCATAGTATTTTTATTTATGAGTTTAGATAAGATAGCAGGATTGTCTAAAGCGCTAAAACTCAGGAGTGAAACCCCAAATCTTTTTGGTTCTGACATGGCGAGGGAAAAGCTAACGAAAAGAGGCAAGCGGAAAAGAGAGGGCGAATAAAAACGGCAAGGGTGAAGTGGGGGAGTGGAAAACGAGAGGCAAATGGCAAATAATGTAATGCGGGAGATAAGGGATTGTGATGGGTACTTGGTATGTTGACTTTTGCGTAGACTCCCCGTCAATGGCGCCATAAAACCTTCTTGCTACCTCTTGAGCACTGCGTTGGTTTTCCCTTGAAGAGGAAAGGGTGATGCAGCACAGTAGAGTAAGTATTTCCCTCAGTTTTCGAGAACCAAGGTATCAATCCAGTAGGAGGCTACGCGCGAGTCCCTTGCACCTGCACAATACAAATAAATCCTCGCAACCAACGCGATAAGGGGTTGTCAATCCCATCACGGTCACATACGAGAGTTGAGATCTGATAGATATGATAGGATAATATTTTTGGTATTTTTGTGATAAAGATGCAAAGTAAAATAAAAGCAAAGTAAAAAATAAAAGGAAATAACTAAGTGTTGGAAGATTAATATGATGAAGATAGACCCGGGGGCCATAGGTTTCACTAGTGGCTTCTCTCAAGAGCATAAGTATTTTACGGTGGGTGAACGAATTACTGTTGAGCAATTGACAGAATTTAGCAAAGTTATGAGAATATCCAGGTATGATCATGTATATAGGCATCACGTCCGAGACAAGTAGACCGACTCCTGCCTGCATCTACTACTATTACTCCACTCATCGACCGCTATCCAGCATGCATCTAGAGTATTAAGTTCATGAAAACAGAGTAACGCCTTAAGCAAGATGACATGATGTAGTGGGATAAATTCATGCAATATGATAAAAACCCCATCTTGTTATCCTCGATGGCAACAATACAATACATGCCTTGTTGCCCCTCATCACTTTGGGAAAGGACACCGCAAGATTGAACCCAAAGCTAAGCACTTCTCCCATTGCAAGAAAGATCAATCTAGTAGGCCAAACCAAACTGATAATTCGAAGAGACTTGCAAAGATAACCAATCATACATAAAAGAATTCAGAAAAGATTCGAATATTGTTCATAGATAATCTTGACCATAAACCCACAATTCATCGTTCTGAACAAACACACCGCAAAAAGAAGATTACATCAAATAGATCTCCACGAGAGAGGGGGAGAACATTGTATTGAGATCCAAAAAGAGAGAAGAAGCCATCTAGCTACTAACTATGGACCCGAAGGTCTAAGGTAAACTACTCACACTTCATCGGAGAGGCTATGGTGTTGATGTAGAAGCCCTCCGTGATGGATGCCCCCTCCGGCGGAGCTCCGGAACAGGCCCCAAGATGGGATCTCGTGGGTACAGAAGGTTGCGGCGGTGAAATTAGGTTTTGGCTCCGTATCTGATCGTTTGGGGGTACATAGGTATATATAGGAGGAAGGAGTACATCGGTGGAGCAACAGGGAGCCCACGAGGGTGGAGTGCATGCCCTGGGGGGGGGGGCGCCCCCTTACCTCGTGGCTTCCTCTTTTGTTTCTTGACGTAGGGTCCAAGTCTCCTGGATCATAATCTTCCTAAAAATCACGTTCCCGAAGGTTTCATTCCATTTGGAGTCCGTTTGATATTCCTTTTCTGCGAAACTCTGAAATAGGCAAAAACAACAATTACGAAATTTGGGACTCCGGTTAATAAGTTAGTCCCAAAAATAATATAAAAGTGGATAATAAAGCCCAATAATTTCCAAAACAATAGATAATATAGCATGGAGCAATAAAAAATTATAGATACGTTGGAGACGTATCAAGGAGATTGGGACGGGTCGAACGTCATCGAGAACCACATCGCCTTTCTCCGTGATATGCGGTGCCTTCCCGGCACGGGTTACATGGAGGCGAGCGTGCCTCCTGCGGGGGAGATTTTGCCAGCGCCGGGGGAGAGCGAGCGGGTCGTCTTCCGCTCGCACTTCATCCGTGGCTTTGTCCTGCCGGCGAGCGGCTTTCTCCGCTCGTTCCTCGAGTTCTATCATCTTCACCCGCATCACATTACGCCCAACACCGTGATGTAGTTGGCCGCTTTCGTCACGATGTGCGAAGGCTACCTCTGCATCCTTCCCACCATCGAGTTGTGGGGAGTGTTCTTTTACACCAAACCAGGAACCTCCGCCAAGGAGAAGGCGGCCCAGTGTGGTGCCTTCGTTGCGGTGCGCCGGCCGTCACCGGAGAACGTCTTCCCCGCCATCAAGCTGCCGCAATCGGTCAAGATGTGGCAGCAATCTTACTTCTACATGGAGAATGTTGACCCGGTCGTCGACTTCATCAACCTGCCGGCTTATGAGTCCGGCCCACCGGCTGAGCCACGGGCCAACTGGGGATACAAGCCAAAGCCTGTGTCAGCAGACGCCGCTGCCGCCATCAACTGACTCCGGGAGCTGACCGACGCTGAAGGCCTCAAGGTGTCCGAGTTGCTGGTCACCTTCATCGCGTGTCGGGTTCTCCCGCTCCAAGGCCGACCTCACTTGATCAGTCGGATGAGCGGGCATCGCGACCCGTGCCGGCTAAGCACCAAGGAGATGTCGACTGCCAAGGTGGCGAACTTGGTGAACGAGATCTCCGACCTCAAGCTGGAGGGGTCCTGGCGGTTCGGCAAGCAGCCATACTCCCGCGCGGACTGTGGCGACTGGTTTTCCGGGTATTAATTTCCAGAAAATGGCCCTCGTGCTCACCAGCCCCAGGATTACTGTTAGCTGGTGAGGCACCAACTTGATACAGAAAATTCCAAGCAAAACACAAAGTATGTAGTACAAGACCATTCTGGTCTGTGAGTAGAACAAATGGTTTCTAGTGGTTGATGGCGGAAGCGGTTTGTGGATCATCAGCGTCTGTGGGACTCCATTTCCCACGGGAACAGCTGACCAGGTTAACTCCTATCTTCGCGAGGCTGCTATCGTCGTTGCTTAGTTCCGGGGATGACTCCGCAATATTCCTCTCCATGCAAGAAATCTGGCCAAGACAATAGCCAGGGACAAGCCAGTGAGTACTTTGAATGTACTCGCAGACATTATGAATACTGGAATAATATAAGTCAAGTACTGATATAGTCCATGATCACGTTGCCAGTCATAAATAAGAGTCTCCTATGCATGCGAGCAGGTGGTTATATGCGACATGAATGTGCAATAACGGAGTGTAAATAAAATGCCATAGTCGGGCGTCTGGGCGACACCACATAAAGGCCTTATAAAGGAAAATAAAAACAAACAATGCCACAGTCGGGCGTCTGAGCGACGCCACATAGAGGGCTTATAAAGAAAAAAAAATATTCCCAATGAATATCCCGGAGGTAGAACCATCCCAGAGATACTCGATAAATAATGTAACAGGTTAGTCCATAACAGAAATAATGATCACGGGGTTAGTCCATAACAGAAATAATAACCATGGTCCTCACAAGTCACTAGTCGGTATCCGAATTCAGACTAACCGCTTCTCCTCCGAAGACCGACACAAGGACCAACCCTTGACCCATCCCAGACTGTAATCCTTAACCATGGACACGGCTTTACGAATAGGTTTAATCTCTGCAGAGGGTGTACTCTTTTCCCACGAGTAACGGATTCCTTTACTCCATCGGGACTAATTCCGTCTATGGTCTTTTAATTGAAAACTCACCTGACTTGCACACACCAGCTTAACTTACCGGTGCCTGGAATCACCCATGACACTTGTTAAGCAAAACTCTAAGTGGGGAGGCTACAACCTCGCGTAGCATGGGATCAAACTTATACCGCGCGCTCTAAGGGGTGGCCTCCCCTCTCGGTCTCAACCGGAAACACCCATGCCCCCGGACCAGGTGGCATGCCTACCGGCTTCAATCCATATCTTCCACCATGACCTCTCTGTACGGTGTGTGCTAGAAAGGGATTGACGACTGACTGAACCGTACCCTACTTGCGGTAGGGACAAGTGGTAGTACGAAACAAGTATGGGGTTACTGGTACAAGACTCGATCTACGGTCGACTCAGGAGGTTTATAAATTCCCTACGTGACATGTATCACAAATATATATCAACCAACAGAATCAACATTCATTATACCTTACTATGCCATACCGGACATAACCGCCTCGACGGAGACCGGCGACAAACTCATGCCTACCCAAGGCAGAGGTTTTCCAGATTCCTCCGGTATGCATGCAAGGCATATGAGGATGATTACCAACACAAGTGTGTTCATTTCCAACAGCATGGAAATCACTAATATGCATCCATGAAAATGATCATATCACATGAAATAACAAGTATTCCGAAATGAGGTGGTGTTATAAACGTGTCAACGAACACATCAAAAATATTATGCCGGGTTCAGAATGCTTGCCTTCAGGTTGTGTAGAGGCAGGGTGCATCCTAAAAACTTTTGCAAGCTTTCTTCTTCTCCAAAAGTCCTATTTTCAAAAATATTCAAACAACACATACTTCAAAAACAGCACAAAAAAGTTGCCTGAGTTTTTTTCAAATAAATCTTCAAATAAACTAGACTAAATTTGAGAGAGGTAGGAAAAAGAATCAATTCATTTGGAGTTGTATTTAAAAAGTTACAGCCAGTCAAAGTTTTGATCAAAATCTGTTATTTAACTTAAAACAGAAAAAGAAAATGATTCGAATAAACACGTACACATCGAAAGCGTATTCGGGAAGTACGCTTCCACTTATCCAGCGTGGGCGGCGCACGGAGTCACTGACAGTGGGTCCAGGTGGCCCACTAGTCAGGTTTGACTAGTCCGCCTCCCCTCTTCTTCCTCTGCCCGAGAGGGGGCGGAACTCCGGTGACGCCGGGCCGTGACAGCGGCACCTTTCGAAACCGAGATCACCATGACTCAGGGGCGGAGGCGGTCACTCCGTGGTCGTTTGGCCTCGAGGTGGGCGGAGCTGCCGTGGCGAAGCCATGGGCGGACGGTGGCCGTCGGGCAAAGTGAATTTCTTCCAGCGGGCGAGTCGATCAAGATTGAATAGGGGATGGACTCATGAGAGGGAGGGGGAGTTCCTGGTGAAGAGAGTGGAGTGGGGGAGGCCCTGGTGGCGCCGGAATGGCCGAGGCAGTAGCGGCGGTTGCGGTTGCCGGATATGGGGACGGAGACCTACCCGGGTCGATTGGCTGCCAATGGGGGTCCTAGGGAGATGGCTAGGGGCTGCCTGTCTGCGGGGACGAGCTCTTGGCTTCTTAAATAAGCGATCGGGGTCGGTTCCGACGGTGGCCGCGGATAAGGTCACCGGCGACCGCCATTCTGTAGCTAGGGCGTTGTGGCGGCGACGAGCGCTAGTGGACACGCTTGAGGATGAGCTTGCGCTGCTCCAGGAGGCGGTGGCGGCGGGGAGGCTCGGGCGGCGCTGACCTGAGCAGGGTTGTCGGGCGGCCGTGGCGGCTAGTCCTTGGCTTGCCGGAGACGTGGCGAGGGTCTGCTTGGCGCGTTGCGGTGAGGAGGGGAGCGTGTGGCGCGGCTCTGCAGAGCGGTGGCAAACCAGGGGTGCGACGCGTCGGCTCGGGCGCGGCACATCTGGCGATGCTACTGCTCGCGCCAGCACGCCTGCAGGGCGTGCTTTCGACGAAATGCTATGGCATGTTAGGGGGCTCCAAACCACAAGAAAGTTAGCAGGGTGGGGTAATAGTCTAAGGCAAAACCATTGGACATGCTGGTCTGGTCAGGGGATTAAGTTCACAGTGTAAACAAAACCTCAAGTCAAAACAGATCATGCCCATAAGGTGTTTGACAAAATGCCAAGGGCACTTAGGCATTTCTTGGAGTGGCCAAAACTTCCAGAGTGGGGTCTCTTTAGATGAAAGAGAGGGTGGTAAGGTTAGTTTGTCCAAAGCACAAACTTGCTCGTGCAAGTTTTGCAAAACTTCAATTCTTGACAGAAAGCAAATGGCATTGTTGCAAGCACTTAGAATCATCCAATGGGTCCACTCTCCTGGACTTAAGGGTTTGGCAAGGAGGACTACCAAGAGGAAAAGGAATCATGGATCAAGGAGCAACTAAAAAGGTGGTTGATGTACAAAACCTCAAGTTGGACCAGAATGGAAAAGAGGATGATTCACTCAGTTTTTCCAAAGGACATCACTAGGTTATTGCATAAAGTTGAATGCTATGCACCTACTGATATCCCATAATTTTGGTGGAAACTTTAAAGAAATAAATAAATAGGTTGTAGTGCAAATCTGCCCACTGGACCAGATTTTTAAATATGGTTTAGAGCTCAAAATATTCAATGGGCAGAAGATATTTTTGCACAAAAGTGGTTCAAATACTCCATATGACATCTCCAAATTTTGGTGTGATTTTTGAATGAATTTATAAAAGGGTTGTAGTACAAATGGGACCATAAAACTATGGGAACCCATTTTTCAAGAAAATAAAGATCAGGAAGAATATTATATAATTAATTCTTCTGAAAAAAGAAAAGATTTTCTTGAGAGGGTAAACAAGTCCAATATCATAAGTGAAAGGTTTTCATCTTAGGGAACAACTCTAAGATGACCAAGAAAAGAATGGTTCTGAAATCAAGAAAAACCAAGAAAAAGGAAAGTTAAATTTCCTGGCAAGATTTATATTAACAAAACAAGGTTAAATTTTTTGGGGTGTCACAACACTACCCCCTTAAGGAAAATCTCGTACTCGAGATTTGCTAAGAGTTGTTTTAATAGAGATATACGCATTAAAACAAATGCGGCTATAGTGAGAGGGCAATAAGTGGTGCCAAAATACAGTGTGGGGACACTGGCGCTGCGTGGAAAAATCTATGGTTAGGAGCAAAAACGAGAGATTTCTACGCTGGATATAGATTTAGAATAAATTCTTAATCTCAAAATACGCTGGTCGCACCCGAGAGCACAGTGCTCTCTCTGGTCGACAGTGGACCCGGGCCCACTGTCAGCCTCTTCTTCTCCCTCCGGCTCTTCCTTCTTCCTCTCTGCCGCGTGCTTTCCCGCGCTTTCTCCACCGGCGACGCCTAGCGCGTAGGGCATCTAGGCCGTACTGCGGTAGTGCGCGGCGTGCTAGCTGTCGGTGCAGCGTGCACTCACTTCGCGGGCCAGCACTGCTCGAGGATTCGCCTCCGAACACCGGTAATCGGGCGACGAGCGGCGCTGGTGGACCTCGCCCATCGTACACCGAGCTCGAGCTATAAAATGGCCGAGGTGTTCTTCTCTTTTCCTCACACCTGGCCTCGCTTCTCCTCCTTCCTTCCTTCTCCTCTGTTTCCGTTTGCCGAAGCTCGAGGCGAGGCTCTAATGGCGGCGGTGGTGCCGGACTGGTACGTGATCCTGTTGTGCGGAGGGCTGACAGCGGTGTTGGGGCTCTCTGTGCTCCTGTGTGTGATGATCCTTGATGATCGTCGCGATGCTGCTGCTCGGGTGTTGGCTCTCTGCGGTGGTGGTGATCACGAGGAGTAGGTGGGGTGTGTCGGGCGCTGACTGATGTCGGGAGGTGCTCAGTTAGATGTAACACCATTGCAAAATTTTTGCAAGTAGTGTGTGTGTGTTTGAGTAGTTGTGGTTGTGAGTCTGGTGCCGTGGTGCTGCGGGAAATAAAAATAATCCATGTCGTGTGGAGAGGTATGATGCAGCAATTCAGGGAAAAGAAATCTCACCTGTGGTTTTTGAGAGAAAACAGTAATACACTAGAGTCAAACCGCAACAGTGCTACTCACATTAACAGAAACTAAATGATTTGCTCGCCGCGCAAACTCGTGGTACCACGCATAAGTTACAACACACAAACAAATGTTGCAGCAATGAACACAGCAGTGACGTCTAAAATGAAAACAGTAACTGGACGGGGTCCCGAGAAAATGTCTCTGGTACTGGGATACACTCTTCTTCTCTCGGGGAAAGTGGATTGACCAGAGGATGAATGTGCCTCTCCTGGTCGGGCCTCAGTGATCTGCCGATGGCGATCTGAGGATTTAAATCCGCGAGACTCTGGAGATAACCCATCACGCGTTGGGTTAAACGCTCTAGAGTGATGACGTCTTGGACAAGGTTGGCCAGGACTGGTCTCTCAATTCGTCCACCGGGAAAAGATGTTACTCCTCCGGGTGCTGCACGGCTCGGAAAGTAATAATACCCTCGTTCGCTGGCATAGGGTACCGTGAATCGAAGGCGAGCAAGCGCTTCGTATGCCGCAGCTTCTACGGCCATATGTGGGGTCGGCATAGATTTCCCCACGAAGGAGACCTCCGTTGGGTCTTGGTTTGGGTTTACAGGAGGGATGTGCACTGCTGCCCAGTATCTCGAGGTGGAAGGGGTGATCCTTGATTTGAAAAACTCGTACTGGGGTGGCTGGGTAGTTCCCATGGTACTGCAGGTAAAATCCCACAATATTTTGACAAAACTACCCGGGGTTGCATCTGGGGTTCTCAGATAAATACTAGGGCTCGGCATGGCAAGAAATGGTTGTGAGGAGGGTGCACAAGGCGAGGGATGCTTGGCAAGGTCACGCGGTGGCCTTTATATAGCACTGGAGCTGGCTCATTTTACCGTGGAGAATGGTAATGCATTAGCCGGGTCAGCTCCAAGGGTCGGGGTCAAGCCACATATACACATATCTCACTAAAGTGACGTATCACTGTGGGAAATGTCGGGGTGGTTTTGGTAGCTGTGCACAGGATAGAAAATCACACCGCATGCTAATATATCCATGCAAGGCTACTATTTAAAAGCGGAAGCACTGACGGCGATTTGCGTTTATTTACAAGGTCACACGATTACAAAGCGAGGATACACTGGGACTCGACACTACTTGGGTGACTTAGTCTACCTCGTTTACATCCAAGCGGGTGTGCCTTATGGATGTCGAGGCTTCTCCACGGGTCTCACCGTCGGAATTAGCTGGAGAGGGTTGAGGGGCTGCAGGCTCGGGGTAGCCATGATGACTATCGCGGGGATTGTTGGCCACAACCCCGTTGGAGTGTGCTCCCAAAAGGCGACGAAGCACTTCTGGGGTCATCAAAGCACCTTGGTTGATGGATGGGGCTGACCTCAGGGTGTCGATCGGGTGTCCGAATAGCACGACCGGGTTGTCGGCGTCGGGCTCGTTTCCTTCTCTCGCCGGGGCTCGACGAACCAGCTCTCCACGAGCTGCGATCAGATCAATGGTGATTTGATCGAACAGTTCCAAAGTGCACCTACATAGCGCACTAGGTGCAACAATGCAGGATCCGTCTCATGATCTCCGTTGGCAACTTGGGGTGGTCTACCATACCCTTCACGTCTGGGGTAGTAGTGGAACGAGCGACAGTTAACTCTGGGCGACAAGTGTCGGAGATGAACTATAGCCTCTAGAGCAGCTAGTTGGATGGCTTGTGGCTCAAAGGAAGCTGTTCTTCCGGTGAACCTGTAGGGGCGCTCGGGTGCTAGACCCCTACCGTAGATGTGTCTGATGGCCCAGAATTGACAGCTCTCACCACTCATGGGTCCTTGGTACACAACATATTCGGGTGGCTCTTCTAATGCATAGGCACGGCGGGTGAGGTTTGCGATTATGGTCACAAAGCCTCCAAGGTTGGTTGTTGTGGTCTCGTTGTGCATGACGGGACCAGGCACTGTGGCTCGGTTTGGGGTAGCGGCTGTGCTGTATTGGGTTGGGGCTAGCGTGCCCTTTTTATGGGAAAAGGGGACGGAGTCTTCCTTCATGACGCTATGAATGAGACACCTTGGGTGCTGGTCACGGGTGCGTGATCGACAGGCTAGGTTGATAGGTTGGGCACCGACTGCCAAAAGATGTCGGGTCACTGTGTGGCTATCTTACACGAGAAGCTTGGTTGGTGGTTTGTTTATGGTCTGGTGGGTTGGTTTGCCTAAGTTTATTGACCTGACTAAGATAGGTTTAGTTTAGCCATTGGTCAGCCTGGCTCTGATACCAAGTCTGTGGCGACCGGTTTTCCGGGTATTAATTTCCAGAAAATGGCCCTCGTGCTCACCAGCCCCAGGATTACTGTTAGCTGGTGAGGCACCAACTTGATACATAAAATTCCAAGCAAAACACAAAGTATGTAGTACAAGACCATTACAGTGCGTGAGTACAACAAATGGTTTCTAGTGGTTGATGGCGGAAGCGGTTTGTGGATCATCAGCGTCTATGGGACTCCATTTCCCACGGGAACAGCTGACCAGGTTAACTCCTATCTTCGCGAGGCTGCTATCGTCATTGCTTAGTTCCGGGGCTGACTCCACAACATTCCTCTCCATGCAAGAAATCTGGCCAAGACAATAGCCAGGGACAAGCCAGTGAGTACTTTGAATGTACTCGCAAACATTATGAATACTGGAATAATACAAATCAAGTACTGATATAGTCCATGATCACATTGCCAGTCATAAATAAGAGTCTCCTATGCATGCGAGCAGGTGGTTATATGCGACATGAATGTGCAATAACGGAGTGTAAATAAAATGCCACAGTCGGGCGTCTGGGTGACGCCACATATAGGGCTTATAAAGGAAAATAAAAACAAACAATGCCACAGTCGGGCGTCTGAGTGACGCCACATAGAGGGCTTATAAAGAAAAAAAATATTCCCAATGAATATCCCAGAGGTAGAACCATCCCAGAGATACTCGATAAATAATGTAACGGGTTAGTCCATAACAGAAATAATGACCATGGGGTTAGTCCATAACAGAAATAATAACCATGGTCCTCACAAGTCACTAGTCGGTATCCGAATTTATACTAACCGCTTCTCCTCCGAAGACCGACACAAGGACCAACCCTTGACCCATCCCAGACTGTAATCCTTAACCATGGACACGGCTTTACGAATAGGTTTAATCTCTGCAGAGGGTGTACTCTTTTCCCACGAGTAACGGATTCCTTTAGTCCATCGGGACTAATTCCGTCTACGGTCTTTTAATTGAAAACACACCAGACTTGCACACACCAGCATAACTTACCGGTGCCTGGAAATAACCCATTACACTTGTTAAGCAAAACTCTAAGTGGGGAGGCTACTACCTCGCGTAGCATGGTATCAAATTTATACCGGCAGCTCTAAGGTGTGGCCTCCTCTCTCGGTCTCAACCGAAACTCCCATGCCCCGGACCAGGTGGCATGCCTACCGCTTCAATCGATATCTTCCACCATGGCCTCTCTGTATGGTGTGTGCTAGAAAGGGGTTGACGATCGATCGAACTGCACCCTACTTGCGGTAGGGACAAGTGGTAGTACGAAACAAGTATGGGGTTACTGGTACAAGACTCGATCTATGGTCGACTCAGGAGGTTTATAAATTCCCTGCATGACATGTACCACAAATATATATCAACCAACAGAATCAACATTCATTATACCTTCCTATGCCATACCGGACATAACCGCCTCGACGGAGACCGGCGACAAACTCATGCCTACCCAAGGCAGAGGTTTTTGCCGGATTCCTCCCAGTATGCATGCAAGGCATATGAGGATGATTACCAACACAAGTGTGTTCATTTCCAACAGCATGGAAATCACTAATATGCATCCATGCAAATGATCATATCACATGAAATAACAAGTATTCCGAAATGAGGTGGTGTTATAAACGTGTCAACGAACACACCAAAAATATTATGCCGGGTTCTAATGCTTGCCTTCAGGTTGTGTAGAGGCAGGGTGCATCCTAAAAACTTTTGCAAGCTTTCTTCTTCTCCAAAGTCATATTTTCAAAAATATTCAAACAACACATACTTTAAAAACAGCACAAAAAGTTGTCTGAATTTTTTTCAAATAAATCTTAAAATACACTAGACTAAATTTGAGAGAGGTAGGAAAAAGAATCAATTCATTTGGAGTTGTATTTAAAAAGTTACAGCCAGTCAAAGTTTTGATCAAAATTTGTTATTTAACTTAAAACAGAAAAAGAAAATGATTTGAATAAACACGTACACATCGAAAGCGTATTTGGGAAGTACGCTTCCACTTATCCAGCGTGGACGGCGCGGGGAGTCACTGACAGTAGGTCCACGTGGCCCACTAGTTAGGTTTGACTAGTCCGCCTCCCCTCTTCTTCCTCTGCCCGATAGGGGGCGGAACTCCGGAGACGCTCGCCGGCTAACGGCGGCACCGTTCGGGAAACTGAGATCACCCGCGGACTCAGGGGGCCGAGGCGGTCACTCCGGTGGTCGTTTTGGCCTCAGGGGTGGACGGAGCTGCCGGTGGCGAAGCCATGGGCCGGTGGCCGTCGGGCAAAGTGAATTTCTGCCCGCGAGTCCCGATCAAGATTGAATAGGGGATGGACTCATGAGAGGGAGGGGAGTTCCTGGTGAAGAGAGTGGAGTGGGGGAGGCCCTGGTGGCGCCAGAATGGCCGAGGCAGTAGCGGCGGCTGCGGTTGCCGGAGATGGGGACGGAGACCTCCCCGGGTCGATTGGCTGCCAATGGGGTCCTAGGGAGATGGCTAGGGGCTGCCTGCCTGCGGGGACGAGCTCGTGGCTTCTTAAATAAGCGATCGGGGTCGGTTCCGACGGTGGCCGCGGATAAGGTCGCCAGCGACCGCCATTCTGTAGCTAGGGCGTCGTGGCGGCAACGAGCGCTAGTGGACATGCTTGAGGATGAGCTTGCGCTGCTCCAGGAGGCAGGTGGCGAGCGGGGGAGGCTCGGGCGGCGCCGACCTGAGCAGGGTTGTCGGGCAGCCGTGGCGGCTAGTCCTTGGCTTGTCGCAGACGTGGCGAGGGTCTGCTTGGCGCGTTGCGGTGAGGAGGGGAGCGTGTGGCGCGGCTCTGCAGAGCGGTGGCAAACCAGGGGTGCGACGCGTCGGCTCGGGCGCGGCACGTGCAATACGCGTGCTCTGCTCGCGCCCAGAGCACGCACGGGACGTGCTCGACGAAATGCTATGGCATGTTAGGGGGCTCCAAACCACAAGAAAGTTAGCAGGGTGGGGTTATAGTCTAAGGCAAAACCATTGGACATGCTGGTCTGGTCAGGGGATTAAGTTCACAGTGTAAACAAAAACTCAAGTCAAAACAGATCATGCCCATAAGGTGTTTGACAAAATGCCAAGGGCACTTAGGCATTTCTTGGAGTGGCCAAACCTTCCAGAGTGGGGTCTCTTTCGATGAAAGAGAGGGTGGTAAGGTTAGTTTGTCCAAAGCACAAACATGCTAGTGCAAGTTTTGCAAAACTTCAATTCTGGACAGAAAGCAAATGGCATTGTTGCAAGCACTTAGAATCATCCAATGTGTCCACTCTCCTGGACTTAAGGGTTTGGCAAGGAGGAATACCAGTAGGAAAAGGAATCATGGATCAAGGAGCAACTAAAAAGGTGGTTGCTGTACAAAACCTCAAGTTGGACCAGAATGGAAAAGAGGATGATTCACTCAATTTTTCCAAAGGACATCACTAGGTTATTGCATAAAGTTGAATACTATGCTCCTACTGATATCCCATAATTTTGGTGGAAACTTTAAAGAAATAAATAAATAGGTTGTAGTGCAAATCTGCCCACTAGACCAGATTTTTAAATATGGTGTAGAGCTCAAAATATTCAATGGGCAGAATATACTTTTGCACAAAAGTGGTTCAAATACTCCATATGACATCTCCAAATTTTGGTAGGATTTTTGAATGAATTTATATAAGTGTTGTAGTACAAATGGGACCATAAAACTATGGGAAACCATTTTTCAAGAAAATAAAGATCAGGAAGAATGTTATATAATTAATTCTTCTGATAAATGAAAAGATTTTCTTGAGAGGGTAAACAAGTCCAATATCGTAAGTGAAAGGTTTTCATCTTAGGGAACAACTCTAAGATAACCAAGAAAAGAATGGTTCTGAAATCAAGAAAAACCAAGAAAAAGGAAAGTTAAATTTCCTGGCAAGATTTAAATTAACAAAACAAGGTTAAATTTTTTGGGGTGTTTCACGGAACCGCCGCCTGCTGTAAGATTTTCAATCTTTTCCCTCTTACATACTTCATCTTGATTCCGTCTTGCGTATCGATCAATCAGCCTCTTGCTTTTTGAAACAGATCTTTATGTCTGAGGGGACGGCCGCCATCGTGGTGGCGGGTGGTGCCTACGAACTGGACCGGGCCGTGAGCGACGTGGACGACCCCGACTTGGGGGCAGCCGCCTTGGAAGATGACGCCATAGGCGGTGTCTACGGAGTAGGCGGCTCCAAAGAAGTAGGTGGCATCGAGACATGGTCGGACGACTTCGAGGAGGAGGACGCGCCGCGCCACACGCGGGGGGCCGACAAGGCGGTTGCAGGCTCTTCCGCTGCACCGATCAAGAAGCCAAGACGCTGCATAGCGCAAACAAGGCGCCGCCTTGTTTGGCAGCGTGCCGAAGAAGGCCAAGAACCCGACCACCGCGACCAGGCGGAAGGAGGCCGCTGCGAAGGCGGCCAAGTTTCAGAAGCTCCCGAAGGCGCCTCCCATGGTGTCGGCGTAAGTATCTTTTCTTGCGTTTTTTCTTTCTTGTTGATTCTGTCTAAGCTTCCTTGATTTATTTTCCTCAACTTAGGGCCCACTGTCTCTTGAGAAGTCGGCCGCCGGCTCCATCATTGGGTTGGCGGAGACCTCCGCAACCACGCGACGAATCGATCCGGCCGCCGACCTCCGGGAGGCGTAGGAGCGAAACACGCAGGAGGCGCGCGAGGAGCAGGAAGCCGCCCGCCTGGAGAAGGCGGAGGCAGACAAGGCGGAGGCCGCCGTGCTGAATAAGCTGGCAGAGGCTGAGGCTGACGCTGCAGTGAATTAGCGGCTTGAAGAAGCTGCGCACCGCCAGGAGCCACTATTCGTCGTTCCCTTGAACTATGCGCTGCCTCCACCAGAGTTCACGATGCCGACTGGGGGAGCCGGCGACGAGCACCCAATCATGGAGAGAGAAGGTGGCGACGTCACCATGCCGGACGTGGTCGTGCCTCCACCGCCGCCGTCTGGAGGGGCGCGGGACAAGTAGTCGGCCGCCCTGCCGGCGCTACCGGCCAGAAACGAGGTTGTGACGGGCCTGACTCCTGAGGCCCTCACACCAAGCACCGTCATCTTGTGAAGGCGGCCTCAGCGCCACGACCGCTAGAAGCCAGTGCCGCGAGCTCATCATTCCAAGACGCCGAAGCGACCAACACTGTGCCCACAAACTGGGTGCATGGGGACGTGACGGGAGCCCTAAACCAGGCGATCCTTGACCTCCAGGACAAACTCCAAGCTGAGGCCGACGCTCTCAAGCACTGCAACCATGCATTCTTGGATTCACGAGCAGCCATCCGGGTATGTTTCTTGCTTCTTCGTCTTTGATTCTTGTACTTCTCTGTGGGGCGCGTCAGCGCACCCACTAGGTGTAGCCCCCGAGTTTTGGGCCGGCTGCTGAGCAGGCGGCTCGGAACTTCAGTTGGCAAGCTCCGAGTGCTAACATTATCTGGTGTGTTCATTGTAGGATTATCACAACCTTTGCGCGGGCGCCTTCAACTCCAACGTCCGAGAGCTGGACCAGCGGACCGCCGACTTGTCTGACAGCCAGAGTAAGTCTTTGTTTTCTTTCTCTGCGGGGGTGCGCTGGCGCACTCGCGGGCTGTAGTCCCCGATTCGGGCCGACCGTTGAGCAGTCGGGCCGGATCTCCCCGGCAACTGTATTTATACTTTGTCGAGCGTTGACAACTTATTTCTCTACGGGGGCGCACTGGCGCACCCACGGGCTGTAGTCCCTGAGATTCGGGCCGACTGCTGAGCAATCGGGCCGGATCTCCCCGGCAACTGTACTTCTTCCTTGTTGATTGTTGACGTCTTTTTCTTCCTCTACTTTTGCAGAGGCCAACACCGTCCTGCAGCAGCAGCTGGGTGCAGCCAACACCGTGTTGCATGCCAAGGAGGCAGAATGCAGCAAGCTGACCCAGCAGCGTGACTGGCTGGCCACGCAACTGGCGGAGCAGGCGGAGCTTCTTCAGAAGGCCCAGAAGGAGGCGGAGGTGAAAGAGTCCAATCTCCTCGCCGAGTTCGAGACCGAACGCTCCGCCTGGGCCGACAAGGAGGCGTTGCTGACTGCCGGCTTCAGTAGGATTGAAGATATGGTTGATGGTAAGCTTTCTTCCTTTTTCTTTCTTTGAGCTGTCGGCTTCTGATCATGCCGGCTTCTAGCTTCTGACTTCTGGCCTCTTTGCTTTCTGCCTGAGCAGACTTCTTCCCTGGTCACTCTGGTGCCGCCAACCAGGCTATTGAGACTTATCATGAGGAGCGGAGGGCGGAAGGTGCACAGATCGCTGCCAACGCCCCCCGGACCCTTTGTGAACAACTCCTTAGCATCCAGGCCCACCTTCGGCCGGCTCATCGGATGTTGCGCCGTCTTCAGCGTGTTGGAGCTCAGGCCATCTTCGCCCTTTGGCCAGACATGCCAGCTCCACGCACTCCCAGTCAAACTGCCGACTAGCTGGAGGTGGCAGCCAGCTGTCTGGAGGCTTGGAATGGTTCCTCGGCCCGGGCCGGAGCGTGCCGGGCCTTGGAGTTTGTCAAGGCGTGGTACCCTGGGCTAAATCTAGCCCAGTTGACCATGTTCCGATAGGAGGCCCATGAGGAGTTGCTGGCAGTGGAGGGTGACCTTGTCAAAAGGGCGGCAGCGATCGCCGAGTACAATAACACCAGCATCTTCATTCCTGAGCTGGCTGAGAATGGTGCGGAGGCACCACCGGAGTGGTTCGGGCTGAAACCGGAGGTCAGCGAGGACTCGGCCGAGCTGATCGACTCCTGCAACAAGGGAGAAGGCGAGGAGGGCAAGGAAAGCGAAGAAGATGCGCCAGAGGTTGGAGCGGACGGCCAGCCTCAGCTTGACCGCGCCTCAAACAATGAGCCACGCTCGAGCGTGTTGAAGTCGACAAGCATCGGGTCGGTGGACCCAACCGACTCCAAGTCCACAGCAGGCTTGCTAGGGACGTGGAGCTGATCGAGGAGGCTGACGAAGCGGCTCTCGGGGCCATCTGTGCCCGCATCAGACGCGGGCTCGTCGGAGAGGCGCATATCGCCAATAAGATCGGCGAGGTAGCTCGCCACGCAGGCGACCTCCGCACCATGCAGCGCGTCGGTGCAGACGTTGTCTGGTGTGCCGGGCTGGCTACGCTCGCCAGGAAGGAACAAGGTCCTGTCCAGAACAGGTCTCCGGGAGACGGTGCACCTCGCCCCAAGGTGGGCGCCAAATGTCAGGGGTTGGGTGCGAGATATGCCAATGGATGGCTTATCATTGTGGGAGCGAGTAGAACGTCGCGGTGCACAGGCGAGATGTAAGCGTGAACCACGAACACCGGCGCACTTTACCCAGGTTCGGGGCTCTCCTAGGAGATAACACCCCTAGTCCTGTTCTGCGGGGTCTCCGCATGATCACTAAGGCACTAGTGAGTACAATGGTGCTCCTCGAGCTATGTGCTAGAGGTAGGAGAAGGCAAGGCTTGCTCTCTCCTCTCTCTATGTGTGAGTCTAGTTCTAACAGATCGGGAACCCTTTGCATGGGTGCCCTAGGGGGTTTATATAGGCCTACCCCCAGGGGTACAATGGTAATCTGGTCGGGTGTAGGACCCGGCTGTCAGTGTCTCTTGTCGCCGGCTTCTCCGCCGGCTACTGGGGCCCGCCGCCTGGCGGGCCCCGCCGACTGGTCTGGTACGGAGCCGACAGGCCGCCCCCGTCGCTTGCGGGTCTGGTAGGCTGCTGATAACTGTAGCCATAGTGCTAATGATGCATGCTTGGTCAGGGGAGCGTGGCTACAGTCCCGCCACCTGGTGGGAGATCACTGTAGCCACATCGTGTCTCTTCTGGTTAATGGCGCACGGACCCCGAGGGAGGAATGGGCCGCCTGCTAGAGGCCGACCTCCCATGGGCCCGGCTCGTCGGTTTTCCGCCGTCTTCCGGGCTCTCGTTGCCTGGTAGGGCCCGCTGCCTGCGGGCCGTACCGACATGCCGTCGTGGGAATAGGCCTCTGCCTGTCAGAAGTGACGTCAAGGGTGGCGAGGCAACAGTGCCACACCGTGCAGAGATCTCCGCCTGTACGGGGCACTGTGGCCGTGCCTTGCCCTGGACGTTGGGGCTATGGACTACACTGTAGCCACACCCTGTCTTGTCTTATTAATGGAGGCGCAGACTTTGGGGGCGCCGTGGGCCGACTACTAGGAGTCTGCCCATCTTGGTGCCGTCTTCAGGAGCTCGGCTGCCTTCCGGAAGCCGACCTCATGAGCCAACCGGCCACCAAAAGGCAGCGCTTCTGTCACATCCCTAGATTACTGCCTGCAATTAGTTGCATCAGAGTGCATCATGCATCATGTCTAAATTCCAGTGAAATTTGAATTGAGGGAATTCTCAAGCCTCAAAAAATCCTTTTAAAAAAGGGGCAAGAACCCTTAAACTTGCATTCAGTGAAACCAAAATGGCCTTCATTAATGTTTGATAATTTCGGCAAGGGCTTGGATCCAAACCAAAAATATTGAACATTTTTAAGGAATTATTTTGACACTGAATTTAAATCATTATTGTATTTCAATTTGGAATTATATTCATAATATATGGGATATATTTTCAAATAACTTTGAAATGTCTTATGTGCTGTTGGAAAAGTCCATCTAGCAACATAAATTATTCAGAGGATATTTGGCACTGTTTTGAATTCGTTTAAATTTGAAAACAGTGGCAAAGTAAAAGAACTAAAAGAAGAATAATAAAAGGCAAAAGCTTACAGGCCCTTTCTTGGCTGGCGGCACCGTCTTGGCCCAGTAGGCAGCCATCGCCGATCACCCCTTCCTCGCGCCAGAAGGAAGGGGCGCGTGCTCGTCGCGCGCTGGCCACGCGCCGGGCCACCTCCTACTTCCCACCGCTGCCCCGACGCGCCAGTGAGCGCCACGCACCCCCCAGGACCCTGCCACTCCTCCCCGCGTTTCCCCTCCTCTCCCTCGCTCTCTCCCGCGATTGCCGATGCGGCCATGGACGCGCCGCCCTGAACCACCACGGCCACAGTCACCCCCTCACCTCCTCTTCATGACCACGACCTCCGCTGTACTCCTGTACGCCTCTCCTTCGAGCCACGCTTCGCCGGAGGCTCTGAGACATCGCCATCGATGCCGTTTCGACCTCTGCACCGACGGCCGCCGTCGCACGATTCACCGCCTCCGGAGCGTCCCCAAGCCTGCTGACCACCCCCTCGAACCCGCTGTGAGCTGCTTCTCCTCCCCCTTGCTCACGCCCTCCGTTCTTGTCCGTTAGCCGCCGCCCCCGCGAAACCGAGCTCCGGCCAGCGCCATGGCCAGCAAGCCTAGTGCTCCTAAGCTCCTCCGCTCGCCCCCGCCTGCTCACCGTGCTCCCAGGATCCGAACGCACGCACCGGCTCCTCACGCCGTGCTCCGTAGCCACACGCCCATGCTGGCCCGAACTCCGGTTGTCGCCACGAGCTTGACTCCGGCGAGCTCGCTCCACCCCAGCTCCTCCCACTTGCACTACCAGATGCGCGCGACCCCCAGCTACGCGTAGCACCAATTCGCCATCCAAATGGTCGCCTGTGGGCGAAACCCGACGCGCTCCGCCGCCACTGACCTCACCGGCGACGAGCCGTCGGCCTAATCCCGGTTTAGTTAGCACTAATGACCTATCTAAACCACCCCTAGTCCCACTGCCATGTGGGCCCTGTGCCTGTTTAGTTTAATTTAATTTTCTGTTTAGATTAGTTCATAACCCACTAGGACCCACACGTCAGCATTGACCTTGCTAACGCGGCCGTTGACTGGTCCCACATGTCATCCACCCAAACCAGCCCTGTGACACTGACCCGTGGGTCCCAGCCGTTGAGTTTGACTCTGGGCGACCCTGTTGACCAGCTGACATCACAGTGACGCAGTGCTGACGCAGTAACTCCTTTTTCTGGATTTATTCTTATTCAGGAAATCCCAGAAAATAGTATAAACTTCTAAAAATCATAGAAATTCAACCGTAACTCCAAATGAAATAAATTATATATGAAAAATGATCAGAAAAATCCAATCTATCCATATGTAAAATTTTCATGCATGTTAGAACAACTTATAGCTGCTGTTTAGGCCAAATCTTATAATGGCATTTAAACCTTCACATGTGGAGTTTGAATTTGAACCTAGGGTTCAAACCAACTTCATTTAACCTGCTGCTAGTTGCATTAGCTCAAACCACAGCATATAGCCATGTCATGATCATGCATCATATTGTGCATTGCATTGATGGTGTTTCCTTCTGTGTTGCCGGTGTTTTTCCCCTCTGAGTAGACGACGTATCGACGATGAGTTCATTGACACCGATGAAGAGCTATACTATCTTCAGAAGTGCCAGGCAAGCAAAACCCCCTTGTTCATTCCGATAAAATCCCATTCTCTTGCTCCTGCTCTCTTTTACTGCATTAGGACAATAGCGATTCATTTGTTATTTGCTGCAGTAGTTGAACCCTATGAGACATGGTTTAGATTATGAAGATCTAGCTAGAGCTTCAAATGTACTTTGATTTGAAATCATCATAAAGTGGATTCAAAAAATCGAGTTAGAGTTCATATAGTACACATATTTCATATCTAACTCGACAGTAATCATGTGGTGTGCTGTGAAGATAATACACAAACGATGGTTGAACTTGAAAATAATGATGATTGTAGATCTTATTAATATAGAGAAACAAATTCAAATGGGTTGACTTCACAACAATCATTATGGTAGATCTTATTCAAATAGAGAAATGAATTCAAATTTAGTTCATATTGAAGCGGTAGTATATACGTTTGCAATGCACTAAAACATTCATTTGAGTAGCAGGCTGCATGCATTATACATGTAGAGAAATATTTTAATTGAACATAACATGAATTGAAAGTTTTGAATGGCATTTGTAGTGCGAATTGATTTGGTACAGTACATGGGACTAGATTCTCTTGTGTGGTGTGAATTGATTTATTTTAGTTTTTTCATCGACGGAAGTGCGAATTGATTTGGTATAGTACACGTTAGGCTTGTCCGGAAATTTCAATCTGCGCCTTGTTACCCCCAAATATTTGAGATATATCTTTGTGTCATTGTGCTCCAAAAACTCCCTCCATCTCAACCCGCGCCTTGCTATCCCAAAATTAAAACGCGCACGAAAACTCCCACCTCCTGCTAAATCCCGACACGCGAAATTCCCGTGATACCCCTGAAGCGAAAGAACCTTCTAGCTCAAATCAGTGGGGGTACTTTCATAACTTACCCCACATTTCGGACAAGCGCGTCCCCAAGCCATGGTTCCCCACTCCCATCCCACCAGCCAACCCATTCGTTCCTCCGACCACCACCCAGTCGGAGCCTCTTCCCCGACGACCTCGTCCATAGCAACACCTCAACGTCCCTCATCCACCGTACCAGATGATGATCCATTGTCGATCTCGTCGACCCGCCGGTTCAGCTACCTGGTCCTCCACCTCGAAAGAGCTTCCCCGACATTCCCCTCGTCTTCGCGCCACCTCCATTCCCACACCGCTGTCTTCACCTGCACCACCGGAAGATCATCATCATCACCGTTGTAACATCCCAAATTTTCAATTTGGAATGTTATACATAGATCATCATTCCATATCATATTTTTGTTGCATTGTTGGCTAGATCCTAGAAGTTCTACGCAACTCAAGGACCCACGGAGTGAGTTGGGGATTTCGTTATTTTCATATTTGAGTTTTCTCAAATTTTGGAATAAAATGACTTCCCAAAATAAATAAATAATGAAGATTTAATAAAAAATCAAATAAGATTTTATTTTGGAGTTTTTCACCTTTTTATTTGAATTTAGGAAAAATGCACGTTTTTCAAAATTGCATTTAGGCCCCAAATAAATGTTCATATTGTCGGGCTTTATTTTAGAAGCCGGGCAAAATTTATTTTGGAATTTTTGGAGACCGTTTAGTATTTCTTTCGTTTGATTTTTCTGCGCGTAATTATTTAAAAAAAACGCGAACCGACCTTCGGGCCGTACCCGAGCGGGACTCCGCCCGGGGGCAGCTTATATGAAGCGCCTGGCCGCCTCAACAACAACCCCGCCGGCCTACCCGCCCAAACCCTAACCCTAACCAGGCCCTTGCCGGGACCGCCGCCGCCGCCTTGATCGCCACGCGCGCCGACCACCGCCGCCATCGCCGTCGCCGGAGCCGCCGCCGCCGGCCGCCTCCCGAGGTTCGCCGCGCCTCGTAAACCGTGCCATCGGTTTTTTTTCAAAAACCGATCGGTTTTCTACGGTTTATTTTTTTAGTTTCGTTTTTTTATTAGATTGGTTTTTTCGGTTAGGTTAAATAGCGAGCGTTCGCTCGTTCATTCGTTTTAACGAACGTGTTCGTCAGATTAGATCTAGTTAACTAACGTTCGTTCATTAACCTGTTCGTCGTTTTTCTTTTTCTCAGATTTAATCCGTGATTTTTCTGATTGCGATTTCTGATTCGATTTTCGTTTTAGTATAACTTTTCGCTCGTTTATCGGAATCAGGCGATTCAAGCGCCTGGAGTTTCGTCTCGAAACCCTCTTTCCGAATAACCAACTTAAACAAGTTTTTGCTTCTGTAAAATTTGACTTAGATCCAGATTAGTAAAACGAAGCTGTTTTCTTTCGCCGTTTGACTTCCATTGCTTCGTTTGTTTTGATTTTTTTTGCAAACCGGAGTTCTTAAGTTGAACTTTCTGGTTAGATCTTTTATTTGAGTTTTACCTGTGCATTACATGAGTACTTATTGTATGCTTGTTTGTTTGTCTACGATAGAATACCCAGAGTGCGCCGCCTGTTATTTCGAGTCTCTAGGTTTCGCGGATCATCAACAAGGCAAGTAACACTTTGATCATATCTTTTCTCATACCCAGTTTTTATGCATTAGATCAATCCTCAAATATTGCATTGATTTAGGATCTAATTAAATTGTGGGATGGGAAGTAGTTGAGGTAGTACCTATTACCTGTTTTATTATCAACCCTTGGGAGTTACTTCTAAGTTTGCTTATTATGCCAAGCTATGCTAGTAGACGTGGATTGGGTGAGTGTATCCATTACAGATGTGAGGTTGTTAATTAATGGTTTATCTAAGGTGGCAACTTAGACACACATCTTGGTGGATTGAGGTACCTGGTTTCCAGGACTTGCCTGTTTTTCTTCGGACCGCCACCCAGGCTCAAAGGGATCATGAGATTATTCATGCTAGAAACTTCTGTGTGCAGCCACAAGCCATTATGGGCTCTGGCATAGTTGATTAAGTCGTGCGAACTCTTACGGGTAGACTAGCAGATGTAGGGGAAAGTAGGTGTACCGGTCTATCCACACGTAAGGTGCTAGCGCTTCCGAAAGACTATGTCTCGGTCATCCGTTTCTCAAACATCATGTAGTGCGAGAAATCCGACGGAGGCGATCGAGTCTTGTGGGGAAAAGTGCGCAAACCTCTGCAGAGTGTATAAACTAATCATGATTAGCCTTGTCCCCGGTTATGGACATCTTGAGTATCTAGTACTTGGATATCATGTGAATCTCATCATGTTACTTCTAATTAATATTGTTGGGATGATAATGAGTACTTTTAATTGGGATTGAGAATGTCATCAACCATTCTCAATGTTTAACAACCACCATGATAGTTAAATAAACTTATTCCTTTGTAGTAGGGAAAAATTGGCTTTACGCAAAACTGTAACCATAGAGCTTTCCACCAGCCATATATGCATGTAGTATAGTTATTCCATTATTGTTCTCTATGTGTTACATTGCCAGCATATTCCATGTGCTGACCCATTTTCGGGCTGCAACGTTTCATGTTGCAGATTTTTCAGACGACGAGTAAGGTGCTTAGGTCGTGGTTCTATACTCAGTGATGCCGTTGGAGTTGATGGACTCGCTTATTCTTCCAAGCCTTCCGCTTTTATCGTATTTAGATGGTCTTATGCCATATTTATTTTATTAAGTTCTCTTTTAAGACACTCGATGTAATAAGTGTGTGATTGCTACTCTATTATAAATCCTTCAAGTACTGTGTGGTGTCAGCATTACTGATCCAGGGATGACACTTGAGCACAGAGATCGGACTGTTTGAGGTCTGGTCGCTACAAAGATGGTATCAGAGCACACGCTGACTGTAGGACACGACCATTAAGCTAAAGCCCTAGATCACTAATCTCTTCTCATTTCTAACTCCTCATCTTTTCTACTCTTTTAGGATGACGGAAGCAAGGATCAAGTTCACCCAGCCGGATGAAGATACACCCTTTGGACGACACCTGAAGGAAGTCACTAAGTACCTGAACATCGGAATACCAAGCTTCATCGGGACCTACAATTCCACTTTACCCGAAGAGGAGCGCTGGAAGATTCAAGCTCAAGTTCCCGGAAGGATGTTTGCGCCAATCACGGAGCCCATAGAGTGTGTTTTTAATGCACCAACTTGGAGTCTGGGAAAGAGCATGGCAGCTCACATAACCATGGGACACATTGGAGAAGTTTACCAAGATGACCTCAAGGATACTATCTACCAAATTTGTGGACGCTGAGATGAACAATGGGAGATAGTTAGCACTAAGAATGACCGATCCATTGCAGCTTTCATCCAAGAGTTAAATCAGCACATTCGACGCCAGGAGAACCAGATGTGCGCAGACATGATGGAGTTGAAGAAAGAAAAAGCCAAGATTATCGAACTAGAAGGAGAACTGAAGGCCACTCGCAAGGACTACATAGAGGAGATTCTAGCTCTACTAAGACAAAACGGCGATCTTAAGGAGAAGATTGAAGAACTCATGGGAAATTCAGCACCCGGAGGAGAAGATGAAGATTGCACCTGTCCAGAGAACTACATCATCATCGACGACACCGATTCCGATCCTAGTGATGATGATTTCGAAGATGAAGCTGGAGCAGATATCATGGAGTCTTCATCGGAGCAGTTTTTCTAGTTGACCACCATAACAGTAGTAGAATTCCCCCATTAAAAAAATTAGTTTTAGTTCCAGCACTTTGTAACGATAGATAGACCGTTGTATGCCCTTGTTGATTTGATTGGAGAGTTATTGTGTGTTTTTGGCTCATGTGCATATGGGTAGTGTTTTCTCCCTAGATCTCATTCTATTCTTAACTCTCGTCTTTTCTATAAACCCTCTAGTGCCTCCGAGACGCGACCCCGGATTTGTTCCCGCCAGAGATCACTTAGTTGATTCAGCAGCAGAATGCCTTGATTCAAACATTGGTACAGAACCAAGGCAACAACAACAACAACAACAACAACAACCCACCACCACCACCACATGTTGATCATTTGACCCATTTCTTAAGGCTGAATCCGCCGGTGTTTTCCAATAGCACCGAGCCGATAGTAGCAGATGATTGGCTCCACAAGATAGGGAGGGAGTTGACCACTACAGGATGTACAGATGGGGAAAAGATGAAATTCGCCGCACACCAGCTTGAAGGACCCGCAGCAGCATGGTGGGAGAATTTTACAACCACTTACCACAGACACTTTGTCACATGGGATCGATTTGACAAGCTCAGTCTGCCCATGTTTGGTTTGGAGCTATGGCCATGAAGAAGCGTGAGTTTACGCAACTTGCGCCAAGGAGGACCAGACAGTTGGCACAAGATGTGGATGACTTTAGTAAACTAGCACGTTATGCCCCAGACGACGTTGCTACGGACGCAGCTAAACATGAGAAGTTTCTAGAAGGACTGAACGATGAGCTGAGCATGCAGTTGATGGTAGCCACCTTCAATAACTACCAGGAGTTGATAGACCATGCTCTTATGATTGAAGGGAAGCAGCAGCAGATTGACAATCGTAAGAGGAAGTATGGACAGGGGAAGTACAATTCTAGAGCTCAGCAGAAACTACGCTTTACCCCAAAGACAGGAGGTCAATTTCAGCATACTCACGGAGGGGGTAGCTCGCACAATCATAATGGCACAAAGAATGGAACGGGAATGGAGGATGTAATGGATAAAACCGCACCAACCCGTCAACACCATCCAAGGTGGACCTGAGCCATATCACTTGTTTTAAGTGCCGTAAGACTGGGCATTATGCAAATGAATGTCCAGAGGCCCAAAATGGTAACGGCAATGGAAGCTCAGGAAAGAAGCGAACCCTTTTAACAGAGGACAGGTGAACCACGTTAGCGTGGAGGAGGTTGAAGCTTCACCAGATGCGATAATAGGTAAGTTTTTGGTTAAGTCATTTACTACAGTTTTTTGATACTGGTGCATCGCATTCATACATATCAAGGGGATTTGTGGATAAGTTTATCCTGCCCACTAGGACTCTTAAGACGCCCATGCTAGTAAGCTCACCAGGAGCGGAGTATATGGCTAGTCAAGGATGTTTTCAAGTGTCTTTAAGTATAGGAAGGCATGTTTTCCCAACGGATTTAACTATATTGGAGTCCCAAGGTTTGGATGTAATTCTTGGTATGGATTGGCTGTCGATGTATGGAGGAAACATTGATTGCACTAGTAAGACAATTTTGCTTACGACACCAGAAGGAAGGAGAATCAAGTATGTATCACGGCATGCGCCGAGGAGGGCACATGTAAATTCCTTATCAGGAGTTGTGCAGGAGGAAGTACCAGTGGTAAGGGATTACCCGGACGTGTTTCCGAAAGAGTTGCCAGGCATGCCGCCAGACAGAGACATTGAGTTTCTGTTTGAACTACTGCCAGGCACTGGGCCGATATCTAAGAGAACATATAGGATGCCAGCCCAAGATTTGGAGGAAATTAAGAAACGGATTAAGGAGTTAGCAGAGGATCTTCATGAGCTATGCTTGGAAATAGTTCCGAGAGGCTATGTAGCAGCGTTGGAAATTCAGTCTACTTTGATGGATAAAATCGGAGAAGCTCAAAAGACAGATAAGGAAGTTGCTTCTATTAAGGAGAAAATGAGCGAAGGAAATGCTAAGGGATTTCGTGAGGATGAGCACGATACCTTATGGTTTGAGGACCGTGTTTATGTGCCCAATGACCCGGAGATCAGGAAGTTGATTCTGCAAGAGGCACATGATTCACCATATTCGATTCACCCAGGAAATACCAAGATGTATTTGGATTTGAAGAATACTTTCTGGTGGACCGGAATGAAGAAGGATATTGCGGCATATGTAGCAGTTTGTGATGTATGTCAGAGAGTAAAGGCAGAGCATCAGAAGCCAGCTGGATTGTTACAGCCATTGCCGATACCCGAATGCAAGTGGGATAAACTAGGCATGGATTTTATCACAGGATTACCCAGGACTCGTTCCATGTACGACTCGATTTGGGTTGTAGTGGATCGGTTGATGAAGGTAGCACACTTCATTCCAAAGAAGACTACCTACAAGAAGTGCTAAATTGGCTAAGATATACATGACCAGGATCGTCTGTTTGCATGGAGTTCCGAGGAGTATAGTATCAGATAGAGGAACCCAGTTTACCTCGATGTTCTGGAAACAGTTGCATGAAACTTTGGGTACCAGGCTGGAGTTTAGCACAAGTTTCCATCCACAGACCGATGGACAAACCCAGAGAGTCAACCAGATTTTGGAAGATATGCTTAGAGCTTGTGCTTTGGATTATGGATCAAGTTGGGATGACAACTTGCCATATGCGGAGTTCTCTTACAACAGCAGTTATCAATCCAGTTTGAAAATGGCCCCTTTCGAAGCCTTGTACGGAAGGAGGTGCAGGACCCCGTTGTTGTGGGATGAAGTTGGAGACCGCCAGTTGTTTGGACCATATTTGATTAAGGAGTCTGAACGGAAAGTGAAGTTAATTCGCAATAGGCCCAAGGTAGCCCAGTCAAGACAGAAGAGCTATGCAGATTCAAAACGCAAGGAGAAGGAGTACGAAGTCGGAGACAGAGTTTATCTTCGAGTATCTCCGCTTCGAGGAGTAAAGCGTTTTGGAGTTAAAGGAAAGTTAGCACCCCGATTTGTAGGAACATATCGTGTTTTGGAACGTATGGGAGAAGTTGCTTACAAGTTGGAATTACCCGAGGGATTGTCAGGTGTTCACGATGTGTTCCATGTTTCTCAGTTAAAGAAGTGCCACGCAGAGATGGCTGATATACCACTGAGAGACACAGTGCCACTGGAAGCGATTCAGTTGAACGACGATTTGACCTACGAGGAGAAACCAGTTAAGATTCTGGAGTTTGCCAGTCGAGTCACCCGCAGCAAGGTCATCAAGTTTTGCAAAGTTCAGTGGAGCCACCACACCGAGGAAGAAGCCACCTGGGAGCGAGAGGAAGATCTGCTTAAGGCCCACCCTCACTTATTTGTTAGTTAACCCGAATCTCGAGGGCGAGATTCATCTTAAGGGGGGTAGGTTTGTAACATCCCAAATTTTCAATTTGGAATGTTATACATAGATCATCATTGCATATTATATTTTTGTTGCATTGTTGGCTAGATCCTAGAAATTCTACGCAACTCAAGGACCCATGGAGAGAGTTGGGGATTTCGTTATTTTCATATTTGAGTTTTCTCAAATTTTGAAAAATAGGATCGTTTGATTTTATTTATTTTATCTTCAATTATTTCTACTATCAAAATATGAGAGAGGGAATAAAATGACTTTCCCAAAATAAAGAAATAATGAAGATTTAATAAAAAATCAAATAAGATCTTATTTTGGAGTTTTTCGCCTTTTTATTTGAATTTAGGAAAAATGCGCATTTTTCAAAATTGCATTTAGGCCCCAAATAAATGTTCATCTTGTCCGGCTTGATTCTAGAAGCTGGGAAAAATTTATTTCGGGATTTTTGGAGACCGTTTAGTATTTCTTTCGTTTGATTTTTCTGCGCGTAATTATTTTTTTTAAAGAAAAATAAAACGTGAACCGACCTTCGGGCCGTACCCGAGCGGGACTCCGCCCGGGGGCAGCTTATATAAAGCGCCGCCCGGGCCGCCCCGAGCCCAACAACCCCGCCGCCGGCCCACCCCGCCCCAAACCCTAACCCTAACCGGGCCCCGCCGCCCGACCGCCGTCGCCGCCGCGCCGCCGACCCGCGCCGCCGCCGCCGACCGCCTCCCGAGGTTCGCCGCGCCTAGTAAACCGCGCCGTCGTTTTTTTTTCAAAAATCGATCTGTTTTCTACGGTTTATTTTTTTTAGTTCGGTTTTTTATTAGATCTTTTTTATTTCGGTTAGGTTAAATAGTGAGCATTCGCTCGTTCGTTCGTTTTAACGAACGTGTTCGTCAGATTACATCTAGTTAACGAACGTTCGTTCGTTAACCTATTCGTCGTTTTTCTTTTTCTCAGATTTAATCCGCGAGTATTCTGATCGTGATTTCTGATCCGATTTTCGTTTTATTATAACTTTTCATTGCTTATCGGAATCAGCGATTCAAGTTACCGGAGTTTCGTCTCGAAACCCTCTTTCCGAATAACCAACTTAAACAAGTTTTTTGCTTCTGTAAAATTTTACTTAGATCCATATTAGTAAAACAAAGCTGTTTTCTTTCCCCGTTTGACTTCCGTTGCTTCGTTTGTTTTGATTCTTTTTGCAAACCGGAGTTCTTAAGTTGAACTTTCTGGTTAGATTTTTTATTTGAGTTTTACCTGTGCATTAGATGAGTACTTATTGTATGCTTGTTTGTTTGTCTGTGATAGAATACCCGGAGTGCGCTTTGTTATTTCGAGTCTCTAGGTTTCATGGATCATCGCTAAGGCAAGTAACACTTTGATCATATCTTTTCTCATACCCAGTTTTTATGCATTAGATCAATCCTCAAATATTGCATTGATTTAGGATCTAATTAAATTGTGGGATGGGAAGTAGTTGAGGTAGTACCTATTGCCTGTTTTATTATCAACCCTTGGGAGTTACTTCTACGTTTGCTTATTATGCCAAGCTATGCTAGTAGATGTGGATTGGGTGAGTGTATCCATGACAGATGTGAGATTGTTAATTAATGGTTTATCTAAGGTGGCAACTTAAACACACATCTGGGTGGATTGAGGTACCTGGTTTCTCTGTGACTTGCCTGCTTTTTCTTCTGGACCGCCACCCAGACTTAAAGGGATCATGAGATTATTCATGCTAGAAACTTCCGTGTGCAGCCACAAGCCATTATGGGCTCTGGCATAGTTGATTAAGTCGTGCGAACTCTTACGGGTAGACTAGCAGATGTAGGGGAAAGTAGGTGTACCGGTCTACCCACACGTAAGGTGCTAGCGCTTCCGAAAGACTATGTCTCGGTCATCCGTTTCTCAAACATCATGTAGTGCGAGAAATCCAATGGAGGTGATCGAGTCTTGTGGGGAGAAGTGCGCAAACCTCTGCAGAGTGTATAAACTAATCATGATTAGCCGTGTCCCCGGTTATGGACATCTTGAGTATCTTGTACTTGGATATCATGTGAATCTCATCATGTTACTTCTAATTAATATTGTTGGGATGATAATGAGTACTTTTAATTGGGATTGAGAATGCTGTCAACCATTCTCAGTGTTTAACAACCATCATGATAGTTAAATAAACTTATTCCTTTGCAGCAGGGAAAAATTGGCTTTACGCAAAACTGTAACCATAGAGCTTTCCACCAGCCATATATGCATGTAGTATAGTTATATCATTATTGTTCTCTATGTGTTACATTGCCAGCATATTCCATGTGCTGACCCGTTTTCGGGCTGTAACGTTTCATGTTGCAGATTTTTCAGACGACGATTAAGGTACTTAGGTCGTGGTTCTATACTTAGTGATGCCGTTGGAGTTGATGGACTCTCTTATTCTTCCAAGCCTTCCGCTGTTATCATATTTAGATGGTCTTATGCCATATTTATTTTATTAAGTTCTCTTTTGAGACACTCGATGTAATAAGTGTGTGATTGCTACTCTGTTATAAATCCTTCAAGTATTGTGTGGTGTCAGCATTACTGATCCAGGGATGACACCTGAGCATAGAGATAGGACTGTTTGAGGTCTGGTCGCTACAACCGTTTCCTCGGATGAAGCTGAGGCATAATCGGAGGCACCAAAGAGGTTGTACACTAATCGCTGCATTTTCTTCTTGATTCGATCTCACGGTGTTGCCGGCGCTCGGTCCCGAGCTGACATGGCATGGCTCCATCCTCGGCGGCATTGCCGGCCCACTTCCTCCACAGCGTCGCTCCCTCGGCGGGGACGTCCACATCAGTAGGAGCTGCTGCAGCTTTAGCTCTCGCTTGTACTGCTGCTCTGCTCTTGCTCTTGGTCCCTTGCCTGGTCTGCTCTTGCTCTTACTCACGCTGCTGCTCTCGCTTTTGCTCTTGCTTGCGATGCTGGTCTGATTTAGCTACACTTCAGTCGACTGAATCGACTTTTGGGTCAGTCGATTTTCAGGGGGTGGGGCAGCTTCGCAGCTGATTAAGGAAGAACCAACATAGCAGGGAGGGGCTCACGGAGCGGTACCCCACTATCTATCTTCGGGTTCAGGGGGGGGGCGGTGGTCACCGGCGGTGGTGGGGCTGTGGCGTGGGGATCGCCGGAGAAAAATCTCGGCACGGAGGGGCCTAGAGGGATGGCCAGGGTAGCGGCGGACTAGCGGTGGGGAGTGGTTTCGGGGCTGGCGGGGCGGCGTGGGGCGGCGTTTTGGCTGGTGGTGGGTGGCGGCTCAGGGGGGTGGAGGTTGAAGATGAACTGCTACACGACCAGCTGCCCCGGCTCTCGCACGCGCTGCTGCTACTGCTTTTTCTGCTACCAGTGTGTTCAGTTTCGACAGTAAAATTCAGTTTCGACAGCAAAATTTAGTTTCAACAATTAAGTTCAGTTGCGACAGTTAAGTTCAGAGATGAGCGGCTGATGTATTTTACATCTAGAACTTTGTCGTTATGTATTTTACGTCATCTATTGGAGATGCTATTAGAATTCCACTCAGGTTAACATTGTCTCTCTTGTCCTTCTTCAGCCTCGGTGTCGTACAACTCACCGGAGCTGCCTCAACGACGAAACCCTCCATCACAGCGGAGCAGTACCCCGGGTTCCATCTCAAGATGCCTAAGATCTTCTTCCCCTCCTCCGACAGCCAAGTCAGCCGGATCATCCTCACCACCCAATCACGCTAAGATCGACATGGCTTCGCCAAAGAGGTTGTACACTTGTTGAATCTCTTTTTTACTCTACATGTTATATATATTGTCTACTGAGCACACGTAGTAACATGAAATACGATTAGTTTCTCGTACTATATAACAAGCAGTGAGGTACCAGTCAACTTAGCTATCCGTGATGGACTCTCTTGAACGCCATCATTATTTATCTCTACGCGTTTGAGTTGTGCATTTGTCGATGGTCCTAGGAGTTCAGCTAGTAGGGCAGTGGCCTGGGTCCAAAGTAGTAGAAGTAGCATAAGAACATTTTTTAAGTGTAGGCTTTTCCTTGCGCAAGCCTTCCTACTAGAATCGCTAGTGCTTGAAAGCAAAAGTGAAGGAAAAACGTAGGAATTGGAAAGTTTCCTATGGTACTAATATTCATGCTTTTGGTTCAAAGGAATGGAGCAAAGGAAAACTGTAGGATTTGTTCCTTTAGTGTCTCCTTGAAAGAAAAACCGTAGGAATTATAATATCCACTTGTCCTCCTTTTCAAATTCCTATTCATGAAGCACAAGACTAAGAGATAGTAGCATAATAGCATTATAACCGTACATTTTCTTGTGGTTTGACTTAATCTCACCATGCTTCTTTGCATCCAGTGATCTTCCCATTCTTGTGAACCAAACACCCAGATTGGCAGAAATCCTGTGTTTTTAAAATCTCTGTTTTGCACGTGCATTCCTATCCTACTACTGTGTATTTCCTATCCCTGTGTTGTTAGAATCCTCCAATTCAAACGAGCCCTTACAGAATTACTTCTCTTACAGATAGTTGTCAAAGAAAACCTCGTGTGGTTTGTCCCACTCCTGCTGCGCCGTCGTCCACCCCAGCTCAGTTGCTCCAATGACAGAAGGGTCTAGCACAGCAGGGATCCGGCCTCCAGGCTGTCATTCGTCACCTCAGATCTTCTACCCTACCGCCAGCAGTCATGACAACTGCATTACCATCATGAACCGAGCAGATGACCTCGAGGACTACACGGGTCCGCAAGAGAGGTCACACTCTTTCGTGTCTGCTTACGTTATGCATCGCTTAGTATTACATGCTACTTTATCGTCCTGTTCACCGATTAGACACTGAGTCAGCTCCAAACTAATGGTCAAACTTGAGTTTTTAAATGGTTGTGGGGTACATATTGTGGCTGCAATCAATAGTATCTATCTACTATCTGGTTAATCTCTGGTGTTTACTATGGGTATCATGTTGGGTGGGAAACAAACAGTAAAGAAGCCATTACCTGTATTTTTAACTGCAGCCATTATCTGCCTGCTATAATTGGTTTTGGGTCTATCCACAGGTTGCTACCATCACTCTGGATTTCTGCATGCACTCCTTACATAATTCACTATGTTTTATTCTGATGCATGTTAGTTATTGTACACAATGGAACTGAACCTGTAGAGCAAAAGAGACGAGCCTTGTGTGGCAATAAAATTTCGTGCATACGTTGCTCCATGGTAGGCGCAAAGGCAGCCCCCCTCCACCCATTTTGGATTGTAATAGAGAGGAAGATATATGTTCTGAGGGTGATTCAGAAGGAGAAGACCACTCCTATTTACCGCCTTTGGTCTTCGCTCTAACTTGGCATGCTGATGTTGGTTATATCATGCATATGGTGCCTTGCATTGCTTACTTTATACATCAAGTATGTCATATACTTAGTTTAGACATGCTTTATGTGAATGCCATCTGTTTAGTTTATTCATCGTTTATGTGAATTATCCAACGCCATCTTGTTTAGCCAGCCATCATATATGTGAATTTTGCAATGCCATCCTGCTTAGCCAGTCATCTTATATGTGAATTATATCAGGCCATCCTTTTTTTCGTTACATTTTACATTTGTCAAAAATATTAGTACATTCAACTAATCTTCGTGTGCGTCAGCCATTTGACACCGTGATGGAAAATTCTGGAGTGAAAACAAGGTCTTCAGAGCAGATTATGCTATCTGAAGAAGCGCATATCTCGCTAGTTACAAATAGCTCCTCAAAGGAGGATTTAGGGACAGATGACCAGTCCTATTTCCCCCGAGGTGTATGCTCTAACTTTGCAGAGTTATGTTGCTCATATCGTGCATATGGTGTCTTGCATTACTATGTCATTTGATTAGTTTAGACATGCTTTGTGTGAATGCCACATGTTTAGTGTCTACTTACCATATATGTGAATTATGCATTGCCATCTTGTTACAAGACATTATATACGTGAATTATGCAATGCTATCTTGTTGCAAAGGCATTATATATGTGAATTATGCAATGCCATGTTGTTTAGCCAATCATCATGTATGTGAATTATATCATGCTATCATTTTTTTGTATCGTGTTCCATTTGTCGACAATGTTTGTATATTCAACTACTCTTCCTATCCATCAACCATTTGAAGCGGTGATGGAAGTATATGGAGTGAAAACAAGGTATTCAGAGCAGACGATGCTACCTGCTGAAGCAGACATCTTGCTGGTTATAGAGAGCTCCTCAGAGGAGGATTCAGAGACTGATGAACGGTCCCATTTCCCCCCTGAGGTCTATGCTCAAACTTGGCAGGGTTATATTACCCATATCATGCATGTTGTCTTACATTGCTTAGTTTTTACATCATATATGGATTGCCATTTTCTTACTTGCTTACTATATAAATCATATATTTGAATTATATCATGCCATCATGTTTACATACATAGCATCTATCTGAATTATGGCATGGCAACCCATTTAATAAAGACATCATATAGTTATATCACCTCATCCTGTTTAGTGTTAAAGTCATCATATTTTGAATTATGTCATTCTATCTGTGAACTATATCATGCTATCATGTTTCCATAGGTGGCATGTATGTGAATTATGGCATGCCAACCTATTTAATAAATACATTATATAGTTATATCCTGTCATCCTGTTTACATAGTCATCATATTTTGAACTATGTCTTTCCATATTTTTTAGTTAGTCATCATAATGTGAAATTGTGTCATGCTATCCGGTTTAGTTAGCCATCATATATGTGAAATTGTGTCATGCTATCCTGTTTGGTTAGATAACATAAATGTGAATTATTTCATGCCCTCTTTTATTCCCCACTATCCATTGCACCTGTCTATCATACAATGTCTGTACATTCAATTACTTTTCTTATTTATCAGCCATTTGAATTGGAGAGGGTGATGGAAGTATCCAAGGGAGTAACAACACGGTCTTCAGAAAAGATAGTGCTACCAGTTGATGCAGATAGAACCACGGTTGTACTTGCCCAAGAACCAGCCCCACCACACATAACCCAGAATCCCGCAGATTGTACCCCTACCCAGCTGGACAGAGAACCAGCTACACCCCTTCTAACCCCAACCCCAGCAGATAGTAAACCAGTTCCAGTTGACACAGCACCGTCTCCATCACAGAGCACCCAAACACGAGCAGTTAGTAAGGGAACTGCAGTTCCCAAAGCACGAGGACCACCACTCCGAATCCCAACTCAACGCTTAAAGGAGAAGAAGAATTGTTCTCAGGTCAGGTTCTGTAGCTATGGTTCATACTCCTTTGCTCTTGCATCACTATATTTACTCATACCAACTATTTTCAAATTTGAAGGATGGAATTGAAACTCCAATGGCGCAACAGGTATGTTTTAAACCTGTTTCTTTTACTGGTTTGTTGTTGTAACTTGCTCTATGTTGATTTCAGTTTGAATTGAATAAACAGTTATGTTCTCATGTCATGCACATTACAAGTGTTGTTATTGCTCTATAGTTTCCCACACTTATATTCTGTCTATTCTGCTTTGTCTTGAACACATATTATTTGAACTGTGTCTCTATCTTGATTTGGCAACAAAAACTAGAATGATATATACCATAAAATGACCATGGTACATACATATATGTTTGTTTCATGCTGTTATCCTGTCCTCTTTACTACTGAACTGATTTACCAAAATGAGTTTCATATACAACATGGTAAACCTGTGATGTGTCTGCTTGTTTCTCTTTTAGAACGCGGACAAAATATTGGAGAACAGTACCCCGTTATGCAATGGTAAAGGAAGTAATGCAGATAAGCTTCAAGATAGTGAGACATCCCTCTTGGTCTCTGAGGGAATCCTGGATTAGGGGGTGTCCGGATGGCCGGACTATAACCTTTGGCCGGACTCCTGGACTATGAAGATACAAGATTGAAGACTTCGTCCCGTGTCCGGATGGGACTTTCCTTGGCGTGGAAGGCAAGCTTGGCGATACGGATATGTAGATCTCCTCCCATAGTAACCGACTTTGTGTAACCCTAGCCCTCTCCGATGTCTGTATAAACCGGAGGGTTTTAGTCCGTAGGACGAACAACAATCATACCATAGGCTAGCTTCTAGGGTTTAGCCTCTCTAATCTCGTGGTAGATCTACTCTTGTACTACCCATATCATCAATATTAATCAAGAAGGAGTAGGGTTTTACCTCCATCGAGAGGGCCCGAACCTGGGTAAAACATCGTCTCCCTTGTCTCCTGTTACCATCCACCTAGACGCACATTCGGGACCCCTACCCAAGATCCGCGGTTTTGACACCGACATTGGTGCTTTCATTGAGAGTTCCTCCGTGTCGCCGCCATCGGGAAGGATGCCTCATCCCGTCTTTAAAGGCAACCTTTGTTGCTAAAGGAGCTTCGCCATCGGCCAAACTCTTGGCTAGACGGTTTTCTTATGACCGCTTTGTTCGTAAGCCGCCCGGCACGATGACTTCTCGGGTCATCGAAAGCAATCTTCATGTCAACTCGAGAACTTCCGAGCGATTAGATCCGACGGAGCTCTCTTCCTTAAACGAAGCTCTGGATCGCATCGCCGCTCGGGAGTCGCTACAGACTACGCATCGATTGGGCCTAAACCCGATCTCGAGAGATTAACTCTCCCTGTGTCACCCATCACGTTGCTGTGGTGGAGGAACAATGCGGCGACCCTTCATCTATCTTAAGGACTAGCTATGTCCGGATTCCCGATCCCTCCAAGCCGGATACCCACGGAGGGAGGACGCCACTCAAGACCTGAACTTAGAGTCGTGCAATGGTCTAGATTCATTGGACAACATCCAAGAATCCAAACTTCCGAGTTCGAAACTCCTTGGCCCTTGAGTCTCAGATTGGGTGAGGTTTCGGATTTAATTCCACCCACCCACCCGAACATATGCGATCTATCCAAAATTAGGCAAGAGCCCGAGGAAACAGTACATCACTACTCGGCCAGATTCCTCCTGGTTATGAACAGGATAAAGGACTGCCGCGAGGAAGACACAATTTCATTCTTCTGCAATAATTGCACGGACAAGGGAATCCTCAACGCCATTGGTCACCGTGAAATTACACGCTTTGCTGACTTGGCGTCCATAGTACGAAAGTACTGTGCGATGGAAAGCGCTTGGAGAACCGAAGTAAGATTTTGGGACAATCCGGCCCTGAATACAAACCCAGTCCGAAATAAAAGGGTGCATTATCGCCAGTCACCCGGGTTAAACACCAAAAAACTAAAACCCCCTACAGGGCATGGAACCGTACTGGAGGGATGTCTCAATGGACCCTGTAAAATTCATAGTACAAAGGGCGCCACACCAACTCATAGCCTTAGAGCATGTTGGATACTCCGGCAGGTGGCCAAAAGTGGCGAAGAGCTTCTAACCCCGTAATCCACAGAGCACCAGCCCGGTGGATACCAAGATGCGGTATTAACAGTCTTCAAGACTTTTGCATCAAATAATATGCGGAAGCGAACACTCCGCAGCCTTGCGAAGTCTACCAAGTAGCAACGATAAACCCATGGGTGACACGGCTATTACCTTTAATGCCGTTGATGAACCTAAATTACGAACAGCCCGAGCACCGGCCGCATTGGTCCTCGGTCCAATAGTGGACTTTCGCCTTACCAAGGTACTCATGGACGGTGGCGTGGATTGAACCTCATTTACGAGGAAACCCTTGAAAAATGGAAATAGACTGGAGCCGCATTGAGCGACGCAGCACAACCTTTAGAGCAATAATCCCACCGAAGTGTGTCAGACAGGAAAAATCACACCGGATGTGGTGTTCGCACGTTGGATAATTACAGGTCCGAGGAGGTCATGTTCCAAGTGGCCCCTGCTCAGCCGGATACCACGCTCTATTAGGGCGAGAGGCATTCACAATTTTTCAAGCTATACCCCATTACGGGTACATGAAGCTCAAAATGCCCGGGCTCAACAGAATCATCACTCTTGCTAGTGACCCGGACATAGCACTCCGCGCCGAAAATAAGACAGCCGTGACCGGCCCTTGAGGCACTATCCAAGCCCTAGCGGCCGAGGAACTGATCGCGCTAAGGCTCCACGATGAACAGGGATGACGTGATACTTGATAAAGATCCAAGTCCACGTCCTTTAAACCGCGGACGAAATAGTCAAATTCCAAGTCCATCCAACGGACCCTACAAAACGGCCTCCATCGGGCGCAATTAAACCTCGATGTAGACGCCAGACTATGAGAATTCCTACGTGAAAATTGGGACATTTTTGCTCGGCACCCTTCAGACATGCCAGGAATCCCACGCCGCTGGCCGAGCACAGCCTAAACATCCTAAAAGGATTCAAGCCGATCAAGGTGCTCTTGGCGTTTCTCCGAATCTAAGAGACAAGCCATGGGAGAGGAGCTAGCCAAACTATTGGAGGCCGGATTCATCGAGATATAAAACATCCGGATGGCTAGCAAACCTGGTGAGGGTACCAAAGATGGACAATTCCTGGCGCCTATGCGTCGATTTCAAGGACCTCAACAAGGCTTGCCCAAAGGATCCCTTCCCTCTCCCCCGCGTCGATCAAATTATCGACGCTACCGCAGGACACTATTCATAGTGTTTCCTCGATGCATACTCCAGCTACCATCAAATTAAGATGGCAGAGCCTGACCAAGACGCAACGACATTCATCACCCCATATGGCCCATTCTGCTTCAACACAACGCCCTCCGGGCTCAAAAATGCCGGCGCAACATATCAGCGCATGATTCGGACATGTCTGGCAAACTAGATCGGCAAAACAGTGGAGGCATACGTAGATGATGTGGTCGTCAAAACCAAGCATGTCGAAACTCTAGTAGACGACTTGAGGCTCACATTCGATAACCTCCGAACATATGACATCAAGCTTAACCCGGAAAAATGCGTTTTCGGCGTCCCAGCCGGAAAGCTCTTGGGCTTCATTGTATCCGGTAGGAATTGAAGCAAACCCAGCCAAGATCCGAGCTCTGTCACAATTGGATATCCCAAAGGACCTCAAACAAATACAAAAATTGATTGGATGCGTGGCGGCTCTAAGCCGCTTTATCTCCCGCTTGGGAGAAAAGGCATTACCCCTTTATCGCCTCCTCCGGTGCACCGAACACTTCGAGTGGACGGATGCCGCCACAGCCGGACTTGAAGAAATAAAAGCCATATTGGCAACAAACCCGGTCCTGGCAGCACCTAACATGGGCGAACCAATGCTATTATACATCGCGGCAACTCATCAACTTGTAAGCGCGGTGCTTCTTGTCGAACGAGAAATGGATGGACACAAGTTCCCCCTTCAAAAACCACTTTACTGCGTGTCCACTGTCCTCACTCCATGCAAGTCACGGTATCCGCATTATCAAAAGATAGCGTACGCGGTGTTTATGGCATCCTGGAAGCTGCGACACTACTTTCAAGAGTGTTCGATAACAGTAGCCTCCGAAGTACCTCTTAACGACATTATAAACAACCGCGACGTGACGGGCCAGTTTGCCAAATGGGCCATTGAGCTCCTCTCGTTCGACATAACCTATAAACCAGGGCGAGCTATTAAGTCGCAAGTTTTGGCCGACTTCGTCGCCGAATGGACTGAAGCCGAACTCCCTAAAGAGTACGGCACATATTCCAACTGGATCATGCACTTCGACGGCTCCAAAATGTTGGCTGGTCTGGGGGCTGCCGTCGCTCTGACGTCCCCAATAGGAGATATAGTTCAATACGTACTCCAGATAATGTATAGGACTCCAACAATGCAGCCGAATACGAGGCCCTTCTACATGGTCTCCGGATGGCAGTCTCCATGGGCATTCAACGCATAGAGGTGCGCGAGGATTCGAACCACGCGATATCCCAAATAAATGGAGATTTGATGCCAAGGACCGAAAATGGCAGCTTATCGCAACGCCGTCCTAAAAATGTTAGCTCGGTTCGAAGGGCTCAAATTTCACCATATAGCTCGGGAAAACAATCAGGCAGCAGACGTCTTGGCACGCATTAGCGCAAAGCGCGATGTCGTCCCCCCCAATATCTTCTTAGAGAGGTTGTTCAAGCCATCCGTATTATGGGAAGGGGAGTACGGAAATAACAGCCCGGACCCAACCGCACTGCCCGACACCGAACATTCTGACACAACTAGAGGCTCTGCCAACGAAGTAACATCTTCAAATTTCACGTAATAATGGCAGTCATTGCCCGTGGGCGGAACCATTCCTAGCCTACCTAACCAGGCAGGAACTTCCCGAGGACCAAAACGAGGCTCGCTGCATAGTGCGGCGATCTAAAGCCTATAAAGTCCATGAGGGAGAGCTTTATAAGAAAAGCACCACCGGAGTCCTTCAAAGGTGTATCTCCGAAGAGGAAGGGTGGAATCTTCTGGCTAAAATTCATGCCGGCCTCGGCGGGCACCACGTCGCAGCCTGGGCCCTTGTAAGGAAGGCCTTCCGTACAGGATTTTACTGGTCGACGGCCCGGGCAGATTCTCAGGACTTAGTCCAACGATGCGTCGGTTGCCAGCTCTTTGCTAACCAAAGCCATATGCCACCCATCGCCCTCCAAACTATACCCATCACCTGGCCCTTCGCGGCCTGGGGGCATGACATGGTAGGACCCCTTAAAGGGGGAACCCACAAGCAAAAATACCTACTGGTCATGGTGGATAAATTCACCAAATGGATAGAGGCCAAGCCTGTTAAGATGGCCGAATCAGGACCGGTGATAGACTTCATATCAGGGGTCGTACACCATTATGGCGTCCCCCACAACATCATCACCGATAACGGCACAAACTTTACAGCCGACGAGGTCAAACTCTGGTGCAAAAACATGGGCATCAAGCTCGACTATGCTTCAGTCTATCACCCACAAACTAACGGTCAAGTCGAGCGAGCAAATGGTCTAATCATGAGCGGCATCAAACCCAGATTAGTGCAGTCCCTCAAGGAATCTAACATGCACTGGGTAGAGGAGCTCGACTCCGTACTCTGGGGGCTGCGGACCACGCCGAATTGCACAACCGGATTCACACCATTCTTTATGTTATACGGCGCAGAGGCAGTTCTGCCCTGCGACATAATTCATGACTCAACTCGCGTGCGCATGTACGAAGAAAGAGAAGCTGAACTCGATCGGCAGGACAGCTTGGACGCCTTGGAGGAGGAGCGTGACGTGGCAAAAGCTCGTTCCGCATTCTATCAACAGCAGGCTCGAAGATATCAAAGCAGAGAAGTACGGGCCAAAACTCACAATGTTGGCGAGTTAGTTCTACGCCTGCCGGACAAGAAAAAGGAAAAACTCAAGCCCAAATGGGAAGGTCCCTTTATTATTGACCAAGTCCTGACTGGTGGAGCGTACCGTGTGCGAGATGCATCGGATAACCGACTCGAGCCGAACCCATGGAACGCAGCCCGTCTCCAAAGATTCTACGCTTAGCGCCGGACTCTGTGTTCGTCTCCTTCCTCTGTCTATTTTGTACACATTAACTGTCTTACATTTCTCTCCTTCTCCCTCCCTTCCCCTTACAGCCTTCAGGGCGTGTCCGCACCTTGTTCGCACATAACTGACGCGCTATCCGCGCTCATTATACCTGGGGCTTCTTTAACAGAAGCTTATTTATACGGCTTCACGCCCAACACATGTGTCACACTTCCGTATGTACCTTTTATTCACCATTATATGCATCGATATGACTTAAGTTTTGGCCAAGCTGGGTTGCCTGGCTCCTGTGCTTACCCCTACGTTCCCGATTGTTCGGCTAGGTGGTAAAGGGAGCACCTCTGCGATTGTTACTGCTGGGTCAGCCGGATGTGTACCTCAGATTGGGTGAAGCCGAAAGCTAGTGTTCTTAAGGGAATATTCTGTCGGTGAACTAAAAGATGATTCTTCACTTGTTTATTTACCTGCCCCCAGATGCTTTTCTGCTTTTTTTCGCAGTCCGGACATGCACTTAGGGCATGCCTCCCAGGGAAAGGAACCCCTAACAGAACTATTCTCCCTGGAAGATGTTTCTTACTAACCATGTAATATAACATAACTAGCTGGGCACTTATGCATTCAAGCAATAATGACCCCTACGCCTGGTCTCCATGCATGCCCCGGTTCTTATATAACCGAGAGGGTATTCGGACACACTCCGGACTATCGAGTCCCGTGGTCGAAGCGAAAAGGTCCGCCATGAAAAACGATCTACAATCCGGCTAGAAGGCATTTTACATGTCATCTTAAATTACATAGTCAATTTGATTGAGCATATTCCTCTTCAATACCTTCCAACAGGCTGTCTAATTTACAGTCCTGTCGGGAATATTTGGCGGCCAACTCTACTTGGACGTACACTAAGCTCACAGGGATCTCCTTCCCATCGGCCCCCATAGGTCCGACCTCGGCCATATGGTTTGGGCCAGCCTTCGTGTACCGCGTCTTCACCATGGCCTAGGCCTCCCTGGCGCCTTGACGGCAGGCCGATATCTTCCATAATCGGAAGCGCCGCCGCGCTCCCTTAAGCCTCTCTGCAAGCTCTCCAAGGCCTTCGGGCATGGAGACAGATGGCCACAAGGCCTGGGCGACGCCTTTCATCACCTGAACTTCGTTAAATGCGGTTATGCGAGCTTCGGGAAGAAGGTCACCCGTAGAACCGGGCATTTCCTCTGCGGGGGCGACACAGCCGTGAGCATACCTATAGACATAACTACGTTAATCGACTTCCTCGCCAACTCTTTTTCAAAGTTCGTTCAAGCACTTACTAAAAATGTCGCGTCGAAGCCGTCGATTCTCCTTCACGGAGTCCGACAGCTGGGCACGAACATCCTTTAGTTCCTTGCCCAGCTGGGTGTTGGCATCTTGGAAATTATTCTTCTCCTGCCTCACCCTCGTAAGAACGCTCTCGCCAGCCTTTAACCGGGGCAAGAGTTGTTGCTTGTCCGGATCTACTCTGGCACCATCTGCAATGATATTGTCATATTTGCACACACGCCGCACTTCACAACATACTTATCTTTCGAAGCGTATATTACCAGAGGGGGTCTCCTTGGCCTCCCCTGCCGCGGCTAGTGCGCCCTCAAGTTGGGCTTTGTACTCTTCCAGCACCTGGGACAGTTGGGTATTCTTTTTTGTAAGATCCTGCATAACAAATGATCCTAAATAAGTTATTCTAACTGTTTCAAGTCTCGGGGGCTACTGACATATATAACCATCAAATTTTCTCACCCGTATGTCTTTCACATATTGCTCCGTGGCTCTGGCTAGACCATTTTGAGCGGCACGGAGGTACGCATCTCCCGAATTGAAGGCATCCAATGCCTCTTGGGAGAAACAAGCGTCATGAAGAACTATCCGGCGACGCCTGTGATTCATGGCACTCTCCACCTCGGAATTGGTGGCGGACAGTCTGTCTGCATCCTCTATCGGAGGAGCGTCCGACGCACGCCTCGTGTTCGCCTCTGCTTCTGGACCTGGCTTTGGAGCCTGGCTGGTGGAGGCTCGATTGGCAATCTCTCCAGATATAGTCCGGCGAGCCCTCTTTTTCCTAAAAAAAAGGAGATCACGGGTGTTAGTATGCATCGTAAGAATAATACCTTGGAATAAGGCAGCGCTCCTTACTGCTGCGCCGGTGGCTCGACCCGGACTATGTGTCTCTTTAGCCTACACGCCCTCACGGTCCCCTGTTGGCTAGTCGCCGCAGGCTCGACATTCCGCCTCGAGATCCTCCCCTGCAAAACACCATTGGTATACGGTGATCAAAAATAAGCATGGATGGATCATCTTCGAAGTATTAGGACTTCGGTCTCGATTACTTGTGAGGCGGGAGCAGTCCGGGATAATCGGCGTAATAGCCACCAAGGCATTGTCGATGCTCGATTGGTGAAATACCCCATCGATCAGCTCCAAGGATATGTCCGGATCCTCTTGGGAGGCGGATCGAGGGACTATTCGGATCCTCGGGTTGTGGAGGAGGGCTGTTTATATCCTTCTGACCGGCGCAATTCCTGCGTCGAAATCACAAGATAAGGTACTTAACTATGGGAATATGGAACGGATGGGCAAAAAGAAGTGTCCTCTTACCCAGCTTGGAGGATTGTTCATAGAAAATCCGCCCTGTGGATTGACGTGGAGGAACTCCTCCTCTTCTCCCTTGTACAATGCGGACAAGATCTTCGTCGGAGCGGCAACCGATCCCGGCCCCTTCTGACCGCAGCGGGTGGCATCATCCTCCCGTTGAAATCCCACATGGGGTGGCCTCTATCTTTGAAGCGGCTGCACCCCGCATAATTCATGTGGCCATGACCCCGATCATGGTCATCCGGAATGAGCTAACAACCTTATCCGGCTCATCGGGTAAAGGACGTCCTTGTCATTTTCCCTCCGAGGGCTCCATGGACGCCTTGACTTAGGCGTTTCTTCAAAGGAGCATTATTGAACTCAGGGAGGCCGATCCGAACAGGGTCCGGCAGGGGGACATCTTCTATATAAAACCATTTCGAAGGCCAATCTTCGGACGCCTTCTTCGGGGTTCCGGATAGATATCCGGTTCCGGCGATGCGCCATAGTTCGGCTCCGCCCACTTGATATATCGACCCCTCGGAGAGAGCGGGGCACAAGGCGTAACAGCTTCTTCCACAAAGGCGAAATGAGCCTTGATGCCCAAAACAGCTCGCAAAGGGCTACGAAGCCCGCAATATGCAATATGGAGGCAAAGCGTAAGGTTGTGCAACCGGAGGTCAGAGAACTCAGGAGCCCCCGGAGAAACGGATGAATTGGAAATCCGAGCCCTCTTATCAGATAAGGGACAAGGCATACCCGCTCTCCTTTGGAGGGACTGGGGATGGCCTCTGCTTGCTCTCCGCCATTATAGGTGGCAAGTCCGGCTCGAACCGGGACCATGAAGGCTGGGGGAAGGAATCCCTTGGTTTGGAGCGTCACTAGCTCATTGTGCGGGCGGAACATCTCTCCCAACCTCCAGTGAGGGATGGGAGGCGAGAGGAGGAGCTGCGTCGGCTGGCCATGATGGAATGGATCTCTGTCGGATGCGCTTCGATGAAAGCTCGTGAAGGGAAGATGGTGTGATTCGGATCTAAATCCTCGTCTCTTTTATAGGCATCTCATTTGCGCAGCTAGGGGGGTAAATGTAAAAACACCCTGTCTTTTCGCATTCGTTTGACACGTGGAAGACGGCCATTATTGGGCGTGGAAGCCAAGGAGCGCAATATTCACGAGAAGCCGGACACTATTCAACAGGTACACAGAATTTGGAGAAGAACACACCTTGCAATGCCGAAGACAATCTGCGCGCCGGACTCATCGTCATTGAAGCCTAGTTCGGGGCTACTGAGGGAGTCCTGGATTAGGGGGTGTCCGGATGGCCGGACTATAACCTTTAGCCGGACTCCTGGACTATGAAGATACAAGATTGAAGACTTCGTCCCGTGTCCGGATGGGACTTTCCTTGGCGTGGAAGGCAAGCTTGGCGTCTGGATATGTAGATCTCCTCCCATTGTTACCGACTACGTAACCCTAGCCCTCTTCGGTGTCTATATAAACCGGAGGGTTTTAATCCGTGGGGACGAACAACAATCATACCATAGGCTAGCTTCTAGGGTTTAGCCTCTCGATCTCGTGGTAGATCTACTCTTGTACTACCCATATCACCAATATTAATCAAGCAGGAGTAGGGTTTTACCTCCATCGAGAGGGCCCGAACCTGGGTAAAAACGTCGTGTCCCTTGTCTCCTATTACCATCCGCCTAGACGCACAGTTCGGGACCCCCTACCCGAGATTCGCCGGTTTTGACACCGACAGTCTCCAACAAAGCTGATAAAAACTATCTTGACGACAGTGAGAGAACCCAAAAGTCATGTCTTGATGTAGTGCTCTAGTTACTAGCCACTACTGCTGGCACAAGCTCTTCGAACTCGCTGCCTGAATTAGTTCATCTTCTTGAGTCTCAACTTCAAGTTGAAAGACATTGATCAGATGTGCTTCTGACAGAAGTCAAGGATCGAGGAAATCCATGCAGAATTCAGATGCATACTTTCTGGTGCAACAACAAGCGCTGGAGGATTTAAGCGCCAAACAAGAGAAAGTTAATAAGCTTGCTAAGCATATCGCCAGCATTATGGGTACCTAGGATATTGCTGCGGCATTTATTTGCACTGGTCGCCAACTTTGACAGCCAGTATATATGATATGCGGCTTTGTTCCCTATATTTGCACTGGTGGCGAACTTAGATGCCCAGTGGATGTAATATGTGTAATAGCCGTGATAGTCTAGCATCGGTTGCTTGCTTATTTATTTCCTTGTTGTCATGTTTATTTGTTTGCTTTTAGTTGCTCCCTCTCGAGCATGCATTGGTTTTCCCTGGAAGAGGAAAGGGTGATGCAGCAAAGTAACATAAGTATTTCCCTCAGTTTTTGAGAACCAAGGTATCAATCCAGTAGGAGGTTACACGCAAATCCCAATTACCTACACAAACAAATAAGAAGCTTGCAACCAACGCGATAAAGGGGTTGTCAATCCTTTCACGGCCACTTGCAAAAGTGAGATCTGATCGAGATAATAAGATAAATATTTTTGGTATTTTTATGGTATAGATTGGAAAGTAAAGATTGCAAAATAAATGGCGACAGAAATAGCTAATTAACGGGAGATTAATATGATGGAAGATAGACCCGGGGGCCATATGTTTCACTAATGGCTTCTCTCAAGATAGCAAATTCTACGGTGGGTGAACAAATTACTGTCGAGCAATTGATAGAAAAACACATAGTTATGAGAATATCTAGGCATGATCATGTATATAGGCATCACGTCCGCGACAAGTAGACCGAAACGATTCTGCATCTACTACTATTACTCCACACATCGACCGCTATCCAGCATGTATCTAGAGTATTAAGTTCATAAGAACGTAGTAACGCATTAGGCAAGATGACATGATGTAGAGGGATAAACTCAAACAATATGATATAAACCCCATCCTTTTATCCTCGATGGCAACAATAAAATACGTGCCTTGCTGCCCGTGCTGTTACTGGGAAAGGACACCGCAAGGTCGAGCCCAAAGCTAAGCACTTCTCCCGTTGCAAGAAAGATCAATCTAGTAGGCCAAACCAAACTGATAATTCGAAGAGACTTGCAAAGATATCAAATCATACATATAAGAATTCAGAGAAGAATCAAATATTGTTCATAGATAATCTTGATCATAAATCCACAATTCATCGGATCTCAACCAACACACTGCGAAAAGAATTACATCGAATAGATCTCCAAGGGAATCGAGGAGAACTTTGTATTGATATCCAAAGAGAGAGAAGAAGCCATCTAGCTAATAACTATGGACCTGAAGGTCTGTGGTTAACTACTCACACATCATCGGAGAGGCTATGGTGTTGATGTACAACCCTCCATGATCGATTCCCCATCTGGCGGAGCACCGAAAAAGGCCCCAAGATGGGATCTCATGAGTACAGAAGGTTGCGGCGGTGGAAATAGGGTTTCGTGGTGCTCCTGGATGTTTTTGGGGTATATGAGTATATATAGGTGAAAGAAGTAGGTCGGTGGAGCCACGAGGGGCCCACGAGGGTGGGGGGGGGGCGTGCCTACCCCCTGGGCGCGCCTCCCTACCTCGTGGCCGCCTCATTGCTTCCTTGACGTCCACTGCAAGTCTCCTGGATTGTGTTTGTCCCAAAAATAACTCTCCCGAAGGTTTCATTCCGTTTGGACTCCGTTTGATATTCCTTTTCCGCGAAACACTGAAATAGGCAAAAAAACAGCAATTTGCACTAGGCCTTCGGTTAATAGGTTAGTCCCAAAAATAATATAAAAGGGCATAATAAAGCCCATTAAACATCCAAAACAGATAATATAATAGCATGGAACAATAAAAAATTATAGATACGTTGGAGACGTATCAGTAGTCAGTACAGTTCTTTTTCCGTGGTTTGCTAGTGGACGCAATAACCTATTTTTTAGAACTAGGCCACAATAACCATGGGCTACATATTTACTGTAGTTACCATGGGCCTCCCACGGGTCGTAGAAACAATGGCATTCTAAGGGCCATAGAAACAATGGGCCTTCTACGAGCCGTAGCATCAATGGGCCTTCTACGGGCCGTATGATCGATCGGCCAAACATGGGCCAATAACAGACCGCATTATGGGTTGTAAATGGGCTAGATTTGGGATCGTCTGTTCATGGGATGACCATAACGGGCCGTCGTTAATCGACCGTATTTGATGACGCTATGAAAACGGCCCAACGGATTAATGGGCCGCAAGCGGGCCAATTGTAACCACGGGCTAAATTTGGCCAAAAAGCAGAAAAGGCCAGTAACGGGTCGTCAGTAACCGAATGCTGGAAATAAGCCCAAGAATAAATGGGCCCTGAGAAGGCTGAAAGATAACACGGGTTGGAAGCGGCCCAATGGAATAATGGGCCGTTAATGGGTATAAAGCGGTACACTGTTCATTGCGGGCCAGATTCACCACGGGCCGTTAATGGGCCATGAGTTACAAATGGTCTCATGGGCCGAAAGACATCATGGGCCATACATGGGCCAGAAGTTACAACGGGCTGGAATCATATTGGACGGCCCAGATGAAGCTACCGGGCTTAATTTCGATAGGCCGTAACGGGTTGTGAGTTAGCGGGTCGTAAATGGGATATATATGAACATGCCGTTAACAGGCTTTGTGTGGGCCGGCCCGTTACCTTTTGACCAAGTCAAACAGGCCGGCCTTTTCACCGGAATGGGCCTCTGTTGGGTCATGCCACGTGTCGACGTATCATAGGCGCCTCCTGTCCAATGAATGGATGACATCTGTCCCAACGGTGAGCCAACACGTGTTTCTCCGGCCAATGACAATTTTACATGTGGAAAATCCTCATTGGTCCAGGCTGTTAACGGGTTATCAGATCCAAAACCGGACCCGATAGCTTAACGACGACCAGTTACGGTGGACGCCATGTGTCGGTCACCCTTGACGAAAGCACTTCTATGACGCGCGATTTATCGTCATGGAAGTGGACACTTCCGTGATGATAATTTTGGTAATGTCATGGAACACTCCTACAACAGCACAGGTATGACTATCTTGATTCTATCATAAAATCGTCATGGATGTACATGCATGACAGAAAACGTGACCTACTGTGACAAACACGTATCATCACGGAAGTGTATTTTTTGTAGTGTGCCCTGCCGCCTCCCATGCCCTACTCATCCTCGGAGGAGTCCTCGACCTCAGTGGTGCCGGTGGATCTGAGGTCGATGATGATGGACATGGACTGTTTATCGCTTCACCTACCATGCGCCACCGAACGTTGGACGGTGACAAGTAGGACGCGTGGCTGACGCTGCTGCCGTCGTCGGCCGCTAGCGTGGCCACCGCTTGTGCGGTCGCGTCCACATCCGGCTACGCCGCTATTGCGTTGCAAGCGGCGACTTGAGAGAGGGCGGCGACCTCGAGCTTCATCCCTGAAGACAAGCTCTCCCGCAGAGTGTTCGCGCTCGCGGTCATGGCAGATGTGGTGCGAGGCAGTACGACGATGCACTATGGTGTGGAGTTTAGCTGGCGTTGCTGATACGTCTCCAACGTATCTATAATTTTTTATTGTTCCATGCTATTATATTATCTTTTTTGGATGTTTTACATGCATTAATATGCTATTTTATACTATTTTGGGGACTATCCTATTAACCTACAACCCACTGCCAGTTCCTATTTTTTCCTTGTTTTAGAGTTTCGTAGAAAAGGAATATGAAGCGGAGACCAAACGGAATGAAATTTTCACGATGATTTTTCTTGGACCAGAAGACATCTAGAGGACTTGGAGTACACGTCAAGGAAGCCACAAGGCAGCCACAAGGACGAAGGGTGCTCCCCCACCCTTGTGGGCCCCTCGTGACTCCACCGACCTATTTCTTCCGCCTATATATTCTCAAATATCCACAAACCTACCAGGAGAGCTACGAAAACACTTATCCACTGCCGCAACCTTCTATACCCGTGGGATCCCATCTAGGGGCCTTTTCCGATGTCCTGCCGGAGGGAGATTCGATCACGGAGGGCTTCTACATCAACACCATTGCCCTTCCAATGAAGCGTGAGTAGTTTACCACAGACCGAGGGTCCATAGCTAGTAGCTAGATCGCTTCTTCTCTCTCTTTGATTGTCAATACCATGTTCTCCTCGATGTTCTTGGAGATCTAGTCAATGTAATACTTTTTGCGGTGTGTTTGCCGAGATCCGATGAATTGTGGATTTATGATCAGCTTATCTATGAATATTATTTGAATCTCCTCTGAATTATTATATGCATGATTTGATATCTTTGCAACACTCTTCGAACTATCGATTTTGTTTGGCCAACTAGATTGGTTATTCTTGCAATGGGAGAAGTGCTTAGCTTTGGGTTCAATCTATGTGTGTCCTTTCCCAAATCACAAGAGGGGCGGCAAGGCACGTATTGTATTATTGCCATCGAGGATAAAAATATGGGGCTAACATCATATTGCTTGAGTTTATTCCTCTACATCATGTCATCTTACATAATGCATTACTCTGTTCTTCATGAACTTAATACTCTAGATGCAGGCAGGAGTCGGTCGATGCGTGGAGTAATAGTAGTAGATGCAGGCAGGAGTCGGTCTACTTGATACGGACATGATGCCTATATTCATGATCATTGCCTTAGATATCGTCATAACTTTGCGCTTTTCTATCAATTGCTCGGCAGTAATTTGTTCACCCACCATAATATTTTCTATCTTGAGAGAAGCCTCTAGTGAAATCTATGGCCCCCGGGTCTACTTTCCATCATATAAGTTTCTGATCTACAATTTTAGTTTCCTATTTACTTCCTTTGCAATCTTTTACTTTCCGTTCCATAAACCAAAAATACCAAAAGTATTACTATACATTTATCCATATCTATGAGATCTCACTTTGCAAATAACCGTGAAGGGATTGACAACCCCTTTATCGCGTTGGGTGCAAGTTTGTGTTTGTTTGTACAGGTATTCAGTGACTTGTGCATTGTCTCCTACTGGATTGATACCTTGGTTCTCAAAACTGAGGGAAATAATGTCGGATTTCGGGTTCCGGCAGACCCTTAAGGTTCGAACTCTGGGGTGCGCGCGGAGATCCAACCCTCCACCGTCTCGTACCTCACCGAACCGCAGGGACCTAAACTACTAACAAGAACAAAGACAAGAGACGCAAGATTTATCTTTGGTTCAGGCCACCATCGTGGTGTAATACCCTACTCCAGTGTGTGGTGTGTGGATTGCCTCTTGGGCTGATGAGGAACAGTACAGGGAAGAACAGCCTCACGAGGGTCTGTTCTTGGTGGAAGCGATGAACTGCTAAGTGGTGTCCCGTCGCTCTAGCTTGAGGCTCGGGTCTCTCTCTCTCTCTTCGGGTGCTTCCCACTCTATCCGATCGTCCCCCCTTTACTATGGTGGCTAGCTCTACTTATATAGACGAAGGCCCTGGGCCTCTTCCCAAATATTGAGCGGGAAGGGCGCCAACAATTGGCCATTTTGAAGGGGAACAGCGGGTACACTTATCCTGACTAAAGTTGGTCCTCGCCGCCAAAGGCTCTGGTGATGACGCTTTGCTTGGGCTCCACGATGATCGCATTCCAGCCGTTGGGGCTGGTCTTGGTCTCGTTGCACCGAAACGGATGCCTTTGCTTGATGCTCTTGCGCGCTTGCTCCCCTTGCACCAAAGAGGAAAGGGGACGCTGGTGGCTGGCGCCTCGATCGGCGCCTCTTGGTCGTCATGGCTTGCATCACGGGCACCTCGCGAGGTACCCTGCCTTGAACTCTCCGCCTCCTCGTGAGCCAGCCTGACGAGGCTGCGCCTGAGGAAGCTCTTGGTCGTCCGCCCCGCGAGGCTTGGCCCCTCGCGAGGGTCTTGAACTTGTGTTGATAAAGATGGGCTGTCCTGGGCCTCCTTTGAGCCACGCCGCAGCCGCAGTGAGCAAGTCTGGGGACCCCTGCTCCTGTAACGCCGACAGTAGCCCCCGGGGCCATGGCGCGCGACCTTGGCCGTGCAGAGAGGCGAAAGGGCAAGTGCGAAGCGTCGTGGGCCCTAACAGCCTGCGGCCTTAGGCGCCGCGTGGCGGTTGATTGGACGTGGGAGCCTGCTCCCCCACAACGCCTTGGTAACCGCCCGGAATCGACAGGTCCTTGCATGCAGAGTTGGGCATGATGGCTGGTGATCATGGAGGCCGTCGGTTGGCCTCCACCGGCTATGAGTACGGAACGGCGTGAGCCCTTCCAGTCTATCCTTCTGCTTCTCCTCTTCCTCGTCTCGTCTGGTTGCCATGGCTCCGATCCGCCGGTTCTCCAGGGAAGAGAAGGGAAAGGCTCCTCAAGAGGATCCTGATCCACTCCCCCCGAAGAAACGGCTTGCTCTCTGGTGTCAGGGTAGGAGCGCGCGCGAGGAGGCGCCTGCGTCTGCAGTGCGTGCAGCCGCCACCAGGGTTTCCTCTTCCCTTGTATGCGCAGATTGGCGGCCCTGAAGGAGGTGACGCCGAGCGCCACGAGAGGCGCCGACGGCGACGCCGGCGGGTCACGAAGGTGTGCGTCTTCCACCCTGGAGTTCACGCCGAGGGCTCCTGCCGGGAGTTCGTGCTTCGCGTCGTCGCGCCTCCCAAGTCTTGGATACGTCTTCCTTCTTTCTTCGCCTCCGTCGTCCGGCAGGGGGAGCCTCGGGACTCGGGCTGCAAAGACGCCGCTGCCGCACCCTTTCCTGCGGCCAAGGCGAGAGGTTGCAGTAGTTGCCCCAGGCGAGGTCTTCATAACTCGAGGCTGGGACGAGGTCGCCCGGGTCTGCAGGACGAGGGGCGCCCTCACGATCCACCTGGAGTACGACGGTGCTTCGGTGATGTCCTTCAAGCTCTTCGACGCGGAGGGCCGCCGGCTGGAGTGCTGCCCCGGGAGAGGTGGTCGGGGTCCTGCTGTGGTGAGACAGAGGCCAACCGTCCGCTCCCTTGGCAGCTTCTCAGGCGGCGAAGGCGCCAGAGGACCCAGCGACTCCGCCGAGCTCTTCGCGACTCCGGAGACGAGCGACAACAGCTACGAGCCCCCGAGCCTGCGCCGCTCCCGGAGCAGGGCGAGCTCGCCAGGTCGTCGCCACCCCTGATCTGGATGGGGTTTGCTCTGGACCGGGTGGCCCACTGTTGATGATGGCGTCTACCGCGGTGGTCCCTGTAGATAGGACTCCTTAGGATTCGCGTCTTTTGTTCCAGCGAGGAGCCAAGAATGTACCCCGTGGGGGCTTGTAAGATATTTGTAGCTTCGTTTGTCAATATGATCCTTATTGCGAGGCAATGCGGGATGCTCATTCCATTCTAGCTCAGTTTCTTCCTTTTAGACCTCGTGAGGGCTTGATGCTCATACCGGCTGTGTCCCAGTCCCAAGGCGGCTTCAGCTGCCGCCGGTATGCTGTGTCGCGATGCCGTGGTCAAGGCTGGGAGGTGAGCGGCCCGAGGTCCGGTAAGAGCCTCTCGAGTCGCGATGCTCGGGGTCCCCTTGGCGCCAAGCGGCCATCATTCGGTGAGAAAGGAGAGCGACGTTGGTAACACGGAGTTGCATTGAGTGTGGGGATGGTGTTGCGATGGCGGTGTGGACTGGAGGCTGACTTATCTCGAGGGCCAGGACAATGCTTCACAGTGCAGCACAGTCCGTGCCTTGACCGGCGAGAGATCGCGTGGCGAGGTCGTTCCGTGCTCCTTGGAGGGACCCTGCAGGTTCACCACAAAAGGAACAAGAGCTCGCCGGGGCGATCGTTAGTCCTGTCGTTAGTTGCTTTGGAGAGGCGCGAGAGGCCTCGCGAGGTGTGTCGGGGCACCCGTGAGCCAGCGCGGGACTCACGAGGCCCTACCTCAAGGCGGGTTGCGCCTGGCTCTGGGCCTTATCTTCGAGTGTGTTCCTGCAAAATTGGCGGATGCGGTTTCTCGTCCTCGGTCCCGGCTCTCGGGCTGGTCTCAGCCGTCATTGGCAAGCTGTGTCGCGATGCCATGGACAAGACCAGAGGGTGAGGGCCAAAGAGCCGGTAGGAGCCACGAGTCGTGATGCTCAGGCACCCCCTTTAACGCTGAAGCTAGGTTAGATGACGCAACTTCACGTCCTCGGTCCCGGCTCTCGGCTGGTCTCTACCGTCGGCCGGCAAGCTGTGTCGTGATGCCATGGGCAAGACCAGAGGGTGAGGGCCGGAGAGCCGGTAGGAGCCCCGAGTCAAGCTCGTGCACCCCCTTTAACGCATAAGCTGGATTGGATGATTTAAACTTCTACGCCCTCGGCCCCGGCTCTTGGGCTGGTCTCGGCCCGTCGGCCGGCAAGCCAGGTTGCGATGCCATGGACAAGACCAGAGGGTGAGGGCCGGAGAGCGGTAGGAGCCCCGAGTCGCGATGCTCGTGCACCCCTTTAACGTGCAAGATTTCGCCACCCAGAGAAGGCACCAAATAATGTGCATGGTGTAACGAGAGCATAATCCTAAGGAAAACGCATGAAGGATACATGTCGCTGGACTGCCCGAGCGGCTTGGGGATGATGCAGCCCGAGGGCGCCCCAACAGGATAAGCTAAAGACATGAAATAAAAGGGATACATGCCACAGGGACGGACCCACGCGGCCTGGGAATAATGCGGCCCTGAAGGCGCTCCCAGCCGGAAGTAAAACTTAAGGATGTCACCTAGTGATGTTGGGGATGAAGGGTTGTTGATGTAGCAGACTCGGTGCGCTGCGGGAGCCGATCCTCACGAGCCCCCAGGCCCGGGGGCCTCGGGAGGCTCCGGAGGCGCTGACGGCCCCTCATGGGCCATCTCCATCTCCGCCAGGGCTGCGGCGTGCCTGACCTCTTGAGCCTCCAGGATGGTCCTCATGAGACGCTGGTGCGCAGCAGCCGTGTTTGGTAGGCCATAAGGCATGCGTATGTAGCTGTGGGGCAGACCCTGCATAGCGTCCCACTCGCGAGGGCCGTGAGGCGCTCTTGAGATGCGGCTTGGTTGAGCCTCGGTATGTCGATGCAGACGCTGCAGCCCACCATCCTCGTCTAGATGGGGGGCACAACGGTGGCGGCGGCTGCCCTCATGACCCTTGACTCCTCAGAATTCCTGAATGGCCTTGGCCGATGAACTCTTGGGGTTTTGTCCTCCTGGTCTTGCTTCTGCTATGGGAAACGTGCTTCGAAACACGCCTCCACGTGGTGCCCAAGCGCCTCCCTCGAGACCTTGGCGAGGTCGGCGGCCGTCCAGGGGAGAGCCCCCTAGCCCAGCCTGAGGAGGGCGCCGGGCGCGCTTTCCTATGCGATGGAAGGAGGCTCCCCCTGGCCCGGTGCGGGCCCTGAGGGGCCTGTCTCTTGAAGAACCGGGCCGGTCGATGTCTTCTTCTTCTTGGGGGCTGCCTCGGGAGGCATCCTGCTGCTGTGGTCTGGGTCTTCCAGTGATGCGGCCTGAAAAGCTCGCTCGGGGAGCACATCGCATCTCTCTCTTCATGTGGCACCGTGATAACCCCGCCGCTTCCTGGCATCTTGAGGATGTTGTAGCCATGGTGGGTTACGGCCATGAACTTGGCCAACGCTGGGTACCCGAGGATAGTGTTGTACGGCAGGCGAATGTGGGCGACGTCGAAGTTGATGAGCTCGGTGTGGTAGTTGTCGCGGGCCCCGAAGGTGACAGGAAGGCGGACCTGCCCGATCGGGACCGTGGAGCCGTCGGTGACTCCGGAGAAAGGCTTAGTTGGCTGAAGCTGACAGTAGGGCACTTGAAGATTGTTGAATGTCTCCACGGACAGGACGTTGAGCCCTGCTCCACCGTCGATGAGGGTCTTGGTGACTAGCACATTGCTAATGATTGGGGAGCAAAGCATCGGAAGAACTCCGGCTGTGGCTGCGCACTTGAGCTGATCTACTGAGCTGAACGTGATCGCGCACGACGACCACCTGAGAGGGTGCGTGGACTCGAGCTTGGGGAGGACTGCATTCAACTTCATGGGCGAACTGCTTGAAGATGCGGTGAGAGGCTGGGGCTTGAGCTACGCCCAGGATGCAGGCGATCGCACGCGCTTCCTGGAAGCCCCCAGACCCCTCGTCCTGATGATGGTCTACGATTCTCCTTCGCGGCGGCGGCAGCGGAGGGAGGCCTCATGCCCTTTGGACGATCCTCACGAGGCTGATCCCTCCAAGCCCCCTCGCGAGGTGGGTCTTGCCAGCGGTCCTCGCGAGGTTGGTCGCGCCACCCTTGGCGCGGGCCGCGGTCTTCCCAGCGTCCTGCATTCCTTCCTCATCCTCGGTCGTAGCCCCGGTCGCTGCGCTCGGGGCGTCTGCTGACCCTTCCTTCGCGCACGGCCCGGAGCTCTTGACATTTATTGGTGTTGTGAGTGTGGAGGTCGTGGTACACGCAGTACCGGCTGCCCTTGGAGGATTCGGGCTGATCTCTGCCTCGCTTGGTGTCTGGTTCAGCTGCGAGCACGGGAGCCCCCTTGCGCTTCACGTCCTTGGCCTTGGACTTCTTCTCTTCGGGATCCGGCGGGCAGCTCGAGGAGGAGAGGCGCCTCCTCAGCCTCGGGCGCAGCTTGGTCGCCAAGTTGAACAGCTCCTGTGGAGGTGCACAGATCTTCATGCATCGCCAGCTCCTCCTTCATCTTGACGTCACAAGACGCCGCCGGAGAAGGCAGAGATGATGGCCTCCTCCGTTACCACAGGGATCTTGAGGCGCGTTGTTGAAGCGCTTAGATGTACTTTTGCAGGGTTTCGCTACCGCTTGATCCGGCGCATGTCGCTCACGGCGGGTGGCCGGTCGCGAGTACCTCGGAAGTTGGCGATGAAGCGAAAAGCATCTCGCCCAGGAAGAGATCGTGCTCGGGGCCAGATTCGTGGAGCCAAAAGGGAAACCAGTTCGCCATGACCTTTTCATCTCCGTTGGCAGCCTCGATGCCCAGCTCGTAGAGCTGGAGGAACTCCGTGGGGTCTGCCGTGCCGTCGTAGCGTGGAGGCAGGTCTGGCTTGAACTTGGCGGGCCACGCGACGCTGTGCAGCTCGGTGGTGAAGGCGTGGCTGCCCGCCGTGGCCGCGGGGGGCCTCGGACGGCAGAGAGCTTGGTCATGCTGGCCTCCCTGTGCCGCGGTTGGGGGCAGCGCAGGGTCTTGACGTGCTGGAGCGGGGAGCGCTCGGGCAGCTTCTGGCGGGCGAGGAACTTCTTGGCAGCTTCGCTTGACGCCGGCGCTGGCGGAACGGGTTCCTCCTGTGGCCGCGCGCTTGGTGCTGTGGCGCCGTCTTGAGGAGGAGGCGGCCGAGGCGCCCGGAGCTTGATCGCCGGGCGGGCGGGTGCGGTGCAGCGAGACGGGCGTGGGGTCGCCTTCCGCAGCGGACGAGTTTCGGCGACGGTCGAGCCATTCTTCAGAGACGCTGCCGACGGGTGGTAGCGCAGGAGCTCGTTGGCGCGATGAGTGCAGCTCGGGCCTCCATGGCGGCTGGCGCGCATTTACGAAGAACCAGCGAGGGTGAGCGAAGGCGTGGCGGTGCGGCCGTCCCGCCTCATGGACGGGTGCTGGGACGACGCTTGCTGCCCGTTCCCCGCCGGGCCGGTGGCGGCGTTGACATTAGGTGACAGGGAACGACGAGGACGCCCGCCGACGGGAGCCGTCTGGGCAACATGGGAGGCGAGGGCGGCTTGGCGCTCGGCGCGAGCCCGACGAGCGTCAGACATGGTTGCGGTGGTCGGGGAAGAACAAAGCGACGAAAGGCAGATTCCGGCGCACCCCTACCTGGCGCGCCAAATGTCGGATTTCGTGTTCCGGCAGACCCTTAAGGTTCGAACTCTGGGGTGCGCGCGGAGATCCAACCCTCCACCGTCTCGTACCTCACCGAACCGCAGGGACCTAAACTACTAACAAGAACAACACAAGAGACGCAAGATTTATACTGGTTTAGGCCACCATCGTGGTGTAATACCCTACTCCAGTGTGTGGTGTGTGGATTGCCTCTTGGGCTGCTGAAGGACAGTTGAGGGAAGAACAGCCTCGCGAGGGTCTGTTCTTGGTGGAAGCGATGAACTGATAAGTGGTGCACCGTCTCTCTAGCTTGAGGCTCGGGTCTCTCTCTCTCTCTTTCGGTGCTTCCCACTCTATCCGATCGTCCCCCCTTTACTATGGTGGCTAGCTCTACTTATATAGACGAAGGCCCTGGGCCTCTTCCCAAATATTGAGCGGGAAGGGCTCCAACAATTGGCCATTTTGAAGGGGAACAGCAGGTACACTTATCCTGACTAAAGTTGGTCCTCGCCTGCCAAAGGCTCTGGTGATGACGCCTGCTTGGGCTCCATGATGACTGCATTCCAGCCGTTGGGGCTGGTCTTGGTCTCGTTGCAATCAAACGGATGCCTTTGCTTGATGCTCTTGCCCGCGCTTGCTCCCCTTGCACCAAAGAGGAAGGGGGAAGCTGCAGTCGGCGCCTCGATCGCGCCTCTTGGTCATCATGGCTTGCGTCAGGGCACCTCGCGAGGTACCCCGCCTTGAACTCTCCGCCTCCTCGTGAGCCAGCCTGACGAGGCCGCGCCTGAGGAAGCTCTTGGTCATCCGCCCCGTGAGGCTTGGCCCCTCGCGAGGGTCTTGAGCTTGTGTAGATGAAGATGGGCTGTCCTGGGCCTCCTTTGAGCCACGCCGCAGGCCGCAGGCAGGCAAGTCTGGGGACCCCCGTTCCCAGAACGCCGACAAATACTTACTCCACTTTTCTGCATCACCCTTTCCTCTTCAAGGGAAAAACCAACGCAAGCTCAAGAAGTAGTAGGAAGAATTTCTGGCGCCGTTGCCGGGGAGATCAACTCCAAGTCAAGACATACCAAGTACCCATCATAAAATCTCATCCCTTGCGTTACATTATTCGCCATTCATCTCTCATTTTCCTCTCCCCCACTTCTAAAATGAATTTCGAAAAGATTTGCCTTTTCTTCGCCCCTCTTCCATTCATCTACATCGTTTGCCTTTTGTGTGCTTGTCTCGCACCTATGGCCAGTCCTCCCATCATAGTTAATTAAGTTCTCAATTTTAAACAAAGGGAGGGAGAAAACTTAAAAGATGCTTGGTATAGAATTTGCAATGCTCAAAATAGATCTACTCAAAAGTAACCTACTGCTGTTCTTCTTCACAATTTTTATGTGGGCGTTACTCCTTGGAATAGATATGTTCTATACCATTACTGGAGGGATTTTTTTGGGTAGCCATACTTGTGATTCTTAGAATGCCATGATAGATTTGTTAGGCCCATCACCTCTTTTGGTCAATGGAACTATTTCAACCTTGAAAATAAGGTTTGCATTAATGCAAAGGCTTGATATTATTGAAAATGAGGTTACTACCATTGAGTTCATTGAAAATTTGGATAAAAAGATTCATAATCAGATTACTCAATATGGATCTAAATTAGGGGTCACTTTTTAGGGAAAAGGAACCCCTAGTTAACGAAAAGATAGACCAAAATTCCACTAGAATAGCAAACTAGAGGATATTATTACCAACTTGGGTTCTGATTTTTCCTTCGTCGAAAATACTCAAAAGCTTCCTCCTACTAAGATTGCCAAGTTTATTTATGTCCCTAAGGATAAGGGTGAATCATCTAGTAAAGATAATGAAGATCTCAAATCCATAAGTGTTCGCCCCGATTTATTTGATATTATTAAGGGACTTATTGCCATGAATGAATTTCTTGATTTCTTGCCTAGGAGTTTGATAATTTACAAAACTAAAGAATCTCCTAAGAATTATAAGCGCACAATTGAAGGATTGCATACCGAAGATGATAATATCTAGATCTATTCGTGTTTTATGGCTAGCTAAGGGCGTTAAAAGATAGCGCTTGTTGGGAGACAACCCAATTTTGTTTTTTGTTTTTGCTTTTTAGGTTCTGTTTTGCAATAAATATTTCATCTAGCATCTGGTTAGATGTGGTTCTGTGTTTTAATTAGTGTTTGTGCCAGGTAAGACCTTTGGGATAGCTTACAGTGATAGTTGATTTGATCTTGCTGAAAAACAGAAACTTTTGCGCTCAGTCCCGGAATTGTTAAAAATCACAGAAGCGTGATAAAATACTTATTCTTTTTGCAGTAGATTAACAAACAAATTTCTTAGGTCGTCCTATTTTTTTTAGAATTTTTGGAGTTACAGAAGTATTCGAAATAACCAGATTGCTACGGACTATTCTGTTTTTGACAGATTCTGTTTTCTTTGTGTTGTTTCCTTATTTTGATGAATCTATGGCTCGTATCGGGGGGTATGAACCATGGAAAAGTTGGAATACAGTAGATATTACATCAATATAAATAAAGAACGAGTTCACAACAGTACCAAAGGTGGCGATTTATTTTCTTATACTAACAGAGCTTATGAGATTTTCTGTTGAGTTTTGTGTTGTGAAGTTTTCAAGTTTTGGGTAAGGATTTGATGGACTATGGAATAAACAGTGGCAAGAACCTAAGCTTGGGGATGCCCAAGGCATCCCAAGGTAATATTCAAGGACAACCAAGAGCCTAAGATTGGGGATGCCCCGGAAGGCATCCCTCTTTCACCTTCGTCCATCGGTAACTTTACTTGAGGCTATATTTTTATTCACCACATGATATGTGTTTTTCTTGGAGCGTCTTGTACGATTTGAGTCTTTGATTTTTAGTTTGCCACAACCATCCTTGTTGTACACACCTTTTGAGAGTGACACCCATGAATCCTGATTTATTAGAATACTCTATGTGCTTCACTTATATCTTTTGAGCTAGGCAATTTTGCTCTAGTACTTCACTTATATCCTTTTAGAGCACGACGGTGGCTTTATCTTATAGAAATTGATGAACTCTCGTACTTCACATATATTATTTTGAGAGTCTTTAAAATAGCATGGTAATTTGCTTTGGATATAAAATTTAGTCCTAATATGACAGGCATCCAAGAGGGATATAATAAAAACATTCATATAACAGCATGGTAATATGCGCCACAACACTCCGCGGACGCGTCGCCGCGTGCGCGCACTTCGGCGCCCCGAGCATTCTCGACGAGCCGGTTACGCTAATGCCACCCTTGGCACCCTGAAGCCGACCGTGTCCAACGACGATGAGCGTGTCGCTCACCACGGTAGCCGTGTCCAGAGGCTGTGCGGGAGCTACGCCACGTTGCTGGCCCCCATGATCCACATGAATGGTTGGCGACGGCGAGGAGGTCGCGGGCCAGCTCCTCCATTGGACTAGTCTGCGCCACGTCATCCCGACAGGTGTACCCCGCATGTTGGTTTCCCTATTTTCCCGGCCAAATTCAAGCGTCAGTGCTCCGCATTGCGCATTAGGCGCAGAACAGGTGGTTTTTGTGCCCTGATTCAAATGTGGTACAGTACCAAGTTGTTACCCTAGCCCCAAGTGTGGTGGTTTTGGGTACGGTACCACCCTTTTCCTTTTCAACTAGTGAAGCGTAACACTTGATTAAGTTTCCGAATGGTGTGCTAATGTAGGTGTCTGACTGTTTGAAGGAATAATTGAGGTATGCCCGGTCCGTGCCCACATTTAGGGGTCCAACTTACCATGTTCCGGTAGTAGTAACTATACTAGTCCCTCTTTACTCCCTCTGTTTTTATTTACTCCGCATTTCAGCTTTGCTCAAAGTCAAACTTTGTAAACTTTGACAAAGTTTATAGACAGAAATAATAGCATATACAATAACAAATCAGTACCATTAGATTCATTATTGAACATACTTTCACATCATATAGATTTGCTATTGCAAATGTTCATATATTTTTCTATAAATTTGGTCAAATTTTATGAAGTTTGACTTCAGTCAAACATAATATGCAGAGTAAGTCAAAACGGAGGGAGTATCTTACTCCGTGACCAACACGGAAGGGAAAACGAGACAACTTATTGCTTATTTGAGCCGTTCAAGTATAATCATGTGGCTTTTCTTATTTCTCATTCCTCTCCAACTCTCTTCTCCATCGATCATGTCGCCCTCCAGTCGAGTCCATCCTCCCGCATGCCTCATTTGAACATTCCGCCGAGTATCATTCGCATGTGGACCTAGACCATGCTTTTATTTCCAATGTTGTAATTTATCCGACATGCATACTGAAAGTGCTAGTTATCGACTAGAGGGGGGGTGAATAGGCGATTTTTAGGAAAGTCTTCAAAACACGGATGTTTCAAAGACAAACAATAGAAATGACCTAATTGATATGTAGTGGAAGATAAACTACAACAAGCAAACCATAGTCTAGTATGCAATAACGTGAAAGTACAAGACTAATAGCAGCTTGGTAGTAGGATCAAGATGGAAGATAGTGAGAAGCCAATCATCAAAAGTAGTCAAGCAATGAAGTCAAAAAGGTATGACAAATAGGCAATGACTTCACGAAGACAAACTCTAAGTAAGGTGAGGGAGAAAATAGAACCAGTCACTTGTTGAAGACACAGGATTTGTTGGACGGTTCCATTCTTTGTGACAACTGTACATCCGGTTAGGGAGGCTGAGATTCAACTCGTAAGACCGCGTCTTCACCTTATTCCCCTTGAGCTAAGGACACACAGTCCTCGCCCAATCACTCTGGTAAGTCTTCAAGGTAGACTTTCGAACCTTCACAGACTGCGTTCACCGGCAATCCACAATGACTCTTGGATGCTCAGAACGCGACGCCTAACCGGCTGGAGGATTCACAGTCCTCAAGTGTAATAAGTCTTCAGGTCACACAGACAGAAAGACTTGATGATGCCTAACACTCTTTGGCTCTGGGTGTTTGGGCTTTGTCCTCGCAAGGATTTCTCTCTCTCAAAGGCTTCGAGGTGGGTTGCTCTCAAACGACAAAAGCCGTGCACTAACTCTGAGCAGCCACCAATTTATGCTGTAGGGGGTGGGCTATTTATAGCCACTAGGCAACCCGACCTGATATGTCCGAAATGACCACAGGTCACTAAGGAACTGACACGTGTTCCAACGGTCAGATTTCAAACACACACAGCAACTTTACTTGGGCTCCAAGCAAAGCTGACTCATCCAGCTCTGGATAAGTTTTGCTCTCATTATCTTCGCTCGAAGACATAGGATTTGGGTTGAGCATCACTTCAGTCATTCTGACTATGATCACTTGGACCCCACTTAATAGTACGGTGGTTCCTATGACTCAACAAAGAAGAAAAGGAAACAACGAAACGACACAGTCTTCGCGCTCCATAGTCTTCACTCAATGTCTTCTCATGTCATAGTCTTCAATGTGAATATCTTCACATACCACCATTGTCGTCAATGTCTTCATACATTTTTACGGGTCATCTCCGGTAGGTAAACCAAATCAATGGGGGACACTAACTGCGTTATCCTGCAATTCTCACAAACGCATTAGTCCCTCAACCACATTTGTCGTCAATACTCCAAAACCAACTAGGGGTGGCACTAGATGCACTTACACATACAGACAAATGGTTCGTTTAAAGTTTCACATTGCCTCCACTACATGTCGCTTCCAATCTTAGTTTTGACACTCCATTCAGTTCATGCCCTGACACATCCTGACGAGATCGATTGAGTTGAGAGATCAATTGCGTGTCGTGCAAGGAGATAAAGTTTCGGTTTGTTTCTATGATAGAAATGACCGAGGGGGTCTGTGGGGATCGAAGGGAGTATATTGTATGTTCAAAAGCGAGACGAACATATTGTACCCACCCTAGTCCTCTTTCAATTGATCTCCGGACCCCAAGATGAAACCGAGAGAGAACGAGTGGGTGCGTGTGTGATACCTAAGGTGGATTCAAAATTTTGAACCGGTGATCATAGCATCAACAAATCATATATAAAGGGTATTCAATGTTCGTTTTGCTTTTGAACATACAATATACTCCCCCCCCAATTCTTTCTAGTTTACATATAAGTTTCATGTGTATTCAAAGTATCTCTACTTTGGTCAAACTTAGAGAAAAAAGTATCAACATTCAACAACGCCCAATCAATATTTTTAGATTTGTACATACTCCTAGATTTGTATTCAAAAAGAGATGGTTTCCAATTTGTTTTCAAACACGTGAATGTGCTTGTTCTCACACATGCTCTTCCTACTAGGATTTCGCCACGTATAGCCAGTCCAATAGTAACTTTTTTAAGCTCGTTGTCCAATAGTACTAGTGGAGTACTGACAACATCTGCAGTAGAGTATGCACTGCTCATAGAATTAGTAGTATACTCCCTCAGTTTTTATTTACTCCGCATAAAACGGAGGGAGTAGTAGTATAAATGACGCGGGCGGGGGAGGGGGAGGGACGTTGGTTTGCTCCCAATTGCGGTCCCACAAGCGAGCAAAAATGCAAGACGAAGTGCATTCCATTTGGTGAGCGATGTCGAGGGTCCAGCGTGCCGGGGTGCAACGCGAACGCGACAAGAGTGATGTACAGTCAAAACCAATTGACTGGTCATCACCAAAACTACTATTAACACCAGAACCTTCGCTGCTCGGCCTCCGCCAGCCATTGCCCCAAAACCACACCTCGTCTCCAGCCCATTCCCCCACCTTTCGATCCCCTAGCCCGCATCAAGCGTCCCCTAGTTCACTGGAAAGCCATGATGTGCCGCAAGATCACATACTGCAAGATGCTGACGCCGAAGCACCGCGCAGAAGTAGCGGCGGCGGTCGGCGCCACAGACCTCCGTTCCCAAGCTCGCTTTGCAGCAGGCCAATCCCCGAGTTCTCTGGAGCCAAGCTCCAAGGAGGAGGAAGCCGATCCAATGTTCATGGCAGAGGTCGCAGCGCAGAAGGCCCCCGATGCATATGAGACGATGGACGTCGACTTTGTGCCGGCGTTTGGGTCCCCCATGGTGCAGGCGGACCAACGTTTCAACCTGGCGATACTAAAGGAGGGCCGGGAGGCGGAGGCTCAACTCGACGCGGAGTGCGGGCATGCCGCTGCCATCGAGGTCCTCCTGCAAGAGGAACCGGATGTCGGGGATGTGAACCGGGCGGCAGAAGCTCAACTTGATGTGGAGCACGCGGATGCCGCTACCATCGAGGCCCTCCTACAGGCGTAACCGGATGTCCTGGACTTGAACCGGGCGGCGGAGGCTCAACTCGACACGGAGCACGCGGATGCCGCTGCCATCGAGGCTCTCCTGCAGGCGCAACCGGACGTCCTGGACTTGAACCGAGCAGTGCTCTCGTCCGTGCAGAGCACCCGCACGCTCTGCGTGAACGAGTAGCTGGAGGCCGAGGACAACCACGGTGTGGAGACACATGTCGGCAGCTACGGCTGGTTCGCGCCGACAGCCAAAGACGACGAGGCAGTCTCGTTCCGTGAGCAGTGATAGTTTTTCTTTATGTTGTTGTTTTTAGGGATCTTTTGATGTGTAAAAACATATATTTATGCAAGTTGCCTGATTTCATCATTTGGGTCAGTCAACCATTTCAGGTGGTTGGATGAATCCTACGTCTCTTCCTCACCTCTTCTTCTTACCCAACAGACCACTGCACGGGCCGCACGAATCTTCCCCAACATGCGTTTGGACAAACATACTATATGAACTAAAATTATGTGTCAGCGGTAGGATGGCTGAGTTTGGTTTGATCACATGCGGTAGCACATGTCAGTGAAGGTGCGTTCCCTTGGTTGAGTTTGCGGCCTGCAGGAGCGACTGTGTGAGGGCGCGGTCCGACCGCGACAGCCGTGCACAAGTGTACCTCCTTTTCATTTTGAAAACTTTAGGCAAGCTTGGCAAAAATGTGTGGCGAAGTATGGCAATACAAGGCCTAGACCCAAACAGGATACAAATCCTCGTTTAACGTGTCAATTAATGTGTATTTTTTTCTCCAACGCCCAAAGAGCTAACCATCTCACTCCTCATCGCTTGATTAATGCAGCGCCATGCAAACCAACCTTCTCACTTCCGCATGCATGCAAGGGTATATTAAAGTCCTTGGTTGCTAGTACGACACAAACCCCATCAATTTTCCTGCGATTAATGTTAGTGGCCTTCTGCAAATTGTAATTTTAATATACTGGCCTTGTGTAGAAAAAGGAGGTAGTAACTATTTGACTTCCTTCCCCATTGCGTTGACATCGACGATATCTCGAACGTTGTGGTTTGGCGAAGTGCGTTCGATGGCGAACACCATTGAGGGAGACCATGATAAGTTGTTCACAAGTGCTGCCTGCAAGCTGAGACAACCGCCTTATTTGCAACCAGGAAGTCCGTTGAACCAAAGGACGCGTAAATGTATTAGTACTACACAATAGTGTCGTCCGTCCAGCTTAGTGCGGTAAGGTGGTTTCTTGAAGAAGACGATGGAGAAGCGGAGTCAACGAAGAGTGAAATGATGGTTGCTTCGTCTGTGCTTTGTGATTTGACGCCTCACTGCTTTGTGATTTGTGATAGAAGGGACAGGGGAGTAGACTCGGTGCTCTATACTGTACATGCATCCAAGCACGAGAGAAAGAGGAGAGAGGTTGCATTTTTCTATTCCTTCAATCATTCAATTAGGGAGCTTCAGTTCCATCTTTTTGGCTTTGGCAGCATCGTCCACAATGGTTCCCATTGATGCCAAAAGCTATTTTCACATTTGGCTACACATTTTGGATGCCCTTAATAGTACCACTTGGTTTTGCTCCTGTGTGCTATCTATGCAAATCTTGATTATATTGATCTAAAAAATTATAGTATCAAGATTAGTAAAAAGGAGGTGATTTTGCCGCATGGATGGCTGGGGAGGTTTCTTATTTTAGAGAAAGTTGTCCTGGCGGTTTGCTAACACGCGGTCCCATGTGTCAGTGCTTTACCAAGCCAATCCGCGTCCCACATGAGGCAGAACAACAACAGAAGCAACACATGGTTAACTTGAAGAAGATGAGAGAGGAGCGGATTCAACAACGAGTGAAATGATAGTTGCTTCGTCCCTCCAACTTCTTTTTCTTAGCATTATTACTTCGTCCCTCCAACTTAACTATAGGAAAGATGCGGCTTTGTGATTTGACGCCAATTACTACGCCGACACCATGACTAGGGTGCTTCGCCCCTGCTGCTCTGCATTGTTATTTCGGTATGGCACGTGTACCCGGTTGCTTGATGTCCCACATGTTGGCGAAAGGGACCATGACATTTACGAAAGTGAGCGCTCCAGTCTTACGACGCTGGAGTACACGACACGGCGGCCCAGTGAACTGTTACTTGTACTGTAGTACTACTATAGTTTTGTTGTTTCACACAATCCATCGATACAAACCCAGTTAAACAGGCAAGGGCAGGATTTGTCCCGCGCAGTAGATGATACTAGCCATACATTTCAATGGTAATTTTAATGTATGCAAACTGAATAATTAAGTAACAATATGAGATCTAGTAAAAATAAAAACACATATGATTTATTTTGTTAGAGTGTAGTAGCAGTGTTGTATTGCATAGTTGTTAGATGTAACATGCGAGAGCGTGTAGAGATGTACTTTTGGAGGGCCTATAGAGAGAAATTGGGCATAAAGTGGATTCAAATATTTGTATTCATCTTCATTTCATTTGTAACTCATATCTACAGTTTGTACAGTAGATGTGAATGCTTGTTCGCTCTTACGAAACCAATCCAACAATAATGGGGTGGCGTGCGCCAATTTAGGCACTGGCACGTTGGCCTACTCAGCTCCACAAAGAGAGCAAGAGAAGAGATAAATACACGGGCGGTCAGTGTATTTCTAGCGAAAAGTGTAATACGTTCACTGGACTTCAGAATACGCTCATTACGATCACTATATACGTTTTGCGGTGATTATACGGTCACTTGCTCACCGTTCAGCATCGGATTGCACTCTGTTGACTGGCCAAATAGTCTGCATGGCACTATGTTGACTACTTAAATTGACCATGTTCCTTGTGGGTCCCGCCTGTCAGTTCGCATAGGAAAACCGTCAGATAAACACAAATTTATGCAGGGCGACAAGACTCCAACCCGTGCGCGGGAACCACCTGGTTGTGTATGTGTCTGTGAGGGCCTGATGTGTGAGAATGCACATGTAGGTTGATCACTTGAGCGTTAGAATGTGTGTTGGTCGTGTGGTGTGTGCATGCATGTGTGCGTGTGAGTGTTGTGTGCGTGCGTGGTTGTGTGTGTACGTCTGAGTGTTGCGTGCGTTTGTTGCCGCATGTGTTCGTGTGAGTGTTGCATGCATGAAGTTCGTGTGCATGCATGCGTGTCTGCATAATGAAAGTGCAACTATCCCTAGGTGGTTTTGGTAATTCATAAAAACATATAGCTCATTGAGCTAATGATATTCCAAAACAAATATTTCAGGAAAGCTCAATGAATGGCATGGCATGGATGATGAAAGTGGATCCCTCAAAATATTAAGGACAAAAGATTGGCTCAAGCTAAAAAGCTCAAGACTCTACATTTTATATTTTAGTGATCCAAGATCACACTGAGTCTATAGGAAAAGCCAATACAATCAAGGAGGGATGAGGTGTTTCTTAATGAGCCTCTTGCTTCATGTGCTTAGTGATATGCTCCAAAAACCCTCAACTACTTTCTCACATCCACATATGAGCTAAACCTAAAGTCAAAATCGGTCCTACCGATTCTTTCTATCCGGCGCCACTGAGTTCAAATGCCATAGCCACTGTCACAAACCCTAGGCAAATCGGTTTCACCGATAGGGATCTCGGTCTCACCGAGATCGGATTGTAATCTCTCTGTTTCCCTTCGTAACGTTTCGGTCTAACCGAAATGAGCGATCGGTCCCACCGAGATTGCAATTTAAACTCTTTGTTTCCCTTTCATAACATTTCGGTCTCACCGAAAGAGCGAATCGGTCCCACCGAGTTTGGTAAATTGTGTGTAACGGTTAGATTTTGTGTGGAGGCTATATATACCCCTCCACCTCCTCTTCATTCGTGGAGAGAGCCATCAGAACAAACCTACACTTCCAACTTGCCGCCTGAGAGAGAACCACCTACTCATGTGTTGAGGCCAAGATATTCCATTCCTACCATATGAATCTTGATCTCTAGCCTTCCCAAGTTGCCTTCCATTCAAATCTTCTTTCCACCAAATCCAAATCCTGTGTGAGAGAGTTGAGTGTTGGGGAGACTATCATTTGAAGCACAAGAGCAATGAGTTCATCATCAACACACCATTTGTTACATCTTGGAGAGTGGTGTCTCCTAGATTGGCTAGGTGTCACTTGGGAGCCTCCGACAAGATTGTGGAGTTGAACCAAGGAGTTTGTAAGGGCAAGGAGATCACCTACTTCGTGAAGATCTACCGCTAGTGAGGCAAGTCCTTCGTGGGCGACGGCCATGGTGGGATAGACAAGGTTGCTCTTCGTGGACCCTTCGTGGGTGGAGCCCTTCGTGGACTCGCGCAACCGTTACCTTCGTGGGTTGAAGTCTCCATCAATGTGGATGTACGATAGCACCACCTATCGGAACCACGACAAAAACATATGTGTCTCCAATTGCGTTTGAATCCTCCAAACCCTTCCCTTTACATTCTTGCAAGTTGCATGCTTTAAATTCCGCTGCTCATATACTCTTTGCATGCTTGCTTGAATTGTGTGAAGATTGCTTGACTTGTGCAAAGATAGCTAAAATCCGCCAAAGTCTAAAATTGGGAAAAGGTTAAGTTTTTAATTGGTCAAGTAGTCTAATCACCCCCCTCTAGGCATACTTCAAGGTCCTACAAGTGGTATCAGAGCTTTGATCTCCATTTCCTTTGATTTCCATAGCTTTTGGAGGTCATAGCCTTGGTTTCACAACCTAGGAGAGTATGGCGTCTAGCGAGGGAAATTATCACCGTAGAGGTCCTTACTTTGATGGCACTAACTTTGCTAGTTGGAAGCATAAGATGAAAATGCATATGCTCGGACATAACCCCGCCGTTTGGGATATTGTGTGTATTGGCTTGCAAGGTGAATTCTTTGATGGGAGAGAACCGAACCGTGAAGCTAGCGCAGAAGAGTTGAAGATGCTGCAATACAACGCTCAAGCTTGTGATATCCTCTTCAATGGCTTGTGCCCCGAAGAATTCAACAAAATCAGCCGTCTCGAGAATGCAAAGGAAATTTGGGATACTTTGATTGATATGCATGAAGGTACCGACTCTGTCAAGGAATCCAAGTTGGATGTGCTCCAAAGTCAGCTTGACAAGTTCAAAATGAAGGATGGTGAAGGTGTCGCTGAAATGTACTCTAGGCTTGCTCTTATCACAAATGAGATTGCCGGCTTAGGAAGTGAAGAGATGACCGATGATTCATCATCAAGAAGATCCTAGGAGCATTGGATGGGAAATATGATACCGTGTGCACATTGATCCAAATGATGCCAAATTACAAAGATCTCAAGCCAACGGAAGTCATTGGAAGAATTGTTGCTCATGAGATGTCACTCAAGGATAGGGAGGAACTTCACAACAAGTCAAGTGGTGCTTACAAAGCCTCATGTGAAGCCCCCACATCATCAAGTGAGAAACAAACCTTCAATGAAGAATTAAGCTTAATGGTGAAGAACTTCAACAAATTCTACAAGAGTAGAAGCAAAGAAAGAAGCTCTAAGTCAAGGTCCTACGATGACAAAAGATCTTCTAGTCGAGAGCGCAATTGCTACAATTGTGGGAGACCCGGACACTATTCCAATAAGTGTACGGCACCCTACAAAAGAAGAAAAGATTCTCCAAAAAGAAGAAGTAGAAGAGAAGAATCACCACCAAGAGAGAGAAGGAGTAGAGATGATCGTTATGAACGAAAACCCTCACGGAGAAGCAAGGATTCGGAAAGGAAGGAAAAGTCATCAAAGAGCTACACAAAACGAAGACATCAAGCTCATGTTGGTGAATGGGTATCCGGCTCCAACTCCGACAATCACTCCGAGAGAAGCTATCACTCCGACTCCGAATATACTCAGGATGAAGGTGTTGCCGGTCTAGCACTTGTGTCAACCAACTCCTACGACATATTTGACTCACCAAATGAAGGAATTGGAAGATGCTTATGGCCAAAGGTCCTAAGGTAACACACGCCGAGTATGTTGATTTCAATAGTGATGAAGATGACTTGTTAGGTGATGATGATTTACTTATTGACAACTCTAGTGATGAATACTATGATGAAACGTCAATTAATCATGTTAATCCAGATGAAACGAATGACAATGATAAGGAGAATATTGAGCTTCTAACTAAACAACTAAACACTCTTAAGTTATCTCATGAAACTATCTTCGAAGATCATCGAGAACTTTTAAGGGCTCATGAGAAGTTACGCTTTGAAAAGCTCAATCTTGAGCAAGAGCATGAGTTCCTAAAGGCAATCAATGATGATCTCTGTAAGAAAAGTTCTTCTTACATTGCCAAGCGTTTACTCTTATCTACTTACATGCCTCAAGTCAAGTCTAGTAACAAGAACAAGAAAGATTCTTCCTCTAGTAGTAACAATAACAATGCTAAATCCAATATTGTTGCTTCTAGTAGTTCTCTTGATTCCACTAACGATTCTCTTAGCCAAGTTACACTTGAGCAAGAAAACAACTTACTGAAGGGAATTATAGAGAGAGGTGTATACAAGAGCCTTGCCGGAGTAAGCAATTCGAGGAAATTGTAATGCAAAGCAAGGAAGGCACCGGAAGAATCAAGGTGTTGGTTTTGAACGAAAGTTCAATGCCAATGGAGTTGAGTGGGAAGAAGATCAATACCCCAAGACGAAGTTTGTTCCTCAACAAGAGAAGTATGATCCTACTTCCTTCAAGGGAACACAAGCACAAGATGATCTTCCACCACAAGACCACAAGAACAAAGGCAAGGACAAGCTTCAAGGGGAGATTGATGCATTTGAAGAAGCACCTAAGGCCTTGGTCAAGTGGGTTCCCAAGACTACGTCAAGTTCTACTTCATCAAGTACAACTACAACACCAAGGATTCCCATCAAGATTATGTGGATCCCGAAGAAGAAGAACTAGAGTGTTCTTTAGGGTGACTCCGCCAACATTCTTCACTCATATCATTATGGCAAGGACAAGTGCAATCAACTTCCATATCTTGCACTAGTTCAAGGAGTCGCAAACCCTCATGTTGGTAAGGCAAGGGACAAGGTAACCTAATGTATTCATGGACATCATCTTGTGTGTGCATCACTCTATGTCTATGGATATTCTTGTTTGTTCCTTGTGCGACTAACCATGTAGGTATTGAAAGTGCAACTCACTCCAAAGGATTGCTCCAAAAGATCTACATCAACATTGAGCATCCACATCTTCAACACCTACATGAAGTCATCATCGACAAAACCCAAAGTTATTTCATCCCTATAAGGGGGGATCTCACATCATGGGGGAGCTTAACTCTAAGAATTGAGTCAAAGCAACTCTAATGATGTGAACACATAAATGCTTTATGTAAAAGTGGTAACCCCACTTGAGCTTAAACGTTGAGTATGACCTATGATCAAATGTTCTCATTTGACTCCTAAGTCAATATACTCATATATAGATGACCTAGTCATCGCCAATTGTTTGATAGATGCTAGAATTGTTTGTGCATGCTTTTTCACATATTTCATTTGTCATTTTATTGTGTGAGCATGTTGGTTGCATATTTTACTCATTTGAGGACATCCACTTGTTGCTTTGATTGATTGGTTTCTTTTTCTTTGGCCAAGTGGATGGACAAGAATGCCTAAGAACCTTCTTGTAACACCCAAAAATTTAACCAGGTTTTAGTCATTAAATTTTTGCCAAGAGTTTAAATTTTTTGCCAGCAAGGATATTTCTGTTGATTTCAGAACCTTTCTTTTTATAGTAATGAGTATCTACCCTAGTGGATCCTTCCAAATATATTGGACTTCTATGCCCTCTCATTAAAACAATTTCCTAATCAGTAGGTTTATTTATTAAATTATTCCACCCTAATCTATATTCATTCAAATGACTTGTTTTAAGTTTTGGAGGCTCTTTTTGTACTACAACCATTTGATTAATTTAACTAAAAATCCAGCCAAAATTTGGAGATGTCATGTGATGCCTCTAAATCACTTTTGTGCAATAATATATTTCATTCATTGCATATTTTGAGTGCTACACATGTTTTTCTTCTCTAGTCCAGTGGGCAATTTTTACACTACAACCCTTTTAAATATTTGTTTCTAGCTTCCACCAAAATTATGGGATGTCAATAGCAGCATATGATTCCATTATATGCAATAATCCCATGATGTTCTTTTAAAATTTTGAGTAAATCAACCTAATCTTCATTCTGGTCCATCAAGATGGTTTGTACATCATCCCTATTAGTGCTGGCTCTTTGGCCCTAGATTCTTTTCCCTACTTGTAATCCTCCATGCTAAACCCCTAAGTCCAGGAGCTTGCACTTATTTGATCATTTTTGGTTCAAGTTATAATGCCATCCACACCCTGTCCAGATTTGAAGTTCTGCAAAACTTGCACTAGCAAGTTTGTGCTTTTCACAAACTAACCTCACCACCCTCTCTTTCACCTAAAGAGACCCCACTCTGGAAGTTTTGGTCACTCCAAGAAATGCCTAAGTGCCTCGGGCATTTTGTCAAACACCCTGTGGGCATGAACAGTTTTGGCATGATTATAAGTTTGTGTTGTGAAATTTCCCATCTGTCCAAACCAAGTTGTCCAGTAGCCTGCTAGTGGTCTCTAACCTAGGCCTGTGGAATTGCATTTGATCTCTAGCAGTTTTAGCCATCCTGGCATTTCGTCGAGCAGACGCCGTGCACGCCCGAAGCGCGAGCAGAGCACGCGTTTTGCACGTGCCCGCGCCCGAGCAAGCTCGCCCCTGGATAAACCTCCCCGAGCGCGTCCTGATCCTTTCCCCCTCGCCGCGTCGCGCCAAGAGCCCCGACCACCCCTGGCTCGCTACAGCGGCGCCGCAGCAAGCTCCTTGGCGGCACGCTTGCGGCCGCATCCATGGACGGCGCCGCCCAAACCTCCTCCGCTCGCCAGCTGCCCCCTTAAGCCTCTCCAACTCAGCCGTAGCTTCGTCCTCTAGCGCTCGTCGCCGCCATCGTCGCCATTGCTCTGAGAATGACGGTTCGCCGCCATCCTTATCGCCCGGCCGCCTCGGAACCGACCTCCACAGCGTATATAAGGGCCCCGAGCTCCATCTAGCCCTCGATCAACCTCCAAAGTGATCCTCCTAGAGCTACCCTGGCCAACATTCGAGGAGGGGAAGGCCTTCTTCCCCGAGTCCGGCCAGTTCGGTCGCCGCCGAGCCCCGGTCGATTCCGTCACCACCAGGGCCTCTCCCTCTCCACTCTCTCCACCAAGAACTCCCCCTCCCCCTCACGAGTGCAACCCCGCGCTCAATTTTGGTCGGAGACCACCGCAGCCCCAAACTCACTATCCACCCGAACGCCGGCTCCGCCGCGAAGCTCGTCGCCGGCAACTCCGTCTACGTAGGCGACCGTGGCGGGTACCCACAGACTCGTCTCGACCCCCTGAGCACACCCATATCCTTAGATCGCCAAGAGACGCCTGTCACGGCAAAACCTCGCCGGAGCTCCGCCTCCGTTCGATTAGGGGAACGGCGCGACGTGGCTGGTCAAACCTGACCCGATGGGCGAGCGGCCCACCGTCGATGACCAATACCTGTCCACGTAGGAGTAAGTGGACACGCCTTTTTCCGAATACGCCTTCGACGTGTTTTTCTTTTAAAACGTTTTCTTTTCTGTTTTATTTTAAAAACAGATTTTGACCAAATTTTGACCTACTGTATCTTTTTTAATATAACTCCAAATGAATTAATTCTTTTTCCTACCTCACTCAAATATTGTCTATTTTATTTTAAGATTTATTTGAAAAAAAATTCAGGACAGCTTTTTGTGCTGTTTTTATTTTTGTGTTAATTCATTTATATTTCTAAAATAGGATTTTTGAAGAGAGGAGAAGTATTTCAAGTGTTTGAAATGCACCCTGCCTTCCCATGACCTGAAGGCAAGCATTACGAACCCGACATAATACTTTTGTGTGTTCGTTGACACGCTTATAACACTACCTCATTTTTGGAGGACTTGTTATTTCATGTGAGATGATCATGTGCATGGATGCATATTTGTGATTTCCATGCTGTTGGGAATGATCACACTTGTGATAATAATCATCCTCATGTGCCTTGCTTGCATGCCGGAAGGAATCCGGGAAAGCCTCTGCCTTGGGTAGGCATGAGTTTGTCGCCGGTCCCCGTTGGACGGTCATGTCCGGTATGGCATAGTGAGGTATGGTGAGCGGTGATCGTGTTGGTTGAGATATATTTGTTATACATGTCATGCAGGGAAATACTTAAACCTCCTGAGTCGACCGTAGATCGAGTCTTGTTCCAGTAACCCCCATACTTGCTTCGTACTACCACTCGTCTCTACAACAAGTAGAGTACGGTTCAGTAAGTTGTTAACCTCTTTCTAGCACACACCGTACAGAGAGGCCAGGGTGGAAGATACCGGTTGTAGCTGGTAGGCAGGCCACCTGGTCCGGGGCATGGGTGTTTCAGTTGAGACCGAGAGGAGGCCACCCCTTAGAGCACGCAATATAAATTTGATCCCATGCTACGCGAGGTTGTAGCCTCCCACTTAGAGTTTGCTTGACAGTGTCAGTAGGTGATTCCGGACACATGTGATTTAAGCTGGTGTGTGCAAGTTAGGTGTGTTTTCAACAAAAAGACCGTAGACAGAATTAGTCCCGATGGGCTAAAGAAATCTGTTACTTGTGGGTAAAGGGTACACCCTCTGCAGAGATTAAACCTATTCGGATAGCCGTGTCCATGGTTAAGGATTACAGTCTGGGATGGGTCAAGTGTTGGTCTTAGCGTCGGTCTTCGGAGGTGAAACTGTTAAATCAGAACTGATATTACGACTTGCGACATGTGGTAGTGATGACTATTATTTTGTTGTGGACTAACCCGTGATATCATTGGTATTATCGAATATCCCTGGGATGGTCCTACCACCTGGATATTCACTATGTTGTTTTCTTTTAAAGCCCTGTATGTGGTGTCGCTCAAACGCCCGACTGTGGCATTTCTTTCAAAGCCATGTATGTGGTGTCGCTCAGACGCCCGACTGTGGCATTTCTTTTAAAGCCCTTTATGTGGTGTCGCTCAGACGCCCGACTACGGCATTTCTTTTAAAGCCCTTTATGTGGTGTCGCTCAGACGCCCGACTATGGCATTTCTTTTAAAGCCCTTTATGTGGTGTCGCTCAGACGCCCGACTGTGGTATTTCTTTTAAAGCCCTTTATGTGGTGTCGCTCAGACGCCCGACTGTGGCATTTTCTTTTGAAGTCCTTTATGATATTTATTTCATAATCCTGATACTATCATTTTATTGCATATTCATAATTATCATGCTTGCCCGCATCAGAGTTTATTTATCTTTTGTGACAGACGTCATGAGCATAAGATATTTTCGGCATATTATTGTTATATTATCCCGGTGTTCATAATGTTTGCGAGTACATTCAAAGTACTCACTGGCTTGTCCCTGGCTATTGTCTTGGCCAAATTTCTTGCGCGGAGAGAAGCGACCGTGATGACAGCCCCGGAACCTAAGCAACGGTGATAGCAGCCTCGCGAAGATAGGAGTTAACCTAGTCAGCTGTTCCTGTGGGAAATGGAGTCCCATAGACACTGATGATTTTCAAACCGCTTCCGCCATCAACCACCAGAAACCATTTGTTGTACTCACAGACCAGAATGGTCTTGTACCACCTATTTTGTGTTTTGCTTGGAATTTCTGTATCAAGTTGGTGCCTCATCAGCTAACAGTTATCCTGGGGCTGATGAGCGCAAGGGCCATTTTCTGGGAATCAGTACCCGGAGAATCGGTCGCCACACTTCTCTAGCTATCTATGCTTTACTCGTCTCAAACATATTCATGCTACATCAAAAAATTTGATCAAGTCAGATTCGAACCACTCTGTGTGAGGAGCACTCGGAGTCCCCGATTCATCATAGACTTAAACTTCCAAAACTTCTTTGTGCTTATCGGTCCGACCGATTCCTCCATTTCGGTCATACCTTGATCACTAAGTCGATCTAGGTTTTCATCTCGGTGCAACCGATTTGAACTTTTCAGTCACACCGAGTTGTCAGAATCGTCATCAAGTTATGCATCTCGGTGCCACCGAGTTGTTCCACTCGGTCACACCAACAGTGTCGGGCTATATAATCACACGGGCAAAATTTTGGAAAACTTTCTCCAAACCTCTTCGCCCGCACATAGCTCGCTCTGCCTTCTAGGTCTTCGAATCGTCGACTTCGTCGCCAGCTGCCTCCTGTCACTGGTCTCCGCCACCGTCAATGGATTTCATCTCCGCAGTTGCCGCCGTAGCGAGTTCATCGCCGAACTAGGGTATGAACTCGATCAAAGTGCTATCCTCGTCTGATTCTCACCACATTGTGTTCATTATGATTCTTGCCACGAGTGAAACACCTCTATCCAGTCAAAACAATCCTTAGAATAGATGCGATTCAAAAATTTAGGGTTAGTTTTCCGCCGAAACCATCTCGGACCCACCGAGTTGAAAAACTCGGTCCCACCGATTCGGCTAACGCCATTGCACTAGTAACTCTCGGTCTGACCGAGAATTGCACCTCGGTGTGACCAATATTAGAACTTTGTGAAACCCTAGCAGTCTCGGTGCCACCAAACTGTGACTCGGTCTGACCGAGTTCACTAGTTTAGGTTCCAAAACTGCTTCGGTATCACCGAGTTTGAAAATCGGTTGATCGGAAATGCTTTCTATGGAAAACTAAAACTAAGTTTTTTGAATCATTCTTTTGCAAAAATCTCTGCATTTTGTGATGCTCATCCACTCTATCTCATCTATAACTATTCACAGGGCCAGCAGTCAGTGTGAACAGCATGTCAGACCAAAGTGACAGCTAGAACAAGTCAGAGGAGCAGATACAGATGAGTGAGGGCACTAGTCCCTCTAGCAGTTCAGATGAGGGAAGCAGAAGCACTCCCAGCAATTTGCCCAAAGCTGCCACCAGGACAAGGAAGAAGAGAACCTGAGAATCTGAGGATGAGGATTATGTACCAATAGAAGATGAGGCCATTTCAAAGAAGAAAGTGCTCAAGAAGGAGTATAGCTCAAGCTGCGGTAAAGCTGTGGATGAAGATCAAAAGGCTGCAGGAAGCCAACCAATGTCTAAAGCCAGAGTCTCCACTCAAGCATCTTTGGAATCCCAACCCAAAGAGCCTGCTGCAGAAGGAAAGAAAAAGAAGGAAAGGGTCAAGAAGACCATGGCGGAGTGATTGGAAAGCCTTCCATGATGGAAGAAGAAGAAGTAGAGGTTGCTGCACCAGCACCCAAGTTACAAAAGCTTATGGGTGATGCTATAAAGTCAGGGGCTGGAACATCAAAGCCCAAAGTAGCACCCAAAGCTGCCTCCAAGCCCAAGAGTGCACCTAAGAGAAATACCGTGGAGTATACCACTGTTGAAAAAACAAGGCCCCAAAGGTTCGATGTTGTCAGCCGAGGAAGATGATGAAGGATAAGTCCTAAGGAAGCTCAAACCCAAGATTCCAGACCACAATGATGCTCATCCTGTGGCTGAGAACATGAAGATCAGGAGAAACTTAGGGTTGAGGCTATGGAGAGAGTCAGATCCATATGCCACCAGGAGAAGGACTGCTGTTGATTACAGGTTCCACACAAGGGAACAACAGGACTTCTATGAGACAATCTTGTTGGACAAGAAGCCTATAGTGTGTGATATGTGGTGGGTCGACTGGACCTACATAAAGGAGAATGAGGAACATTATCCTGGAGTGTATGACAACTTTAGTGCGTGTGGAGTTGCAGACTTTGTTGGGCAGAAGCTCAAAAACTGGAATGATGAGCTCATTATGCAATTCTACTCCACAACACATTTCTATCCATATGGCAGGATAGTTTGGATGTCTGAAGGAACGAGATACCAATCAACCATTGAGGAACGGGCAAGTCTGATCAATGTCCCAAATGAGAGTGAAGATGACTTGGACGTTTATGCCAAGAAGAAGATGGATCACAACTGTATGTCACAGATGTACAAGGAGATCCCAGACAAAGCTCTTAAGACTTTCAAGCTTGGGTCAGTCCATTTTCTTCTGTCAGGGCTGCCAACGATCAACTGGATCCTAAGGCACACTCTTTTGCCAAAATCAGGTGACCACAACATGATCAGAGGGCATGCAATTAATTTGCTACACATATTTGATGTGCCACAGAAATTCAAGGTCATGAGCCTCATGGTTGAGACTATCAAGAGGACAAAGCAGACCAAAAGAGAAGTTGTGGATATGCCCCACAAATTCAGGAGTTGATTAACTCAAAGATGGGCACAGGAAAGTATCTGTTGGATAAGGAACACTCTGTTCTCTATCCTGACTTTGAGGACAATCAAGTTGTGATGAATGAGAATGAACCAATATCAGTACAAGCTCAAGAGAAGAAGGAGAAAGCAAGGAAAGAGAAGGCTGCCAAGATGCCAACACAAGAGGAGGCATTTGAGTACTTTTTGAAGAGCAAGCAGGACCAGCTTAGTTACTTGATAGCATCAACTCTGAGGTTTGAGAAAGGGTTGGCCACCCTAACTCAAAACCAGGAGAGCCTGGAAAGAGTCATGGAACAAAATTTCTATGATCTTGATGTCTAAGTAACTGAGATTCAGTCAGCTGTGGAGCAGCTACAGGATGACATGCAGGAGAGGAAGGGCAGGACAACTACTAATGCATTTGCCAGAGTGCCTCGAGCTCAGAGATCAGCTACAGAGCCAGTAACAGACACCCGAGTCACTTCATCTGCTCCAGCTACAGCTCCAGCGCAACAAGCTCCAGCACCAACTCCAACAGCTCCTTCCACATCAACTGAAGTCTTCATCCAAGGAGCCATCTCTACGCCACCAACTGAAGACCAAGCCTGAGATACGATATAGTACTATGCATTTTCTAGGAACTTTTTGGTAACTTGTTGCCAAAGGGGAGAAAAATGTATAGATCATAGGCTTCGAGAGAGAGAGTTTGCTTTTGTTCTCTCTTGTCTTCTTGGTTGAACTTTGTTTTCTTTTGCTTGCTTGAGATACTATGCTATTATCTGTGAGACATTGATGATCATGTGTTTGATCATAAGCTACACTAATGCTTGTTAGATGACATTATCTTACTCATCCTTATATGATCATTCACTTTGCTTGGTGATGAGTGCATGTATTCAATATTTATTATTTTGAGCGCTCCACCAAGATGTATGTGACAAGGAAGAGTAACCCATGAGCCTAATTCGTTGTGCATTTGCAGTCCAAAGCAAATCTTAAAATATGCACAAATTTAGGGGGAGCTCTTGCTTATCACATACTTCTCAAAGCGACGATGTTTTTCAATCTTATTATCATTTGTCGAAGCTTTGATCTATATGTTGTCATCAATTACCAAAAAGGGGAGATTGAAAGTGCAACTATCCCTAGGTGGTTTTGGTAATTCATAACAACATATAGCTCATTGAGCTAATGCTATTCCAAGACAAATATTTCAGGAAAGCTCAATGAATGGCATGGCATGGATGATGAAAGTGGATCCCTCAAAATATTAAGGACAAAAGATTGGCTCAAGCTCAAAAGCTCAAGACTCTACATTTTACATTTTAGTGATCCAAGATCACATTGAGTCTATAGGAAAAGCCAATACTATCAAGGAGGGATAAAGTGTTGCTTAATGAGCCTCTTGCTTCATGTGCTTAGTGATATGCTCCAAAATCCGTCAACTACTTTCTCACATCCACATATGACCTAAACCTAAAGTCAAAATCGGTCCTACGATTCTTTCTATCCGGCGCCACCGAGTTAAAATGTCATAGCCACTGCCACAAACCCTAGGCAAAATCGGTTTCACCGATAGGGATCTCGGTCTCACCGAGATGGGATTGTAATCTCTCTGTTCACCTTCGTAATGTTTCGGTCTAACTGAAGTGAGCGATCGGTCCCACCGAGATTGCAATGTAAACTCTCTGTTTCCCTTTCGTAACATTTCGGTCTCACCGAAAGAGTGAATCGGTCCCACCGAGTTTACCTGACCAACTCTCTGGTTAGCTAAGTCTCACCGAGTTTGTGTAATCGGTCTCGCCGAGATTACGTTATGCCCTAACCCTAACCATATCGGTCCTACTGAGATGCATTTCGGTCCCACCGAAAACCCTAACGGTCACTAGGTTTACTGAATAGGTCCGACCGAGTTTGTTGATTCGGTCGCACCGAGTTTGGTAAATTGTGTGTGACGGTTAGATTTTGTGTGGAGGCTATATATACCCCTCCACCTCCTCTTCATTCGTGGAGAGATCCATCAGAACAAACCTACACTTCCAACTTGCCAGTTCTGAGAGAGAACAACCTACTCATGTGTTGAGGCCAAGATATTCCATTCCTGCCACATGAATCTTGATCTCTAGCCTTCCCAAGTTGCTTTCCACTCAAATCTTCTTTCCACCAAATCCAAACTCGTGAGAGAGAGTTGAGTGTTGGGGAGACTATCATTTGAAGCACAAGAGCAAGGAGTTCATCATCAACACACCATTTGTTACTTCTTGGAGAGTAGTGTCTCCTAGATTGGCTAGGTGTCACTTGGGAGCCTCCGACAAGATTGTGGAGTTGAACCAAGGAGTTTGTAAGGGCAAGGAGATCACCTACTTCGTGAAGATCTACCGCTAGTGAGGCAAGTCCTTCGTGGGCGACGGCCATGGTGGGATAGACAAGGTTGCTTCTTCATGGACCCTTCATGGGTGGAGCCCTCCGTGGACTCACGCAACCGTTACCCTTCGTGGGTTGAAGTCTCCATCAATGTGGATGTACGATTGCACCACCTATCGGAACCACGACAAAAACATCCATGTCTCCAATTACATTTGAATCCTCCAAACCCTTCCCTTTACATTCTTGCAAGTTGCATGCTTTAAATTCCGCTGCTCATATACTCTTTGCATGCTTGCTCGAATTGTGTGAAGATTGCTTGACTTGTGCAAACATAGCTAAAATCTGCCAAAGTCTAAAATTGGGAAAAGGTTAAGTTTTCAATTGGTCAAGTAGTCTAATCACCCCCCCTAGACATACTTCAAGGTCGTATACATAATCACCACATCAGCTCTTGTGTGTTAAGCCAGATGGCTCAGCATACCAATACAAGGCCACCCTGTCCGCTATGCCCGCTGTCATGACTTCGAACCACCGTCCAATATTTTTTTATCGTTTGTTTTCATTCTCATACACGCCAACATGTGGGCCCAATGGTAGTGAGATAATGTGATGCAACACTAGAGGTGCCATGTGGAGCGTCTAACTGGTCAACTAGTCGTGTCTTGAGCAAATACAGAGCAGTACGGTGAGCCCGTGACTGTATAATAACTTAAAAACGTAAATGGTGACCGTAATGAGTGGATTCTGAAGTCCAATGTACGTGTTGTGCGTTCGCTTCAAATACAGTGATCGTCACTGTATATATCGCTAGAGAAAGATGAAACATGCGTGAATGTGCTGGGGCGTACTTTTAGAGGACCTGGAAATAGTTTGTGTGCGTATGTGAAAGGGGCGTAGAGGGGTTGTATGTGATGGATAGAGAGAGATGTTCTTCATTTCTCTTTATTATGACTAACTTTATATATAGTATAAAAATAAAAAATTCAAAGTGCGGAATAAATATCATTGTGGGCACCACACAATGCATATAAACGTTCATACTCCTCCATATAACTTGGTAATGTTGTATATATGTAGAAATTCTAAAATATTTTTTTGGCCACACTTTGTGTGGTTTTTATTCAAAAGGAATGTTGTATGCGAAATAAACATGAAGAGAGGGCTTTTTAGATCAATGGGGTACGTGATGTAACATGTGTGAATGTGTAGTTGATGTATTAGGCAGGGCCTAGAGAGGCATGTGTGTGTATTATGTATTCGAGAGAGGCATGGATAGAGGGGCCGGTGGGGGGAGATATAGCACGAGAAAAAGAGAGGTCTAGAGAGAGAGAGATGAATATGATGTCATAGCGAGAGATACCCCTGAGTGTGTATATGCAAGGGGGAGGGGATAGAGGAACGAGGAGAAACTATTTTGTGTGGTTTCTGTGTTGGTATGTGTGTGTGTGAGAAGATAACGAGACCTGGGGGCAGAGGGTGTGTCACCGCGTGAGGTCCGGTGGGCCGAGGTGAGGCCCTTGGTTCAGTTCCATCCTACGCCACATTGGTCGGCCCGTGACGCATTTAGGGAGGCCCATGGAGAACTAGTCATACAAGATAAAGATAGCAGAGTCGTGAAGGACTCTCTGTCCACTGACAAAGCCGGCTAGGATTTGTAACCCTAGGTCCTCGGACTAAGGTAACCCCTTATCTCTGATATTACTATTCGTCCAACCTAACTTTAAGGGGCATCCTATAGAATTCTCTGCTAGAATCATACTCGTCAATTAGGAAGAGAGGTGAGGACAATGCGTGAGATACATGCCTAAAGATAATGTGCGTGCGGGAGACACGTATGCAGGTCTATGTATATAGAAAGGGTCGATGGGGATTGTGCATGTGTATGCTTGTGAGAGGAAGAGTTATTGTGATAGAGGTTAGTAAAAATAGTCGTAAATGGTTATGAGAGGGAGGGAGGGTTATATCGAGAGCATGTCTGCGAGAAAGATACCTTGGGAGAGAGTGTGTGAGCATGTGTGAGAGACCACCGATGGAGAGTGAAACTAGACATAAAAGACTGATGTACACATCGATTAAAAATATGAATTGTATCCAAATATTAGGATGGGATCATGATATTTACAATTCGCGTAAGGAACGGTCATTGATCCATCATACATCTATATTCTATAGAATTTGAGCATGTCTATGTTATTATTCGTCATAATTGATCCACAGAGTTAGTATTTTGAACTCCGGACAATGCATCGCTTTAGCAATCGAATATAAACGTCAGTATAGTTCATGTTGTGTGTGTAAAGCACATTATACATACAAAAGTTACACAATGAACATTATAAATAGCTAGCTATGAACTAGCATACATTTGAATTCAACTTAAGGTGGTTCAAAAATTTCGAATTCAACATGAAGTCCATTCAATTATTTGAATTAAATATCATGTTATTTGTAAATCATAACTAAATTATGGGGGCACCAATTTTTGCTCTGCTTTTGTACATAATAGCATATATAGTCGTATACAAAATAGATTCAAATTTACCTCCTCCATTACAAAATAATCGTAGTTATAGGATTTTCAAGTGTCAAAATTTCAAAATGAAGTGCATAATTTAATGAGGTTTTCAAAGATACAAGGTCAAATTTAACATTGTCTATTTAGGTCAAACCTCAAAGTTCAAGAGTACTCTAAACGCGAATGCTTCATTTTCAAAATTTCGAACAAAGCGCCAAAAGAGCCTCTACTCGCCCAAAACCGCGTGAGACCAATGTTTGGTAGAAGGAAATTACTTTTCTAACTCCGACCCGTGAAACCTATCGACCCGTCGTCCAAAGGTGTAAACAAGGGTTGGTTTGTAGCTTCATCTAGACACCACGTAACCTCCTCCGAAAAACATTCATATACAATGGTCGCCTAAGCACACATGCGCGTGGCCAAAATCGCTCCCGTCCACTATTTGGGACACCTGGGATTACCAACCTACCCCCGACCCACAGTAGGTCTGAAATTTAAGAGGGGGGCATAGTTTGTACTTTACCAAAATTTCAAACAAGTGCGTCCCATCTGTTTAAAAAAACCAAAAATAAGCGTGTCCCAGACCGAAACATGGTTCTCCCTTAGCTCCCAACCGCCCCCACCCCCACCCCCGTCTAATTCCCCATTGGTACTCCATGGGCACCAAAACTACCTCTTCACCAGCCGCGAAACCCCGGCGTCCTCCATCCGCCAGCCCATCCCACCCATCAACCGCCACCCTCCTCCATCACGCCGGAGCCGATACCCCGACATCGTCGTCCACCACAACCGCAACGCCCTCCACGGCTAGTTGTTGAAGCCGAGGCCCAGATGCCTCTAGGACGCTTACGTGTGTCGTACTCGAGCCAGTTCAACCACGCCGTCCTACGCCTGATGTCTACTACACAACCTTCTTCTTGTAGACGTTGTTGGGCCTCCAAGTGCAGAGGTTTGTAGGACAATAGCAAATTTCCCTCAAGTGGATGACCTAAGGTTTATCAATCAGTGGGAGGCGTAGGATGAAGATGGTCTCTCTCAAACAACCCTGCAACCAAATAGCAAAGAGTCTCTTGTGTCCCCAACACACCCAATACAATGGTAAATTGTATAGGTGCACTAGTTCGGCGAAGAGATGGTGATGCAAGTGCAATATGGATGGTAGATATAGGTTTTTGTAATCTAAAAATATAAAAACAGCAAGGTAACTAATGATAAAAGTGAGCGAAAATGGTATTGCAATGCGTTGAAAACATACCTAGGGTTCATACTTTCAGTAGTGCAAGTTCTCTCAACAATAATAACATAATTGGATCATATAAATATCCCTCAACATGCAACAAAGAGTCACTCCAAAGTCACTAATAGCGGAGAACAAACGAAGAGATTATTGTAGGGTACGAAACCACCTCAAAGTTATCCTTTCTGATCGATCTATTCAAGAGTCCGTAGTAAAAGCTATTCTTCCCGTGCAATCTATCATAGAGTTCGTACTAGAATAACACCTTAAGATACAAATCAACCAAAACCCTAATGTCACCTAGATACTCCAATGTCACCTCAAGTATCCGTGGGTATGATTATACGATATGCATCACACAATCTCAGATTCATCTATTCAACCAACACAAGAACTTCAAAGAATGCCCCAAAGTTTCTACCGGAGAGTCAATACGAAAACGTGTGCCAACCCCTATGCATAAGTTCACAAGGTCACTAAACCCGCAAGTTGATCACCAAAACATACATCAAGTTGATCACGTCAAATAGCCCATTGTCCCCACAGATAAGCACATGCAAGACACACATAAAGTGTTCTCAAATCTTTAAAGACTCAATCCAATAAGATCACTTCAAAGGGAAAACTCAATCCATTACAAGAGAGTAGTGGGTGAGCGAGTCCTGGATTAGGGGGTGTCCGGATGGCCGGACTATAACCTTTGGCCGGACTCCTGGACTATGAAGATACAAGATTGAAGACTTCGTCCCGTGTCTGGATGGGACTTTCCTTGGCGTGGAAGGCAAGCTTGGCGTCTGGATATGTAGATCTCCTACCATTGTAACCGACTCTGTGTAACCCTAGCCCTCTCCGGTGTCTATATAAACCGAAGGGTTTTAGTCCGTGGGGCGAACAACAATCATACCATAGGCTAGCTTCTAGGGTTTAGCCTCTACGATCTCGTGGTAGATCTACTCTTGTACTACCCATATCATAAATATTAATCAAGCGGGAGTAGGGTTTTACCTCCATCAAGAGGGCCCGAACCTGGGTAAAAACATCGTGTCCCTTGTCTCTGTTACCATCTGCCTAGACCTTGCAGTTCGGCACCCCCTACCCGAGATCCGCCGGTTTTGACACCGACATTGGTGCTTTCATTGAGAGTTCCTCTGTGTCGTCACCTTTAGGCCCGATGGCTCCTCCGATCATCAATAACGATGCGGTCCAGGGCGAGACTTTTCTCCCCGGACGGATCTTCGTATTCGGCGGCTTTGCACTGCAGGCCAATTCGCTTGGCCATCTGGAGCAGATTGAAAGCTACGCCCCTGGCCATCATGGCGGATTTGGAAGTTTGAACTACACAGCCGACGTCCGCGGAGACTTGATCTTCGACGGTTTCGAGCCACAGCCAAGCGCGTCGCTACATCACGATGGGCATGATCTAGCTTCGCCGCGAGCGGTGTCACGGAGGCCGCAGGTCCGCTCCGAGCCTTAGCTCGGAGCCGACTGTGCCAATCAAGGGCGGGTGGCTGGACACCGCCTCGGGGGCTGCAATCTCTACGGCGATCGAGCCTAACACCATACCTGTCCTTTGCGATGCTCGTGACTCCAAGGTGCCGGACTCCTCTCCGAACTCCGAACCTTCCGCGCCCCTGCCAATCGAATCCGATTGGGCACCGATCATGGAGTTCACCGCCGCGGACATCTTTTAGCACTCGCTCTTTGGCAACATTCTGAATTCACTAAAGTCTCTCTCTCTATCAGGAGAGCCGTGGCCGGATTATGGTCAGCAAGGTTGGGATGCGGACGACAAAGAAATTCAAAGCCCACCCACCACCCACCACCCACTTTGTAGCCACTGTCGATGATTTAACCGACATACTCGACTTCGAATCCGAAGACATCGACGGTATGGACGACGATGTAGGAGACGAACAGGAACCAGCGCCTATAGGCCACTGGACAACCACCCCATCTCACGATGTATACATGGTGGATACACCTAAAGGAAACGACGACGAGGAACAAAGGGACGCAACGAGGGATCGTTCCCTCGAAAAGAAATCAAAGCGGCGGCGTAAGCGCCGCTCCAAACCCCACCTCGACAGAGACGACAGCCATACAAATCCAGCCATAGAGCAGGGCGAACCGGCGGACGACGAACATGCCATCGAGCTACCGTCCGAACAGGGCAACTTGGATTAACAACCCGTCCCCGGCGAAGATAACAGTCCGGACGACCTCACGCCGGACAGATTGCTGGAGCAGAAGAACCTCCAAAAAAGGCTCATCGCCAATGCGCGTAGCGTAAAAAAGCAGAAATGAAAGCTCAAAACAGCAGAATATGCACTCAGAATTAGATGGAGCAAAGTACTCAACACCGCAGACAAATATGGCGACAGTCGCCGCACAAAGAGCTATCCGAAGCGAAAAATACTGCCGGAATTTGATGAAGAGGCCTTAGAGCCTCCGCATTCAAAAAATAAGGAAGCCACCTGGTCAGATAAACAACCCCATGGCCAACATAGTGCGGCAAATGGCGCCGCACACAAGCCGGCACGCGATCCGCACAAGGATTCACATCAAAAAGATGGCCCAGCCAGATTTATCTATGGGCCAAGAAAGCAAGCTCTAGTAAGCAATGCAACACATCAAATATCCGAACATCACGGTACACCCAGATATAGGGGTGCCGCACACCCCTATGTTTCACCGATGATGTCTTTGGATCATGAATTTCAGCGGGATTCAAGCCCGTAAACATAGAGGCATCTGACGGAACAACAGACCCTGGAGTCCGGATTGAGGATTACATCCTCCACATACACATGGCTAGAGGAGATGACCTCCACACCATAAAATACTTACCCCTCAAGCTCAAAGGGCCAGCCCGGCATTGGCTTAAAAGCCTTCCCGAAAACACCTTTGGAAGTTGGGAAGAGCTCGAGGATGCTTTTCAGGCAAATATTCAAGGGACCTATGTCCGACCTCCAGATGCAGACGATTTAAGTCACATAACTCAACAACCCGGAGAGTAAGCCCGGAAATTCTAGAATAGATTCCTTACTAAAAAGAACCAAATAGTCGAATGTCCGGACGCCGAAGCCTTAGCAGATTTCAAACACAACGTCCGAGACTAATGGCTCACCAGACACCTCGGCCAAGAAAAGCCAAGAACAATGGCCGCATTAACAAGCCTCATGACCCGCTTTTGTGCAGGAGAGGATAGCTGGTTGGCAAGATGCAGTACCAGCGACCCAAGTACATCCGAAGTTAGGGATGGAAACGGGAAACCGCGACGCAGCAAGGACCAGCGCCGGACCAAGGGAAACAGCCCGAAGAGGACGACAGTCAACGCCGGATTCAAAAGCTCTCAGCAGAATCAGAAAAAGCTCCCCCTCAAGGATAACAGAGACGAGCTATCTAACCTAAACAAAATCTTGGACACGATATGTCAAATCCACAGTACTCCCGGGAAGCCTGCAAACCATACCCACAGATATTGTTGGTTCTTCTAGAAATCCGGCAAACTCAACGCCGAACACAAGGGGCTCGACACACCAAGCGAGGACGATGACGAATCCGACAAGCAGGGCACCGGAAAACAAAAGAATTTCCCACAAGAAGTCAAAACAGTAAACTCACTTCATGTGACAAAAGGGAAAAACATAGTGGCGCCTATAAAGATACGCGCCATACGGCCTATCCCAGAGGAGTCCCGCCACTGGTTGTTACAACCAATCACCTTCGACCAACAGGATTACTCTAGAAGTATCCGGAACGAAGGCTGGACTGCCTTGGTATTGGATCCGATAATTGACGGACTCCACTTTACACAAGTCCTAATGGACAGCGACAGTGATTTAAACCTCCTATATCAGGACACAATCCGCAAAATGGGGATAGACCCAACAACAATTCGCCATAGCAACACTTCCTTTCAAGGGGTAACGCCTAGCCCGGATGCCCATTGTACGGGCTCTCTCCTGCTAGAAGTTATGTTCGGCTCACCCGACAACTTCCGTCGCGAAAAGCTAACCTTCCACATCGCCCCATTTACAAGTAGTTATCAAGCACTACTGGGACGTGAAGCTTTCCCCCGCTTTAACGCAATACCGCATTATGCATCTCTTATACTTAAAATGCCCGGTCCGCGAGGCATCATCCCATTAAAGGGAAATATCGAGTGTTCCTCGAGCGCGGAAGATTGTGCGGCCGCCTTGGCAGCCACACACTAAGCCGGATTCACTAATCAAAGCACCTAAACAGGTCGTTCAGACCCCGGACATGGCTAGACGAGTCCGACGTAAACATACAAGGGCTTACTAGCCGCATACCCCCGTACAAGGGGCTCCGCGCATGTACAACAAGAGACAATAAAGCTCAATTTTATTCATTTTTGAATTATACTTTGTTTATTTAATATAACGCACATTTTATACGATCTTTTTCAACTAAGTTCCTCTCTTTTATAGATGAACACCTTGCTACACCCGTCCAGGATACGACACAACGGAGATACAGGCGCAGACGTGCAGTAGGGACCCGTTCCAAGGATTCTTTTGAGATTAAGACCCTGCGTAAACCTTTTTTACTGTCTCTTGTTGATACACATCCCCTGGTTTCTTGCTATAACCGAGGTGGAGGCTTGCGTCTTGGCATTGGCCACGTCAGGATTTTGCGCGTACCTGGACACCAGGGGCTTATTACTAAGGGCGTTGTTCTGCCGTTCTCATAAAGACCGAATACCTTAGGGAGTGTTCGGCGTCGCGAGTTTGGCCTTATATGCATCAGCTCCGAATCATGTCTTTGGTCAAATGTTGGGTTTGGACGGCTCCTGTGTTTTGCTGCCTTACGTTCCGCACTATCGGCTAAGGCGGCACCAGGAGAACTACTGCGATTGTGCCCCGATTCGGCCAGGCGAGCACCTCAGTAGAGAAAGCCAAAAACTGATCATCATGATATAGCGTGAGACTGGTCAACCACTCGATGACCCACCAGAATCTTTAGGATTCCTCGGCATTAACGAAGGGCCGTTTCCGGTCAGCACACACGGCCCGAATTGGCGGCGCGGTGCCCCTAGGGGCTATATAGTAGCCCCACTGTCAAACTCCTATGGCTAAGTGAAAGTGATAAAGCATTATAGTCCGGTTGCCTAGTTCGCTGCGCTATCACCTCCTTTATAGGACCAAGACGTTGGATCAAGTGTGAAAATGCGCCTTCTGCAAACACCCCCGCATTATATGCATGGGGGCTGAAGCCGGCGACTGCCATCTTTCAGGTTATACATACATATACATTAACCGCACAGGAGGTATTTTAATTCTTGAAGGCACAAGTATAAAAAGCTCTTATATTCCCTCAAAACATTGTTTTACAATAATAAATGTTATTCGAACATGATATCCTTCGAGCACTGCATCTCTATTAAACGAGCGCCCTGCAGAACTTCCTGAAAATAGTGCCCGGCAGGTACTCGGCTCCCGTCCGAATCTTGGGATGCAACATCGGTGGCCTTCATCTCCGCCCAGTATGTCTTGACACGGGCAAGAGCCATCCGCACACCCTCTATGCGTGCTGACCTCTTCATTGCATTGATATGCGGCACCGCACCAAGGAACTACTGCACCAAACTAAAATAACTCTTCGACTCGTGCCTTTCCGGCCACAGATGACTCACGACATCCTTCATGGCGAGTCCGGATAACCTATTCAGCTCCGTCCATTCGGCTAAATGCTCGGTTAATGGAAGTGGGTGCTCTGGATTGTGGAACTGCGACCAAAAAAGCTTTTCCACTTCGTGATCCTGTTGATCTCGGAAGTGTTCGGCCGCGTCTGCGGCACTTGCCGCCAAGTCCAGATAAGTATCTGCCGCACTCCACAGCCGGTCCAACCGAGCATATTTAGCATAAAGGGCTTTCCAGCCGCGATATCTCCGGCATGACGTAGCTCCTGCTTCATGGCTCTCATTGCAGAGCGAGCATCCTTGGCCTCGGTAGTAGCCTTCTCCAGGTCCTTTTGTTCCGCCTGATCTTCTTTTTCAAGAAGCTTGCAGCGGTCGGCAGCATCCTTCAACTTCACAACCATCTCGGCCATTTCCTTCCTGCTTTGGTAGTGAGCAGCCTGTTCGGCTTTCAGCTCTTCGGCCGCCTTTAAGGCAGCTGCATCACTTTTTCTGGCCTGCTCCTTGGCTCGGGCGAGTTCCGCCCGAAGGTTCTCCATGGTAGCGGCACCGTCTGCATCAAGCATACATGTTGTAAGGCACGAGCATCAAGCCCCCCTACCAGGTGTCCGCGGAGAAATTGCATACCTTGTGACTCGTCAAGCCGCTTGTTAACAAGCGCGATGTCGGCATCTGCCACGTCAAGTTGCCGCTTTAGCTTGGCAAATTCATAAGTCCGGCTAGCCACCGGACACTTCGCCACCTACATAGGAACGGCGACATGTTATACCTGGGACTATGATCCTCGGTGCGCCGTCTTTTTTGACAACGCACCGAGTCTCACGGGCTACTATTTATACATGGCGCATCTTTTATATGCTGAACTGTCAAAAGGTACATCATTTCGCGTACCTCAAAACCTGTCAGTAAACTCCTGACGGCCTTGTGCAACCCGCTCTCCGCGGATGAAATCCTTTCAATCACCGTGCCCATCAATGCACGGTGTTCTTCTGAGATAGATGCTCACCCGAGCAGATCCTTCAGCTCCTCCGACCATGCATCGGACGGTGCCGGACTCGTCCGATGGCCTTTTTCAAAGGCTGGACACGGAGGGCTTTGGGGAGCCATACGGCTGCTTTCCGGCCCTGCCGGATTCGGAGAAACCCTCCGTGACAACACCTCAGGGTTGCCCGCCTCGCAAGGCGATGCACGGCGAGAGGCGTTCCGCTCTCCATCATCTCCGTCTGAAGATCCTCAAGATGAGCTCTGCTGAGAAGGGCTGAGATCCGAACTACAAGGTAAAAATTCAGTTATCTTTCTCGGGAATAGAATAGGGATGTCTCTTATTTTAAAACTCCCCTCTCTACTTACGGCTCGCTGGAGGGCTGATCCCCTTGAGGGCACAGTGTGGCTGAGGCATCTCTCGCCGCAGGACCCTCTAACGAAGATTTCTTCCCCCGCTTTGAGACCATGGTCTCCGGGTCTTCAGAGGCGGTCCTCTTCTTCCCCTGAATGGAGGGATTCTCGATCCCTCCTTTCCTGACAGCCTCCTTCGGGGAGGCGGTAGCTTCCTTGTTCCCCCCTTCGCCTTCTTCCAAAGGCGCAACCTCCAGCATCCTGGTTAACACGGGATCCGGCGTGGTCTCAGGGAGGGGGGTCGGGCACCTGATTAGCTTTGCTATCCACTCCTGTTTAAGGGACAACTCTTTTAAGGGCAATTTTATGATAAATATACGGATAGCGTGTTATTTCTGAGGCTACTTACTTGAGTATCCGGGCGATTGCAGCTCAGACCTGTGTCCTCGGTCGAGTACGGACACATTGCTTGTGATCCGAAGAACAATTTGTACATCTCCATGGGCGTCGCGCCCGTAAAATGTTGGAGAGCTCGTGGTCCCTCCGGATTAAATTCCCACAGGCGGAGGGGGCGACGTTTACAGGGCAAGGTGCGGCGAATCAACATGACCTGCATCACCGTGACCAGATTGATGTCTCTCTCTAGGAGATCTCGAATGCGGCCCTGCAACAAGGGCACATCCTTGGACGGCCCCCAGTTAAACCCTTTAATGACCCATGACGCTAGCTTTGGTGGGGGACCCGAGCGAAAGGCAGGTGGCGCCACCCACTTGGTGCCCCTGGGAGATGTGATATAAAACCACTCTCGTTTTCATCAGCTGAACTCCTCTTGAAAAGAGCCCTCGGGCCATGGAGCGTCAGCATTCTTGCTTATAACAGCCCCTCCACACTCTGCTTGCTGCCCCTTGATCATCTTCGGCTCCACTTTGAAGGTCTTAAGCCACAATCTGAAGTGAGGGGTAATGCGGAGGAAGGCTTCGCACACGACAATGAACGATGAGGTGTGGAGGATGGACTCCGGATCCAAGTCATGAAATTCCAACCCATAATAAAACATGAGCCCCCTCACGAAGGGGTCCGTCGAGAAACCTAGCCCCCGAAGGAAGTGAGACGCGAACACCACGCTCTCACCAGGCTTGGAGTGGGAATAACCTGCCCTTGAGCAGGCAGCCTATGCGAGATTTCACCGGTTAGATACCTGCCATCTCTCAGCTTCAGCACGTCTTCTTCCGTAATGGAGGAAGGCATCCACCGGCCTTGAAGGTCGGAGCCGGACATTATTGAAAGTCCGAAGCGCCTGAATCTGGAGCTTTGGGTGTTGGAACTCGAGGCAAGGGGCGGATTCGATTGAGATTGAAAGAAAGGAGTATGGCCTCGGTCTCTTTATAAAGAGGTTGAATACCAAGAGCCTTCCCCGTGACCGTTTGGGACTCACCTTCGATAGAGGAGACGTGCCAACGGGCACGATTGGGTTACCCACGCCCGCATTGATGACAATCCCGGAATAAGGGGACACGATCTCTGCTTCGGCAAGACGTGCCAAGGGAACAGCCTCGCTAAATGCGCTGAGGTGGGACAGTAAAAACGAATAAAGGCTTGGCCGTGGTGTGATGTCACGCTGCGGAGTACGTCAGCAGGTTGAATTTGTGTAAATATTATTCTCTCTACGGTGGTATGTGGAACTTATTTTGCAGAGCCGGACACTATCCTTGTGTTCAAAATCTTCTATGAAGTATTCTGAGGAGGAACCTGCCTTGCAATGCCGAAGACAATGCACTTACGCCGGACTCGTCGTCATTGAAGCCTGGTTCAGGAGACTCTTGAGGAGTCCTCGATTAGGGGTGTCCGGATGGCCGGACTATAACCTTTGGCCGGACTCCTGGACTATGAAGATACAAGATTGAAGACTTCGTCCCATGTTCGGATGGGACTTTCCTTGGGGTGCAAGGCAAGCCTGGTGATACGGATATGTAGATCTCCTCCCATTGTAACCGACTCTGTGTAACCCTAGCCCTCTCCGGTGTCTATATAAACCGGAGGGTTTTAGTCCATAGGACAAACAACAATCATACCATAGGCTAGCTTCTAGGGTTTAGCCTCTCTGATCTCGTGGTAGATCTACTCTTGTACTACCCATATCATCAATATTAATCAAGCAGGAGTAGAGTTTTACCTCCATCGAGAGGGCCCGAACCTGGGTAAAAACATCGTGTCCCTTGTCTCCTGTTACCATCCACCTAGACGCACAGTTCGGGACCCCCTACTCGAGATCCGCCGGTTTTGACACCGACAGTGGGGGAGAAACATCATAAGATCCAACTATAATAGCAAAGCTCGTGATACATCAAGATGGTACAACCTCAAGAACACGAGAGAGAGAGAGAGAGAGAGAGAGAGAGATCAAACACATAGCTACTGGTACATACCCTCATCCCCGAGGGTGAACTACTGTAACATCCCAAAATTCTAAATTTTGGAATGTTATATTAAATAAATATTTATGATTGTTTGTTTGATTGTTGTGTGACTGATTGTGTGAAATTGAGTGGCATTTGGAAATTTTAGAGGCATTTGAATTTTATTTGAATTTGGATTCAACTTGGCATTCAAAATTTATTTCGTATACCCCTGACAAATACTTGTTTAAAAGTATGAGAGGAGCTAACATGACACTCCAAAATGTCAGGAGAAATTAATGCCAAAAGTTTTTGAATTCAAATTGGAGTTTATTTGGAATTTATAAAAAAAATGTTTTTCCTTAAGTTTGGATTTTGCCTCTGGAAAAATGTACACGGTGTAGGATTTATTTTTCTGAGTTTTTTCGATATATATATGTCCTATACAAAAGTATTTTTGTTTTCTCTCTGTATTTTTTTGACTTTATTTCAAAAGAAACGCCTCACCAGGCGCCCAGGACTGAGCCGAGCCCAGCCACGGGCTGCAGCCCACCAAGAAGCGCCACCGCCACAAGAGCCGCCACCAGCGCCGCTCCCCACGCACGCTTGATTCCCTCACTCGCTTGAATCTCTCTCCCTCACGTCGCCCCCTCTCTCTCATTTTTTTTCTTCTTTCTTTTTCCTTAACTCCCTCTGATCATTGGACCCCACTCCATCCCCAACCTACCGCAAGATACGCGTCAGACGTATCTCGTACGTATCTCACCGGAAGCCGGCCGAGTCCGTGCCTCTCCCAAACCCTAGCTAAAACCTTCCCCTCGCCCAAGCAACACGTCCTATATATACTCCGAGCCTCCTTCCTCGTTTCCCTTCGAAACTCAAGTCAAAACAGCACCGTAGAACACGCATTAGACAAACCGATCTCGCTCCGCCGCTGCCTGTTCACCATCAAAACTCGCCACCGGTGAGTATCCCCAACCCCTCTAACCTCTGCTATCGGCCTAGCCCAACCCCACACATCTCTTTGACACGTTTTGGACGTCCAGGAAGCACTGGAGCCACCAGCTTGTCCTCCCGACGCCATCGGAGTTCACGGAGTTCACCTCGACGCTACCCTCGACCCCGACGTCCCTTCTCCTCACCATCCACAGAAAATCGGACGCCCTCGACCTTCCGCATCGCCTGGACATCCTCGCCAACGTCGCCGACAACCGGAGCCTCGCCACCCACCGGCCTCTTCTTCCCTGACACGCCCGTTCTTCTCTGTAAGCACGAGCGCATCTCCTCTGTTCGTTTTCTTCTTCTTTAGATCGAACCGTTAAGTTAGATGAGATCGGTTTAGTAGATCGTTTTTCTTTATTAGATCGGTATACTCTGGTTAAGTTACGGTTTAGTCTAGACCGGACCGATCGGTTTTCTGTTAGTTATTCGCACGCGCAGTTTACGTTAAGTTGAGCCCGAGCGCCTGTATAGCTTCAGATCGCACCACCCCAAGCCCAATAAGCGCTAGTTAGTTATTATTATTATTTTCGTACGGTTTAAAAAACAGAAAAGTTTCAGTTCGTAAATTCTATATCTCTTAGGTTATTTAATATTTTAGTTGATTCTTTTTGCTCTAGTTTGCAAATTTCCTCTAGTTTATGTATAAAATAATTTCGCCCATGTTTTAGTTTTTTTAAAAATAGTTTTATATTAGTTTTAGTCAGATTAGTATTTCTGCTATAATTTGAGTTAGGATTATGTTTTTGTGATTCTTTTTTTTTCACTACTTTATTTTGACCTTGCCTAGCAGTAGGAATTTATTTGGGTATTTATAGTTTTTTATTAAAAATGTTTTTACTCGAAAACAAGCTTTTCTAGTTTTGTTATTTTGCTGCTGTTTTCTGCTGTTTTATTTATTTTAAAAATTTATTTTCACCTCTGTTATATTTTAGTTCAGATTGGTTTCTGTAGTATTAGAGGGTGAACTTTTATTTACAGAAATATAAAATGTTTTATTTCTTTTCTTACTAGTTTTGTTTGAAGCATAATTAGAGTTTTAATTTAGCTTTTTATGTGTTTCCTTTTGCAAGTAAAACTTTATGAAAAATACTTTCTGTTAACTTAGTTGATTTAAATTTTAATTTTTCTCTTAAAATTATTAGTTTAGTATTTTCTTTGTTAAGTTTTGCTTAGGACAATTTTTTTTAGTAGTTAAGGCAAAAGGTTTTCCTAGTAGGTTCTCTATAGTTTTCCTCTATTAGTTCTTTCGATTTGTTTTGTATTGGGTTTTCTTATTGAGTTTTCTTTTGATTGTAGAGTTGCTTGCTAGAATGCTTGCTTATGTGAATGTCATGGTTGTTATTATAGATTTCATCGGAGAGTTGCGTATAGTCCTATCAAGTTATTTTTGAGAGCATTGTTATCTTCATCAACTTACCAGGCAAGTTCACTTTGACCATGCTTTCATACCTATGTTTTATTGCATTTAGTGGCATCTTTGCAACAACCCTCCAGTAGTGATATTGAATTCTTGTAGTTGAGTAGTATGCATGAGGTAGGAACCCATCACCCTGTTACCAAGCCCGGGACGTTATTTTATTTTAATGCTACGCTATAGTAGACGGGGTTTGGTATGAGTGCATGAGAGTGGTGTGAAGAAGGAGGACTCTACGTCAATGACGACAACTCCATGATGGCATCTGCAAGGACTGCATCTTCAAGGCCTCAAGACTTCAAGACTCGAGACAAGAATTCAATACACACTACTGGATGAAGGACGGTTGACGGGCACCCTGGAGAAACCAGTGGATGGCCGGGATGCATGGAGAAGCGCCAAGACATCTTGCGGAAAGCTTCACCCAGACTCAAAGAGACCGAAGAATACTTCATGCCGGAAGCTTACCTGCAACCGCAAGTCACTATGGGCTCTGGCTTGGTTGACCTTAGTTGTGACTGGCTGGGACGGTGCTAGCAGATGTAGAACTACGGTAGGATTGGATGAGCACCGGACGGTGGTCGAGGAACTCTTCGAAGACCATGTTTGGTCATCTTGTTCTCAAACACCCTGAAGTGCGAGAACGTAAAGAGAGGGATCGAATCTTGCGGGTAAAGTGTACAAACCTCTGCAGAGGGTTAAAACCTAATCGATTAGCCGTGTCCCCGGTTACGGACAATTTGCGTATCTGGACTTGGATCTATCTCGGAACTCTCAACACCGGATTGATAACTTAATTGTGGGCAACTTATGATGATTTTGGGCTACAAGACATCGGTTGACGGAACCATGTCATGATAGAAAACTCCATAGTACAGACTTCATTTATTCCTTTGATGTAGGGAAAATAAAACCAGCTTTTACGCAAACAAAACTCAGACCCAGAGCCACAAAGCCATATTGCATATAGCATAGTTTTATCATCTGTTTTCTCATGTTGTGATCTTGCCGGTACATTCAATGTACTGACGTACACGGCTGCAACGTATCATGTTGCAGATACTTTCTTCCGACGAGTAAGAGTACGGTACAGGGTTACGGTCTACACTCAACCTGCCGATGGCGTTGATGGGACTCCACACCCGATTACTTGTTTCCGCTGAGACTTATGAGGTATATATCAGTTTTACGTTATTCATACATGTGATTGCACTTTGATATATACATTGATGTACTGTGTGTGCCAGCATACTGATCCAGGGATGGCACGGATACACAGAGGCTTGACCGTCTGAGGTCGGGTTGCTACAACTACTCCCTCCTCGTCATGGAGAGCGCCGGGATGATGAAGATGGCCACCGGAGAAGGATTCCCCCCTCTGGTAGGGTGCCGGAACGGGTCTAGATTGGTTTTCGGTGGCTACAGAGGCTTGCGGGGGTGGAACTCCCGATCTAGGTTATGTTCTGTGGGTTTCTGTATATATAAGAGGTTTTGGCGTCGAGAACAAGTCAGGGGGGGTCTCCGGGCTGTCCACGAGGTAGGAGCGCACCTAGGGGGGTGGGCGCGCCTCCCACCCTCGTGGGCAGCCTAGTACTCTTCTGGCCCAACTCTTTTACTCCATGGCCTTCTTCTGGTCCAAAAATAAGCTCCGTCAAGTTTCAAGTCAAATTGGACCCTGTTTGGTTTTCCTTTTCTGCGATACTCAGAAACAAGGAAAAACAGAAACTGGCACTGGGCTCTAGGTTAAAAGGTTAGTCCCAAAAATCATATAAAATAGCATATAAATGCATATAAAACATCCTAGATGGATAATATAATAGCATGGAACAATAAAAAATTATAGATATGTTGGAGATGTATCAGCATCCCCAAGCTTAATTCCTGCTCGTCCTCGAGTAGGTAAATGATAAAAACGGAATTTTTGATGTGGAATGCTACTAAACATAATTTTCAATGTAATTTTCCTTATTGTGGCATGAATGTTCAGATCTGAAAGATACAAGAGAAAAGTTTAATATTGACACGAAAACAATAATACTTCAAGCATACTAACAAAGCAATCATGTCTTCTAAAAAAACATGACCAAAGAAAGCTATCCCTACAAAAGAATATAGTGTGGCTATGCTCTATCTTCATCACACAAAATATTTAAATCATGCACAACCCCGATGACAAGCCAAGCAATTGTTTCATACTTTTGATGTTCTCAAACTTTTTCAATCTTCACGCAATACATGAGCATGAGCCATGGACATAGCACAATATGTGGAATAGAATGGTGGTTGTGGAGAAGACAAAAGAAAAGAAGATAGCTTCCGGGCTATGAAGTTGCCCATCAATAGATATCAATGTGAGTGAGCAGGGATTGCCATGCAACGGATGCACTAGTGCTATAAGTATATGAAAGCTCAACAAAAGAAACTAAGTGGGTGTGCATCCATCTCTCTTGCTCACGAAGACCTAGGGCATTTTGAGGAAGACCATCATTGGAGTATACAAGCCAAGTTCTATAATGTAAAATTCCCACTAGTATATGAAAATGAGAACGTAGGAGACTCTCCATCATGAAGATCATGGTGCTACTTTGAAGCACAAGTGTGGTAAAAGGATAGTAACATTGTCCCTTCTCTCTTTTTCTCTATCTTTTTTTTTGTTTGGGCCTTTCTCATTTTTTTATGGCCTCTTTTCTTTTATATTTTTTTATTTTTCGTCCGGAGTGTCATCCTGACTTGTGGGGGAATCATAGTCTCCATCATCCTTTCCTCACTAGGATAATGCTCTAATAATGAAGATCATCACACTTTTATTTACTTACAACTGAAGAATTACAACTCGATACTTAGAACAAAATATGACTCTATATGAATGCCTCTGGTGGTGTACTGGGATGTGCAATGAATCAAGAGTGACATGTATGAAAATCATGAGTGGTGGCTTTGCCACAAATACGATGTCAACTACATGATCATGCAAAGCAATATGACAATGATGGAGCGTGTCATAATAAACGGAGCAATTGGAAAGTTGTATGGCAATATATCTCGGAATGGCTATGGAAACGCCATAATAGGTAGGTATGGTGGCTGTTTTGAGGAAGGTATATGGTGGGTGTATGATACTGGCGAAAGGTGCGCGGTATTAGAGAGGCTAGTAATGGTGGAATGGTGAGAGTGCGTATAATCCATGGACTCAACATTAGTCATAAAGAACTCACATACTTATTGCAGAAATCTATTAGTTATCGAAACGAAATACTACGCGCATGCTCCTAGGGGGATAGATTGGTAGGAAAAGACCATCGCTCGTCCCCGACTGCCACTCATAAGGAAGATAATCAATAAATAAATAATGCTCCGACTTCATCACATAACGGTTTACCATACGTGCATGCTACGGGAATCACAAACTTTAGAACAAGTATTTCTCAAATTCACAACTACTCAACTAGCATGACTCTAATATCACCATCTTCGTATATCAAAACAATCATAAGGAATCAAACTTCTCATAGTATTCAATGCACTCTATATGAAAGTTTTTATTATATCCCTCTTGGATGCCCATCATATTAGGACAAAATTCATAACCAAAGCAAATTACCATGTTGTTTAAGACTCTCAAAATAATATAAGTGAATCATGAGAGTTCATCTATTTCTTCAAAATAAAACTACCGTCGTTCTCTAAAAGGATATAAGTGAAGCACTAGAGCAAATGACAAACTACTCCAAAAGATATAAGTGAAGATCAATGAGTAGTTGAATAATTATGTAACTATGTGAAGACTCTCTAACATTTAAGAATTTCAGATTTTGGTATTTTATACAAACAGCAAGCAAAACAAAAATAAAATGACGCTCCAAGCAAAACACATATCATGTGGTGAATAATAATATAGCTCCAAGTAAAGTTACCGATGAACAAAGACGAAAGAGGGATGCCATCCGGGGCATCCCCAAGCTTAGGCTCTTGGTTATCCTTGAATATTACCTTGGGGTGCCTTGGGCATCCCCAAGCTTAGGATCTTGCCACTCCTTATTCAATAGTCCATCGAATCTTTACCCAAAACTTGAAAACTTCGCAACACAAAACTTAACAGAAAACTTGTAAGCTCCGTTAGTATAAGAAAATAAATCACCACTTAGGCACTGTTGTGAACTCATTCTAAATTCATATTGGTGTAATATCTACTGTATTCAACCTTATCTATGGTTAATACCCTCCAATACTACTCATAGAGTTCGTACTAGAATAACACCTTAAGATACAAATCAACAAAAACCCTAATGTCACCTAGATACTCCAATGTCACCTCAAGTATCCGTGGGTATGATTATACGATATGCATCACACAATCTCAGATTCATCTATTCAACCAACACAAGAACTTCAAAGAATGCCCCAAAGTTTCTACCGGAGAGTCAAGATGAAAACGTGTGCCAACCCCTATGCATAAGTTCACAAGGTCACTGAACCTGCAAGTTGATCACCAAAACATAAATCAAGTTGATCACGTGAATAACCCGTTGCCCCCATAGATAAGCACATGCAGGACATACATAAAGTGTTCTCAAATCTTTAAAGACTCAATCCGATAAGATCACTTCAAAGGGAAAACTCAATCCATTACAAGAGAGTAGAGGGGGAGAAACATCATAAGATCCAACTATAATAGCAAAGCTCGTGATACATCAAGATGGTTGTCGGTGGGAACGACACCTATAGGATCACAAGAATCCCTACTACGGTCGCGGGGCGCGGGGTCGTGAGAAGAGCGGATCAAACAGATAGCACACGGTTACTTTATCCAGGTTCGGGCCGCGAGGATGCATAAAACCCTACTCTTGCTTTGGTGGTTTGTTTATCTATGTTCTTGAACTAGCAGTGGGGCGTGAGGAGCTACAAAAAGCCGAATCCCCCTCCTGGTCGCCTTGGGCCTCCTTTTATAGGGAAAGGGGTTGCCACAGTTGCACACATGAGGTGGAAAGGGTACAGTGATGCGAGTTTATCCCTCACATTACGTGACAAGGCGCCTTTAATGCGTCTTGCTTAGGTGTCCTTGCTTTATCGGGGACGGGGGAGAGCCCTGTCTCGTCCGTCGCCGCTCCCTTTCGTGTCGACACGCGCCCTGGCCAGCGATGCCCGTGGTGCCATGTAGGCAGGCAGGCAGCTGAGGTGGCGAAGTGGTGGGTCTCCACGAAGATCCACTTGCCGCCACGCAGGTGTCTTCCCAACTGGTTGGGTCGGCAGCTGCATGCGAACGGTGGTGGAGGTTCGATTTGGCGTGGGCCTGATGGTGGCCCTACGGGTGTTCTTGGCAAGGGCCTCGCCGTAGCCCCGGCAAGGGTCTTGCCGGGGCCCCGGCAAGGGTCTTGCCGTGGCGCCTGCTGTCATCCCCGGCAAGGCTCTTGCTGGGGGCCTTGTGGTCCTCCTTGGCTGGGATCCCGCCAAGGGTCGTCATCTTCTATAGTGTGTATCTGATCTTGAATGTCTTCACAAAGATCTGCATGCCACCATGGGGATGTCTCCCGAATCCTTGCCCCATGGGGGTAGTGGACTCAAGGGTGATTTGCTCTGTAGGTGTGGGGCGAGCTGCCACGGCAAGGGTCTTGCCGGGTTCGCTAAAACCGCCTCCCGGCAAGGATCTTGCCGGGGGTGTCCGCTTCGTCCCCTTTGCTCTTTGTGGTCTTGGTCTTGGCGTCGTTCTACTGCTTTCGAGCTTCGGCCTTACCTTGGCTCACCTCCCTTGCCTTGCTTTCGGTGCGGTGGTGCTCATGGCTCAGACTGCCCGTGCATGCAGTTATAGGGGTACAAAAGTGTACCCCTCTTTTGTACACCGACAGGAGCCCCCGGGCCTGGGCCACACGTAAGCGCAATCGCGTCGTTGGGCTAGGCCCAAAAATGGTGCGCGGGCAGGCGGGGTGGTTTTTACGGTGGTAAGTCTCTTCGCGTGTTGCGCTTCCCATGCCTCCTGCGCGTGGCTCGGCGTGGGGAGGCGTGCGTGACGTCGGCGGCATGCGTGGGGCTGAGCTCTGCGCGCATGCGTCACGTCGTAGTAAAGGGGGCGGTTCGCGCCTTCCCCATAAACGGAGGGAGGCGTGGAGGCGCGACCCATTTACTGAACAGGGCCGAGGCGTGGTCTTCAAGGCGTCCACTCCCCACGACCACCGGGTGGGGAGAGGTCGCCTCACCCGTCGCCTTGGTCCCGCATGCCTGCCACATGGTTCTCATGCGCTTGGGGTGGCGAATGGAGGAGGCGGGAAACCGGGCCGTCGCGGGCTGGGGCAGCGGGTTGGTCCCAGTTCCCTGCGCCTTCCGTGTCTTGATTGGCTGAGCGAGGCGGCCGAGCCCCCACCCCGTTCCTTTATAAAGAGCGGGAGGGGGGGAATGGCGTCCCGCATTCTTCCATCTCCTCCTTCCTTCAGCTTCTGCTCCCCCTCCTCCATCCGCCATGGAGAGAGGGAATCCTGGCCCTTCAACGGTGGCGGCGAGGGTCGCCGCTCGACAATGCGTCCTTCCTTCTCCTGCACCTGCGGTGGCAGAGCCAGCGGCGAGAGGAAGGGGAGGGGCGAGGCCGTGGGGCAGGCCGAGGCGCCTGGGAAGAGGAGGGCGGGCGGCGCGCCAGTCTCGCCTCCGCCAGAAGTTCCTCCCCATGGAGGGCCATGTTGGGGATGATCCTTGCGAGTTCTTCGTCAGGCTGCGCTGCCGCCATCGCCGTCGCCTTTCTGCCTCCCGACTCCATTCGCGCGGGAGATGGAGCTGGATCCGCCGGAGTCATTGCGGCTACACATGAGGGGCTGTGGGATCAGCGGTACGTGAGTTCGCGCGACTTCCCAGCCCCTCACGTGATGTATCTTCGTCGGGGATGGAAGACGTTCGCGCATATCCAACGCTTGATGGAGGGGCTCACTCTCCATTTCAAGCTGATGGAGGGCGGCCTCCTCTCCGTCAAGGTCTTCGGGCTCTTCGGGACCCGGGCAAGGTGCTGCATGGAGAGCTCTTCTGATAGCGAAGACTCCTCCTCGGGCGGAAGTGGCGAGGAGGACAGCGGCAGCGACGACGAGGGTAGCGGGCGGCAGGATGACGGGTCCGACTAGGTGTCGGGCGCTGCTCCGTGCGGCACCGGCGACCCCATCATCCGTGTCGCCGGCTTCCTGAACTTCTCGGGGTCGTCTCCTTGGGCGGCTGGCGTTGGGAGGCTGCGGAAGAGGAAGAGGGCGGGCGGCAAGGCCGTCAAATCGGAGTACGCGGGCACCGACGCCTTCGACGCGTGCTGACGTCCTGCCGCCTCGTCTTCGAGCTCTGCTTCCGGCATCGCCATCACCATCCAGCCTTCGGACGGCCACCGAGATGTTCTCTTGGTGTCTCCTGCCACTCGTAGCTCGCCTAGGCGCCCCTTCTGCCCTTTTCGCCTCCTTGACCTGCCTCCTGAGGAGAGGGACAAGAAAGGGGTTATGGGCACCTTATCTCTTTTTAGCTTGTAAGCCTCTCGGGCCTTGGCTGAATTTAAAACTTGTAATCCCATCATTCATGTTTTTCATTCCCCATGGGCTGTACACGAGTGGAATGTTTTTAATGAAAAGGGATGCTTGCACGGTCATTTGTTTGCGGTAGAACCCACGACAAGGAGTAAATCCTTGATATCCTTAAGATAAACATTTCCTTGCCAAGCAACAGCCCCCGCTGCCTTCCCACTTCGCCGACCTTTCTCACACTTTTGGCGGAGGCAGGGATGAGGTGGGTTCAGGCTCCTCGTTTCATCCTTTGCTGCCGCGACATTTACCAAATCTGGCCCCAGGAACGAGCCCTAGGGCCTAGAGTTTTAGGGGAGCATGGTAGCTTTGGGAAAAAAACGAGGTTTCACATACCCAGTCCATAAGGGAATGCATGATAAGGGATGAAGGACTTATCTGAAGCTGTCACTACTGGAATCTGGCACTTTGCCATCTGCCATGGCAGATGGCAAAAGCATGGTCGACGGATGGCAAAGGCTTTGCCATCTGCGGCCAGATATGGCAAGCAGTTTATGTCCGAAACCCTGCCGGTAAAGGCTTCTTTGCCGTCTGCTGGCTGATGGCAAGAGCACGTGCCTTTGCCATCACCGGCAGATGGCAAAGCCTCTTAACGGGTTAGCCGGTTAGAAGGCTAACGGCATACTTTGCCGTTGCGCGGCCAGATAGATGGCAAAGGCTGCGAACTCTTTGCCGTCTGCTAGCAGATGGCAAAGGCTGCATGCTTTCCCGTCTACGAGCAGATGGCAAAGAGCCCAAATAGGCCAGCCCAAATTTTACATGTAGATGACATGTGGCCTCTTTGCCATCTGCCAGCTGATGGCAAAACTCTTTCCCATCTGCCAGCAGATGGCAAAGTGACTATATTGCCCCATTTAATTTTGTTTTTTCTTATATCAGTTCATTTTCACAGAAAATCAAACACAAATATATTTATATGACCAATATAGCATATTCAACACATATTACCAATAGTCATGAACACATATATATCCAACACATGTTACCAATAGTAGCAAGTTTCATCCGTACATATACATAGTTTCATCAATATTACACAGTTTCATCCACAGGTAGCAAGTTTCACAAGGTCAAAACAAAAACTAAATACAAGCACTCCATCAACCCAAGCGTCCGTGATCTTAAGCAAATCTGTAAAATGGGAAAGAAGAAAGTTAGAAGAAAAAGACTAGAAGAAGAAGATTATTTTGATGCGGAAATATGCATGAATTGTCAAAACTTGCATTATCCTACTATCACTAGTACAACAAAGCTACAGGTTGGCATAGTTCATGAACCATGTACATCATGACAAATACAATATCATCCAATGCTCGACTATGAACAAAATTGAACAATTACACCTCACAAAGGTGGAGCATAGAACCAACAAGCAAGTAGGAGGGGTATAAGAGGACGTGAGGAGCTCACCGGAAGGGGTTCTAGCCTAGGCCGAGCTTCATCACCATGGATGTGGCTAGGGGAATCAGACGAGTCTACCATCATAGGAGCAGCAGCACCACCACCGCCAAAACTGGAATGGCCGGAGCGCATCACCATCATATGGGTCACCACCACCGAATGATCTTGCAAGGTGTAAAGTCTCCACATTTCAGTATAAACTAGTGGCGTCAAGAAACAAGCGATGAGTGAAGGTAAATTCTAGAAACCGATGATTAGTAGACAAAAGCAGAAAATAGATCGCACCAAGAGGCAAAGTCCATCGCCGAAGTCCTAAACATTTCGTTCAGATCATATATGAAACTCACTAGTTTCTTCATTCTGAAAGCTGGGACGATAGATGCCTTCAAGTCTGCGAGTGCAAAGAGCGAGGTGGGGATAAGTAAATATCAAGGATGTTGTTGTTCTGGTTGCTAAGTAAAAAAATCAAGGGCATAACAGATTCAAGTCAACAAAAATTAACATGTGTACATCTTGCGTAGACTATCATCATTTATAAAAGAAATACAAAACTAAATATGCAAAAGTTGTACAATGGTTAAGTGCTCACATTTAAATGCTCAAGATGCAGAACGCTTATTTACAATACTTTAGGTTTTTAAATTTGTCATCTTGAAGCATCACACTAGCAAATGACATGAAAGATCACAGGAAATAACATCGCCTCGATCAAATATACTCTAAGCATCAAAAAAGTCAAACAAGCTCATTGTGCATTTTCTTTTTCAGCATGAGACACAATAAAATGTCTAGAAAATCTATTGAATGGCATCAGTCCAAAATTATATCTGGTGTGCTAGTAAATCTGGACGATCGATGAACATCAAACATATTAAGAAAAACAGCACACAAGGCATCAACCTAATTTCAGCAAGCAAATTAACTCAATTTAAAGAGATAGATGACAACAAGCAAATTAACTCAATTTGCAATCAACCCTGAATAGTAAGTAGATACTAAAACATGCTGAAAATAGAATGCTAGCATTGCCAAGCTACTGAATAGTCCAACTCTCCTCTGGCTGACAAAAACGGTAACAGACATTTCACAAACCAGATGGAATCCAAGAAACAGAGGGAAAGCAGAGCAAGCTATACTTTCGGCATGGTAGAGATGAAGATCGGAGCAAGGGAAAAGAGCAGCTACTAGCATCAGCCTGAATTGTACGTGTACAACACAACATCTTGTTACAATACAGAGATAGATTAAGTGTAATTTTGTTTCAACAACACACAATCTGCGTGTCTTTATATTTTTCGAAAGATAGGGAAAACAAATTCATACAAGAGAAATTAAAATCTCATCTAACAGTGTACTTACGAATCTAAAGAGAAGTTAGCTGACCTCTTAATGCTCTTCGTTGGCGGAGGATGACCACCGAGATCAAGTGCGCTTATTGTGGCATATATCTTCCTTTTTGCCAAAAGAAGCATGGTATATTAAGGATCACATTATACATTTATGTAACATTTCTTACTTACGTAAATCTTTTACAAATTGGAATATAGGAATATTATTAATACCCAGAAGAAATACTACTATTCGGAAAATATAATAACTGGTACTATACTTATTTTTTTTCTAATATTGGTACTATACTTAATTGGACCAAAAGGTACACATATTTTGATTAGTTCAATTTTTTTCTACAGATTTATCGGTGCCATTATTTCTCTATGGTTGAAATGTATATAAACTACTGTTTGTATATATTGATCTGCATTTAGATAAATATCATGGACAAACACACATACTATTTAGCACGTGTAGTTGTAAAGGTAGAACACTGATTTCTAGTATTAAGAAAATATATTTATAACATCTTATTACGATGTATATGGAGTGAGCATGAGAGAAATAACCAAGTGTTGTGCAAGGATCATTCTGACTATCCAGTGGCAGAATAGAAATAGGATGCTAAGCCCAGGGAGAATACTTATGTCCTATAAACCTGCAAATACGAAGAATGCATTCACCGTATATTAGAATTCCAAATTTTATAGTTTGTTTGCATGTTGGAAATAAGCTTTGCCCCTTGTATTATGGATTATCACATAGAATGGAAAGAGGAGAAAAAATTATGGCTTAGCAGAATCAAGGAGGAAAAGCACTACATGTGAAGTATCAAAACGTTGTGATATCACGAACCCCACCATATTTGAACTCGTGCTCTTAGTATGACATGGAAAGAGGGGCTACTCTCCAATCGAAGTGAAAATAGTAGAACTTTGAGCATAAAAATTCTAAAATCAAATGGTCAAAAACTTAAAAGTATATGCGAAGATGTTAAGAAGAAAATGTCAATATACAAAATTTGTTTCTACAGGCAGATGTGATTTCCTGCATCTTTGCGCTGCATCTCGAGTATTTTGGTGTTAGTTCCTGCATCTCGAATCTGGTCCGAGAACAATAATTGGCTGATCCTTCTTCATCTTTGCGCTTGCATGCAAACGGGAAGTGGAGAACTACGCACTCTATACAGATCCCACCACTCATCGGGTTGCATTCCCACAACAGATATGACCCCACGAGAAATCGTGATCGACACAAACACCGCCACGTGCCTTACCCAGCTTCGCCATCCATCGCCAGACGGCACCCATTTCCCATGGCCCGATCAACCGCGCTACCACACAGATCAATCATACACCCTCGTCCCTCGCAAATCAGTCGCATGATCCAACCCGATCGAGAGTGAGTGAGAGGCGGGGAGAGAGAGGGGAAAAGGGAGGTGGTGATCCCCGAGTTTCCCGTATATACCTTTAGAGGAGGCCTTGGCGGTAGTGGGCTGGGCCGCGGACGCGATGTCGTCCATCACGGTGCCGCCCCCGGCAGCGGAGACGACGCGCTCACCGCTGCCGCCCGACATGGGACATGGAGACCGCCTTCGGTAGCGGGCGATCGCTGCCCTAGGGGCATCGCACAAGGGGCCCCTGCAGCAGAGCGCCGCCTTTTCCCGAGCCGAGGCCATTGGAGCGGGTTCGAGCTGACCGTGTCCGTAGTCTCCGCCTCGCCGGATCCCATGATCTGACATATAGCACAGGCCTCCGCCTCCCCTCGCCTTCGTCCTCCCCCCGCTCCCGCTCTCACTCCCCCGCGTTAGGACCTCCGCGTCTAGGGGTTCTACAGGATCGGGCCAGGGTTTCGGGCACCCGTCCTCTCTGCGAGAGAGCCGAGGATCATGCTAGCTCACACCGGAGATGGTGGGGTGGTGGGGCGTTGGGTGGTGCGGGCGCGGGCGGCGGGGTGGTGGGGTGGTGGGGCAGCGGGGTGCTTGGGCGGCGGCGGCAGGGTGGTGGGGCGGCGAGGTGCTTGGGCGGCGGCAGGTGAGATGGGTGGGAGAGGGAGAGGAGGGGAGAGAGGGAGGGGATAGAGGCCACAGTTCTTTTTTTACCTGAAAAAAATAACCTCATCTCTTTGCCATCAGCTGGCAGATGGCAAAGAGGTGGGGCTGGTACGCCGTTACACCTCTGACGGACAGAGGATTTGCCAACCTCTTTGCCATCTGCTGGCAGATGGCAAAGATTATTTGCCATCCACTAGCAGATGGCAAAGAATTGGCTGATGGCAACCATGTTCTTTGCCGTCTGTCGATTCTTTGCCATCTGTTTCTTATAAGCAGATGGCAAAGATGTTCTTTGCCATCCGCTGGCAGATGACTAAGAGCTGGCTGATGGCAAATTCCCTGTTTCCAGTAGTGTGTAGCCCCCGGCAACTCTGGTCTGCCGTGGGTGAATCTTTGCACTTGCAGCCCCCGGTAATACTGGCTTGCCGGGATCTAGATGCCGGTCTGTCCCTCTTCTCTTTTTCGTCCTCAAGTGATCCGGCAAGGATATCTGTGAGTCCCGCGAACTAAAGAAGATAAAAGAACGGCAAAGGGACGCACACTCGACCTCTAAGCTAGGGGTTAGTCGCCGCTAAACACTATCAACCCTAACCAAGGAGGAGACTCTACCTAGCATGCATGCTATCACTTAGGGCGCCAGCGCTTCATTTATTTATGCTCAGGGTCTGCGCCTGGCTTTGTACAAAGGGTTTCATGCATCATCGGCAATGCTTGTACAAAAGGTGGCTTGCCGGGGGGCCCGGCAAGCCGCTACCACGGGTAAAACTTATGAAGATGCTCAATGTTCCAGGAGTTACTCACGAGCGACATCTTCGGTCTCGATGACTGCGCCGGGCCTGGTGACTTCGTATTACCCGATAAGGGCCTTCCCTCTTGGCGTCAACTTGTTGGAATTCTTGGCGATTGAGCAGCGCCCGAAGGACAAGGTCGCCTTCCTCAAGGCTTCGGGCATGAACCTTGCAGCTATGGTAGCGGCGCAAGGCTTGCTGGTAGCGTGCTGCTCTCCACGACCACCGAAGGCGATCTTCCTCAAGGAGCATTGCGTCATCTTGCCGCTTGATTGCTCTTGCTCAAGCTTCGTCATAAGAGAGCACTCGAGGTGACCCAGATATGAGTTCGATGGGAGAACTGCTTCTGCCCCGTATACTAGGGCAAAAGGTGTCTAGCCGGTGGCTCGATTTGGCGTCGTCCTGATCGACCAAAGAACCACCGGCAACTCATCAATCCAGCGCCGTCCACTCTTGTGCAGCCTGCCAAAGGTCTTGGTCCTTAAGCCTTGCAGCACTTCAGCATTTGCCCTCTCAGCTTGACCATTGCTTCGCGGGTGAGCAACGGAAGCGAAACAGACTTTGCTGCCGAGGTCTTGGGTTTATTGCATGAAGGTGCCGCTTGTGAACTGTGTGCCGTTGTTGGTGATAACCGTGTTGGGTACGCCAAAACGGCACACTAGTCCCTTGAAGAACTTGACGGCTGACTGAGCTGTGACCTTCCTCACTGCCTCCACCTCCGGCCACTTTGTGAACTTGTCGATTGCAACGTACAAGTACTCAAAGCCCCCGACAAAGACGGGGAAAGGGCCCAAGATGTCGACCCCTGCATCGAGAAGGGCCAGGAGAGAGGAATGGTTTGAAGGGCTTGAGCTGGCTGATGAAGCTTCTTTGAATGGAACCGACACGCTTCACACACGGGTGACTAGTGTCGTCGCATCCTGGAGGGCGGTGGGCGAAGAAGCCTTGCCGAAATGCCTTGCGGCAAGGGCCCTTGACCCAATGTGGGATCCACATATGCCTCCGTGTATCTCCGCCAACAGCTCAGTCCTTCCTCTCAAGGGATACACTTCAATTTCACACCGCTCGGCCTCTTTACATGCGGACGTCATCGATTTAACTGGTACATGGTAGAGTGACGGGCTACTTTTCTACTTCTTCCTGCTCCTCGTGAAGTTCCCGCTTGGAGGAATCGGACGGTATCTTGTGCCCACGCTGGAGCACAGGGCTCACGGCGAGGACTAAAGGCATTTCCTCCGCTATAGGAGCGGCTGTCTCGATGGCAAGAGCTTGACGCTCCGCCGAAGCCAGTCGTCCCGTGGCGGGCTCAGTATCCCCGGCAACATCCTTGTCGGCGGCTTCGAGGAGCTCGGCGGGAAAGTACTTGCCGGGCCCTGATTTCCTCCTCTTATTCTGCTCTGTTGAGGGATCAACGGATGGCTGAGTTAGCTAAAGCACAAAGGTACCTGGTTCCACAGGTAGCTTGAGGGCAGCGCGTTTTGACAGGTAATCGGCGACATCGTTCTCTGCTCGGGAACGTGTTCAGCCTGTATACCGTCGAAACATTCTTCCAGCTTTCTCACTTCATCGACGTAGGCCTTCATCAACGGGCTCTGGTAATCCTTGTTGACTTGCTTGACGACAAGCTGCGAGTCTCCTGACGATGAGTTTCTTTACGAGGTCCGCCATGATCCTAAGACCGCAAGCAGCCCTCGTACTCTGCCAGTATTGTTTGTTGACGCCTCCACAGGGAAGTGCATATGGATCACGTGCTTGAGGTGCTCTCCGTGGGCGCGACAAGCAAGACGCCAGCCTCGGGCGCCTTGTAAGGAGAAAGCTCCATTAAAGTACATGATCCAATCACAACTTGCCTCCTTGCCGGGAGAGCAGTCTCTTGGGCTTCTTCGTCAGCGCTATGCGGTCCATTCTGCAATGAACTCCGCTAGGACTCGGCTCTGAATCATCGAAGTACTCTCAAACTTGAGGCCAAAGCTGGACATCTCCAGTGCCCATTCCACAATTCTTCCCGTTGCATCCAGATTGTGCAATATCCGTTGCAGAGAGAAGCGAGTGACGACAGTGATCTCGTGTGCCTGGAAGTAGTGACACAGCTTCCTCGAGGCCATAAGAAGGCCGAAGAGCAGTTTCTGCATGCCGGAGTACCTTGATCTAGCCCCCTGCAGGAAGGAACTAACAAAGTAGACCGGGTGCTACATCATTTTCTTCTTCGGCGGAACTTCAACTGGTTGTGTCGTCTCTGCATTGGTGGTGTCGGGCTCCGCCGCTGCCATTGCCTCGTCGTCAACCTCTCTCTGCGCCACTAGTGCGGTGCTGACCACTTGGTCCGTTGCCGCCAGGTATAGCAGCAACGGCTCCTGTGGCCTAGGCGCAACTAGTATTGGCGCGGAGGAGAGGTACTTCTTCAAACCTTGCAATGCTGCTTCGGCTTTTGGCGTCCACTCCATCGGGCCCGCCTTTTTCAGGATCTTGAAAAAGGGAAGGGCGCGCTCGGCAGACTTGGAAATGAACCTGCCCATGGTGTCGACGCAACCAGCAAGTCGACGCACATCCTTGATTCGCTTGGGTGCTTCAATCTGCTCTATAGCTTTGATTTTGTCCGGATTGGCCTTTATCCCACGCTGTGACACCAAGAACCCGAGAAGCTTGCCGGACGGGACGCCAAAGACGCACTTCTCAGGGTTCAGCTTAGGATTGATCTTGCGCAGGTTTGCAAATGTTTCTTGTAAATCTGGTATGAGGGTTGCCCTGTCCTTGGTTTTGACCACTATGTCATCCATATAAGCTTCCATATTTCTATGGAGCTGGGGCTTAAAACCAATCTGGACTGCCCTTGCAAACTTCGAACCAGCACTCTTCAACCCGAAAGGCATCCGCATGAAACAATACGTACCACATGGGGTGATGAATGATGTTTTCTCTTCGTCTTCTCTTGTCATGAAGATCTGGTGGTAGACGGAGTAGGCGTCGAGGAATGACAACAGATCACACCCAGTCGTGGAGTCAACAATATGGTCGATGCGCGGCAATGGGATGGGGTCTTTAGGGCAAGCCTTATTGATATCTGTGTAATCAATACACAGTCTCCACTTCCCATTTGCCTTGCACATCACGACCGGATTGGCCAACCACGTTGGATGGAGCACTCCTCTTACCAAACCCGCTGCTTCCAGTTTCCAGATCTCTTACATGATGAACTCTTGTCGTTCCAAAGCTTGCTTTCTGACCTTCCGCTTGACGGGCCGCGCATGAGGGCAGACAGCAAGGTGGTGCTCAATCACCTCCCTGGGAACACCGGGGATGTCAGAAGCTTGCCATGCAAACACATCGACATTCGCCCGTAGGAAGGTGGCGAGCGCGTCTTCCTATTTGTCGTCAAGGGTGGAGCTTATGGTAAAACCTCCTCCCGTGCCGTCCTCATTGACAGAAACCTTCTTGGTTCCCGACGATATGGCCCTGGGCTTCTTGTTTTCGCCGGTGGAGCTCTCTGGCACGTCCTCGACAGCAGCGCTATAGTCCGAAGAGGTGCGCTTTCCGGAGTGGGTGTCCGAGGTCTCACCGGTCTTCTTCTTCTTCCCTCCTGGGGTCCCAGCGGCAGGAGCAAGTGCCCTAGTGGCGGCAGCTGCTACAACTGCTTGCTGGTATAGTTGGTCAGCGCAAATCAGCGCATCTTTCTTATCGGAGGGGATGGTGATGATCTTCACAGGTCCTGGCATCTTCAGGGTGTTGTAGGCATAGTGTGACGCCGCCATGAACTTGGCTAGCGCTGGGCGGCCAAGGATCCTGTTGTAGGGTAAGGGGATCTTGGCAACATCAAACACGATCCTCTCCGTCCTGTAGTTCAGGTCGCTTCCAAAAGTCACGGGCAGCGTGACCTTTCCCTTGGGTTGGCTTCTTCCCGGGTTGACCCCCTGAAACGTGCCCGTCTCTTCGAGGTCTCCATCAGGAATCTGCAGTTTCTCGATCACGGCAGGCGAGATCAAGTTCAGACCGGCCCCGCCATCGACTAGCATCTTTGTCACCTTGAGGTTGCGTATTGTTGGTGAAACCAACAATGGCAAGCACCCGACCGCAGTAGTGCGATCAGCGTGACCCTCAGTGTAAAAAATGATAGGTGTGCTGGACCACTTCAGCGGCCTTTGGGCATCAAACATGGCTCTGCCTCTGTAATCTCTCGTGCCCACTGTTTAAGCCGGCGGTGAGAAGTATGCAGTGAGGTGCCGCCGTTGACGCACATGGCCTCTGTAGCTTTCTGAAACTCTTGGTCGCCGGATTCGTCATCCTCTTCATGATCGTCGTCTTACGGCTTTACATCACGGCCCAGGCGCGGGCCTCTCCTGTATTTATCCTTGCATGACGGCCCGCTTTGGCCGCCACGCTTCTGTCGGACCCCTCAGCACCGCTGGGCACTTCCCTTGTCCCGCCTCTCATACTCAGCCCTCGCTTCTCGTGAGGAGCTCAACCTGTCGGCACTCTTGGAGAGCATGGCCTTTGGTGCGATGGATCTTGCAGTATCGTTTGTCGGAGTTTCCTGGCTTCTCGGCAGCCGCCAAGGCCCGGCAGGCGACACATCCGGCAACTTCCTTGCCGGGGTCATCTGCCTTGGTTTTCTTGGTGGAGCCGGCGTCATCAGATCCCTCGACGGCAAGCACGGCTTTACCTTTGCGCTTCCTGTTGCGGCGCCGGCCTTTCTTCGCCGGGGCGGCAATATCCTCGTCCCGAGGAGTCGGTTTCCACGCCGGCATCTTCGCCGGGTACTTCCTTCCCTCTTCAGCCCGGGCACATCTGCCGCCAGAAGAACATAGAGTTCTGCTACATCTTTCACCTTGTTCATTGCCGCTCTTGGCGCATCTTGCGATTACGCACGCTCGATGGAACGCGCCGATGATGGCGGCAGGGTGAACATCAGGGATTGTACTGCACCGGCTGAACCTCTCAGATATACTTGCGGAGACTCTCGCCTCCCTTCTGGGGAATGACGTGCAGGTCGCTTGCTTGGCCATGGGCTTGGTGGGCTCCAGTAAAGGCGCCCACGAACTCATGGCACAAATCCGACCAGGAGGAAATAGATTCTACCAGCAAGTGCATCAACCATGACATGGCGTTGGGTTTAAGAGCCAACGGAAAGTAATTCGCAAGCTCCTTATCGTCACGGGCTCCGGCAGCTTGCATCGCGATGGTGTAGATGCTAAGGAACTCGGACGGGTGGGTCTTGCCGCTGTACTTTTCGCCCACGTCGGGTTCGAAGGTGCGGTGAGTGGGCCACTGGAACTGCCGCAGCTCATGGGTAAAAGTCGGACAGCCTACGTCGTAAGGTAGGCCTCCAGGGCTCCCCGGTGTCGGGTGGCTCACAGCAGGCCCTGCTCGCCTGTCTGATTGGTGGCGCGCTCCGCGCCGGCGCTCGATAGTGGTTCGAGCGTCTTCATGTTCTCGTTCCCGAAGAACTTGGCGCTGGTCATAGTGGGCCCGTGGGTCGGATGATGCTACGGAGATTTCGTCGCCCGTAACGTCGCGACGGGCTGGCGTCCGCTGTACCGGGCGAGGAGGAGGCGATTGCACCGTGGTCGCGGCGCCGCCAGCTCTCCTGCCACTGGTGCGTGGGACTCCGTCGGAGCGTCGACCCGGGGGCTCCACCGAACTCGGTTCGTCTTTATTGGCCACCGCAACAAGGCTTCGGATAGTGGCTCTCCATTCGTCGAGTTTCCCCGTAGTGGGAGGAAAATCGAGGAGCAACTGTGCGCGCGCCAGGGCCTCTGCTGGCGTTGGTGGCAGCGAAACCTGCACGGATCGCGACGCGCTTCGACTTCTGACCATGTCAGAAGGAGCTCTATCACGACCCGCGGTCGCATGCCATCTTCACCAGCGCCTCGACGAGCGGGCATGTCTTCTAAATTCCGGGAGTGGCGCTCGGGGCTCTTTCTGCGGCGATGCCCAGGGTCCTCGGCGTGATTACGCCGTTCATCGCGCGCCGCTTGAGAGGAGCGCGCCGTCGGCGCCAGCGTGGGAGTCTTGGAAGCCCTCGCGTCGCCTTCGGGCGGGGTAGAAGCGATCTTGGAAGGCCCCGCGCCACCCGTGGAGGGCCTGGCTCCGTCTTTGGATTTGGCGGCGTGCGGCGCGTTACCAGGTGCACGAAATTTGCCGCCTCCCAAACTTCGGCTACTGGGATGGTGTTGGTGTTCGCGAACAGCGCCCCAGGTCCTTTCTGCCACCGGTCCGCTGCTCGCCCGCGTCGGGACGGGATGTCCGGCTTCCGACGGGCCAACCGCCACCGTCATCTTCTTGTTGGGCGCCATGATGATGAAGAACCGTCGAACTAACTTCTTGAGCCGATTCTCACAACTGCGCACCCCCTACCTGGCGCGCCAAAGATGTCGGTGGGAACGACTGTCAAAACCGGCGGATCTCGGGTAGGGGGTCCCGAACTGTGCGTCTAGGCGGATGGTAACAGGAGACAAGGGACACGATGTTTTTACCCAGGTTCGGGCCCTCTCGATGGAGGTAATACCCTACTCCTTCTTGATTAATATTGATGATATGGGTAGTACAAGAGTAGATCTACCACGAGATCGAGAGGCTAAACCCTAGAAGCTAGCCTATGGTATGATTGTTGTTCGTCTCTACGGACTAAAACCCTTCGGTTTATATAGACACCGGATAGGGTTAGGGTTACACGTAGTCGGTTACAATGGTAGGAGATCTACATATCCGTATCGCCAAGCTTGCCTTCCACGCCAAGGAAAGTCCCATCCGGACACGGACGAAGTCTTCAATCTTGTATCTTCATAGTCCAGGAGTCCGCCAACGGTGATAGTTCGGCTATCCAGACACCCCTAATCCAGGACTCCTCAAGAGCTCCTGAACCAGGCTTCAATGACGACGAGTCCGGTAGCATATTGTCTTCGGCATTGCAAGGCGGGTTCCTCCTCGAATACTTCATAGAAGATTTTGAACACAAGGATAGTGTCCGGCTCTGCAAAACAAGTTCCACATACTACCGTAGAGAGAGAATAACTGCACAGATCTGCCGACGTATTCCGTGGCGTGACATCACACCATGGCCAGTGCCTTTATACGAATCGTTTTCTTGTTCCACCTCGGTAGCGTTTATGGCGGTTTCCTTGGCACGTCTTATCAAAGCGGAGATCGTGCCCCCTTATTCGGGGATTCTCATCAATACGGACGTGGGTAACCCAACCACGGCATTGATTACGACGCTTGGGAGATAAGCGAGTTTTACCAGTCATGGGGACGATAGCTTCGTCTCATTCCATATAAGGGGATAAGGATCCACCTTTTCACCAACGCCTTCTTCCTCCTTTGCCCATCCATTTCCTCACAAGACTTTTCGAGCTCCGCGGCCTAAGTCCGCACATCCCACCTCAACCTTCTCCAACTATGTCTAGAGCGGAGGTAAGTGGATGGCCTCCTCCGTCACGGAGGGGCACATCAAAAGTTGCGGAAGGCCGGATACTTTTCCATCGACATCGCCAAGACGGCTACCCGACGAGGGGCAGCTCATTCCCACCCCTGTGCCCCATGAGAGGGTCGTGTTCCTCACCCACTTCCTCCATGGACTAGGTTTTCCACTTCACCTATTTGTCCGGGGCTCATGTTCTACTACGGCCTGATTTCCACGATCCGGCCCTCAACTTCATCCTCAACATCTCGGTGTTTATCGTCGTGTGCGAGGCCTTCCTCTGCATCCAGCCCCACTTCGGCTTATGGCTTAAGATCTTCAATGTCAAGCCGAAGGTAGTGGGCGGCCGCCAAGCAGAGTGCGGAGGCGCCATGGTTGGCAAGATGGCCAAAGTCCTATGGCTCGAGGGCTCCTTTTGGAGACCATAAAGGGGTGGCAATCGGGGTGGTTCTACATCACCGAGCCGCACGACTCTCAATGGGCGGTGGCCCCCGAATTCCGATCTAGCTTCCCCACACGGCTCACATCATGGAAAGAGACGGGCCTGGCGTGGGGGGATTCGAATGAGCTGTCCGGACTCCAAACCTGCGTCTGAAACTTGGTGGACAAGAATCTCAGGCTTGTCAACATAATCCAGGTGATGCTCATCCGCCGGATTCTCCCATGCCAACAACGGGCCTTCAAATTGTGGGAGTTCGATCCGGCACATCACCCAACTCTGAAAAGGCTCTTCAACACAATGTACGAAGACGCTTGGAAGGTGCTGTTCAAGGGCACCGAGGCTCCCACATCCGCTACCGAAGATCGCGGATTCAGCTCGCAGCGTCAAGCCAGCGAGGTAAGTTATTTTACCCTTTATGGGACTCTTTTTTCATAGTTTGACTCTATGCAGGATCTAAAACTCCCCAACCTTTGACAGGACTGGCTGAAGAAGTCCAGACAGATTAACTGTCCGCCCCCCTTGCCAGAAGACCTGGACGCCTCGATTGACGGAAGCTGGCCCGCAGCACCTCACTGGTGCCGGAGAAGAAGGCCACGGGGACTCGAAGGAGTGTTCGACGCCAGGTGTTGTTGGACTCATCGTCCGATGACTCTGAGGCGGAATCCTCCTCTGAGGACGAGGAGGAGGAGGAAAAAGAAGCCTCTCCCCTAGCGAGGGGAGAGAAGAAAAGGAAGGTCGCCCTGACTGGGGAGGCCGGAGGGTCCAAGAAAGGAAGGACCCTTCCTCCGGACTTCTCCACCAACGCCGACAACGACGAGGAGGAGTGGCCAACAAGGGCCAAGTCCCTGGCGAGATCGTAAGTGTCCGGACTCCAGAATAGCTCATGGCTTTTTATTTGTCGCATAGTATCTTCTAACGCCGAATATAACCATGTAGCCCGCCCAAGGACGAGCTTCCGCCGCTTGCCGAGCGGCCTCAATTGGTCGTCGGATGTGAATAGCACTTCACTTCCGACCGCCTCCTCCCCTCGTGACGCAGACGACACCACGGTGGAGTCCCAAAAGGGGCCCAGCCAGGAGGAGGTGGTCCTGGAGGCGTCGCAAGGCGACCTCCCGGACTCCGGGTGCAAAGGGGCGAAACCCCAGAGGGTTCTAAGTCTGGCCACTGCGGACTCGCATCTTGGAACCTTCGGTGGTTCCAAATCCGGCAAGCGCCCCCTTCATAAGAAGGGTAAGACTACGACGCCGGTGACCTCCGTCCATCCGGAGGCACCGGATAGCTTGCTGGAGGCGCTTAAAGGCGCCTCCATCGACGAGGAGCACCGCACTGTTATGAGTGTGGTGATCCAGAAAGTTCAGTCCGCCAAGAGCGGGCTGACTGAAGCCTGTACCAGCCTTCTAACAGGCTTTGAGGTAGGTTTTATGTAAAAATATTACCGCATAGATAGTAGCCCCTGATGCTTAGTTTGGTGTTCGAGAAGAAAAGCCGGACTGAGGATCTAAAAAGATATACGCAGGAGTCTAACATAAGTATGTTAATATGGGAATGCAAAGGCTGTCAGCTTGACCTCTGCCAAGACCGACTACGGAGGTCAATGCATTGAAGCAGAGCCTCGAGCGGTCCGAGAACGAGCTCCGCCTTGCCAAGAAGCAGCTCGAGGACCAGGAAGGTAAGTAATACCTTATTAAAGAAATACCTTATAGATAGGATTTGGTTGCAAAAAATGACAGGAATAACGTGGGTATTGTAGGGGCCACGAACGAGGTGGCAACCCTGAAGGAAGCGGTGTCCACGGCCGAAAGCAAAGCGGCGTGAGCGCACTGAGCGAGAGAAGCAGAGGCGCGGGTGGCGGAGGTGCGGCAAGAGCTCCGTGCTCTCATGGAAAACACGAGAGTTTGGAGGCGTGACTCAAGACTCGAGTGCAGGCTCGCCTCGGCTCTTGAGAGTGCCAAAGCCGCTAAGGTCAAGCCCAAAAAGCCCTCCAAGAAATTGAATCATTAAAGAAGATAGCGGCGGGTAAGGCATTCTTTATGCAAAGGCAAGCATGTGAAAGTGAATTATCTATTACTTACCCAAATCCGAGCTCTCCAGAGCATTCACAGATCTGCCCCATAGTGTGTACGATGTCGCCGCGTTCTACCACGCCAAGGAGGGGAGCTCGAGGAAAAGGTGTTACGGTCTCAAGATGTCCGAGGCCGGACATCCGGTGCCCCTAAGCGACTAGCTGAAGCAATTTGGTCGAGCTCCACAAGGTCGCCGAACAGGCCATGAAGGGCCTCATAGTTCGATTGTGGCCATTGGAAGCCATGCCTGGGAGCTACTTTGGGCTAGTGCGGCGGCTGGTGGACGCCTGTCCATGGATTGAAGTCATCAAGCGCTCCGTCTGCGTTGGAGGTTCCCGTCGGGCCCTTGCCCGTGCTAAAGTGCACTGGGGCAAGCTGGATGCTGAGAAGCTTGTGACGGACGGACCACCGAAGGGCAAGGAGCATCGCAAGCCCGAAATGTACTATGAGGGCGTCATGAAGGGTGCCCGCCTTATAGCGGGTGAATGCTCCAAAGATGTAATTTCTTAATAGACTCGCATTTGTTATCCTGTGCACGCTGAAAACTTGTTCATATGCGCTAAGCAACGCCAGAATTTAAAATATTACCTTACGTGTGGCCGTTTATCAAATTTGAGAGATGGCAAGTCGTTGGCTTCAGCCCCATGCCACGAGTCTTTGGGGTGTTCGGGATAAACTTGAGCGCTCTTGTTCCCATTCTTGGGTCCTTCGAGGGAGGCGCTCAACGCAACGAACAAGGCAACCGGACTTATAGTGCTTGAACACTCTCACTTAGCCATAGATTCTATAATTTTAAATTTCGGCGAAGCCCCTAGTATTCGAAAGACCGAGTTCGGGGCGCTATCCACGCCTTGGCCGGCAATGCCGACTCCTCGCTCTAAGCGGCATAAGTCTTTAGGGACCCGAAAAAACCTCTCGAACAGCGACCGGCTCTCGCCCTATCATGACGGTCAGTTTTAGCTTTCTCCACTGAGGTGCTCAACCCAGCTCAACCGGGGCACAATCGCAGTGGTTCTCCCAGTGCTACCTTAGCCGATATAACAGAACGTAAGGTACCAAAACATGGGAGCCGGGCAAACCCAACTATTCACTCAAGACATGATTCGGAGCCGATGCATATAATGCTATAAGTTCGGGGTGCCGCACTTGTGAAAGTGTTCGGACTTATCACACCATATTTTTGGGGTACTTAAGCCCCTGGTGTATTGGTCGTACCAAAGTGTACGGGTGCAACATGTCATGAAATGAACATATACATAGATAAAGAAAGGAGTGCAATAATAGGCAAAAGCTATGTATTGTTTATTCAAAAAGGTACTGCAATGAAAGCAGAACGATACAAATAGTGCGATAAGCAAGGGATGGGACTATTTAACATGTCCCCTCCGTGGGTATCTTTGCAGGATGGTATGTAAAACAGGTATAATGCTCGTAGTAGAGACCACCTGGACACTCGACGTAGCTTTCTGCTTCCCTGGCTGTTGCATCATGAGTTCGGCAATTCTAGTGCAGGACAGGGCTTCTAGAAAATGGAGTCCTGAAAGTAAGAAAAAAGAAAAAAGAAAAAGAATGCCACAATCGGGAGCCCCTGGTGCGGTTGAGCCGCGTTCTGGGCGTGCCGTGGTCGTGCCCCTCCCCTTATGCCCATGGTATCTCCAGAGCGTAGTTATGTACGCGTAGTACTGGCTTCGCAATTTCGTGAGGGCTAGAGTTGGGGCCGGATTGCTACGCGTGCTTGGATCGTGCCAGGCGGTCTTGTTGTAGGTTACTCCGGGCACGCTTGACAGTGTCCGGACGTTTAGTGGCCGGACTCGAGAATTGTGTCAGAGGCTGCCTTGCACCTCCGCCGTGAGGGCCGCCGTATGCTCCTCCGTTCGGAGAGAGAGTTCGGTGTTTCCATTGACCGTGATTACTCCTCGAGGTCCTGGCATCTTGAGCTTGAGGTATGCGTAGTGCGGCACCGCATTGAACTTTGCAAATGCGTTTCGTCCAAGCAGTGCATGATAGCCGCTGCGGAACGGGACTATGTCGAAGATTAACTCTTCGCTTCGGAAGTTATCCGGGGATCCGAAGACCACTTGGAGTGTAACTGAGCCTGTACAATTGGCCTCTACACCCGCTATGACGCCTTTAAAGGTCGTCTTTGTGGGTTTAATCCTTGAGGGGTCTATGCCATTTTGCGCACTGTATCCTGATAGAGCAGGTTTAGACTGCTACCACCGTTCATCTGGACTCTACTGAGGTGAAATCCGTCAATGATTGGGTCAAGAACCAATGCGGCGAATCCGCCGTGGCGGATGCTAGTGGGGTGGTCCCTTCGATCAAAGGTGGTCGGGCAAGAGGACCATGGGTTGAACTTTGGGGCGACTGGCTCCATCGCATATACGTCCCTTAGCGCATGCTTTCTCTCCCTTTTGGGTATATGGGTTGCGTATATCATGTTCACCGTCCGCACTTGTGGGGGGAAACCCTTCTGTCCTCTATTGTTCGGCGGCCGAGGCTCCTTCTCGTCATCGCTATGCAGCCCCTTGTCATTGAGTTCGGCATTTAACTTGCCTGTCTGTTTGAAGACCCAACAGTCCCTGTTGGTGTGGTTGGCTGGTTTTTCGGGGTGGCCATGTATTTGGCATGAGCGATGTAGTATTCGGTCCAGATTGGACGGGCCCTGAGTATTTCTTTTGAACGGCTTTTTCCGCTGACCGGGTTAAGAGCCTCTGAATCCGGCATTGATCGCCAGTATCTTCAAAGATTATCGCCGTTAACGCGGCGCTTGTTCTTGTTGCGACGCGACCTGCCATTGCTGTCCTTGGTATTCGAACTACCGTGGTTTTTGGTCAAGTTGTTACTACGAGCTAGCTGATTGTCCTCTCCGCGCAAAAGCGGGTCATGAGCGTTGTGAGGGCTGCCATGGATTTCGGCTTTTCCTGTCCTAGGTGCCGGGCAAGCCACTCGTCATGGATGTTATGTTTGAAGGCTGCAAGGGCCTCTCCATCCCGGACGATCAACTATTTGATTTTTCTTGGTTAGGAACCGTGTCCAGAATTGTCTGGCCGATTCTTCTGGCTGCTGAATTATGTGTCTGAGGTCATCGGCGTCTGGTGGTCGCACATATCTGCCCTGGAAGTTATCAAGGAATGCGACTTCCAGGTCCTCCCAACAACCAATTGATTCTGCTGGCAAGCTGTTAAGCCAATGCCGAGCTGGTCCTTTAAGCTAGAGTGGGAGGTATTTGATGGCGTGTAGATCATCACCGCAGGCCATGTGGATATGGAGGAGGTAGTCCTCGATCCAAACCGCAGGAACTTTTGTATCGTATGATTCGATGTTTACGGGTTTGAAACCCTCGGGGATTTGATGATCCATCACTTCGTCTATGAAGCATAGTGGGTGTGCGGCGCCTCTGTATTGGGCTATATCACGACGCAACTCAGATGAGCTTTGTCTACTGTGTTCGGCCCGGCCGGAGTTGCTGTATCCGGCGTGACGGTTATCATCACGTGTCGTGGGGCGCCCACGCGATCCGTAGATCGATCTTGTTTGCCTTGCCTTGTCCTCGAATATGTTTTGCAGGTCTGGCGCGTTTCCTCGTGCCTTGGTCGAGCGGCGCCGGGGTGCGGCTTGAATGGAGGGTCTAGAGGCCTCTCTGTCGCGGCCACGGGGTGGCCGGTCGGCCGCATCATCTTGTTGGTGATGTAGGTTTGGGTGCTGCTTCCTCTAATTGGGGTAGCAGCCTGCTTTTGGGTATCTCTTGAGGGGCGCCGAGTTCATACTCTTCGGTTGCAAGGACTTCAGTCCATCTGTCAGCTAGCAAGTTTTGGTCAGCTCTAAGCTGCTGCTGCTTTTTCTTGAGGCTGCTTGCCGTGGCCATAAGCCTGCGTTTGAAACGCTCCTGTTCAGCGGGATCCTTAGGCACGACAAATTCATCGTCGTTGAGGCTTGCCTCATCTTCGGAGGGAGGCATATAATTATCGTCCTCCACCTCCCTCTCTGCCGCTCTATCATGAGGGCTGGCTTCTCCCTCCTCCTGTGCTGAATCCTGCTGGAGGGGGTTGTCTTCGGCGCTGTCTGGGGTGTTATTATCTCCCATGCCTGAATCACCGATTTTACTGTGGCGGGATTTAGAGGGGTTCCGCTGACGCCGGCGCTTGGGCTGCTTCTTGGAGGGGTCATCCTCCGTTGTTCCATCGCCGTTCCCATCTTTTGGGATGTCCACCATGTATATGTCGTATGATGAGGTGGCCCACCAGTGCCCAGTAGGCGCTGGTTCTTGGTCGTCTCAAAGATCGTCGTCCATACCGTCGATGTCATCGGAGTCGAAGTCGAGCATGTCGGTTAAATCATCGACAATGGCTACAAAGTGGGTGGTGGGTGGGTGTTGAATTTCTTCGTCGTCCGCATCCCAACCTTCCTGACCGTAGTCCGCCAGTGGCTCTCGATAAAGAGAGAGACTTTAGTGAATTCAGGATGTCGCCAAAGGGCGAGTCTTGAAAGATGTCCGACAGTGAACTCCATAACCGGGCGCCCAATCGGATTCGATTGGCGCGCCATGGAGGGTTCGGAGTCCGGAGAGGAGTCCGGCACCTTGGAGTCACGGTCTTCGCAAAGGACAGGGATGGAGTTCGGCTCAATCGCGGTAGAGATCGTAGCCCCCGAGGCGGTGTCCAACCACTCATCCTTGATCGACGGAGTCGGCTCCGAGCTAAGGGTCGGAGCGGATGCTGGTGCAGCCTCCAGGACACTGTTCGGCGGCAGAGCTAGATCGTGCCCATCGAGACAGTGCGACACGCTTGGCTATGGCTCGAATCCTTCGAAGATCAAATCTCCGCGGACATCGGCCGTATAGTTCAGGCTTCCAAATCTGACCTGATGGCCAGGGGCGTAGCTTTCAATCTGCTCCAGATGGCCTAGCGAATTGGTCCGCGGCGCAAAGCCGCTGAATACGAAGATCTGTCCGGGGAGAAAAATCTCACCCTGGACTGCGCTGCTGTTGATGATTGAAGGAGCCATCGGGCCTATAGGTGACGCATACGGAGGAACTCTCATTGAAAGCATCAATGTCGGTGTCAAAACCGGCGGATCTCGAGTACGGGGTCCCGAATCGTATGCCTAGGCGGATGGTAACAGGAGACAAGGGACATGATGTTTTTACCCAGGTTCGGGCCCTCTCGATGGAGGTAATACCCTACTCCTGATTGATTAATATTGATGATATGGGTAGTACAAGAGTAGATCTACCACGAGATCACAGAGGCTAAACCCTAGAAGCTAGCCTATGGTATGATTGTTGTTCGTCCTACGGACCAAAACCCTTCGGTTTATATAGACACCGGATAGGGTTAGGGTTACACAGAGTTAGTTACAATGGTAGGAGATCTACATATCCGTATCGCCAAGCTTGCCTTCAACGCCAAGGAAAGTCCCATCCGGACACGGGATGAAGTCTTCAATCTTGTATCTTCATAGTCCAGGAGTCCGGCCAACGGTGATAGTTTGGCTATCCGGACACCCCCTAATCCAGGACTCCCTCAACAACACCTATGGGATCACAAGAATCCCTACTACGGTCACCGGGCGAGGGGTCGTGAGAAGAGCGGATCAAATAGATAGCACACGGTTTCTTTATCCAGGTTTGGGCCGCGAGGATGCGTAAAACCCTACTCCTGCTTTGGTGGTTTGTTTATCTATGTTCTTGAACTAGCAATGGGGCGTGAGGAGCTCCAAAAAGCCGAATCCCCTCCTAGTCGCCTTGGGCCTCCTTTTATAGGGAAAGGGGTTGCCATAGTGGCACACAGGAGGTGGAAAGGGTACAGTAATGCAAGTTTATCCCTCGCATTACATGACAAGGCGCCTTTAATGCATCTTGCTTAGGTGTCCTTGCTTTATCGGGGACGGGGGAGAGCCCTGTCTCGTCCCTTGGCGCTCCCTTTAGTGTCGACACGCGCCCTGGCCAGCGATGCTCGTGGTGCCATCTAGGCAGGCAGGCAGCTGAGGTGGCGCAGTGGTGGGTCTCCATGAAGATCCGCTTGCCGCCACGCAGGTGCCTGCCCAACTAGTTGGGTCGGCAGCTGCATGCGAATGGTGGTGGAGGTTCGATTTGGCATGGGCCTGATGGTGGCCCTACGGTGTTCTTGGCAAGGGCCTTGCCGTAGCCCCGGCAAGGGTCTTGCCGCGGCGCCTGCTGTCATCCCCGGCAAGGCTCTTGCCGGGGGCCTTGTGGTCCTCCTTGGCTGGGATCCCTCCAAGGGTCGTCATCTTATATAGTGTGTATATGATCTTGAATGTCTTCACAAAGATCTGCATGCCACCACGGGGATGTCTCCCGAATCCTTGCCCCATGGGGGCAGTGGACTCAAGGGTGATTCGCTCCGTAGGTGTGGGGTGAGCTGCCACGGCAAGGGCCTTGCCGGGTTTGCTAAAACCGCCTCCCGGCAAGGATCTTGCCGGGGGTGTCCGCTTCGTCCCCTTTGCTCTTTGTGGTCTTGGTCTTGGCGTCGTTCTGCTCCTTTCGAGCTTTGGCCTTACCTTGGCTCACCTCCCTTGCCTTGCTCAGTGCGGTGGTGCCCGCGGCTCAGACTGCCCGTGCACATTTATAGGGGTACAAAAAGTGTACCCCCCTTTTTGTACACCGACAATGGTACAACCTCAAGAACACGAGAGAGAGAGAGAGAGAGAGAGAGATCAAACACATAGCTACTGGTACATACCCTCAGCCCCGAGGGTGAACTACTCCCTCCTCATCATGGAGAGCGCCGGGATGATGAAGATGGCCATGGAAGAAGGATTCCCCCCTCCGGCAGGGTGCCGGAACGGGTATAGATTGGTTTTTGGTGGCTACAGAGGCTTGCGGGGGTGGAACTCCCGATCTAGGTTATGTTCTGGGGGTTTCTGTATATATAAGAGGTTTTGGCGTCGAGAACAAGTTAGGGGGGTCTCCGGGCTGTCCACGAGGTAGGGGGTGCATCCAGGGGGGTGGGCGCGCCTGCCACCCTCCTGGGCAGCCCGGTACTCTTCTGGCCCAACTCTTTTACTCCATGGCCTTCTTCTGGTCCAAAAATAAGCTCCGTCAAGTTTCAGGTCAAATTGGACCCCGTTTGGTTTTCCTTTTCTGCCATACTCAAAAACAAGGAAAAAACAGAAACTGACACTGGGCTCTAGGTTAATAAGTTAGTCCCAAAAATCATATAAAATAGTATATAAATGCATATAAAACATCCTAGATGGATAATATAATAGCATGGAACAATAAAAAATTATAGATACATTGGAGACGTATCAGTGCCTCACCGTTGCTGCTCCAACTTTGCCACCGTCCACCACACCGGAGCTATTCCCGCTATGTCGTCCTTCGCCGCCTCGGATCTACTTCCCCTCCTCCGACAGACGGCCACCGCAACAAAGTCAACAATTTGGCCATGGGTTAACAAGGAATAAACTGTCTAGGTGATGCCTGTCTCTGAAAAATAGCTAGTCAGGTCCTGTTGGAAATTAATCTGAATAACTAAAATCAATTAAACAATCAGTCTATGACAGGTGTGGCCCCTGGACAGTTTGACTAGTCAGCTGCTGACTAAGAGTCAACTAGACCCGACTATCAGCCTCACGCAGCTCCTGGCTGCGTACACTTCTAGGTGTATCTAGCAATTTAGCTGTTTAATATTTCCAGTTAGTTTAAATTCTAAAAATCAATACAACTTCGGAAATTCATAGAACATAAACGGTAACTTAGATGAAAATGATTTGTATATGGAATTTGCTCAGAAAAATATAACGAATCCGAATATGACATCCACATACCTGCCACACCCCTTTAACATAATGAAAATCAACATTTTTCCCCTGGATCAATATACCAAAAAATACTTGGAGCTGGGAAATATTACCAAATGTTTTCCCTCTTATTTTAAAATGCTTAGAATTGCATTAGGTCACATCAACACCACATTTTTCAATGGCATGCATTGTGTTGCATTTGGTTGCTCCATTATTTATCTGTTTCCCCCTCTCATCTATTCTTTGGGTAGAGCCCGAAACTGCCGGTGAGCCCCAGTATGACTACGTCGACGACGACCCTTCCTTCTCAATAGAGCTTCCAGGAAAGCAAAACCCCCTGATCATCCATATATCGTCCATTCTTTCTCTCTTATTATTGCATTAGATTTTGCTACTGTTGTTGTTCTGGTAGCTCCTATTATGATGCATATCCTATTTTTGATAACCTACTATTAATACTTTATTTGTTATCCTATCTTCTTAGAATAAATAAGTTGGTATACCATCAGTGACCTGATGAGGACATCAATAACATTGTTACACCCACAACCCCTCTTTCTATACATACTGGACAAATTACTAGAGCTCACGCACGCCAATTAAATTACCAGGTACTTTTGTTTCTTGGTAATGATTCTAATGTTCATGAGAATATCATGATGCCTAAATTGGATACATTTTTCTTGCTTACAAATGAAGGGCCTAGCTTGGACAACAAGGATGAACATTGGAGCAAGATCAAGCATGGAGATGATGGCATGCACAAGGGTAACAAGAATGGAGTTACAAATGATGATTTCAGGACTTTGAAGCCACCATAATGAGTGCATGAAGCCTTGGACAAAATATACAAGATGTCACTTCATAAATTTAGTCCAGAAGCTATTATAGGTGCTGCGTCACCTTATTATTGGGCCAGGCCCATATGTAATTTTGAAATACTTGAGTATAGGCTGTTTTCAGAGTCCGTATGTGTGGGGAAACAAGAGTTAGGGTTGGTTTCAGACCCCTCCTCTAAGAGCCACAAAATCCCCCCCTCTTCCTCCATATATACAACCCTTAGGGCACCGTTTAGACTTTGGTTTTTTTTAGATTAAAGTTTGCCATAGCTGCAACTTCGTCTACTTCGTTTATGTTCAATGACTAGACCAAGATGTCATAGAACCCCACCTTGATCAATAAAGATTTCATCTTATATCCACAATATATAGATTGCAATCTTAGTTTCTTGCTTGTTCTTCATTTGCTTGTAGGAAATAGACCTTCGTGGTTAGGTTGATCGTGCTCCGGCGTGGTCAATAACCTCTCAGAGTTGGTTTAGCGATTGCTAAGGCGCGACGTCCTCGCACGTTCGCAGTCGGATCTTCAAAGTCTACTCCTCCAAAACGATAAACACCTTCTCATCAAAAGACGAGACACCTTTGCCTCTATCAAGTGGTATCATATTTCTAGGTTGCTCGGTGAGATTTTGCAATTTTTCATAGTTTAGATCGAGTCTGTTCATCATACCTACAGTCCACGAAAAAAAGCCAAAAAAATTAGGGTTAGTTCATCATATCCGAACCAATCTGAGCCTTTGCATATTTTTTTTAGGGTTTTTGCTTTGTCGAATCTGCGGTTGCATCATCGTGTCGAGTGCTGGTCTTAGTGTCTAGTCTTTTAGAGTTTCAAGTTTTGGTCAGAAGTTGCCATGCCGCCGCCGCACCATGATCATCGGCCCTGCCATATACCACCACCGCGTATCCGCCACCTCTCTAAGTCCATATACTAGCACCGATCCGAGTTCACATACCACCACCGATCCGAGTCCATATACCACCACCGATCTGAGTACATATACCACCACCAATTAAGTCATATACCACCACTGATCCGAGTTCTATTCATATTAGATTTTTCGTGATCCATCTATTTTCCGATTTGTGTTTCCTTGCCTGAGTAGGTTTTGGAAAAAAAAAGTATGGAGACCCACGGGCAGTTTTCAGGCCAAAATTTCAGCAGGTGAAAATATTTTTTATCTATCCTATTTTTCGGCTTTTCTGTGTTTTTTGAGACACATGCCATCATACTAATTTTGAATCGCACTTTTTGGTCATCGCTGCCCTAATTTCCAAAAAAATAGTCAAAAAATTCTGTGCTTATCCTGTTATTTTGACTTGGGAAGAGTTTTGAGACACTAGCCGTTATAGTGATTTTCAGCAAAAAAGGAGCGCAAAAAAAGAGCGAAAAAATTTCAGAGTGTGCTTTTCCTTTGTTTTCATGCAGTGCCGTGTTTTTGTTAGTGTTCTAGGCTTGCGCCTCTAGCACGGTCTAGCCTAGGACCAGCACAGTACCGTCGTTGAGCGTTTATTCAACTTTGCATCTCTGAATTGCTTATTGCTGACATTTTTGCCACCATATCATAAGCCTTCCCAGCTCCACATACATCTACATCATGCGTTTGACACCACCTGGCAATCGCTCTGTCCAAGCTTTGAGAGTTCCGACTACAACGGTTGCCGATCACCACCTGCTGCTGGGTAAGAACTGGTAAGAATTTGAGATTTACTTGACGGATTTGTGACACCCCACCACCACCACTTTCTAGTAGTCTATGGGATCATATTCTTGTTAGTTTTCTATTGCTGCTAACCCTAGCAGAACCACAAGCCGATGAGATTGACTATGAGAACTTTACGAAGAAGGAGCTTCATGATAAATTTCAGCAAATGTTGGGTCAACAGGTGGAAGACATGATGCCCAGCTTTGGGAAGACACCGGAGAGGATTGATGACATTGAGAAGACAATTGACACCAAGTTGGACACCATGTTCGATGAAGTACTCGCGCGTCTACCACAACCACCACCTGCATCTGATGCACCATTGCAACAACATAGACAACCACCACTTTGCAATCCAGCAGGGCGAGTGCAGCGTGTTCCTCTTGAGCCAGGACAAACCTCTGGTGCCGCTGCTACTACTATTGATGCTTCTATAGCTCCTTCTGCTACTGTAGCAGAGGAGGACTATTATGAGGATGAGGTTGATCAAAATAGGAACTACGTGCAACCACCAGCACCACCACCATCAGGTCATCCTCATGCATATAATCGCAACAGTAGGGCTGCTACACCACCACCTCAGGTACGAGATCATGACCATATTACTAAAGTGAAATTGAATATTCCACCATTTGAGGGTAGATATGTTCCTGATATATATGTTACTTGGGAGTTAGAAACTCAACAACATTTTACATGTTTACAATATCCCGAGGAGAGACGTGTTGCTGTTGCTATTTGTGCTTCCACTAGATTTGTATGTCTATGGTGGTCTGAACGTTGTAGATTATATCCTATTTCATCTACTTGGGCAGCTTTGAAAACTACTATGCATACTCGTTGGGTTCCACCATATTATCAACGTGAATTACTTCAAAAATTCCAACGTTTAAGACAAGGAAAAATTCTGCAGTAGAATATTATTAGGAATTACAAACTGGCATGATTAGATGTGGTATTGTTGAGGATAATGAAGCTATGCTTGCACGTTTTGTGGGTGGATGAAATAGAGATATTCAGACAATTCTAGAGTATAAGGAGTATAATAATATCACTTGTTTATTCCATCTTGCTTGCAAAGCTGAACGTGAAGTGCATGATCGACAAGCATTGGCACGAACTAATTTTTCCGCAGGTCGATCTTGATCACGGACACCACATACATCCTCTACTTCCACACGTCCTACTGCAGCAGCACTGACTTCAGCCTCCAACTCCAATCGAGATACAAGAAAACAGGCACCACCACCACCACCTTCCAGGAGAACACCTTCCGGTCCTGTACAGAGCTCTTCTTCATCAATGGCATCAACAGGGCTAACAGATGAGGTTATATGCCATCATTGCAAGGGTGAGGTCACTATGCGAACAAATTTCCATCTCCTCGTGTGATGATTGTTACTGAGGATGGTGGGTATGAGTCCACTAGTGACTATGATGAGGAAACTTGGGCTCTTCTTGAAAGTGAAGAACACGGTGAAAATGATCGAACATGAGATGTGATACATGGCTGCTGAAGATGCTAACAGGTATGAGAGTTTAGTTGCTCAACGTGTTTTGAGTGTGCATGTAACACAAGCTGAGCAAAATCAGAGGCATAATTTGTTCCATACAAAGGGAGTTGTGAAGGAACGTTCTGTCCACGCCATCATTGATGGAGGGAGTTGCAACAACTTGGCTAGCATGGAGATGGTGGAGAAGCTGTCTCTCACCATAAGAGCCTGTCGCAGGAAACCGCGGCCACCTATGGGACCAAGAGGCCCCTTGATGGTTCAGAAGGGGGACGTCGTGTTGCACAAAGAGCAGATGAGCGTGGGGCAGCACGGCAGAGATCACGCAGGCATTTTTACCCAGGTTCAGGCCACCATGAGGCGTAAAACCCTACTCCTGCTTTGGTGGATTGATGGTAGAAAGGTGGTGGTGGAGCCTAGTACACTCGCCCAATAGGGGTTGCCTTAGGGCGGCAGCGGCTACACGCGTATGGGGGTGTGAGTTGTCCAACCTCCCAACCCTTTCTACGGTTGCCATGGGCCTCCTTTTATAGATCAAGGGGTTACCACAATGGCAAAGTAGTCATTACACACTGATAAGATAGAGAACAGTGCTATCATACCTAACTCTACGGGCTGACAGGGCGCATTAAATGCACCGCTCAACGTCACATCGTTGGTTGCCCGGCAAGGCTTGCCGGGCTATCTTTCCAGCTCCACACCTGGTCGCTTGACACGTCGCAGGACGAGTGTCATCTGTGGGTTTTTCCTGTAGGGAGATGCTAGCATGTGGCGAACGGCTACCACTTAGTCACTATGCGGCTTGACACCGCACTGATCAACGACGTGAGTCGTGGTGGGGTGGTTGGTGAGGTGGTTTTGCCTTCGTGTGTCCCAGCAGGTCCTGCCGGGACGTTTTGGACATCTTCTTCCGGGGGTGGCCTCGCCCCTTGCCGAGCTCGCCTGCCCGACAAAGGAGGCCCTTCTCCTGATAGTATCTTACTTCTCTGGCATGGTCTTGGTCCCTCTAATCTGCATGTTAGTCCTTTGAATCTCTTGATCCCTTGTACTCTGACTTGGGTTGGTGCTTCAATCTCGTCCCCATGCCTGTGCATAGTCTGGGCAACAGACCCAGGGCTTGTTGCACCGACAGAAGCCCCCGGGCCTGCCCCAACGTGCTGCTGAGCGTCGTCGGGGTAGGGCCAAATAAGTGCACAGGCGGGGTTTCTAAAGAGGCTGGTCTCTTGAGGTCTGCTTTTCTTCTTCATTAGCCTTGATTCTGGGCTAGTTTCCGGTTTCTCCGCACGTCGTGTGCAGTGATGTGGAAGAACTTTGATCGTGGCCTACTGATTCTCCTCGCCCCATGATCACGGGGTAGAAACTAGCATCCCACTTGCCTCCCGTTTCGCACGCACCTGCCACGTGTTCTGCATGCATTGGGTGTGGTAGGTGGTGGATGCGGAGGGCACGCGGAGGAGTGCCATGGCCGAAAACAAAGCACTGATGGTTGGAGCAGAGGGTTGGCCTTGATTCTCAGAGCCATAGAGGGTGAAGGGAGGCTGTATTGGAGGAGTGGGGCGGCCATTTCCTGTATGCGGAACCAGCACCCTACCTCGCCCCCCTATAAAAAGGGGTGGGGCGATGCCTCTCTGTACACACTTCTTCTTATTCTTCTTCTCCACAACCTTTCCCTTCTAGCCATGGTGAGAGGGCGAGGGTGCGGTGGTGTCCCAGTGGCGGCGATGAGGGATTCTACTCGATAGCGCATCCCTCCTCCTCCGGATCCTATGGTGGCGGAACCCACCGAAAGTAGAGGAGGAATGGGACGACGTCGAGGTCGCCCTGGTGCTCGAGGAGGAGGAGGGCGGAGCGGCACCTTGGTTGCGCTCCCACCAGCGGCTCCTCCCCCGATGGAAGGCCATGTCGGGGACCAACCTCGGGAGTTCATCATCAGGCTGTACAAGCCCTTGTGTGGTCATCTTCACCTCCCAACTCCCTTCGCACGGGAGATGGAGCTCGAACAACCACGCGCTCTGAGGTTGCACATGAGGGGTTGTGGGAACGGCAGCATGTGGGTCGATGTCGACTTCCCTGCCCCTCACGTCATGTACCTCCGCTGTGGCTAGAAAACTTTCGCCCGTGCCCACTACTTCGCGGAGGGTCACGTTCTCCAGTTCAAATTAATGGAGAGCGGCCTGCTCTCCGTCAAGATCTTTGGGCGCTCGGGAGGTCGCTTAGGGTGATGCACGGAGAGCTCGACCGACGATGAAAGCTCCTCCCCGAGCGGAAGCGACAGAGGACAGTGACAGCAATGACGACGGTAGTGGGTGGGAGAGCGACGACTCTGACTCTGGATGATCATCGTCCGCATCATCCCCATTCGGCAGCAGCACCATCATCTGCATCCGCATCTCCTTCCCGATAGTGCGATTTGCCGGGGAGTTGGATGCAGAGGTGGGGATGGTGCCCGTGGGCTCCTCCAGCAGTCTTCAAGCTAGACACCGGCAGGCTTCCTCTCGGGCTGCAGCTCCGTTAGCCCTGCCGTGACCTGCAGGCCCTGGTGGCGGTGGTCGACGGGTTGCCTCCGCCGTGCTCTCCATCAACGCATTTCCGCAGTGCTCCCGTTCCCGTCGGGCTACCTCTCCTAGAGCCCTAGGGGGCGGGCTGGGCTCCTGCCTAGGCGCTCCTTTTTCCCTCCTCACTTCGACGGCCGTGCCTAGGAGGAGAGGGATAAGAAAGGGCATTACGGGCACTTATCTATTTTCAATCTTAAATTATAGGCATTTGCCAAATTTTAATTCAAATAATGTAATCTCTCGAGTCCATGTTTGTGTTTTGTAATGCTTGTACTTGTATTAGCATGTTAATGAACAAGATGAACCTTGCCGGGAACCCGTGCATGTGTATGTCCATGCAGAGGTGAGATGCCTCTTTAACGTAAATAAACAGATTGTCCCCGACAGGCTATCCTGCCGGCACCCATTTTTGTCTGCCGGAGAGTCGCGTCTACCGGGTAACAGACAAAGAGGGTCAGCCCCCTACCAACTTCTTTTTACCAAAGGCCACTGCGACCATCCTGACTCAAGCAACGTTTGAGTCAAGGATGGGAGCACCTAGGTCTCAAAAGAGTGGCGAGGCTTTCATATGCACAAGTTATAGCTTATAGAACACTAACGGACAGGAGGTAGAACTTATCTGTTTGGATTGCCGGGGATCGCAGTGCAGGGCAATCTTCTCAACTCCTTGTCAAAGCCAAGTTCACGGCAGGAACCTACAGCTTCATGCAGATGAGAACGAATGCAGGATGTGATCCTATCTATATGCATATGCAAATGCTCATGAAATGCTTATGCAGTGATCTTGGAATGCTCATGCATGCATGCAATCTTGGTCGGGGGCCCCCCATAGTGCTTCTTTATTTTCTTCTGCACAGTGTCATCGCCCTAGCTTTGTACAAGGGGTTACTTGTAGCTGAGGCAAGGCCTGTACAAAAGGGTGGCTGCCGGGCAGGGCCCGACAGCCGTGCCTTATGGGTAGGACTTGTGGAGATGCTCAATATTACATGAGTTTTGCAATTGAATGCCATCTCCGGTCTCCAGACGAACTGCGCCAGGTCTGGTGACTCGTACTACCCGGTAAGGGCCTTCCCACTTTGGTGACAACTTGTTTGTACCCTTGGCAGACTGAACGCGCCTAAGGACAAGGTCACCTTCCTGAAAACACCAGGTGTGAACCCTGCGGCTCTGATAGCGACGCGGGGCTTGGTGATAGCGTGCAGCACGTGTAGCAGCCCGAAGACGGTTCTCCTCAAGTAGCGCAGCGTCGTCACGCCGATGTTGATCTTGCGCTACTTCATCGTAGGAAAGCACTCGAGGCGACCCGTAAATGAGTTCTATGGAGATATGTGATTCGGTCCCGTAGACCAGGGAGAAGGGAGTCTGCCCGGTAGCTCGGTTTGGTGTCGTTCTGAGGGACCAGAGAACTATCAGCAGCTCCTCGATCCACCGCCTGTCATGCTTCTGCAGCATATCAAAAGTTCTTGTCTTGAGTCCATGCAGCATTTCAGCGTTCGCCCTCTCAGCTTGTCCATTGCTCCGGGGGTGTGCCACCGAGGAAAATGAGATCTTGCATCCGAGGGCATGAACATATTGCATGAATGTGTGGCTCATGAACTGGGTGCCGTTGTCGGTAATGATCCTTGTCAGAACTCCAAAACAGCACACCAATTCTTTCAAGAACTTGATAGCTGACTGAGCAGTCACCTTTCTCACGGCGGTCACTTCCGTCCGCTTTGTAAACTTGTCGATAGCAACAAACAAGAATTCAAAGCCCCCGATTGCTCGGGGGAAGGGGCCAAGGATATCGAGCCCCCAAACTGAAAATGGCCATGATAGAGGTATTGTTTGAAGAGCTTGGGCAGGCAGGTGGGTTTTCTTGGAATGGAACTGTCAGGCTTCACATTTGGTGGCTAGCTCGACCGCATCTTGGAGGGCATGTGGGCCTATAGAATCCTTGCCAGAATGCTTTCCCAACTAATGCCCTTGATCCAATGTGGGAGCCGCACATGCCCTTGTGTATCTCAGCCAGCAGTTCCTTTCCTTCTTCCAGCAGACACACTTCACTTTCACACCGTTGGGCCTCCTTCTATATAGAGTGTCATCGACTGATACATACCGGCCCTTCGTGCTACTTTTTCAGCTTCATCTTGGTTGCCGGGAAGCTCTCCGGTTTGGAGGAAGTGGACAATGTGCCTTGCCCAAGTTGGAGCATGGGGCTCGGCAACGAGGACTAGCGGCACCTCCTCTACTGCGGGAGCACATGCCTCGTTTACAGGGTCCATGGGCCCCGCTTGAGGGTGTGGTCTGGCAAGCTGTGCGGAGTTGTTTCCGGTAGGGTCACTGCCAGTAGCGGACGGCTCTACCGGGAGAGGCTTACCGGAGTCCAACTTTCTCCTTTTCTGGCCACTGTTGTTGGGGATACGGAGGGCTGAGTGAGATGGAGAACAAAAGTCCCTGGTTCCAAAGGAAGCTTCTGCGCAGCACAGTTTGACAGATGATCAGTTATGCTGTTTTTCGCACGGGGTACGTGCTTTGTTTGCAACCCGTCAAAGCGCTCTTCCAACCTCCTCACTTCCTCGACGTATGCCTCCATCAATGGACTTTGGTAATCCTTGTTGACTTGTCTCACTATAAGTTGTGAATCTCCTCGAATGATCAGCTTCTTAATTCCCAATTCAGCCGCAGTCCTGAGCTCGGCAAGGAGCCCTTCATACTCAGCTGTATTGTTGGTTGTTTCCTCTCGGGCAAAATGCATTTGGATGACGTACTTCAAGTGCTCCCTAGAGGGGGCGACAAGAAGCACGCTAGCTCCTGCACCTTGTAGGAAAAAAGCACCATCAAAATACATAATCCATTCTTAGGGCGATCCCTTGTCGGGGATAACTGTTTCTGTCACTTCCTCATCAAGGGTTGGCGTCCATTCCGCAATAAACTCTGCCAATGCCCTACTCTAGATAGTTGATGTGCTCTCAAACTTCAAACCAAAACTGGATAATTCCAAAGCCCACTCCACTATTCTGCCGGTAGCTCAGGGTTTTGGAGTATCCTTTGCAACAGGAAACAAGTGACAACCATGATCTCATGGGCTTGGAAGTAGTGGCGCAGTTTCCTTGAGGCCATGATGAGACCAAAGATCAACTTTTGCATGCCAGAGTACCTCGATCTAGCCCCCTGTAACAAGGAGCTGGCGAAGTACACTGGGCGCTGCACCACTTTCTTCCTTGCCACGTCCTTGGGATTGCTCTCGTTGTCGTGCTCATTGCTGCCCTGATCTTTCTCTGACTCTGTCGGTGCCTATTCACTCTCTGTCTCATCCACTTCTTGCTGCGCTACCAAGGCTGCACTGACCTTCCGCTAAGTACGGCAGCAACGCCTCCTAGGGTTTGGGAGCAACCAAGGTAGGCACAGAGGACAAGTAGGCCTTCAACTCTCGCAAAGCTACATCTGCTTCTGGTGTCCACTTCATAGGCCCTGCCTTCTTCAAAATTTTGAAGAACGACAGGGCGCGCTCGGCAGACATGGAAATGAACCTGCTTAGCGCAGCAATGCATCCTGTCAGACGCCTCACATCCTTAACTGTTCTTGGCGCTTGGATCTGCTCGATAGATTTGATCTTGTCAGGTTTGGCTTCAATCCCACGATGGGATACGAAGAACCCAAGCAACTTGCCGGAGGGAACACCAAATAAACACTTCTCCGGGTTGAGCTTCAAATTGATCTTACACAGATTAGCAAATGTCTCCTCCAAATCTTGAATAAGGGTGGCCTTATCCTTGGTCTTGAACACAATATCGTCCATATAAGCTTCTATGTTTCTGTGTAGCTGTGGCTTAAAACCAATCTGGACTGCCCTTGCAAAGGTAGACCCGGCACTCTTTAATCCAAATGGCATGCGGAAAAAACAGTACGTACCACATGGAGTGATGAATGACATCTTCTCTTCATATTCCTTGGACATGAAGAATTGGTGATACCCAGAGTATGAATCCAGAAAGGAGAGCAAATCACAACCTGAACTGGAATCCACAATCTGATCGATGCGCGGCAAGGGAAATGGGTCTTTCAGGCAAGCCTTGTTGAGATCTATGAACTCTATGCAAAGCCTCCACTTCCCGTTAGCCTTCTGGACTACCACTGGATTTGCCAAACCACGTGGGATGCAGCACTCCTCTGACCAAACCAGCTGCCTCAAGTTTCTTGATCTCTTCCAGAATGAACTGCTGCCTCTCCAAGGCCTGCTTCCGGACTTTCTGCTTGACAGGTCGGGCATGTGGGCAGATAGCAAGGTGGTGCTCGATTACCTCCCTGGGAACACCCGAGATATTAGATGGTTACCAGGTAAACACATTGATATTCGCCCGCATGAAGGAAACGAGTGCGCGTTCCTTTTTGTCATTGACGGTGGAGCTGATGGTGAAAGTACCATCAACACCAGCCAGCCCTGTCGGTACCTTCTTCACTTAGGGTGGAGCGACCTTGGATCTCTTGCTGTTGGAACACTCCTGCACGTCGTCAATAGGTGTCGTGCACTCGGTGGGGGCACGCTTCCTGGACTCTTTGCCGGAGTCCCTACAATCCCTCTTCTTTCCTTTGCTTTCCTTAGAGGGAACCGCTTCTGCCGCTGCCTCTGCCGCGACCACGTCCCGGTAGATCTTGTCAACAAAAATGATTGCATCCTTCTCATCTGATGGGATGGTGATGACTCCCACTGGCCCAGGCATTTTCAAGGTGTTGAAGGCATAATGGGATGCCGCCATGAACTTAGCCAGGGCCGAGCGTCCAAGAATCCCATTGTACGACAGGGGGAGATCAACCACATCAAACACAATCCTTTCAGTCTGGTAGTTCAGTTCTCCCCCAAAACGTTACCGACTGTGATCTTTTCCTTAGGATGGCTCCTGCCAGGATTAACCCCTTGAAACGTGCCGGTAACCTTTAGCTCTTCCTCTGCTATCTAAAGCTTGCTGATAACTGCTGGGGAAATCAGATTCAACCCGGCCCCACCGTCCACCAGCATCTTTGTGACCTTAAGGTTGCGAATTGCTGGGGAGACCAACAATGGAAAACACCCTACCGCAGTGGTACGACTAGGATGATCCTCCTCGTCAAAGACAATGGGCGTACGGGACCATTTGAGCGGCTTCCAGGCCTCTGCTGCTGGTTCCACGGCATTGACTTCTCACAACAACCGCTTGAGTTGACGGTGAAAGGTGTGCAGAGATGCACCCCCGTCAATGCACAGGGCGTCAGTGGCCTTCTGAAACTCCTTCTCACTAGTTTCCTCTTCATCCGCTCCATAACTCTCATCATCACAGGCTTCCTTCTCTCAACCTCTGGTGGGCTTTCCTTGGTTCCGAAAGGGTTTTCCGGGGCGATTTACTTCATCACCCCGGCCCTTACTGCCAGCAACATTCTGACCCTTTTCCTTATCACGCTTCTCATACTCTTCTCTTTGTCTCTTGACAAGCTGCTCAACCTGATAACACTCTTGAAGGTCATGGCCCTTGGTCCGATGAATCTTGCAGTACGGCCCGTCACCTTTCCCGGCTTTCTCAGGAGAAACGGCTTCCCGGCAGTCAGTGCACACGGCAACTTCCTAGTCGGGGCCCTCAGCTTTCGTCTTCTTGCTGGTACCTGGCATACTCGATCCTCCAACAGTCATCACTACCTTATCCCTCCGCTTCTTAATGCGTTTCTTGCTCTTCTTCGGACTGGTTGATTCATCATCATCCTTTGAATCAACATTCGTGCAATCTTCCTCTCCGGGAAACTTCCTTCCCTCCACCATCCGAGCACACTTATCCACCAATGTGTACAGCTCCTTCATAGTCTTGGGCAACCGTACGTTCATCTTGGAACAGATCCGGCGGTTGCACATATTGAACTGGAAGGCAACTATTAGCCTGCCGGATCGATATTTGGGATGTTTCTATGAACTTTGCTGAATCTCTGTAAATACTTACGGAGGGTTTCTCCTTACTTCTGTTGGAGAAGCTGCAAGTCGCTGGGCCTGCCGGGTTCCTGATGACCGCCCGTGAAGGCGCCAATGAACTCATGGCCCAGGTCAGCCCATGACGAAATGGAGTTCTCCGGTAGGTGCATCAGCTAAGACCTCACATTGGACTTGAGAGCCAAAGGGAAGTAGTTGGCAAACAACTTCTCATCTCTTCCCCTGGCAGCCTGAACAGCGATGGTGTAGATACTCAGGAATTCTACCGGGTTCAGCCTCCCATCATACTTCTCAGGTATCTCCGGCTTGAACATGCGAACCGATGGCCAGCGGACTTGCCGCACCTCACGAGTAAAGGTAGGGCAGCAAACCTCGAAAGTTAGGCACCCGCCAATACTGAGCGCAGGCTTGTCAACGTAGGGGCCGTCGCACCTATCGGTCCGATGAAGGTCGTCGTGGCGTTGCTCGACAATGACGCGCGTGTCTCCTCTCCGCCCATCCTCCGGGCTCGCTTGCTATTCGACGCGCCGAGGGTCAAGAGGCCATCGAGACTATCGGCGCTCGGGAACGGGGTCCCCAGAACTTGCCTGCTCGGCCCACGGGCGTGGCTTCCCGCGTAGTCTGTGACGCCCGTCTTCATCAACAAGGCGTTCAAGACCCTCGCGAGGGGCCAAGCCTTGCGAAGCGGGCGACACAAGACCTCCTCAGGAGCGGCCTCACCAAGTTGGCTCGCGAGGAGCGGAGAGATCAAGGCAGGGAAAACCTCGCGACGTTCTCGTGACGTGAGCCATGATGATCAAGATCAGGCGGGCTCTAGGCGGGCGCCAGCGCGTGCAGCGTCCTTGTTTCCTCTTTGGTGCTAAGGGGGCAAGCGCAAGCGCGGAGTACTGAGGCATCAAGCAAATGTTTCTATATCAGTGCTACGAGACCAATGTCGGTGTCAAAACCGGTGGATCTCGGGTAGGGGGTCCCGAACTGTGTGTCTAAGGCGGATGGTAACAGGAGGCGGGGGACACGATGTTTACCAGGTTCGGCCCTCTCGATGGAGGTAATACCCTACTTCCTGCTTGATTGATCTTGATGATATGAGTATTACAAGAGTTGATCTACCACGAGACCATAGAGGCTAAACCCTAGAAGCTAGCCTATGATTATGATTGTTGTTGTCCTACGGACTAAACCCTCCGGTTTATATAGACACTGGAGGGGGCTAGGGTTACATAGAGTCGGTTACAAGGGAGGATATCTACATATCCGAATTGCCAAGCTTGCCTTCCATGCAAAGGAGAGTCCCATCCGGACACGGGACGAAGTCTTCAATCTTGTATCTTCATAGTCCAATAGTCCGGCCAAAGTATATAGTCTGGCAGTCTGATGACCCCCTAATCCAGGACCCCCTTAGTAGCCCCTGAACTAGGCTTCAATGAAGATGAGTCCGGCGCACAAATTGTCTTCGGCATTGCAAGGCGGGTTCTTCCTCTGAATTCTCCATAGAAGATTTTGAACACAAGGATCGTGTCCGGCTCTGCAAAAAAAATTCCACATACCACCGTAGAGAGTATAATATTTCCACAAATCTAATCTGCTGACAACGTGACATCACGCCGTGGTTCGATCATTATTCGAACCATTTTTCTCAACCAACTACTGCACAGATGCAATGCGGTTTTCTTGGCACGTCTTGTCGAAGCAGAGATCGTGTCCCCTTATCAAAGGATTCTCATGAATACGGGTGTGGGTAACCCAACCGCGCCATTAATCACGGCACTTGGGGAACAAGGGATTTTACTATACGGTGAGGAGGCGCACAGTTTCCTCCGCCCTTATAAAGGGACAAGGACTTCTCTTCTTCACCCACGCCTTTTTCTTCCCTGCCCATCCGTTCTCGCGCACTCGAGCTCCAGCGCCCAAGTTCGCATTTTCTCCGCAAAACCACTCCAAACATGTCCAGAGCGGGAGGCAAGTGGATGGTCTCCTCCGTTACGGAGGGGGACATTACGAAGCTCTGGGAAGTCGGATACTTAGCCGCAGATATCGCGCACCTGCTCCCAGACGTGGGGTAGATCGTCCCTACTCTAGAACCTCACGAGAGGGTCGTATTCCTTACCCACTTCGTCTGCGGACTGGGATTTCCCCTCCACCCATTCGTCTGCGGGCTCATGTTTTACTATGGGCTAGATTTCCATGATCTCGCCCCAATTTCATCCTCAACATATCGGCGTTTATCGTCATGTGCGAGGACTTCCTTCGCATCAAGCCCCACTTTGGCCTATGGCTGAAGACCTTCAATGTGAAACCAAAGGTGGTGGTCGGACAGCAGGCGGAGTGCGGAGGCGCCATGGTGGGCAGAATGCCCAACGTCACCTGGCTCGAAGGCTCCTATGTGGAGACCGTGAAGGGGTGGCAATCGGGGTGGTTCTACATCACCAAGCCGCGCGACACCAACTGGGGCGGCCCCCGAATTTCGATCCGGCAACCCCATGCGGCTCACCTCCTGGAAAGAGAAGGCCTTTCATGGGGTTCATCGACGGAGCTGGCCGGACTACAAAAATGTGTCAAGAATATGATAAGCAAGAAAATCAAGCTTGTCAACGTGGTCCAGGTCATGCTCTTCCGCCGAATCCTCCCGTGTCAAAGACGGGCATTCAATATGTGGGAGTTTGACCCGGCCAAGCACCATATGCTGGGAGAGCTCTTCGACATGATGGACAAGGACGTCTGGAAGGTGTTGTTTAAGGGTGCCGAGGTACCTCCTCCTCTTAACGAGGATCGCGGACTCAGCGCAAAGCACCCTACCAATCTGGTAAGTCTTTTATATCTCATAAGATGTTTCTTGCCCCAGTATAATCATGCGAGGGATCTAAGCCTCCACGCCGTTTAACAGGACTGGGTCGCGACAGCGGAGCAGATCGATTGTCCGGCCCCTCTGCCCGAAGATCCATCAGATGCTCTCTTAACGGAGATGCTGGTTCCAGCGCCTTATGAGGCGCCGGAGAAGAAGGCCAAGAAGAAGGCCACGGGGACCAGGAAAGTTCTCCGGCACAAGGTCATATAGGAATCATTGTCCGATAACACCGAGGCGCCCTCCTCCCACGAAAACGAGGAGGAGGAAGAGGAAAGTTCTCTCCCCCTAGCCGCGGGAGACAAGAAGAGGAAGGCCGCCCCATCTGGGGAGGCCGAAGGGTCCAAGAAGGGAAGGACTCTCCTTTCGGACTGCTCCACAACGGCCGCTTTCAGCGAGGAGGAGTGGTTACCCAGGGACAAGCCCCTGGCAAAGTCGTGAGTATCCAGATACCATAATAGTTCTTGGTATGTTTTATTCTATTGCTTCTTACCATGCCGAACATGATCATGCAGTCCATACAGAGCCCATATCGATGTATCCTCTTCGGATGATTCTTTGGGCCCGTCGGATATGAACAGCAATTCACTCCCGACGGCCTCCTCCCCCTTACCTACGGACGACATCGAGGTGTTGTCCCAAAGGGCACTAAACCAAGGGGAGACAGTTCCGGAGGTGCCCCAAGGTGACATCCCAGATGCTGGGCGCACAAGGGGCAAGACTCCCATGGGCTCTAATGCCGGGGGCAGCAAGTCTAGCCCCCATCCGAATACTGCGCCGGAACCTCCAGTGGTTCCGGATTCTGTCAGGCGACCCCTCGCAAAGGGGGGCAAGCCGTCTGTGCCGACAGCCTCTGTCCATCCAAAGGCGTCGCACAACTTGCTGGAAGCGCTTCGCGGCGCTTCCATTGATGAAGAGCACTGCACTCTCATGAGTGCGATGGTCAAGAAGGTTCAGTCCGTAAAAAGCGGACTCACTGAAGCCTGTGCCAGCCTCCTAACAGGCTTTGAGGTAAGTAATCAAATTATAAGAAAATACTACAGCATAGACAGTAGCCCCTGATGCTCTGTTAGGCATTCGGAAAGAAAGGCCGAACAAAGGATCAAATAATAATCACAGGAGTCTAATCAGAATTTGTCTATGTGAATAAGCAAGCTTCGCTGCTGGCCACTGCCGCTCGCACGGCGGAGGTCTCCGCACTAAAGCGGGACCTTGAGCGGTCCAAGGAAGAGCTCGGCCTTACCAAAAGACAGCTCGAAGAGAACAAAGGTAAGTTATACCCCGTCTGTATATTGATAAAGAAAAATGTGGTTTTTGAATAATAGGATCGTCATGAATTTTGCTAGGGGCCACGACCGAAGTGGCGGCCCTGAAGAAGGCGATGTTCGAGGCCGAAGACAAAGCGGCCAAGGAGCGCATCGAGCGAGAGAAGCAAGAGGCCTGAGTCTACGAGGTGCAGAGAAAGCTCCAGGCTCTCGTCAAGAAATATGAGTCCTTGGAGCGTGACTCTAAGACGCAAGAATCTGAGCTTGCGAAGGCCCTAGAAAATGCACAACATGCCAAGGGCGAAGCCCAAAAGGCCCTCTAGGAGATTCAGGGGGTTAAGAAGATAGCGATGGGTAAGGCATTCATTATGCAAAGCAAGCATGTGAAGGAAACTTTCCTTTTACTTACCCGAGTTCGGAGCTCTCCAGGAGCGTTCGCAGATCTACCTCATAGTGTGTCGGATGCCGCGGAGTTCTACCGGGCCGAAGAGGGGAGCTCGACGAAGAAGTTGTTCTGGTCTCAGTATACTGGGACCGAACATCGGATGCCCTTGAGTGACCAGTTGAAGCAACTGGTCGAGCTTCACAAGGCGGTCGAACAGGCCATGAAGGGTATTATAGTCCGGATGTGGCCTGGTGAGCCCCTGCCTGGTAGCCACTTCGGTCTGGTAACGCAGCTTGTGAATGCCTGCCCATGGTTTCAAGTCATAAAGCGGTCCGTCTGCATTTTTTTTGTCTCTGAACTATAGGGCAAAACCCCCATAGCATATCAAAACTTTATTAATAAAAGAAGTAGTACAACAAGTTGATTACAAGGAGTAACCAGAGTACAAGGTAGAAAAAGGGGAGTCTTACAAAACTATCTTAAGGGGAGGAAAGAGATCCATTTAAGCAGTGTCATCCTTGTAAGCAGATTTGATTCGGTCAGCATTAGGCTAATATCATGCCTAAAAGCAAACCTCCATTTATTGAAACTAGCCCTCTCATTTCTGAACACTTTGGCATTTCTGATGATCCAAATATTCCAGCAAGCAATGAACACCACTTCAGAGAAGAAAGGCTTATCAAAACTTCTCCTTGCCTGAGTAACCAGCTGAATCATGGATGAGCCAGCAGACCAATTGATCTGCAGATAATTCTAGACCCTCACATTGAAATTGCAGTTGAAGAATAGGTGATCCCTGGTTTCTCTAGCCTGCAAGAGGCAAAGCCTACAATGGACTCCATCTTCCATGTGCCAGTGCCTTCTCTCAACCATATCCTTGGTGTTCAACCTGTCCATAATAAGCATCCAAGCAAAGACTTTGATCTTGAGGGTACAAGAGGATTTCCAAACCCCACTGAGCAAAGGATTAAAGGACTCAGACACAAAAGTGTAGGAGTAAAACATCTTGGGCTTGAAAATCTTGGAAGAGCCTGCTGTAACCAAACATCCCTCGAACTGGGGTCTCTGCTAGGGAATCCATCAAATCCTTAATCAAGTTCAACTCATTAAAGGCCTGAGCAGATAAGGGAAGGTGGAAAAGCTGGTGCATATCCTGGGTATTGAAAATTTCCTTAACTGAAATCCAGGGATCCTTGGCAAAAGAGAAAAGCCTTGGGAATCTTGTCTGCGGACTAGAACAAGCAGTGCCAAGGTTCCAATTATCAGCCCAAAAAAGGGCAGTGTCCCCTTCATTGATCTGCACCCAGGAACAGTCCCTAAAATGCTGCATGACTTTACAAATATCCCTCCACCAGAAGGATCCACGGTCATTTGTTCCCTGGGGCATTCTTTCATAGTAATATGAATCCCAGACTAGGGATACCCAAGGGATATCTCTCTCCTTCAGGACACTGTCTGCATTGAGGGTGCGCACAGGGCCTTTTCCCGGGCGAAGGTGCACTGGGCGAAGATGGACGCCGAAAAGCTGGTGAAGGAAGGGCCGCCGGAGGGCAAGGAGCATCGCCGCCCCGAAAAGTATTATGACAGTGTCCTGAAGGGTGCTCGCCTTGTGGCAGAGGAATGTGCTAAGGATGTAATATTTGAATGAATGTACTCATGTGATCATGTAATATGAAACGAGTTCATCTGCGCTATGCAACACTTGTTAATTTGAAATATTACCTTCTTTGCGGCCGTTTATAAAATCTGAGAGTTGGCCAGTCGTCGGCTTCTGCCCCCATGTAACTAGTACTGTGGTGTTCGGGATAAACCTGATCACTCTTTATCCCAATTTTGGGTCCTTCAAAGGAGGTGTTCAGCACAACGAACCAGGCAATCGGACTATAAAGCTTTATCACTCTCACTTAGCCATATAAGTCTACAATTTTAAATTTTGGTGAAGCCCATAGTATTCGGAAGGCCGAATTTGGGGCGCTATATAAGCCTAAATCGGACAAGGCCGACTCCTAGCCCGAAGCGGAAAAAGTCTTTAAGGACTTGAGACCTCTCGAACAGCGACCAGCTCTCGCCGCATCATGACAGTCAGTTTTCGGCTTTCTCTACTGAGGTGCTCGTCCGGAAGAACCGGGACACAATCCAGTAGTTCTCCCACTGCTGCCTTAGCCGATATAGCGGAACGTAAGGTACCAAAACATGGGAGCCGGGAAAACCCAACTATTGACCCAAGACATGATTCGGAGCTGATGCATATAATGTTATAAGTTCGGGGTGCCGCACTGTCGAAAGTGTTCAGACTTTTCACGCCGTGTTATGGGGTACATTGAAGCCCCTGGCGCACTGGTCGTACCAGAATGTACGGGTGCAATTTGTCGTAAATAAGCAGACAAGGGAAAAAAGTAAATGCAACAATAAGCTAACGCTATACATTGTTATTTAAATGATACGTCAAAGCGTATGTATACAAGTAGTGCAATAAGAAAAAAATAGGACTATTTGACATGTCCTATCCAAGGGCTAGCTGCGTATGCGTATGTAAAGCAGGTATATCAATCGTTATCAGAGACCACCTGAGGATTCCCTTGTACGTCAGAACTTCTTGCTTTCTTGGTATTTCCTTCCCGTAATGGGTCCGATAATCTGGCTGTCGGGAAGAGCTTCCAGAGAGTAGGGTCTTGAAAGAGAGAAAATGATAAAGACATACGGGCCCTGAGGCGGTTTAGCCACAATGTGGGCCGTGCCATAGTCGTGCCTCCGTCCGCGCCCATGGTATCTTGAGTGCGTAATTATGTACGCGCGACGCAAATTTCGCCGCTTTACTGGGGCTATGACGAAGGCCAAATTGCTAGGCGTGCTCTGAACGTGCCGGGCCATCCTGTTGCATGGTACTCTGGACTCGTTTGAAGGTGTCCGGGGGTTTTGCCGCCGAGTTGGCGGCTTGTCTCGGAAGGCTGCTTTGCACTTCCGCCGTGAGGGCCGCAGTGTGCTCCTTCGTACAGAGCGAGCGTTCTGTGTTTCCATTAACTGTTATAACCCCACGAGGTCCTGGAATTTTGAACTTGAGGTATGCATAATGCAGTACCGCATTGAATCTGGCAATTGCGGTTCGTCCGAGCAGTGCATGATAGCCACTGCGGAAGGGGACGATATCGAAGATTAACTCCTCGCTTTGGAAGTTTTCCGGAGATCCGAAGACCAGTTCCAGTGTGATTGAGCTCGTGCAATAGGCCTCTACACCTGGGATGACACCTTTAAAGGTGGTTTTTGTGGGTTTGATCCATGAGGGGTCTATACCCATTTTGCGCACTATATCCTGATAGAGCAGGTTCAGGCTGCTGCCACCGTCCATAAGGACTCGAGTGAGGTGAAATACGTCGATGATGGGGTCAAGGACCAATGTGGCGGAACCGCCATGGCGGATGCTAGTGGGGTGGTCCTTGCGATCGAAGCTGATCGGACAAGAAGGCCATGGGTTGTACTTTGGGGCGACTAGCTCCATCTCATAGACGTCCCTCAGTGTACACTTCTGCTCCCGCTTGGGAATATGGGTTGCGTATATCATGTTTACCGTTTTCACTTGGGGTGGAAATTTCTTATGTCCTCCTGTGTTCGGCGGCCAGGGCTCCTCGTCGTCGTTGCTATGCAGCCCCTTTTCCTTGTTTTTGGCATTCAACTTGCCGGACTGTTTGAACACCCATCATTCTCTGTTGGTGTGGTTGGCTGGTTTATCGGGGGTGCCGTGAATTTGGCATGAGCGATCGAGTATGCGGTCCAAGCTGGACGACCCCGGATTGCTTCTTTTGAACGGCTTTTCCGCTGACCGGATTTAGAGCCACTGAATGTGGCATTAACTGTCATGTCTTCGGCGTTGTCGCCGTTGTTGCGACGCTTGTGTCTGTTACGCCGTGGCCTTCCGTTGCTATCTTTGGCATCTGAATTGCCTGGATTTCCTGATGTGTTGTTGCTGCAAGCCAGCCAGCTGTCCTCGCCCGCACAAAAGCGGGTCATGAGTGTCGTGAGGCTGCCATGGACTTCGGTTTTTCTTGGCCGAGGTGTCGGGCGAGCCACTCGTCACGAATGTTATGCTTAAATGCCGCTAAGGCCTCGGCATCCGGACAGTCGACAATTTGGTTCTTTTTAGTTAGGATTCGAGTCCAGGCTGATTCCCCTAGCTGTTGAGTTATATGACTTAAGTCATCGGCATCCGGTGGTCGCACATAAGTCCCATGGAAGTTGTCAAGGAATGCGTCCTCCAAATTCTCCCTACTGCCAATGGAGTTTGCCGGCAGGCTATTGAGCCAATGCCAAGCAGGTCCTTTGAGTTTTAATGGGAGGTACTTGATGGCATGTAGATCATCGCCGCGGGCCATGTGGATGTGGAGGAGGAAATCTTCAATCCATACCGCGGGGTCTGTTGTACCATCATATGATTTGATATTTTCGGGTTTAAAACCTTCCGGGAATTCACGATCCATTACTTCATCAGTGAAGCATAGGGGGTGTGCGGCGCCTCTGTGTCGGGCTATATCATGATGCAGTTCATACGAGTTTTGTCTGCTATATTCGGCCTGGCTGGATTTGCTTTTAGTATATCCGGCGTGACGGTCGTCGTCACATGTTGGGGCGCGCCCCCGTGATCCGTTGATCGATCTTGCATGTCCTGCTTTATTTTCAAATACATCTCACAGGTCTTGCGTGTTACCCCGGGCCTTGGTATTTTTGTTTGACTGGTGATGGGGTGCGGGCTGGACTTCGGCTTGATATGCCGCTTTCTCTCGGCCACGAGGTGGCCGGTCAGCCGCATCATACGCTAGAGGCGTTAGCTTTAATGCTTCCTCCTCGAGTTGGGGTAGCAACCTGCACTTTGGGTAACTTTTGGTTGGGCACTCAAGTTCGTATTCCTCGGCCGCTAGGACCCCAGTCCATCTATCCGCAAGCAGATCTTGGTCAGCTTTAAGCTGTTGTTGTGTTTTCTTCAGGCTTTTTGCTGTGGCTATAAGCTGGCACTGGAAGCGCTCCTGTTCGACAGGATCCTCAGGCATGATAAATTCTTCGTCGCCGAGGCTCACCTCGTCTTTGGAGAAAGGTATGTAATTATCATCCTCTGATTCTCCATCTGCTGCCTATTCCTTAGGGCTAGCTTGCCCATCCTCACGCTCGAGGTCTGGCTGGAGGGGATTGTCTTCGTCTTCGGCACTATCCACAGCGTTATTGTTTCTTGTGCCGGTATCACCGCTTTTGCTATGGCGGGGCTTGGAGGGGCGCCCTTGACGCCGGTGCTTAGATTGCTTCTCGAGGGATTATCCTCTGTTGCCTTATTGCCATCGCTCTCTTTGGGGGTTTCCACCTTGTATATATCATATGATGAGGTGGCAGTCCACCATCCTGTGGGCGGTGGTTCCTGTTCGTCTCCTGCATCGTCGTCCATGTCGTCGATGTCTTCGGAGCCGAAATCGAGCATGTCGATTAAGTCGTCGACAGTGGCTATCAAGTGGGTGGTGGGTGGGGAACGAATTTCTTCGTCGTCCGCTTCCCACTCAAGCCAGACATAGTTCGGCCAAGGGTCTCCTGACAAGGAGAGAGACCTTAATGAATTTAGCACGTCACCCAGAGGCGAGTGCTGAAAGATATCCGCGGAGGAAAACTCCATGATAGGCGCCCAATCAGATTCGATAGGTACGGACCCAGGCGGTTCGGAGCCCGTTGCCGGGGACGAATCCAAGTGTCCGGCAACACAGGTCGCATATGAGGTGAAATAAGTATTTGGCTATATCGCCGCTGAGTGTGCGGCCTCCGTGGTGGGGTCCATCCACCCGTCCTCAGATGGCGCAATCTGCTCCGAATTGAGGGCCGGTGTAGCCACAGGTGTGATCTCCCGAACACCGTCCGACGACAGAGCTAAGTCATGCTCATCGTGACTGTGCGGCACACCTGACGTGGGCTCGAATCCATCAAAGATAAAGTCTCCGCGGATGTCGGCAGTATAGTTTAAGTTTCCAAACCTGACCTGGCGGCCAGGGGCGTAGCTCTCGATCTGCTCCAGGTGGCCAAGCGAATTGGCCCGCAGTACGAAGCCGCCGAATATGAAGATCTGTCCGGGGAGGAAAACCTTGCCCTGGACCACATCGTTGCTGATGATCGAAGGAGCCATCAAGCCTTATGGTGACGGCATAGTGGAACTCTCAATGAAAGCACCAATGTCGGTGTCAAAACCGGCGGATCTCGGGTAGGGGGTCCCGAATCAGGCGTCTAAGGCAGATGGTAACAAGAGGCGGGGGACACGATGTTTACCCAGGTTCGGGCCCTCTTGATGGAGGTAATACCCTACTTCCTGCTTGATTGATCTTGATGACATGAGTATTACAAGAGTTGATCTACCACGAGATCGTAGAGGCTAAACCCTAGAAGCTAGCCTATGATTATGATTGTTGTTCTCCTACGGACTAAACCCTCCGGTTTATATAGACACCAGAGGGGGCTAGGGTTACACAGAGTCGGTTACAGGGGAGGAGATCTACATATCCGAATTGCCAAGATTGCCTTCCACGCAAATGAGAGTCCCATCCAGACACGTGACGAAGTCTTCAATCTTGTATCTTCATAGTCCAATAGTCCGACAAAGTATATAGTTCGGCAGTCCGAGGACACCCTAATCTAGGACTCCCTCAACCAAGACCAGCAGGACGGCAAGATGGAGGTCACCATGGATCCCAAGATGGCGTCACCACCAGAGCCTTTGGTAGGCGAAGACCGCTTTTGTCAGGATAAGCTGTACTAGCTGTCCCCTTTCAAATTGGCCGTTGTTGGCTCCCTTCCCGCTCAATATTTGGGGAGAGGACCAGGGCCTATATAAGTAGAACTAGCCACCACCGTAGGAGATAACTCATTCGGAGGCATCTCACCTGATCCAGAGTAAACCTTACCCACACCCAGAGCACAAGAACACCTCAACCTCAGGAGGTTGTTCTTCCCTGTTCATCATCAGCCCGAGAGACAATCCACCACCACCACACTAGAGTAGGATATTACACCACAATGATGGCCCGAACCAGTATAAACCTTGTGTCTCTTGTGCTGTGAGTTCGTCGAGTTCGTCCGGGAGATCTTAGCAAGCTAGGGCATGGATCAGTAAGGGGGAAAGAACTTCGTGCGCACACCAGAGTTCGAACCTTAAGGGTTTTGCCGGAACCCGTGATCTGACAGTTGGCGCACCAGGTAGGGGTGCGCCGAAGCTTCCCTTCCATCGCTCTGTGTCCCGTCGCTTCATCATCCCCATGGCGGACGCACACCGCTCCCGCGCCGAGCGCCGGGTTTCCCTCGCCACCCGCGTTGCTCAGACGGCCCCTGTCGGCGGGCCACCCCGTCGTTCTCCGTCGCCTGCCGCCAACACCGCCACCGGCCAGTGGGGAACGAGCAGCAAGCATCCTTGTTGCACCCCTCGGTGCGACAGGACGACCGCACCGCCACTCCATCACCGACTCCCACTGGTTCGTCGTCTCACGCTCGTCGCGCTCCCATGGACGCACGGGCCGCGCTCCTCATGGTGCACGAGCTCCTGTGCTACCGCCCGGTCGACGACCTCTACAAGGACTGGCTCGACCGCATCGCCGAGCTTGTCAGCATCGCAGGGGGCTCTCCTGCGCCGCCCTCTCACTGCCTCGCCCTCCGCCAGCTTCGGGCGACAAAGCTCACGGAGCGCCTCCACCACCTCTGCACCAAGACGGTGCCCTGGCGCCAAGGCGTGCGGCTCCACGGCGCGACCCACAGCGTCTGGCGCCTGCACGTGAAGAAAGAAGTTGTCAAGAAGTCCCTCGACCGCAAGAGAATGCTCCAACACTCCTCGCACCACCGCGCCAGGATCGCTTGCTGCGGCAAGGCCCCGCACCGGTTGCCGTAGCGGCACGCGGGCACAAATACCAAGCTCCACCTCCAAGACGGGCCCCGGTGACCATGGCCGGCTGCCGCACCTTCACCCCCGAGCTGCATAGCGTCGCCTGGCCGGGCAAGTTCAAGCCAGATCTGCCTTCTCGCTACAACGGCACTCCCGACCCCGCGGAGTTCCTACAGCTCTATGAACTGAGCATTGATACGTCTCCAACGTATCTATAATTCTTTATTGTTTCATGCTATATTATATTCTGTTTTGGATGTTTAATGGGCTTTATTATACACTTTTATATTATTTTTGGGACTAACCTATTAACCAGAGGCCCATCCCAAATTGCTGTTTTTTGCCTATTTCAGTGTTTCGCGGAAAAAGAATATCAAACGGAGTCCAAATGGAATGAAACCTTCGGAAACGCGATTTTCGGAACAAACGTGATACAGAGGACTTGGAGTCCATGTAAAGAAATCAACGAGGAGAGCACGAGGCAGGGGGGCACGCCTACCCCCGAGGCGCGCCCTCCACCCTTGTGGGGCCCACGTTGCTCCACCGACGTACTTCTTCCTCCTATATATACCTACGTACCCCCAAACTACCAGATACGGAGCCAAAAACCTAATTCCACCACCGCAACCTTCTGTACCCTTGAGATCCCATCTTGGGCCTTTTCTGGCGCTCCGCCAGAGGGGGCATTGATCACGTAGGTCTTCTACATCAACACCGTAGCCTCTCCGATAAGGTGTGATTAGTTTACCTCAGAACTTCGGGTCCATAGTTATTAGCTAGATGGCTTCTTCTCTCTCTCTGGATCTCAATACAAAGTTCCCCTCGATTCTCTTGGAGATCTATTCGATGTAATCTTCTTTTGCGGTGTGTTTTTTCAGAGCGATGAATTGTGGGTTTATGATCAAGTTTATCTATGAACAATATTTGAATCTCCTCTGAATTCTTTTATGTATGGTTGGTTATATTTGCAAGTCTCTTAGAATTATCAGTTTGGTTTGGCCTACTAGATTGATCTTTCTTGCAATGGGAGAACTGTTTAGCTTTGGGTTCAATCTTGCGGTGCTCGATCCCAGTGATAGAAAGGGAAACGACATGTATTGTATTGTTGCCATCGAGGATAACAAGATGGGGTTTGTATCATATTGCAAGAGTTTATCCTCTACATCATGTCATCTTGCTTAAAGCGTTACTCCGTTCTTATGAACTAAATACTCTAGATGCATGCTGGATAGCGGTCGATGTGTGGAGTAATAGTAGTAGATGCGGAATCGTTTTGGTATACTTGTCGCGCACGTGTTGCCTATATACATGATCATACCTAGATATTCTCATAACTATGCTCAATTCAATCAATCGCTCGACAGTAATTTGTTCACCCACCGTAATACTTATGCTCTTGAGAGAAGCCACTAGTGAAACCTATGGCCCCCGGGTCTATTTTCCATCATATTAATCTTCCAACACTTAGCTATTTCTAAGGCCGTTTATTTTACTTTGCATCTTTATCATAAAAATACCAAAAATATTATCTTATCATATCTATCAGATCTCACTCTCATAAGTTACCGTGAAGGGATTGACAACCTCTTTGTTGTGTTGGTTGCGAGGTTCTTATTTGTTTGTGTAGGTGCGTGGGACTCGAGTGTGGTCTCCTACTGGATTGATTCCTTGGTTCTCAAAAACTGAGGGAAATACTTACGCTACTTTACTGCATCACCCTTTTCTCTTCAAGGGAAAACCAACGCAGTGCTCAAGAGGTAGCAAGAAGGATTTGTGGCGCCGTTGCCGGGGAGATTCGCGCCAAGACAAGTCAAGTCAAGACATACCAAGTACCCATCACAAACTCTTATCCCTCGCATTACATTATTTGCCATTTGCCTCTCGTTTTCCTCTACCCCACTTCACCCTTGCCATTATATTCGCCCTCTCTTTTCCGTTTGCCTCTTTTTCGCTTGCTTCTTGTTTGCTCGTGTGTTGGATTGCTTGCTTGTCACTATGGCTCAGGATAATACTAAATTGTGTGACTTTACCAATAACAACAACAATGATTTTCTTAGCACTCCGATTGCTCCTCTTACCGATGCTGAATATTGCGAAATTAATGCTTCTTTGTTGAATCTTGTCATGAAGATCAATTCGTCGGCCTTCCTAGAGAAGATGCCGCTACCCATCTAAATAGCTTCATTGATTTGTGTGATATGCAAAAGAATAAAGATGTGGACAATGATATTGTTAAATTTAAGCTATTTCCTTTTTCACTTAGAGATCGTGCTAAAGTTTGGTTTTCATCTTTGCCTAAAAATAGTATTGATTCATGGAATAAGTGCAAAGATGCTTTTATCTCTAATTACTTTCCTCCAGCTAAAATCATCTCTCTTAGAAACGATATCATGAATTTTAAGCAACTTGATCATGAACATGTTGCACAAGCTTGGGAGAGAATGAAATTAATGATACGTAATTGCCCAACACATGGTTTGAATCTTTGGATGATTATACAAAAATTTTATACCGGATTGAATTTTGCTTTTAGAAATCTTTTAGATTCGGCCGCGGAAGGCACTTTTATGGAAATCACTTTAGGAGAAGCTACTAAACTCCAAGATAATATTATGGTTAATTATTCTCAATCGCTGCTTTGAAAGATCTACTAATAAAAAAGTGCATGCGATAGAAGAAATTAATGTTTTGAGTGGAAAGATGGATGAACTTATGAAATTATTTGCTACTAAAAGTGTTTCTTCTGATCCTAATGATATGCCTTTGTCTACTTTGATTGAGAATAATAATGAATCTATGGATGTGAAGTTTGTTGCTAGGAATAATTTTGGTAACAACGCGTATAGAGGAAACTTTAATCCTAGGCCGTATCCTAGTAATTCCTCTAATAATTATGGTAATTCCTACAACAATTCTTATGGAAATATTAATAAGATGCCCTCTGAATTTGAGACTAGTGTTAAGGAGTTTATGAATTCACAAAAGAATTTCAATGCTTTGCTTGAAGAAAAATTGCTTAAGGTTGATGAATTAGCTAGGAACGTTGATAGAATTTCTCTTGATGTTGATTCTTTGAAACTTAGATCTATTCCACCTAAGCATGATATCAATGAGTCTCTCAAATCCATGAGAATTTCCATTGAAGAGTGCAAAGAAAGAACCGCTAGGATGCGTGCTAAGAAAGATTGCTTTGTGAAAGCGTGTTCTTCTAGTTTCTATGAAAATAAAGATGAAGATCTAAAAGTTATTGATGTGTCTCCTATTAATTCTTTGTTTTGCAATATGAATCCTGATAATGATGGGACTGAATATGAGCCACCTTTACCTAGAAGGTGTTCCAAAAATTCGGAGTCTTTAGATCTTGATGCGAAATTGGGTAAAAGTGGGATTGAAGAGATCAAAACTTTAGATATTAATGAACCCACTATTTTGGATCTCAAGGAATTTAATTATGATAATGGCTCCTTGATATATTGTATTTCCTTGTTGAAATCCGTGCTAAATTCTCCTAATTCTTATAGCCAAAATAAAGCTTTTACTAAACATATTGTTGATGCTTTGATGCAATCTTATGAAGAAAAACTTGAGTTGGAAGTTTCTATCCCTAGAAAACTTTATGATGAGTGGGAACCTACTACTAAAATTAAAATTAAAGATCATGAATGCTATGCTTTGTGTGATTTGGGTGCTAGTGTTTCCACGATTCCAAAAACTTTATGTGATTTGTTAGGTTTCCGCAAATTTGAAGATTGTTCTTTAAACTTGCACCTTGCGGATTCCACCATTAAGAAACCTATGAGAAGAATTAATGATGTTCTTATTGTTGCAAATAGGAACTATGTTCCTATAGATTTCATTGTTCCTGATATAGATTGCAATCCTTCATGTCCTATTATTCTTGGTAGACCTTTCCTTAGATCGATTGGTGCAATTATTGATATGAAGGAAGGGAATATTAGATTCCAATTTCTGTTAAGGAAAGACACGGAACACTTCCCTAGAAAGAAGATTAAATTACCTTATGAATCCATTATGATAGCCACTTATGGATTGCCTACCAAAGATGGCAATACCTAGATCTATCCTTGCTTTTATGCCTAGCTAGGGGCGTTAAACGATAGCGCTTGTTGGGAGGCAACCCAATTTTATGTTAGTTTTTTGCTTTTTGCTTCTGTTCAGGAATAAATATTTGATCTAGCCTCTGGTTAGATTTTTTTATGTTTTAATTAGTGTTTGTGCCAAGTTAAACCTATAGGATCTTCTTGGATGATAGTTATTTGATCTTGCTGAAAATTCCAGAAACTTTCTGTTCACGAAAACAATTGTTAAAAATCACCAGAACGTGATAAAATACTAATTCCAATTGCAGTAGATAAATAAACAAATTGTCTAGGTCGTCCTATTTTGGTAGACTTGTTTGAGTTCCAGAAGTTTGCGTTAGTTACAGATTACTACAGACTGTTCTGTTTTTGACAGATTCTGTTTTTCGTATGTTGTTTGCTTATTTTGATGAATCTATGGCTATTAAAATAGTTTATAAACCATAGATAAGTTGGAATACAGTATGTTTAACACCAATATAAATAAAGAATGAGTTTATTACATTACCTTGAAGTGGTGTTTTGTTTTCTTTCGCTAACGAAGCTCACGAGATTTTCTGCTAAGTTTTGTGTTGTGAAGTTTTCATGTTTTGGGTAAAAGATTATGGAACAAGGAGTGGCAAGAGCCTAAGCTTGGGGATGCCCATGGCACCCCAAGATAATCTAAGGACACCAAAAATCCAAAGCTTGGGGATGCCCCGGAAGGCATCCCCTCTTCCGTTTTCTTCCATCGGTAACTTTACTTGGAGCTATATTTTTATTCACCACATGATATGTGTTTTGCCTGAAGCATCTTGTATAATTTGAGTCTTTTCTTTTTAGTTTACCACAATCATCCTTGCTGTACACACCTTTTGAGAGAGACACACATGATTCAGAATTTATTAGAATACTCTATGTGCTTCACTTATATCTTTTGAGCTATATAGTTTTTGCTCTAGTGCTTCACTTATATCTTTTAGAGCATGGTGGTGGATTTGTTTTATAGAAACTATTGTTCTACCATGCTTCACTTATATTATTTTGAGAGTCCTACAAAACAACATGGTAATTTGCTTTAATTATGATAGGCATCCAAGATTAGTAAAAAAAATCTTTTGAGTGCGTTGAATACTATGAGAAGTTTGATGCTTGATAATTGTTTTGAGATATGAAGATGGTGATATTAGAGTCATGCTAGTTGAGTAGTTGTGAATTTGAGAAATACTTGTGTTAAAGTTTGTGATTCCGTAGCATGCACGTATGGTGAACCGTTATGTGATGAAGTCGGAGCATGATTTATTTATTTATTGTCTTCCTTATGAGTGGCGGTCGGGGACGAGCGATGGTCTTTTCCTACCAATCTATCCCCCTAGGCGCATGCGCGTAATATTTTGCTTTGATAACTCGTAGATTTTTGCAACAAGTATATGATTTCTTTATGAATAATTTTGAGTCCATGGATTATACGCACTCTCTTCCTTCCACCATTGCTAGCCTCTCTAATACCGCGCACTTTTCGCCGGTATCATACACCCACCATATACCTTCCTCAAAACAGCCACCATACCTACCTATCATGGCATTCCCATAGCCATTCCGAGATATATTGCCATGTAACTTACCACCGTTCCGTTTACTATGACATGCTTCATCATTTTCATATTGCTTTGCATGATCATGTAGTTGACATCGTATTTGTGGAAAAGCCACCATTCATAATTCTTTCATACATGTCACTCTTGATTCATTGCATATCCTGGTACACCGCCGGAGGCATCCACATAGAGTCATATTTTGTTCTAAGTTTTGAGTTGTAATTCTTGAGTTGTAAAGAAAATAAAAGTGTGATGATCATCATTATTAAAGCATTGTCCCAAGTGAGGAAAGGATGATGGAGACTATGATTCCCCCATAAGTTGGATGAGACTCCAGACTAAAAAATGAGAGAAAAATAGAGAAGGGACAATGCTACTGTCCTTTTACACTTGTGCTTCAAAGTAGCACCATGATCTTCATGATAGAGAGTCTCCTATGATATCACTTTCATATACCAGTGGGAATCTTTCATTATAGAACTTGGCTTGTATATTCCAATGATGGGCTTCCTCAAAATGCCCTAGGTCTTCGTGAGCAAGCAAGTTGGATGCACACTCACTTAGTTTATTTTGTTGAGATTCCATATACTTATAGCTCTAGTGCATCTGTTGCATGGCAATCCCTACTCACCCACATTGATATCTGTTAATGGGCATCTCCAAAGCCCATTGATATCCTAGTTGATGTGAGACTATCTTCTCCTTTTTTGTCTTCTCCACAACCACCATTCTATTTCACATATAGTGCTATGTCCATGATCTCACGCTCATGTATTGCGTGAAGATTGAAAAGTTTGAGAACACCAAAAGTATGAAACAGTTGCTTGGCTTGTCATCGGGGTTGTGCATGATTAAATACTTTGTGTGATGAAGATAGAGCATAGCCAGACTATATGATTTTGTAGGGATAACTTTCTTTGGCCATGTTATATTGAGAAGACATAATTGCTTCGTTAGTATGCTTGAATTATTATTATTTTTATGTCAATATTAAACTTTTATCTTGAATCATTCGAATCTGAACATTCATACCACAATTAAGAGAATTACATTGAAAATTATGCCAAGTAGCATTCCACATCAAAAATTCTGTTTTTATCATTTACCTACTCGAGGACGAGCAGGAATTAAGCTTGGGGATGCTTGATACGTCTCCAACATATCTATAATTTTTTATAGTTCCATGCTATATTATATTCTGTTTTGGATGTTTAATGGGCTTTATTATACACTTTTATATTATTTTTGGCACTAACCTATTAACCGGAGGCCCATCCCAAATTGTTGTTTTTTGCCTATTTCAGTGTTTCGCAGAAAAAGTATATTAAACGGAGTCCAAACGGAATGAAACCTTCGGGAACGTGATTTTCGGAACAAACGTGATCCAGAGGACTTGCAGTCCACATAAAGAAATCAACGAGGAGAGCACGAGGCAGGGGGGTGCCCCCCAGGCGCGCCCTCCACCCTCGTGGGGCCCACGTTGCTCCACCGATGTACTTCTTCCTCCTATATATACCTACGTACCCCCAAACCTTCAGAGTCATCCACGAAAACCTAATTCCACCAACGCAACCTTCTGTACCCGTGAGATCCCATCTTGGGGCCTTTTCGGGCGCTCCGCCGGATGGGGCATTGATCACGGAGGGCTTCTACATCAACACCGTAGCCTCTCCGATGATGTGTGAGTAGTTTACCTCAGAACTTCGGGTCCATAGTTATTAGCTAGATGTCTTCTTCTCTCTCTTTGGATCTCAATACAAAGTTCTCCTCGATTCTCTTGGAGATCAATTCGATGCAATCTTCTTTTGCGGTGTGTTTGTCGAGACCGATGAATTGTGGGTTTATGATCAAGTTTATCTATGAAAATTATTTGAATCTCCTCTAAATTCTTTTATGTATGATTGGTTATCTTTGCAAGTCTCTTCGAATTATCAGTTTGGTTTGGCCTACTAGATTTATCTTTCTTGCAATGGGAGAAGTCTTTAGCTTTGAGTTCAATCTTGCAAAGGTTTCGATCCCAAAGGATGTAAAGGGAAACGACACGTATTGTATTGTTGCCATCGAGGATAACAAGATGGGGTTTATATAATATTGCATGAGTTTATCCCTCTACATCATGTCATCTTGCTTAAAGCGTTACTCCGTTCTTATGAACTTAATACTCCAGATGCATCTTGGATAGCGGTCAATGTGTGGAGTAATAGTAGTAGATGCAGAATTGTTTCGGTCTACTTGTCGCGGACGTGATGCCTATATACATGATCATACCTAGATATTCTCATAACTATGCTCAATTCTATCAATTGCTCGACAGTAATTTGTTCACCCACCGTAATACTTATGCTCTTGAGAGAAGCCACTAGTGAAACCTATGGCCCCCAGGTCCATTTTCCATCATATTAATCTTCCAACACTTAGCTATTTCTATTGCTGTTTATCTTATGTTGCATCTTTATTATAAAAATACCAAAAATATTATCTTATCATATCTATCAAATCTCACTCTCGTAAGTGACAGTGTAGGGATTGACTACCCCTTTATTGCGTTGGTTGTGAGGTTCTTATTTGTTTGTGTAGGTGCGTGTGACTCGAGCGTGGTCTCCTACTGGATTGATACCTTGGTTCTCAAAAACTGAGGGAAATACTTACGCTGCTTTACTGCATCACCCTTTCCTCTTCAAGGGAAAACCAACGCAGTGCTCAAGAGGTAGCAAGCATCGAGGCGCCCAACGGCGACGAGAAAATCGTGGCGAACTGGTTCCCCATGGCGCTCAAGGACGGCGCCCGTTCGTGGCTCCTAAACCTGCCTCCAGGCTCGATCTCCTCTTGGGACAAGATGTGCGACCGCTTCGTCGCCAACTTCTAGGGCACTCGCGACCGCCCACCGGCCGCGGGAGACCTGCACCTCGTCAAGCAACAACCAGGAGAGACCCTCCAGAAGTACATCCAGTGCTTCAACAACGTTTGTCTCAAGATCCCCAAGGTGACGTACGAGGCCATCATCTCTGCGTTCTCCGATGGCATTCATGACATCAAGATGAAGGAGGAGCTCGCTATCCACGAGGAGCAGTGCACATCCTTGGAGCTGTTCAACCTGGCGACCAAGTGCGCAAGAGCTGAGGAAGGGCGCCTCTCCCTCCTTGAGCTCCCGGCTGCGGACCCGGAGGAGAAGAAAGCCAAGGCCAAGGACGTGAAGTGCAAGGTTGCAGCCGTGCTCGCGGCGGAGCCGGACACCAAGCTCGAGTCATCCAAGTGTAGCCGACCGTTCTGCACCTTCCATAACCTACATATCCACAACACCAGCGAGTGTCAAGAGCTCAGAGCCATTCGAGAAGGACGCTTCGGTCGACGCCCCGAGCGCAACGACCGGGGCTACGGCCGAGGAGGAGGACGTGGTGGTGGACGCTGGGACGACCGTGGCCCGTGTCAGGAGTGCGCGACCGGCCTCGTGAGGACCGCTGGCAGGATTAGCCTCGCGAGGGCGCCTGGAGAGATCAGCCTTGTGAGGATCGTCCTCAAGGCAACGCTGGCCTTCCTCCACTACTGCCACCACCAAGAAGGAATGACGACCACCATCAAGACGAGGGAGCTGTGGGCTTCCAGGAGCCACGTGCTATCGCCTGCATCTTGGGCGGAGCTCAGGCCCCAGCCTCGCAGCGTATCTTCAAACAGTTTGCTCGTGAAGTGATGCAGTCCTCCCCAAGCTTGAGGCCACGCGCCCGCTCAGGTGGTCCATGTGCGCCATCACCTTCAGTTCGGCAGATCAGCTCAAGTGCGCGGCCACCGCAGGCGCCCTCCCAATGATTTGCTCCCTTGTCATCAGCAACGTGCAAGTCACCAAGACCCTCATCGACAGCGGCGCAGGGCTCAACGTCCTGTCCGTCGACACGTTCGACAACCTCCAAGTACCATATGATCAGCTTCAGCCCACCACTCCTTTCTCAGGAGTGACCGACGGCTCCACCACACAGATAGGGCAGGTCCGCCTCCCTGTCACCTTCGGAGAATGCAAGAACTACCGCACCGAGCTCATCGACTTTGATGTCGCGCACATCCGTTTGCCGTACAATGCCATCCTCGGGTATCCAGCCCTGGCCAAGTTCATGGCGGTGACCCATCAAGGCTACAATGTCCTCAAGATGCCGGGAAGCGGCGGAATCATCATGGTCCCATGTAAAGAAAGAGATGCGGTGTGCTCCCTTGAGCGTGCCTTCCAAGCTGCAGCAATCGATGACCCCGACAGCAAGGGTGAGTGCCCTCCTGAGGCCACCCCCAAGAAGAAGAAGCAGTTGTGTCGTGCGGGATCTCAGGAGGGTGGCGTCGCGGCTGGAACCTCATCAGGATCAGTGCTCGCGCCAGGGGCGCCTCCCTCCATCGCATAGGAAGGGCGCCGGAGGGAGGCGCCCCTGGTGCAGGCACTGATCCTGACGAGGTTCCAGCCGCGACGCCACTTTGAGGTCCCACATGGCACAACTGCTTCTTCTTCTTGTGGGTGGCCTCAGGAGGGCACTCGCCCTTGCTGTCGGGGTCATCGATTGCTGCAGCTTGGAAGGCACACTCAAAGTAGCGCACCGCATCTCTTTCTTCACATGGGGCCGTGATGATTCCACCGCTTCCCAGCATCTTGAGGACATTGTAGCCGTATGGGTCACCGCCATGAACTTGGCCAGGGCTGGATACCCGAGGATGGCATTGTACGACAGACGGATGTGCACGACATCGAAGTCGATGAGCTCGGTGCGGTAGTTCTTGCATTCTCCAAAGGTGACAGGGAGGCAGACCTACCCTATCGGTGTCGTGGAGCCGTCGGTCACTCCTGAGAAAGGCTTGGTGGGCTGAAGCTGATCATACGATACTTGGAGGTTGTCAAACGTGTCGGCAGACAGGACGTTGAGCCCTGCGCCGCCATCGATGAGGGTCTTGGTAACTTGCACGTTGCTGATGACTGGGGAGCAAAGCATCAGAAGGGCGCCTGCGGTAGCCGTGCACTTGAGCTGATCCACCGAACTGAATGTGATGGCGCACTTGGACCACCTGAGCGGGCGTGTGGCATCAAGCTTGGGGAGGACTGCATTCCCTTCATGAGCAAACTGTTTGAAGATACACTACAAGGCTGGGGCCTCTCCATCGCATAGGAAGGCGCGCCCGACACCCTTCTCGGGCAGGGCTCGGGGGCTCTCTTCTAGAGGGCCTCAGACCTTGCCAACATCACGAGGGAGGCGCTCAGGCACCACTTGGAGGCGTGCTTCACGACACGTTTCCCTCAGGAGGACATAGGGCGAGGAGCACCCACCGCTCAAGAGTTCATCACCAAGACCACTCAGGAACTGCAAGACGCAAGGGCCATGCGCGGTGACCGCCGGTCATGAAACGCAGCTCCCCATCCAGGCGAGGATGCTGGGCTGCGCGTCTGCATCGACGTCCCAGTGCTCAGCAGGGCCGCATCTCAGGAGCCCTTCTGGCCTTCGCGTGTGGGCCGTTGCGAGGGTCCACCGCACAGCTATGTTCGCATGCCTTTTGGCCTGCCGAGCGTGTCGTCCGCCTATCAGCGCAACCTGCAGAGCATCCTGGCGGTTCACGAGGCCAGGCACCACGCTGTGCTGACCGAGATGGAGACGGTCCTCAGGGAACCACCTGGACCCCCGAGGCCTCCCGAGGCTCAGGGCCCTGGTGGCTTGTGAGGAGCAATTCCTTCGCTGCGTACCTTCAGCTGCCCCAACACCCCCTCGTCGACAGAACCAGGTGACATTTTCCAAGTTTGTTTATCTGGGAGCGCCCCTCGGGCTGCATCATTCCCAGGCCACGTGGGTCCGTCCCTGTGGAATGTACCCCCTTTTCCTTATGTCTTTAGCTTACCTTGCTGGGGGCGCCCCTCGGGATGCATCAAGCCGCTCGGGCCAGACCCAGTGGCATGTATCTCCCCGCATTTACTTGAGCTAGTTTGCTTCCCATGCTTAACCTATCTATGACTATTACCTGCTCAATCGTCACCCATCATGGGAGCTGCGTGCCGGCCGTCTTTCTTCACGTGAGTAGGCTAGGCATGACGTCTGTGCTCGGTCCTGTCCCTGCAGTGTCGATAAATCCAACGGCTGAGCTCTGTCTGGCGGGCTGGCCCCATTCAGGTCACCTCCTGGGGTCGTTCGTGCTTGGCCCCTGTCACATCCATAGCTTCTAGTACTGCCTGGTGTTTTGCATCTTGTTGCATTATGTTTAAATTATATTTAAGTTGAAATGGGGATTGACCAAACCCTAGCATCAGAAAGAATTCAACTATGTTCAAATAAAAATATTTTCAATGAACCCAAAATGCCTTCCCAAAAATGTTCATTATCTTTGGATTGGTCTTGAACCTCTGCCAAAAATATTGCACATTTTTCTAGGTCAATTGGGGGTCACTGAATTAAATCTTATAGTATTTGCATTTGGGCATTTAAATCCTATAAAAGATATTAAATGCCCAAATAATCACAAAATGAAATGGTTACTGTTGTAAATATTCCAAACAGCGGCCACAGTCACTTGCTTGATTTTTAGAAATGCTCTGGCATTTTTAATAAAGCCAAACACAGTTGCAGAAAATAGAAAACAGAAAGAAAATGCAAATAGGAAAGGACTTACCTGGCGCTTACCTGTCCAGCCTGGCCGGCCTGCTACTGTGCGGTCCAGCCCACAGCGCAGTGCCAGTCATCTCCCTCCTCTCGCCAGGAGGACGAGAGGCGCGTGCTCGACGCGCGCGACCACGCGCCCGAGCCACCTCCTGCTTGCCGCCGACCGCCTGGAGCTGGCTAAGGACGCCACGCACTCTCCCGCGCCTCCCTCGACCGCTTGCTCGTCCCCATCCCCTCTCTGACTCTCTCTCATGTGACCGTCCGAGCGCACCGGAGAGCGCCGCCGCTCGCCGCCGTAGCCACCACGCACCCTAGGCCCCGTGCCGTGTCAAGCCGCGGAGAGAAGCTTGTCCTCGTCTAAACTCTAAAGATCAGAACGGGCGCACTGCATCACCGTCAGCATCATCATCTTCCTCGTCGGCAACCCGTGGATCGCCGCCGTTGATTCGCGCCGAAGAGGGCCTCCCCGAGCCGTCTGAGCTGCTAAACGACTTTGCTGTGAGGACTCCTTCGTTTTCCCTCCTCCTCCCGCCGTTCTCGTCTTTGGCTGCCGTCCCCGCAAGCACCGAGCTCCGGCCATCACCATGGCCGGCGAATCTCGCGCCCCGGAGCTTTTCCGCTCGCTCCAGTAGCTCCCGCGTGCTCTCTAGGTCCCCAGGGTCCCGACGCGCTCCTCTGCTCTCTGGCTAACGCGCTGCAGCCACCGCGCCTGTGCTGGCCCGAGCTCCGGCCACCGCCAAAACCGCCGTGGTCGTCGTTCCCGGCCACCCCACCGCCTCCCGAGGCCTCCCCTAGTCGCGCACGAGCGTGAGCTCTCCACTGGTACCCTCGGCGCATCGAACCGCTACCGGAGCAGCGATTCCGACATGCCTCCGCCGTCGGATGAGGTCGCCGGCGGCGAAACCCTGTTTAGCTGACGTGGCAACAATTAGTTTAGGCTCTAATTAACACCCACAGACACTGACTAGTGGGCCTAGCCCCTCTAACGATTTTGGTTAGGTTTAACTAAAATCACTAATTATAACTGAGCCTATGACATGTGGGCCCCACGTGACAGGTTAGATCCTGGTCAGCCCCGGTTGACCTGCTGACGTCGTGTTGTTGTCATGCTGACGCAGTAAAGGAATTTCTGTATTAAAACAAATTCAGAAAATTCCAGAAAATGTCCAAAACTTCTAAAAATCATAGAAATTCAACCGTAAATCCAGATGAAATAAATTATATATGAAAAATGATCAGAAAAATCCAATCTATCCATCTGTACCATTTTCATGCATGTTTGATCAAGTTAACTTCACTGTTTAGGATGAAACATGAATAGGACAACTTTGATAATAGTTTTGGAGTTGGAATTTCATGTAGTTTTGAATTCCACTTCAATCAAAATGACTTGCTAGATGCATTAGCTCAATCAACATCATATTGCCATGTCACATTCATGCATCATATTGTTGCATTGCATTGATTGTGTTCTTTCTTGTTTGCCGGTGTTTTTTCCTCCCGTGAGACGACGTTAGGCGGCGTGTTCGATGACACCGATGAGGAACTATATTATCTTCAGAAGTGCCAGGCAAGCAAAACCCCCTTGTTCATTCTGATACAATCCCACTCTCTCGCTCCTGCTCTCTTTTACTACATTAGAACAACAACGAGTCAACTATTACATGTTGCGGTAGTTGAACCCCTTTATCCTCTGCATGACCTGTCATTGCCACAGTAAATAGATGAAACCCACTAGCATGAGTAGGAGTTGTTTGAGCCCTGATGTGCCTACTCATTCATGCTTGTTTGCCATGCCTGCTACTGCTTAGAGTTGAGTCAGGTCTGATTCATCGGGAATGAATCAGAGGTGTGTGAACATGTCCTACTGTGTGAGAGCTAAGTGTGTGAACACGATTTGGTAAAGGTAGCGGTGGGAGGCCATGTAGGAGTACATGGTGGGTTCTCTCATTGCAACCGTCCTCGGGAACTGAGTTCTGTGTTTGTGATCCATGAATAGTTACTACCACACATTGGGCCCCGGGCGCTCCAAGCTCTCTCGACTTATTAATCAACTTGATCTCTGTCCAGGAGTTGCAACTAGTTTCTGGCGTTTGTAGGTAGTGTTAGTAGTCTACCAAGTGGCACCCGCATGTGGGATTGGGACAGACTAGGCACCGTGGCACGGTGTACCAAGCGATAGAACCACCTGGCCGAGGTGGGCTTGGGAACCCTGCTCACATCGTTTGGGGGCCGTGAGCGACACCCGGCCGGATCTCCTTGCGGATGGAACCCGAATAGGCGATAAACCTGGACTAGAGACTTGTGTGGTTAGTCGGTCGTGGCCGACTCCCTCGCCAAAGCTTCCGCTTGAAGGTTGCCGAGATACACGAGGTGTACATGGCGGTAAGTGGCTAAAGCGCAGGTGAAGAAGTACACCCTGCAGGGTTAATATGATCTATTGAATAGCCGTGTCCGCGGTAAAGGACTTCTGGGTTGCCTGCAGTTCATAGACAAGTGAAAGTGGATACTCTAAAATGCGCAAGATAAGCGTGACTGCTATGGATGGCGTTCTCGTAGGTAGACGGGAGCGGATCCATAGTGGTGTATTGATATGGTGAATATGTGGACTCGTGTGCGCCACCTCAAAAGAGTTACTTGTTGTCGTAGTTCAGGATAGCCACTGAGTCAAAGCTGGCTTGCTGCAGTCAAACTCCACCACCCTCTTTATTGAAACCGATGCATATGTAGCTAGTTCTGATGTAAGTCTTGCTGGGTACATTTGTACTCACGTTTGCCTATTTTATGTTTTTGCAGAGAGACGTTAGTCTCGCTAGTAGTTCCGCGTGGACTTCGACGTTTAGCTTGTTACCTCAGCTACGATCTTGTGCCCCCGGCAGGATCTGGTAGATAGTCGGGCTTCTAAGCTTTTTCATTTGTAGATGTCTGTACTCGGACATGTTAAGCTTCCGCTTGTGCTTGTTGCTTGTATGCTCTGTATATTGGGTCATGAGACCCATGTTTGTAATATCTCGCTCCTCGGAGCCTAATGAATAAATACTTGAGTCGTAGAGTTATGCTGTGATGCCATGTTGTATTTACACATATCGAGCATATTGTGTGTATGATTGAAATGCTTGGTATGTGTGGGATCCGACAATCTAGTTGTTTATCCTTGGCAGCCTCTCTTATGGGGAAATGTAGTCTTGTGCTTCCATGAGCCATAGTAGTCCGCTTCTGACCAGTTCACCGGAGTCCTCGCTAGCCCAAAGACTACTGCTCGAGAATACTTGACCGGCCGGCATGTGTTTCACTTTGTTCCTGTGGTTACGTCCCTTCGGGGAAATGTCACGCGGTGACATCCGAGTCCTCGCTTAGCTCTGCTACAGCCCGGGTTCCCGGAGTCCTGTTAGCCCAGTGCTACAGCCCGGATTCACGCGCTGCTGACCGACATGCTCGATGTGATTCATGTATGACTGTCCCCATGGGTTAGTGCCGCTTTGGGTTCATGACTAGCCATGTCGGCCCGGGTTCTCTGTCATATGGATGCTAGCGACACTATCATATACGTGAGCCAAAAGGCGCAAACGGTCCCGGGCCATGGTAAGGCGGCACCCGTGGGAATACCGTGCATGAGGCCGCAAAGTGATATGAGATGTTACACGCTAGATCGGTGTGACCTAGAATCGGGGTCATGACAGCTTTGGTATCAGAGCCTGACTGCCTGTAGGATTACCAAGACAAATTGGTCGAAGTTGTGTCTAGAAATGCTTTAGTTATGTAAGGGAATTGATTGTGGAAGGGAACGTAAGGCTCTTTTTACTCCTTATACCTCATGGCCTTCTGATCTTAGTCATCCTCTTCTCTTCTACGGGGATTAAGAACTAGGCCTTCTCATCTATCTATCAGGATGACGTGTTACTAATCCATAGACTTATAGGATTGTTGGTTTCAAGCCCCAGTTCAGTTCCTACTACTACCGTGTGTTGTTAGTTGATCTCAGAACCTTGTTATTGTGATGTTGAGTGGTCATGCCACTATTTTGCAGGATATCTCAAATCATTTTGAGAATTTACAACCGTTATGCTGTCCAAGTCATCCCAAGTCTCTAAACAGTCTGATGCATTCTCAAATCCTTTCTTTCCATTCCCGATGTCCTTTATGGTCAGAATAAGCACACTAACCGGTGCGTTGAGGTAATTTATTGCCTTGACATTTATGATGGAGTTATTATTATGACCCTAGGTGTCTTAGGGAGTCACCTATTAAACTAGCCATGTTTTGTGTTTCCCGTGTGGTGATTTTGGCCATCATTCTCGAAAGCATCCCGTGATGTTATTAGTTAGTAGGTATTCTATTCCTGGGTTCTTGAACCCGAGATTCACCCTACTTACCTCGTGTTCGTAGTGTTGCTCGTACCTTTAGGATATTAGTAACCTTTGCATTAGTCCTCGAGGTCCGTGGTATTTCCTTCTTCCAAATACCATGAACCGCTTATGGCAGAAGTTCCTCGCTGAACCGAAGGATCACAATCAGAGTACTCTTGAGGAGTTCTCCATTCATAATTGTGAATCTGCGGTTCTACCTCTCTGCATGGGTTATCCGGAAGAAATATGTTGAATTTGTTCGGCATACTAACCCATGCCTCCACAACTTGAAAAGTTATATGTTCCTTGAGTTGTCCCTCTTGGTTGTCTTCTGGCCCCCGTCTATCAATTGATAGACAGAAGTAGTTGTGCAACCGTGTCCATCGATGCCTATTATTCTTGTGGTCCGTCGAGCCATTCTATTCAGAATGACTAGGAGAAACAAACTCCAGTACCTTGTCCATTTCTAGGATTGGGTCAAAGCAGTTGTATTCCGCAGATCAAAATGCTAATCTAGCTGTTGTTCTGTTCTACCTTGGAGTGTTACCATCTTTATGTCAAGAGTGTCATGAGAATTGCACCACCTCTTATGAATTCTTGACGCAGTAATACTTCTTGCCATCATTGTTCACTCCTCGGTTCCCGTGTTATTGTAACCGGATGCCGACAAGTGTACCGTGATGTGCGAAATCAATACTCCTAGCAACCTTGTTGCTTGGTAGTTAAAGGACAGTAATTTCGTTCTCAGCGTGTTGGTTATTGAATCATCATTCTAAGATAGACTGTGCTACCTGGTCCTTATTTCCGGTGCACTCCTCGACCAATGAGTTAGGATTGTGCCAATCCCTCACTCTTGTGATCATGTCGTCTTGCCCTGAAAAGCAAGATTGTTCTCGAGCTTAGTAACATATCGGTGGTTCGTGATTTTCTGAATATCTTCTCGGAAGTATTACCAGGTTGTCCCCTGACTGATATGTTGAGCTCGTGATCAGTTGGTTTCTTGTGAACCACCCTTTCTCCAAGAATCTGTGTTGGATACCCTGAGCTAGTTGGTTGAGCTAAACAATAACTTGGAGAGTTGGAAGATAAAAGCTGGTTCGACCTAGTTCATCACTAAGGGATATCCTTGTGTGTGTGTGGGTGTGTGTTGAAGAAAGATGATATCTTCGTTGATTGATCCTCGTGATCAGTTGTCGGTGCTATTATCTTATCCAACCCTTGATTTGAGTATGGGCTATCGTCAAATCAAATCAGAACCAATAATGTTCGTAGTGTTGTCTTACTCGCGGTTGATCCCTCGAGCATACACCATTACATCTTTTGGCCTGACCAATGCTACCACCGTGTTCACATGATGGTGGAAGTCCAGTGATATGGAAATTCCGATGATTTGTTGTTGGGCCCATCAGCAGCATTTTCTCTCCCCCATGATTCATGTTGAACATCAACCTAGTGTTGAAAACTTTGTAAGCAATGCCTTCGTGTTCCATTCATGAAGCTTATGCTTGGATGGAAGAAGTGACTTCCTCGAATTCATGTGCTTTAGGTGTAAGTTGCCGCCATGAATTTGAGAAAGGTTTGTTTTGCTTGCTTCGGAATCATCCCAAGTCAGTCATGCATTCGTGCGAGGTATTCTATGGTTTGGTAGATTAATTACCTCCACCCCATATGTATTCCCTAGCACCCCAAGCCACTGGTTGATTTGTTCAAGGAGAAGAAGTTTCTTCTTAAGAGCTAGACTTACGCAAGGACTTCGATGTCCTCGATGATGGTTCCCCACCTGAACTCGGTAGTGTCTTATTATAAGACTACTACGTGGTCATGCTTGTCTTGGACAGCGTGTCCACGGGTTTGTAGCAGAACCAGCTCATGTTTTGGAGCTTCCTATCGTGGTTCGTTCCCCGAGAATCTCGCAACGTCATCTCGTCGATTTGTGTTGCAAACTTTCATTTCTCTTTATATACATGATGAGTATGGAATGTCATGACACCAACCAGATCTGAATCTCGTGCAGATATGATGGTTGGGTCATTCCCAAGATATTGCATTTTGTTCCCAGCTCGCACCCGTCATTGTGTCAGTCTGCCATAGGTCCCATTCATTTCCGATGATAAGCAAAATCATCCATTGCGTTGTCTTCAACAAGGTAGTCCACATCATCCATTCGAATCCGGATGTGTTATTCCTCTGAACTTCGTCAAACGATCGTTTGTGAATTTTCCTTAGGTTGGTATAAGAGTTTCAATGATCTCTGAATCAAAAGTGATTATTTTTTCCACTTAAGGGAATTTTTCTGCGAGTCATATTCCTTAAGATGTCTCGTTATGGTGTCATGGCAACTCAACTCCTTGCTGCGTTGACAACTGTTCACCACCCTCTTAAGTGTGGAATTGTTGTCTACCTAGTGAACCTTCATCATCTGTTACACTCCATTCCGCTGGATGTATGTGTCTTGTGTCTCAGCTCAAGAGACGTTCTTTCGCCTCATTCCATGAGTTGATTGTGTATTGCTTGATCTTTGTGAAGATCGAATTCTGTCGAGTTTCCTCTGTTCCGTCATCATAGTTGGATGAAGATCTCAAATGCAAGGACGTCAAGATCAATTTGAAGGAATAAATCAACATCTTTGAGCAGGACAGTTTGGATCATGAGATCATGTTATCTTTGTGTCCCCTCTTTCTACTTACCTCACGTCTTGAATCTCGGGACGAGATTCTTGTTTATTGGGGGTGAGTTGTCACATCCCTAGCTTCTAGTACTGCCTGGTGTTTTGCATCTTGTTGCATCATGTTTAAATTATATTTAAGTTGAAATGGGGATTGACCAAACCCTAGCATCAGAAAGAATTCAACTATGTTCAAATAAAAATATTTTCAATGAACCCAAAATGCCTTCCCAAAAATGTTCATTATCTTTGGATTAGTCTTGAACCTCTGCCAAAAATATTGCACATTTTTCTAGGTCAATTGGGGGTCACAGAATTAAATCATATAGTATTTGCATTTGGGCATTTAAATCCTATAAAAGATATTAAATGCCCAAATAATCACAAAATGAAATGGTTACTGTTGTAAATATTCCAAACAGTGGCCACAGTCAGTTGCTTGATTTTTAGAAATGCGGCATTTTTAATAAAGCCAAACACAGTTGCAGAAAATAGAAAACAAAAAGAAAATGCAAATAGGAAAGGACTTACCAGGAGCTTACCTGTCCAGCCTGGCCGACCTGCTACTGTGTGGTCCAGCCCACAGCACAGTTCTAGTCATCTCCCTCCTCTCGCCAGGAGGACGAGAGGCGCATGCTCGACGCGCGCGACCACACACCGGGCCACCTCCTGCTTGCCGCCGACTGCCTGGGGCTAGCTAAGGACGCCACGCACTCTCCCGCGCCTCCCTCGACCGGTTGCTCGTCCCCATCCCCTCTCTGACTCTCTCTCCTGTGACCGTCCGAGCGCACCGGAGAGCGCCGCCGCTCGCCGCCGTAGCCACCACGCACCCTAGGCCCCGTGCCGTGTCAAGCCGCGGAGAGAAGCTCGTCCTCGTCGAACTACGAAGATCGAAGCAGGGCGACCGTGCATCGCCCGTCAGCATCATCGTCTTCCTCGTCGGCAACCCGTGGATCGCCGCCGTCGATTCGCGCCGAAGAGGGCCTCCCCGAGCCGTCTGAGCTGCTAAACGACTTCGCTGTGAGGACTCCTTCGTTTTCCCCTCCTCCCCTGCTCGTTCTCGTGCCATAGCTGCCGTCCCTGCAAGCACCGAGCTCCGGCCATTGCCATGGCCGGCGAATCTCGCTCCCCGGAGCTTTTCCGCTCGCTCTAGTAGCTCCCGCGTGCTCTCCATGTCCCCAGGGTCCCGACGCGCTCCTCTGCTTTCTGGCTAACGCGCTGCAGCCACCGCACCCGTGCTGGCCTGAGTTCCGGCCGCTGCCAAAGCCGCCGTGGTCGTCGTTCCCGTCCACCCCACCGCCTCCCGAGGCCTCCCCTAGTCGCGCACGAGCATGAGCTCTCCACTGGTACCCTCGGCGCATCGAACCGCTACCGGAGCAGCGATTTCGACATGCCTCCGCCGTCGGATGAGGTCGCCGGCAGCGAAACCTTGTTTAGCTGATGTGGCAACAATTAGTTTAGGCTCTAATTAACACCCACAGACACTGACTAGTGGGCCTAGCCCCTCTAACGATTTTGGTTAGGTTTAACTAAAATCACTAATTATAACTGAGCCTATGACATGTGGGCCCCACGTGTCAGGTTAGACCCTGGTCAGCCCCAGTTGACCTGCTGACGTCGTGTTGTTGTCATGCTGACGCAGTAAAGGAATTTCTTTATTAAAATAAATTCAGAAAATTCCAGAAAATGTCGAAAACTTCTAAAAATCATAGAAATTCAACCGTAACTCCAAATGAAATAAATTATATATGAAAAATGATCAGAAAAATCCAATCTATCCATCTGTACCATTTTCGTGCATGTTTGATCAAGTTAACTTCATTGTTTAGGATGAAACATGAATAGGACAACTTTGATAATAGTTTTGGAGTTGGGATTTCATGTAGTTTTGAATTCCACTTCAATCAAAATGACTTGCTAGATGCATTAGCTCAATCAACATCATATTGCCATGTCACATTCGTGCATCATATTGTTGCATTGCATTGATTGTGTTCTTTCTTGTTTGCGGGTGTTTTTCCCTCCCAGTAGACGACGTTCCGACGATGTGTTCGATGACACCGATGAGGAACTATATTATCTTCAGAAGTGCCAGGCAAGCAAAACCCCCTTGTTCATTCTGATACAATCCCACTCTCTCGCTCCTGCTCTCTTTTACTGCATTAGAACAACAACGAGTCAACTGTTACATGTTGCGGTAGTTGAACCCCTTTATCCTCTGCATGACCTGTCATTGCCATAGTAAATAGATGAAACCCACTAGCATGAGTAGGAGTTGTTTGAGCCCTGATGTGCCTACTCATTCATGCTTGTTTGTCATGCCTGCTACTGCTTAGAGTTGAGTCAGGTCTGATTCATCGGGAATGAATCGGAGGTGTGTGAACATGTCCTACTGTGTGAGAGCTAAGTGTGTGAACACGATTTGGTAAAGGTAGCGGTGGGAGGCCATGTAGGAGTATATGGTGGGTTGTCTCATTGCAGCCGTCCTCAGGAACTGAGTTCTGTGTTTGTGATCCATGAATAGTTACTACCACACATTGGGCTCCGGGCGCTCCAAGCTCTCTCGACTTATTAATCAACTTGATCTCTGTCCAGGAGTTGCAACTAGTTTCTGGCGTTTGTAGGTAGTGTTAGTATTCTACCAAGTGGCACCCTGTACATGTGAGCTTGGGGCAGACTAGGCACCGTGGCACGGTCTACCAAGCGTAGAACCACCCGTCGAGGTGGGCTTGGGAACCCTGCTCACATCGTTTGGGGCCGTGAGCGACACCCCGGCCGGATCTCCTTGCGGATGGAGCCCGAATAGGCGATAAACCTGGACTAGAGACTTGCGTGGTTAGTCGGTTCTTGGCCGACTCGCTCGCCAGGCTTCTGCTTGAAGGTTGCCGAGAAACACGACGTGTACATGGCGGCAAGTGGCGAGAGCGTGTGTGAAGAAGTACACCCCTACAGGGTTAATATGATCTATTCGAATAGCCGTGTCCATGTAAAGGACTTCAGGTTGCATACGGTTCATAGACAAGTGAAAGTGGATACTCTAAAATGCGCAAGATAAGCGTGAGTGCTATGGATGGCGTTCTCGTGGGTAGACGGAGCGGATCAATAGTGGTGTATTGATATGGTGAATATGTGGACTCGTAGCGCCACCTCAAAAGAGTTACTTGCAAATGTAGTTCAGGATAGCCATCGAGTCAAAGCTGGCTTGCTGCAGTCAAACTCCACCACCCTCTTTTTTGAAACCGATGCATATGTAGCTAGTTCTGATGTAAGTCTTGCTGGGTACATTTGTACTCACGTTTGCCTATTTTATGTTTTTGCAGAGAGACGTCAGTCTCGCTAGTAGTTCCGCGTGGACTTCGACGTTTAGCTTGTTACCTCAGCTACGATCTTGTGCCCAGGCAGGTGATCTGGTAGATAGTCGTGCTTCTAAGCTTTTTCATTTGTAGATGTCTCAGATTTCGGACATGTTAAGCTTCCGCTTGTGCTTGTTGCTTGTATGCTCTGTATGTTGGGTCATGAGACCCATGTTTGTAATATCTCGCTCGTCGGAGCCTAATGAATAAATACTTGAGTCGTAGAGTTATGTTGTGATGCCATGTTGTATTTACACATATCGAGCATATTGTGTGTATGATTGAAATGCTTGGTATGTGTGGGATCCGACAATCTAGTTGTTTATCCTTGGCAGCCTCTCTTATGGGGAAATGTAGTCTTGTGCTTCCATGAGCCATAGTAGTCCGCTACAGCCCGGTTCATCGGAGTCCTGCTAGCCCAGAACTACTGCTCCGGAACACTTGACTGGCCGGCATGTATTTCACTTCGTTCCTGTGTCTGTCCCTTCGGGGAAATGTCACCCGGTGACATCCGGAGTCCTGCCTAGCCTGCTACAGCCCGGGTTCCTGAGTCTGTTAGCCCAGTGCTATAGCCCGGATTCACACGCTGCTGACCGACATGCTCGATGTGATTCATGTATGCCTGTCCCCATGGGTTAGTGCCGCTTTGGGTTCACGACAAGCCATGTCGGCCCGGGTTCTCCGTCATATGGATGCTAGCGACACTATCATATATGTGAGCCAAAAGGCGCAAACGGTCCCGGGCCATGGTAAGGCGGCACCCGTGGGAATACCGTGCGTGAGGCCGCAAAGTGATATGAGGTGTTATAGGCTAGATCGGTGTGACCTAGAATCGGGGTCCTGACAGCCCCCTCACGTGATAACCTCAGGAGATTCGTTCGGCGCAGGTTGTCTGACCACCTCGCAGAACCAGCACAGCGAACAAAAACCAAGACTAGGCACAACCTGCCCTGAGGTAGGGCCTCGTGAGTCCCACACTGGCTCACGAGTGCCTAGATACACCTCGTCTAGCCCTGCCGTGCAAGCCACATGTCAAGGCGGGGCTGTACACGCCCCGAGGGCTCTCCACAGTAGGGAGCCCCCCTCCCACACACAAGTGGAAGCACCATGCTCTGCGCTGGCCGTCGACACTGCCGAGGAGCGGCTATGCCCGTGCACAAGCGGAAGCACCATGCTCCATGCTGCTGATAAACAACTGAGGGCGGCCTCACTGCCATACCAACCTCAGGGAGCCCAAAGCTCAGTGTCCGGCCTCACTGCAACGCCTCCCCTCGAGAGAGTCGCGGGGGGGCTGGGCACGGGTGCTGCGCTCGGGTCACGCCCAAGTGCACGCTGTCGGTGTCAAAACCGGCAGATCTCGGGTTGGGGGTCCCGATCTGTGCGTCTTAGGCTGATGGTAACAGGAAGCAAGGGACACAATGTTTACCCAGGTTTGGGCCCTCTCGATGGAGGTAAAACTGTACTTCTTGCTTGATTAATATTGAAGATATGGGTAGTACAAGAGTAGATCTACCACGAGATTGTAGAGGCTAAACCCTAGAAGCTAGCCTATGATGGTATGATTGTAATTGTGATCGGACTTCTAAGGACCAACCTCTCCGGTTTGTATAGACACCAGAGAGGGCTAGGGTTTACATGGAGTCAGTTACAAGGAAGGAAATACAATATCCGGATCGCCACGCTTGCCTCCCACGCAAAGGAGAGTCCCATCCGGACATGGGCTGAAGTCTTGAGTCTTGTATCTTCACGCTTCGATAGTCCGGACGATGTATATAGTCCGACTGTCCGGATACCCCTAATCTGTGACTCCTCAAGAGTCTCTCGAACCAGGCCTCAATGACGATGAGTCCGGCGCGTAGTCTTATCTTCGGCATTGCAGGGTGGGTTCCTTCTCCGAATACTCCAAAGTAATTATTGAACACTCAAACCGTGTCTGGATCTGCAAGATGATCGTCACATACCATTGTAGGGAACATAGCGTAAATCTGATCTGCTGGCAATCTTCGTATGTCGTGCCCTTGCATCGTGGCCTGGTCCAACACGAACCGGCGTTCTTGCCCCACCTCGACTCGCGTTGCGAGATGGTTTTATTGGCACGTCCTGTCGAGGCAGAGATCGTGTCCCTCTTATTACGAGATCTTCCATTAATGCGGGCGTGCGTAGCCCCATGAGGACCGTTGGTATGACTCCGTGTGCCGTCAGGTAAACCTCAAGCGGTCACCCTAAGGACTCTTGATATTCACCCCCTTTATAAAAGAGGCCGAGGCCTATGCCTCTTTTCCACCTCCCTCGGCCTTCTTGCACCTCCAGTTCTAACACCCGAGACCTAAGCTCCAACACCCCAGATCCTTCAATATGTCCGGATCCAACCCTGAAGGCCGGTGCGTGGCTTCCTCGATTCAAATGGAGGACATTGCGAAGCTTAGGGACGTCGGATATCTGACCGCCGACATCCAGCACAGGCTTCCTGCTCCAGGGCAGGTCATCCCTACACCAGAGCCCAATGAGTGCGTCGTGTTTGTTCCTCACTTCCTCCGTGGCTTGGGCCTCACCCTCGATCATTTTGTGAGGGGGCTCACGTTTTATTATGGATTGGATTTTCATGATCTAGCTCCGGACACCATCCTCCATATCTCGTCGTTCATTATAGTGTGCGAGGCCTTCCTCCATGTCACCCCACACTTCGGCCTATGGCTCAAGACCTTGAATGTGAAGCCAAAGATGATCGAGGGGCGACATGCGGAGTGCGGAGGTGCCGTAATAAGCAGGAACGCCGATGCCCCATGGCCAGAGGGTTCTTTCCCAGAAGTATCCGATGTATGGCAACGGAGGTGGTTTTATGTCACGGCTCCCAGAGGCACAAAGTGGGTGGCCGCCCCCGAGTTCCGCTCGGGCCCTTCGTCACAACTAGCGTCTTGGGCGGCGTGGGGCGAAAATTGGGCACTACTGGCGGACGCATCAGCATTTACTAGAGCCGCATCCGAGAGCTTCTTGAGAAGTACATTAACCTTGTCAGCATAATGCAAGTGATGTTAATCCGACGGATGTTGCCATGCCAACGCCGGCCTCTCCGGATGTGGGAGTTCAATCCAGAGGGTCCGCAGACTGTTAAGCACTTCTTCGGCCTGAAGCTCGAAGGGATGTGCAAATTATTCTTCGGACCGAAAGTAGAGTGTCCGGACACCATCGAGGATGCGGGCCTAAGCTGCAATCGCCTAGATACCCAAGTAAGTAGCCTTGATACCGCACACCTTGTTTTGTATTTTTCATAATTGTTTATTTTGAAAATCATCCGTGGCCAGGAATGGCTCAGCAAGGCGGAGAGAATTAGGTGTCCGGCGCCACTTCCCGAAGGCTCGCCTGGTCCCGCCATGGCCAAGATGCTTGACAGGGTACTCAGCGGAATGCCCTCAGGGAAAGACAAGGGGAAGAATGAAGAAACCGAACTTCACACGCTACGCATCCGAACCGGGGGAATTATCGTCTCCCCTAAGGAGGATAGTCGGAAAGGGGAGGCTAAGGCCTCCTCCCTGCGCGGGAAGAAGAGGGCTGCCTCCGAAGACTTGGAGACGGAGATGCCCAAACCAGGGAAAAAATTATCCCCAGGGGGGCCTGCCCCGACGGGCACTCTCACCGTGCCATGCCCGCCAACGGGCCAGCCCTCCACCGAGCCGTAAGTCAATCGTTAATTCGAAGGTCCTGTGTTTCTCCTAGATCAATAGCCAGGATTCGTCTTTCATAGTTCGGCTAGCAGCTCTCCTCAACAGAGTTCGTCTTCGGGGGATCTTCCTCCGGATATTATGGAGAGCGAGACCCCACCCACCTCTCCGGCTCATGAAGCGGGCGACACCGAGGTGTCGTCACGGAGGAGTCCGGATCTGCCGAAGCCGGAAGCCAATGCGTCAGCCGCCCTGAGCCCAGAGTGTTTGGCTCCCACGAGGGGCGATGGGAAGGGTCCGGCACAGTTCAATGTCCGGCCGGACATACTGACAGGCCTACTGGAGCGAGCTGCGCTCTCGGAGGAGCACCGCTCATTAATGAGTGCGGTGCTCAAGAAGATTTCATCCACTACAAGCGGTTTGAATGAAGCATTTACAAGTCTGCTCAGAGGCTTTGAGGTATGTAGTGAAGAATACACTATTTTTGGCTATGAGGCACGCGTTAGGTGTGCTCCATATAGATAGTAGCCCCTGAGACTCTGGTTGCCCGCCCTAGGCGGCAAACGGGGGATCATAAACCAATGATTGCGCTGTAAATACGTGCATGTACCTATGGGTCCGACTGCCAACCAGTCCGTTGAAGTTGCCGAACTAACAAGGAAGATTGGATCGATTGATGCCGATATCACGCTAGTGAACGAGCGGCTGGACAAATCACAAGGTATGTGCTCTGCCTTCCTTTATATAGGAAAATATGGAGGCGGCATGATATTAATGTAATATGTTCGGACTGCAGATGGTGATGCTGCCGTGGAGGCCCTGAGGGCAGAACTTGCCCATGCCAAGGAACAAGCCCGGGTTCGCAATGCGGCTGCCCTAATGGCGGCCGAGGAATTAAGAGCCGAACAGGCTGCTCATCGCTGAAGCGAGGAAAAGATAGCCGAAATGGCTGTGGAGTTAAAAAATGCCGCTGACCTGTATGAGCTCCTTAAAAAGGAGCATAAGGATAATTCGACCGACCTTAACAAGGCACTTAATGCCACCAAGGAAATAAGGACCGAGCTCAGGGGTGCGGGGGAGGAGCTTCAACAGGCCGGTAAAATCGCGGCTGGGGGCTCCTACTTGCTACGGACGATTTTTTTATCCGGCACGCCCTGGATGGACGCCGAGTCCGCGGACGCCGATATGCGGATTTGGCGAAGAGTACGGTGATGCTACCAAGTTCTTCGAGGATCAGGGTGATAAGGAAGTGGAGAAGCTTTTACGTCGCAATTCAATGCTCCCACTCGCCCGCTGCCGTTAAGTGACAAGATGGCTGCTGTAGCGGAGCTTCATAGGCTGTCCAGGCTTGCAATGCGGTCTGTGATAGACCATCTTTGGCCGAAGGGGCCTAAGCCAAACAGTTACTTTTGCTTGGTGCAGCAATTCCTTGGGGCCATGCCTCGGATCGACGCAATGAGGAGGTCGGCGTGCATAGAGGGTGCACGAATGGCTCTTGCCCGCGTTAAAGCCTATTGGACGGATATGGAGGCCACCATTATAGCGACCCAGGATCCGGCGGGGGGCCAATATCCTGCCGAGCACTACTTGGCGCAGGTCACAGAAGGTGCCTGCCTAATAGAGGCGCAGTGCTCGAAGAATGTCTTGTTCGAGTGATGAATAGAATCATTGTAAAAACAATATTTATTTTGATTATGAGACAATATTTATACTGTTTGCCTAAAAATATGATTGTGTCCCCTGTGTGGCCGTTTATATATATATATATATATATATATATATATATATATATATATATGAATATGTAATCCGAAAGTTAGCAGTCGTTGGCTTCAGCCCCCAGGCATACAATGCGGGGTGTTCGCGAACAATATGCTTAATCACACTTGATCCAACATCTTGGTCCATTAAGTAGGTGATCGCACGTCGAACTAGGTAACCGGACTATATAGCTGTAACACTTTCGCTTAGCCATGGGAGTCTAACGTTGGGGCTACTATGTAGCCCCTGGTACCTTCGCGTGCATCCGAATACGGGCGCGTGTGTACATGACCGGGAAATGGTCCTTCGTTAATGCGGAGGGATCCTAAAGATTCTGATAAGTCTTCGAGTGGTTGAACAGTCTCTCGTTGTATCATGACAGTCAATTTTCGACTTTCTCTACTGAGGTGCTCATCCAGGGCACAATCACAGTAGTTCTCCTTTGGCCACCTTAGCCGATAATAACGGAACATAAGGCGGCAAACCCAGGAGCTGGGCAAACCCAACATTTGACCAATGACATGATTCGGAGCTGATGCATATAAGGCCAAACTCGTGACGCCGAACACTCCCGAAGGTATTTGGACTTTGTAGCAGACGATGGGCTCAAGAATGCCCATTCATTATAAACCCTGTGTTTCCAGGTACGTGCGTTAATCTGTCGTGGCGAAATGCCAATAATGGCAGTATCCTCTGTGAGTATGGAACCCATGGGATGGTTAAGCAACAAGAGGCAATAGAAAAGGTTTACACATGGGCTTAATCTAAAAAAGATACCTGTTGAACGGGGCCCTTTTGCACGTCTGCGCCTTTGTCTTCGTTGTGCCGTATCCTGGAAGGGTATCGCGCGACCGTTGTCTGTGAGAAAAAGAAAACTCGTAGGAGAGTACACCGTAAGTATGCGATGGATAGTAAAAGTGTAAGATGTTGGCCTACCAATAAGGTTGAGCCAAGTGTGGGGCTGTATTAAATATTTATAGCCCCTGGTGTCCACTATGGGATTACATATACGGTGCCCTGATTCAATTTTATCCGAGCGACCGGACTCGTCTAACCGTGTTTGCGACCAGTCATGTTTTCTGATATTGGAGGCCGCTTATAGTCCGGCCGCTAGGGCCGTCGCGAGTTCCTCTGCGTGTGTAGAGCGCTCTGTGATTCCGCTAACGGTGATGACACCACGTGGACCGGGCATCTTGAGTGTAAGGTAGCCATAGTGAAGTAATGCGTTTAAGCGGGCGAAGGCCGTTCTTCCAAGCAATCCATGATAGTCGCTTTGGAAGGGTGCGATGATGAAGAGTATCTCTTCGCTTCTGGAGTTGCCTGGAGAGCCGAATGTTACCTCCAGTACGACGGAGCCCCTGCTGTGGGCTTCAACGCCTGGTATCACCCCTTCAAAGGTGGTGTTGCTTTGGTTAATTCTGGATGGGTTTATCCCCATCCTGCGGGCAGTGTCTTCGTATATTAAATTGAGAATACTGCCGCCGTCCATGAGGAAACGGGTGAGATGGTATCCGTCGATTATCGGGTCAAGCACGAAGGCCTTTGATCCTCCGCGCCGAATACTAGTTCGGTCGTCCAAGTGATCGAAGGTGATCGGGTACGACATCCAGTAGTTAGGTGTGAGTACGATGGGCTCTATATCGAGCGCGTCTCTATGCGCGCGTTCGTGCCTTCTCATGGATGTGTGAGTCGCGTGGATCATGTTCACTGTTTTAACCTCTGGCGGGAATTTTTTCTGTCCCCCAGTGTTCGGCTGGCGAGGTTCATCCTCGTCTTCACTTGGTGTTTCCCTTCCCTTGTGTTCGGCATTTAATTTGCCGGCCTACTTGAAGATCCAGCACTCTGTGTGCGTGTGGTTCGCAGGTTTGTCAGGGGTGCCATCAATTTGGCACAGTCTGTCTAGGACTCTATTCAGACCGGACGGTCCCTCTTTACTGCCCTTAAATGGCTTCTTTTGCTGATCAGGTGAGAGCCCCTGAATCCGGCATTAACTATTGTGTTGTCCGGGCTCTCTTCCTTGTTTTGGCGTTTGTTTTTATTACGCCGTGGCTTCCCGTTGCCGTCCCTCATTTTGGAAGTGCTGCGATCGCTGGAGATTTTACGGGCCAGCCAGCTGTCTTCACCCACGCAAAAGCGGGTCATGAGGCTTGTTAAGGCTTCCATTCTCCTCGGCTTTTCCTGGCCGAGGTGTCCGGGCGAGCCACTTTCACGGATCTTTGTGTTTGAATGCCGCTAAAGCTTGGCGCTGGACAATCGGGACGGTTTGGTTCTTCTTAGTGAGGAATCTGTTCCAAAGCTTGCGGGCGGACTCTCCGGGTTGTTGGATTATGTGACTTAAATCGTCAAAGATCCGGAGGCGGACATAGGTCCCTTGAAAATTGGCCCCAAAGCGCCCTCGAAGTTCCTCCCAACTCCCAATTGAATTTTCCGGGAGGCTTTTCAACCAGTGTCGAGCTGGTCCCTTCAGTTTGAGGGGAAGGTATTTGATGGCATGGAGGTCATCCCCACGAGCCATATGTATGTGCAGGATAAAATCCTGATCAAGACACCTGGGTCTGTCGTTCCGTCGTATGCCTCTATATTCACAGGTTTAAAGCCCTGTGGAAACTCATGGTCCAGTACTTCTTCGGTAAAGCACAGGGGGTGAGCAGCCCCTCTGTATCTGGACATGCTGTGGCATGCCGTCGGCTATTGTTGTGTCCGGTGTTTATCCCGAACTGGTATTCGATTGGCATAATCGTTTTGGTGACCACAGTCCCTCGCCGGGGTGTGTCCTTTAGATCCATAAATGGACCTGGCCGTGCTAGCTTTCTTATCCAGGTGTTCACGTAGATCGTGTGTGGCGTCAGTAGCCGCTTTGTTGCGGTTATGAAGTGGTACGACTTCATCGTCGAATTCTGGCAGTAGCTTGCATTTTGGATAGCTCTTTGAATGGCGATCATCGCCGTATCTTTCTTCAGTGTCTAGCACTTTATTCCATCTACGGTTGAGCATTACCTGTGTGGCTTTGAGTCGTTGCTTCTGCTTCTTTAGACTTCTTGCGGTGGCCATAAGCTTTCTGTGGAGGTTATCTCGTTCCACGCGTTTTTCCGGGATGATGAATGCATCGTCATCCAGACTTCTTTCTTGTGCTGGTTCGGTTTGATGACCTCGTCCGTCGGGATCATTGTCCTCGGGCGTCTGCTCCGAACTGTGTTCGGGGTGGCCTGGTTCGCCCTGCTGTAACACTCCAAAAATTTTGGTTTGACTTTTATTAAATTATTTATTTGATTTAAGGGAGGTTATTTGAATTTTTCTAAAAGAGGGACTCTCCTTCTCATATATTTTTTATGACAAATATTTTATGAGTCCTCCTCAATTTTGATTTTTGGGTCTTGAGGGTTTTTCATCTTGTGTTGGCTCAACACAAATAATCTTGGAAAGTTTTTACAATTCTTTCAATTAAAAAGAATTCCTATGGATTATGGATCTATTCTTTCTCTTTCAAAGATTTCTCTTTTTCCATGACATATGTTGAAATATTTCTTCCAAAACCCACCTCCCCACTTTGGATCAAACCAAGCATCCCATTCCAGCAAGTCTCAATCTCCTTTAAATTTTATTTCTATTTATTTTGCCCTCAAAAGCTTTTTTGTCATTTATTTGGGCCTTGATGATTTACAAAGGAACCACCAGAATCCCTTTGAGTCTTGGTCCCAAATAAACTCCTCTGGCTAGTCCTTAGTACCCTCAACCTAGATCCATCAAGATCTGCTAGTCCACAGTTCAAAATTTTCAAAATATGCTTCTTTGCAAGTTTGAACCAGATTTGCCATTTTTGGTAAAATTCATTCTTTTTCTTTTCCTAAAAATCTGAGATAAATCAGGCAGCCTCTGGATGCATCAAGAGATCACCTCACCAAGGATCAACTCAAGAAAAAATTTCCACGTGCCCAAAACATTTCGTCGAACAGCTGGCGTGCACTGTTTGTGTCAAAGCCCAGAGTTCAGTGTTCAGTTCTGCCGTGAGTGTCGCTTTCTTCAGAGCTGCGGCGTCAATCTCGCCAGTGCTCGTTGTGGCTTCTTGCTCCCTGCTCCTCCTTCTTATCCACCGCGCCGCACGGTCGTTTGGACGGGCGGGAGCGTTGTTGGCGATGTGTCTCGCCAACGCCGGCGTCTTCCGCGGTGGTAGAACCACCCGTGGTGGCCAACAGGGGCCAGCTCTGCCAGACGGCGCCGTCCGGCACCGCCCACACCACCAGAAGCCTACGCGTGGCCGTCTTCTTCCCCATGCGTGCTGCAGTGCAGTCACCGTGGCCTGAGAGGCGTAGAGCGCTCTCTCTGCCGCCAATGTGCCAGTGAGGCCGTTCCGTCGAGAGACTTGGAGTATCGCCCAAGTGTACCAAGATTATGCGTTGGATGAAGCCAGTGGACCATCACGAAGCTGGCCAGTCACCTAAACCTCCCATTCAACCTCTGCCTCGCCGTAATTGCTTGCCGGAGATACCCCGTTCCCGGCAACCGCCTCGGACCGGCTATAAAAGGGGGCCTCGAGCGTGTTCTCGACCCTGCACTACCCCTCCACCTCCCCAGAACTGTGCTCAGCCACTAGGAGGACCTCGAGGAGGCCTTCTTCCTTGACTCCGGCCGCCCCGATCCGCTTCGGGCTCCGGCAAGATCCTCTCTGGTGAGAGCAACCCCGCCTCCCAAACCTTGTCAGCAACCTCCTAGTGCACCCAGTCTTCTAACCCGAGCCCCAATTTGACGTTTGCAGCCCTCCTCCACGAGATCCATCACCGCCCGAACCACCGTCCGCCGGAGTGGAGGCCGCCGTTGACGTGATGCTCGCCGACGACCAAGTCCACCACCCACAGACGCGGGAGAGCTCCGTGAGTCCGTAGGTACCATCCACTCCCCTTACCTCGCCGTGGATCGACACCGGCGACCACCACGAGCCTCGGGCGCCGGTGAACTCTGTTTTAATTTAAACCTGACGGGTGGGACCCCCTCGTCAGCCTCTCTTGTTTTATTCGAAACGTTTTCTGAAAGAAACGCCTTCGGGCAAAGTACGTGTTCCCTTTGGGTTAGCGTATTTTCAACCAAAGCGTTTTCTGTTTTTCTAAACTAGCCCCTGAAAGGTTTCTGTTTCATCATAGATTAGTCCCTGGACTAAAACCTTTATAACTTTTAAACAAAAGATGATTTTGAGTTGATTCTTTTTCTGTCATCTTTATTTTTCTGTCTAGTTTGTTATCATATTTATTTGAAAAATATTTGGAGAAATTTTTATGCACGCACGGTATTCACGTAGTATCCGATTTTTTTATACCGTAGATACCGAAGGAGGTGACGGAACCACAAACTTCACCGAGCTAGACTCCGACTAGTCCGAACCAGGCAAGCATGTTTGAACCTTTGATATGATGAGTGTTTTGCATGTTTGCTTGAGTAGTTATTTCATGGCATGTTTATATAAGCATCAGTGGGTGTTATATTGCATGCAAGGCAACTACGTGTGAGCTTCGAAACTTGATGTGTTCATTTGATGGGAGATAACATGGTCAAGTAGTGACATGAAAGGTGGTAAGCTGGTATTGTTGAAGCATGCCAGTCTTATGTCAACCATTTAACTCCAGCGTTAACGTGGATCAACTCATGTTACCGTCCATCCCCTTTTCGTGCTGCCACATGTTTTCTACGAAGAATACGGCTTAGTAAGTTGCAAACCTCTTTCCTTGTACACACCAAATAGAGGGGCCGTGATGAGGGTTCCATGGCCCTGGATAAAAGCCCGTCATCCGGTCAGGTGGCATGGGTGTTTCCGGTTGGGACCGAGAGGGGGGCACCCCTTAGAGTGCGCGATATAAATTTGATCCCATGTTATTCGAGGTTGTGACCTCCCCGTCTTAGAGTTTTTCTTGAACGTTGCCTAGGGTGATTCCTGGCAACGGAATGTGGAATGGGTGTGTACTAGTTAGATATGTTTCTTCTAAAATACCGTAAACAGAACTAGTCCTTTGTGACTACTGAAATCCGTTGGCTGTGGGTAAAGAGTACAAACTCTGCAGAGTCAAAACCATTCGAGTATCCATGTCCGCGATCAAGGACTCGAACAACATCTCAGTGTCAGCGTCAGTCTCAGTGTCAAATCTCAGTGTCAACCTCAGTAGCAGTCTTCGGAGTATAAACAGGAAACTGAGAGTGGTAAACTCGGCTGAATATTATTCCTGCGGATGGACTAACCAGTTTATTATTATGTACTGAGTAATTCCTTGGTTAATTTACCTTCATGAGTTACTTGAATTCGAATGATGAAATATAAGCCCTTTATGTGATGTCGCTCAGACGTCCGACTATGGCATTCTTGTTATTTACTTTCGGATATAAGCCCTTTATGTGATGTCGCTCAGACGTCCGACTATGGCACTCTTGTTGTTTACTTTTGATATAAGCCCTTTATGTGATGTCGCTCAGACGTCCGGCTGTGGCATTCTTGTTGTTTACTTTTGATATAAGCCCTTTCTGTGATGTCACTCAGACGTCCGACTGTGGCATCCGTGTTATTTACTTTCATTATAAGCCCTTTTCGAGATGTCGCTTAGACGTCCGAATCGTGGCGTCTTGTCATTTACTTTTCAATATAAGCCCTTTATGTGGTGTCGCCCTGACGCCCGACTGCGGCATGTTAGTTTATTCTTACCTTTCGAGGCGTCGCTTCAGACACCCGATCCGTCTTCGGCTTTTTTTATTAGGAATTCGGGAGGACTACCGCCTGACTTCCTTTTATTTATCATGCAATGCAATTTTATTATCTGAGTGCGCATTACAAATCTGCTCATGTGCATCATGTTTGCATTTGTTATATCTTATGTCCAAACTATGTTGCGAGTACATTCAAAGTACTCACCTGGCTTGTTGATTTGGCCAGATGTTGACGAAGGCGATCTTATGGATGAAGAGTACGATAGCTAGTCCGACGCCTAGAGGAGTCCCAGTCAGTGCCGTGCGATCCTGGAATTGGTCACTTTTATTATATATGCTTCCGCTACCCTAATAAAATCATCGAGCCTCACTCTGGCGCTCGATGAGCTGTAAGATCTAGGAGTCATGTCACCCACTTCACTGTGGCATATCCACCACCACTTTTCTTACGAGTCAGTAGTTATGCCACCATACTCCTTGTGTCATATCCGCCTCTATGTATTATATCGGCGTGCTTGTAATAAATTGTTGCGCAGCCTCAGCTCAACCTTGTATAATATTTAGTACTTCTGGATTTCTGTATCAAGGATTTGTCTACCAGTAAGGAGGATTCTTCCATACTGGTCCGATAAAAGGGTCGGTTTCTCAATAAATGTTTTATTGTAAAACCGGTCCTGACACCTGCTCCATTGCTGGGTCCGTATGGTCGTTGTTGCCTTCGGAGTTGACTGTAGTATCGATCCGTCTGGCGCTCTTGTCGCTATTTTTATCACATCGGACTTGGAACGCTGCTCGCTCCGTCGCTTTGGCTTTTTGCCGGGGGTTTTATCTTCCGGATTGTCGCCTTTGTCCTCTTTGGGCGTATCCACCATGTATATGTCGTGTGACGAGGCAGAAGTCCAGCACCCCATAGATTTCGAATCTTCTCCTGCATCATCGTCCATACCGTCGATGCCTTTGGAGTCGAAATCAGGCATGTCAGTTAAATCATCGACCGTGGCTATGAAGTGGGCGGTGGGTCGGCAACGAATTTCTTCGTCGCCTGCTTCCCACTAGAGCCGTACATAGTTTGGCCCAGAACTCTCTGTCAAAGAGAGAGTTCTTAACGGGTTCAGCATGTCGCCAAAGGGCCAGTGCTGGAAGATATCCGCAACGGTGAACTCCATTACCGGAGCCCAACCTGGCTCGACTGGCTCGGGAGTGCGCGGATCGGAACCAACATCCGGATACGAATCCGGGGGTCCGGAGTCACAGGCCACCACAGAGGTAAGGCCCGTGTTCGGCTCCACCACCGATGAGTGTGCGACCTGCGGGGCGGGGTCCAGCCCTCCGTCCTTAGGCAACGCAGCCTGCTCCGGATTTAGGTCCGAGGCTACTGTGGGGGTGATACCCCGAGCTTTGTCCGACAACAGGTCTAAGACGTGCTCGTCGCGACTGTCCGGTGCTCCTGGCATAGGCCTGAATCCGTCGAAGATCCAGTCTCCGCGGATGTCCGCCGTGTAGTTCAAGTTTCCGATCCTGATCTGGTGGCCAGGGGCGTAGCTATCGATCTGCTCCAGATGGCCAAGCGAATTGGCCCGCCGAACACGAAGATCTGTTAGGGGAGAAAGGTCTCACCCGGGACCGTGTTGTTGACGATGGTTGAAGGAGCCATCGAGCCCTTAGCGACGACACAGAGGAACTCTCAATGAAAGCACCAATGTCGGTGTCAAAACCGGCGGATCTCGGGTAGGGGGTCCCGATCTGTGCGTCTTAGGATGATGGTAACAGGAAGCAAGGGACACAATGTTTACCCAGGTTCGGGCCCTCTGGATGGAGGTAAAACCCTACTTCCTTCTTGATTAATATTGAAGATATGGGTAGTACAAGAGTAGATCTACCACGAGATCATAGAGGCTAAACCCTAGAAGCTAGCCTATGATGGTATGATTGTAATTGTGATCGGCCTTCTAAGGACCAACCTTTCCGGTTTATATAGACACCGGAGAGGGCTAGGGTTTACATGGAGTCGGTTACAAGGAAGGAAATACAATATCCGGATCGCCAAGCTTGCCTCGCACGCAAAGGAGAATCCCATCCGGACACGGGCCGAAGTCTTGAGTCTTGTATCTTCACGCTTCGATAGTCCGGACGATGTATATAGTCCGGCTGTCCGGATACCCCCTAATCCAGGACTCCATCACACGCCACCCAAGTCAGGTCCCTTGGACCTGGTCGTCGCACGCCCCCCCCCCCCGAGCCGAACCTCGGCGAGGGAAGGAATGGAGATTGTTTGCACGTCAAGGGAGACTCCTGAGCATCGCGACTCAGGAGCCTAACTGGTCACATAACACCTCACTCCTTGGTCCGTCCTGGTCTCCGGTCGGCCCAACGGCGGTTGAGGTATGCGCGGGGCCGAGCTCTGCCGACGTAGAACATTAACCTATCCTCGCATATTCTTCCTATAAGCTATTTGCGCATCAAGGGGGACTCCTGAGCATCGTGACTCAGGAGCCTAACTGGTCACGTAGCCCCTCACTCCTTGGTTCGTCCTGGTCTCCGATCGGCCCAACGGCGGTTAAGGTATGCGCAGGGCCGGGCTCTGCGACGCAGAACACAATGCAAATAGGAAGGAAATCGCAAAATCTCAAAGAAAATATTACAAGCCATATCGTTCTCCCAAATATCAATCACGAGTTAAAATGCCTTCACGAGGCATGATACATGTTGCAGGGATAAAACAGGGAAGCAGCCGCAAGCAAGTCACCCCTGGACACCGCCATCACCCGCAGAAGGTGCTCCTCCCTTGGTAGCGTCGCCTTCACCTGTACTGCCAGATGGAGCCGCAGGATCGATGGCATCACCGTACGAGGGCGCGAGGACGAAGCCGCGGAACTTCTTCAGCAGGTCCTCCACTTGACCTTTCACGACTACGGCGGCAGCCGTGTAGTGTTCATCAGCTACAGGCTCCAGCAGCTCATCAAGACGAGCACTGGGGTCGCGAAGGTACAGATGGCTGAAGACAAGCGTCAGTGCAGCTGAAGAAAGGACACGAGCCTCAGCCTCAGCCATGGGACCGATGCCCTCCACGGCTTCCTCAAGAGCCTTCACCAAGTGGGGAAGCAGCTGAGCAAGGCCATCCTCGTCAGTGTTCACCGGCTTCTCCAAGCCCTTCTCATATAGTGACTTCAGCGCCACGCTGGACCTCTCCTCAAGAAGCGAGAAGGCCACGCGGTCTTGAGCCAGGACCTTCGCCTTAGTGTCAAGATCGGCCTCCTTCGTCTTCGCCTTCCGCTCCAACTCCTCCAGCCGGCTGCGCTCCGCGGCCTGCGCCTTCGCCAGGTCTCCCAGCTCGTCGTCGTGGCCCTTGATGGCATCCTCCCGGGCCCTCATCTCCTCCTCCTTTTCCTGGCGGCCACCTGGATCTTCTGTGCGCTGGTCGTGCAGGCTCTTCAGCTCGTCCTCCAGCTCTCGGTAATGGTCGCGGGCGGCCTCGGCGTCCTTCAGCTCCGCCTCGTGAACGGCCGCAGCCTTGGTGGCGGCCTGCTTCTCCTTCTAGGAGGTCGCCGCGGCCTGGCTCAGCGACGCTCGAACCGCCGAGTCGGAGTGAAGCCAGCCAGAGGCCAGCTCCAGGCGCCCGGCTACCAGGCGCGGGTCCACGACCAGGAGATCTTCCCACAGCTGGGCCATCTCCGAAATGACCCGCTCCAAGGAAGCAGAGGAAGCAAAAGAACCTGGGGCCAGAGGCGCAGCGGGAGGAGGGGGGCGTTGTCACTAGAGCCTGGGAGATCAAGGGCTCCTGAGCCTTTGGAACCTCATCATCCGAGACAGGCACCGGCACTTCCGGAGCCAGCGGGGCCACGGGGGCTGACTCCTCCCGACGATGCTCCTCTTGGCCTCGCGAGGGCGACCGGGCTGGGGAGGTGGGAGTGTTGTCGCCTCCTTTCTTCGCAGAGGGGGGCGCGGCCGTTGTATCCTCCTTCCTTTTCTTCGCCGAAGGCATCGGCCTGATCAACCAAGGGTGAATGTCAGAAAATAGCAAGTATGAGCAGGAACAAGACGAAGCTCGAAGCACTTACTGATCCACCGCGACATAGTCCACCTTCCGCTTGGGGTGCCTGAAACCCGAACGCTTCGGAGCCTGGGGAGTGGGCACACGGGCTCCGGGAGCAGAAGTCGGCGTAGCAGAAGGGCCGGAGACAGCTCCAGGCGGTGTCAAAGCAGAGGCAGTACCCCAAGAAACCAGCGACGACCTGCCCCTTGTTGGGATAATGGGCAGCTCTCCCTCCTCCTGGTGGGCATCGACCTCGGCGTCATAAGGAAGGGCGAGGATGATGTCAGCTTTGCTCAAGGGGGAGGTCTCCCCCATCTTTTCGGGGGTCACCTCCGAGTCTTCCTCCTCCCACTCTTCCTCCCCGTGGGACTCATCAGAAGACAGGTCCACTGGCTTCAGCGTCGCAGGGGCTCCGGAGGGCGCAGGCAGCACCAGCCCGCATGCGTCAAAAGTCGGCCGGGCAGCCACAATCTGCTCCCAGTCCATGCGGCGGAACAAAGGAATGAAGGCACTCGGTGGTACTCTTGGTTGTCCTCGACCAAGAGGCGCAAAACTGCGGACAGCTCGTCGTCGGGCAAGGCCTTCGGGCTCAGGCGAATCTTGTCTTCTTCACCTCCATGCCTCCACAAGGGGCGCACACGCGCCTAGAGAGGAGCAACGCGTAGCGTCAAGAATTCCCTCAGGAGGCTGGCCCCTGTCACTTTATCCGCCCTCGCGTTGCCCGGCTTCAAGTTGATATTCATCTGCTCCAACACCGACGACGCATGCTCATCAGTGAGCTTTGCGCAAGACCACCCCTTGTCGGACTGGGGCATCTCCGTCGGCAGTGGCAAACACGGGTGGACACACTTGGCGCCCATCATGACCCATTTGGCCCTGAGGTTGTCGGCCTTCTTCCCGGTGTTCGATATCGAGTTGGCCTTGCCGGCCGCGATGAAATTGGCGCACCCGGAGATATGGCCTTCGCTCACGTGGAGGAAGAAGAAGTGGCGGAGCAGAGCCACGGACGACATCACACCCAGATACGCCTCGCAATAGTAGGCGAAGATGGACAGGAGAAGGATGGAGTTGGGATGAAGATGCAGCGCCTGCAACCTGTAATGGCCGAGGACCTCATAGAAGAAGTCAGAGAAGGGAGGAACCACCCGTCAGCGATACTGCTCATGAAGAAGGGGAAGAACATGCTCCCCTCGGGCTCCGGCACGTCGGAGGCGACCCGGAGCTCCGTCTTCCCCCTCTCATTGCTCTCCCCCGCCGTTAGAAATCACGTGGCAGCGAGGTTCTTCTCCGAGACATTGGGCGCGTCGAGAGCAGGTTCGTACCAAGCCGGCGACATGGAGGGCTTGACATTGCGCGGCGGCATTAGTCGCTGGTGCAGGAGAAGATGGAAGCAGATCTGAGGATTTCGGAAGCAGGGCGCAAGAAAGGGGACCTGAGCAAGGCAAATAGAAGCAATGAAGGCAAGAACTATCTGTGCCAGCCTTTTGTCAAGTCGGGCAGTTGCCGAGGCAGCATGGGGAAGCAGAGATGCCCCCTCCAGTCAAACGCCATGCGCCGACCAAGGCCGCAGGCTTTTGGGGCCCGTGGCGCTCCGTACTTGAGCTTTGGCTTCGCCTCAAAGCCAAGCCCGAGCGCGCCTTGGGCCCGGGGCTCTTGTCGGTGTTGCAGGGCAGGGGTCCCAGAATTGCACTGCGGCCTGGCGTGGCTCTGTGCATGGGCCCGTATGGACCATCTTCATCAACAAGGAGTTCAAGACCCTCGCGAGGGGCCAAGCCTCGCGAGGCGGGCGACACAAGACCTCCTCAGGAGCGGCCTCACCAAGTTGGCTCGCGAGGAGCGAAGAGATCAAGGCAGGGCAAACCTCGCGAGGTTCTCGTGACGTGAGCCATGACGATCAAGATCAGGCGGGCGCCAGCGCGCGCAGCATCCTTGTTTCCTCTTTGGTGCTAAGGAGGCAAGCCCAGGCACGGAGTACCGAGGCATCAAGCAACGGTTTCCATATCAGTGCAACGAGACCAAGAACAACAGTACGGCAAGACAGAGGTCACCATGGAGCCCAAGGCAGTGTCACAACCAGAGCCTTTGGCAGGCAAAGACCGCTTTTATCAGGATAAGCTGTACTAGCTATCCCCTTTCAAATTGTCCATTGTTGGCTCCCTTCCCGCTCAATATTTGGGGAGAGGACCAGGGCCTATATAAGTAGAACTAGCCACCACCGTAGGAGATAACTCATTCAGAGGCATCTCACCTGATCCAGAGTAAACCTTACACACACCCAGAGCACAAGAACACCTCCACCTCAGGAGGCTGTTCTTCCCCTTGTACTGTTCATCATCAGCCCGAGAGGCAATCCACCATCACCACACTGGAGTAGGGTATTACACCACAACGGTGGCCCGAACCAGTATAAATTTTGTGTATCTTGTGCTGTGAGTTCGTCGAGTTCGTCCGCAAGATCTTAGTAAGCTAGGGCGTGGATCGGTAAGGTGGAAAGAACTTTGCGCGCACCCCATAGTTCAAACCTTAAGGGTTTTGCCGGAACCCGTGATCCGACAGAGACATCGTCGGGATCTTGATTCTGTCACGCTCGCGCTGGCTGCCGCGGTAGGGACTGCGCCATGGGGATGGACCCCTCCGTACGGTCAGCAGCATGAGCCATTGCAGTCGCTTGGGGAGGCCGAGGCAGGGCAGCTCGCCGTGAGCCCCCAGCTTCGGCGCCGAGTAGGCTTTGGATAGTGGCACACCATCCGTCCATCTGCTCGGCCACTGGCGGAAACCTCAGCAGCAATTGAGCCCGCGCCATGGCCTACGAAGTTGTACTTGGCATGGGTGATGATGAAGTCGATCGCACCATCGCTCGGCTCCTGACGGTGCCAGCGGCGGCATCATTGTGCCCACGCTGCTGCTGCGGGGCAACCACCTGGATGTGGTGCGGTGAAGGCGGTCGAGGGCCAGCGGCCCAAAGGGCGCAATGGCTTGGTCGACCCGTCCCAAGGGACGTGCGCGCCCTGCGGCCGCACCCGTGGTGGGGGCGGCCGGAGGGCAGCCATTCGCCCCGGTCCGCGTACCGTTCATGCGGTTGTGCCTCTCGGTGGGAGAGAGGGGCGCAGACGAGCGTGGGGCAGCACGACAAAGATCACGCAGACATTTTTACCCAGGTTCGGGCCGCCGTGAGGCATAAAACCCTACTCCTGCTTTGGTGGATTGATGGTGGAAAGGTGCTGGTGGAGCGTAGTACACTCGCCCGGCAGGGGTTGCCTTAGGGCGGCAGCGGCTACGCGCATATGGGGGTGTGATTTGTCCAACCTCCTAACCCTTTCTACGGTTGCCATGGGCCTCCTTTTATAGATCAAGGGGTTACCACAATGGAAAAGTAGTCATTGCGCACTATAAGAGAGCGAACAGTGCTATGATACCTAACTCCGCGGGCTAATAGGGCGCATTAAATGCACCGCTCAACGTCACATCATTGGTTGCCCGGCAAGGCTTGCCAGGCTATCTTGCTAGCTCCATGCCTGCTCGCTTGGCGACTCGCAGGACGGGTGTCATCTGTGAGTTTTTCCTGTAGGGAGAGGTTGCCATGTCGCGAGCGGCTGCCACTTAGTCACTCTGCGGCTTGACACCGCACTAATCAACGACGTGAATCGTGGTGGCATGGTTGGTGAGGTGGTTTTTCCTTCATGTGTCCCGGCAGGCCCTATCGGGATGTCTTGGACATCTTCTTCCGGGGGTGGCATCGCCCCTTGCCGAGCTCGCCTGCTCGGCAAAGGAGGCCCTTCTCCTGATATTGTCTTACTTCTCTGGCTTGGTCTTGGTCCCTCTAATCTGCATGTTGGTCCTTTGAATCTCTTGAACCCTTGTACTCTGACTTGGGTTGGTGCTTCAATCTCGTCCCCATGCCTATGCACAGTCTGGGCAACAGACCCAGGTTTTTTTGCACCGACACACCCCATCTGCATCCTTACTACATCCAATGTTTCAACAACAGCGGCAAGGTTAAGGTAACACATATTCTTCGTGTGCATTTTAGTATCTCTACATTTGCTAATTATGTTGATTGTTATGTGGTACCCATGCAAGCATGTTCCTTATTACTTGGTAGACCATGGCAATTTGATAAAAATTCTGTACACTGATACGTCTCCGACGTATCTATAATTTATGAAGTATTCATGCCGTGTTTATAACAATTTTATATGGTTTTGGTATGATTTGATTAGAACTAACCCGGACTGACGCTGTTTTCAGTAGAACTACCGTGGTGGTGTTTTTTGTGTAGAAATAAAAGTTCTCAGAATGGGCTAAAAATTTACGGAGAATATTTTTGGAATATAAAAAATACTGGAGCGAAAAGATACCAGAGAGGAGCCCCAGGGTAACCACAAGGGTGGGGTGCGCCCCCACCCCTAGGGTGTGCCCCAACCTTGTCGTCGCCTCATGGGCCCCCTTAACTTGTCCCCGACACCAAACACTCCTATAAATTGAGAAAATTCCAGAACGAAACATAGATCGGAAGTTCTATCGTCGCAAGCCTCTGTAGCCACGAAAAATCAATCTAGGCCCTCTCCGGCACCCTGCCGGAGGGGGCCATCATCATCGGAGGCCATGGGGGAGGATCCTAGAGGGTTACATCATCACCATGGAGGCCAAGGACCAGAGGGAGAACCTCTCCCCATCTAGGGGGGAGGCCATGGAGGAGAAAGCACAATGGGGAGACTCTCTCCCCCTCTCTTTCGGTGGTGCCGGAGTGCCACCGGGAGAACCATCGCCGCGGTGATAATCTTCATCAACATCACCATCCTCATCTCTTTTATGCGGTCCACTCTCCCGCGCGCTGCTGTAATCCCCTACTTGAACATGGTGCTTTACGCCAAATATTATGATCCAATGATGTGTTGCCATCCTATAATGTTTTGACTAGATTTCCTTTGGGTTGATTGATCATCTATATTGGTTTGAGTTGTATGTTTTATTTTGGTGTTGTCCTATGGTGCCTTCCGTGCCGCGCACACGTGAAGGATTTCCCGTTGTAGGGTGTTGCAATACGTTCATGATTCGCTTATAGTGGGTTTCTAGAGTGACAAACGCTTAAACCCGAGTAAGGGGGTTGTTGCGTATGGCATCAAGGGGACTTGATACTTTAATGCTATTGTTGGGTTTTACCTTAATGATCTTTAGTAGTTGCAGATGCTTGCTAGAGTTCCAATCATAAGTGCATATGATCCAAGAAGAGAAAGTACGTTAGCTTATGCCTCTCCCTCATATAAAATTGCAATGACGACCACCGATCTTGTTAACAATTGCCTAGGACAATTCCGCACACCAGTCCATCATTATTCCACACTCGCTATTTATAATATATAATAATATATTCTAACTTTATATTAACAACACCTACTTTTATATTTTAGTTCTCTGATATGATGCAAAGTTATCATCTTCATACCCACAACGTAGTTTTTTTCTCGTTTCTAGATGGAAACAAATATTCGGTTTACGTAGAGTCGTATAAGTGGCGGATAGGACTTGAGAGAATATTGATCTTTCATTTATCTCCTTGTGGGTTCGACACTCCATACTTATCACTTCCACCTTTGGAAATTTCTACGATGATTCCTTGCACTTGGGGATTATCAAGCTCTTTTCTGGCGCCGATGTCGGGGAGCAATAGCGTGGGGTTGGTATTCTCGTGTATGCTTATTTGCTTTCTTCACTAAGTAGATTTTATTTTCTCTTTTGTTTTTCTTTAGTTGTGGGTGAAAAAACAAAAAATATATTAAAATAATGAAAATACAAAAAAAATTACTTGCCTCTTATGCCAATTAACTTTTTCAAAAAGAGAAGTGATTGGAAGGTTATGCATTGGAGAAGTGAGGGTCGACCTTGAACACTTGTGTTCATTCTCATGGAAACAATGTAGAATTTTTCATGGAAGTTTCTCAAAAATAAGTATCCCCTTGTATATATCCATTCTGTTAGAAAAATAATGTGCCAAGGTTTTGCTTTAGAATGTTTAAATTGCTTGGTTGGTGTGTGCAGCAGAAAAAACAGAAACTTCTATTGTAGTATTTGAATTTTTTTTTACTAGAGCATGGTAAAATCGTGAATTTTTTACACGGTATTGCTCTACAAATTGTTTAGATTGTCCAAATTTTTCTAGAATTTTTGAAGTTACAAAAGTATATGAAAGTTCCAGATTGCTACAGACTGTCATGTTGTTGACATATTCTGTTTTCTATGTGTTCTTTGCTTATTTTGATGAATCTATGGGTATTATCGGGGGTATGAACCATGGTGAAGTTGGAATACAGTATATATAATGCTAATGTGAAATTGGAATGAGTTTACAACAGTACCTAAAGGTAGTGATTTGCATTATTATACTAACATATCTCACAAAGTTTTTTGTTAAGTTATGTGTGGATGAAGTGTTCGAAGAACGAGGAGTTACCGATCTGAGAAGAATAAGGAGAGGAAAGGGTTCAAGCTTGGTGATGCCCAAGGCACCCCAAGTAAATATTTCAAGATTACTGAAGCATCTAAGCTTGGGGATGCCCCGGTTGGCATCCCATCTTTCTTGTTCAACAATTATCGGTATACCTCGGTATTTGTTTTGTTCACACGATATGTGTCTTTTGAGTTTATTTTTCCTTTATTTTCCTTTATGAATCATGATAGTATGAGATAGTACTTCATTGATTTGTAGAATGCTCTTTGTGCTTCACTTAAATCTTTTGAGTATGGCTTTATAAAATGCTTTTTGTGCTTCACTTAAATCTTTTGAGTTTGGCTTTATATAATGCTTCGTGTGCTTCACTTATAAATTTTGAGCTTGGATATTGGTAAATCTGTATTATTTGTAGAATTCTCTATGAACTTCACCTATATCTTTTAGAGTATGAATAAAATTATCATCGAAATTGGGCATGGAAGAGTATCATTAGAATATCATGCCTAGCTAAAAAGGCATTAAAGAAAAGCGCTTGTTGGGAGACAACCCAATATTTATCCTTACCGTTTTTCTGTGTTCACATGCTTAATCTATTGTAGCAATCATGTTTTATAGCTTTTGTTTCAATAAAGTGCCAAGTACGACCTTTGGGATGGCTTACAGTGATAGTTGATTTGATCTTGCTGAAAAATAGAAACTTTTGTGCTCATTGCTAGAATTTTAGAAAATCACAGAAGCGTGCTTTTGATCTGAATATTTTACACAAGATTGATATACAAATTTTCTAGGTTGTCCTAATTTTTGAGAATTTTTGGATTAGCAGAAGATGGTTGTTGTTCAGATCATTACACCTTTGCTCGCATTTACGGCAGATTCTGTTTTCAATGCATAGTTTGCTTGTTTTCTAGTTTCTATGGCTTATATCGCTCAATATAAATTGTAGAAATGATATGGTATAGTAGGCATTGTGTGAGAACAATTATGAATCTTGTCTTTGATTGTACCAAAGTGAATGATTTACTCTTCATCATACTTACCCATCTCACTGTTGGTGTCTACCCTAAACCCTAGCTCTACCTCTCTCTCACGCTACACCTCTCTCTCTCTCTCTCTCTCTGTGATCTCAATCAACAGAAAAATAAGAAGGAAGGAGGAGGAAGAACGGGGACATGGCGAGGTTTTTCCCAGCGCACGAACGCCTTTTCCTTGAGCTCGAACTCAAAACCCTGCAGCCATTACAACGATCATCGCCGTGATGGTGGTTCATAACATTCAGATTATAAATAGCATAGACAGACATCACCTGGAAGCCAACTAAAAAGTCACGATGGTGGTGAAGCAGCCCGCCTCCCACCAGGCTCTCAGGTCTTTGATGATCATGCTCACCACTCCAACCGGATGTCTAGCTTTTATTGCTTCCAATTTGGTTAAATTGCATCTGCTTAGCTTACACATTATACCTTTGAATATGACATGCCTTCCTGTTTTTGGTACATATTAGTACATCTGTCTATTAACCATGTTCTTACATCAAACTAATGTTCTTGTGTATCCCTCATCAATCACTTATGATGAGACAGTCACGCCAGGGGGTTACTGTGAGACAATACGCTCTTTTAAAAAAATGTAGTGTTAGCCTCCCCACATGATTCTCAAGAAACAGCAAGGCTAGATGAAGATTGTGAACGTAGCTCTGTAGTTGATGACCGCATTTCCCTACACCAGCATCGCAGGTGCTTGCTCTAACTTGGCAATGTGATATGTGGTTGCATGTTGCATATGGTATCTAGATTGTAATTCTTCCAATCTGGTTAAATTGCATGTGCTATTCTGCTTAGTTTATACATTATACATGTTAATGTGACATGCCTTCTTGTTTTTAGTACACAGTACATCTGTCTATTAAGAATGTCCTTACATAAAACTATTGTTTTTTCTGTATCTCGCATAAATCAATATGACGAGACACCTTTAGTATATGCAGTGTGATATTAGTTGCATCTTTCATATGATTTATAGCATGCGCTGCTTCTAATTTGTTGAAACGCCATTTATGATGGGATGCTTTTAACTTGGCAGTCATATTGGTTGCATCTTTCATGTGGTGTCTAGCTTGCATTGCTTCTTATTTATTGAAATGGCTTCTGCTTAGTTTACACAAACAATTGTGAATATGCCATGCCGTTCTGTTTTTCGTACATATTCCATCCTAGTATCATGTGTTTGCCTTACATCAAAGTAGTGATTGTCAGTATCATGCATGAATGAGTTCTGAAGAGTGAATTTTATTGCCTTTTCTTTTCATTTTACTTGAAAATTCAAAATCAATAAAGCGGAAGGAAATTAGCAAGGCAGTGGATAAAGGTGCTCCTCCCAAACAAAGGGCCTCTACAGATTCTACTCCGCCACCCCCAAGAAGATTTGCAAGACAACACATGCATAGACACTTAATGTAGCTGTGTTGATGATGAGCACGTCTCCCCTAGTGCACCATCACAGGTGCTCCCTCTAACTTGGCATTGTTATATGTGGATGCATGTTATGTATGATGTCTAGCTAGTATTGCTTCTAATTTTGTTGAATTCGATCTGCTTACTTTACACATTGTACTTGTGAATAAGGCACGTGTTCCTGTTTCTAGAACATACAATAACTGTCTATCACACCATGTTCTTACATCAAAGTACTACTGTTGTGTAACCTGCAACAATCACTTATCATAAGACACGTTTGACTTGGGAATGTGATATAGCTTACATCTCACATTCTTTTCTAGCTTGTACTACTTCTAATTTGTTGAAATGGCACTTATGATGAGACAGTTATAACTTGGTAGAGTGATATTCATTGCGTCTTTCATATGGTTTATAGCTTTCATTGCTTCTAATTTGTTGAAATGCCTTCTACTTAGTTTACACATCATAGCTATGAATATGCAATGTTGTCCTTTTTTCTTACACATTCAATCGTCCTATCATGCGGTCGTCTTACATTAAAGTAGTGCTCGTCGGCATCCTGCATCAATGAGTTCTGAAAATCAAATTTTTATTCATTTTTCTTGTGGGTTTTGACTTGACAAGGAAATACAATTAAGAATACGAAGGAAAAAAAAGGCAAGGACTGATGGCGGTCTTCCAGCAAAACCGACATTCTAGGTGCTTTCTCTAGCTTGACGGTGTGATATTGCCTTGCATGTTGCATACGGTGTCTCACATGTATTGCTTGTAATTTGATTAAATTACTTCTGCTTAGTTTACACAAAGAGTTGTGAATATGCCATGCTGTCTTGTTTTTATACATATTCCATCCTCGTATCATGTGTTTGCCTTACATCAAGGTAGTGATTGTCAGTATCATGCATGAATGAGTTCTGAAGAGTGAATTTTATTAATTTTTCTTGTTGGTTTTACTTGACAATGCAAAATCAATAAAGGAGAAGAAAATTAGCAAGGCAGTGGATAAAAGTGCTTCTTCCAAACGGAGGGCCTCTCCACATTCTACTCGGCCATCCCCCCAACAAGATTTTGAAGACAACACATGCATAGACACTCAAAGTAGCTGTGTTGATGATGATCACGTCCACCCTTGTCCACCATCACAGGTGCTCCCTCTAACATGGCCTTTATTATATGTGGTTGCATGTTATGTATGATGTCTAGCTTGTATTGCTTTTAATTTTGTTGAATTACATCTGCTTACTTTACACATTATACTTGTGAATAAGACACGTGTTCTTTTTTCTAGAAAATACAATATTTGTCTATCACACCATGTTCTTACACCAAAGTACTACTGTTGTGTAACCTGCAACAATCACTTTTCACAAGACACGTTTAACTTGGGAGTCTGATAGAGTTTACATCTCGCATTATTTTCTAGCTTGTACTACTAATTTGTTGAAATGGCACTAATTACGAGACAATTTTAACTTGGTAGAGTGATATTCGTTGCATCTTACATTGGTGTCTAGCTTTCATTGCTTCTAATTTGTTGAAATGCCTTCTAATTAGTTTACACATCATAAGATGTGAATATGCAATGTTGTGAATATGCAATGGCACTAATGACGAGAGACCTTTAACTTGGTAGTGTGATGTTGTTTGCTTCTTGCATATGACTTATTTCTTGTACTGCTTCACATTTGTTTAAACGCCAGTTATGACGAGACACTGTTAACTTGGTAGAGCGATAATTGTAGCATCTTTCATATGGTTTCAACCATCCATTGCATTTCTTCTAATTTAGTGAAATGCCTTATGCCTAGTTTACACATCATAGTCCTGATTATCTCATGCCGTCCTATTTTTCATACATATTACATCCTCCTATCATGTGGTTGTCTAACATCAAAGTTCAGTTCGTCTGTATAACACATCAATTTGTTCTGACACTACTAGAAATACCACTACTAATGGCGCACCTAATATGGCCATTAATGGCGCATCAGAGGTGCGCCATTGACAGCACGCCATTAGTAATTTTTACTAATGGCGCACCAGGTGGTGCGCCATTAGTATACCGAATACTAATGGCGCACCACAGTGCGCCATTAGTATTCGGTATTAATGGCGCACCACAGTGCGCCATTAATATCTGGTATACTAATGGCGCACCACGAGTGCGCCATTAGTATATGCAAGGGTGCGCCATTAGTATGCCTCCCGGGGCATGTATACCAGTGCTTTGGCATACTAATGGCGCACCACCTCGGATGCGCCATTAGTAACGCAGCATACTAATGGCACACTTCCCGGTGATGCGCCATTAGTATGCCTTTGTCATACTAATGGCGCCTTTATCATGTGATGCGCCATTAGTATGAATATTAGGTTTTTTATTTTTTTATTTTCTGTTTTTTGCACAGGATACAAAATGTATAATTTAACAAAATATAGACAGCACACATCAACAATAGATTCATCAAATACAATAGAAGATTAGTCCTTGAATACAATTCATCATATTAGTCTCCGAATATAATTCATCATATTAGTCTCCGAATTGAAAAGACCGAACAAAGATAGAACATTATATTACAAGTCTCGAGACCGCGAGTAGCGAGTTTATCTTCGCATTACAAGTCGATATCGATCATCTAAACTACCATCACATAGAAGAGAGCTGCGGTCATCACGATGAGCATCATCACGATGAAACTCGTCTTCATCCGGTTCCTCCAACGCTCTCTCCCCTCTCCCGCTAGATAGCGGGCGTATCTAGATTCGGCCTCGGCCCTAGTGGTGTACCCTTTGTAACTGTTACCGCTGAATCGGTGAACCTGTCTCCGACACTCCTCCCAGTCATCGTAGACTCCGGGAACCTTACCCTTGTACACGACATACGTCGGCATCGCTATGCACTAGCCAAACGAAGCGTTAGTACCAATTCACAGACAATACATAAGCAATATATAAGTATGCACCAGAGCGATCGGAAGAGAAAAGCAAGACATTAATAGCATCGATTACATCTAAGTTGAACGACTCTCGAAACCAAAGAGACATACTACAAGTTCATTAAAGTTTAATTACAACATGACCCAATCGATGTTTCAGAACTAGACAACTCGACTCAAGGGACGGAGGCGTGGATGAAGCCGCCGTCTATCGTGGGAGTCATGAAAGAACGGGCGTTGTCATCCTGCATTTGTAGCATTGTGTCGATGTCACCGTTGGACGGTTGATTTACGAGGTAGAACTGCCCCGAGGTATGAAGGACATCTTGATGGATGATTTCCGCAAACTCCATTTGGATGCGAAAGAATTCTTGTCGGAGGTCCGCGTCTGGATTGCCCGACACGCCGCGGCCCAATCTTGGAGTTTACTCGGTAGCGAAGTTGATGATGGTCCCGCACGATCGCCTCGCATGTGATGGATGGCGTAGTAGGCACCCTTTCCGACCGCCAGCGGCTGCTTGACGCAGCAGAACGTCAGACATTGTGGGAGAACACGTGCTTGCCGTACTTACGAATAGGCACGGTGAAGGTGCCTCCAGATTTGGCGTGGCAGGGAGAACATCATCAAGAACCTTCTTGACATTTGTGTAGTCTACGTTCGACTGACGGTCCGGGTCGAAATACGTGGCCATGGAATATTTAGGGCTTAGGAGGATGAGCGTGCAACGTGTGTCACTGCAGAAAACACGGAATGTTAAAAGAAAAACGATCGAAATGTAAGAATTCATATGTTACGGGCTGGTTGAGGGAGGACTTACTCGGGAAAGTAAGGCACGAGGAAGTTATCCTTTTCTTAGTTTGCCGTAATGACGCCTTGAGGTAAGAACTCGCGACTTGCGGTCCCGGCGCTGCCCAAGATCTTGGCACGCATGTAGAAGGGGTCGACTATCACGATGTCCGGGGTCTTGTCGCGAATGATCCGCATCTCCATGCTCAGCTAAAATAGCCGAACGAAGGTGTAGTGCAGCGGATGAAGGTTCAACATAGCGTGGATGTCATCAAAACGCAGGACGATCGTACGCCCGATGGAGTTATCCACAAAGCCCTTGCCCTCTGGCACCTTGGCCGCGAAAACCAGGTATGCCACATCCTTCTCCCTGAGATGCCGCTTCTCCAAAGAAAGAACAACATCATGCGAGACTCCGCATAGCACCGGTTGCAGCATTGAGCATATTTGTCGGTAGCATCGCCCTACCCGCCACATGCACCCTCCTCGAGATATCCTGCGGTGAAGGTGGCCCGTCCCCGAGCACGGATCGTACTCGGTGCGGCTGGCTCGCACCCTTCTTAGTCTTTCTTTGCGTGCCTTCTTCTTCTCTGTAATGGGACCGAGTTTTGCTCACAGACCGCCTTCTTGAGTGTGTTGGGGCTGATAATATTTTGCACCTCGCCTATCGAGGCTCGGTGAAGTCGGCAATGGAGGCGTCTCGAGAGCTGAACGCCAGACGGCGCTGTTGCAACTTAGCTTCTCCAGCATGCGAGCTAGATCGCTACGTCTTTTGTTGGGTTTGGTTCTTGAGAAGGAGGCCCCATGAAGTCGCCATCGTACCCATGCTCGGCAAAGTACTGATCGACGTTGCCAAATGTATCATAGTCGTCGTCGTCGTCATTCTGATCCTGTGCCATATGGGGCCGACTGGCACCGTTACGGCGGTCTTGCCATGGGGCCGACTTGGCGCCGGCATGACTGGCGGTGTTGTCTTTGGGGTGGTGTCCCCCGCCCCCAAACGAATCTGGCTCTTCGGCCAAAGCAGGGGCCAGCTCAGGCAGGCGCTGAGGGTCATCACATCATCATCGTCGGCCCCGACGGGTCGATTCGGAGGTAACAAGTCATCGCATCAAGGCAGCACCCGAACCAGTTGAACCCTAAACAAGTTGGGTGGCATCTGGGTACCGTGGAACAAGGGGTTGCCCGGTTGAACGATTTTGCCCTTGGCGACATCGACCAACTCGTTGTTCACGAAGTGGAGGAGAGTGCACGGAACGTCGGCGGCGCCCTGCGAAAACATGTAGGGCGTCTGGGATGCCCGATCAAAGGCAAGGAGATGAAGTCCTCGGCGAGAGAGGCTTAATTAGTTACCGTGATGATGGCGTCGAGCTCGGCTAATGTAGAGGCACCGCCAACGGCGTGCGATGGGCGGAGGGGCCGCTTGCTGCGGAGAGGTGCCGGCCGGCGTACACCGGGTGCATTAAGCTCCCGTGCGGCGTCGGAGACACCAATGCCGCCTCGCTGGAGGCACCAATGGCCCGCCATCGCATTATGCGAGTTGCTGGCCGTGAAGCTAGGAATCGGGCGGCCCCTGTTGGCGCCCGCAATCCACGCACTCAACCCGAGATCAAGGTAGGCACAAGGGCGGTGATCGTCGCTCCAGTCGTTGTTCCACTTGCTCTTGGACAATCTCCGGAATCCGCGCCACACGTGCCTTTGAGTTCTTGAACCTCTCGCTGGCTTTCCGAGCTGGTCTTTTTCTCCTTCCGCACACCAGCGGTATAGTATGACCCCATTTTGTCGACAAGCCTTTGCCGGCCACCACGACCCGGTGACGTCGACTTCTTGAGCTTATCCTTGTTCTTCATTACATTCAACCCCTATTTAGAGTGGTGTCCCAAGGGTTGCTCTGAGTCGACCCAGCGCCATCGCTTTTCGATCGCTGCGGAAGGAATGTGAACCATTTAGAAATTCGGCTTCATTAATTAGAATGCAACCATATGGAGCTAATTACGGCGGGGGTGTATTCCTTACGAGAACAAGCTCAAGCTGCCTGGTCTTCGGATCCGTGGTAAGCTCCTTTGTTTTCGGGTCCTTCTTGTACCGGGCCACGACAAAGTTCCTGGTCCGCTTGTCACCGCCGTATGTATCAAAGAGGCGGTAGGCCTTGCTCGGCACGGTCCGCCTCCTCCTTGTCCCATATAGGCTCCGCCACTCTGTAACCGCCGGGACCGAGTGTGTGTTCCCCTATGTTCAGCTCCTGCATTTGTTTCCCCCACTCACTTGATTGGGAGCTTGCGGTGCTCGAGCAATTGATCTTGAAGTCATTGTAGTCATCTTCGGTGATCGAAGGATTTTTCTCCTTGATCTTCTGATAACTCTCACCTTTCTCGATCATTCTCTTCACATTGCTTTTCCAAGTAGATGTGGCCTTGCTCATCTTCGTGAGGGCAGCATTGTTCACTTTATTCCCTTTGAGGCTTGTGTTTTCAAATTCAGCGGGGAACTTGTATCGTTCGTGCAGCTTCGTGAAGAGGAGGTTGCATAAATTCCTCGGTCGGGATGCCTCGGGTTCTCGGTGTTGATCGAGGCGGTGCTCCGGACAATGCACCCGAGCTGAAGCGAGTACCCCTTGACTATTCGCTCGGGCGCCGTTGGATTCCCGTTGGAGTCCACTTCAGTAACTTCCTCCTTGAGGGTGCGAACACGATCGGGCGCCGTCCTTCCGTTGCTACTTCGGCTGGCTGCCATCGTGCGTGCGCCGCCATCATCGATGGTGGCATCCTCGGCGGCACCATCGGTGGTGGCATCGGTGTGGTCATCCTCGGCGGCACCATCCGTGGTCTCGGGATCGGTGGGGAAGGCGGTGGCCTCATACAAGTGAGGTTGTTCCTCCATCTCCGGGACAGCTCCTAGAATGCCTTGCCTTGAACCCCGGCCTCATCGTTGTGGGCCATGTTTCTCTCTAAATAGAAACAAAGTTTGGTCAAAAGTTGGTTATTGTCAAGGAACAAGATCATGGTCTCATCATTTAGGGTTTGTCGACACCGAGGCATCCTAAAATCTAAGCTTTTATCATTGAGGGTTTTTCGACGCCAAGGCACCCTAAAAGCCTAACTTTTCATCATTTCGGTTTTTATCGACACCGAGGCACCCTAGAGCCATGCATTAGTCACAAGTACGCCGGGGCACTTGATCCTACTTAATTAACTACTAAGATACCCCGGCCCATGCATTAGTCACAAGTACCCCATATGTCCTATTTTTAGCAAAGTCATGCTAAAATTCACGGAAAATTTCAGCATGACCTTTGCTGAAAATAGGACATATGGAGTACCCGAATTTGCCGGAACGGAAGTTAATCGACATTCCGGCAAACTCAAGGGCCTCTCGGGGTACCTGCAATATCATCACGACACGATGGTCGGAGACAAAACCCAGCAAACTAGCAAAATCATCACAAATTGTTTTCCGTTAAAGATGATCATCATCTTTACAAGTCTTTCTCAATGTGATCACAAGTAATTCAGAGGCATCACAAGTAATTCAGAGCATCACAAGGCATTAGTAGTTCAGTACATGAACAAGTTTTACAAAGCACATCAATTTGTGTGCCTAACTGAATTAACTGAATTTTCAGTAACCGAATAAACTGAATTTTCAAAACTGCAAGAAGCCAATTAAAAAAAATCCCCTTCTTCTTGTCTCCTCTCACTATCTCTCACACATGTACACATGGCAAACCACAAAGGGTGTGTCAAGAAATTACTAAACTAATAATCCAACCACTAAAGCACAAAGGGTGTGTCAAGAAATGTTGCAATTAAAACAACGACTTGTCACTAACAAAGCATTGGGCACACCACGATTAGCATGGAATTGACATTATTTATTGCATTGAATATGTCAAAAGGAGGGTATATAACAAACTTAAATTTTTCAAAATATCCATGGACCAGGTTCAACTACTCAACTTAAGCGGCTTTACGGACTTTCTTTTACATGATTAAAGATAGGCCGAAGCAAGAGTATATAAAAACATCACATTTCCGGATTAGATGAGTGACACCATCAGTCCGTTGCAAACTTGGAAAAAAATTATGACAATCCTTGGAATCGCAGGACAATATTACGAAGAAAGAGTTTAATGAGCTAGCATCATTACTACAGCTCCGTAAATCTAATAGTGATCAAATGAGACTGTTAGCTCCTAATGAAATATGTTGTAAAGTCGACAGGCCATAAGATTGATTGAACATGGCTGAGAAAGGAGTAGTACTCGCCTTTCCATACAGCCTAGATAAGCAATATACGAGAATGTCATGTCATGTCAAACAGCAATATTATTTACATGGTCTCAAACTTGTGGTAAAAGATTATATCGAGATCTGGCAATGTATGTTTTCAGCAATCGACTGTTGTCGAACAAATAACCTAAATTGCATTTGGTGGGTTTGTCCAGGTCACACACATACACACACACACCTAACTGGAGGTAGAAGAAGAGACGCACACTTTGGGCACCACACGACTTGTGCCTTTTCTTGAATTTCTTCTTACACAAACAGAACTGAATTACACGGGGTTAAATAACCGACCACCCAAGCTATCACGCACCCACTAGCCACTATCTAGCATGCACACACGCATACACTATGTATGCACTACCATACATAGTCTCAAACCAGTGGAAGAAGACTTATCTATACATGTGCAGTTACTTTTTTTCTTGAGAAAGTCATGTGCAGTTACTAATATAAGGCCCTGTTTGTTTGCGCTTATACTTCAGATTTTGCAGCTTTTCCACTTTGGCTTAAAAAATACACAGGTTCTTTGAAAATTGGTAAAAAAAGGATGACCAAATAAAACTAAAAAGGAATAATCAGGGGAATCAAAACCTTTAGCCGTGTAGTTTTCTCTGACCGCTCGATGCTTTCTCTGTAACGACACCTTGAGGCCAATTTAGACGTGTCCCTCGCCTAAAATATTTCGAGCTGATGAACTGCATATTCCAAGGAATACAATGAGATCTGAGTATAAGTTAAATGCAAGAACAAGCAGAGAATTGGATGCGTACTCAATAGCATATTATTAACTTAAGTGTTGCTATTTAAGCTTACATAATGATGTATGAGAGATGTATGGAAGTTCAAACAGATTTATTCTTCAATACTTTTTAAAGATGATGGCATTTTTGTTCCTGCTCCCTTTCTTCCGAATCATCGTTACTTGTGGAAAAGATTGCCAATGCGGTACTCTCTCTCTCCTCCCTCCCTCCTGTTGTGTTTGCAGCACGCACACACATTTGTGCATAATATAATTGCTCCGTATCTGTAGGAAACATGAAGAGAACGCACGGATTGTTCTTAGCTATTTGATTAATGTTATTGTAAAATTCAGTATTATGCGGAAAGAACAATTACGAACCACTATTTTATTGGTGCAGGATCTTTGTTCTCTTGTTGTTCATCAAACTGTAAATGTGAGAACAAGTGTGCCAATAAATCATTCCAGCTCCGACCTTTGTTCAAAACAAAATTGATTAAGGTACGACCGATTCAAGTTTTCATAATTAGTGAGTTTGGAAAACTAGCCATTTAAGAGGGAAAGTGAGGAGGAACACCGCCACTTTGCTATATATGGTGCTATGATGTAATATCTGAATATAATATTTTTATTGCATGGGCCTTGAAAAGAATGTGTTCTAGTTTACGTGTTGTATCGTAAGGGACTGTGGGTTGCTTATTTTATAAGATTAGAGGAGCCATAATCATTAAGAATATTCTTCCAGCTTCTCTAACCTTTAATGATGTAAAGTATATAGCCACAGAAACCAACCTACAAACTTCTCCTCATTGTCAAAACCCCAGCAAGGATCTCTACCCTCGACTTCACGAAACTCACAGGTTTGGGTCTACCGACAACTAAATTCTGCATAGATACTTACTTACTTACGAAGCCTTTGATCCCAAACTAAATTCAGATGGGACCAGGGTACCTTGGTGGCGGTCGAGGCGGGTCGACGGTGGTGTGGACGGGCGGGGTCGAGGTGGGGCAGCGGCGCTGGGCGGGTCGAGGCGGCGTTGGGCGAGGCCCGGGCGGGTCGGGCGGCGTCTGGGCGGCGTCCGGGCGGCGGGCGGGCGTCTGGGCAAGGCCCCGGGCGGCGGGTCGGGCGGCGTCTGGGCGGCGTCTGGGCGGGCCCGGGCGGCGGGTTTGGGCGGGTCGAGGCGGCTGGCGCGGCGTCTGGCGGCGGCCCGGGCGGCGAGGAGAGGGCGAGGGAGGAGAGGGCGAGGGCAACGGCGGGCGGCGGGGCGAGAGGAGAGAAGGCGAGGGGATCGGGCGAAGGGGGATCGGGCGAAGGGGTTACAATTACTAATGGCGCACCTCACTGCTGCGCCATTAGCATGTCCACACTAATGGCGCACCTCACCGTGGTGCGCCATTAGTATTTTTTATTTCCACAAAAGCCAAAAGGTTATCTACTACGAGAACCTATCCATGTCAAGCCCACTCTACTAGCTCGACCGGGTCAGCCTCAGCTTCTCACACCAGGAGGTCCCGGGTTCGACTCCTGTGCTCCACAAATTTAATTTTAGCATTTAAAAAGCTATTTGATACTTATTTATGTTTAAATATGTTCAAACTTGTTTAAATAATAACAGTAATATTTTTTTTATAAGACAGTAGCATTTAAAAAGCTGTTTGATACTTATTTTTTATAAGACGGTGCGCGGGGTGCGGGGGGTCGGCGTGGCAAGTGTTGAGTAGGGAATCGAGGGTGCGGGGGGCTGGCGCGGCCGGTGGATCGGGGGTGCTCGGCGGGGGACCGGATCTGGCGAGGTGGGACAGCGATCGAGATTGAGGGGATCGAGGTGGGCTCCACAAATTTTTTAGCATTTAAAAAAGCTGTTTGGTACTTATTTGTGTTTAAAAATGTTCAAACTTGTTTAAATAATAACAGTAATATTTTTTATAAGACAGTAGCATTTAAAAAGCTGTTTGATACTTATTTTTTTATAAGACAGTAGGATTTTTTTTATAAGACAGTAGCATTTTTTTATAAGACAGTAGCATTTAAAAAGCCATTTTAAAAGATGGAGGGGAATCGAGGGTGCGGGGGGTCGGCGGCGGCCGGTGGACTGGGGGGGTGCTCGGGCTAGGGGGCCGGATCTGGCGAGGTGGGTTAGCGATCTAGATGGAGGGGGATCGAGATCGTGTGTCCATGTAATTTAAAAATATTCTTGATAGTTCTAAAAGTGCCCATGAAATACAATCGAGAAATGAAGGCTACGATTTAAATACAATCGATCTTAGCTAGCTATCTGTTCACAATCTTCTTGCCCTTCTTTTTCGCAAATGGAGTTCTTACGTGGAACGGACGTCCTTTAGGTAGGGTGGTCCTGCTTCTTCTTGTGGTGTATGCTGCTACTTCATCATCGTCGTCATGTTCGATCCTCGGTCGCCGTACTTGTCGAAGTCTTGCTCATTGGCTACTCCATCCATTCCGATGATCTTCCTTTTGCCTCTCCTCACGACAACACGACTGGGCTTTGGCGGGTCGGTAATGAAGAAGCATTGGTCCACTTGGGAAGCCAGTACCCATGGCTCATTTTTCGCGGTGACGCTTATGCCATGCGGTCTTGATTTGGCTTCGTATAACCATGGTGGTGAAATACCGGTCTTCTTTTATGACGTTCTTGGCCCATCGACACGGAACATCGGGACCTTCTCTCGGTAGAGCTCAGCTCCCAGATCTCCTCGATCCTTCCGTAGTATCTGTCCTTGTCGTTACCGGTGTAGGATTCCATCGTTACCCGGAGTTCGATAACCATCGCTCTTCATGTCCTTGGCCTCGGTTGTAGAATGTGTAGCCGTTGATATCGTGACGCCTCATAGGTCATCGAGGTTGTGCTCGGCGCCTGTGACAAGGCGAATATGAGTTGTTCTTCCACGGAAGAATCCTCATGTAAAGATGCAACCGAAGCTTATGCTTGAACCAACGCGTGAAACATGAGTTGTGCTCTTTGAGTGTATCTCCGTCCGTCCTCTGTTGGCCTCGGTCATTGTACGTCTTTTTAATAAAGGTTTTGTGCTCTACCACCCAAGGATCGACCACGTCTATGTGTTGTAGCGCCGACTAGGTTTGCTCTTTCAAAGTCGGCGAAGTCGACCCTCAAGTCGACATGCATTTCGCGGCGACCCTCACGGTGACCCCATCCAGCGAGCCTGCCGAGGTGCTCGCTGACGGGCAGACCAACGGGTTCTCGATGCCTAGATAATTCGTGCGAGGAGATGCACTCTTCGGTCAAAAAGCCTCGGCTATGCTTCCTTACGGGCGTGACATGTTGCGAACGTATCCTTTGATGACACCATTCATCCTTTCGAACGGCATCATGCTGTGCAGGAATGTCGGCCCGAGTTGGATGATATCCTCCACTATATGGACCAGCAGATGCACCATAACGTCGAAGAATGCGGGCGGGAAGTACATCTCAAGCTCGCATAGTATCACCACGATCTCTTCCTGTAGCCTTCGAGTTGCCTCACGCCAATCGACTTCCGAGAGATGACGCCGAAGAAGTTGCATAGGCCAAATAGCGTTTTCACGGACGTGCGCGTCCATGATCCCACGGATTGCAACCGGAAGTATCTGCGTCATCGACGCGTGGCGGTCGTGGAGACTTCATCCCGCTGAACTTCGTCACTGGGTCTAGGTATCACGCTTATCTTCCCAGCGTAACCGTAAGGAAGTTTTACTCCTAGGAGGCAGGTGAAAAATTGCTCGATCTCCTCGACTTAGAGTGAAGCACGCGGGAGGGTAGTCATTTCCGGTCTTCTTGGCCTTTTGCCTTTGCGACGACTTCTTCGTGTCTGCTTCGCCTCATCATCATCATCATCATCATCATCATCATCATCATCATCATCATCATATATAGCGTGAAGCTCCCGCCTCGATGCCCATTGATTTCAAGTCTGCGCCTTGCTTTCGGCCCATCTTTGGTCCTCTCGGCATGTTGAGCAGGGTACCAAGCAGACTCTCGCACACGTTCTTCGTGATATGCATGACATCAAGGCTGTGAGGCACACGGTGGATCTTCCAGTACGGCAAGTCCCAGAAAACAGACCTCGTTTTCCATACCTTCAGTAGCGGCTCCTCGTACACGGGCGTTTTCGGGGTTCGGTTTCACCATCGAACAGATCCTTGCGTTTCCTCCACGGGTCATCGTCGCGAAGCCACCTTCGATGTCCCATGAACATGGTTTTCGAAGACCGGGATCTCTATCTAGCTGGCGATACGTTGTGTCATCCATGCACCTTACGCATCCGGAAAATCCGTGGACTACCTGCCCGCGACATATCCGTGAATCGAGATAGTCGTGCACCGTCGTGAGCAAAGGCGGCTCTCATAGGGAAATATTCTTTCTCTGCGGCGTCCCACGTATTGGCTGGCGTTTTCCTGGCGTGTCAAGCTCCTCTTTCAAAGAGCCCCAGATACAGATTGATGTCGTTCCCTGGTTGTTTCGGCCCTTCAATTAGCATACTCATGTGAATGTACTTCCTCTTCATGCACAACCGGGGGGAAGGTTGTACATCCACACAAACACAGGCCAGGTGCTATGTGTGCTTCTCTGGCTGCCAAACGGATTGACTCCATCGGTGCTCGCGCCCGGACGATGTTCCTTGGATCGTTCCCAAATTCCGAGTCTTGAAGTTCAACGCTTGCCACCGCTCGCATCCTTAGGGTGACTCAAAGCATCTTGTCTTTTTTATCTATCTCCGGATCATTTGCGTCATCTTCCGCTTCTTCTCCTCCCTATCCGGCGTGCCAACGCAGGAGCTTTGCTACCTTAGGGTCCGCGAAATAGCGCTGCAGACGAGGAGTGATCGGAAAGTACCACACCACTTTTCGAGGAGCTTTCTTCCTCTTCTTGTATCGAGTGACGCCGCACACCGGGACATATGGTAGACTCAGCGTGCTCGTCCCGATAAATGATGCAATTGTTCATGCACACATGGTATTTCACGTGCGGTAAATCCAGAGGACACACGATTTTCTTCGCCTCCTCCAAACTGGTCGGGCACTTGTTCCCCTTGGGAAGACGTTCGTGCTGTAATGACATGTTCTCGTCGAAGCACGCGTCGGTCATTTTGTGTTTTACCTTCATCTCCGTGGCCATGAGCGTTACTTTCAGCGGGTATCCTCGGCCTGCATCCTTCATACAATGGAGTAACCGCGTCTAACTCAAGTTGATCCATCTTGGCTTTCTCTCGGGCGGCAGCTCTTGCGTTATCCGTGCGCTTGAGAAGCAGCTCTTGAATATGAGGGTCTGCACCCAGCCCATCGATGGTCGGCGTCATCCGCTCCGCCGCATCATCATCTTCATGATCATGCCCGTCGCCTGCTCGGCATCTTCCTCATCATCATGTCCTGCATATTCTACATGATGATCGTACAAGATCACGACCGTGATCATCGCCTCGGGATTCTTCGTCTTCTCGCCCGCCGAGCCGCGGTGGTTGTCTTGCTGCCCTTCCTCATTTCTTGCGGCCCGCATGGGCGACTTCGTAGTCATCTTCATCACCTTGCCACCGATAGCCATCCATGAAACCACGCAACAGCGGTGGTCCCGCACCTGCCGGAATCCGGGTCCGCAATAAGGCTCTTGACTTGCATCTTCGACACGGACATCTTATCTCCGTCTCGTTCTTTTGAAGCATCTCGGCCTTCGCGGACCTCAAAAACCTATTCACGATGCCTTCGGTCATCGTGGCGGACCATGGTCGTCATGGGTAGAGCAAAACGATATTTTAGAACCAAGAAAAAATTTGGCATGACTTTCCCTAAAATAGGACCAAAAGGATGCTTAATGCCAAAATTCTCGCCGAAATGGAAATGAATCAACATTCGGCAAAATATTGGCAACTATCGCATTTCAAATACCGTACACCTCCAAACACAAACACATATGCAAACACCACAAACATATGCAACACCACGAACATACATAGATCTAGCTAGGCCGTAAAAAGTGCATGTGCACATTGTTGTAAGGAGAACAACCTAAATATAGCTTCCCCCCTTACTTACCTATTAAAACAAGGTAATTTAACCACTTAATTTGAATGAATCTATGGTGAAAATGAGGTGAAAAGAGGAGGCACCCGAGACAAGGAGGAGGTGGAGAGAATGAAGTGGGGAGAAAGTGAGTGTGTGGGTAGGAGAGGCTGTCCCAAATATCTTGTTGCTGCCCACTTACTAATGGCGCACCTCTTGCATGGTGCGCCATTAGTAGTTACCACTACTAATGGCGCACCTAAGCAGGATGCGCCATTAGTATGTTTGGACAGTTCAAAAAAAAGTTTCTATACTAATGGCGCACCCACACCTTTGGTGCGCCATTAGTAGTTACAACTACTAATGGCGCATCAGGGTGTGGGTGCGCCATTAGTATGTTTGGACAGCGCACTAGTTTAAAAATTTGGTACTAATGGCGCACCCACACCACAGTGCGCCATTAGTAGTTACAACTACTAATGGCGCACTCGGGCAGGATGCGCCATTAGTATGTTTGGACAGGCGCACTAGTTCAAAAAGTTTCTATACTAATGGCGCACCCATTATCGGGTGCGCCATTAGTAGTTACAACTACTAATGGCGCACCAGGTGTGGGTGCGCCATTAGTATGTTTGGACAGCGCACTAGTTTAAAAAAAATTTGGTACTAATGGCGCACTCACACTCGGTGCGCCATTAGTAGTTACAACTACTAATGGCGACTTTTCAAGCGTGATGCGCCATTAGTATGTTTGGACAGGCGCACTAGTTAAAATTTTTTTTTTTTGGTACTAATGGCGCACCCAAGGCATGGTGCGCCATTAGTAGTTTAGACTCTAATGGCGCATCGTATGGCGGTGCGCCATTAGTATATACTAATGGCGCACCATCTTTCCGGTGCGCCATTAGTGTCATTTCCATCTATAGCCGTTTTCCTAGTAGTGTGAAGAACTAAATTTTTATTCCTTTTTCTTTCGGCTTGACTTAACATGGCACAGAGAAAGAGGAAGGAACACAGAATGACAGGGGATGGTGTTAGTACTAAGGACAGACGGAAACGGAAGCGGAAGAATTATGTAGATTCTGCTGGTACTGATGGTGCAATGGAAGGTCAAGTCTAGTGAAAAATTGTACAAACGGGGTATCCCGGGCTACACGAGCTGCAAAACAAGCCAAACAGAAACTAATATCTGCCACCAAACAAGCAGAGACATACCTAGTTGTTGCAACACCTTCCACAGTACCACCAGCTGCATGAGTTACTCGTTTGTCAACTCAGCTAGTAGCAAGTTCCCAAGCTCCCTTGCCACCTGACGCTACTTCCAAAGCACTCTTGAAAAAATACGAGTTGGCAAGATCAGATGAACCTTGTGAGCTTCAATAGCAAGAAGGTAGTTGCTGGAGTAAAGTTACAATTGCATGCTTCTTTATATGCAGTCTCACAGTTTGATGTACATTAACACTTCCTATGTTCGTTGTTGGACTAGCACGTAGGCCCAAGAGGAAACAAACATCAGGGATAATGCTCGATAGGTCAACTAAATCTAGAGGAAGAAGAATGGAGATCTGTTTTGAGGAAGCTTTAAAAAGGCCACATGATGCTACAGAGTCAGCCAAGTTAGTATCAGTGGTAGCAGTTGCCGTTAGGTGTCGTGCACGTATCCTCCCAACAAGGATTCAGTACAGGAATGACAAAGACGAAACCCAGTTCAACACCTTCCTCGACCATTTATCTGTAAGTACGGTTATGTATGGAAACTAGTAATATCGTCTTGCTCTGACCCATACTTTCTAGGTTGCTGATAATGAGACTCCCATAATTTTCAACAGATGAGGTTCAAGTTCGATAGCCAAGATGATGCAACCAGATAAGCTTGCACCCATGTTTTCAAGTCTACTCTGCGACAATATCGGTATAACTTGAGGAAAACTGACTTTGAAGGCAAGGCTAACAGTGAACTTGCCCAAACATCTCCAGTGGAAAATATATCGGATGAAGACTGGAGAGGCCTCGTTAAACACTGGTATGATCCAAAGTATCAGGTACGTTATATGTATTTGATCAGATCACATGTTGAACTCCTATTTATGCATGTGCCTCACAAATCTATCTTCTTGAAGGTGAACTGTTCAACGAACAAGGCCAACAGTACGAAAGTGAAATTAGCTATATTGCACACTGCGACGCTCTTGTAATTAGTTGCTGTTTCACTCTTTTAGCTGTGCCATATTATCAGATCTATATTGACTTGTTCCAAATGTAGAGGAAAGCCCGCAAGGACCAAAAAGTACCTAAACAAAATGTTGTGGAAATCTTCAAGGACAGTCACACCAGCAAGACGAAGGGCATGACTACACCAGTCAAAGCCGCTGTTGTAAGTCCTTAATCCTCATGCCTTTTAACTACTACTTACTCTGACTCGTGCATTGAACTGCATGGTTTCCAGCCAATGTCTATTACTCTTTTCAATTTTATACACAATTGTCTTAGCGTATCACTGCACCTTACAAGGTTTAAAAGAGAGGAGTGATGGTCCTTTGATCTTGATCTATAATCTAGTTCCATGCTGGACTTGCCGACATAGCGGTACAATTTCCTGTTTGTTTGTCCTCAGTTTTTTTATATGAATTATGTCATACTATGCTAACCCTATTATAAACTTTCGCTCTTTATCCGTAGCTGTCAATACAATGTGAAGAACTAGACAATACATTAGCCATGGTACATGGTCATACACTACTTCAGGATGGTCCAAACGCGACACTACAATCAGAGACCCTTCGACGAAACTGTGTGCGATGCCATAATCGCAAATGATGGTGTAAAAAACTGTCAAAAAAGGTGCAAAATGTTTGCGATGACGGATGCAGCAAACATGGTTCATATTTTAGTTGCGTGTGCGATGCAGGGCATACAGTTCAGCTCAATTAACTCTTTGGGATCAGGAGGAACAAAAGAAACGGGCAGCCAGATGAAGGCGTGTGTGAGGGAGTCCTGGATTAGGGGGTATCCGGACAGCCGGACTGTGTACTACGTCCGGACTATTGAAGCGTGAAGATACAAGACTCAAGACTTCGGCCCGTGTCCGGAAGGGACTTTCCTTGGCGTGGAAGGCAAGCTTGGCGATCTGGATATTATATTTCTTTCCTTATAACCGACTCCATGTCAACCCTAGCCCTCTCCGGTGTCTATATAAACTGGAGAGGTTGGTCCTTAGAAGGCCGATCACAATTACAATCATACCATCATAGGCTAGCTCTTAGGGTTTAGCCTCTACGATCTCGTGGTAGATCTACTCTTGTACTACCCATATCATCAATATTAATCAAGCGGGAAGTACGGTTTTACCTCCATAGAGAGGGCCCGAACACAGGTAAACATCTGTGTCCCTTACTTCCTGTTACCATCAGCCTTGACGCACAGATCGGGACCCCCTACCCAAGATCCGCCGGTTTTGACACCGACATTGGTGCTTTCATTGAGAGTTCCTCTGTGTCGTCACCGCCAGGCTCGATGGCTCCTTCGATCATAATAAACGATGCTGTCCAGGGTGAGACTTTCCTCCCCGGACAGATCTTCGTGTTCGGCGGTTTCGCACTGCGGGCCAACTCGCTTGGCCATCTGGAGCAGATCGACAACTACGCCGCTGGCCACCAGGTCAGGTTCGGAAACCTGAACTACAGGGTGGATATCGGCGGAGATTTGATCTTCGATGGGTTTGGGCCTATGCCAGGAGCACCGGACAGTCTCGACGAGCACGACTTAGACCTGCCATCGGACGAAGCTCGGGGTATCGCCCCCGTAGTATCTCCGGACCTAGATCCGGAGCAGGCTGCGCTGCCTAAGGACGGAGGGATGGACCCCGCCCCCCAGGTCGCGCCCTCATCGGCGGTGGAGCCGAACACGGGTCTTACCTCTGCGGTGGCCCGCGACTCCGAACCCCTGGATTCGTATCCGGACGTTGGTTCCAGTCCGCACACTCCCGGGCCCGTCGGGCCAGGATGGGCTCCGGTAATGGAGTTCACCACTGCGGATATCTTCCAGCACTCGCCCTTTGGCGACATGCTGGACTCATTAAAGTCTCTCTTTTTGTCAGGAGGCTCTTCGACGAACTATGTCCGGCTCGAGTGGGAGGCAGACGACGAAGGAATTCGCTACCCACCCACCACCCACTTCATTGCCACAGTCGATGACTTAACTGAGGTACTGAACTTCGACTCCGAACACATCGACGGTATGGACGACGACGCAGGAGAAGAACATGAACCACCACACACTGGGCGGTGGACAGCCACCTCTTCTTATGATATATATATATATGGTTGACACTCAAAAGGAAACAAATGGTGATGAGGCAACGGAGGATAAAACCTCGGAGGAAAAAGCAAAGAATGGGCGCCGTCGGCACCACTCCAAGCCCCGCCACACCAATACTGGCCCAGGAGAAGAAAACAATCCTAATGGTGCCGAAGAAGAATATAAACCTGATCAGCCCGCCTTCGAGCAGGCAGAACAGGATGATGAGCAGGTCAGCCCAGAAGAGCAGGCGACAGACGAATACCTGGAGGAGGACAGCTACATGCCCCCCTCCGAAGATGAAATTAGCCTCGGCTACGACGAATTCAGCGTGCCTGAGGATCCCGTAGAGCAGGAGCGCTTGCACTTCAAGCGTCGGCTTATAGCCACTGCGAGGAGCCTAAAAAAGAAACAGCAGCAACTCCAAGCTGATCAAGATCTGCTCACAGATAGATGGAAGGAAGTCCTGCAGCCGAGGAATACGGACTCGAGCACCATACGGCTGACCGGCCACCTCGTAGCCGGGACAAAACGACATACCAGTCCGCATACCAGCCAACACCCCCATGCCAACATACTACGGCCCGGGGCAACAAAACGGGACAGCCGAGATCAATCTACGGATCGCGGGGGCGCGCCTCGGTACGCGACGAGGATCGTCACACCGGACACACCTTCAACAAGTCCGGCCGGGCCGAATATAGCCACCCAAAGCAATTCGACCTGCGTAGCCACATAGCCCGGCACAGAGGCGCCGTGCACCCCCTCTGCTTCACTGACGAAGTAATGGATCATTCCCAGAAGGGTTTAAACCCGTAAACATCGAATCCTACGATGGCACAACAGACCCCGCAGTATGGATCAAAGATTTTTTTCTCCACATTCACATGGCCCGCGGAGATGACCTGCACGCCATCAAATATCTTCCCCTTAAGCTCAAAGGACCAGCCCGGCCTTTGGCTAAACAGCCGCCAAAGAAATTCCATTGGCAGTTGGGAAAACCTGGAAGACGCATTCCTCGAAAACTTCCAGGGCACATATGTGCGACCACCTGACGCCGATGACTTGAGCCACATCCCTCAAATGCCCAGAGAGTCAGCCAGGAAATTCTGGACTCGGTTCCTAACTAAAAAGAACCAAATAGTTGACTGTCCGGACGCCGAAGCCCTAGCCGCTTTCAACCATAATATCCGTGACGAGTGGCTCGCCCGACACCTCGGCCAGGAAAAACCCAAGTCAATGGAAGCTCTCACAACACTAATGACCCGCTTTTGCACGGGCGTGGACAGTTGGTTGGCTCGCAGCAGCACTACGCCACAGTGTGGCAATTCGGATGGCCGCGAAAATAACGGCAAGCCACGGCGTAACAGACATAAGCGACGGAACAACGGCGGCAACACTGAAGACACGGCAGTCAACGCCGGATTCAGTGGATCCAAGCCCGGTCAACGGAAGAAGCCGTTCAAAAGAAATAATCAGGGATTGTCCAGTCTGGACCGCATACTGGAACGCTCGTGCCAAATTCATGGCACCCCGGACAAGCCAGCCAACCACACAAATAGATATTGCTGGGTATTCCAATAGGCCAGCAAGATAAATGCCGAAGACAAGGACAAGGGGCTGCACATCAACGACGACGAGGAGCCCCGATGTCCGAACACGGTGAAAACGGTCAACATGATCTACGCCACGCATATCCCCAAGCGGGAACGGAAGCGGGCACTAAGGGACGTCTATGCGATGGAGCCAGTCGCCCCCAAATTCAACCCATGGTCAGCTTGTCCGATCACCTTCGATCGTAGGGACCACCCTACTAGCATTCGTCACGGCGGCTCGGCCACATTGGTCCTAGACCCAATCATTGACAGATTCCACCTCACGCGCGTCCTTATGGACGGTGGCAGCAGCCTGAACCTGCTTTACCAGCACACAGTGCGCAAAATGGGCATTGACCCCTCAAGGATAAGGCCCACTAAAACCACCTTTAAAGGTGTAATTCCGGGAGTAGAGGCCCACTGTACGGGCTCTATAACATTGGAAGTGGTCTTCAGATCTCTGGATAACTTCCGAAGCGAAGAGTTAATCTTCGATATCGTCCCCTTCCGCAGTGGTTACCATGCACTGCTCAGACGAACCGCATTCGCCAGATTCAATGCAGTACCACACTACGCATATCTCAAGCTCAAGATGCCAGGACCACGCGGGGTCATAACGGTGAACAGAAATATGGACCGCTCCCTACGAACAGAAGAACATACTGCAGCCCTTGCGGCGGAAGTACAATGTGGCCTTCTCCAAGAAACCAATCCGGCGACAACAACTTCGAGCATAGTCAAGCGAGTCCGCAGCACCCCGTAATAGGATCGTCAGGCACGCCAAGAGCGCGACTAGCAGTCCGGCCTCCGCTTAAGACCCATCAAAGCAGCATTCATGCCACGTGCACACAATTACGCACTTAAAATACCATGGGCATAGGCGGAGGCGCATCAACGACTCAGTCAATAGTGCGGGTAACCGCCAAATACTTTCATACTCTTTCCCTCTTACCTTTCAGGACACCGCGTTGGCGCAGCATCCTCAAAGGATCCGAATTGCAGGACTTATAGGGAAGAGACATCCAAGGAGGCAACAGACGTTGTGCATGTAAGGAACACCTGTGTGGATTCTATTTACGATCATTATACCTGCTTTATCTATCTGAACACAGCCTGCCCCTGGATAGGACATGTCAAATAGTCCTATTTTATCTCTTCTTAACGCATCCATTGTAAATGTATGCTTAAATGTATTTTTCTTCAATGGGAGATTATATATAGCGTCAGCTTATTATTCTTATTTGAGCATTTTTTCTCTTATAAACGTCTATTTGATATTGCATCCGTACACTTTGGTGCGGCCGGTTTGCCAGGGGCTTCTCATGGCGCCCCGTCATATGGCAAATAAAGTCCGAACACTTTCAACAGTGCGGCACCCGAACTTATAGCACTATATGCATCAGCTCTGAATCATGTCTTCGGTCTATAGTTGGGATAGCTTGGTTCCCTTGTTTTGGTGCCTTACGTTCCGTTATATCTGCTAAGGTAGCGCAGGGAGAACTACTGCGATTGTGTCCCGGTTCTTCCGGACGAGCACCTCAGTAGAGAAAGCCGAAACTGACCGGCATGATGTGGCGAGAGCTGGTCGCTGTTCGAGAGGTTTTCAAATCTTTAAAGATTTTCCGCTTTAGGCGATAAATCGGTTTAGTCCGATCTAGGTGTGTATAGCGCCCCAATTGGGCCTTCCGGATTCTAGGGGCTTCGCCGAAATTTAAAATTGTAGACTTCTATGGCTAAGTGAAAGTTATAAAGCCGCATAGTCCGATTGCCTTGTTCGCTATTTGGACACCTCCTTAAGGGACCAAACATTTGGGTAAAGAGTGTCCGGGTTTTCCACGAACACCCCAGTGCTAGTCACGTGGGGGTGGAAGCCGACGACTGGCCTACTTTCAGGATTTTACAAACAGCCGCACAGAAGGTAATATTTTAAATAACAAAAGCGTTACATAGCGCAAGTAGCTTCGTCTTTAATTACAAACATGACAGAAGTGAATTCATTCCAATATGGCGTCCTTGGTACACTCATTGGCAACGAGACGAGCACCCTTGATCACGCCATCGTAGTACATTCCGGGATGGCGATGCGTTTTACCATCCGGCGGCCCGTCCTTGACCAGCTTCTCCGCATCCAGCTTGCCCCAATGCACCTTGACGTGGAAAAAAGCTCGGCGGGCACCCTCGATGCAAACAGATCACTTGATCACTTCAAGCCGCGGGCAGGCATCCACCATCCGCTTGATCCGGCCAAAGTAGCTACTGGGCAGGAGCTCACCAGGCCACATCCGGACTATGAAGTCCTTCATAGCCAGTTCGGCCTCTCTATGAAGTTCGATCAACTACTTCAGTTGGTCGCTCAGAGGCATCGGATGATCGGCCCCATCATACTGGGACCAGAACAGCTTCTCCGTTGAGCACCCCTCCTGGGCACAGTAGAACTCCACAGTGTCTGAGACGCTGCGTGGCAGATCTGCAAGTGCCCCTGGAGAGCTCCGTATTCGAGTAAGTAAAAGAAACGCCTCCTCCACATGTTTGCTTTGCATAAAGAATTTCTTACACGCTGCTATCTTTTTGGCCTCCTGGATCTCCTGCTGTGCTTTCTCGGCTTCGGCCTTGGCATCTTTCAAATTCACAAGGGCCTTCGCAAGCTCAGCCTCCTTCATCTTCATATTATGCTCCACGGACTCGCACTTCTTGCCGAGGTCCTGGAGCTCCTGCTGTACCTCACCGACTCTAGCACTTTGCTTTTCGCGCTCCTTACACTCCGAGGCCGCCTTGTCTTCAGCCTCGGACAGCGCCTTCTTCAGGGGCGCCAATTCGGCGGTGGCCCCTGTTACACAGTCATGACACTTAGGTGTTAGACTCGTCAATTCTGCCTATCCTTAAACGCATAAGGGCGGGAATTACTTACCCTTGTTCTCTTCGAGCTGCCTCTTCGTGTGGACGAGCTCTCCCTGCGCCTGCTCAGGTGCCGCCTGGTTCGGCAACCTCGGCAAGACGGGCAGCATCGAAGCAACACACCGCTTATTCACAACAATACTTATTATTAGACTCCTGCAGATTATAGTTGAACCTCCGTTTGGCTTTTCTTTCAGAACACCAACCAGAGTATCAGGGGCTACTACCTATCGGGTGGTAATTTCATACATTTTTACTTACCTCAAAGCCCGTCAGAAGGCTTGTGCAGGCTTCGGTTAGTCCGCTTTTGGAGGACAGAACCTTTTGAATCACCACACTCATAAGAGTACGGTGCTTTTCTTCCATGGAAGCGCCTCGGAGCACTTCCACCAGGCTATCCGGCGCCGTTGATGCGTCGGAAGTCCTCGGCACGGGCGGCTCGCCCTCCCTAACGAGGGGCTGCCCGCCCAAGTTCGGAACCGTTGGGGGTTCCGGAGCAGTGTTCGGTCGAGAGTCCACCTTGTTGCGGCTCTCATCAACGCGATCCGCGGGGACCTTGAACCCCACATGTCCGACATTTGGAAGTCCGCCTTGGGGCGTCTCCAGGGTCAGCTCCCCCTGCTCGGGGAACCTTCGGGACAACACCTCCGTATCATCCACAGGCTGAGGAGTGGTGGCCGTCGGGAGCGAGTTCATCTCTAAAGCGCTCAGAGACCCGCCCGAGGACGACTCCTCCGGATGAGCCCTGGCCGGACTGCATATATAATCGGCGTCATTAAGACATCTATGACTTAAAACCACTGTAGGATGCGGACACTTACGATCGCTCCAGGGGCTTCCCCCTGGGCAGCCACCCTTCTTCGCTGTAGGCGGCCGTGGTGGAGTAGTCCAGAAGGGATGTTTTCCCCTTATTGGACGCCCAGCCTCCCCCTCTGGGGCGGCTTTTCTCTTCTTCTCCCCCTAGTGCGGGGAGGTGGAATTTCTTCTTGATTCCTCCCGCTTCCGCGGGAGGAATGTGTCTCGTCGTCATCGGACGACAGAGGAATAACGGCCTTGCGCCGAGGGCCTTTTCCGGCCCCCTGGCCCGCTTTGCTGGGCCCCTCATCCTTCCCGGATGGGGCGTCTTCTTCTTCTTCCTCCTCCCCTTCGTGGGAGGAGTCCGCCTCGTCGTCTTCGGACGAGGCTTCGGACGCAACCTTACGCTGGAGACCCTTCCTGGTCCCCGGGGCCTTCTTTTCGGCCTTCTTCTCCGGCACCTTGTACGGTGCCGGGACTAGCATCTCCTTTAGGAGAGCATCTGCTGGATCTTCCGGCAACAGAGCCGGACACTCAATCTGCTCCGCTGTCTTCACATAATCCTGAGGCAAATATATATAGATACTTAAAACTACCCCATGAATGTATTGGGAAAAAACTAAACCCGGTGGTGGTCCCAAAACTCACCGGATTCGGGGGCCGCGCTGCATGAAGTCCGCGGTCCTCGGATGTGGGAGGAGGTACTTCGGAGGCCTTGATAAACACTTTCCATGCGCCTTTGTGCGTCATGCCGTAGAGCTTCCGGAGCGTCTGGTGTTCGGCCAGGATGAATTGCCACAGATTTACCGCCCGCCTTTGGCAGGGCAGGATCCGGCGAACGAGCATGACCTGGATCACATTGACAAGCTTGATGTTCTTGTCCTTCATGCTTTTGATGCATGTCTGGAGTCCGACCAGCTCTGTGGAATCGCCCAGATAGGCCCTTCTTTTTCCGGTGAGGTGAGCCGCATGGGGATTCGGATCGAACTCGGGGCCGCCGCCCAGTTGGCGCCGCGCGGCTCGGTGATTTAGAACCACCCCGATTGCCATCCTTTTACGGTCTCCGCAAAGGAGCAGTCCAGCCAGGTGACGTTAGACATCTTGCCCACCATGGCCCCTCCGCACTCCGCTTGTTGGCCGCGTAGAATCTTCGGCTTCACGCAGAAGATTTTCAGCCACAGGCCGAAGTGAGGCCGGATGCGGAGGAAAGCCTCGCAAACGATGATGAACGCCAAGATGTTGAGGACGAAATTCGGGGCTAGATCATGGAAATCTAGCCCATAGTAGAACATGAGCCCGCGGATGAAGGGATGGAGTGGAAATCCCAGTCCACGGACGAAGTGGGCGACGAACACGACTCTCTCGTGGGGTCCTGGGGTCGGGATGACCTGCCCAGCGTCCGGTAGCCGGTGCGCTATATCTGCGGCAAGTATCCGGCCGCCCGAAGATCCGTGATGTGCTTCTCCTCTACGATGGAAGCCACCTACTTGCCTCCTGCTCCGGACATGTCTAGCTGTGCAGAGGAGACTTGGGCTTGGGCGCTGGAGCTCGAGCGGGCAAGAATGGGCAGAGAAAGAACAAGGCGTGGGTAAAAATGAGGAAATCTTATCCCTTTATAGAGGCGACGAAAGCGGTGCACCTCCCCACTTGCCCGTTGAGAGTCGCTTGCTTCCGAAGCGCCACGATTAATGATGTGGTGGGACTGCCCGTACCCGTATTGATGAGAATCCCGTGATAAGGGGGCACGATCTCTGCTTTGACAAGACGTGTCAAGGAAACCGCCTCGCAATATGCGTTGTGGCTGGTTGTGGGAAGACGGTTCGAATACTGACCCGACCGTAATGACACGTCGTGTTGCTTGAAAAGTTGTCAGCAGATTGCATTTGCGAAACATCATTCTCTCTATGGTGGCATACGAAGATCGTCTTGTGGATCCGGACACGGTTTGAGTGTTCGATAATTACCTTGGAGTATACGGAGGAGGAAACCGCCCTGCAATGCCAAAGACAAGACTGCACGCCGGACTCGTCGTCATTGAAGCCTGGTTCAGGGGCTACTGAGGGAGTCCTGGATTAGGGGGTATCCGGACAGCCGGACTGTGTACTACGTCCGGACTATTTAAGCGTGAAGATACAAGACTCAAGACTTCGGCCCATGTCCGGAAGGGACTTTCCTTGGCATGGAAGGCAAGCTTGGCGATCCGGATATTATATTTCCTTCCTTATAACCGACTCCATGTAAACCCTAGCCCTCTCCGGTGTCTATATAAACCGGAGAGGTTGGTCCTTAGAAGGCCGATCACAATTACAATCATACCATCATAGGCTAGCTCTTAGGGTTTAGCCTCTACGATCTCGTGGTACATCTACTCTTGTACTACCCATATTATCAATATTAATCAAGCAGGAAGTAGGGTTTTACCTCCATCGAGAGGGCCCGAACCTAGGTAAACATCTGTGTCGCTTGCTTCCTCTTACCATCAGCCTTGACGCACAGATCGGGACCCCCGACCCGAGATCCGCTGGTTTTGACACTGACAATGTGCGATTTACAACATACGATTCACTGGGATGAACTGTGTGTGATTAGGAAACACAATGGAAACCGTTCAACTGAACAAGATGTGTGTGATACGCGGCAAAAAGGTCCGTAAACTAAAATGTGTGCGAAGACCAAAAATAACACAGACGATTGCTGCTAACAAGCCGTGTCAATTGCTCATCTACGATGAGAATAACATGTGTCTGTTTATATATATATATATATATATATATATATATATATATATATATATATATATATATATATATATATATATATGACTGAAATAAACATCCAATTACATAAGTGACTATACAGATCATTTGCACACACCTTAATAAACAATTGCATGCATTCTAAAGTAGGAGAAACTATCGTATAGTCGTCTACTTCTTGTGACGCTCCCGCCATTGCTATGTGACTCGATCCCTCGTATTTGTCAGGAAGAAGACACTTCCTCATGGCAACTATCCACCTGTACATCTCGTAGCTTGTGTACGCGTCCATGGCCGCGTACTTGACATGTTGTTCATCCAGTCTCTTATGCCACACACTGTGCCAGGCATTCTTGTTCTCATTGCTCTCATTCTTCATCTTCCATAATAGAGGTCGATGATGGCTGAGGCGAGCTCAACCAGGGAGTTCAGTTTGTTTTTGTCGCTACCCCAGACCTTGTAGTGGTGCTAGATGTTGACAAGATTCGGGCATTTCAAGTCCGAAACCTTGAGCACTTTCAGATCGTTGGTGGTGTCCACCGTAGCGAAAGTGTAGTCGGGGTTGTCGATAAACCTGGAGAAACACTTGCAAGGCTTTGTGGCATGGTGGAAGTGGTAGATGAGGACGTCATGTCGCACGCACAACTGGGCGACGGCAACCTTCTGATCGCGTTCTGACGATCGATGGTGTACTCGAGGTCGAAGCCGACCACTCGGTACTTGTCCTCGGCAAGGAACTGCTCCATAGTTTGGATGGAGCTCTCCACCGAGACCGGATCGTTCGTGCACACCACCGAGAGGGCCTTCCCCCTCACGAGGGTGTCCACTACGTGATGCGTGGTGAACTGCCCGCCGTTGTTGTTGTTGGCCGCTGGGAGCGCCATTGGAGCCACGGGGAGCGCCATTGGAACCGCTGGATGTCCTCTCTATATGTGTCCTCGTGGGTGTGCTTATTGTGTCGTGTGAGATGAGAGATGAAGCTAAATGGCTGCAGGAATAAAAGGGGGTCGGGCGGCGTGTATTCTCGGCGCGTCCGCATGGCAGTTTTTGCAGCGAGTAACTGCATCGTCGCGCCGCACCCGGTGCAACCGCTAGCACACTAACGTGCGTGATCGTGCGCTGGTCCCAAACACTGGCAGCGCGCGTGGAGGGATGAGAGCAGAGCACCCGGAGGGACACGAGAGCAGAGCGTGTGGGGCGGGACGCGAGCAGAGCGCGTCGCGGCCGCCTGAACCGCAAGCAACCACACGCATAGAGCAGTTGAACACGCAGGAAATGGTTGCCTACAAGCTAGCCGACAGTTGCGTCGCTGCGTTCAGAGCGGCCGTTTGGTACCACCTCCGTCTAGTCTATAGTCTCCTTTATATTCCATGCCATACTTTGCCCTCAAATTTAACCAACAAAATGTTAATGCATGTTTTAAAAATTACATAATTGGAAACTATGTTCAAATACAAATCCAACTATATAATCTTTTGCGACATGCATTCGTATTTTATTAGTTAAATCATAATTATAAACTAGGACGGTGGTATAGTAGGTAACTAAATCGCAAACATTTTTTATTAACCGTATTTGTACGTGGCCTTTCGTCCTCCTTTCGCACGTCTTGTCACCCCGCTGCCGCAGACGGCTTACAGCGCAAGCTTGTGCAGCGTGCGGGGGCATTCTTTTTGCCAAACGGTGGCGCCAATGAATCATCGATGAGCCCGTTCCTGCGCAACCCCGCAGGTTCCCGTGCAAACTTCCCGCCTGACTCGGTGAAATCCCCCAAAATCCCAATGCTTACCAGCCTGCTATAAAAACCCTCATGGCCGGCGAGTCCTGGTCGCTTTTCCCCTCCATCCCTGTGTCAGGACCCCGATTCCAAGTCACATCGATCTAGCCGGTAAAACCTCATATCACTTTGCGGCCTCACACATGGTATTCCCACGGGTGTTGCCTTACCATGGCCCGGGACCGTTTGCCCCTTTTGGCTCACGTATATGATAGTGTCGTTAGCATCCATATGACAGAGAACCCGGGCCAACATGACTAGTCGTGAACCCAAAGTGGCACTAACTTATAGGGACAGGCATACATGAATCGACATCGAGCATGTCGGTCAGCAGAGTGTGAATCCGGGCTGTAGCACTGGGCTAACAGGACTCCGGGAACCCGGGCTGTAGCAGGCTAGGCAGGACTCCGGATGTCACCGCGTGACATTTCCCCGAAGGGACATACACAGGAACGAAGTGAATCACATGCCGGCCAGTCAAGTGTTCCGGAGCAGTAGTGCTGGGCTAGCAGGACTCCGGTGAACCGGGTCAGAAGCGGACTACTATGGCTCATGGAAGCACAAGACTACATTTCCCCATAAGAGAGGCTACCAAGGATAAACAACTAGGTTGTCGGATCCCACACATACCAAGCATTTCAATCATACACACAATATGCTCGATATGTGTAAATACAACATGGCATCACAACATAACTCTACGACTCAAGTATTTATTCATTAGGCTCCGAGGAGCGAGATATTACAAACATGGGTCTCATGACCCAACATTCAGAGCATACAAATCAAAGCACATGCGGAAGCTTAACATGTCTGAGTATAGACATCTACAAATGAAAAAGGCTTAGAAGCCTGACTATCTACTAGATCCTGCCGAGGGCACAAGATCATAGCTGAGGTATCAAGCTAAACGTCGAAGTCCACGCGGAACTACTAGCAAGACCGAAGTCTCTCTTCAAAAACATAAAATAGGCAAACGTGAGTACAAATGTACCCAACAAGACTTACATCAGAACTAACTACATATGCATCGGTATCAACAAAGGGGGTGGTGGAGTTTAACATCAGCAAGCCAACTTTGACTCGGTGGCTATCCTGAACTACGACTGCAAGTAACTCTTTTGAGGTGGCGCACACAAGTCCACATATTCACCAATCAATACACCACTATGGATCCGCTCCCGTCTACCTAGGAGAACGCCATCCATAGCACTCACGCTTATCTTGCACATTTTAGAGTATCCACTTTCACTTGTCTATGAACTGATATAGGCAACCCAGAAGTCCTTCACCGCGGACACGACTATTCGAATAGATGATGTTAACCCTGTAGGGGTGTACTTCTTCACACACGCTCTCACCACTTACCGCCGTTTACATGACATGTACTCGGCAACCTTCAAGCGGAAGCCCAACGTGGGTGTCGGCCACAGCCTACCTAAACACTCAAGTCTCTATCAAGGTTTATCGCCTATTCAGGTTCCATCCGCAGGGAGTCCGGCCGAGGTTTCCACATACGACCCCGAACGATGTGTACAGGGTTCCGCGACACCAAACGGGCGCCCGGCATACCCGACCACGTGCCTACCGCATCACAGCCCACCTCGGGTCGGCATTCTTGATGGCCTCCAAAGATACTACAAACACCAGAAACTACTTGCAACTCCTGGACAGAGGACAAAGGTGATTAAGAAGCCGAGAGGGTCCATTGGTTTCGGGCCCAATGCGTGGTAGTAACTGTTTCATGGATCACAAACACAGAACTCAGTTCCTAAGGACGGCTTCAATGAGACAACCCACCATGTACTCCTACATGGCCCCTCACCGCTACCTTTACCAAATCGTGTTCACATACATAGCTCACACACAGTAGGACATGTTTACACACCTCCGATTCATTCCCGATGAATCAGACCTGACTCAACTCTAAGCAAAGAGGTGCATGACAAAGAAGCATGAATGAGTAGGCACATCAGGGATCAAACAACTCCTACTCATGCTAGTGGGTTTCATCTATTTACTGTGGCAATGACAGGTCATGCAGAGGATAAAGGGGTTCAACTACCGCAGATAGTAAAAAGATGAATCGTTGTTGTCCTAATGCAGTAAAAGAGAGCAGGAGCGAGAGAGTAGGTTTGTATCGGAATGAACAAGGGGTTTTGCTTGCCTGGCACTTCTGAAGATAATATAGTTCTTCATCGGTGTCATCGAACTCATCGTCGGTACGTCGCTCATCGAGAGGTGACAAACACCGGCAACACAGAAGGAAGCACCATCAATGCAATGCACAATATGTTGCATGATCATGACATGGCAATATGTTGTGGTTTAAGCTAATGCAACTAGCAGCAGGTTAAATGAAGTTGGTTTGAACCCTAGGTTCAAATTCAAACTCAATATGTGAATGTTTAAATGCCATTATAAGATTTGGACTAAACAGCAGCCCTAAGTTGTTCTATCATGCATGAAAATTGTACGGATGGATAGATTGGATTTTTCTGATCATTTTTCATATATAATTTATCTTATTTGGAGTTACGGTTGAATTTATATGAATTTTAGAAGTTTTGACCATTTTCTAGAATTTCCTGAAAATAATAAATCCAGAAAATGTATTACTGCGTCAGCATTAGGTCATGCTGACCTCAGCAGGTCAACAGGCGCCGTCCAGGTCAAACCTGACCGGTGGGCCCACTGGTCAGTGACTCAGGGGCTAAAAGAGTTAGTTTTAACACTAACTAAAATTAGCAGGACACGGGGCCCACATGTCAGTGTCACTAACTAACCCTAATTAGCTAATCTAACGGTGCCACGTCAGCGGGTTAGTTAAGTTTAGTTTAAAACCTTAACCAAAAATTACAAGGGCCGGGGCCCACTTGTTAGTGACCCTGGGGGTAATTTGATTAGTGCCTAACTGGTGATTAGCCGGAGTTAAGGCCGCCGGCGAGGCCAGTCACGGCGGAGGTCGACAGAATTCCTCCTCCGATGACCATTCGGGCGGCGGAGGGGCTCTATGCGAAGCGCACGCTCGCGCGCTTCCAACCGAGCAAGCGGCGGTGGTTGGGGTGCACGGAAGCGACGCCGACGGCGGGAGGCGCGGCGGCCGGAGTTCGGCCATCGAGGGGTTGGGCGCTACGGGGCACGACAGGAGCAATAGGTGAGGGTTTTGGGGTCCTGGCGTGGCGCTGAGCAAGGTGGTGTGCTCGGTCGTGGCCGTAGGTGACAGTGGCCACGGCGGCGACATGAACGGCGGCGATGAGCTCTCGGCTCCGACGGCTAGCATGGCTAGTGAACGGGAACGAGCTCGAGGAGTAGGGGATAAGACGGCGGAGCTCACATCACAGTCGAAGCGGAGCTCGGTAGGCTCGGGGAGGCGTTGGAGACGGTGAATCGATGGATGGCGATCGTCGGGGCAGAGGACGATGATGAGCTCGATGGCGACGATGGGCTGCTCCCGCGCTCGTGATCTTCGGCGTGGAGAGGCTCTGGTCCACGGCGGTGCGACTGGGCTCGGTGGTGGGGCGAGGGGTTGCCGGAGAGGGTGGTGGCAGCGAGCGGCGGCGACGGCGCGCTCGGGTCCGAGCGAGAGAGAGAACCGAGGAGGGCGAAAAGCACGGGGAAGAGGTCGAGGGGATTCCAGGGGTGTCGTGGCGCTCGGGGCCGTCTCCAGCAGCGAGCACACAGGCAGGAGGTGGCCTCACAGGCGTGGGCCGGGGCGAGCACGCCTGCCCTCCTGGCAGGGGAGGAAGACGACAGGGAGGAGGCCAGTGGGCTGGGCCGCCAGGTGGGCTGGCCAGCTGGGCCGCGACAGGTAGGTGGCCAGGTAACTTCTCTCTCTCTCTCTCTCTCTCTCTCTCTCTCTCTTTTAGTTTCTGTTTTCTATTTTTCTGTAAGTTTGTGGCTTTAATAAAAATAGTTAGACACTTACAAAAATCCTGGAAATAATCATAGGCTCTGTTTAGATTATTTCCAATGGCCCACACTTATTTCCAGAACTATTTGAGAATTTAAAATATTTTATAACATTTAAATGCCCAAATGCAAATAGGTAATGATTTAATCCAACGACCTTATGTGTCCTTGAAAAATGCGAACCAATTTTGGCAAAGGTTCTAACCCAAGGCAAAACTGATGGACATTATAGAAGGGCATCTCAGGTTCATTGAAAATGATTTTATGTTGAACCTATTTGATTTGATCTGGTGCTAGGGTTTGATCAATCCCCATTTCAAATTCAAAAGAATTTAAACATGATGCAGCACTCTAATGCAAGCACTAAGCATTACGTAACTAGGGATGTGACAACTCACCCCACTAAACAAGAATCTCATCCGAGATTCAAGGCGTGAGGTAAGAAGACCGAGGGGACACGGAATCGACACAGTCTTCATGATCCATTGCATTTCTCGAAGATGTTGATTCATTGCTTCAAATTGATCTTGACGTCTTGCTTTGTGAACTACATCCAACATGACAACGAGTAAAAGGAAGAATTTTAGAAGAATCGATCTTCCTGAGGTTCGAGCAACTTAGGATCATCTTAATGATCACAAGATCAACTCATGGAATGAGACATAAAAACATCTCTGGAGCTGAGAGGCAAAACATGCATCAGGAGGGACGGAAGAAACAATTTTACGAGGGTTTCAAAGTAGCGAGGGAAATTGTCATGATTCCAAAACGGGGCATCTCAGGGAAGGTGACTCTAAGAACTATTCCCTTAAGTGGCAAAAAGAATTACTTTTGATACAAAGATCATTGAAACTCTTTATACCAGCTTAAGGCAAATCATAATCGATCATTTGAAGGAGTCCGGATGAATGACATTCCCGGACTAGAATGGATGATGTGGACTACCTTGTTGAAGACAACGCGATGGATGATTTTGCTTACCATCAGAAATGGATGGGACCCATGGTAGGACCACTTTTGAAGATGATCCTAAACAACAACTACTGAGAGGGCAGCCCATGGGAATTGGCACAATGGCGGTGCAAGCTGGGAACAAAATGCAACTGTTGGGAATGTTCCAACCATCATATCCGCCTGAGATTCAGATCTGGTTGGTGTCAGGATATTCTAGACTCATCAAGTCTAGAAAGAAAAATGAAGGTTTGCAACACAAATCGACGAGATGATGTTGCGAGATTCTCGGGGAGTGAACTACGATAGCAAGCTCCAAAACATGAGCTGTTTCTCCTACATACATGTGAACACACTATCCCGGACAAGTGTGACCACATAGTAGTCTTACAACAAAACACTACCGAGTTCAGGTGGGGAACCATAGTCGGGGATATTGAAGTCCTTGCATAAGGCATGCTCTTAAGAAGGAACTACTTCTCGATCAAATTAGTCAGTGGCTTGGTGTACTAGGAACGCATATGGAGTGGAGGCAGCCAACCTATCAAACCATAGAGCACTTCGCACGTGCATGACTAACTTGGAATGATCCCAAAGGAAGCAAAACAAACTCTCTCGAATTCACGGTGGCAACTTACATCATATACACGTGAATTAGAGGAAGTCACTTCTCTCATCCAAACATATAACTCATGGTCGGGGCATGAAGAAAATGCTTACACAAATTTCCAACACTGGCTGGATGTTCGACACAAATCATGGAGGGGACAAAATGCTGCTGATGGGCTCAACAACAACTCATCAGAATTTCCATATCACTAGACTTCCACCATTATGTGAACAATGTGATAGTATTGGTCAGACCAAAAGATGTAATGGTGTATCCTCGAGGTATCAACCACGAGTAAGACAACATTACGAACATCGTTGGTGCTGATTTGACTTGACAATAGCCCATATTCAAGTCAAAGTTTTGACAAGGCAATAGATCCAACAATTGATCCCGAGGACCAATCGATGAAGATGTCATCTTTCTTCAACACACACTCAAAAGGATATCCCTTAAAATGAACTAAGTCAGACAAGCTTTTATCTTCCAACTCTCCAAGTTGTTGTTTGGTTTAACCAACTAGCTCAGGGGCATCCAACACAGATTCTTGGAGAATGGGTGGTTTGGAGAAAAACCAGCATGATCACGAACTCAACATAGCGGTCAGGTGACAACCTGGTAATATTTTCAAGAAGATATTCGGAACATCACGAACCACCGATATGTTACTAAGCTCGAGAACAATCTTGCTTTTCAGAGCAAGACGATATGAACAAATAATCAAGGGATTGAATAATCCTAACTCATTGATCGAAGAGTGCACCAGAAATAAGGACTAGGTAGCACAATCAACCTTAGGGTGATGATTCAATAATCAACTCGCTAAGGATGAGGTTATTGTCCATTTAACTACCAAGCAACGGAGTTGCTAGGAGTATTGATTTCACACACCATGATTCACTTGTCGGTATTCCGGTTGCAACAACACGGAACCGAGGAGCGAATGATGATGGCGAGAGGTATCACTACGTCAAGAATTCATAAGTGAAGGTGCAATTCTCATGACGTTCCTGACATAAAGTGGGTAATACTTCAGGGTAGAACAGAACAAAAAAGCTGGATTGGCATTTTGATCTGCGGAATACAACTACTTTGACCACTCCAAGAAATGGATGAGGTGCTAGAGTTTGTTTCTCCTAGTCATTCCAGAACAGAATGGCTTGACGGACCACAAGAATAATGGGCATCGATGAGCACGAGTGCACGACTACTCCTGACTACGAATTGATAGATGGAGATTGGGATACAAGTAAAGAGGGACAACTCAAAGGAACATATGTTTTTCTGAGTTGTGGATGCATAGATTAGTATGTCGAGCGAAGCCCAACATTTCTTCCGGATAACCCATGCGGAAAGGGGTAGAACTGACAGAATCACAATATAGAATGGGGGACTCATCAAGAGCACTCTGGTTGTGATCTTTTGGTTTAAAAGAACTCCTGCCAAGAATGGTTCATGGTAATTGGAAGAAAGATGTACCACGAACCTCGAGGACTATCACAAAGGTTACTAATATCCTAAAGGAACTAGCAACACTATTAACACTAGGTAAGTAGGGTGAATCTCAGGTTCAAGTACCCAGGAATAGAATACCTACTACTAAATAGCATCACGGGATGCTTTCAAGAATGGTGGCCAGAATTATCACACCGGGAACACAAGACATGGCTAGATTACAAGGTGGTTCTCTAAGACACCTAGGGTCATAATAGTAGCTCCAACATATATACCGAGGCAATAGAGTACCTCAACGCACCGGTTAGTGTGCTTATTCTGACCAAAAAGGACATCGGGAACGGAAAGAAAGGATTTGCAAATGCATCAAAGTATTTAGAGACCTGGGATGACTCGGACAGCATAATGGCTGTAAATGCACAAAATCATTTGAGACATCCTTCAAAAATGGTGGCATAACCACTCAGAAGCACAAAATCAAGGTTCCAAGACCAACTATGAACACACGGAAGTAGTAGAAACTGAACTGGGCTTAAAACCAACAATCTTAAAAGTCTCTATCATAGTAACTCGTCATCCTAATAGATAGATGAGAAGGTCTAGTTCTTAATCCCCGTAGAAAAGAAGAGGGTGACTCAGATCAGAAGGGCATAAGGCATAAGGAGTAAAAAGAGCCTTACGTTCCATTCCACAATCAATTCCCTTATATAACTAAAGCATTTCTAGACTCAACTTGACCGGTTTGGCTTGGTAATCCTCTGATGAACAAAGCTCGATACCAAAGCTGTCGGACCCCGATTCCAAGTCACATCGATCTAGCCGGTAACACCTCATATCACTTTGCGCCCTCACACACGGTATTCCCACGGTGTCGCCTTACCATGGCCCGGGACCGTTTGCGCCTTTTGGCTCACGTATATGATAGTGTTGTTAGCATCCATATGACAGAGAACCCGGGCCGACATGACTAGTCGTGAACCCAAAGTGGCACTAACTTATAGGGACATGCATACATGAATCAACATCGGGCATGTCGGTCAGCAGCGTGTGAATCCGGGCTTTAGCACTGGGCTAACAGGACTCCGGGAACCCGGGCTGTAGCAGGCTAGGCAGGACTCTGGATGTCACCACGTGACATTTCCCCGAAGGGACAAACACAGGAACAAAGTGAATCACATGCCGGCCAGTCAAATGTTCCGGAGCAGTAGTGCTGGGCTAGCAGGACTCCGGTGAACCGGGCTGTAGCGGACTACTATGGCTCATGGAAGCACAAGACTACATTTCCACATAAGAGAGGCTACCAAGGATAAACAACTAGGTTGTCGGATCCCACACATACCAAGCATTTCAATGATACACACAATATGCTCGATATGTGTAAATACAACATGGCATCACAACATAACTCTACGACTCGAGTATTTATTCATTAGGCTCCGAGGAGCGAGATATTACAAACATGGGTCTCATGACCGAACATTCAGAGCATACAAATCAAAGCACATGCGGAAGCTTAACATGTCCGAAAATGCTTGACATCTACAAATGAAAAAGGCTTGGAAGCCTGACTATCTACCAGATCCTGCCGAGGGCACAAGATCGTAGCTGAGGTATCAAGCTAAACGTCTAAGTCCACACGGAACTACTAGCGAGACCGAAGTCTCTCTGCAAAAACATAAAATAGGCAAACGTGAGTACAAAGGTACTCAGCAAGACTTACATCAGAACTAACTACATATGCATCGGTATCAACAAAGGGGTTGGTGGAGTTTAGTAGCAGCAAGCCAGCTTTGACTCGGTGGCTATCCTGAACTACGACTGCAAGTAACTCTTTTGATGTGGCGCACGCGAGTCCACATATTCACCAATCAATACACCACTATGGATACGCTCCCGTCTACCTACGAGAACGCCATCCATAGCACTCAATCTTAGCTTGTGCATTTTAGAGTATCAACTTTCACTTGTCTATGAACTGATATAGGCAACCCAGAAGTCCTTTACCGCGGACACGGCTATTCGAATAGATGATGTTAACCCTGCAGGGGTGTACTTCTTCACACGCTCTCACCACTTACCGCCGTTTACACGACATGTACTCGGCAACCTTCAAGCGGAAGCCCAACGTGGGTGTCGGCCACAACCTACCTAAACACTCAAGTCTCTATCCAGGTTTATCGCCTATTCAGGTTCCATCCGCAAGGAGTCCTGCCGAGGTTTCCACATACGGCTCCGAACGATGTGTACAGGGTTCCGTGACACCAAACGGGCGCCCGGCATACCCGGCCATGTGCCTAGCGCATCACAACCCACACCTCGGGTCAGCGCTGCCCACGGCCTCCAGCATACTACAAACACCAGAACTACTTGCAATTCCTGGACAGAGGACAAGGGTGATTAAGAAGCCGAGAGGGTCCATTGGTTTCGGGCCCAATGCGTGGTAGTAACTGTTTCATGGATCACAAACACGTAACTCAGTTCTCGAGGGCGGCTTCAATGAGACAACCCACCATGTACTCCTACATGGCCTCTCACCGCTACCTTTACCAAATCGTGTTCACATACTTAGCTCACACACGGTGGGACATGTTTACACACCTCCGATTCATTCCCGATGAATCGGACCTGACCCAACTCTAAGCGATGGCAGGCATGACAAACAAGCATGAATGAGTAGGCACAACAGGGCTCAAACAACTCCTACTCATGCTAGTGGGTTTCATCTATTTACTGTGGCAATGACAGGTCATGCAGAGGATAAGGGTTTCAACTACCGCAGTAAGTAACAGATGAATCGTTGTTGTCCTAATGAAGTAAAAGAGAGCAGGAGCGAGAGAGTAGGATTGTATCGGAATGAACAAGGGGGTTTTGCTTGCCTGGCACTTCTGAAGATAATATAGTTCTTCAGCGGTGTCATCGAACTCATCGTCGGTTCGTCGTCTACTGAGAGGGAACAAACACCGACAACACAGAAGGAAGCACCATCAATGCAATGCGCAATATGATGCATGATCATGAGACGGCAATATGCTATGGTTTGAGCTAATGCAACTAGCAGCAGGGTAAATGAAGTTGGTTTGAACCCTAGGTTCAAATTCAAACTCCATATGTGAATGTTTAAATGCCATTATAAGATTTGGCCAAAACATCAGCCCTAGGTTGTTCTATCATGCATGAAAATGGTACAGATGAATAGATTGGATTTTTCTGATCATTTTTCATATATAATTTATCTTATTTGGAGTTACGGTTGAATTTATATGAATTTTAGAAGTTTTGACCATTTTCTGGAATTTCCTGAAAAATAATAAATCCAGAAAATGTATTACTGCGTCAGCATTAGGTCATGCTGACCTCAGCAGGTCAACAGGCGCCGTCCAGGTCAAACCTGACCGGTGGGCCCACTGGTCAGTGATTAAGGGGCTAAAAGAGTTAGTTTTAACACTAACTAAAATTAGCAGGACACGGGGCCCACATGTCAATGTCACTAACTAAACCTAATTAGCTAATCTAACGGTGCCACGTCAGCGGGTTAGTTAAGTTTAGTTTAAAACCTTAACCAAAAATTACAAGGGCCGGGGCCCACTTGTTAGTGACCCTGGGGATAATTTGATTAGTGCCTAACCGGTGATTAGCCGGAGTTAAGGCCGCCGGCGAGGCCAGTCGCGGCGGAGGTCGTCGGAATTCCTCCTCAGGCGACCATTCGGGCGGCGGAGGGGCTCTACGCGAAGCAAACGCTCGCGCGCTTCCAATGCAGCAAGCGGTGGTGGCTGGGGTGCACGGAAGCGACGCCGACGGCAGGAGGCGCGGCGGCCGGAGTTCGGCCATCGAGGGGTTGGGCGCTACGGGGCACGGCAGGAGCAATAGGTGAGGGTTTTGGTGTCCTGGCGTGGCGCTGAGCACGGTGGTGTGCTCAGTCGCGGCCGTAGGTGACAGTGGACACGGCGGCGACATGAACGGTGGTGATGAGCTCTCGGCTCCGACGGCTAGCACGGCTAGTGAACAGGAACGAGCTCGAGGAGTAGGGGAGAAGACGGCGGAGCTCACATCGGAGTCGAAGCAGAGCTCGGCAGGCTCGGGGAGGCGTCAGAGACGGTGAATCGATGGATGGTGATCGTCGGGGCAGAGGACGATGATGAGCTCGATGGCGACGATGGGCTGCTCCCGCGCTCGCGATCTTCGGTGTGGAGAGGCTTTGGTCCACGGCGGTGCGACTGGGCTCGGTGGTGGAGCGAGGGGATGCCGGAGAGGGCGGTGGCAGCGAGCGGTGGCGACGGCGCGCTCGGGTCCGAGCGAGAGAGAGAACCGAGGAGGGGGAAAAGCACGGGGAAGAGGTCGAGGGGATTCCAGGGGTGTCGTGGCGCTCGGGGCCGTCTCCAGCAGCGAGCACACAGGCAGGAGGTGGCCTCGCGCGTGGACGCGCGCGGCGAGCACGCGCCTTCGTCCTCCTGGCAGGGGAGGAAGGCAGCAGGAGGAGGCGGTGGGCTGGGCCGCCAGTGGAGGCCCGGTGGGCGCTGACAGGTAGGTGGCCAGGTAACTTCTTTCTCTCTCTCTCCCTTGTTAGTTTCTGTTTTCTATTTTTCTGTAAGTTTGTGGCTTTAATAAAAATAGTTAGACAATTACAAAAATCCTCGAAATAATCATAGGCTCTGTTTAGATTATTTCCAACGGCCCACACTTATTTCCAAAATTATTTGAGAATTTAAAATATTTTATAGCATTTAAATGCCCAAATGCAAATAGGTAATGATTTAATCCAATGACCTTATGTGTCCTAGAAAAATGTGAACCAATTTGGGCAAAGGTTCTAACCCAAGGCAAAACTGATGGACATTTTAGAAGGGCATCTCAGGTTCATTGAAAATGATTTTATGTTGAACCTATTTGATTTGATCTGGTGCTAGGGTTTGATCCATCCCTATTTCAAATTCAAAAGAATTTAAACATGATGCAGCACTCTAATGCAAGCACTAAGCATTACCAGAACTAGGGACGTGACACCCTGTAGCTTATTTCGTCTGCTTCTCCCACAATCGCCAATGGCACCGGTCCGTCGTCTTCACTCAGCCACTCGGCCGTCATCAGAGGACAGCTCCAGCTAGGAGGCTACACCACGGCGGCTGCGCAGTCCCTGGCGTAGTGTAGTGCGCGTGGCATCCCTGTTGGGTGTGTGTGGAACACCCACCACATGCTCCGCCGCCGGTGCCCGTCAGCAGCTGTTTCCGGCAGCCGTTGCCGCCACACCACCGTCAAAAGCCAGGGCCATCGCCCGCACCGCCGTGCGCCCGAAGGCGGGAGGTGGCCGTCGTGGCCGCCACCCTACTGCCGGCCACTGTGGCCGTCACCCGCTCCGCCACCACGGACCGAAGGCGGGAGATGGTGGTCGTGGCCGCCACCCCGTCGTCGGCCGCCGTGGCCTCCAGCCCACCGTCGACCGCCGAGGTCATCACCCACTCCACCACCACCGCCCGAAGGTGGGAGGCGGAGGTGGATGTCCGCACGTGCGTCAGCGACCTTGCGGGCTACACCGAGTTCCTACGGGAGGAGGAGGAGCACCTCGTCGAGCATGCAAAGAGCCTTACCGCCGCCGTGGCCGCGGCACACGCCGCCTCAGAGGCGAGGAATCATGAGATCTACGAGGAGAACCACCGATTCGAGAGGGGTCTTCTAGAGCGGCAGACGGTGTTCGAGGTGAGCGTTGCTGAAGCTGCATTAGCGGCAGGCACCGCATTGCGGTTGCCCAGCTCGTCGGTAGGCTCCTCCTCCTCCGCGTCTTACTGAGCACGCTCGGCAAAGGAGAGGCAGCCGGAAGTAGTACAAAGCCCCTCCACAGTAGTAGTAGTGGTAGTAGTATTTAGGGCTATTTTGTTCAGTTCATCTAACTATAGATGTGGTGGAACTGTACAACGTACTTCAAATTAGCTAGTATATGTAGTTGAACTAGCTATTTTAGTACGTGGTTGGCAACACTTGGGGAAAAGTTTGGTCGGTTCAATAGTCGAGTTGAACTATTTGTATAAATTAAGAATGACTGCTTAATCTATGAATGAAATCTATGCTTAATAACTGAATTTTAGTTGCAAAAATTAGATACTGCTATTGATTTTTAGCTTCATATATTGATGAATCGCAGTGTTACAAGGATTGACAAATCTTACCAAATTGTTTGTACGTGGTTGCACACGGGTCATCCAAAACAACCGTTCGCGTTGAAGGGATGCACAAATCCTGCGCTGCTCTCACTTTGCATACGGGTGTTCTATCTAAAACGTTTGTGATCAAGAGCTGCAGAAATCCCGCTCGGCACATTTTCTCTTGGCTTCCTGGGAAGCTGTCGGTTTGCATACTGGTGTTCTAACTAAAACGTTTGCGATGAGTGCTTTATATTTTAAAAGTGAATTTAACTGCGGCTTCGGCGCCATTAATGGAGAGGATGCGAGCAAGGCGGGCGGCCATGGAAGTCAAAGGGCTTGCTTCCGAGTGAGCCTGTGCAGCATACAGCTCACACGCTTCCCGGTGAGCATGCGCACTCGAGGACAGCTTGCACGCCTCTCGGTCAGCCTGCGCACGGGACGGCGCTCGCACGCCTCCCATTCAGTCAAGGTCAAGAGCTCTCCGCACAGCACCTCCAACAACCATTAAAACCAAGACACGTGGCGTCACCTGAATGGTTAACAGAATTTTGGATTTACTAGAATTTAAAAACCAGGCATCTCAATGTTTTGCCGGCAATCAACAGTGCCCTAGTGTTTGAAATTCATTCCCATTTCTTGCATGGGACCTAAGCATGCACCCAAGGAAACATATTTGATTTTTCAACCAATTTATATGCACTGGAGCATGTGCATGTAGTTCAAATTTGAATTAAGCACATAAATGCATTGAAAATTCAGTAAATGCATAAAAATGTCCAAACGAACCCCGAAAAATCACAAAAATTCACACAACACTCGTGTTGTTCTATGTTGACACGAGAAAAAAAATTGAAAGAAATAAGAGGCAATGGATATCGTTTCGTCCCCAAAGGTGGGACGTTCCCTACCGAAAACCATCATGCTTGTTGTGAGAAGCTCTGGTTTGTGAGAAGCATATACCCAAACCTGCCCCAAATGGGATAAAATTTGTACCACGGCATGTTGATGCCGCTCCATGATAGCATGCCAAGTTTCATGAATTTCAGACGAGTTTTAGATTTACTAGAATTTAAAAACCAGGTATATCAATGTTTTGCCGGCAATCAACGGTGCCCTGGTGTTTGAAATTCATTCCCATTTATTGCATGGGACCTAAACATGCACCCAAGGACACAGATTTGTTTTTCCAACCAATTTATATGCACCAGAGCATGTGCATGTAGTTCAAATTTGAATTATGCACATAAAATGCATTGAAAACTCAGTTAATGCATAAAAATTTCCAAACGAACCCCGAAAAATCACAAAAATTCACACATCACTCCTGTTGTTCTATGTTGACACGTGAAAAAAAATTGAATGCAATAAGAGGCAATGCATATCGTTTCGTCCCCAAAGGTGGGACGTTCCCTACTAAAAACCATCATGCTTGTTGTGAGAAACTCCAGTTTGTGAGAAGCATATACCCAAACCTGCCTCAAATGGGACAAAATTTGTACCACGGCATGTTGATGCCGCTCCATGATAGCATGCCAAGTTTCATGTATTTCAGACGAGTTTTGGATTTACTAGAATTTAAAAACCAGGCATCTCAATGTTTTGCCGGCAATCAACGGTGCCCTAGTGTTTGCAATTCATTCCCATTTCTTGCATGGGACCTAAGCATGCACCCAAGGACACAGATTTGTTTTTTCAACCAATTTATATGCACTAGAGCATGTGCATGTAGTTCAAATTTGAATTATGCACATAAACCCATTGAAAACTCAGTTAATGCATAAAAATGTCCAAGCGAACCCCGAAAAATCACAAAAATTCACACAACACTCCTGTTGTTCTATGTTGACATGACAAAAAAATTTGAAAGCAATAACAGGCAATGGATATCGTTTCGTCCCCAAAGGTGGGACGTCCCCTACCGAAGACCATCATGCTTGTTGTGAGAAGCTCCAGTTTGTGAGAAGCATATACCCAAACCTACCCCAAATGGGACAAAATTTGTACCACGACATGTTGATGCCGCTCCATGATAGCATGCGAAGTTTCATGAATTTCAAACGAGTTATGAATTTACTAGAATTTAAAAACCAGGCATATCAATGTTTTGCCGGTAATCAACGGTGCCATGGTGTTTGAAATTCATTCCAATTTCTTGCATGGGACCTAAGCATGCACCCAAGGATACATATTTGTTTTTTCAACCAATTTATATGGACTAGAGCATGTGCATGTAGTTCTAATTTGAATTATGCACATAAATGCATTGAAAACTCAGTTAATGCATAAAAATGTCCAAACGAACCCCGAAAAATCACAAAAAATCACACAACACTCCTGTTGTTCTATGTTGACACGACAACAAAAATTTGAAAGCAATAAGAGGTAATGGATATCGTTTCGTCCCCAAAGGTGGGATGTTCCCTACCGAAAACAATCATGCTTGTTGTGAGAAGCTCCGGTTTGTGAGAAGCATGTACCCAAACCTGCCCCAAATGGGACAAAATTTGTACCACGGCATGTTGATGCCGCTCCATGATAGCGTGCCAAGTTGCATGAATTTTAGACGAGTTTTGGATTTACTATAATTTAAAAACCATGCATCTCAATGTTTTGCCGGCAATCAACGGTGCCCTAGTGTTTGAAATTCATTCCCATTTCTTGTATGGGACCTAACATGCACCCAAGGACACATATTTGGTTTTTCGACCAATTTATATGCACTGGACCATATGCATATAGTTAAAATTTGAATTATGCATATAAGTGCATTGAAAACTCAGTTAATGGATAAAAATGTCCAAACGAACCCCAAAAAATCACTAAAATTCACACAACACTCCTATTGTTCTATGTTGACACGAGAAAAAAATTAAAAGCAATAAGAGGCAATGGATATCGTTTCGTCCCCAAAGGTGGGACGTTCCCTACCGAAAACCATCATGCTTGTTGTGAGAAGCTCCGGTTTGTGAGAAGCATATACCTAAAGCTGCCCCAAATGGGACAAAAACATTACCAGGGCATGTTGATGCCGCTCCATGATAGCATGCCAAGTTGCATGAATTTCAGACGAGTTTTTGATTTACTAGAATTTAAAACCAGGCATCTCAATGTTTTGTCGGCAATCAATGGTGCACTTGTGTTTGAAATTCATTCCCATTTCTTGCATGGGACCTATAAGCATGCACCCAAGAACACATATTTGATTTTTCAACCAATTTATATGGACTGGAGCATGTGCATGTAGTTCAAATTTGAATGGTTCACCTGAAATGGCTAGAAAACCAATTTAATGTATAAAATGTTCAAACGAACCCTGAATAATTCCAATTCTTTTACGACACACATATAGTTGCATGTTCACTCCAGATAAAAGGTGTAGCAATTCAAACACCGATCACTACCGTTGTGACCCCATTATGTAATTCCAGTCAAGATGAAAAATCAAGTAGATCGCACACAGTTTATTAACAGCAACCGTGTGAGATGCGGCACAAAATTTCCTGGAGCACCGTCGGTATATAGTACGCCTATGGCTTAAGCGAGAAGGTGCATCGGCTACAGTCCATAGCCGGCGTCTCAAGCACACTAGCTCGCTCCCCAAATGTCATTTCACTATTCAATCATCGTCGGTGAAAGATGGGCACGTGTACTAGCGTCGTGAAGGCAACTTTGGTGGCCGACTCCGGCGAGAGCGCGGCTGATACGTCTCCAACGTATCTATAATTTTTGATTGTTCCATGCTATATTATATTCTGTTTTGGACATTAATGGGCTTTATCGTACACTCTTATATTATTTTTGGGACTAACCTATTAACTGGAGGCCCAGCCCATAATTGTAGTTTTTTGCCTATTTCAGAGTTTCACAGAAAAAGAATATCAAACGGAGTCCAAACGGAATGAACCTTTGGGAACATGATTTTCGGAACGAACGTGATCGAGAGGACTTGGACCCTACGTCAAGATATCAACCAGGAGGGCATGAGGTAGGGGGGCACGCCTACCCCCCTGGGCGCGCCCTCCACCCTGGTGGGCCCCATGTTGCTCCACTGATGTACTTCTTCCTCCTATATATACCTACGTACCCCCAAACTACCAGATACGGAGCCAAAAACCTAATTCCACCGCCGCAACCTTCTGTACCAGTGAGATCCCATCTTGGAGCCTTTTCCGGAGCTCCGCCGGAGGGGGCATCGATCATGGAGGGGTTCTACATCAACACCATAGCCTCTCCGTTGAGGTGTGAGTTGTTTACCTCAGACCTTCGGGTCCATAGTTATTAGCTAGATGGCTTCTTCTCTCTTTTTGGATCTCAATACAATGTTCTCCCCCTCTCTTGTGGAGATCTATTCGATGTAATATTCTTTGGCTGTGTGTTTGTTGAGACCGATGAATTGTGGGTTTATGATCAAGTTTATCTATGAACAATATTTGAATCTTCTCTGAATTCTTTTATGTATGATTGGTTATCTTTGCAAGTCTCTTCGAATTATCAGTTTGGTTTGGCCTACTAGATTGATCTTTCTTGCAATGGGAGAAGTGCTTAGCTTTGGGTTCAATCTTGCAGTGTCCTTTCCCAATGACAGTAGGGGCGGCAAGGCACGTATTGTATTGTTGCCATCAAGGATAACAAGATGGGGTTTATATCATATTACATGAGTTTATCCCTCTACATCATGTCATCTTACTTAAAGCGTTACTCTGTTCTTATGAACTTAATACTCTAGATGCATGCTGGATAGCAGTTGATGTGTGGAGTAATAGTAGTAGATGTAGGCAGGAGTCGGTCTATTTTCTCGGACGTGATGCCTATATACATGATCATACCTTAATATTCTCATAAATTTGCTCAATTCTGTCAATTGCTCACCAGTAATTTGTTCACCCACCATATACTTATGCTCTTGAGAGAAGCCACTAGTGAAACCTATGGCCCCCGGGTCTATTTTCCATCATATTAATCTCCCGTCAACAAGATATTTCTAGCGTAGTCTTTATTTTGCTTTCTTTACTTTGCATCTTTATCATAAAAATACCAAAAATATTATCTTATCATATCTATCAGATCTCACTCTCGTAAGTGACCGTGAAGGGACTGACAACCCCTTTATTTTGTTGGTTGCGAGGATTTATTTGTTTGTGTAGGTGCAAGGGACTCGTGCATGGCCTCCTACTGGATTGATACCTTGGTTCTCAAAAACTAAGGGAAATACTTACGCTACTTTGCTGCATCACCCTTTCCTCTTCAAGGGAAAACCAATGCAGTGCTCAAGAGGTAGCAGTGGCCGCAACTGCCATGCGCATGCTAACAAGGTGCATGAGCACGGCCACAATCTGCGATCGGGCAGCAAAGGCAGCCCAAACGGGCATTGTTGCTTCTCAGGTGGCAGCAGCAACATCTGCCTCGGGGATAGCAACTAGCGAGAGCGGCACAAGAGCTGTCCGTTCCGCAGCAGCGGCCTTAGCCCTGACGGAGGCCGCCCACGACCATGTCGAGGCCGCCCACGCCCAGTTCCTGGCGGTCACCGCACAAATTGAACGAAGCTTCTCCGACAATGGTCGGCAACCCACGGCCGAAGAGCTGGCAATCGCTGAGAGTGTTCGAGCAACCGTCCGTTCCTCCGCCTAATACCTTGCGACGACGGAGCCTGTCCAAGCCCAGATCGTGTCCGCCCACGCCCAGCTCGTGCCGGCCTTTTCCAAAAAGAGGGCGGACGCGGATGGCGAGATGCTTGCCGAGTATGGTGCGATGGATGCCATGGAGCCCTTCCCAGGAGACCGTCCGTGGCGAAATTTGAACATGGAGGCAGCGGCGGAGATTGAGGAGCACCAGCCGTAGTAGTACTCTTTGTTTTGTTTAATTAAGAGCGTCGGTCTTTAATTTCTTAGAGTAATGTTTAGGTCAGCTAGCTCTGTTTAATTGATGAACATGCTTGATTAAGAAGTGTGGGTGTGCTGTAGTCTCCTTTGTGTACCGAAATTATGCATTGACATGGATGACCATTGTAACCATGGAAATTTGAACCAAAACTTTTGACGTTCAAACTCATCACATATGGGTTAAGCCATCTGAATCATTGGTGATTTCCACATATCATACACAGTTCTGAATAAGGGACCATGTCTGATGACACTTTGCGTGCCAGTTTTTTCACTGAAGCGATTCCAAATTTTCGGCTTCCGTGGAAATATCTACCTCCCCACCCCCTCCCCCTTACCAAAAGCCACATTTCCCCTCTTTCCGCCTTCCTTTCCAAGTTGAAACCTTCACTCCTTTCTTGCAGCGCCACCTCCTCGTCGGCGACCCTGCTTCACGCTGCTCGGCCTCCTTTATCCAGGTAGGTAATCCACACCCGCCCCCATCCTCCTCCTCCTTCCACATCCCACATGCCCCAACCGCCGGCGTAGTGGAGAAGAAAATCACGACCGCACGCACGGATGAGGTCGCGCTGGCTGCCATTCGGGCCGACCCATAGATCTTGAAGGAGCACCTTGCCATTTGCTAGCTACGCCGGTTAAGCATGCTCGGTTTACCCGTTGCGTGTGCTTCTCCTGCCTTTCCTTCACAAATTCTAGTGAATTGTGCTATCTAATTTTACCATGCAATCTGTTGCTCTAGTGTATATGTTCTATATGTCATGTAGTGTGGTGCTCACTTATTAACTGCTTTGTTAATTAGTTGTCGTCTTCAGTTAACTGTTTGGTTCAATTCTGCAAATGTGATGTTCAATTCTTCAGGCTGCAATTTTGTATTGTCTTCCATGTGAGAAATAAATTGAGTTTATCTTTACAGAATTGTGGGTGCATTCTGTTATTGTATACCATGTGAGGAATAAATTGAATTTGGCTGTAGTAAATACATGAGAAACAAATACAATTGCAACAATTGGCTATAGTTAATTGTTTGCTTAACTGTCTGATCTTCTATTAGTAGTATGTTATATTGTGCAATGTCATGCTCAGCTAATGTTTGGTTCATTTGTTGTGGTGTTTAGTTAACTGCTTGGTTCAATTCTGCAATGCGATGTCCAATTGTCGTGGGTAGAATTTTTTATTGTTGTGCATGTGAGGAATAAATCGAATTTGGATGCACTTAATACATGAGAAACATATACAAGTGCTATATTTCCTAGTTCTTAATCATGCTTGGTTTGGATAAATGGGTTTTCCGTGTGGCTTGAATTAATCTAATGAATCTGCAATGTGATTATTTTTCATCAACATATTTAACTGATAGCATGCGAACCCTTACTTAACTTGATGACTAACTACCTTATATGTGTTGCAGGGAAACAATGGGAATCACTGAGGTTTACAATTGAGGTTAGCACGTGCATGGTCCGTTGTCTAATAGCACATTATTGTGCAATTGCAGGAACCATTCTAATATTTAGGTTTTTAAAAAATTGGTCTTGCACATGTAGGTCCTGCTGTCAGAGGTTTTGACCCACTGTTCGACCCTTTTTGCATATGGGGAAGTCCATGAATATCAATCAAATCAAGAAACTCAGAAAGATTGTTAGGATAAAGAAATTAGCGACAAAAAACAAGATCTTTGTCTGCACAACGAAGAAGACATCAGTTCACTACAAGATGGTACTAACTATTAAATCTTGCCTTTTTTATTCCTTTGCCCCATTTCCAATATAGAGAAGATATTTATGCACATCCTTGTTTTCAGGCCTTTCCAAAGCAGTTCATTGATGATTACCTCTCAAACCACCTCTATGTTCAGGAGGCGAGGAAGGTTTTCATACAACACCCACGGTACAATTTTGAAGTGTTCCTGAAGAGGACGAAGGACGGACGGTCAATCATCCACGAACGCGGCATAAAGTTGCAAAGACCTTCAACATGAATGAAGGCTCAATATTCGCCTTCCGCTTCAGCAGTTTTCCAGATGAGATGCATCTGTCTATATTCCGTCTATGATACTAATTTTGAAAGGTTCTAGATGTTGCATGTGGAACTTGCTACTGGTGCAGTTGTGTAATGGGGTAGCTGAGTGCTAAAGCTATATCACGTTGTACTCTGATGTATTTCAATTATGAAATTCTGCTTCCTTAATATGGAAATGAAATATATTGTGTGCTTAATATGAAATGTCAATTAGATTAATAAATGGATTATAAATAATCGGATAATTAGCCTGCTAATGGCGAATTTGCCTGCTAATTGGGTTTTGCTATTGCAAACGGTGGTTGAATAAATGCCGTGGGCAATGACCTCAGGCAACGCACACAGTTTCTAGGAATAAACTGTGTTGAATCAATGAACAATCACACATGACTTTCTCTTGAAAACTGTTTGCGTTAGGCCATTTACCACATAAAAACTGTGTGTGATGGATCAGGGAGTCCTGGATTAGGGGGTATCCGGACAGCCGGACTGTGTACAACGTCCGGACTATTGAAGCATGAAGATACAAGACTCAAGACTTAGGCTCGTGTCCGGATGGGACTTTCCTTGGCGTGGAAGGCAAGCATGGCGATCCGGATATTATATTCCCTTCCTTGTAACCGACTCCATGTAAACCCTAGCCCTCTCCGGTGCCTATATAAACCGGAGAGGTTGGTCCTTAGAAGGCCGATCACAACTACAATCATACCATCATAGGCTAGCTCTTAGGGTTTAGCCTCTACGATCTTGTGGTAGATCTACTCTTGTACTACCCATATCATCAATATTAATCAAGCAGGAAGTAGGGTTTTACCTCCATCGGGAGGGCCCGAACACAGGTAAACATCTGTGTCCCTTGCTTCCTGTTACCATCAGCCTTGACGCATAGATCGGGACCCCCTACCCGAGATCCGCCAGTTTTGACACCGACATTGGTGCTTTCATTGAGACTTCCTCTGTGTCGTCGCTGCTGGGCTCGATGACTCCTTCAACCGTCGCCAATAACGCGATACCGGACAGTCACGACGAGCATGGCTTAGACCTACTGTCGGATGAAGCTCGGGGTGTCACCCCTACGTTAGCGTTGCACCTAAATCCGGAGCAGGCTGCGCTACCTAAGGACGGAGGGCGGGACCCCGTCCCGCAGGTCGCGCACTCATCGGCGTTGGAGCCAAACACGGGCCTTACCTCTAGGGTGGCCTATGATTCCGGACCCCTGGATTCGTATCCGGATGTTGGGTCCGGTCCGCGCACTCCGAAGACGGTCGAGCCAGGTTGGGCCCCGGTAATGGAGTTCACCGCCGCGGACATTTTTCAGCACTCGCCCTTTGGCGACATGCTGAACTCGTTGAAAACTCTCTCTTTGACAGAAATTTCTGGGCCAAACTACGTCCGGTTCGAGTGGGAAGCAGGCGACGAAGAAATTCGTTGCCCACCCACCACCCACTTCATAGCCACGATCGATGATTTAACCGACGTGCCTGACTTCGACTCCGAAGACATCGACGGTATGGACGACGATGCAGGAGAAGATGCGGAATCTACGGGGCGCTGGACTTCCCTCTCATCACACAACGTATACATGGTGAACACGCCCAAAGAGGACAAAGGCGACAATCCTGATGATAAAACCCCCGGACAAAAGCCAAAGCGACGACGCAGATGCCGTTCTAAGTCCAGCAACAGTAAAAATACTGACAAGAGCGCCAGAGGGATCGATACTACAATCAACTCCGAAGGCAACAACGACCATACGGACCCAGCAATGGAGCAGGACGAACCAGGTCACCCTGAACACAGTTCGGAGCAGACGCCCGAGGACAATGATCCTGACGGATAAGGTCATCAAAACAAACCAGCACAGGAAAACAGTCTGGATAATGATGCAAGCCCGAAAAACACACGTGGAACGAGATAACCTCCATAGAAAGCTTATGGACACCGCAAGAAGTCTAAAGAAGCAGATGCAACGGCTCAAGGCCGCACAGGAAACGCTCAACCGTAGATGGAATAAAGTGCTAGACACCAAAGAAAGATACGACGATGACCGCCATACCGGGAGCTATCCAAAACGCAAGATATTACTAGAATTAGACGACGAAGCTGTACCACTTCACAACCGCAACAAAGCGGCTACCGATCCACATGAACACCTGAATAAGAAAGGCTGGCGGCCAGGTCCATCTATGGATCCAAAGGGCGCACCGGCGAAGGACTATGGTCGCCAAAGCGATTACGCCAATCGAATACGATGCGGAATAAAGACCGGACACAACAACAGCCGACGACATGCCACAAAGACGTCCAGATCTGAGAGGGCTGCTCACCCCGTGTCCTTTACCGATGAAGTACTGGATCACGAATTCCCACATGGCTTTAAACCTGTGAACATAGAGGCATACGACGGAACGACATACCCAGGGGTCTGAATGGAGGACTTTATCCTGCACATACATATGGCTCATGGGGATGATCTTCACACCATCAAATACCTCCCCCTCAAGCTGAAGGGACCAGCTCGGCACTGGTTAAAAGGCCTTCCCGAAAATTCAATTGCGAGCTGGGAGGAACTCGAGGACGCTTTCAGGGCCAATTTTCAAGGGACCTATGTCCGGCCTCCGAATGCTGACGACTTAAGTCACATAGTCCAACAGCCCGGAGAATCCGCCCGCAAGTTTTGGAACAGATTCCTCACTAAGAAGAATCAAATTGTCGACTGTCCGGATGCCGAAGCCTTAGCAGCATTCAAACTGAGCATCCGTGACGAGTGGCTCGCCAGAAATCTCGGCCAAGAAAAGCCAAGGACAATGGCGGCCCTGACAAGCCTTATGACCCGCTTTTGCGCGGGAGAAGATTGTTGGCTAGCCCGTAAAGGCACCAGCGACCCCAGCACATCCGAAATAAGGGATGGCAACGGGAAGCCACGGCGTCATAAAAACAAACGCCAAAACAAGGAAGAGAGCCCGGATAACACGATAGTTAATGCCGGATTCAGGGTCTCTCGACCTAATCAGCAAAACAAGCCATCTAAAGGCAGCAAAGAGGGACCGTCCGGTCTGAATAAAGTCCTAGATAGACTATGCCAAATTCATGGCACCCCTGACAAACCTGCAAACCACACGCACAGAGAGTGCTGGGTCTTTAAGCAGGCCGGCAAATTAAATGCCGAACAAAAGGAAAGGGAAACACCAAGTGAAGACGAGGATGAACCTCGCCAGCCGAACACTGAAGGACAGAAAAAATTCCCGCCAGAGGTTAAAATAGTGAACATGATCCACGCGACTCACACATCCATGAGGAGGCACGAACGCGCACATAGAGAAGTGCTCGATATAGAGTCCATCGTACTCACGCCTAACCACTATATGCCTTATCCGATCACTTCCGATAACTTGGATGACCGAACTAGTACTCGGCGCGGAGGATCAAAGGCCTTGGTGCTTGACCCGATAATCGACGGATACCGTCTCACCCGCGTCCTTATGGACGGCGGCAGCAGTCTCAATTTAATATATGAGAACAACATCTGCGAGGATGGGGATAGACCATTCAAGATTTAACCAAACCAACACCACCTTTGAAGGTGTGATACCAGGCGTTGAAGCCCACAACAGGGGCCCCGTCGCACCGGAGGTAACATTCGGCTCGCCAGGCAACTCCAGAAGCGAAGAACTACTCTTCATCATCGCACCCTTCCAAAGCGACTATCACACAGTGCTCGGAAGAATAGCCTTCGCTTGCTTCAACGCATTGCCGCACTATGGCTACCTTACACTTAAGATGCCTAGTCCACGTGGCGTCATCACAGTTAGCGGACTAACAGGGCGCTCGTCACGCGCAGAGGAACACGTGACGGCCCTCGCGGCCGGACTATAAGCGGCCTCCAACATAAGAAAACATGACTGGTCATTAAAGGCCACAGACTCGGCTAGACGAGTCCGGTTGCCCGAATAAAATTGAACCAGGGCACCGTATATGTAATCCCATAGTGGACACCAGGGGCTATAAACACTTAACACAGTCCCACAGTTGGCTCAACCCTTGTCGGGTGGTAGGTGCGACATATGCCAACGGGTGGCTTATCATTGTGGGAGCCAATAAGACGTCGCCAGTGCCTGGAAACGGGATGAGGCGAAGACATGCACGCCGGCGAATCTTACCCAGCTTCGGGGCTCTCCGTGGAGATAACACCCCTACTGCTGCTCTGCAGGGTCTCCGCATGATCACTAGATGAACAAGTGGCTACAAGAGGCTCCTTGAGCTGTTCGGTGAGAAGAATGAGAAGGGCTAGGCTAGCTCTCCTCTTCTCTCTATGTGGTGTCTAAAACTCTCTGGGATCCACCCTTTGCATGGGTGCCCTGGGGGGGGGGGGTTTATATAGGCCTACCCCCCCAGGGGTACAATGGTAATCTGGCTGGGCGCGGGCCCTAGCCGTCGGTGTTTGTGCTCATGGCTTCTTCGCGGCCGCTTTGGGGCCCGCCGTGGTGGGTCCCTTGACTGCCGGCTTCTTGGTCGACAAGCTGGCCCCACCGCTGAGGGCCTGATCGGGGGCTGGTTACTGTTGCATCAATCCTGATGATGAGGGCTTTGTCGGGGTAAGCATGGCTATAGTGCCGCCGCCTTGGCGGCAATCACTGTAGCCTCACCTCGTCGTGTCTCCTTAATGAGGCGCCTCCCTCGAGGGAGGGAGTAAGCCGGCTATGGGAAGCCGGCCATATCTTAGGCCGACCGGGGGGAGGCCGAGCTGCCTTCGGGCATCTCTCTGACCGGAGGGGCCCACCACCTGTGGGTCATACTGACAACCCGTCGTGGGTGACGTCATGGTCAACATGGCAAAAGTGTCGCGCCGGAAGGGTGATGGCCGCCCCGTACGGCGCACTGTCGCTGTGCGATCTCCGGGATGTGGGGGTGGTAGGCTTCACTGTAGCCAGGCCCCATTTCTTCACCGTTATGTGGGTGCAGATTCTGAGGGTGCGGCCTTGGTCGCTTGCCGGGGGTGACTTCTTGGAGTCGGCCTTCTCGTGGCCGGCTCCAAGGAGTCGGCCCCCTGGTAGCCGGCTCCTTGGGAGACGGCCCTCTTGTGGCCTTCTCCCTGTAGGTTTTAGGGCCAGGCCGCCTCCTGACAGCCGGCCTGAGAGTTAGCCGGCCGGGGGAAGGCGGCCCCACGTCTGGGATGTTGAAGAGCTTGATTGGCTTATAATTTTTTCAGAGGTTCCATGGGGAGTTGGCTAGGCTACCCGTGGTCATTTACTCCGACAGTAGTCCCCGAAGCTGGTTGAGCTTCGAGGCTGAAAGGAGGACGAGAAGCTCGATCAGCTTCCTATCCTGAGGGGCCGGCAGCTAGGAGCCGGCTTTGAGCGGGTTCGCCGTCTTCGAGAAGTTCTGCAGCCCGAAGGTGAGAACGCGAGCCGAATCGCGCGTTGACCGCGCGCCACGTGGCCAAAAAAGGCCTGCCAGCCCACGCGCGCGACGGGACGTCGCCGCAAGCTGGGGCCCGCCATACCTAGGCCTCGACCCATGTGCAGATCCTCTGTGGCCCGAACGGACCGCTCGCCTTCCCGCGGCGGTTTCAGCACGCCTTTAGGGCGCAATAATCCGCAGGGGCGTGGGAGTGGGCGTAGTTAATCCCACGTTCCCCCACGCCTCGCCTCCTCGGCTCCGCTGCATGAGCCAATAAGTAGGGGGAGGAGGGGGAGCGGCAGACGCTCGCACGCTCGCCCTCGCTCCATCCTTCCTTCTACCTGCTTCTCCTTTCTTCTGCCGCTGCAGTGCCCACACCGCCGCGCCCTTTCACCGTCGACCTTCTTGGTTTGCCACGGCTCTGCCGCAGCGTGGTTGCGCTCTCTGCCGCCGTGCCTCTCTCACTTCCTTTCGCTCCCATGGCGCTATCTAGCTCGTGGGATGGTTCCAACGTCCACGAGGACCACATCGATTGGCTTCGCAAGACGCGGCGGTTTCCGGGCGAGGGCTACATGAAGACCCGCCTCGCGCCAGAGGCGGAGGTTTCGCCGGCGCCGGAGGAAGGCGAGCGGGTCATCTTCCGCTCGCACTGCCTGCGCGGCCTTGGCCTGCTGGCGAGCGGGTTCTTCCGCTCCTTCCTCGAGTTCTACCACCTCCAGCCGCATCATCTCACCCCCAACACGGTGATGCTGCTGTCGGCCTTTGTCACCTTGTGCGAGGGTTTTCTTGGCATCCTCCCCACCCTTGAGCTTTTTGGGGAGTTCTTCCAGTGCAAGCTCGGCACTGTCTCTGCGGGTGTGCCCGCCCCCTGTGGCGCCTTCATCGTCATGCGGAGGTCAGCGGACAATAACCTTTTCCGCCCATCCCGCTGATCCAATCGGTGAAGCTCTGGCAACAATCGTACTTCTACGTGAAGAACGTCGCCCCGCAAGGCGACTTCGTCAATCTGCCGACTTACGTAGCCGGCCCGCCGGCAGGGAGGCAGCCGTCTTCGTCCTACCGAGCCAGGTCGCCATTTTTGGGAAGACAAGTACTTGAGCTTTCTTAGATTGTGGCAAGGTGAATGGGAAGCCGGCCGGCCGGCTACTCTGGTAGCCGGTCGGCGATGGCACGAAGCCGGCTTTTGTTATAGAAGTTCGTTAGTCCTTAGCCGTTTTTCGTGTGGGCATCCTTTCCTGCCTTTGACTCTTACATGCCGGACAGTCGGTTTTTCGAGTTGCGACTTCCGGCAAGAGAGGGCTTGGGTGCCGGCACACTACTTGTCTGACTGCAGGTGGAACTTGAATATAACTTAAGGCGGCAAGTCCTCGGGCCGACTGGTCGAACCCGGTGCCGGACGAGAATAAAGAATGTAGTGACATAATCATAAGCATGATACTCCTCATTCATAGATAAAAGATGGCAGTCCCCAAGTGCTCCTCGGGGGGCCTATTGTCTCATACTTTGTACCAAAGGTAGCGTGATACATACTGCATTTTAACTGTAAAATCTTCGGAGGAGGTTGGCGTTCCATGGTCGCTCCGACTCCTTGCGGGAATCATCTCTCTTTCGTGCCTTCGGCTTCTGTGCATCGATCAGGTAGTAGGAGTCGTTTCCCAATGCTCTGCTGATAACGAAGGGGCCTTCCCAAGGGGCCGAGAGCTTGTGCTGGTCTGCTGTTCGCTGGATCAGTCGGAGCACAAGGTCTCCCTCTTGGAAGGATTTTGGCTTGACCTTCCGATTGTGGTAGCGGCGCAAACCCTACTGGTAGATGGTGGAATGGCCGAGGGCTAACAACCGGATTTCTTCCAGTAGGTCGACGCCGTCTTCTCGTGCTTCTTTGGCCTCTGCTTCCGTGTACATGGTCACCCGAGGCACCATACACAAGGAAGAAAGGGGTGAAGCCGGTTGACTTCTTCGAGGTAGTGCGCAGACTCCAAAGGACGGCCGGCAGCTCGTCGAGCCAACAGCCGGCCGAACACTCCAGTGGCACGACCAGTCGGGGCTTGATGCCGAAAAGGATGAGGCCGTTGGCTCGCTCGACTTGGCCGTTTGACTGCGGGTGGGCAACGACGCTAGGTCCAGTCGGATGCCCTGCGTCACGCAGAAACGTGACAATGCCCCCTTGGCGAAATTCGTGCCGTTGTCGGTGATGATGCTATGTGGCACACCGTACAGAGTTGTAATATCTGCGATGAATGTCACGGGAGTCGGCCCATTCAACTTCTTAATCGGCTTCGCTTCAATCCACTTGGTAAATTTATCCACGGCGACGAGCAGATGTGTCATGCCGCTGCGCGCCGTCTTGAACGGGCCCACCATGTCCAGTCCCCAGACGGCAAAAGGCCAGGTGAGGGGAATGGTCTTGAGTGCCGAAGCCGGCAGGTGTTGCTTGGAGCTGAAGACTTGGCACCCTTTGCAATGTTTGACCAACTCCTTGGCGTCGTCCAGCGATCGGCCAAAAGAATCCATGGCGGAAAGCTTTGGCAACAAGTGATCTTGAGGCTGCGTGGTGGCCGCATTCGCCTTGGTGAATGTCCTTGAGGATTGCTATGCCCTTTTTTGGCTCGACGCAGCGCTGGAAGACTCCAGTGACACTACGTCTGACGAGCTCTCTGTTAACAATTGTGTATGCTCCTGCTCGGCGTTGGACTTTTCTTGTCGCGATCTCGTCAGCCGACAGTTCTCTGTTTACCAGGAAGTTGAGGATGGGTTGGGCCCATGACGGAGTTGTGACTTCTTCTTTAGCCAACTCGGCTACTGCAACCAGGGCGGGTGGGCTGGGTGGTGAAGAGCTGGAGTCGGCCACCGCCTGTGGTGTTGATGCAGTCCCCGGCCAACTACCGTAGTCCCCGGGCCGTGCTCTGAAGTCCCCGGGCCGGGTGCGACTATGGCAATCCCCGAGCCGCCTATCGAAGTCCCCGGGCCGCCTGCTTGGTTTCCCAAGCCGGATTCGTCTGCGTCGGGGTTAAGCGGCACGAAGATGGAATCAGATTCTGGAGATGGCTTGATAGACGGCTTGAGGAGGCGTTGGAGAGAGACGCCGGTTGGTATAGCTTGTCGAGTGGAGCCTATTCGTGCCAGGGCATCTGCTTTCTCGTTGTTGGCCCGTGGCATGTGGAGGAACTCGCATCCTTCAAAATACCCGCTGATTTGCTGAACGAGGAAGCGGTAGCTTGCCATGTTTGCATCCTTGGCGTCCCAGTCGCCAGATGATTGCTGGACTACCAAATCTGACTCGCCATAGCATAGGATCCGGTGGATGCCGAGCTCTTTGGCTAGCCGGAGCCCGTGAACGAGCGCCTCGTACTCGGCCACATTGTTGGAGGCGGCAAAATGAATTTGCAATGTGTATCTGAGTTTGTCGCCTTTGGGAGAGGTGAGGATGATGCCGGCTCCCAAGCCGGTGTGCATCATGGACCCATCAAAGTGCATCCGCCAATGACTGGAGTCGGGAACCGGCGGCAGGTACTGGGTCTCGGCCCAGTCGACGAGGAAGTTGGCCAATGCTTGGGACTTGATGGCGGTGCGAGGCTGGTAGAAGATCGTGTAAGGGGCCAGCTCAATGGCCCATTTTGCCACCCGGCCGGATGCATTCCGGCTGCCTATGATCTCGGTGAGCGGGGCGGTGCATACGACCGTGATGGGGTGCTCTTGAAAGTAGGGATTGAGCTTCTTGGCGGCGAAGTACACACCATAGCACATCTTCTGGTAGTGCGGGTAGTTACGCTTCGAGGTGGATGATTACTTCACTTAAGTAATACTGGTCATCGGGTGGCTGAGCTCGGCCTTCTTCTGGGCACTGGACCACGATGACGGTGCTGACCACCCGGCTGGTGGCGGCAATGTAAAGGAGCATGTGCTCTTTCTCAGTCGGCGCCGCCAAGACAGGCAGCGTGGCCAACATCTTCTTTAGCTCGTGGAAAGCTTGGTCGGCTTGGTCGTTCCACTCGATGTGAGTGGTTTTCTTCATGAGTCGGTAGAGGGGGAGAGCCTTTTCTCCAAGCCGGCTGATAAAGCGGTTCAGGAGGCGGGCACCCGGTAAACTTCTGGACGTCTCGCAGCTTGGTGGGAATCTCCATTCTCTAAATGGCTTTGATCTTTACTGGGTTGCATTCAATGCCGCGTTCGGAGACCAGAAAGCCTAGAAGCTAGCCGGCTGGTACTCCGAACACGCATTTCTCGGGGTTGAGCTTGATCTGAAATCAGCGCAGGTTCTTAAACGTTTCCTTGAGGTCTTCTAGCAAGGTGCCGCGCTTCTCCGTCTTCACCACGATATCGTCTACTTAGACGTGGGCATTTCTACCGAGTTGCTTGAGGAGGCATTTCTGCATGCAACGCTGAAAAGTGGCACCGGAATTTCTCAAGCCGAATGTCATAGTCGGTGTGAAAGCTCCGAATGACATGATGAAGGCGGTCTTCGAGTGATCGGTTTGGGTCCAACTTTATCTGGTGGTAGCCAGTAGGCATCAAAAAACTCAGCAGCTCGGATCCGGTGTGGAGTCTATCACTTGATCAATCCTTGGCGGGTGAAAGGATCTTTGGGGCAGGCTTTGTTGAGGCTTGTGTAGTCTATACACATGCGCCACTTGTTATTCTTCTTCAGCACGAGGACCGGGTTGGCAAGCCATTCCGGAAAGAACACCTCCATTATGAAGCCGGCCGCCAGGAGCCGGGCTATCTCTTCTCCTACAATCCTTCTCTTCTCTTCCGACAGTCGGCGGAGGGGCTGCTTAACTGGTTTTGCATCTGCTCGGACGTGTAGCTTGTGCTCGGCGAATTCCTTCGGAACACCCGTCATGTCCTTGGGGGACCATGCAAAGATGTTCCGATTCTCACGGAGGAAATCGACGAGCTCGCCTTCCTATTTGCTGTCCAGGTTTGCCCCAATGACGACTAACCTTTCTGGGTGCTCTGGGTCATGAGGTATCTTCTTCGTTTCCTTGGCCGGCTGGAAAGAACCTTGGGCATCACATTCCTTGGGGTCGGGGGACAGGGCTGGCTGCTTGCCAGCCATAGCCACGACTCGGTCCAACATCTTCTTTTCTTCAGCGATCACAAGGGACTCGGCCAGTCGGCTGCTGGCTGCAGCGCACTCGGAGGATTTCTTGTAATCGCTGGCTATGGTGATGATGCCCTTGGTACTCGGCATCTTCATCCTGACGTAGCCGTAGTGGGGTACAACCATGAACTTGGCCAGAGCAGGTCGGCCAAGCAGTGCATGATAGGGGCTCTCAAGGTCCGCCACTTCAAACTAGATCACTTCTCAGCGGAAATGATCCTTGTCCCCAAAGAGAACATCTATCTTGATCTTGCCGATTGGTGAGCAGGACAGGCCGGGTACAATGCCATGGAACACGATCCGGCTAGGCATGAGCTATTTCGTCTTGATGTTTAGCTTCTCCATGGTGTCACGGTACAGGATGTTGATGCTGCTCCCGCCGTCTATCAGCACGCGGGAGAATCGGGCAGCACGCCTGTCTGTCGTGAGGGTGGCGTCCAAAACCAATGCATAAGAGCCGGGGGACGGCATCACCTCTGGGTGGTCGGCCCGGCTCCAGCTGATAGGCCTTTCTGACCAGTGCATGTACTCGGGGGTGTTGGAGGCGACCGCGTTGACCTCTTGGTGCTGTCGGCGCCTGCTGCGCCGGTCTTCGGGCTGGCTTGTAAAGATGATGTAGGCGGCATGCTCGTCAGGGAATTCGTCCTGAACGGTTACGACCACAGGTCGAGCGGCCGGCTGTGGAGGAGCCGGAGGCGGCTGACTAGCAGGCGGAGGCGGCGCTAGCCCTTCGCCCTTGGAGATTCGCGTGAGCCAATGGCACTTCTGAGTCGTGTGGTTGGACGGCTTCGCGCCGCTGTGGAACTTGCATGGGGTGTCAAGGGCCTGCTCGTAGGAGAAGGCCGGCTGCCAAGCCGGCCTGCCACCCTTCTGCTTCTTGGGTGCGGGCCATCCCTCGGGCTGTTCGTCTTCGACTATGGCCACCTGCCGACTGGTTGAAGGCGGCATGGGGCCCCTGCGCTTGTTGTCGTTCTGATATGGGCGTCGGTTGGAGTCGCCAGCCAACGTCTTGGGAGCCGGGTTGAGTACCTTCCCAGAGGCGTCCACCCGGAGCTCGGTTTTCATCGAGGAGTCGGCGGTGGCGTACTTGTCCGCTATGACTAGCAGCTCATCGAGGGTAGTCGGCTTGTCGCAGAGGAGCTTGTGCTTGAGGAGGGTGCCTTCTCGGCATCCGGCGGTGAAGTACTCTATGGCTTGAACCTCGTGCACCCCCTCGCAGGAGTTGCGAAGCTCGGCCCAGCACGTGAGGTATTCGCGAGTTGATTCGGTGGGTCCTTGTACGCACAAGGAGAGCTGCCTAGGCTTGGGAGCCCGCTTGTAGGTGCTAGTGAAGTTGCTGATAAAGGCTTCTGTGAAGTCTAGCCAGCTGTTGATGCTATACGGCTTAAGGCTATTGAGCCAGGTTCGTGCCGTGCCTTGAAGCATGAGGGGCACATATTTCACGGCAACGCGCCTGTTGCCGTTCGCTATGCTGACTGCAGTGGAGTAGTCAATCAACCAATCCTCCGGCTTCACAGAGCCGTTGTACTTGGGCGTGTCTCTTGGGAGCGAGAACCCTTTGGGAATGGGCTCGTCGCGGATGCGGTGGCCGAAACAAGGCGGGCCGACATCGTCTTCCTCTTCTAGCGCCAGGGAAAGCGCTAGGCGGTCGATCCGGTGGCGAGCATCGTTCTCGCCGACTCCTTCGCGGTGACCTAGTCAGCCACTGAGAGTCGGATGCGTGACAGGCGGCGGGGTGGGATATCTCTCCCCACAAGGCGAAGGAGGAGGCGGGTTGCCTCGTCGCTCCATGGCTCGAGGGGGGCCTTCTATGTCACGCTCGATGGAGATCCGGGTTCGGCTGTGGCTGGCAGCCGGCTCTTTTTCTTGCCGCACGCGGGTTTTGCCCGAAGTCGGTGTCCTTGACGTTGCACCGTGCTCTCGGCGCGGGGGAGGACTCTCCGTGCGGACGCCCGGTTTACGTCGCGGCAGCTGCAGCACCAATCAGCTTCTTTGGATGCGCACGCCATGTGGGGAGCTCTTGACCCCGATCCATTCAGCTCGTCCACGGCCGCCTGGGCGGCACGCAGATTCTCGAGGGGCGTGGCGTAGACTGGGCGATTAACTCCTACTATGTCAGTGATGGCTGCGCCACGCTGCTTGATGTCCGTGATTCGGCTCGGCCCGTCAGGAGGCGGCGTGCCGAAGGCGGCGCGGTCGACTTCGCACTGGTGAGCCTCAGTGAGGCGCCTCATGGAGGCTAACCTCCGGTCTTCCGCCATAAGGGCGAGGCGGCGTGCCTCCAGTGTTTCGGCGTCGGCGTCGGCTGGGAGGGGGACGGATAAGTCATGGACCACCGTTTGCAGGGCGTCGTAGGCATTCTCGCCAGAGGCGCCGTCGTGACTGATGACCAGCACCTCGATGATGGCACTGCCACAACTATCGGCTTGGGGGAGCGGGTCGTTGTAGATCACAACGTTGGTGGGGAAAGCGTCGAGTGATGCCGTGTCGGAGTGCACAAGCATCGGGTCGGTGGAGCCAACCGACTCCAAATCCACAGCGGGCTCGCTAGAGACGTGGAGTAGGTCGAGGAGGCTGACGAGGTGGCTCTCGGGGTAGCCTGCGCCGGCGTCGGAGGCGGGCTCGTCGGAGATGCGGGCCTCACCAAGAAGATCGGCGACGCAGCTCGTCGTGCAAAGCGTCGCTGACGCCTTCTGCAGCCTTGTCGAGAACAAGCGCCATCGAGGCGTGCCGGGCTGGCTACGCTTCATTTGGGGAGGAAGAGGGTTCCCGTCGAGCAGGTCTCCGGACGACGGTGCACTGGACCCACGGTGGGCGCCAAATGTCGGGTGGTAGGTGCGACATATGCCAACGGGTGGCTTATCATTGTGGGAGCCAATAAGGCGTCGCCGGTGCACGAAGCGGGATGAGGCGAAGACATGCACGCCGGCGAATCTTACCCAGCTTCGGGGCTCTTCCTGGAGATAACACCCCTACTGCTGCTCTGCGGGGTCTCCGCATGATCACTAGATGAACAAGTGGCTACAAGAGGCTCCTTGAGCTTTTCGGTGAGAGGAAGAAGAAGGGCTAGGCTAGCTCTCCTCTTCTCTCTATGTGGTGTCTAAAACTCTCTAGGATCCACCCTTTGCATGGGTGCCCTGGGGGGTTTATATAGCCTACCCCCAGGGGTACAATGGTAATCCGGCTGGGCGCGGCTCCTAGCCGTCAGTGTCTGTGCTTTCATGAGCTTCTCCGCCCGGCATTTGGGGCCCGCCGGTAGTGGGTCCTTGGCTGCCGGCTTCTTGGTCGACAAGCTGGCCCCCACCGTGAGGGCACAGTGGGGGCTGGTTACTGTTGCCTCAATCCTGATGACGAGGGCTTTGTCGGGGTAAAAGCATGGCTATAGTGCCGCCACCTTGGCGGCGATCACTGTAGCCTCACCTTGTCTTGTCTCCTTAATGAGGCGCCTCCTTCGAGGGAGGGAGTAAGCCGGCTATGGGAAGCTGGCCATATCTCAGGCCGACCAGGGGGAGGCCGAGCCGCCTTCGGGCATCTCTCGGCGGAGGGCCCACACTTGTGGGTCGTCTTGACAACCCGTCGTGGGTGGCGTCATGGTCGGCATGGCATGATGTCTCGCCCGGACGGGTGATGGCCGCCCCGTACGGCGCACTGTGGCCATGTGCGCTCCGGGATGTGGGGGTGGCAGGCTTCACTGTAGCCACGCCCCGTCTCTTCACCGTTATGTGGGTGCAGATTCTGAGGGTGCGGCCTTGGCCGCTTGCCGGGGGGGCCGGCTACTTGGAGTCGTCCTTCTCATGGCCGGCTCCTGGGAGTCGGCCCTCTGGTAGCCGGCTCCTTGGGATCCGGCCCTCTTGTGGCCTTCTCCCTGTAGGTTTTAGGGCCGGGCCGCCTCCTGACAGCCGGCCTGAGATTCAGCCGGCCTGGGGAAGGCGGCCCCACGTCTGGGATGTTGGAGAGCTTGATTGGCTTATAATTTTTTCAGAGGTTCCAGGGGGAGCCGGCTAGGCTACCCGTGGTCATTTACTCCAACAACTCTATGGGCAGGCCAACAATCTACATTTTTATCATCCACCGCATACTTACGTTGTACTCTTCTACGAGTTTTCCTTTTTTCACAGACAACGTTCGCGCGATACCCTTCCAGGATACGGCACAACGGAGACAAAGGCGCAGACATGCAGCAGGGCCCCGTTCAACAGATTTCCTTTTAGATTAAGCCCCTGTGTAAACCTTTTTTATTGCCTCTTGTTGTTTAACCATCCCATGGGTTCCATATCCATAGAGGATACTGCCGTTTTTGGCATCTCGCCACGACAGTTAATGCACGTGCACGGAAAAACAGGGGTTTATAACGAATGGGCATTCTTGAGCCCATCGACTATTATAAAGTCTGAATACCCTCGGGAGTGTTCGGCGTCACGAGTTTGGCCTTATATGCAGCAGCTCTGAATCATGTCTTTGGTCAAATTTTGGGTTTTGCCGGCTCCCTGGTTTGCCGCCTTACGTTCCATTACTATCGGCTAAGGTGGCCAAAGGAGAACTACTGCGATTGTGCCCTGGTTATTCCGGACGAGCACCTCAGTAGAGAAAGCCGAAAACTGACTGTCATGATGTAGCGAGAGACTATTCAACCACATTAACGAAGACTTATCAGAATCTTTAGGATCCCTCCGCATTAACGAAGGACCGTTTCCCGGTCATGTACACACGCGCCCGTATTCGGGTGCACGCGAAGGTACCAGGGGCTACATAGTAGCCCCAACATTAGACTCCCATGGCTAAGCGAAAGTGTTACAGCTATATAGTCCGGTTGCCTAGTTAGGCATGCGATCACCTCCTTCATGGACCAAGGCGTTGGATCAAGTGTGATTAAGCATATTTTTGCAATCACCCCGCATTGCACGAGTGGGGGATGAAGCCAACATTGCTTTCTTCGGATTAAACATTCATAAATAGAAATATATAGATATATATATATATATATATATATATATATATATAAACGGCCACACAGCGGACACAATAACACTTTCGGGCAAAAAGTATAAATACAGCCTTATAACCAAACTAACATTGTTTTTTACAATGATTCGACTCATCACTCGAATAAGACATTCTTCAAGCACTGCGCCTCTATTAGGCGGGCACCTTCGGTGACCTGCGCCAAGTAGTGCTTGGCGGAATCTGGCCCCCGCCAGATCTTGGGTCGCTATAATATTGGCCTCCATATCCGTCCAATAGGCTTTAACGCGGGCAAGAGCCATCTGTGAACCCTCTATGCACGCCAACCTCCTCATGTCATCGATCCGAGGCACGGCCCCAAGGAATTGCTGCACCAAGCCAAAGTAACTGTCCGGCTTAAGCCCTTCCAGCCAAAGATGGTCTATCACAAACCGTATTGCAAGACCGGACAGCCTGTGAAACTCCGCTACAGCAGCCACCTTGTCATTCAATGGCAGTGGGCGAGTGGGAGCATTGAATTGGGACCAGAAAAGCTTCTCCACCTCCTTATCACCCTGACCCTCAAAGAACTTGGCAGCGTCAGCCGTACTCTTCGCCAAATCCGCATAGGCGTCCGCAGGACTCCAGCGCCCATCAAGGGGAGCGTACTTCGGATTGAAAATCTTCGTCCGCAGCAAGTAGGAACCTCCAGCCATGATTTTACCGGCCTGTTGAAGCTCCTCCCGCGCACCCCTGATCTCGGTCCGTATTTCCTTGGTGGCATTGCGTGCCTTGTCCAGCTCGGCCAAGCTATCCTTATGCTCCTTTTCAAGGAGCTCATACCGGTCAGCAGCATTTTTTTAACTCAATAGCCATCTCGGCCATCTTTTCCTCGCTTCAGTGATGAGCAGCCTGTTCGGCTCTCAGTTCCTTGGCCGCCTTTAGGGCAGCCGCATCGCTAACCTGAGCTTGTTCCTTGGCTTGGACAAGTTCTGCCCTCAGGGCCTCCACGGTAGTAGCACCATCTGCAGTCCGAACATATTACATTAATATCATGCCGCCTCCATATTTTCCTATACAAAGGAAGGCAGAGCACATACCTTGTGACTTGTCTAGCCGCTCGTTCACTAGCGCGATATCAGCATCAATCGATCGAATCTGCCTGGTCAGTTCGGAAACTTCCACGGACTAGTCGGCGACCGGACTCACAGGTACCTACACATATTTATAGTGCAATCATTGAATTATGATCCCCCGTTTGCCCCCTAGGGCGGGCAACCAGAGTCTCAGGGGCTACTATCTATATGGAGCACACCTAACGCGTGCCTCACAGCCAAAAACAGTGTATTCTTCACTACATACCTCAAAGCCTCTGAGCAGACTTGCAAATGCTTCATTCAAACCGCTGGTAGCGGACGAAATCTTCTAGAGCACCGCGCTCATTAATGAGCGGTGCTCCTCCGAGAGCGCAGCCCGCTCTAGTAGGCCCGTCAGTATGTCCGGCCGGACATCAAACGGTGTCGGACCCTTCTCATCGCCCCTCGCGGGAGCCAAACGCTCCGAGCTCAGGGAGGCTGCCGTGTTGGCCTCCGGCTTCGGCAGATCCGGACTCCTCCCTGACGACACTTCGGTGTCGCCCGCTTCGCGAGCCGGAGAGGTAGGTGGGGTCTCGCTCTCCATCATCTCCGCAGGAAGGTCCCCCGAAGACGAACTCCGTTGAGAAGGGCTGGTAGCTGAACTGCGAAAGACGAATCCTGGTTATTGATCTAGGAGGAACGCAGTACCTTCGAATTAAATATTAACTTACAGCTCGGTGGAGGGCTGCCCCGTTGTTGGGCACGATGCGGTGAGGGTGCCCGTTGGGGCAGAGCCCCCTGGTGATATCTTTTCATGGGTTTGGGCGTATCCGTCTCCGAGTCTTCAGAGGCGGCGCTCTTCTTCCCGCGCGGGGAGGAGGCCTTAGCCTCCCCTTCCCGACTATCCTCCTTAGGGGAGGTGACAATTCCCCGATCCGGATGCGTAGCGTGCGGGGTTCGGATTCTTCGTCCTTCCCCTTCTCTTTCCCCGGGGGCATCCTGTCGAGTACTCGGTCAAGCATCTTGGCCGTGGTGGGGGCGGCCGAGCCTTCAGGAAGTGGCGCCGGACACCTAATTCTCTGCGCCTTGTTGAGCCATTCCTAGAGGCGGATGATTTTCAGAATAAACAATCATAACAGATACAAAACACGGTGTCCGATATCAAGTTTACTTACTTGGGTATCTAGGCGATTGCAGCTTAGGCCCGCATCCTCGGTGGTGTCCGGACACTTTACTTTCCGTCCGAAGAATAATTTGCACATCTCTTCGAGCTTCGGGCGAAGATGTGCTTGACGATCCATGGACCCTCCGGATTGAACTCCCACATCCGGAGAGGCGGCGTTGGCATGGCAACATCCGCCGGATCAACATCACTTGCATTATCTTGACAAGGTTAATGTCCCTTGCAAGAAGCTCCGGATGCGATTCTGCGATCTTGGTATATCACGGTGGGTCCCCAATTCCGCCCTCGATACATCCAAGGCGCCCGGTATGACGGAGGCCCGAACGAAACTCGTGGGTAGCCGCCCACTTTGTGCCTCTGGGAGCCGTGACATAGAACCACCTCCGCTGCCATACATCGGATACTTCTGGGAAAGAACCCTCTGGCCACGGGGCATCGCCGTTCCTGCTTATTACGGTACCTCCGCACTCCACATGTCGCCCCTCGATCATCTTCAGCGTCACATTGAAGATCGCGAGCCATAAGCCGAAGTGTGGGGTGATATGGAGAAAGGCCTCGCACACGATAATAAACGACGAGATGTGGAGGATAGCGTCAGGAGCTAGATCGTGAAAATCTAACCCATAATAGAACATGAGCCCCCTCACGAAGGGACCGAGGGTGAAACCCATACCGCGGAGGAAGTGTGGGACGAAAATGACACACTCATTGGGCTCCGGCATAGGGATGACCTGCCCTGGAGCAGGCGGGGAGCACATGCGGATATCTGTGATCAGGTATCCGACCTCCTAAACTTCGCAATGTCCTTCTCTTTAATCAAGGAGGCCACCCACGGCCTTGAGGGTCAGATCCGGACATATTGGAGGATTAGGAGGGTGGAGCTTAGGTTTTGGGTGTTAGAACTCGAGGTGCGAGAAGGCGCGATGAAGGTGAAAAAGGAGGCGTAGGTCTCGACCCCTTTATAAAGAGGGTGAATATCAAGAGTGCATGGTGTGACCGTTTGAGGCTTATCTAAAAAAACACACGGGTTATACCAACAGCCGTCGTGGGGTCACGCGTGCTCATATTGATGGAAAATCCCGTAAGAAGGGGAACACGATCTCTGCATCGACAGGACATGCCAATAAAACCGCCTCGCAACACGAGTCGTTGTGGGGCAGGAAACGTCGGTTTGCGTTGGACCAAGCCCCGATGCAAGGGCATGACGCATGAAGATTGCCAGCAAATCAGATCTATACCATACGAAGATCATCTTGCAGATCCGGACACGGTCTACGTGTTCGATGACCATTTTGGAGTATTCGAGGAGGAACACGCCCTGCAATGCCGAAGACAAGACTGCGCACTGGACTCATCGTCATTGAAGCCTGGTTCAGGGGCTACTGAGGGAGTCCTGGATTAGGGGGTATCCAGACAGCCGGACTGTGTACAATGTCCGGACTATTGAAGCGTGAAGATACAAGACTCAAGACTTCGGCCCGTGTCCGGATGGGACTTTCCATGGCGTGGAAGGCAAGCTTGGCGATCCGGATATTATATTCCCTTCCTTGTAACCGACTCCATGTAAACCCTAGCCCTCTCTGGTGCCTATATAAACCGGAGAGGTTGGTCCTTAGAAGGCCGATCACAACTACAATCATACCATCATAGGCTAGCTCTTAGGGTTTAGCCTCTACGATCTCGTGGTAGATCTACTCTTGTACTAACCATATCATCAATATTAATCAAGCATGAAGTAGGGTTTTACCTCCACCGAGAGGGCCCGAACCTGGGTAAACATCTGTGTCCCTTGCTTCCTGTTACCATCAGCCTTGACGCACAGATCGGGACCCCCTACCCGAGATCCGCCGGTTTTGACACCGACAATGGACAACCTTTGCCACATAGTTTCTTCTACGGACCGTGTGTGATACAGTCAGTAACGCAAACGATTTAACGGGAAAAGTTGTGTGTGATGTACCTGTGAACGGAAACGTTTTCCTTGGAGGGACCGTGTGGGATGTGCATATGAACGGAAACGTTTAGCGGGGACTGACTGTGTGGGACGTACTTGCGACCGGAAACAATTTTGCCGTATAATTGTATTTTTTAGCTCTAATGTACGTATTTTCGTATTTGAGCGCTCGCCGGTCGCACACGACCTCATTTTGCCGAACGTGTGTGCCAAGAGGGCATATTCCCGATGGTTTCTGGGTCGTGTGGGAAGGACACCCCTATCGCCCACACTCACTTGGCGACGGTTCCAAATGCCGTCGCGGAAAGGGGTTTTAAACCATTTGTTTAGGACCGACGCGCACTAGTGATATGTTTGGAACCTGGTTTTATTATGTACTTTCCAGTAAAATACAACTAATCTTTTACACGAGGTCACCAGAATAAGTTCTATATATAGACCTAATCTATTTTGTTTGGTTTTGGTGCCTCCTTAATATCTTCTGTTCTGGTACTACTTGTCAAAGCCCTAGATTCATGACTGTAAATAGTTGCATCAGTGAGCATGCATCATGTTTAAATTTTCCAGAAACTTGAAATGGGGATGACTCAATACCCCTAGAACCACCTAAACCAACTAGGGTTACTAAATAATTTTCTCAATGAACCTGAAATGCCCTTCTAAAATGTTCATCATCTTTGCCTTGGTCCAGAACCTCTGACAAAAATGGTGCACAATTTTATAGGACACATAAGGTCACTCAATTAAATCATATGCTATTTGCAATTGGGCATTTAAATGCTATATATTATTTTAAGTGCTCAATAAATTCTGAACTTAAGTGAGGGCTGTTAGGAATAATCCAAACAGAGCCCACAATTATCTTCAGGATTTTTGAAAACGTTTTGGTATTTTTAATAAAGCTCAGAAGTTGCAGAAAAAGAGAAAAACAAAAAAACAGAAAACTGAAAGAGAGGGAGAGAGTTACTTGGGCCTCTTACAGCCAGCCCAGCCTTTGGCACAGTGGCGATCATCGCCTACCTGCCAAGATGGCGGAGGAGGGACACCGCGACACCGCCGAGCTCGCCACGCCTCTTCCTGCTTGCCACCGACCGCCTGGAGCTGGCTGGAGATGCCACGCACCCCGAGGCCCTCTCACTCCTCCCCCGTGCTCATCCCCCTTGTTCCTCTCGCACGCACCCACCCGAGCACAACTGCAGCCGCCACTCGCTGTAGCCAAGGCCACCGGCCACCCCTCGCCTCTCCGACCTGCCCACAGGCTCCGCCTCCATCGCCTGCACCTCTCCGTCAGCTTACACGACGGCGGACGCCCTGCATCACCCTCTGCCCCGCCATCTTCGCCGCCTCTGCCCCAAGATCGCCGGCGGCCGCACGACCTCATCAGCCTCTCCCCAAGCTCTCCAAGACCACCGTCGACCCTGCTGTGAGCTCCTGCATCTAACCACCTAACCCCGCTGCCCTTTTATCACTGTAGCCGTGGCCCCCTTGCTGACCATAGCACGCCGCCGCCCGAGGTCGCCGTCGACGCAGCTCCGATGACCATTTGGTCACCCCGGCGACTCCAACGCGCTCGTGGCACCCCCAAAGCGTGCCTAGCGCAAGTAGCCCTCCGTTGCACGCCGCAACATCTATTTCGTGGTCACCCGAACTCCGGCCGCCACGGATGACCTCGTCGCGGTCATCTCCGGCCACCCCAGCTCCCGCCGTCTGCTCCATCAGCTGCGCGCGAGCAGCAGCTCTTCGTAGAGCCTCCCCACGCCCAAAACCATCGCCTATGGGCGATTTAAAGCTCCCTCCGCCGTCTACGTAAATGCCGTGACGGCGAAGCCGTGGACCGGGTCCGGTGGGTTTGACCCCGCTTGATCGGGGTTTGACTTCCACCCTGAACCACCGACGTGTGGGCCGCCCCTGTTAATTATTAGTTAGGTTAGTTTAGCGCTAATTAACCTAGATTAGTGCTTAACCTAACACTAACTAACTCTGTTAGTTAGTTATGACACTGACACGCGGGACCCACTTTGGTCGATTGACTGGACCATCCCGTTGATCTTGGCGTCACCCGATGCCTTCTTGGCGCAATAAAGCATTTAGTGGATTTATTCTTATATAGGAAATTCCAGAAAATGTTGCAAACTTCAAAAATTAATAAAACTTAATCTGTAACTCCAAATGAAAAGATTTATATATGAAAAATGATCAGAAAAATCAAGTCTATCCATATGTAGCATTTTCATGCATGTTTAAACAACTTAACCTTGTTGTTTAGATCAAAACATGATAATGCACTTTATAAGTTCTTAGTTTGAATCTGAATTTGAACCTTTGGTTCAAATCAACTCAAACCCTTCTGTTCTAGCTTGCATTAGCCCAAAACACATCCATGTTGCCATGTCTTAGCATGCATCATATTGTTGCATATTGCCATGTGATGATTGTGTTCCGATGTGTCTTTCGTGGTAGGTTCTGCCTCTGAGGATACCCACGAATATCCGACTGAAGGGCAGTATCCTACTACCACTCCATCAGGCAAGCAAAACCCCCTTGTTCATTCCGATACAACCCCACCCTCTCGCTCCTGCTCTCTTTTACTGCACTAGGACAACAATGATTCATCTGTTACTTGCAGCGGTAGTTGAACCCCTTATCCTCTGCATGACCTGCCATTGCCACAGTAAATAGATGAAACCCACTAGCATGAGTAGGAGTTGTTTGAGCTTGATGTGCCTACTCATTCATGCTTGTTTGTCATGCCTGCTACTGCTTAGAGTTGAGTCAGGTCTGATTCATCGGGAATGAATTGGAATGGTGATGAACATGTCCTACTGTGTGTGAGCTAAGTGTGTGAACACGATTTGGTAAAGGTAGCGGTGAGAGGCCATGTAGGAGTACATGGTGGGTTGTCTCATTGAAGCCGTCCTCAGGAACTGAGTTCTGTGTTTGTGATCCATGAAACTGTTACTACCATGCATTGGACCCTGAAATATTACCCCGCTGGACTTCTTAACCACCCTAGTCCTCTGTCCAGGAGTTCCAAGTAGTTTCTGGTGTTTGTAGTATGTTGGAGGCCGTGCGCAGCGCTGACCCGAGGGGTGGGCTGTGATGTGGTAGGGACGTGGCTGGGTATGCCGGGCGCCCGTTTGGTGTCGCGGAGCCCTGTACACAACGTTTGGGGCCGTATGTGGAAACCTTGGCCGGACTCCCTGTGGATGGAACCTTGATAGGTGATAAACCTGGACTAGAGACTTGAGTGTTTAGGTAGGACGTGGTCTACACTCACGTCGGATTTTGCTTGAAGTATGCCGAGCACATGTCGTGTGCAGACGCTAAGTGGTGGAAACATGTATGAAGAAGTACACCCCAGCAGGGTTAACATCATCTATTTGAATTGCCGTGTCCGCGGTAAAGGACTTCTGGGTTGCCTATAACAGTTCGTAGACAAGTGAAAGTGGATACTCTAAAATGTGCAAGATAAGCGTGAATGCTATGAATGGCGTTCTCGTAGGGAGACGGGAGCAGATCCATAGTGGTGTATTGATTGGTGAATATGTGGACTCGTGTGCGCCACCTCAAAAGAGTTGCTTGCAATTGTAGTTCAGGTTAGCCACTGAGTCAAAGCTGGCTTGCTGCAGTTAAACTCCACTACCCCCTTTGTTGATACCGATGCATATGTAGTTAGTTCTGATGTAAGTCTTGCTGGGTACATTTGTACTCACGTTTGCCTATTTTATGTTTTGCAGAGAGACGTCAGTCTCGCTAGTTGTTCTGCGTGGACTTCGACGTGTAGCTTGTTACCTCAGCTATGATCTTGTACCTTTGGGAGGGTCTTGTAGATAGTCAGGCTTCTCAGCCTTTTTCATTTATAGATGTTTGTACTCAGACATGTTAAGTTTCCGCATGTGCTTTGACTTGTATGCTCTGAATGCTGGGTCATGAGACCCATGTTTGTAATATCTCGCTCCTCGGAGCCTAATGAATGAATACTTTGAGTCGTAGAGTTTCGTTGTGATGCCATGTTGTATTTACACACATCGAGCATATTGTGTGTATGATTGAAATGCTTGGTATGTGTGGGATCCGACAACCTAGTTGTTTAACCTTGGTAGCATCTCTTATGGGGAAATGTAGTCTTGTGCTTCCATGAGCCATAGTAGTCCGCTACAGCCCGGTTCACTGGAGTCCTGCTAGCCCAGCACTACTGCTCCGGAACACTTGACTGGCCGGCATGTGATTCACTTTGTTCCTGTGTCTGTCCCTTCGGGGAAATGTCACGCGGTGACATCCGGAGTCCTGCCTAGCCTGCTACAGCCCGGTTCACCGGAGTCCTGTTAGCCCAAAGGTTACAGCCCGGATTCGGTGACGCTACCGACATGCTCGATGTTGATTCATGTATGCTGTCCCCGTAAGTTAGTGCCACTTTGGGTTCACGACTAGTCTTGTCGGCCGGGTTCTCTGTCATATGGATGCTAGCGACACAATCATACGTGAGCCAAAAAGGGGCAAACGGTCCCGGGCCATGGTAAGGCGACACCCGTGGGAATACCGTGCGTGAGGCCGCAAAGTGATATGAGGTGTTACCGGCTAGATCGATGTGACTTGGAATCGGGGTCCTGACAGCTTTGGTATCAGAGCCAGATTGCCCGTAGGATTACCAAGCCAAACTGATCAAAGTTGACTCTAGAAATGCTTTAGTTATATAAGGGAATTGATTATCGAAGGGAACGTAAGGCTCCTTTTGTACCATTTGTAAGCTTGAGTTATATGTTTTTTCCCTCATACCCCCCCTCCGTCTGCCATTACACTGCTGCATCTTGCACGGCTCCTGTTAGTTCACGTCCGAGGCCTCACCATTGTTCTCCGCCTTGGTTCCCTCGCTGTGCCTGCCGCCGGATGGCATTGTCAACATGGTCAACAACCAAGAGGAATCAGGAGATGACTGTACATGGAGAGGCTGACAGTAGGGACCCACCAGGGTCATGGCATTACGCAAGCAGGTGCCTCGTTAACAAGCCAAAAAATACTTCCTCCTAATTGTTTGACAACTAGGTCCCACTCCATTGTCAATGTGGTAAGTAAATGAGAAAATTACACAACGAGCGGATAACACCAGGGACCCAGCAGCTCGCCCAGTTGTTTTTTAGTTTTAGAGACGGAGCTCAACTACGCGCTGTGCGGGAGCTGTGGCCCGTCTAGCCTAGCTTACGCTTTTATTTAAGCACATAAAGAGCCCAGTCGATATATTTTTTCTTTCTAAAAATGGGTAGCCCAGTTCTAATTTTTTTGGAGAATACCCAACCAAGGCCTACTTGCTTTTCTCAGCCCTGCTGGGCTGCAAATCTTTCAAGACAAGGAAGGATGTATTCGGCTTCCCCAGAAAATGGGCTATAAGTAGTAAGAAATGGGTTGTAAATTTTTAAACCAAAGCCAACCGGCAATTACATTCAAATATCGTTTTTTCTGGATTTCAAGATTTTAAGTTTTGTTCATTTTTTTGTGGAGAACTTTTTTTTGAATTTTTTTATATAATTTTTTTAAAATTATTTTTAACATGACTCGAAATTTCATGATTAAAAGAGTTCGGACCCCACCGAAATATGCAAAAATTCACTGAATTTTTTAAGAGTGCCCAGAATATGGCATGTAATGCTAATAAAAAGAATATGGGCTTCAAAATATCCTTAAGAATTCAAAAATGGGTTGTAAATTATTGAAAATAATGGAAAATGGGTTGTATGCTACTTTCCATAGATTTGGCGGCTGACTTCTGGGCCTACTAGGTTGACGATGACGTTGTCCTAAAAAAAATTGACGCGTACGCAAGGCTTTGTCAACTTAGTCAACACAGAGTAGTGGCTGTTGGATGTCCATCCAACGACCATCGTGCTTCTTCAATCTCTGATCTTCCCACTCCATCTGCCCAAACCAGTCCCGGCGGGACTGCCTCCTCCCTCCACCCATGGCCAGCTATGCTGCCGCCAGGCCATCCCTCTACCCACCCGCACATCATGTTATGTTCTGGCGATGTCAGCCTCACCCCTCAACCGACCAGTCAGCCCTCGTACTCTCCTCAGTGTGGGCATCCGCTTTTGTGGCTTCGCCGGCTCCGGGTTGTTCCCTTTCTCGGCCTCGCCCTCGTCCACTGCGTTTGTGCTCTCGGCGCGGCGTGGTCAACATGGTAAACAAACAACAGCCATTGGAAGAGGGAAGTAAGTGGAGAGGCTGACAGTAGAGACCCACACAAGCAAGTTCCTCCTTATTACGTGAAAAATAGTGGGGCTTCTCCGGTCGTTCCAGTCTGGGGCCTCGCCGTCGTCCACTGGTCTTGGTGCGCTCGGCATGGTTTGGTCAATGTGGTCAACAAGCGAGAGTCATCGGAAGATGACTGTACGTGAGATGCTGACAGTGGGGACGCACCATGCCCACGGACGCATGCATGCAACTGCATCCTTTTTACCCTGAAAAATAATGTTTCCCCCCTGACAACTGGGACCCACCAGCTACATCTTCGCACGCAAGGAAGTGCGTCCTTATTACGGGGAAAAATGATTCCTCCCCCTGACATCTGGGACCCATCAGCTATATCTTTGCATGCAAGGAAATGCCTCCTTATCCTCCACGACAATTTGGGACTATCGGTGCAACAAACCCTGGGTCTGTTGCCCAACTGTGCACAAGCACAAGATCAAGATTGAAGCACCAGCTTAAGTTAGAGATTGAAGAACCAAGATATTTGGAGAACCAACATGCAGTTCATAGGGACGAAGATCAAGCCATAGGAGCAAGATATCGGCGAGAGAAGGGTCTCCCTTGCTGGGCAGGCGAGCCCGGCAAGGGGTGAGGCCACCATTAGATTGGTTTTGAGCCACAGTTGCAAAGAAACATACAAGTCTATATGGATGACATCATGGTCAAAACCAAGGATAATACCACCCTTATCCAGGATTTGGAGGAGACATTTGCTAATCTGCGCAAGATTAACTTGAAGCTTAATCCGGAGAAGTGCGTATTCGGTGTTCCCTCCGGCTAGCTACTTGGATTCTTCGTATCCCATCGGGGGATTGAAGCCAACCCCGACAAAATCAAGGCCATTGAGCAGATCCAAGCACCAAGGACAGTTAAGGATGTAAGGCATCTGACGGGATGTAAGGCAAGGACAGTTAAGGATGTAAGGCACCTGTCTGGCAAGCGTGCCCTGCCGTTCTTCAAAATTTTGAAGAAAGCAGGGCCCATGAAGTGGACCCCGGAAGCAGATGCAGCTCTGCAAGAATTGAAGGCCTACCTATCGTCTATGCCTACCTTGATTGCACCCAAACCCCAAGAGCCGTTATTGCTTTACTTGGCAGCAACCAACCAAGTGGTCAGTGCGGCCTTGGTAGCACAGCGAGAGGTGGACGAGGTAGAAAGTGGCCAGATCACGACAAAGTCAGAAAAGGATCAGAACAGCAATGAGCACGGGAGTGAGAGCAACCCCAAGGACGCGGCAAGGAAGAAAGTGGTGCAGCGCCCAGTATACTTCGTCAGCTCCTTGTTACAAGGGGCTAGATCGAGGTATTCTGGTGTGCAAAAGTTGATCTTTGGCCTCTTCATGGCCTCAAGAAAACTGTGCCACTACTTCCAAGCCCATGAGGTTACGGTTGTCACTCATTTTCTGTTGCAAATGATACTCCAAAATCCTAAGGCCACTGGCAGAATCGTGGAGTGGGCTTTGGAGTTATCTAGCTTTGGTTTGAAGTTTGAGAGCACGTCAACTATTCAGAGCAGGGCACTGGCAGAGTTTATTGCAAAATGGACGCCAAGGCCTGATGAGGAAGTGACAGAAACAGCTCTCCCCGGCAAGGAATCACACCAAGAATGGATTATGTATTTTGATGGTGCTTTTTCCCTACAAGGTGCAGGGGCTGGCGTGCTTCTTGTTGCCGCCTCCGGGGAACACTTGAAGTACGTCGTCCAAATGCACTTTGCCCGGGAAGAAGCCACCAACAATACATCTGCATATGAAGGGCTCCTTGCTGGGCTTAGGATTGCAGCAGAATTGGGAATCAAGAAGTTGATCATTCAAGGAGATTCACAGCTTGTGGTGAGACAAGTCAACAAGGATTATCAGAGCCCATTGATGGAAGCATACATCGAGGAAGTAAGGAGATTGGAGGAGCATTCTGATGGGTTGCAAATAGAGCACATACCCCGTGCGGAAAACAGCATAGCTGATCACCTATCAAAGTGTGCTGCACAGAAGCTTCCTGTGGAACCAGGAACTTTTGTTCTCCATCTCTCTCAGCCCTCCGTATCACCAGCCACAATGGCCCAGAAAAGGAGAAAATTGGACTATGGTAAGCCTCTCCGATCGAGCCATCCGCCCCCGGCAGAGACCCTACTGGAAACAACTCTTCATAGCCTGCCGAACCACCCCCTCCAGCCGGGCCTATGCACCCCGCAAACAAGGCTAGTGCTCCTGCAGCAGAGGAGGTGTCGCTAGTCCTCGTTGCCGAGCCCCAGGCTCCAACATGGGAAAGGCACATCGTCCACTTCCTCCAAACCATAGAACTTCCCGGCGACCAAGATGAAGCTGAGAATGTAGCCCGGAGGGCCAGTATGTATCTGTTTGTCGATGACACTCTATACAGAACAAGACCCAACGGTGTGAAATTGAAGTGTGTCTGCCGGGAGGATTGAAAGGAACTGCCGGCTGAGATTCACAAAGGAATGTGTGGCTCACACATTGGACCAAGGGCATTAGTTGGGAAATCATTACGGCAAGGATTCTATTGGCCTATAGCCCTCCAAGATATAGTTGAGCTTGTCACGATATGTGAAGCCTACCAGTTCCATTCCAGTAGAACACACTTGCCTCCCCAAGCCCTTCAGACAATCCCTCTATCATGGCCATTTTCGGTCTGGGGGCTCGATACCCTCGGCCCCTTCCCCCGAGCAATCAGGGGCTTTGAATTCTTGCTCGTTGCCATCGACAAGTTTACAAAGTGGCCGGAAGTGACTGTCGTGAGAAAGGTAACTGCTCAGTCAGCTATCAAATTCTTGAAAGAATTGGTGTGTCATTTTGGAGTTTCGGCAAGGGTCATCACTGAAAACAACACCCAGTTCACGAGCCACACCTTCATGCAGTACGTTCGTGCCCTCGGATGCAAGATCTCATTCGCCTCTGTGGGACACCCCCGGAGCAATGGAGGCACACCCCCGGAGCAATGGACAAGCTGAGTGGGCGAACGCTGAAGTGCTTCGTGGACTCAAGACAAGAACTTTCAATACGCTGCAGAAGCACATGAGGCGGTGGATCGAGGAGTTGCCGGTTGTTCTCTGGTCCCTTAGAACGACACCTAACCGAGCTACCGGGCAGACTCCCTTTTCCCTGGTCTACGGGCAAAAGCCGTTATCCCCACGGAACACATTTACGGGTCCCCTCGAGTGCTTGCCTATGATGAAGTAGCGCAAGATCAGCACTGGCGTGACGACGCTGTGCTACTCGAAGAGAACTGTCTCCGGGATGCTACGTGTGCTGGACGCTACCAGCAAGCCATGTGCCGCTATCATAGCCGCAGGGTTCATGCCCAGTGTTTTGAGGAAGGTGACCTTGTCCTTAGGTGCGTTCGGTCCGCCAAGGGTACAAACAAGCTATCACCAAAGTGGGAAGGCCCTTACGGGAGTACGAGCCACCAGACCCGGCGCAGTCCGTTTGGAGACCGGAGATGGCACTCAACTGCAAAACTCATGGAATATTGAGCATCTTCATAAGTACTACCCGTAAGGTGCGAGGATGCCGGGCACTGCCCGACAGCCACCCTTTTGTACAGGCCTTGCCTCAGCTGCATGTAACCCCTTGTACAAAGCTGGGGCGATGACCCGATTCAAGAGAAAATAAAGAAGAACTGTAGGGGGCCCCAACTAAGATTGCATGCATGCACGAGCACACCCAGATCACTGCATAAGCAATTCATGAGCATTTGCATATGCATATAGATAGGATTGCATCCTGCATTCATTCTCATCTGCATGGAGTTATAGGTTCCTACTGTGAACTTGGCTTCGACAAAGGACAAGAAGATTGCACGGCACCGCAATCCCCGGCAAAGCCAAGCAGATAAGTTTACCTCTTGTACATTAGTGTTCTGTAAATCTATAACTTCGCATGAGAAAACCTCGCCTCTCTCTTGAGACTTAGGTGCTCCCATCTATGACTCGTGCATTGTTTTGGTCAGGATGGTCACAGTGACCTTTGATAAAAAGGAGTTGGTGGGGGGCTGGCCCTCTGTCTGTTCCCCGGCAGACGTAGCTCTCTGGCACACAAAGAGGGTGCCGGCAGGATATCCTGCCGGGAAAAACTCGTTTATTTACATTAAAGAGGCACTCCCCCTCTGCATGGACATACTCATTGTTGGAGATATGCCCTAGAGGCAATCATGTATGATGATATTTCCTATGTGTTTATGAATAAAGATAGTCCTTGGACATTATCAATGATGTGTATCAGCAAGTATGTGACTTGTTTGTGGGACTATGCATTGTATGATGACTGTCCTAAAAGGTCCCTAGTCAAAAGGGCTGTGTGGGCCTTGTGACCGACTAGGCTGGCATATGACACGGTCGATGGCTTGGTCTCACTAGCCATGGAGCATTGGATGCTAACCGGATAATATGGACTTGGAAAGGTGCAGTCGGATTCGACATAGTCGGATCCGAGTCGAGATAAGGTGCGAGTCGGACGGACCCAACTATGAGACGCAGATGATATGTCATCTGTGAGTCTCTAGTACAACATACGTTCTATGTCCTAAGACTGAGTGACACATGTACTACGGATGGTGACAGACTTGCTTTGGGCCGACCAAAGCGCTACTCCGTGACTAGGTAGTTACAAAGGTAGGTTTCGGGTTTGTCTAGTCCCATCTTTGCGAGACACGGTCGAGCAAGATGGGATTGCCCCTCCGATCGGGAGAGATATACTCTGGGCCCCTCGTGTGATCGACCAGGAATAGCATGGCCATGCGACAAGGATTATGAGATAATCCGGATTGTGGTCGGTATCCTTTGGAGCGAGAAAGAGGTCGGGTTAGCACAAGGATGACAGTCTCGCCTTGAGCCCGACAACATATATCGTCGGCAAAGGGAGCGAAGTGTGACACGTTATGCAGGTTACGCCTAACCAGCTTCATCGATGCGCTTGGTGGTCGGCATGCCTTGCTAGAGGCCGCTACCAATGTGATCTGGTCGAGGTGATCCGAGCTGTGACCAAGTCGACTTGAACCTAAAGAATTCGGCGGCTTAAGGGAAGGAACCTATGAGGTCGATTCGTGAGACACCGGTCGGATGTGATCCGGCTGGACTAGGAACGTGACCGAATAGACTTTGGGCTTTAGGGTCCGTCACGAGGCCCAAGTGTTGAGCCCGCGACGGACGCCTATATAAAGTGGAGGTGCGGCACACTCGAGCGATTGATCGCTTGGCGCTGCGACTAGGGTTTGCATGTGTTGCGAATAGCCACCTCCACTCGCCGCCCGGTGTGTGATCGAGACTTTGTAGTCCGCCGACGACGTTCCTCCCGCACGCAGCGGATACCGTTAGAGGCGGTGCACTTGCGCCGCTCCGGCGAACTTCGTGCGTGGGATCGGACGACCGGCCGCTCGAGGGAGATCGAGCGAGGAGGAGACGATCCGCAGACGCGCTACCCCAACTCTTCTTCATTGCACGGCATCGCTGGCGTCTAGTGGTAACGAGCGTGGTCCGTCTCCGTAGCATGTTCTGGATGTTCTGCGGCGTAGGAATTTTTAATTTTCAGTCGGCGCACCCTACCGTATAACCCAACAAAGGTGGTATCGAGCCTCTGTTATAGGATTTGGATTCAGATCGTATGCATATTAGATATGTGGAGGCGGCAGATGAGATCTGTTGTCCTTGAAGAGATCGGCTATGTGCACGGTTGATATGATCAAGCGCACATGGGGATCGTTGAGGCTATGTTTTCCGTAAATCGGGATCGATGAGGTTGTGACACGATCTACCCCTACCGGTCGGTCATCCGCCATCGGGGTTAACAGTGAAACGTAAATCCGAATCGGATTCGCGATGATCGATAAGATCGGTCAGATCAGAGAATTCGGCGTGATCGGGACCGCCGTGTGCGTAGCGCCGTGTATTTCGTACCCGACACACAAACCGGTAGAATGCGATTCTATGCATAACTTTGTTTTGCAGGTTTGATGTGAATAGTATGGCTCATGTGTATGTGATGCATGTGTGTAATTTATACGTGGCTGCGTGTCATGTTTGTCACCGGCGAGCCAAAGTGCTGTCATTATATTGTATAACGACCTGCGTGTCGACTTATGACTCTATGTAAAATTCATTACTAGTTGTAATAGTTGGATAATAGAGATCAGGTTGGCGGCTTGGCGTCCCGGCGTGACAAACAAGATGGAGTTCGTAGATGGTCATTGGAGTCGGAGCCGACCTAGAAGAACGTCCATGAAGGAGCCATACTATTTCACAATATGTGTTATTTGTGATTTTTATGCTTCTTTGTTTCTATGCATGTTAGAATGGTAGAAAGATCCCTCATGAATATCAAGTGAATTGCCATCCCCGATGTTGCACCTTCGCACGTCAAGTACGTCTAGTAGTGGGCTCATAAAATTGGGGTGCTTCTTTGGGTGTCCTTGAATCGAAGGGTTCGTGTTGGACACGGACATACCTTTTATCGAGTTAACTTGACAAGGCTATCAAAATGGTTTTGGGCCTTGTGGCAAAGAAGGTTGGGGGCGAGGGTATGAGATACCTTCCCGATCGATGTGAGTCGTATAGAGATGCGATTAGCAAGGAGTTGCTTACCGAATAGGTATGTTGGCTAGCGATGATGCTAAATCTCACTAGTCGCATGCGCTAGTCGGATCCTGAATCACCGAGAGTTTGCGGAGGGATCTTGACTTGATGGGAGTATTTCTGTTTAGGCTAGAATTACTCTACATAAACACATTGCTTAGTGATTGCATGTTTTCTGTTGTAGATCAATGGCACCACCTGCTCAACCCAACTTTGCATTGAAATCAATTACGGAAAGGATAAACTGAATGGAACAAACTTTACCACCTGGTATAGAAATCTGAGAATTGTTCTCAAGCACGATAAAAGGAACATGTTCTAGAGGATCCACTTCCGGAGGAACCTGCTGATAATGCTAGTGCCACGACTAAAAATGCCTACGAAACTTCGTTGATGAATCAACGGAGATCATTTGTCACGATCTTTGGCTTGTATGGAGCCCGATTTGCAACAGCATTTCAAAAGCGTTGAGGCTTACGATATGATCGAGAGTCTCAAGAGCATGTTGGAACCACGTGCTAGGACCGAAAGGTTCAACGTCTGGCGATCCTTGATGGATTGCAGGCTGAAGGAATGTGATCCACTGAGCCCACATGTGATCAAGATGATCGGATATGTGCAAGCTTTGGATCGTTTGGGCTTCCCGCTCTTGGATGAGCTGGCTACTAATGCTGTTCTGGGTTCTCTTCCGCCCAGCTATGGGACGTTCATCTCGAACTATCATATGCATGGCATGGATAAGAAGCTCACTGAATTGCATGGGATGCTCAAGGTGGCGAGCAGGATATTAAGAAAGGCACGCATCAAGTGTTGATGGTGCGAGAAATCGCTAAGTTCAAGAAGAGTTGGTCCAAGAAAAGGCTAAGGCAAAGGGCACGGAGATGGTAACCTCTGCCGCCACATAAATCTGGACCGGACTTCAAGACCGTTTGCTATCACGCAAGGAGACCGGTCACTTTGGAAGAGGAACTGTAGCAAGTGGCTTGCAGAGCATGGCAAGAAGGCGGAAATGCTTCTTCGTGCAAAGGTACACTTGTTGCATATGTTATAGACATTTACCTTGTCGACATACCTAGTAGCTCTTGGGTATTTGATACCGGATCGGTTGTTCATGTTTGCAACTCGATGCGTGGGGCTGGTAAGAACTAGTCATGTGGCACAAGGGGAGATTGACATCAGGGTCGGCAACAAAGCAAGAGTTGCTGCGTTGGAGGTCGGCACGATGCAGCTCCAGCTCCCTTCCGGATTCATTATGGAATTGAATAATTGTTATTACATTCATGCACGTAGTCGGAACATTATTTCTGCCTCATGTTTGATGAGTCAAGGTTATGAATTCAATTTAAAGGACAATGGTTGTTCGATATTTTTGAATGGTATGTTCCACGACTATGCACCCATTGTTGATGGGCTATTTATATTGAATCTAGAACAGGAACCGGTCTATAACGTAAATGTCAAGAGGCATAAGCCTAATGAGATAAATCCGACATACTTACGGCATTGCGGCTTGGACACATTAGTCTGAAACGCATGAAGAAGCTCCATGATGATGGGCTCCTAACCCGTCCGACTTGGATCGTTCGAGACATGTGAATCATACTTGCTCGGCAAGAAGACTAAGTCTCCTTTCGCAAAGAGTTGCGAGAGGGCATCCGAGCTGTTGGAGCTTATACGAGTGATGTGTGTGGTCCAATGAGCACAACTGCCGAGAGGTGGCTATCGATGCCGTGACTTTTATCGACGACTTGAGTAGATATGGATATATCTATTTGATGAGGCACAAGTCGGAGACTTTTGAAAAATTCAAAGAGTTTGAGCGAGGTTGAGAATCAGCTCGGCAAGACTATAAAGCTTCTGCGATCTGATCGTGGAGGTGAGTACATGAGCCAGGAGTTCGATGATCATCTGAAAAGTCGAGGTATAGTACATCAGCTCACACCTCCGGGTATGCCATAGAGAAACGGCGTGTCAGAACGGAGGAATAGGACCTTGTTGGACATGGTCTGGTCTATGATGAGCAAATCGGATTTACCCTTGTCATTTTGGGGATACGCTCTAGAAACTGCAGCTTTCACACTTAATAGGGTACCATCAAAATCCGTAGACAAGACACCGCATGAGATGTGGGTGGGAAGAGTCCCAGTTTGTCTTTTCTAAAGATTTGGGGTTGTGAAGCATTTGTCAAGCGACTTATGTCAGACAAGCTTACACCCAAGTCGGATAAATGCATATTCGTGGGATATCCGAGGGAAACCTTGGGATATAGCTTCTACAACCGGGAAGAGAACAAAGTGTTTGTTGCTCGGAACAGGGTTTTCCTTGAGAAAGAGTTTCTCAGTCGGGAGGCCAGTGGGAGGACGGTTCGACTCAAAGAAATTCGAGGACCACTCGGGGACGGCTCGGCTGGTGATGAGATCATACCGGAGTCAGTCAGGGATCCTGTAGTGGAAGCGGCACCGGAACCACGAAGGTCGGAGAGATTGCACATAGTGCGTGATGTATTGTTGCTAGAAAGCGACGAGACGGCCACGTATGCAGAAGCGATGGTGAGCCCAGATTCCGAGGCATGGCTGGAGGCCATGAGATCCGAGTTAAAATCCATGGATGAGAATTAAGTCTGGGATTTGGTTGATCCGCCACCTGGCATAACTGCCATTGGTTGCAAATGGGTCTTTAAGAAGAAAACCGATGTGGATGGAAATGTTCAGATCTACAAAGCTCGGCTTGTCGCTAAAGGTTATGGACAAGTTCAAAGAATTGACTACGACGAGACTTACTCGCCGGTAGCGATGCTGAAATCGGTGAGGATCATACTAGCTATAGCTGCATGTTTCGATTACGAGATATGGCAGATGGATGTCAAGACGGCTTTCCTTCACGGAAATTTAACCGAGGACGTGTATATGATACAGCCCGAGGGTTTTTTCGATCCGACTAGCACTAGTAAGGTATGCAAGCTCAAGAGATCCATTTATGGGTTGAAGCAAGCATCTCGGAGTTGGAACATTCGTTTTGATGAAGTAAATCCGATCTCGGTTTCATCAAAAGCGAAGAGGATTCTTGTTTATACAAGAAGTTAAGTGGGAGCTCGATAGTGTTTTTGATCTTGTATGTGGAAGACATACTACTGATCGGAAATAATGTTTCGATGCTAAACTCGGTCAAGGAATCATTGAATGGCAAGTTTTCGATGAAGGACCTTGGTGAGGCAGTCTATATTTTAGGCATTAAGATCTATAGAGATAGATCGAGGAGGCTGCTCGGCTTAAGCCAGAGCACGTACATAGATAAAGTGTTGAAGCGGTTCAACATGAGTGAGGCGAAGAAAGGGTTCTTGCCGCTCTCACATGGTATAACGCTAAGCGAGACTCAGAGTCCTTCGACATCTGATGAGCGAAGCAAGATGAGTAGGATTCCGTATGCCTCAGCAATCGGATCCATCATGTATGCCATGATATGTACAAGGCCTGATGTTGCTTTTGCAATAAGCCTAACAAGTAGATACCATGCCAACCCGGTGAGAGTCACTTTGGGCAGCGGTAAAGACTATTTTGAAGTACACGAAAAGGACTAAAGAGATGTTCCTAGTTTATGGAGGTGAGGAAGAGCTCCTCGTAAGGGTTACGTCGATGCTAGTTTCCAAACCGACAGAGATGATTGTCGATCACGATGCGGATTCGTTTCACGTCACGAACGGAGGAGCAGTGCCTTGGATGAGTTCCAAGCAGGATATGGTGGCCGATTCTACCACGTGGTTTAATACATTGCGGCTTGTGAAGCTGCAAAGGAAGGTGTTTGGATCCGGCATTTTACGGATGATCTTGGTATTTTCCCAGCCTCGGTGAAACCGTTGGACCTTTATTGTGATAATTCTGGTGCCATCGCACAAGCCAAGGAGCCGAGGAATCACCACAAGGTCAGACACATAGACCGGAAATATCACCTGATACAAAAGATCGTACAGAATGGTGATGTAGAGTTATGCAAGATTCACACGGATGCAAATGTTGCAGGTCCGTTGACTAAGCCGCTTCCACAACCCAAGCATGAGGGGCACGTTAGAGCTATGGGCATTCGATGTCTATTTGATTGACTCTAGTGCAAGTGGGAGGCTGTTGGAGATATGCCCTAGAGGCAATCATGTATGATGATATTTCCTATGTGTTTATGAATAAAGATAGTCCTTGGACATTATCAATGATGTGTATCGGCAAGTATGTGACTTGTTTGTGGGACTATGCATTGTATGATGACTGTCCTAAAAGGTCCCTAGTTAAAAGGGCTGTGTGGACGCCAAGCAACCGACTAGGCGGCATATGACACGGTCGATGGCTTGGTCTCACTAGCCATGGAGCATTGGATGCTAACCGGATAATATGGACTTGGAAAGGTCTGGTCGGATTCGACATAGTCGGATCCGAGTCGAGATAAGGTCTGAGTCGGACAGACCCAACTATGAGACGCAGCGATATGTCATCTGTGAGTCTCTAGTACAACATACGTTCTATGTCCTAAGACCTGAGCTGACACATGTACTCTGGATGGTGACAGACTTGCTTTGGGCCGACCAAACGCTACTCCGTGACTGGGTAGTTACAAAGGTAGGTTTCGGGTTTGTCCAGTTCCATGCTGCGAGACACGGTCGAGCAAGATGGGATTTGCCCCTCCGATCAGGAGAGATATACTCTGGGCCCCTCGTGTGATCGACCAGGAATAGCATGGCCATGCGACAAGGATTATGAGATAATCCGGATTGTGGTCGGTATCCTTTGGAACGAGAAAGAGGTCGGGTTAGCACAAGGATGACAGTCTCGCCTTTGAGCCCGACAACATATATCGTGCGGCAAAGGGAACAGAAGTGTGACACGTTATGCAGGTTCGCCTAACCAGCTTCATCGCTCGCTTGGTGGTCGACACGCCTTGCTAGAGGCCGCTACCAACCTTACAGGTCGGAGGTGATCCGAGCTGTGACCAAGCCGACTTCAACCTAAGGGGTCGCGGCAAGGGAAGGAACCTATGAGGTCAGTTCAGAGGACACTTGTCGGATGTGATCCAAAGCTGGACTAGGAACGTGACCGAATAGACTTTGGGCTTTAGGGTCCGTCACGAGGCCCAAGTGTTGAGCCAGCGACGGACGCCTATATAAAGTGGAGGTGCGGCACACTCAGGCGATTGATCGCTTGGTAGCTGCGACTAGGGTTTGCATGTGTTGCGAATAGCCACCTCCACTCGCCGCCGACTGTGTGATCGGACCTAGCAGTCCGCCGCACGACGTTCCTCCCGCACACGCGGATACCGTTAGAGGCGGTGCACTTGCGCCGCTCCGGCGAACTCGTACGTGGGATCGGACGACCGGCCGCTCGAGGGAGATCGAACGAGGAGGAGACGATCCACGCAGACGCGCTGCCCCAACTCTTCTTCCGCTGCACGGCACTGCGCGTCTAGTGGTAACGAACTGTGATCCATCTCCCGTAGCATGTTCCTGGATGTTCTGCGCGCAGGAATTTTTAATTTGCAGTCGACGCACCCTACCGTAGAACCCAACACTCATGCACGGGCTCCCAGCAAGGTTCAACTTTTTCATTCATATGTTGATACAAGTACAAGCATTACAGAACACAAAGATGGACTCGCGAGATTACATTATTTGAATTAAAATTTGGCGATTGCCTACTAGTTTAAGATCGAAAAAAGATAAGTGCTCCATAATGCCCTTTCTTGTCCCTCTCCTCCTAGGCACAACCATCGAAGGCAAGGAGGGCAAAAGGAGAACTTGGGCGGAGGCCCAGCCCACTCCCATCGGGCTCCAAGAGAGGTAGCACGGAGGGAACGGGAGCATGAGGGAACGCCTCAATGGAGAGCACGGCGGAAAGCGGCCCCATCAACCACCGTCACCAGGGCAGTAGGACTCGGCAGGGCTAACAGAGCTACATCCTGAGAGGAAGCCTGCCGGAGTCCAGTTGGAAGGCTACTGGAGGAGCTCGGCAGCACCATCTGCACCTCTGCGTCCAACTCGACAAATCGCACTGCCGGGGAGGAGATGCAGGTGCAGATGATGGTGTTGCCACCTGATGAAGATTGTGCGGGCAACGACTAACCGGAGTCAGAGTCGTCACTCCTCCGTCTGCTCCTATCGTCATCACCGTCACTATCCTCCTCGTCACTTTCGCTCGAGGAGGAGCTTTCGACGTCGGTCGAGCTCTTCGTGCAGCACCCTAAGCGACCACCCGAGCGCCCGAAGATCTTGATGGAGAGCAGGCCGTTGTCCATTAACTTGAACTGGAGAACGTGCCGCTCCGAGAAGCCGTCGGGACGGGCGAAGGTCTTCCAGCTGCGGCGAAGATACATCACATGAGGAGCAGGGAAGTCGGCATCAAGCCTCATACCTCCATTCCCGGAGCCCCTCATGTGCAGTCGCAGAGCACGTGGTTGCTCGAGCTCCATCTCTCATACAAAGGGAGTTGGGAGATGAAGGTGACCACACACGGGCTTGTACATCCTGATGACGAACTCCCGAGGTTGGTCACCAATGTGGCCTTCCATCGTTGGAAGAGCCGCCGGCGGAGGCGCGGCCAAGGCACCGCCCCGCCCTCCTCCTCCTCGAGCACCACAGCGACCACGACCACGTACCATTCCTCCCCTCCTTGCGGACGATTCCGCTGCCTCGGGGTCCGGGAGGGTAGGGGCGCGCTGTCAAGAAGATACCCTCGTCGCCACCGTCGGAACACCACCACACCCTCGCCCTCGCACCATGGCTAGAAGAGAAGGATCAGAGAGGAGGAGAAGAAGTGTGTGCAGAAGGACACTGCCCCGACCCCTTTTATAGGGAAATGGTGTAGGGGGCTGGCCTCTCTTATGGGAAACGGCCGCCTCTCTCCTCCAATACGGCCCTCTGCACCCACTATGACTCTGGGGGTCGAGGCTGCCCCTCTACTCCAACCATCGACAATCGGTTTTTAGCCATCGCACTCTTTCCCGTGTCCTCCGCATCCACCACCTACCACGCCCAATGCATGCGGGGCATGTGGCAAAGTGCATGCGGAACGGGAGGGGTGCAAGTGGGATGGCAGTTTTCGCCCCATGATCATGGGGCGAAAAGAATCCACGGCCCACGATCCAAGTTCTTTCGCGACACCGCGTGCAATGCGTGAAGAAATCGGAAACCACCCCACAGATCAAGACTAATGAAGCAACAATGGAAAACCTCAAGGGGCCAACTCCTTCAGCAATCCTGCCTGTGCACTTATTAGGCCCTACCCCGATGATGCTCAGCAGCGCGTTCGGGGCAGGCCTGGGGGCTCCTGTCGGTGCAACAAACCCTGGGTCTGTTGCCCAACTGTGCACAAGCACAAGATGAAGATTGAAGCATCAGCTTATGTCAGAGATTGAAGAACCAAGAGATTTGAAGAACCTACATGCAGCTCAGAGGGACCAAGATCAAGCCATAGGAGCAAGATATCGGCGAGAGAAGGGTGTCCCTTGCCGGGCAGGCGAGCTCGGCAAGGGGCGAGGCCACCACCAGAAGCAAGCAACTGAGACTCCCCGGGAGAGCCTGCCGGGGCTTGCGGGAGCTGGACCACCCTGCCAACCACTCAGGCACGAACCATGTCGTCAATCAGTATGGTGTCAAGCCGCAAGATGGTTAAGTGGCAGCCATTTCCTACAGAAGAAACCCACAGACGACACCCGTCCTACAACGTGTCAAGGGAATAGGCACGGAGCTGGCAGGATAGCCTGCCAGGCCTTGCCGGGCAACCAGTGATGTGACACTAAGCAGCGCATTTAATGCACCCTGGCAGCCCGCAGCGTTAGGTATGATAGCACTGTTTGCTATCATATATGTGGATAATGACCAGTTTGCCATAGCCGAAACGAGGCACGGCATACCGCAGAACGGAGGAAACGACCTTCTGTTCGATTGCCGACGGTCGAAACGGGACCCTGTTCATCGGGAGGGGTCTGACGTACCGCAAAACGGAGGAAATAGACTTCTCTTCAACCTCCTACGGTCGAAACAGGGTCATGTTCATAGGGAGGGGTGTGGGATACCGCAAAACAAAGGAAACATACTTCTCTTCGACCTCCTATGGTCGAAATGGGGTCCTATTCATCGGGAGGGGTGTGGCGTACTCTAGAACGGGACTACACGGGCTACTGTTCATCCACCATCGACCTCCTCCAGCCTCCATGGGCTATTGTTCATCCACCGTCGACCTCCTCCAGCCTCCACCTGCTACTGTTCATCCACGGCATCTCCCTCCTGCCTCCACGGGCTACTGTTCAACCAGCCCTCCACGGGGTCATGTTCATCCACTCCCAACCGGCTCGATCGGGGTCCTGTTCATCCAGCGGCAACAACCTCTACTACCACGGGGTCCTGTTCATCCAACCCCCACTAGGAACTGTTCATCCAACCCCCAACAATGCTCACTGTTTATCAAGAGCCAGCAGGTTCGATCGGCTTCAGTTAGTAGCAGTAGCAAAGGGATCGCTCGATCGAGTTCAATTAACAGCCATGGATCAATCAATCGCTCGGGTTCAGTAACGCATAGCAAGTGCAATTGTTTGTGTACAGTAAGCGAACGCCTCACTCGGGTCTAGTTAGATCTCAACAGGTCGCACCCAAACGCGTACATGTACGAGAGAAACGTGCAATCCCTCCATGCATCGCTCGGCCCCGACCACCCACCGTAACCGGGAACTCCCTGATTTTCCTCGCCCTCGCTTCTACCATTATTTTTTTCCGTCATGGACGGCCCAAAGAATGACATGCAGCTGTGTCTCCGGCCCGCCCAGGACGAAAATCCCATTTTCTATCATGATTTTTTGTCATAGATGTAGGAGCCCACCACATCTATGATGATACCGGGTTTGTCACAATTCTTGTCATAGAAGTGTCATAAGCATGACGGGAAAGAAATTCGTTCGGCCCGAAATGTCATGGATGTGTCTTTTTTTTTGTAGTGTAGCCATCACTAATGGAGATACTAATGTTTGAGTCAGATGGAGGACGAAGGTCCCTGGTTCCACAGGGAGCTTTTGTGCGCACACTTTGACAGATAATCAGCGGTGCTGTTTTCCGCACGTGGCATGTGCTCCGTTTGCAATCCATCAAAGTGTTCCTTCAACTTTCTCAAATCTTTAACGTATGCCTCCATTAACGGGTTCTGGTAATCCTTGTTGACTTGCTTCACAACAATTTGTGAACCTCCACGGAAGATCAACTTCTTAATCCCCAATTCTATTGCAATCCTGAGCCCGGCAAGGAGCCCTTCATATTCAACAGTGTTGTTGGTAGCCTTCTCCCGGGGGAAGTGCATTTGGACCACATACTTTCGGTGTTTTCCGGTGGGTGCGATGAAGAGCACGCTGGCCCCCGCACCCTGCAGCGAGAAAGCACCATTAAAGTACATGATCCACTCTTGGGGTGCTTCCTTACCGGGGATAATTGTTTCCGGCGTCTCTTTGTTTGGAGTAGGTGTCCACTCTGCAACGAATTCTGCCATTGCTCTACTCTGAATGGCCGAGGTGCTTTCGTACTTTAGTCCAAAGCTTGATAATTCCAATGTCGATTCGACTATTTTGTTGGTGGCTTCAGGGTTCCTCAGTATGCGTTGTAAAGTGAAACGGGTGACAACTGTGATCTCATGGGCTTGGAAGTAGTGGCACAGCTTCCTCGAGGCCAAGACAAGGCCGAAGATTAATTTATGCACCCCAGAATACCTTGATCTAACCCCTTGCAATAGGGAGCTTACAAAGTAGACTGGTCGCTGCACCACCTTCTTTTTCTTGGTCTTGGGATTGCCTTCACTACCCTGCTTTTCTTTCTCCTGATCCGCACCCACTCCTTCCGTGATTGGTTCACTTCCTTCTTCGGAGAGGACAGTAGCGGCAGCTGCTCCTTATTCCACTTCCCGCTGTACTACCAGTACTGCACTAACCACTTGATTGGTTGCCGCCAGATAAAGCAGCAACAGCTCTTGTGGTTTTGGAGCAACCAATGTGAGAATAGAGGAAAGGTAAGTTTTTAAGTCCTGCAGCGCCGCTTCCGCCTTTGGGGTCCACTTCATGGGCCCTGCCTTCTTCAAAATTTTGATGAACGGTAGGGCATGCTCGACAGACTTGGAAATGAACCTACTCAGTATGGCAACATATCCTGTTAAACGCCTCATGTCCTTGACTGTCTTGGGTGCTTGAATATGCTCGATTGCTCTGATCTTGTCGGGGTTGGCCTCTATCCCCCGGTGAGACACAAAGAAGCGAAGTATCTTGCCAGAGGGAATGCCAAACACACACTTCTCTGAGTTCAGCTTTAAGTTGATCTTGCCAGGTTTGCAAAGGTTTCTTCGAAGTCGTGAATGAGTGTTGATCTGTCCTTGATCTTGACCACTATGTCATCCATGTAATAAGCTTCAATATTCCTATGCAGCTAAGACTCAAAACCAATTTCCACAGCTCTTGCAAAAGTGAACCCATCACTCTTGAACCCAAAGGGCATCCGTACAAAGCAGTACGTGCCACATGGTGTTATGAACGCGGTCTTCTCCTCGTCTTCCTTGGACATGAATAGCTGGTGGTACCGGAATAGGCATCGAAGAAGGAAAGCAGATCACATCCGGAAGTAGAATCCACGATCTGATCGATGCGCGTCGAGGGGAATGGGTCCTTCGGGTATGCCTTATTCAGATATGTGAAATCTATCCAGAACCTCCACTTCCCATTTGCCTTACGCACTACCAATGGGTTTGCCAACCATGTTGGATGCAATAATCCTCTGACCAAACCAGTTGCTTCAAGTTTCTTGATCTCTTCAGCAATGAACTGCTGCCGCTCCAAGGCTTGCTTCCTAACCTTTTGCTTGACGGGCCGGGCATGAGGGCAGACATCAAGGTGGTGCTCGATTACCTCCCTGAAAATGCCGGGGTGTCAGATGGTTGCCAAGCAAACACATCGCCATTTTCCCGCAGGAAGGAAACGAGTGCGCTTTCCTACTTGTCATCAAGGGTGGAGCTAATAGTAAACGTACCATTAGCGTCAACCAGCCCTATTGGGACCTTCTTCACAACAGGTGCAGCAACCTTGGATCTCTTGCTAGTGGAACTCTCTAGCAAGTCATCGACAGGCCCATCGCACTCTGGAGAGGCGCGCTTCTTGGATTCCTTGCCGGTATCCCTGCTAGCTTTTCTTCCTTGCTTGTTTTCCTTAGCGGGGACTGCGGCTTCTGTGGCCTCGGCAGTGACCGCATCCCGGTACATCTTATCCATGCATACAATTGTGTCCTTCTTGTCGAATGGGATAGAAATGACACCCATTGGTCCTGGCATCTTCAGGGTTTTGTAGGCATAGTGGGATGCCGCCATGAACTTTGCTAGGGAAGGTCGACCAAGTATCCCATTGTATGGCAAAGGAAGCTCGACCACATCGAACAAAATCTTCTTAGTCTGATAGTTCAATTCTCCTCCAAGTGTCACTGGCAGCATGATCTTCCCCTTTGGATGACTCCTGCCGGGGTTGATCCCTTGAAACGTGCCAGTAACCTTGAGCTCTTCATCTGAAATCTGCAGCTTGCTGATTACCTTTGGGGAAATCAGATTCAACCCTGCCCAGCCGTCAACCAACATCTTTGTGACCTTGAGGTTGCTGATTCTTGGCAAAACCAACAATGGCAAGCACCCTACCACGATGGTGCGGTCAGGGTGATCCTCTTCGTCAAAGATGATGGGCGTGCAAGACCACTTGAGTGGTTTCTGGGAATCTTCCGCTGGCTCCAAATCATTGACTTCATGTGCCCACTGTTTTAGATGGCCATGAGAGGAGTGCAAAGTTGTGCCTCTGTCAATGCACAAGGCGTTAGTGGCTTTCTGAAACTCTTGCTCACTGGTTTCCTCTCCATCCTCTTCATCTCTTTCGTCATTACCTCCCTTCTTCTCACGGCCTTTAGCAGGTTTCCCTTGATGTTGATGGACCTTCCTGGGGCGGCCTCCTCTGCCGCCTAGGCCTCTCCGGCCAACGCCATCTTGGTTTCTCTCCTTGTCACGCTTCTCGTACTCAACTTTATGCTTCTTGATGAATTGCTCAACTTGATGACACTCTTGGAGATCGGCCCTTGGTCCGATGGATCTGGCAGTATGGTCTGTCAACCTTCCCATCCTTCTCGGCCGCCGCAGCTTCTTGGCAGTGAGTGCACGCAGCAACTTCCTTGCCGGGGGCTTCGATCTTGGCCTTCTTGCCGGTACTAGGAGTGCCAGAACCTTCGACAGCTAGCACTGCCTTCTCCTTGCGCTTCTTGTTGTGTTTCTTGTTCTTCTTCTTCTGGTTGGCAGCATTGTCGTCATCTTCTGGGTCAACTTCGACACCACCTTCTTCTCCGAGGAGTCGCCTCCCCTCCTCTTTATAGGCACACTTATCTTCCAAGGTTTAAAGCTCATTCACAGTCTTGGGCAACCAGACGTTCATCTTGGAACGTATCGTGCGGTTGTGTACATTGGATTGGAACGCGGTAATCACAGCATCGAGTGGATATCTGGAATGTTCCTGTGTACCCGGCTAAATCTCTGCATGTACTTCCGCAAACTCTCTCCTTCCTTTTGTGGGAGAAGCTGCAAATCGTTAGGCCGCCCTGGTTCTTGATGGCCGCCCGCAAAAGCATCAACAAACTCATTGCACAGGTCAACCCACGTCGAGATGGAATTATTCGGCAAGTGCATCAGCCACGACCTCACGTTCAACTTGAGTGCCAAAGGGAAGTAGTTGGCGAATACCTTTTCATATCTTCCTCCGGCGGCTTGAACGCGATGGTGTAGATGCTCAAGAACTCTTCCGGGTTCAGTCTTCCATCATACTTTTCTCGTATCTCTGGCATGAACACACGGGCAGATGGCCAATGGACTTGCCGTAGCTCACGAGTGAAGGCAGGACACCCAACCTCGAAAGGCAGGTATACACCTCCACTGGGCGCGGGTTCGTCAACGTCGGGGCCATTGCGCCTGTCAAACTGGTGGTGGGTTTCATGGCGTCATTCTATGGTGACGCGCTCATCTTCCCTCCGCATGTCTTCTAGGACCCACCGCTGATATCAGCGGGGCCGAGGATCAGATGAAGCCATTGACACCTCGGCGGCCTCTTGGTCGCGTGGTTCTGGGTGTAGCCTCTGCGTTGGCTGCTGTGGAGGGGACTGCACTATCGGAATGGCCCCTTTGGCACAGCTAGCGGCTCGGACCGTAGTTGCTGCTTGCGGGTGCCGTGGCGGGCCTGCCCATTGTGATCCTCCTGCCTCAGCGAAACCAATCAAACATTTGAATTGTGGCTCTCCACTCATCCATTTGATTGGTCATTCGCGGGAATCTCAGCAGGAGCTGGGCTCGCGCCATGGCTTGCTGAAGCAGTGCTTGGCATGGACGACTATGCGGATCGCAACGTTGCCCGACTTCTAACGGTACTAGTAGTGGCGGGGTCGTGTTCTCGTTGTCGTGATCCAGTCGCCATGATGGCTTGATTATGAGAAGGATGTGCCTGGGGGTTGATGACCCCATTCGGTGCTTCGTCTTGATTACCTTACCCTGGGGAAGGCGTGTGTCCCGTAGTTGCGCCCACAGTAGGGGCAGCTAGGGGGTTGTGATTCGCACCAGAGTGGGCGCCATCGCTGCGGCTGCATCCTGAAGTGAGGTGGAGAGGCGGAGACTGAATATTCTCCCCACCCGTGTCTTGTGGAACATGGCCGCCAAGGCACTGCTGATGTTGTCCTCCTCCGGTATCTCCTGCTCCTACTTCATCCGTAGCGGGAACATTGACGGCCCCGCCTGCGCCGGTCATGTTCCCCGTGGCATCCACATCCCCTGACGCCATGGCAGCTCCCATGGTATCCATGGCTGCATGCGAGGGGGCCTTCGAGGTGGAAGGGTGAGCCGTTGCGCCGAACTTTTTCTTGGGTGCCATGGATGATGGAGCTATTGATGATGAAGATGATTATGAAGGTTGACGCGCTATTTACGACCTCGGGTTCACGCAAGCGCCTCCCCTTCCCTGGCGCGCCAAAGATGTCGGGGTTCAACACGATCACCTATGGGGCCATCAGCCCCTTGTGGTTCGGCAAGTGGAAGGGCACATTACACAAAGAGCAAAGACCATGAAGCTGCACGACAGGGGTAACGCTGGTGGTTTTTACCCAGGTTCAGGCCGCTACGAAACGTAAAACCCTACTCCTTCTTTGGTGGATTGGCTGGGGGACCGTGACGAACATGAAGCGCTCAAGCTGGCAAGGTTGCCTTGGGGAGAGCAACTACGCGTGTGAGAGTGTACAAGGGTCTGAATCCTGTTTTAGCTTGCCATGGCCCTCCTTTTATAGGCTAAGGGGTTGCCACGATGGCAAATCTGTCATTACCCTTTCATTTGATAGCCAACAGTGATATCATACCTAACGCTGACAGTTAGGACAAAGTGCATTAAATGCACTACTAGGTGTCACACTGAGGAAGCAGCCCGGCAAGCCTGCCGCGCCTCTCAACTACCCTCTTGTCTGTCTGCATGACACGCCTCTGGATAGGTGTCATACAGGGTGAATCTTCTTCCCAAATGGCTACCACGTGAAAAATGACAGCCACTTAATCATTTGGGGGCTCAACATTGCACTAATAAGTGACTTGCGTCGCTGTGCCGTGGAGCGGTGGAGTATTGGCAGGGTAACTTGCCCTTGGTGGCCCCGCCAAGCCTGCCGGGGAAATCTTGGGACTTTTCTTTGGTGAATCCTCGACCTGACCAGGCTTGCCAGCCCGGCAAGGGAGGATTTTCCTTAGTGATATCTTTTCTCTCGGCTTGTCTTGGTCTTCTTGATCCGCCCTTTGATTTCTCAAAGAGCTATCTCTTCAGCTTGGTCTTGTCTTGTCGTTGCTGCCTTGCCTTTGTGCCTGTGTACAGTCCGGGCAACACACGCCAAGGTTTGTTGCATCGACAGTTGCCCACGCCCCACTTTCATGGGGAGGTAATAGCCATTTTACTCATCCCACTACCTCTATCGTTTCCACCACGTACGCTACATGCACTGCACGGAGTTCGTGGCTGGCGCGTAGGGCACGGGAATGAGTTTCGTGCAAGAAAACCCAGCGCCACGGATAGTTGTAGCAGGGCGATCGGTGATTTTGGACACTGTGGGGCGGTTGCCTACTGGGTGGTGAGGAGCCATCCCCCGGCCACACTCCCCTATAAAAGGAGATGTGGGTGAGGGTCTCATCCACACACACATCTCCTCCTTCTTCTTCTTGCAACTTGCTTCTATCATGGTGTGGGTAAGAGGAGGTGGTCGAACTCCGGCGGTGGCGACGAGGGTTTCTTCTCGACAGCACCTCCCAGCCCCTGCTGGGGATGCAGGGACGTAATCTAGCTCACAAGGTGCTGCCGCAAGACGTGGGCGCGACCGTCATGGCGCTCGGGGCCGAGGAGGGTGTAGTGGTGACCTGATCGCTCCTACTCCGGCTGCACCGGCTCCGATGGAATGCCACTTTGGGGACCAACCATTGGAGTTCGTTGCCAAGCTGTGGCGGGCCTCCGCGTAGCTGCTTCGGCTTCCTACCCCTTTTGCAAGGGTGATGGAGGAAGAATAGCCGCCAGGTTTGAAGCTGCACATGAGGGGCTGCTGTAATGGTAGTATGCGGGCAGACATGGAGTTCCCTGCACCTGATGCTATGATTCTCCGACCTGGCTGGAAAACCTTCACTCGTGCCCATAGCTTGGCGGTGGGGCACGCTCTCCATTTCAAGCTAATGGAGGCCAACTTGCTCTCCATCAAGGTCTTCGGGCGTTCGGGTGCTTGCTTAGGGTGCTGCGTGGAGAGCTCTACCGACGACGAAAGCACCTCGTCGAGCGACAGCAATTAAGAGGACAGTGGCGGAGATGATGGCGGGGCCAAGAGGGAGGACGATGGCTCGGACTCTAGCTAAGCGTCGGTCGCACCGTCACCGCCAGCTAGGCGCTGGCAGCACCACCATCTGCACCTGGGACTTCTTCCCTAGCGGAGCAATTTGTCGAGGTGTTGGGTAGTGATGTCTCCGCATCCTCCACCTGGACCCCGGCAGGCTTCCTCATGGATTCCATCATCGTCTTCCCTGCCGGTGTCCCTCCTGCCACGTCCTGCTGGTCCTGGCGGTCGTGACCAAGGCATCACCTAGCCTCTCTCTCCGTCCATCACCTTCATCTGCGCTCTCTCGATCTGGTCACGCTGCGTCCCGCGGGCCCTGACAAGGTCAGGTTGGGCTTCTGCCTAGGCACTTCTTTTGCCCTGTTCACCTCCCACTGTAGGTCCTAGGAGGAGAAGGACAAGAAAGGCATTACGGGGCACTTATCTTTTTTCAGTTCAAAAGATGTAGGCACTTGCCAAACTTTAGTCCTAATTATGTAATATTTTCCATCCATATTTGTAGCATGTGAAGTTCGTACTTGTTTTTCTGCGTATTAATAACAAAAGATATGCTTGGTGGGTACTTGTGCATGTATAATGTCCATGCAAAGGAACAAATCATTTATACTTTCAAGTAAACAAGATTTTTCTAGCAAGACATCTTGCCGGTCTCTTCCATTGCTTCCCGCAAGGCTCTGCCTCGCGGGCTAGGAGCATGGAAGAGAACTGGCCCCTAATCAACCATCTTTCCCAAATACTGCTACGACCACCCTGATCAATGGGAGCACAAATGTCAGAGGGTGACAAGGTTTTCCTACGCACAAATTTTTCTCACAAGGGTACGTTATGAATGACTAAAAACAACCAATCTGTTTTGTGCTACCAAGGGCCGATATGCAAGCTTGTCCTCAATCCTCCCTTTGGGAAGTTCATCCGCAGTAGGAGCCCTATTGTTAGTTCAGAGGAAAACAGTAGCATACAATCTCATCTATATGAGCCAATGAATATGGCAAAGTCATACTTAAATAAACATGCATGCAGGTTCTAGGTGCGAGTGCTTCATTTTATTATCTTTCCTCAGGGTCTGCGCCTGGCTTTGTACAAAGGGTATCTGCGCATAAGAAAGGCTTGTACAAAAGGTGGTTGCCGGGGCTGAGCCTAGCAACTGTGCCTTACGGATAGAACTTGCGAAGATGCTCAATATTCCATGAGTTTTGCACCTTAATGCCATCTTCAGTCTCCAGATGGACTGCACCAGGTCTGGTGACTCGTACTACCTGGTAAGGGCCTTCCCACTTCGACGTCAAATTGTTGGAACCCTTGGCGGACTGAACACGCCTAAGAACAAGTTTCCCTTCCTCAAGGCTCTGGGCATGAATCCTGCGGCTATGATAGCAGCACAAGGGTTGCTGGTAAAGTGCAGCACGCACAATGGCCCAGAGATGATCTTCCTCGAGGAGCACGACATCGTCATGCCGGAGCTGCTCTTTCTCTACTTCATCGTAGGCAAGTACGTGAGGTGACCCGTATATGACTTCTGTGGGGAGCACTGCTTCTGCCCCATACACCAGGGAGAAGGGAGTCTGTCCGATCGCTCGATTCAGTGTCGTACGGAGGGACCAAAGACCCACCGGCAGCTCGTCGATCCAGCGTCAGCCACATTTCTTCAACTTATCAAAAGCTCTTATCCTGAGCCCATGCAGCACTTCAACATTCATTCTCTTAGCTTGGCCGTTGCTCCGGGGATGAGCAACGGAAGCAAAAGAGACCTTTCTTCCAAGGTTTTGGTCGTATTGCATGACCACATGGCTCATGAACTGGTTCCCATTATCGGTGATCACTCTGGTGGATACTCCAAAATTACACACCAATCCTTTCAAGAACTTGATAGCTAACTGTGTGGTCACCTTCCTCACTTGCTTCCCTTCTGGCCACTTTATAAACTTGTCGATTGCAACGTACAAGAATTCAAAGCCCTCGGTAGCATGGGGGAAGGGGCCCAAGATGTTGGGCCCCTAGGACGAAAATGGCCAGGATAAAGGGATCGTATGGAGAACTTGAGGCGGTTGATGGGTATTCTTGGAATGGAACTGGTAGGCTTCACAACTATTGACGAGCTCAGTTGCATCCTGGAGGGCTGTGGGCCAGTAGAAACCCTGCCAGAAAGCTTTTTCAACTAGGGGTCTTGATCCAATGCGAGAGCCACACACGCCTCCATGTATTTCTGCCAGCAGATTCTATCCATCTTCCTGGCAAATGCACTTCAATTTCACATGATTTGGCCTTTTTCTGTATATAGTGTCATCGACAAACTGATACATACTCGCCTGTGAGGCTACTCTTTCAGCTTCTTCTTGCTCTTCGGGAAGTTCTCTTGTTTGAAGGTAGTGGACTTTGTGTCGTGCCCAGATCGGAGCCTGAGCCTAAACAACAAGGACTAACGACACCTCATCATTCACGGGAGCGCTCACCTCGACAACAAGAACTTGTGGTTCTACGAGAGAGTTCTTCTCACCAACCAAAGTAGAATTGTCCTCGGCAGCCTCTCTATCGGTGGCTTCGGGAACCTCTGCAGGGAGATACTTGTTGTCGGTGTGGAACTACACCTATGGGATCACAAGAATCCCTACTACGGTTGCTGGGGCGCAGGGTTGCGAGGAGAGCAGGGCTAGTAGACAGCACAAGGATCGTTTACCCAGGTTCGGGCCGCGAGGATGCGTAAAACCCTAGTCCTGCTTTGGTGGGTGTATTTCTGAGAGTTCTTTAGCTCCCGAACTAGCTGTGGTCAGCGCGTGGTTTGAAAGAGCCGAATCCTTCTCCTGGTCGCCTTGAGCCTCCTTTTATAGGAAAAAGGGGTTGCCACAGTGGCACAGTGTTGCGAGGTTATCCCTCGTATTATAGGACAAGATGCATTTAATGCATCGCTTAGGTGTCCCCTTGCTTTATTGGGGACGGGGGCGAGGCCCGTCCCGTCCGTCACCGCTCTTCCTTGCTTTGACATGCGCCTTGGCCAGTGGTGCGTGTGGCACCATGTAGGCTGGCAGGCACCTGAGGTGGCGCGATGGTGGAGCCTTCACGAAGATCTGCATGCCACCAAGGAGGCGCTTGATGAGTTGGCTTGGGAGCTGCATGTTGCCACGCAGGTGCCCGCCCAGCTAGTTGGGCTGGTAGCCGCATGTGAACGGCGGTGGAAGCTTGGTCGTCGGCGGGCCTGGCGGTGGCTTTGCTGGTGCCCTTGGTGAGGGCCTCGCGGAGTGGCCCGGCATGGGCCTCGCCGCGTGGCCCGGCAAGGGTCTTGCCGTGGCGTGCTGTCGTCCCCGACAAGGATCTTGCCTGGGGTCTGGTGGCCTTCCTCGGCAAGGATCTTGCCGAGAATCGTCGTCTTCTAATCCTCATCTGATCTTGAACATGTCTTCACAAAGATCTACATGCCACCACGGAGGTGCCTCCCGAGCCTTGGCCCCACGTGGATGATGGTGTCGGGGATCGTGGGCTCAAGGGTGGCTCGCTCTATTGGTGTGGGGAGAGCTGTCCCGGCAAGGGTCTTGCCGGGGCCGCCGAGGCCGCCCGGCAAGGGTCTTGCCGGGGGAACTTGCTTCGTCCCTCTGCTCTTTGTGGTCTTGGTCTCGGCGTTGCCTTGATTGTCTTGGGCTTCGGCCTTACCTTGGCTCACCTCCCTTGTTCTACTTCGTGTGGTCGTGGGCGCTGCTCTGACTACCCGTGCACAGGTAAAGGGGTACAAAAGCGTGCCCCTCCTTTTGTACACCGACAGGAGCCCCGGGCCTGGGCCACACATAAGCGCGACACGTTGTTGGGTCAGGCCCAAAACGGTGCGCGGGCAGGCGCGGCGGTTTTTACCGCGGTAAGACTTTCCGTGCGCTCTGCTTCCCACGGCCCGCGCACGCGGTGCGGCGTGGAGGGGTGTGCGTGACGTCGGTGGCATGCGTGGGGCAGTTTTCACATGCATGTGTCACATCGCAGTAAAGAGGCGGCTCGTGCCTTCCCCGTAAAAAGAGGTAGGCGTGGAGCCGTGGCTCATTTACTGAACGGGGCCAGGGCGCGGTCTTCTAGGCGTCCACTTCCCACGATCACTGGGTGGGGAGAGGTCGCTTTGCCTGACCCCTCAGTTCTGCACGTCCGCCATGCGCCCCCATGCACTTGGGGTAGCAAGCGGCGGGGGCGGGAAACCGGGTCATCGCTGGTTGGGGCAGCGGGTCGGTCCCGATTCCGCGCACCTCTGGTGGCTGGATTGGTCGAACGGGGCGGCCGAGCCCCGATCCCACTCCTTTACAAGGGAGGATGGCGTCCCGCACTCTTCTGTCATCTATCTTCTCTTGCTTCTGCTTCTTCCTTTCACTTGCCATGGAGAAAGGGAATCCTGGTCCTTCGATGGTGGCGGCGAGGGTCGCTGCTCGACAATGCGTCCCTCCTCCTCCTGAGCCCGCGGTGGTGGAGCCGGCCGCGAGGGGCAGGGGGAGGGGGCGAGGCCGTGGGCGAGGCCGGGGCAGAGGTCACAGTGCTCGGGGAAGGGGAGGATGGGGCGGCGCGCCGGCTTCGCCCCCGCCAATGATGCCTTTCTCGATGGAAGTCCATGTCGGAGACCAGCCCCGCGAGTTCTTCATCAGGCTGCGCTGGCCTCCGCGTCTCCGTCTCCGTCTTCCCGCACGGTTTGCTCGGGAGATGGAGCATGACCGGCCCCAATCCCTCAGATTGCAGTTGAGGGGTTGCGGACCGGGGGCACGCGGGTCGACGTTGACTTCCCAGCTCCTCGAGTCATGTACCAACATTGTGGGTGGAAGACGTTTTCTCGCATCCACAGCCTGACGGCGGGGCTCGTCCTCTACTTCAAATTAATGGAGGACGGCCTACTCTCCATCAAGGTCTTCAGAGAGTTCGGGACTCGCCTGAAGTGCTGCGTGGAGAGCTCCTCCGATGGAGATTCTGACGATGGAAGCTCTTCCTCGAGTGAAAGTGATGAGGAGGACAGCGGGGTGGATAGCGGGGACGAGTCTGACTAGGCGTTGGACGCCCCGTGCCTGGGCGGGTGCGGCAGCAGCAGCAGCATCTGCACCTGGCCGCTCCTCCGGCAGAGGTTAGCCGGGGGCGGGGCCAGCTCCTTGAACTTCTCGAGGCCGTCTCCTTCGGCAGCTGGCGTCGGGAGGCTGCGGAAGACGAAGAGGGCGGGAGGCAAGGCCGTCAACTTGGATTACACGGGCACCGACGCCTTCATCGCGTATTGCCGGTCCTGCCGCCTCGTCTTCCAGTTCCTTTCCCGGCACCGTCATCACTGCCCGCCTGGCGGCCACCGAGGTGTTCTCTTGGTGCTTTCGCTGCTCGTGGCTTCGCCTAGGCGCCTTTACCCTTCGCCTCCTTGACCTGCCTCCTGAGGAGAGGGACAAGAAAGGGATTATGGGCATCTTATCTCTTTTTTAGTTTGTAAGCCTGCGGGCCTTTGTTAAATTTAAAACTTGTAATCCCCTTGCTCATGTTTTTCATCTCGCATGAACTGTACCTCAATGGGATGTTTTTAATGAAAAAGGGATGCTTGCCGGGTTTTTCGCTCGCGGGTACATCCCGTGACAAGGAGCGAATCCTTGTTATTGTTTAAGATAAACGTTTTTCACCCGGCAATAGGCCTTGCCGTCTCCCCACTCCACTCGACCGTTCTCGCGCTCTTGGTGGAGGCAGGGATGAAGCGGGCTTCAGGCTCCTCGTCCCACCTCCTTGCCGCCGCGGCTACGACCAAATCCGGACCCAGGAAATAATCCTTAGGTATAGGAAAAAGGGGAGCACGACAACCTAGAGATAAAAACAAGGTTTCACATACCCCAGTCCGGTTCCGAAATGCATGACAGAGGATAAAAAGACTTATCTGGTTCTACAGCCCCCGGAAATCTCATCTTGCCACGGTTGGATCCTTGTGCTTGCAGCCCCCGGCAACTCTGGTTTGTCGGGGTCAGGGCGTCGGTCCGTTTCCTTCTTTCCGAGTAGCTCAGCAGAAATGCTCATGTGCCCTACAAATCAAAGGAGGTCAGAAAAGGAACAGATAGACGCGCACTCGACCTCTAGGCTAGGGGTTAGTCGCCATTAAGCGATATCAACCCTATCCAAGGACGAGACTCGACCTAGCATGCATGCTATAACTTAGGGCACCAGCGCTTCATTTATTTATGCTCAGGGTCTGCGCCTGGCTTTGTACAAAAGGTCACATGCCTCGCCGGCAAACCTTGTACAAAAGGTGGCTTGCCGGGATGCCCGGCAACCGCGCCTTATGGGTAAAACTTGCGAAGATGCTCGATGTTCCAGGAGTTGCTCACTGGGACGGCATCTTCGGTCCCCAGGCGGACTGCGCCAGGCCTGGTGACTCGCATTACCCGATAAGGGCCTTCCCACTTTGGCGTCAACTTGTTGGAATTCTTGGCCGACTGAACGTGCCGACGAACAAGGTCGCCTTCCTCAAAGCTTCGGGCATGAACCTTGCGACTATGGTAGCGGCGCAAGGCTTGCTGGTAGCGTGCCGCTCTCACAGCCGCCCGAAGACGATCTTCCTCAAGGAGCGTCGCATCATCTTGGCGCAATGGCTCTTGCTCAAGCTCATCATAAGCGAGCACTCGAGGTGACCCGTATATGAGTTCCGTGGGGAGAACAGCTTCTGCCCCGTATACCAAGGCAAAAGGTGTCTGGCCGGTGGCTCGATTTGGCGTCGTCCTAATCAACCAAAGAACCACCGACAACTCATCAACCCAGCGCCTTCCGCTTTTGTGCATCTTGTCAAAGGTCTTCATTCTCAGGCCTCGCAACATTTCAGCATTTGCCCTCTCCGCTTGGCCGTTGCTCCGTGGATGTGCCACGGAAGCAAAAGAGACCTTGCTGCCGAGGTCTTGGATGTACTGCATGAAGGTGTGGTTTGTTAACTGCATGCCGTTGTCGGTGATGACTCTATTTGGTACACCAAAACGGTAGACCAGTCCTTTGAAGAACTTTACGGCTGACTAAGCAGTCACCTTCCTCACTGCTTCCACTTCCGGCCACTTTGTGAACTTGTCGATTGCAATGTACAAGTACTCAAAGCCCCCGACAGCGCGGGGGAAAGGGCCCAGTTAAATATCGAGCCCCCAGACCGAGAATGGCCAGGAGAGAGGGATTGTTTGAAGGGCTTGGGCTGGTTGATGAAGCTTCTTTGAATGGAACTGGCACGCTTCACACTTGGTTACTAGTGCCGTCGCATCCTGGAGGGTGGTCGGCCAGAAGAAACCTTGCCGGAACGCCTTCCCGGCAAGGGCCCTTGACCCTATGTGGGAGCCACATATGCCTCCATGTATCTCCGCCAACAGCTCCAGTCCTTCCTCCTGGGAGATGTACTTGAGTTTCACACCATTCGGCCTTCTCCGGTACAGGACGTCATCGATGAACTGGTATAGGGCGGACCGACGGGCTACTTTCTCCGCTTCTTCCTGCTCCTTAGGAAGCTCCCCTGTTTGGAGGAATTGGATGGTATGTTGCACCCATGCCGGAGCCTGGGGCTCGACGGCAAGGACCAAAGGCATCTCTTCCGCCATGGGAGCGGCTGTCTCTACGGCCAGGGCTTGGCGCCCTACCGGAGTCAGTTGCTCTTGGGCAGGCTCAGCGTCTGCGGCAGCACACTTGCCGGCAGCCCCAGGGGTCTCAGTAGAAAAGTACTTGCCGGGACCCTATTTTCTCCGCTTGCTCTACCCCGCTGATGGTTCTACGGATGGTTGAGTTAACTCCGCTCGGGGGACGTGCTCCGCAAAAAGGTACCTAGTTCCACAGGTAGCTTGAATGCGGCACCCTTTGACAGGTAATCCACGATGTCGTTGTCCGCTCGGGGGGCGTGCTCCGCCTGGATACCGTCAAAGCGTTCCTCCAGCTTCCTCACCTCATCTACGTAAGCTTCCATCAATGGGCTCTGATAATCCTTGTTGACCTTCCTGACAACAAGCTACGAGCCACCCCTGACGACGAGCTTCTTAACCCCGAGGTTTGCCGCGATCCTGAGACCAGAAAGCAATCCCTCGTACTCGGCGGTGTTGTTGGTGGACATCTCCTGGGGGAAGTGCATCTGGATCACGTATTTGAGGTGTTCTCCGGTGGGTGCGACGAGCAGCACACCGGCACCGGCGCCTTGCAGCGAGAAATCCCTATCAAAGTACATGATCCAGTCGCGGTCTGCTTCCTTGCCGAGGAGAGTGGCCTCCTGGATTTCTTCGTCAGGCGTCGAGGTCCATTCTGCGATGAACTCCGCCAAGACTCTGCTCTGAATTGCCGACGTACTTTCAAACTTTAAACCCGAAGCTTGACGGCTCCAAGGACCATTCCACAATCCTTCCGGTCACGTCCGGGTTGTGCAATATCCGTTGCAATGGGAGGCGGGTGACAACAGTAGTCTCGTGGGCCTAGAAGTAGTGACACAGCTTCCTCGAGGCCATAAGGAGGCCGAAGAGCAATTTTTGCACGCCGGAATACCTCGACCTAGCCCCCTGCAAGAGGGAGCTGACAAAGTAAACCGGGTGCTGCATCATCTTCTTCTTTGGCACCACTTCACTCGACCATGCGGGCATTGCCTTGGTGGCACCAGACTATGCCGGGGGCCGCGCCTTGTCGGCACCAGGCCCTGCGGGGGGAATCTTTGGCTTGCCATCCGCTGGTTCTGCCGCCATCGCTGCCTCCTCGTCGACCTCCCTATGTGCCACCAGTGCGGCGCTGACCACTTGATTCGTCGCCGCCAGATACAGCAGCAACGGCTCTTGTGGTTTAGGCACAACCAGTATTGGCGTGGAGGAAAGGTATTTCTTTAGATCCTGCAGTGCTGCCTCGGCTTCTGGGGTCGACTCTATTGGGCCTGCCTTCTTCAAGATTTTGTAGAAGGGAAGGGCATGCTCGGCGGACTTGGAGATGAATCGGCTCATGGCGGCAACATAGCCGATGAGCTGACGCACATCCTTGATCCGCTTGGGCGCCTCGATCTGCTCAATAGCCTTGATCTTGTCTGGGTTTGCCTCGATCCCATGCTGTGACACAAAGAACCCGAGAAGCTTGCCGGACGGAATGCCGAAGACGCACTTCTCAGGGTTTAGCTTGAGGTTGATCTTGCGCAGGTTAGCAAATGTCTCTTCCAGATCTTGCACAAGAGTTGGCCCGTCCTTGGTTTTGACCACTATGTCATCCATGTAGGCCTCCATATTTCTATGGAGTTGAGGTTCAAAACCAATTTGGACTGCTCTTGCAAACGTTGAGCCAGCACTCTTCAACCCGAAAGGCATCCATAAAAAGAAATACGTACCACATGGGGTGATGAATGCTGTCTTCTCTTCATCCTCGCTTGTCATGAAGATTTGGTGGTAGCCTGAGTAGGCGTCGAGAAATGATAACATATCACACCCGGCCGTGGAGTCAACAATCTGGTCGATGCGCGGCAACGGGAAGGGGTCCTTAGGACAAGCCTTATTAATATCTGTGTAATCAATACACAGCCTCCACTTCCCATTCGCCTTGTGCACCACTACCGGATTGGCCAACCACGTCGGGTGGAGCACCCCTCTCACCAAACCTGCCGCTTCCAACTTCCTGATCTCCTCTGTGATGAAGTCCTGCCTCTCCAGAGCCTGCTCGACCTTACCGCTGACGGGCCGCGTGGGCGGAACAGCTAGGTGGTGCTCAATCACCTCCCTGGGAACACCAGGGATGTCAGACGCTTTCCATGCAAACACGTCGACATTTACCCGCAGGAAGGTGACGAGCACGCCTTCCTAGTTGCTGTCGAGGGTGGAGCCTATGATGAAGGCCCCTCCCATGCCATCCTCCCCGACGGGCACCTTCTTGGTCTGCGGCGGCTCGGCTCTGGATCTCTTGCTCTTGTCGATAGAGCTCTCTGGCACGTCCTCAACGGTAGCACAACACTCCGAGGAGGTGCGCTTGCTGCAGTGGGTGCGAGAGGTCTTGCCGGGCTCCTTCTTCCCTCCCGGGCCTTCAGCGGCAGGAGCAGGTGCCTTGACGGCAGCAGCCGTAACTGCTTCCCAGTAGAGTTGGTCGGTGCAGATCAACGCTTCCTTCTTGTCGGAGGGGACAAAGATGATGGTCAATGGCCTGGGCATATTTAGCATGTTGTAGGCGTAGTGTGACATCGCCATGAACTTGGCTAGTGCCGGGCGGCCGAGGATCCCGTTGTAGGGCAAGGGGATCTCGGCCACGACGAAGATGATCCTCTCCGTCCTGTAGTTCAATTCTCCTCCAAATGTCACGGGCAGTGTGACCTTTCCTTCTTTGGCTCCTCCTGGATTGACCCCTTGCAACGTGCCCGCTTCCTCGAGGTCTCCATCAGGGATTTGCAACCTTTGATCACAATAGGCGAGATCGAGGTTCAGACTGCCCCTTGATCAACCAACATCTTGTTCACCCTGAGGTTGCGTATCGTTGGCGAGACCAACAATGGCAAACACCCGACCGCAGTAGTGCGGTCAGGGTGGTCCTCGGCGTCAAAGATGATGGGCGTGCTGGACCACTTTAGCGGCTTCTGAGCGTCGAACGACGGCTCTGCTGCTGTAATCTCACACGCCCATTGCTTGAGCTGGCGGTGAGAGGTATACAGCGAGGCGCCGCCATCAACGCACATGGCCTCCGTAGCCTTCTAGAACCCTTGCTCACCAGACTCGTCGTCCTCGTCGTGATCATCGTCTTCTTGTTTCTTGTCGCGGCCCCGGGCGGGCCTCTCTTGCTGGTTGTCCTTGCCGGGGCGGCCTCCTTGGCCTCCACGCTTCTTGCCAGATCCCTCAGCACCGTCCTGGTCCTTCTCCTTGTCCCGCCTTTTGTACTCAGCAAGCAGCTCGACTTGTCAGCAGTTCTGGAGGTCGTGGCCCTTGGTGCGGTGGATCTTGCAGTATTGCTTGCCGGAGCTTCCTGGCTTGTCAGTGGCCGCCAGGGCCCGGTAGGCGGCGCACCCGGCAATCTCCTTGCCGGGGGCGTCTGCCTTGACCTTCTTGCTGGCACCGGTATCGTCAGATCCCTCAACGGCAAGCACGGCCTTGCCTTTGTGTTTCCTGTTGCGACGCCGACTCTTTTCGTCAGGGTGGCGGCGTCTTCATCGATAGAGTCAGTTTGCGCGCCGGCGTCTTCGCCAGGGTACTTCCTTCCCTCTTCAGCCCGGGCGCACCTATCGGGCAAAACATAGAGCTCGGCCACATCCTTAACCTTGGTCATCACCAGCTCCTCGCGCATCTTGTGATTGCGCACATTCTGGTGGAACGCGCTAATCACAGCGGAGGGATGAACGTCGGGGATGTCGTACTGCACCCGGCTGAATCCTCTGGATGTACTTGTGCAGGGTCTCCCCTTCCTTCTGGGGAATGATATGTAGATCACTAGCCTGGACTTGAGCTTGGTGACCTCGTGTGAAGGCGCCAACGGACTCATGGCACAGATCTGACCAAGAAGAAATGGAATCCACCGGCAAGTGCATCAACCAAGACATCACATTGGGCTTGAGCGCCGGCGGGAAATAGTTGGCAAGCACCTTGTCATCGCGAGCCCCAGCAGCCTGCATCGCGTTAGTGTAGATGCTGAGAAACTCGGACGGATGGGTCTTGCCAGTGTACTTCTCGCCTACGTGGGGCTTGAACATGCGGTGGGACGGCCACTGGAACTGCCTCAGCTCACGGGTAAAAGCCGGGCAGCCCACCTCATAAGGTAGGCCGCCGGGGCCCCCCGGTGTCGGGTGGTCCATAGCGGGTCCTGCCCGCTTGTCCGACTGGCGGTGCGATTTGCGCTGGCCCTCGACGGTGGTTCGAGCGTCTTCGTGAGCTCGCTCCCGAAGGACCTGGCGCTGGTCGCGGAGGGTCCGCGGGTCGGACGACGCTATGGAGACGTTATCACAAGCATCATCGCGACTGGCCGAGGCCCGCGGCGGCTGGCGAGGAGGAGGAGAGTGCACCATGGCGGCAGCTCCCCCGGTCCTCCCAGCACCAGCATGTGGTGGCTCGGTGGAGCATCGACCCGAGGGCCCTGCCGGTCACGGATCGTCTTTGTTTGCAATGGCGACGAGGCTCTGGATGGTGGCCCTCCACTCGTCGAGCTTCCCCGCAGCAGGAGGGAGGTCGAGGAGCAGCTGTGCGCGCGCCAAAGCATCCGCTGGCGTGGGCGGCGGCGATAGCTGCGTGGATCACGGCGCTTCAGCTTCTAAATATGTTAGAAGGAGCTCCGTCATGACCCAGCGGCTGCGTGCCATTTTCGCCAGCGCTTCGGCGAGCGTGCTGGACCCCTTCATCTTGCGGGTGACGCACAGGGCTCTTCCCACGGCGGTGCCCAGGGTCACCAACGTGGTGACGCTGCTCGGCATGCACACCATGTGAAGAGCGCGCGGTGGTCGCCAGTGTGAGCGTCTTGGAGGTCGCTGCACCGCCAGGAGGTGGCACAACGACACCCCTGGAGGGCCCCGCGCCGCCTGCGGGGGGTCCGGCTCCATCTTTGGATCGGGCGGCATGCAGTAGGTCGTCTGGCGCACGAACGACGCCGCTCGCCAGGCTCTGACTGCCAGGGCAATGCTAGTTCTCACGGACCGCGTCCTGGGTCCTGTCCGCGACCGGTCCGCTGCACGTCCGCACCGGCACAGGCTGTTCGGCTCCCAACGAGCCGATCACCGTGGTCGTATTCTTCTTAGGAGCCATGGCAACGAAGAACTGCTAGGCTAACTACTAAACCAGATTCTCACAATTGCGCCCCCCTACCTGGCGCGCCAAAGATGTCGGTGTGGAACGAAACCTATGGGATCACAAGAATCCCTACTACGATTGCTGGGGCGCAGGGTTGCAGGGAGAGCAGGGCTAATTGACAGCACAAGGATCGTTTACCCAGGTTCGGGCCGCGAGGATGCGTAAAACTCTAGTCCTGCTTTGGTGGGTGTATTTCTGAGAGTTCTTGAGCTCCCGAACTAGCTGTGGTCAGCGCGTGGTTCGAAAGAGCCGAATCCTTCTCCTGGTCGCCTCGGGCCTCCTTTTATAGGAAAAAGGGGTTGCCACAGTGGCACACAGGAGGTGGAAAGGTGTACAGTGTTGTGATGTTATCCCTCGTATTACAGGACAAGATGCAATTAATGCATCGCTTAGGTGTCCCCTTGCTTTATTGGGGACGGGGGCGAAGCCCGTCCCGTCCATCGCCGCTCTTCCTTGCTTCGACACACGCCTTGGCCAGCGGTGCGTGCAGCACCATGTAGGCAGGTAGCTAGCTGAGGTGGCGCGATCGTCGAGCCTTCACGAAGATCTGCATGCCGCCACCCAAGCGCTCGATGAGTTGGCCTGGGAGCTGCATGTTGCCACGCAGGTGCCCGCCCAGCTGGTTGGGCTGGCAGCCGCATGTGAACAGCGGTGGAATCTTGGTCGTCGGCGGGCCTGGCGGTGGCCCTGCTAGCGTCCTTGGTGAGGGCCTTGCCGGGTGGCCCGCCAAGGGTCTCGCCATGTGGCCCAGCAAGGGTCTTGCCGTGGCGTGCTGTCGTCCTCGGCAAGGATCTTGCCTGGGATCTGGTGGCTTTCCTCGGCAAGGATCTTGCCGAGAATAGTCGTCTTCTAATCCTCATCTGATCTTGAACATGTCTTCACAAAGATTTGCATGCCACCACGGAGGTGCCTCCCGAGCCCTGGCCCCACGTGGATGATGGTGTCGGGGATCGTGGGCTCAAGGGTGGATCGCTTTGTTGGTGTGGGGCGAGTTGTCCCGGCAAGGGTCTTGCCGGGGCCGCCGAGGCCGCCCGGCAAGGGTCTTGCCGGGGGAACCTGCTTCGTCCCTCTTCTCTTTGTGGTCTTGGTCTTGGTGTTGCCTTGATTGTCTTGGGCTTTGGCCTTACCTTGGCTCACCTCCCTTGTTCTGCTTGGTGTGGTCGTGGGCGCGCTTTGACTGCCCATGCACTGGTAAAGGGGTACAAAAGCGTGCCCCTCCTTTTGTACACCGACACTTGCCAGAGTTGAACTTCCTTCTTTTTTTGGCCATCATTGAAGGGGACACTGATGGTTGAGTTAGGTGGAGGGCAAAAGTCCCTGGTTCCACAAGGAGCTTTTGTGCAGCACAGTTTGATAAGTGATCGGTAATGTTGTTCTCCGCACGTGGCACGTGCTCGGCTTGCAACCCATCAAAGGGTTCCTCCTGTTTTCTCGCCTCCTCTATGTATGCCTCCATCAACGGGCTCTGGTAATCCTTATTGACTTGTCTCACCACAAGCTCTGAGTCTCCGTGGATGATCAATTTCTTGATTCCCAACTCCACCGCAATTCTGAGCCCAGCAAGGAGCCCCTCAAACTCAGCAGTGTTGTTGGTAGCTTTTTCCTGGGGAAAGTTCATTTGAACCACATACTTGAGATGTTCTTCGGTGGGCACGACAAGAAGCACACCAGCTCCAACACCTTGTAACGAGAAGGCACCATGAAAATACATGATCTACTCCTAAGGCGCTTCCTTGCCGGGGATTACCGTCTCTGTTATTTCTTCATCTAGAGTGGGCGTCCATTCCGCAATGAATTCTGCCAACGCTCTACTCTGAATAGTTGCAGTATTTCCTACTTCAGGCCGAAGCTTGACAGCTCAAGTTCCCACTCAACTATCTTGCCGGTAGCTTCAGGGTTCCTTAGTATGCGTTTCAATGGAAAATGATAACAACGGTGATCTCATGGGCTTGGAAGTAGTGGCGCAATTTCCTCGAGGCCATCACAAGGCCGAAGATCAGCTTTTGCACCCTAGAGTACCTTGACCTAGCCCCCTGTAATAGGGAGTTGACAAAGTACACTGGCCATTGTACCACTTTCTTCTTTGTCGCGGTTTTGGGACTGGCCTTGCTAACTTGCTCTTCTTCTCTTTGATTTGTGTCCGATCCTGCCGTGACTGGTTTGGTTTCATCTCTGGGGGGGATAGTTGCTGCAGCTGCTTCCTCATCCACTTCTCGCTGTGCCACCAGCGCAGCACTAACCACTTGATTCGTTGCCGCTAAATATAGCAGCAACGGCTCTTGCGATTTAGGAGCGACCAAGGTGGGAGCGGAGGAAAGGTAGGCCTTCGGGTCTTGTAGCGCTGCTTATACCTCCAGGGCCCACTTCATCGGCCCTGTTTCTTAAATTTTTTGAAGAAGGGCAAGGCATGCTCGGCAGACATGGAAATGAACCTGCTCAGCATGGCAACGCATCCAGTCAAACGCCTCACATCCTTCACAGTCATGGTTGTCTGGATCTGCTCGATCGCCCTGATCTTCTCTGGGTTGGCCTCTATCCCCCGCTGGGACACAAGGAAACCAAGGAGCTTGCCAAGGGGAACACCAAACACACACTTCTCAAGGTTTAGCTTCAAGTTGATCTTTCGTAAGTTTGCAAAAGTCTCTTCCAAATGTTGAATGAGTGTTGATCTGTCCTTGGTCTTGACTACTATATCATCCATGTAAGCCTCTAGATTCGAGTGCAACTGAGGTTCAAAACTAATTTGTACTGCTCTTGCAAAGGTGGACTCAGCGCTTTTTAACCCAAAAGGCATACATACAAAGCATTACATGCCACATGGAGTTATACTTCATCTTCTTTGGACATGAATATCTCATGGTATCCGGAGTATGCATCCAAAAAGGAAAGAAGATCACACACAAGTGGAGTCTACAATCTGATCGATGCATGGCAGGGAGAAAGGGTCCTTCGGGCAGGCCTTGTTCAGGTCTGTGAAGTCAATGCAAAGCCTCCATTTCCCATTCTCCTTGCGCACTACCACTTGGATTGCTAACTATGTTGGACGCATCACTCCTCCGACCAAACCAGCTGCTTCAAGCTTTTTGATCTCCTCGGCAATGAACTGTTGCCGCTGTAAAGCTTGCTTTCTAACCTTCTGCTTGATGGACCGAGCATGAGGACAGACAGCTAGGTGGTGCTTGGTTACCTCCCTGGGAACACCAGGGATGTCAGAAGATTGCCAAGCAAACACATCGACATTCGACCGCAGGAAGGAAACAAGCACGTTATCCAATTTTTCATCGAGCTGATGGTGAATGTACCGTCAGTGCCATCCTGCCTTGTCGGGACCTTCTCTATAGCAAGCGAAGCAACCTTGGTTTTATTTATAGTGGAGCTCTCTAGCAGGTCATCAACGGGTGCAGCGCACTCCATGGAGGCATGCTTCTCGGAGGCCTTGTCGGCATCTCTACTAGTCGTCTTTCCCTTCTTTGTTTCTTTGGCGGGAGTCGTGGCTTCTGCAGCCTCAACTGCTACCGCATCTCGATACATCTGATCCACACATATGAGTGCATCGTTCTCGTCTAATGGGATGGAAATGCTGCCCATTGGCCCTGGCATCTTCAAAGTGTTGTAGGCATAGTGGGATGATGCCATGAACTATACCAGGGCTGGTCGACCAAGAATCCCATTGTACGACAAGGGGAGTTCAACAACATCAAATACAACCTTCTCCATCTTGTAGTTTAGTTCTCCACTGAATGTTACCACTAGCGTAATCTTCCCGTTTGGCCAGCTCCTGTCGGGGTTGATTCCTTGGAACGTGCCAGTAAGCTTGAGCTCCTCATCAGGGATCTGTAGCCTGCCGATCACCTTAGGGGAGATCAGATTCAACCCAACCAGACCGTCAACTAGCATCTTTGTGACTTTGAGGTTGCGGATTGTTGTTGAGACCAACAACGTCAAACACCCGACCATAGAAGTGCAGTCAGGATGATCCTCTTCGTCAAGGATGATAGGCGTGCGGGACCATTTGAGTGTCCTTCAGGCATCCGCAGTCGGCTCCAATATGTTGACTCTGCACTCACATTGCTTGAGCTACCGGTGAGAGGAATGCAAAGATGCACCCCCGTCAACACACATGGCTTCACTCGCTTTCTGGAATTCTTGCTTGCTGGTTTCTTCTGCATCCCCTTCATCACCCTCTTTGTCTCGTTCTTTCTTCTCACGACCTCTAGCAGGTTTTTCCTTCTGTGTGGGACCTTGCCGCGGTGCCCTCCCCTGCCACCACGACCCTTCCCACCAGTACCTTCTTAGTCTCTCTCTGTCTCGCTTCTAATACTCAGCCTTCTGCTTCTTAACAAGCTGCTCAACCTGATGGCACTCTTCAAGATCATGTCCTTTAGTGGCGTGGATCTTGGCAAGACGCCCATCGGACTTCCTAGCTTTCTATGCCACCGCAGCCTCCCGGCAATCAGTGCACGCAACATCTTCCTTGCCGGGGGCTTCAGTTTTGGCCTTCTTGCTGGTGTCGAGATCGCCAGAGCCCTCAACAGCCAATACCGACTTCTCCTTGTGCTTCTTGTTGCGCTTCCGGCTCCTCTCTTTGGGTTAGTGGTCCCGTCATCGTCCTCTAAATCAACCTCGAGACCATCCTCCTCCCCCGGGAGTCGCCTTCCTTCCTCAGCCCGAGCACACTTATCCGCCAAGGTGTACAACTCATGGACGGTCTTGGGCAGCCAGAGGTTCATTTTGGAACGTACCCTTTTATTGTGCACGTTCGAATGGAACGCGGCAATCACAGCTGCTGGATGTATATCTGGAATGTTGTGGTGCACTCGACTGAACCTCTGCATGTATTTCCACAATCTCTCTCCTTCCTTCTGTGGAAGGACTTGCAAATCACTGGGCCGCCCGGGCTCTTGATGGCCACCCGTGAAGGCGCCAACAAATTCGGTGCACAAATCAGCCCATGATGAAATCAAGTTCTCTCGTAAGTGCATCAGCTATGAGTGCCAAAGGGAAGTAATTGGCGAACACCTTCTCATCCCTGCCCCGGGCGGCCTGAAAAGCGATCGTGTAGATGCTCAGGAACTCTGTCGGGTTTAGTTTCCCATCATATTTTTCAGGTAGGTCTGGCTTAAAGACGCGGGTGGACGGCCAACGGACTTGCCGCAGCTCACAAGTGAAGGCGGGGCAACCAACCTCGAAAGGTAAGTACCCGCCAACACTGGGCGCTGGCTCATCGTCGTCTAGACCATTATGCCTGTCGAATTGACGGCGTGCTTCGCGACACCTCTCTATAGTGACGCACGTGTCTTCCTTCCGCTGGTCTTCCAGAACTTGCCGCTGATCACGACGGGTATGTGGGCCAGACGAGGCCATCCACATCTTGTCGGGCTCGTCGACGCGCTGGTCTTGTTGTGACCGCCCCTGGGTCTGCTGTCGTGGAAGGGATTGCACTATGAGTTTGGCTCCCTCAACACGGTTGTCAACCCGGGGCTGCTGTGGCTGTTCGCGGAAGTCACGATGGGTCTACCTGCTGTGATTTTCCAGCTTCAGTGAAGCCGATCAAACTCTGGATAGTGGCCCTCCACTCATACATTTGATCAGCTGTCGGTGGGACTTTTTGTAGGAGTGGGACTTGCACCATCGCTCAGAGCCGTGTTTCAAAGATAGGCGACGAGGCAAACCGTGACGTCGCTCGACTCCTGGTGGTTCCAGCAGGAGCATCGCCACATTCTTGCCATTGTGGATCGGTTGCCGAGGCGGTTTGGTGACGAGGAGGCCGCGCTTGGGAGCCAGCGGCCTTGTCCAACGGCTCGCCTTGCCTAACCTACACTGAGCCAGGAGTGCGTTCGGTGGCTGCACCCACCGAGGGAGTCCTGATTATGGGGTTCTCAGGCGTCCGGGCTATGTAACATGGGCCAGACTGATGGGCCATGAAGGTACAAGATCGAAGGATTTCTCCCATGTCCGGATGGGACTCTCCTTTGCGTGGATGGCAAGGCAGACGTCCGGATGTATAGTTTCCTTTCTCTGTAAACCGACTTTGTATAACCCTAGGCCCCTCTGGTTTCTGTATAAACCGGAGGGTTTAGTCCGTACAGGCTATCATAAATCATATAGGCTAGACATCTAGGGTTTAGCCATTACGATCTCGAGGTAGATCAACTCTTGTAACCCCTATACTCATCAAATTCAATCAAGCAGGAAGTAGGGTATTACCTCCATTAAGAGGGCCCGAACCTGGGTAAACATCGTGTCCCCTGTCTCCTATTACCTTCGATCCTCAGACGCACAGTTCGAGACCCCCTACCCAAGATCGGCTGGTTTTGACACCGACATTGGTGCTTTCATTGAGAGTTATGTTGTGCCATCGATGGTGGGATCGATGGCTCACCTTGTCATTAATGACGGCATTACCTTTGGAGGGGCCCTAGGTCCTGGATAGGTCCTCCAGCTTGGTAGTTTCACCATAGACGCTCACACGACTGTTAAGCCAAAGGCAGCCCTCGCTAAACATCGTCTTTGCATCAGCTTTGAACACCCCAAAAACATGGATCCGGCAGATGTATCATACTTAAATGAGCTGCTAGATCGCATCGCCACCCTGGGAGTTGCAACATACTACCGGATTGGGCTTAAACCTGATCAGAGGGAAATCAGGTCCCCGCTGATCACCCATCTCGTAGCGGTCATGGAGGAACAAGCCGAGAATACCTCTCTCCCTAAGTTAAGAACGAGCTATGTTCGGATTTCAGAGTCCTGCGGGTCGGATACCCATCTTTGGGAAGAGACCTCATGTCCTCCGAACACAGAACCAGGCGTTGAGCCCAAAAGCCACCAGGACACTCCTGATCCTTGGTCGGTGACCTCGCAGATTCTTCAAACTCCAGATACAATAGTGGATCAGGGTTCGGATTTTCACCCGCCTACCCACCACAAGCAATATTCCCCAAGTAATTTAGGTCCTCCAGACGTATGCGACCTAATGTATATACGGCAGCAACCTGAGGAAACGGCCATCACTTTTGGGCCAGATTCCTCCTTGTTAAAAACAAGATCAAAGATTGTTGCGATGGCGATGCGGTTTCAGTATTGTGTCATAACTGTACGAACGAGGGAATCCTTAATGCCCTTAACTGCCACCGCATACTGCACTTTGCAGATCTGGCACACATTGTACAGAAGTACTGCACAATGGAAAGCGCCTAGAAGGCTCAGACAGCACGGTAGGACCCGCCTTCAAGCAGCCCACTAGACGAACAAAAAGGTTGCACCCTTACGGGGCACCTGATCATCATCTTATGGACAAAAAAGTCAAGCCCTTCATGGGACGTAGAACTTTCCTTGACGACCTGCTTGACAAACCCTGTTAGATACATACGACGCCGAATACAGAATCAACACAGAGCCTTCGGGCGTGATGGGTACTCCGGCAGGTAGCTAAAAGTGGCGAGGCCATCCTCACCAACATTACCCAGAGAGGCACTCTGCGGAGGTCTCCGATCTTAATGTTCTTACGATCTTCGAGACCTTTTCTTCCAACAAACGGTGCAAAAGGGCATTACACGACCTTCCCAAAGTTAACCAGGTAGCCGCGATAAATCCTCGGAACGACATGGCGATAACTTTCACCGCCGATGACAAGCCAAGGGCTAGATCAGTCCGAGCACCAGCCGCCTGGGTCTTAAACCCAATAGTGGATGGCTTTCGGATCACCAAAGTGCTCATGGACGGCGACAGCGGATTGAACCTCATCTACGAAGATACACTCCAAAAAATGCAGATGGACAAAGCCGCATTGAGAAAAGCGACACCACTTTCCGAGGCATCATCCCTAGCCGAGAGGCACGATGCTCGGGAAAAATCAAACTTGACGTAGTATTCGGCACGCCGGAGAATTACAGGTCTGAAGAGTTACTCTTCCATGTGGCACCTTTCAACAGCGGATATCACGCCTTGTTGGGACTAGACGCTTTCACACGCTTCCAAGAATTACCCCACTATGGTTACATGAAGCTCAAAATGCTAGGGCCCCACAGAATCATCACCATCACAAGTGATATGGATATAGCACTCCGCGCCGAAAACAAAACCGCATCCCTATCCCTCAAGGCACTATCTGAAGCCCTCGTGGCCGAGGAGTTAACCACTCTGCGGACAACGGTGGACAAGGACAATATAATCCTCGATAAGAGATCCAAGTCCACCTCTTTCAAACCAGCAGATGAAATAAGTAAAATTCAAGTGCACCCGACGGATCCTAAAAAGATAGCCTCCAACGAAGCACAGCTGGATCCAGCGGTCGACGTTGCTTTGCGAGCATTCTTGCGTGAAAATTGGGACATCTTTGCTTGGCATCCTTCGGACATGCCAGGAATCCCGCGCAGACTGGCCAAACACAGCCTCAACATAATAAAGGGATTTAAACCAGTCAAGTAAACGCTGCGAAAATTCTCTGAACCCAAACGACAAGCCATGGGGGAGGAGCTTGCCAAGCTACTTGAAGCCGGGTTCATCAGAGAAATCAAACACCCGGATTGGCTGGCAAACTTGGTAATGGTACCAAAGAAGGACAAATCCTGGCTCCTTTGTGTCGATTTCAAGGACCTTAATAAGGCTTGCCCTAAGGACCCCTTCCCATTACCTTGCATCGACCAAATCATTGATGCAACCGCAGGACATGACTCATTGTGTTTCCTCGACGCGTACTTCGGATATCATCAAATCAACATGAAGGAGTCCGACCAAGCTGCGACAGCATTCATTACCCCCTATGGGCCTTTCTGCTTCAACACTATGCCTTTTGGGCTCAAAAACACCGGTGCCACTTACCAACACATGATTCAAACATGCCTAGAAAAGAAAATTGGCAAGAAGGTGGAGGCCTACGTAGATGACGTCGTCATCAAGACTAAACATGTTGAATCATTGGTGGACGATCTACGACTCACATTTGACAACCTCCCGGCATACGATATCCGACTCAATCCCAGCCGGAAATCTTCTCGGGTTCATCGTGTCCAATAGAGGAATAGAAGCAAACCCAGCAAAAATTCGAGCCTTGTCACAATTGGCAACGCCGACAGACTAAAAGCATGTCCAAAAACTAGCGGGGTGTGTGGCAGCATTGAGCCGCTTCATCTCCAGACTAGGAGAAAAGGCACTGCCAATTTATCGCCTACTCCGACGTACCGACCACTTTCAGTGGATGGACGTGGCAACAGCCAGATTGGAAGAAATAAAAACCTAGTTAGCAAGCAACCCAAGCCTTGCCGCACCAAACATCGGCAAGCCTATGTTGCTCTACGTATGTGCAACTCACCAGGTGGTGAGCGCGGTGCTCGTTGTCGAACGAGAGGAAGAGGGACACAAATTCCCACTCCAGAAACTAGTATACTATATATCGGCGGTCCTTACACCATGGAAATCCCGATACTCACACTATCAAAAGGTAGCCTATGCGGTCTTCATGGCATCTCGGAAATTGCAGCACTACTTTCAAGAGTGCTCAATTACGGTGGCTTCCGAAGTTCCACTCAACAACATCATAAACAATCGAGACGCCACCGGCCGCATCGCCAAATGGGCCATCGAACACTTACCATTTGACATAACATAAAAGCCACGCTGAGCTATTAAATCTCAGGTGTTGGCCGACTTCGTCGCCAAATGGACAGAAGCCGAACTCCCTAAAGAGTACAACAAGTACTCAAACTGGGTAAGGTACTTCGGCGGCTCTAAAATATTAGCTGGATTGGGGGCTGGTGTCATCCTAACATTCCCTACAGGGGACACAGTCTGTTATGTAATACAAATGATGTATACAGACTCCAATAACGCGGCCGAATATGAAGCACTACTGCATGGACTTCGGATGGATGTTTCTACGGGCATACAACGCCTTGAGGTGCGTGGGGTTCGAACCTCGCGATATCTCAAATCAATGGAGACTTCGATGCCAAAGATCCGAACATGGCTGCCTACCCCAACGCCGTACTCAAATCTCAGTTCGGTTTGAGGGGCTTGAATTTCACCATGTGACTCGAGACAGTAATCAGGCAGCGGACATCCTTGCTCGAATGGGCGCTAAATGCGCCCCCGTCCTGCCTAAAACCTTTGTGGAAAGGCTTTTCAAGACATCCATGGAATGGCAGGACGAGAGCGGAAATACCAATCCGGCGCCGATCACACCCCCAGTAGCCGAACACGATTCTGATATCATCGGGGGCTCGGGCACTGAACCAACGCCTTCCACCCATATAATCATGGCGGTTATTGCTCCATGGACCGAACCCTTCTTAGCCTACCTTAATAGGCAGGAGCTCCCTGATGACCATAACGAGGCCTGTCGCATAGTTTGATGCTCCAAAGCCTACAAAGTTCACGAAGGAGAGCTCTACAAGAAGAGCACCACTTGAGTTCTTCAGAGATGTATCTCAGAAGAGGAGGGGCGGCAGCTCTTGGCCGAAATACACGCTGGCCTCGGCGGCATCACGCTGCAGCTCGGCCCTTCTAAGCAAAGCCTTCCATACAGGTTTCTTCTGGCCCACGGCCCGAGCAGATGCACATGCCCTCGTTGTTAGAATAAATCAGAGGCATACCGTTGATCATCCGAGGACCAAGCAATCACACGAGCACGACACCAAGATTTGTTTACGAGGTTCACCGATATGGCTACATCCTCGAGGCCTGACTATGGGCGCTCCTCCCCATGACACAGCTACAATACCGCACCAGGTCGCCCTGGACGGCGGCACACGCCACCGGCTTCCCCTGCGTTCCTATGCTATTATGCTGGCATAGGTTACATCATGTGTCTACTCCCGCTATATATGAGAGGCCTAGGATACAAGTTTCCTACTAGGACACGAGTCCGTATCCTATCTAAACACAATACTACTCAGAGTCCAACTGTAACCTACCTTATACACTATATTCGACACAACTCTAACAAACTCCACCTTGGCGAATATACTCCACCACCTTGAATTTGTCCATGCGTCAAACTTACATGTACATTGTACTTGAGCTTATCCCGTGAGCACCGCTGCTACTCCAAAGACTCCATGTGACTCCACCTGCAACTTGTAGTCCCTTCTTTTCTTGATCACAGTCAACACTCGAACCAAAATTAAGCTCCTTGTTACTCTAGTTTGTGCTCCCAACTTCCGGAGTATCCGTCCAATGCCATCACACACTGATCACTGGCCTGCGTGAAATTGGACAACTCACATATTGAGTGTCACACATAAGAGTTACCTAAACTCAACATCACTGCTCCTTTCTTGACCGCTTGTCTCAAACTTGAAGGAATTTCACCATTGCTTGTAGTCATTCCGAGTCAAATTCGCTGTTGTCTCACCTAATGTATGACCACCAGAGCCCTGGCACGTCTCCATGCCCCGTGCATACCGCACGCCTCGCCACTATTACTGCGTCGAACCTCCGCTGTTCTGGTCGAGTCTCAAGGGTCGTGAACCCACACCACTCAACCCCACTTTAGAGTACCACCGATCATCAACGACTGATGACGAGTTTCACGCTTCCATCAGACCACTGGGCTCCAATCCGTACTACGTGTCACTCACTTTTTTCCGCTAAATAGGCTTCGACTCTCTGTCGACTTACGCCGTAGCCTCTCAATCCAGCTCCACCTTCAACATGACTCCATGGTAGATGATCAGTCCACCCCTGCGCCCCGTCAACTTCAAGCTCCGTGTGTACATCACCTTGAATCAACCCCTCGCCATAGTCTTGTCGAAGCCACACAAGCCATCGGGCCTGCGCCACATGTTTCCACGCCCAGAAGTCGGTCACCATCAGCACCACGCACCTATGTCGTCATCGTGGATCCCACCACCGTCTTCTGTACCAACTGACTCGCGTCGATCCGTCAGACTGCCTAGTCCAACCCAGCCGAACTTGTTTGACAGCAATCATGCTCCACCTTGCACCACGACTGCTTGCACATCCATGCATGTCTTGGATACTATGTGTTTGCATGATCCTCATGAGGCGCTTATCCGCGTCCTTTGTTGCATGTCCGCACACTCCTAGCAATCTGAACAAACCAACCTAGCAAAGCCTCCCTACAAACTTGAACCGAACAAATCCCATGCCTGCAAATTATCTTGCTAATGTTTGATATTAGCTTCTCCATGACCCTAGCAGAAAAGAATTAAATCGTTTTGATCCATGCCAAACCACTTCCATGCACTTGTATTGGACCTAGCAACTCTTTTTTTTTCTCCACAACAAATCCCCACGTGCCTTCAGCAACACAGCCTTGTACGTACATGTCCGCAACTTACATGTCCGCAACTTCCCTGTCGAGCAACAGTTCCCGCTTGGATCGGCCTCTGGACTGGCCACCAACGCTGCACTGCCCTCACACTATAGGCCTTGCCTGGGCCTTATGCCCCGGGCCGTCTGCCACCACGCGTGGCTTGCTCGGTCGCTACCGGGTTGCCCAGCGCCAGCGCCTCCATGTACGCTTGTACGCTCGTGTCGCCAGATCCATTGCAGTGTTGTCTCGTCTGATGCTGCCACGCGCAGATACAACTGCCTTCCAATCTTGCTGCTTCCGATCGCTAACATGACCAGATATCTTCGCCACACCGTCGATTTGTATCCATCGTTGTACGCGACCAACTTGATCCAACGAATTCTTCGGCTCCTTCCTCTATATCAACTTTCGTGACCTCTTTATACCTTGCTCATGATACCACTTGATAGAATGAATCTGAGGCATACCGTTGATCATCCGAGGACCAAGCAATCAGCACGGCACCGAGATTTGTTAACGAGGTTCACCGATATGGCTACATCCTCGGGGCCTGACTATCGGCACTCCTCCCCATGACACCGCTACAATACCGCACCAGGTCGCCCTAGACGCCGACACACGTCGCCGGCTTCCCCTGCGTTCCTGTTCTATTATGTTGGCATAGGTTACATCGTGTGTCTACCCCCGCTATATATGTGAGGCCTAGGATACAAGTGTCCAACTAGTACACGACTCTGTATCCTATCTAAACACAATACTACTCAGAGTCCAACTGTAACCTACCTTGTACACTATATTCGACACAACTCTAACACTCGTATAACGCTGTGTCGGATGCCAGCTCTTTGCCAATCAAATCCATATACCTCCCACTGCCCTGAGAACTATCCCCATTACCTGGCCTTTTGTGGTCTGGGGGCTAGATATGGTCAGACTAAGGGAGCCCTGGACTAAGGGGTCCTCGGACGTCGAGCCTGTTAGTCGTGGGCCTTACTGATGGGCTGTGAAGATACAAAGACCGAAGACTCTACCCGTGTCCAGATGGGACACTCCTTGGCATGGAAGGCAAGCTTGGCGATCAAATATGTATATTCCTTTCTCTGTAACCGACCTTGTGTAACCCTAGATCCTCCCGGTGACTATATAAACCGTAGGACTTAGTCCGGAGGAGAGACTCATTACCGTAGTCATACAGGCTAGACTTCTAGGGTTTAGCCATTACGATCTCATGGTAGATCAACTCTTGTAATACTCATATTCATCAAGATCAATCAAGCAGGAAGTAGGGTATTACCTCCATAGAGAGGGCCCGAACCTGGGTAAACATTGTGTCCGCCGTCTCCTGTTACCCTCATCCTTAGACGCACAGTTCGGGACCCCCTACCCGAGATCCGCCGGTTTTGACACCATCATTGGTGCTTTCATTGAGAGTTCCACTGTGCTATCCCCAAAAGTTTTGATGGCCCCTTCAATCATCAACAATGATGTTGTCCAAGGGGAAAACTTCCTCCCGGGACAAATCTTCATGTTTGGCGGCTTCGCACTGCGGGCCAACTCGCTTGGCCAGCTGGAGCAGATCGACAGCTATGCCCCTGGCCATCAGGTCTGATTCGGGAGCTTGAACTACGTCGAGGACATCCACGGAGACTTGAACTTCGACGGATTCGGGACTGCGGCAGTCACTCCCCGTCGACACGATGAGCGTGACTTAAATCTTTCATCGGACCACACTCAGGAAATCGCACCTGTAACCGCTCAGGCCTTAGATCCGGAGCAAATCATGCGATCCAAGGATGGGAAGTTCAACCCCGCCACGGAGGCCGCAGACTCTACGTCGTTGGAGCCGCAAACAGACCTAACCTCGGGTGAGGCTTGTGTCATTGGAACCTCGGACTCGTTTCCGGCTATAAGTTCCGAGTCATGTACATCCGCATATTCGATCGCCAAATTCAGCACCGCGGACATCTTCCAGCACTCATCTTTAGGTGATGTGCTAAACTCGTTAAAGAATCTATCTCTAGCGGAGGACTCTCAGCCGAATTATATCCGGTTTGAGTTGGAGGCGGATGATGGAGAATTTTGTTTCCCACCCACCGCCCACTTCATAGCCACTGTCGAAGACCTAACCGACACACTCAATTACGACTCCGAAGACATCAACGGTATGGACGACAATGCTGGAGATGAGGAGGCCCGAAACCCGACGTTCACTAGACGATGGACGGCCACTTCCTCATATGACGTATACATGGTAGATGCGCCAAAAAATAATAGCGGCGATGACAAGGAAAACCCGGTGAAGGAGGACCCTCCTAAGACACAACCAAAGCATCGGCGCCAGCGGCGCCGCTTTAAATCGCGCCGCAGCAGAGACAGCAACACCGGCACAGGAGACGACAACACTTCGGATGGTGTCGAAGACATAGAAGAACCCGATGAACAAACTGCCGACTAAGACAATCGGGAAGATGTGCAAGTCAGCCCTGACGAACATGCCATAGAAGAAGACTCAGAGGATGGTAGTTATCATCCGCTCTCCGAGGAGGAGGTGAGCCTCGGCAACAAAGACTTCATCGTGCCTGATGATCCTCTCGAGCAGGAGCACTTTAAGCTTCAGCTAATAGCCACTGTGAGGAGCCTAAAAAGAAGCAGCAACAGCTTCATGCTGATCAAGACCTGCTCAATGACAGATGGACCAATGTCCTGGCAGCCGAGGAATACGGCCTTAAACACCCTGCAAAAAGTTACCCGAAGCGCAAATTGCTACCTCAGTTTGATGACGAGGCGCTAGAGCCCGCACCAGCATCACGCAATGCAGTTGATCGGCCACCGCGCGGTCGGGATAAAACGGCAACTCGAGCTGAAAACCGGACATCCCCACCTCGGCCAAAAGGCAGGGATAAGACAGCTCGGGGCTATACATATGACCTTCGTCAGGACCTGGACAGTAGAGCAGGACATACAAGATCGATCTATGGATCGCGAGGACGTGCCTTGACACACGAGGACGGCTATCTATTCATAGGTGACAAACCTAGTCACGCCCGGGCCGAAGACCGCAGACGGACTCCATCGGAGCTGCGTCGCGGTGCGGCCAGATATAGAGGCGCCGCACACCCTCACTAAAAAAAATACACTTCCGTGATGATACGTGTTTGTCACAGTAGGTCGCATTTTTTGTCATGCATGTACATCCATGACGATTTTATGATAGAATCAAGATAGTCATACATGTAATGTCGTATAAGTGTTCCATGACATTACCAAAATTATCATCACGGAAGTGTCCACTTCCATGACAATAAATCGCGCGTCACATACGTGCTTTCGTCAAGGGTGACCGACACGTGGCATCCATCGTAACGGAACGCCATTAAGCTATCGGGTCCGGTTTTGGATCCGATAACCCGTTAACAGCCCGGACCAATGGGGATTTTCCACGTGTAAAATCATCATTGGCCGCAGGAAACACGTGGTGCCTCACCGTTGGGACAGATGTCATCCACTCATTGAAAAGGAGGCGCCTATGATAGGTCGACGCGTGGCATGGCCCAACAGTGGCCCATTCCGGTGAAAAAGGTCGGCCCAGTAAAAATTAGCAGGCCGGCCCATATAAGGCCTACTTGTGTCAGGTCCATTTAAGCCCACGGCCATGCCAATTCGGCCCGTCAACGGCCCGTTAAAGATTTGTCACCATTGCAGCCCATCGTCAGTTCGATCCCGTTAACATCCTGCTATATAATTGGACTCAATATCGGCTCGATGAGATTTTGGCCTGTTAACGACCCATTTAATGGATGGGCCAATTTTCAGGATGTACATCTTTTGGCCTTTTAGCGACCCATTTAAATGTTGGGCTAATTTCCGGCCCGGTGTGTCTTTCAGCCTGTTGACGGCCCATAAATATGATGGGCCATTTGTAGCCGGACCTGATTTTCGGCCTTTTAGCGGCCCATTTAAATGTTGGGCCAATTTCTGGCCTGGTGTCACTTTCAGCCTGTTGACGGCCCATAAATCAGTTGGGCCATTTGTAGTCGAACCTGAGTTTTGGCATTTTAGCGACCCATTTAAGTGTTGGGCCAATTCCCGGCCTTGTGTGCCTTTCGCCTGTTAACGGACCATAAATGAGTTGGGCCATTTGTAGTCGGACCTTAGTTTTGGCCTTTTAACGGCCCATGCCCTTCATGGTCCAACACCAGCCCCATTTCTCTTTCGGCCTGCTAAAGGCCCACAACACAGTTGGGCCATTTACAATATGACCTAACTTTTGGCCTCTTAGCGGCCCATGCTATTCATGGTCCAGTACAAGCCCGCTGTCTCTTTCGGGCTGCTAAAGGCCTACAGTATAGTTGGGCCATATGTAGCCCACACTTCGTAACAGCCTGTTAACGGCCCGTGAAATAAATTGGGGCCACCTGTTTCCCGCTTCGATGTCGGCCTGTTAACAAGCCGGGAGGTAAGATGGCCGACCATTAACTTTCGGCCTAGTAACGGCCCATTAACTTAATGGGCCCACTAAAGTTCGTACATGTCTTTAGGCCAAATTAGATAATGTGAGCCCATTACGACGAGCAATTATGCACAGTACCAAAACCGATCAAGCAAAGGTACGGCATACAAAGAATAACATTGCACAGCCAGCATATATTACAGGAAATTACATCCACTGGGCAATCAAAGATTGATGCCAATGCAAATAAGTGAGCAGAACCTAACCATCTACAACGTCACAATCTGCAACCAAAGATGATGACGCCCATAAGCATGTGGGCAAGTTCTTGCTGCTTTGCTACACTGCTCTGGGAACATTGATCGCTTGTTGTGTCGCACGACTCTGCACCTCTGATTCATCCACCATTTCCATCATTGCTTCAACCATTAATTGGTTGACAAACATACGTTTATTCCGTTGCATTCGAGGCGGAGGATACTAAAAAAATTCAGATGGCGATTTTGGCAGGCTTGTATTATTGATAGTGGAGAGTGTCACGACCACTACATCATAGCATAAACTAGGATGGGAACCGAACAAATTAATCATGAGTTATTGCCATATTACCTGGCCTAGATTTACTGGAAAGAAACAATGGGGTTGCCTTGCTGTTTTCAGAGTTTGTCTTCTTATCTTCAAAGCCTGCACAAAATTAACACACTAGCATTGCTATCATTGGCCAAGTCAGATAATAGGAAAGCAACATTGACACAACGAACGTATCGGCAACTAGCCTACACCAAATTAACACAATATGGCACAGCTATCATCAGCCAGGTAAAGTAGTACGAAAGCAACACAATGAATGAATGGGCAACCAGAGAAGCACTATAATTCAGTAATGTGCGTGATATGAGATAGTACATTCATGCAGCTCAGTATGCAAAACTACCAGGCAGTTTTCCTTACAAAAATCAACATTTGCGCCTTTAACATTTTGCTACAACTAATTTTAGATCACATAAAGGGTAGATTCATGCCGATTAACAAAATACATGTTGATGTAAAAATATAGTGATATACAACAAGTACTTACATCAGCATTGGAGCACAGAGAATTCCCGCAAGATATTTTCCTCGAATACGATCCCAATGGAGGAAGTCTTCTATCGTTTAACCTTATTTTCTAAAAGAGAGATGGCTAAGAAACATGTAGAAAATATGATCATTATGCTATAAAATTTCATGATGCGAGGATACGCACACGCTTCTTAGAATGGAGTTGACATTCTTTTGCTGGACTGGAGCGGACTAGTTCTTTGGCCACTAGCATGAATATACAGTGAAATGTGATGATCTATTTTCCATGCTTAGATGAATAACAAAGCCATAAATGTTGCACACAAGTAAGATGAGGGGACAACCTATCTGGTCGTCCATAGGAGTGAGCATCATGTCGACTTGTCGATGGCCCTGCGGTTGTTGTGGCTTTCCATGTCGGGCACACGCATTCGATGCAGGAACTGTTGAGTGGGGACTATAGCTCCCTTCGATGTATGCTTCCCTTGTTGGAGCAGCTGCGGTGAGTCGGAAGGCGGTGTGTGCGAAGATGCGAGATGCGATAATGTTAAGAACGACATATCTCTTTGATCGAAGAAATACACTAAGAGATCAACATGACAAGGTACGAGAGTGGTCACACGTCTACATTGTTGAAGACTAAATTGGGTCACACGATTTTATTTTATTTTGGTACTGTCCGATCTATGCCGGATGGCTTGATGGCCGTCTTGTGCCTCCCGGCTGACACTGTTCGGAATCTTCCCCGAAGAGCCAGCGACCAACGGCAGAGCAGCCTGCCTCCACCGTCCGTGGCCCCTGGCAAAACCCTGCTCCCCGCCCCACCACACTGTCGTGGTTGCGCCGCCCCCGGGCCAATCCACAAAGACTCCCCGTCATCCAGATCCGGCGGCGGCAGTACCATCAACCCACGGAACTCTAAAAGATAGCCATCTAAGCGATGCTTCCACGGTGAACTTGCGGTCCCGCACCCTTACGTTAGACACCAGCCAACCGGCAGCCTAGGAGCAACGCCGCCTCGAGGGGTGCTGCTTCCCATTGGGAATCGATTGGCCTAGAATAAAAATTCAGAGAACTAACTCCTAAATAAAGTGATTTGAGATGAGGGTGCGACCAATCTGGCGGCATGGTGAAGTAGGCAGGTCCAGCTGCGAGGCCATTGATTCTGATGGCGGCCGGCAGGAAAGAGCGATGTCGTGACGGTCGGCCACGCTGGAAGCAGCGAGGACTCTGGACGGACCCGAAGTTGGAGCCGCTCCGGGGCCGTGAACAACGGCGGGGGTGAATCGGCTCCGGTACGGTTCACGCGGCCGTCGTCGAGGCAAGACCAGCAGCGTGGAGTAAGAGGCACATGGCCCAGTGCACGACGGCAAATGGACAGCGTCTCCGGCATTAGGGAGGAGGGCGGCTGTGAAATTGGTGCGGTTGGGGGCGCCATGGAGGTGGGGCTGAGGTTTCGCGGCTCGGGAGAAGGGAGCTTCCCGGGGAGAAGGTGATTTGGCGCCCACGAGGTATGAATGGGGGCGGGGGGGGGGGGGATTGGGAGGGGAGTGGAACCATGTCTTATGGACGCATTTATGCGAAATGTGAGGGGAGTTACAGTTCTACCCTTGCCTGCTGAGCTTCTCGGCTTGGATCTGTGTACTGAGGGTCGGGGATAGTAGAGTAACTTTGCTTCTCCCCAAATAGTGGGCGGGAGCGATTTCGAGTGAGGAGGGCGTGTTTTGAACTATAGTGGGTGCGAACGATTTCGAGCGAGGAGAGCGTGTTTTCAAATAGTGGGCGCGAGCTATTTTGGGTGAGGAGAGCATGTTTTGCCGACCATGGTTTATGAATTATTCGGCACGTGTCATTTCGGCCGAGGAGAAGGTGCGCTTGGATGAAGTTACGAACCTACCCTTGATGTATAACGGGCCAATTGATGCGTGTCCCACATAGGACGATAATTTCGCGTCTCCAATTTATTTTCTCGGGCGAATTCCACCGAGCAGAGAGGATGTTTAACGGTTCGTTCAAATTTTTGGAGAACGAGCATCTACGTCTACCTTACCAAGTTGATTCGAATCAAATTTTGAAATATTAGCTTGCCATTTCTTTTTTAGATGGAGAGATGATGCTCGGGAGTAATGTATTTTTACATGCTCGTTGCTAGCGATTTACTATATGACAAATAGTTGACCCACTCAAAAACGCGATTGAAACCCAAAATGAAATATCTCGATTCAATGAAATAGCTCGTTCAGTACGTCAAAATAGTGAACTAAATCCAAAATTGAACACCTCAATCGAGTAGCATGTTGTACAGTATTATAGTACTCCATGAACATGTTGAAAGTCAAATTAATGAACTTGTTTGATATACGCATATATCCGGTCATGTGTGGATTGCAGACAACATGTTCTCCAAATTAAATATTTGAATGCAAGTTTATGTCAAAACATGGTTTATATCAGTCTTTGATGCATAAAACGCGACCTCCCCCTCCCCCGCACTCATGTTCTCTCTCTCTCTCTCTCTCTCTCTCTCTCTCTCTCAGACAATCTTCAATTACATGCACGCATCCGACACAAAAACCTTGTTGGTCCCTCTCCCTTTCTCTCCATCTCTCTCTCTCTCTCTCTCTCTCTCTCTCTCTCTCTTTGTGTGTGTGTGGGGGGGGGGGTCTTTCTAGTTCACATGCATATATACACCATCTATAGGTCTCTCTCACACACTATGTATGATACTCTAGCTAGTCCAAGCTAGATATCTTGGGTGCATTCATCGTACGCACACAAATTCCTTGGCTCTTTGCCCGTAACTCTCTCACTCACCACTATGTCGTCTCGGAGCTCTTCCCCCCCCCCCTAGTTCACATGCATATATACACCATCTATAGGTCTCACAAACACATGCATATCTCACTCGCACTCGATAGGCCCATCTAGAACTCTATATCTCTCCCTCGTTCTCTCTCCATCTCACACGCACACACACACAATCTCATGCCCAGCTAGCCAAGTATGATGGTCTCTCACTCAATTGTAGGCACACGCAGTCCCCTATATGTATATGACTAGCTAATCTTAGTCTCCATCACAAACATGTGCATGGTCTATCTCGATTTCTCTCGGGGCATCTTTCTATCGCAGACGCACTCCTCGATCTCCCACCCATATAGTCCCCTCACGATCTCGAGGGATCTCTCTATCACAAACACACCCTCTATCCCTACCCATGCGTCCATGCCATCCATGTGTCCCTCACGACCTTTTTTTCCTTGTTGGCGAGACCTCTATTGGACATGTGCTTTCTGAGGTGTCTCTCTCTGTTGCAAACAATCACACACTAGCTATCTTCGTGTATCTCCTCGCCTCGCTTTTCCATCTCGGAGATGCATGCGTGATATGCTCGCATAAGAAACAAAAAGACACACACTCTCTCTAATTTATCGTTTGTTGTCACTTTCTCTTTCACACACATACTCTTTTTGCACACTTACTCATTCTCCTTCACACGCACTTGATCTGTCTCGACCGAGGCACTCTCCTCGGTCCATACCATATATATTTATTGAAAAGTCAAACATCACAAAGTTTCACCATGTACGTGGAGAAAAAGAATTACATCTAGTACGGCAAACATATACCATTAGATTCACCATGTGATGTAGTTTTGTATGATGTATCTTTGGTATTGTAGATATAAATAACATTTGCGTAAACCTGATCAAAGTTTCCAAAGTTTGACTTCTAAAAAATTTACATGCACTGCATTATCGAGCGGATGGAATATCTCTTTCCCCCTCTCAGCTAGCTGACGCACCACTCTGTTGGAAATATGCCCTAGAGGCAATAATAAATTAGTTATTATTATATTTCCTTGTTCATGATAATCGTTTATTATCCATGCTATAATTGTATTGATAGGAAACTCAGATACATGTGTGGGTACATAGACAACACCAAGTCCCTAGTAAGCCTCTAGATGACTAGCTCGTTAATCAATAGATGGTTACAGTTTCGACCATGGACATTGGATGTCATTGATAACGGGATCACATCATTAGGAGAATGATGTGATGGACAAGACCCAATCCTAAGCCTAGCACAAAGATGCGTAGTTCGTATGCTAAAGCTTTTCTAATGTCAAGTATCATTTCCTTAGACCATGAGATTGTGCAACTCCCGGATACCGTAGGAATGCTTTGGCTGTACCAAAGCGTCACAACGTAATCGGGTGGCTATAAAGGTTCACTACGGTATCTCCAAAAGTGTCTGTTGGGTTGGCACGAATCGAGATCGGATTTGTCACTCCGGTTGACGGAGAGGTATCTCTGGGCCCACTCGGTAGGACATCATCATAATGTGCACAATGTGACCAAGGGGTTGATCACGGGATGATGTGTTACGGAACAGTAAAGAGACTTGCCGGAAACGAGATTGAACAAGGTATCGGGATACCGACGATCGAATCTCGGGCAAGTACAATACCACTAGACAAAGGGAATTTTATACGGGATCGATTGAGTCCTTGACATCGTGGTTCATCCGATGAGATCATCATGGAACATGTGGGAGCCAACATAGGTATCCAGATCCAGCTGTTGGTTATTGACCGGAGAACGTCTCGGTCATGTCTGCATGGTTCCCGAACCCGTAGGGTCTACACACTTAAGGTCTGGCGACGCTAGGGTTATAAATGAAGTTTGTATGTGGTTACCGAATGAAGTTCGCAGTCCCGGATGAGATCCCGGACGTCACGAGGAGTTCCTGAATGGTCCGGAGGTAAAGATTTATATATGGGAAGTCTGTTTTGGTCACGGAAAAGTTCCGGTGCTATCGGTAATGTCCGGGACCACCGGAGGGTCCCGTGGGTCCACCAAGTGGGGCCACTGCCCCAGAGGGCTACATGGGCCAAGTGTGGGAGAGGACCAGCCCCAGGTGGGCTGGTGCGCCCCCCCACCAAGGCCCAAGGCGCCTAGGGCTTGGGAAACCCTAAAGGGGGGCGCCTCCCTTGCCTTGGGGGGCAAGGCAACCCCCGGCCCCCTCCTCAGAGTGGATCTGAGGGGCCGGGCCCCTCCTTTGCCCCTATATATATGTGGGGGTGGGAGGGCAGCAGCAGCCCATGTTCTGGCGCAGCCTCCCCCTCTCCCAAGTCCCTTCTCCTCTCCCGTGGTGCTTGGCGAAGCCCTGCAGGATTGCCACGCTCCTCCATCACCACCAAGCCGTTGTGCTGCTGCTGGACGGAGTCTTCCTCAACCTCTCCCTCTCTCCTTGCTGGATCAAGGCGTGGGAGACGTCACCGGCTGTACGTGTGTTGAACACGGAGGTGCCGTCCGTTCGGCACTAGGATCTCCGGTGATTTGGATCACGACGAGTTCGACTCCTTCAACCCCGTTCTCTTGAACGCTTCCGCTTAGCAATCTACAAGGGTATGTAGATGCACTCTCCTTCCCTCGTTGCTAGTTTCTCCATAGATAGATCTTGGTGACACGTAGGAAAATTTTGAATTTCTGCTACGTTCCCCAGCACACTCAGCCTTATCGGGGCTCCTCAATCTTGGTGACACGTAGGAAAATTTTGAATTTCTGCTACATTCCCCAACACACTTAGCAATCTTTGAATTTATTGGTCAGTTTGGTTCGTGACCTGACCCTCATGCCTTGATGGCCGGTAATGCCTGGTGTGGACGTGAAATGTAAAATATTTCTGCCTGGCCAGGCTTGTGTGGTGCTGAAGCGTTTGGTTCATGCAGGCGAGCAAAGCATCAACGTCCCATCAATCAATCCATGCATCAATTATGTAATGCTAATATCCATCCATGTTGTTAGCCTCGTGGCCGCCTTACGACCGAGTGCACGGCGAGCGTTAAATCGATGCGCTGGGCGAGGCTACTGCGATGTCCGGAGTTCAGCTAGGCTAATTAAAGTGCAAGGGAACCTAGGCGGGCTTTCTTTTTCACAGGGTAACAACCAAACAAGCATGCATGAAATCCAGCCATAACCCGAGCCGTGCAAAAGATGCTCGGGGCTTAAGCCAAACTTGCCTTATATCTCCCTGGTTCACACATACACATGTCTTCGCTCGCGCTATACATATAGACCCATCCAACACTCTCCGCCTTGTTCTCTCTCCATGTGACACGCATCCCCCTAAGTACCATAATCCCTCACTCCATCATAGGCTCTGTTTGGATCCATGGGTTAGAGTTAGTTTGGGTTAGTTTGGAGTCAACTAACCCAAAAAGATCCAAACATGAGGTTTAGTTTGGGTTAGATGCATCTACCCATCCAAAAAAAATTAACCCATCCAAGAGGTGCTTATTTGGGTTAGTTCTTCTCGGGACCACTAATAAACACTTTTTTCTCTCGCTCTCCCTGCAGCAAATCCCTCCCCACTTCCTCGAAGCTTATCGTACTCTCCCTCCCTCCCTCTCGCACCGCTTGGTGAAGGTGCCTCGCCGTATCCGCACTCCATCTAACCCTGCCATCCAAACACCTCTTTACTTGGAGTTAGTTCAGGGTTAGAATCTAACTCTAACCTCTAACTGAGTTAGAGTATCCAAACAGGGCCATAGGCGCAAGCACTACCCCCCTCCTAAGTATGATTATCTCTTACTAGCCATCAGGAACACACGTATTGTCTCCTTCCATCCATACGTCTATCTCGATATCTCTCGGGGCATCTTCTATCGCGCACACACCTTGTCACTCGATCTCCCACCCATGTAATCCCATCATGATCTCCAGGGGATCTCTCTATGACAAACATACACTCCCTCCTCCCCATGTCTGCATTTTCTCCGTACTCTCTCTCAACCTCTCTCCCTTGTTTGTCAGACCCCTCTTGGCCATGTGCTAGGGGTCTTGCTCTCTCGGTTCCAAACAACCACACACTATCTCCTCACCTTGCCTCCGTTGTCGAAGATGCATGTGTGATATGTTTGCATAAGACACGCACACTTTTTCTCTACATTTATCATGTGTTGTCCATGTCTCTTTCACACACGCACACACTTTTTTCACTCTCTCTCTCTCTCTCTCTCTAGTTAGGGACTCTGTCACGTCCATAAGCATATGGATGTTTCGAAAAGTCAAACCTCAGAAAAGTTTGACCAGGTATATGTGGAGAAAAACATTTACATCTGGAACGATCATTAGATTCATCACAACATGTACTTACTTAATACTATCATTTATCTTTGGTATTGTAGATATAAGTAATTTCTTTATAAACTTGGTCAAAGTTTCAAAATTTTGACTTCAAAAAAATGTTGGAACTACATTATCGAACGGAGGGAGTAGCTCTTTCTCTCTCTCTCTCTGCTATCTCTCACAGGCCTCCCCTCTCACTCGAACTCTCTATATCGATGGATTATACGCTCACTGTGTCAGTGTATAGATCCGTATATTGTTTGACCGGTCAACCAATCCACATGCTGCCTTGTCAGCTCGTGTTCTGTATCTTCGTGTGCTGGCCCATGTGGCAGTAGGTGAAAATAAGTAAACTAGAGGCCCATCTGACACGTGGTGAAGTAAACAAAGTTGAAACCACTGGGGGTAGCACCCCGCACGCTAGTAAACTGAGGGCGCATTGAGGACAAACTTCTTGCGCGCGAAGGACGCACTCGCGCACAATTCACCACTATGCGGCAGCATGCACAGAAGGACGCACTCGCGCACACCCAACACACAACACCCACCAGCACACGTGCACACCGGCATCGTCGCCGGTTGAGATGGATGGCGAGGCAGCCAACAAGGGGAGGCGGCTTGAGCCAAAACCGCATCCGGCGAGCCTAGACTTCATCAGCAGCCTCCCCGACGACATGCTGCTCATCATCATCGGCCTCCTCCCCACCAAATATGTCGTGCGGACCACCCTGCCCTCCCGGCGGTGGCGCCCCCTCTGGTGCTGCATCCCCCTCAACCTCACCCTCGACAGCTGCCTCTGCGACGGGGATTGCAAATGCATGGCCGCAGTCTCCAAGATCATTTCATTGCACCCTGGGCCAGCCAGACGCCTTGACATCCGCATGTTCAGTACCAATTGCAAGGTCCAACCCAAGTTCGACGAGTGGTTCTTATCCCACACCCTAGATCAGCTCGAGGAGCTCAGCTTTGAAGCTGGACGATGTCGCTCTCTGCTGTCGTCCGCGCTCCGCCTCACGCCAACGCTGCGCTGCGCCAGCTTCAGCTCCTGCTATCTTCCCCAGATTATTGCCGCGTCCGCCCTTCTTCTCCCTCAACTCAAGCAGCTCGACCTCTTCGACGTTGTCATCTCGAAGAAGTCTATGGAGCACATGTTCCGCAGCTGTACTTCGCTCGAGTACCTTCGTCTTGAGCAGATCCGCAGGTTCATTAGCCTCCACATCGCCTCGACGAATCTCCGATGGATTTATGTGTCTTGCTAGCCCCGCAACAAGACATCTATTGGGAAGAGATCACTCCAGCTGTTCCACGTTATGGTCATTGAGAATGCGCCTTTCCTTGAGAGATCTCTTGTATCGGATCTAGAAAGTCCAACAAAAATCAGGGTCATTGACGCGCCGAAATTGCCAGCGTTGGTATATTCGTCTGCCAAATTCTCCGAACTCTTTATTGGATCCGTAATCGTTCAGGTACAGCACTCATCTTCTTCTCCGTCTTCTTGAAATTCACATTTTTAAATTTCTTCTTGATGTATTTACGACCGTCTTCGGAAAATGATTCCCACAGGCTTGACCGGTCCATGCGCATACGGTGAAGATCTTAGCACTAAAATCTATCATTTAATCTGGATCAAGTTGTTGGATTCCTTACATGTTTCCGCACGGAGAAGCTACTCATCGAGGTGAACCTTCTTTCCTATAAGTAAACGGTAATCCTGGCGTAGCTCAATTTTTTCGTAATTTTCCCAAATTACGATGACAAATCTTGATGTTCAAGCTGCATCTACGCACTGCACCGAAAGAAAAATTTTTAGTATTTTTTCTCACGTGATCACCTGCATCGTTTTTATGATGTAGTACTATAGTAGCCTAGGCTAGTCATAGTGGAAAATAACTTTTTGAAAAGAATATTCGCGGTATGATTATACTTGCCCTCTTTGCGATTCCAACGTGGAAGAATCGCTTGAACATCTCTTTTTTGGCTGTGCATTCAGCAAAGATTGTTGGGCTGACATTGGCATCAGTTGGAACTATCAAGGTTCGCGTTATGATTGGATAAGCACGGCTAAAGATGCTTGGAACAAGCCAATGTTCAATGCATTATTCCTACAAGCTGCATGGAGCATCTGGAAAGAAAGGAATAATAAAGTTTTCAGAAGGATTGCACCCACGAAAACATCCTGGGCTTCAAGACTAAAAGAGGATCTATCTCTCCTAACTCATAGGGTTGGAGAAAAACACATCTCCTTTCTCTCTTCCTTTTTAGATACTTTTTGATTATTCTCCCCCCCCCCAACCCCCCCCAAAGGGGATGGCATGTACAAAACCAGATGTAAATCCCATCATTCATTAATTTAATTTCACTGTAGGAGCCTCTCCTACTGTTTCAGGTGTCAAAAAAAAACTTAGACTACTCCAGTAACTCTATGGTTACCCTAAGAGCAAGTACTACCTCCATCCTGGTTTACACTTCCAATTTTGTAGTATCAAAATTTGACCATAAATTTAACTAACAAAATGTTAATGCATGTCACTAAGTACTATATCGTTGGATTCGTATTTGAACATAATTTCAAATGGTGTAATTTTTAGTGACATGCATTGGCATTTTCTTAGGTAAATCTGTGGTCAAAATTTTATACTAAATCTGAGTAGTATTCCCTCCGTCCCAAAATTCTTGTCTTACATTTGTTTAGATACGGATGTATCTAACACTAAAATGTAACTAGATACATCCGTACTTAGACAAATTTAAGACAAGAATTTTGGGACGGAGGGAGTACAAAAGTGGGCTATGTAGGCCAAAACATGTGTGAAATTCACTTGTAATGCATTTGGCATCGATGCCCCTCCATTGCTCACCTGGTGCCCCAATCTGGATCACCTACTTTGCACTGGTGCCAAATTAACTCACGCAATGAAAAAACACTGCATGGGGGAGAGAGAGAGGACTGAGGCAATAAAAAACACTTGTTTGGGAGAGTGAGAGGCTGGTGTAGTTGGCTTGATTGATTTGTTTATACATGTGGGTCTGTGTGCACAGCGGTGCCAACTCTCTCACATCGTGAGAGCGGTGCCAAAATCTTTTGATTTGACATCGATGCGTAATATGTGGCATACTTTTGCGAAATGTGGCATCGGCCACATAGTGGAAGGCAACAAATGCCCAAGCTCTTCACGTGCTCCTAGTTAAATGAGAGGAAAGAAGAGAGATAGAGATAGAGAGAGTGAAATAATATCACTAGCCAGCCTACCCTATCGTATGACCGAATTATATTTGTACCTCTTGATGACACGACAATCTTATGCAGCCAGCTGTTCTAATATGTTCTCTTCTTTTGCAGATAAAAAAAGACCCGAAAGTGAAAAATGTGTTGCACTATAACAATCTCATCGAATGCCTTGATCTCCATCTTACAAAAATTGATTTGATCGACTACCGAGGCAGCACATCTGAGATTAAATTGGCTAGGTTCTTTGTTCTGGAGGCAAGTGTGCTCAAGGTAATGAGGTTTGGCGTTCTCTGGCGCAACAATGAATGGCGTGCTAATCACCGCAAGCGTCTAAGCCTAAATGACAAAGTCTCGGCAGAAGCTGAATTTGTTTTTGAAACATCAACTGGCCAGAGACTTGAAAACTTATTTGCCCATTAGTGACTTGTCAGGGTGGTGGATTTTAGTTTGTATGATAATGTTGCATCCACCTAAAGTAACAAAAGTTCTTACATAAACTTCCTAGTAATTCCCTCTTCGTAGGTGCAGCAGTACTCCTAACATTTGTAATATCAGTTTGAAACTTGTAATATTGCCATGTCCTATTCCTGCGTTTTCAAAATCCTGTGAATCAAATAGTTCCTGAGTTGGTGATGATGTTGTGCCTTCCATCTTTCACCAATAGCCGTCGGATCTAGATCTAACGCATACAAACCAAGCTTCTCCATTTTCGCAAAAAGATGGACGCACTTGTTCCCTATTTACAAACAACTCCTTGTCTCTCACAATCAGCACTTGTTCCAAGGTCGTGGAAAAATTTGGCGCGATGGCCGCTGCCGGAGCCGTCCACCCCCAATCTTGGTGTTCCGTGCATGTGGAAAAATTTGGCGTGATGGCCGCTGCAGGAGCCGTCCACCCCCAATCTTGCTGTTCCGTGCAATGAACGGGCATCTACGCACGAGAAATTATGTCGAACAAGGCTAGTTGTAAGCAGGCTAGCTCTACAGCCATTATGATAGTGACTGCAGACGGTGAGGCTGACTATGGTATGCCGAACACGGCGCCTATACTCAGGTGTCATCTCCGGCAGGTCTTGTCACTTCTTTGTGAGGAGCGACCGCGTAATAATATGACCAACGGGTAGTACAGTGCTAGTACTCCTACTACTACATTGGTAGTACTACTACTAGTACTAGTAGCACTACCGTCTGGATTTAGGAGTACTACCACGTCCATCTGGATTTTAGTATTTGACTAGCAATATCTAGTACTACTCCCTCTGTAAATAAATACATGGTGTTTTATTCCTATCGGCGAGAGAACTTAATGTTTTTTTGCTAACTAGAGTACTAATAGGATGTAACACTCCAAATTTTTTGATTTGGTCTTATTAAATTCTTTATATAATTGGAAGGAGGTTATTTAAAAATAATTCTAAAAAGACTCTCCTTCTCAAAATTTTCATTTGTGACAAGTATTTTTTATGGGTTCTTCCAAATCTTGATATTTGGTCTTAATGGTTTTTCATCTTGTGTTGGCTCAACACAAATAATTTTGGAAGGTTTTTACAATTCTTCTTATTAAAAAGAATTCCTATGAACTATGGATTTATTCTTCCCCATTCAAAAATTTCTCTTTTGCCATGACATATGTTGAAATCTTTCTTCCAAAACCCCACCTCCCTACCATGGGTCAAGTCAAGCATCAAGTCCACCAAGGTTCAACTTCTCCTAGATTTTATTTCTATTTATTTTAACCTCAAAATCATTTTCCGTCATTTAATTGGACCTTGGTGGTTTACAAAGGAACTGCCAGATTTCTTTTGAGTTTTGGTTCCAAATAAAGTCCTCTGGCTAGTCCTTAGTACCCTCAACCTAGATCCATCAAGATCTGCTAGTCCACAGTTCAAATTTTTTAAAAATTGCTTGCTGCAAGTTTGGACCAGATTTGCCATTTTTGGTGAAATTCATTCTTTTCCTTGTCCAAAAATTCTGAGATAATTCAGGCAGTCTCCAGATGCATCAAGAGATCACCTCACCAAGTCCCAGCTCAAGAAAAACTTTCCACGTGCCTAAATCATATCGTCGAACAGCTGGTGTGCATTGTTTCTGTTCAAATTTAGAAGTCGGTGTTTAGTTTCAGTCGTCAGTGTCGTTTTCTTCAGAACTTGGCGTCAATCTCGCCAGTGCTCACCCTGGCCTCTTGCTCCCTGTTCCTCCTTCTTATCCATCACGCCGCACAGTTGTCTGGACGGGTGCGAGCGTCGGCGAGCTGGCAGGGGTACATCGCCCCCGTGAGTGGCGGCCGCAACGTTCGCTGCGGCCTCCAGAGAGGCTCAGCGTGGAACGGTGCCGTCCAGCACCGCCCACACCACCAGGAGCCTCCGCGTGGCCATCCTCTTCTCTGTGCGCACTACAGAACGGTCGCCGTGGCCTGAGAGGCGCAGAGCACGCTCTCTGCCGCCGACGAGCCCATGAGCTATGTTCCGTCGAAACCACAGGAGCAGGCCAAAATCCGACCAGGTTAGCCGTTGAGTGGTGCCAGTGGACCAATAAGAAGCTGTCCATTCACCTTAACCTCCCATCCAACCTCCGCCTCGCCGTAATCACTCACCGGAGAAATCCCGTTCCCGGCAACCGCCTCGGGCCGGCTATAAATGGAGGCCCGAGCTCATTCTCGACCCAGCACCTCCCTTCCTCGCCTCAGAACCTCGCCACACTCGTCAGATGGCCTCGGGAGAGCCTTCTTCCCCGACTCCGGCCGCCCCGATCCGCTTCGGGCTCCGGCAAGATTCTCTCTCGTGAGAGCACCCCCGCCTCCCAAACTGTGCCAGTAGCCTCCTAGTGCACCCACTCCCCTAACCCGCGCTTCAATCCGGCGTTTACAGCTCTCTTTGGAGGGATCCATCCTCGACCGAACCACCGCCCGCCGGAGTGGAGGCCGCCATCGACGTGGTGCTCCCCGATGACCAACTCCACCACCCACCGACGCGAAATTGTCCCGTGAGTGCAACCATACCCTTGCCTTCTTCTGGATCGCCGTCGATCGTCGCCGGCGATCATCGTTCGCTTCGGTCGATGGTGGGATTTTTAAACCTGACATGCGAGACCCCCTCGTCAACCTCTCCCTTCTTATTCGAAACGTTTCTGAAAGCGCCTTCGGCCAAAGTACGTGTTCCCTTTGGGTTGGCGTATTTCTGAAGCGTTTTCTGTTTTTCTAAACTAGCCCCTGGGAAGTTTCTGTTTCATCACAGATTAGTCCCTAGACTAAAACCTTTATAACTTTTAAACAAAAGATGATTTTGAGTTGATTCTTTTTCTGTCATCTTTATTTTTTATCTATTTTTTATCATATTTATTTGACAAATATTTGGAACAATTTTTGTACACGCATGGTATTTACGTTACTATCCGATTTCTTTTACAACGTGGATACAGAAGGAGGTGACGGAGCCGCAAACTTCGCCGAGCTAGACTCCGACTACTCCGAACCAGGCAAGCATGTTTGAACCTTTGATATGATGAGTGTTTTTCATGTTTGCTTGAGTGGTTTTCGCATGGCATGTTTATATGAGCATTTGGGAAGGTTATATTACATGCAAAGTAAGCTGCGAGTGAGCTTCGATATTGATGTGTTCTTATGATAGTGATATAACCTGATCATGTGGTGGCATGATAGGTTGCAAGCTGGTATTGTTGAAGCATGCCAGTTTTATATGAACTGTTTAACTCCAATATTAACATGGATCAACTCTTGTTCCCGTTCGTCCCCTTCCATGCTACCACATGTTTTCTGCAAAGAATACGGTTTAGTAAGTTGCAAACCTCTTTCCTTGTACACACCAAATAGAGGGGCCGTGACGAGGGTTCCATGGCCCTGGATTAAAGCCCGTCATCCGGCCAGGTGGCATGGGTGTTTCCCGTTGGGACCGAGAGGGGGGCACCCCTTAGAGCGCGCGATATAAATTTGATCCCATGATATTCGACGTTGTAGCCTCCCCGTCTTAGAGTTTTTCTTGAACGTTGCCTAGGGTGATTCCTGGAAGCGGAATATGGAATGGGTGTGTACTGGTTAGATGTGTTTCTTCTAAAATACCGTAAACAGAACTAGTCCTTTGTGACTACTGAAATCCGTTTGCTGTGGGTAAAGAGTACAAACTCTGCAGAGTCAAAACCATCCGAGTAACCATGTCCATGGTCAAGGACCGCGATCATCACATCAGTGTCAATCTCAGTGTCAGCCTCAGTGCCAGTCTCAGTAACAGTCTCCGGAAAATAAGCGTGAAACTAAGAATGGTAAACCCGGCTAAGGGTTATTCCTATGGATGGACTAACCAGTTTATTATTTTGTACCGTGTATTCCTTGGGATGATGTTACTTTCATGAGCTACTTGAATTCTAATGATGAAATATAATCCCTTTATGTGATGTCGCTCAGACATCCGACTGTGGCATTCTTGTTATTTACTTTTGATATAAGCCCTTTATGTGATGTCGCTCAGACGTCCGACTGTGGCATTCTTGTTATTTACTTTTGATATAAGCCCTTTATGTGATGTCACTCAGATGTCCGACTGTGGCATTCTTGTTATTTACTTTTGATATAAGCCCTTTATGTGATGTCGCTCGGACGTCCGACTGTGGCATCCTGGTTATTTACTTTCATTATAAGCCCCTTTCGAGACGTCGCTTAGACGTCCGACTGTGGCACGTACTGTCATTTACGTTTCAATATAAGCCCTTTATGTGGTGTCACCCTGACGCCCGACTGCGGCATGTTAATTTATTTTTACCTTTCGAGGCATCGCTCCAGACACCCGATTGGTCTTCAGTTATTTTATTGGGATTTCGGGAGGACTACCACCTCACTTCCTTTTTATTTAATATGAGTGCAAGTTTACTATCTGAGTGCGCATTACTAGTCTGCTCATGTGCATCATGTTAGCGTTTGTTATATCTTATGTCCAGACTGTCTTGCGAGTACATTCAAAGTACTCACCTGGCTTGTTGATTTTGCCAGATGTTGACGAAGGCGATCTTATGGATGAAGAGTACGATAGCGAGTACGACGCCTAGAGGAGTCCCAGTTAGTCCCGTGTGATCCTGGAGTTGGTCACTTGTATTACATACGCTTCCGCTACCCTAATAAAATCATCGAGCCTCGCTCCAGCGCTTGATGAGCTGTAAGATTTTGGAGTCATGTCACCCACTTCACTGTGACATAACCACCACCACTTTTATTACGAGTCAGTAGTTATGCCACCATACCCTTTGTGTCATATCCGCCTTTATGTATAATATCGGCGTTCTTGTAATAAAGTTTTGAGCAGCCTCAGCTCAACCTTGTATAATATTTGGTACTTCTGGATTTCTGTATCAAGGATTTATCTACCAGTAAGGAGGAGTTTTCTATACTGGTCGGATATAATGGTCAGTTTTTCAATGAATGTTTTATTGGAAAACCGGTCCTGATGACCTTGGTATCAGAGCCAGGCTGACTATAGGAAGCTACTAGGTGCGACCGCTAATCGGATATTAGCGTAATAAGTGCTATTTTGACATTTTGCAACTGTAGCAATTTTCTGTTGGTCATCATAAATTTATGATTTGACTATTCAGAATTTTAGTCTACCTTTGTAGATGGCTGGCAGCGATTGTGAGTCACAGGTGTTCGCCAATGTACCTGAGGGGTTTATCAAGCTTCTCGTCTCCATCATCAAGGTCGCGATCGGGCCATCGGCTCGTCCGGAGTTCACACTCTACCAGCACAAGATCAGCGACAGCGTGCCTATGCACCAGGTCGCGGTGCAATTCAAGGGAGGACGTTCTGCGTCACGCCGCTTCCGATTTGTGGGAAGGGCCATGCCTACGGAGAGGCATGCCATGCAGATGGCTGCCCGTGAGGCGATAGCTCGTCTCTGGGTTGCTCTTCCTTCGATGAAGGCTCGTCGCTACCACTACTTCCCATGCCACGTGCCATACACTTCTCACTATGCGTTCGCTTGCGCTAGGGGGGAGAGAGATGAGGCTATTGAAATGTTGGTTGAGTATCTCAAGGCTCTTGAGGCAGCTTTTGATAACCTCGTGGACGACTTTGTGGCTGCTCGTATGGACTTCGTTCAGGGCTGTTCCGCCAACAGGAGGGAGCTCCTCCATACAGCACCACCACTAACATACGTCTCGTCCTCAGCATCCTATACACCTGCCATCTTAACCACCGCTCGCTGCCTGCCTACCACTGAGGAGTTTGACCAAGTCATTGCTCCTACTCGGTCGATGCTGCACCACCGCCGCGCGCACCAGCTCCTCAACCCAGATGATTGGCGTCTGGAGCCTATTAGTGAGGAGGAGGTTGAGTCTCCAAGATCCACTGGTCTTACCCTCGGCAGGCCGAGGGAAGTTTTTACCATCTCCGACTGAGTGTGCCTAGCAGCCGTGCGATGTACCAGCTTGTATAATATGTTTATATGTATATAGGTTGGGTGAGAAGTAGTTTGTGTGCGCATCATGTAGGAACCCGGAGAAGTGCACTAGCCTAAATAACATGTCAGGAATGTGTACGCACATCCTGAGTGATGTATTGTATAATCACGGCTTGCATGTAAGATATGTACTGAGCGGTCCTTCTCCATGCGCAATCAAGTATTTTTCTTGAAAATTCTTGGAGTTTTTTTATTTCCGCCTTTGCAAAATCATTTTTTTGCCACTCAGTTTTTCTCATGAGTTCTGCAAAAATACCCCAGAGTGGAAAATGCCTCGTCCATGGACTCATTCCATGCCAAGTCCGTCGGAAGAAAATTATGGTACCCAGACAAGTAACAATTTCACACAGGGACAGCCAAGTCAGCAAGGCAGTGAAGCAGCATTTTCTCAAGTATGCCGCCTTTATGAGAAAAGCCAGCAGCAGCATCAAGAAATGATGAACCATGTTATCAATATGGGAAATCACCGTGAACCATATCAGTAGTATTCCAAATTGTCTGAACTACAAAAGACACGTCCCCCAACATTCTCTCACACTGATAGACCTCTCAAGGCCGATGATTGGCTTCGAGACATTGAAAGGAAGTTAATTATTGCACAATGTTCGGACCGTGAGAAGGTACTTTATGCACCTCACTACCTCACCGGAGCAGCTGCATCATGGTGGAAAAATTTCCTACACATGCACCCCAATGAAAATAACATCACACAGGAAGAATTTAAAGAAGGTTTTCGTGGGCGCACATTCCCGTAAGCATTATGAAGATCAAGAAAAGGGAGTTTGATGACCTCAAGCGAGAAGCATGGCGGTGATCGAGTACAATAGTCAGTTTACTCAATTATCTCGCTACGCCAGCGAAGAGCATATGACTGAAAATAAAAAGATGGAAAAATTTCTGGACGGTCTGGCACCAGCACTTAAATACCAGCTGGTCATTCACACCTTTCCGGATTTCAAAACCCTTGTGGACAAAGCTATTACATTAGAAAATGAGCGCCGCTGCTTGGAAGATTTTCGCAAGCGCAAAAGGGACAAGACCACCCATGCTCACAACAACCGGAACAAGACTGATTTTCAGAAAATTGGAGCGAACAAATCCACAACCATTGTTCCACGCCCAAACAAAAAATTTCATGCAAGAGACAAGGATTTTACATATCACCCAGGTGTTACTTGCTACGCTTGTGGAGAGGAAGGACACTATGCCAAATAGTGCCCAAAGCCAAGAAACTCGGCCCCCAAGCCGAACAAAAGTGGAAATAATTCAACACCCAAGCGTAACAACTTCAACCCCAATAACAATCACAAGAAGGGCCACTTCAACTATGTGACCAAGGAGGAATCACATAGTGCCCCGGATATCGTACTCGGTACGTTCCCTGTCAACACAATACCTGCCATGGTTTTGTTTGATTCTGGAGCTTCTCACTCGTTCATTTCAAAGAAATTTGCTTTGCAACATGATTTTTCAATTCTTCCCTTGGAAAAATCCATGACCATCAAGTCCCCTGGGATTAAGCAAGTCTATCAGAGCTACTTTCAAGGTGTGGTTATTGAGATTGAGGGACTAAAGTTTCAGGCAAACCTCATTGTATTGGAAAATAAGGGACTGGATGTTATCCTAGGAATGGAATGGTTAACCACCAACAAGGGATTTATCGACTGCTTCAATCGGACTGTAATTCTTACTCATCATCACAGGAAGACGATAAAAAATGCAGCTCAAGAAAGAACAATATCACGGCAACCAAGGTTGAACAAGGTGGACATTTCAGAGTTAAGAAAAGTCCCAGAGGTGTGTGAGTTCCCTGACGTATTTCCCGAAGAACTACCAGGCATGCCACCAGACCGGGAAATAGAGTTCATCATTGAACTAGCACCTGGAACCACCCCCATTTATAAGAAACCCTATAGAATGGCACCCTCCGAGCTGGTAGAATTAAAGAAGCAAATAAAAGAATTACTGGACAAAGGATTTATACGGGCCAGCTCCTCACATTGGGGTTCACCAGTATTATTTGCCAAGAAAAAGGATGGGACACTGAGATTATGTATAGACTATCGAGCACTCAACATGGTCACCATCAAAAACAAATATCCGATGCCATGGATAAATGATTTATTTGATCAGCTCGCACAAGCCAAGGTTTTCTCAAAAATTGATTTAAGATCAGGGTATCATCAATTAAAGGTACAGACAAAAGATATCTCTAAGATAGCATTCACCTCTAGATACGGATTATATGAATTCACAATAATGCCTTTTGGACTGACAAACGCCCCCGCATATTTTGTCCACCTCATGAACAAAGTGTTTATGAAATTTATGGACAAATTCGTTGTGGTGTTCATTGATGACATTCTGGTATACTCCAAGACACCAGAAGAACATACTGAACATCTCAGAATTGTACTAGGAGAATTAAGGAAACATCAATTATACGCCAAATTCAGCAAATGTGAATTTTGGTTGAGACAGGTTGGTTTTCTAGGCCACGTATTGACCCAAGAAGGTGTTGCCGTGGACCCAGAAAAGTCAAGGCCGTACTTGGCTGGAAACCACCAGCCAACGTAACAGATGTACGAAGTTTCCTGAGAATGGCTGGATATTACCGAAGGTTTATTGAAGGGTTCTCCACCATTGCAAAACCAATGACATGGTTACTCAAAAAGGATAAGAAATTTGTATGGACTGAAGCTTGCGAGAAAAGTTTCCAAGAACTCAAAAGGAAATTAACGACAGCACCAGTATTGGTTGTACCAGACATACACAAAAGTTTTGAAGTATATTGTGACGCATCCTGGAAGGGCCTCGGATGCGTACTAATGCAAGAAGGCAAAGTAGTCGACACGCCTGTGCAACTACTGAAAGCATGAAGAAAATTATCCTACTCATGACTTGGAATTGGCAACAGTCATTCATGCACTCAAGGAGTGGAGGCACTTTTTGCTTGGAAATCATTGTGAAATATATACGGACCATAAAAGCCTCAAATATATTTTCACACAACCAGAACTCAATTTACAACAACCGAGCTGGTTGGAATTGATAAAAGATTACGATGTTGGCATTCACTACCATCCAGGAAAGGCGAATGTAGTGGCAGATGCTCTTAGTCGAAACCCCAGCTCGAGCGGCAGCGATCTCTGAGAACTTGAGAACTGAATTTCAGCAGGAGTTCGCCAAACTCAACTTGGTGATGGTCACTGAAGGCAATGTGTCAAATTTGGAAATACAGCCCACACTAATGGAACAGATTAAGAAGGCTCGGCATGGACACCCCAGCATCGAAGGCATAAAAAGAAAGGTGAGTCTGGGCAAGGCCTCAGAATTCATCATAGACGATAAGGGAATATTATGGTACGGAGACAGACTTTGCGTACCAAATATAGAGGACCTCAAACAGCAAATTCCAGCTGAAGGCCACACCGCTCCATATTCAATCCACCCTGGAGGAACCAAAATGTACAAGGACATTCAGGAAAAAATTTGGTGGCACGGTATGAAGAGGGATATAGCCACATTCATTGCATGTTGTGATTCATGTCAGCGCATTAAAGCCGAGCACCAAAAACCAGCAGGACTATTACAGCCAAATAGGATACCTGAGTGGAAATGGGACGAAATTGCAATGGTTTTTATTGTCGGACTACCTAAGTCACGACACAGAAGTGATGCCATATGGGTCATCACAGATAGATTAACTAAGGTGGCACATTTCATCCCAGTAAAGACAACCCACACCACTTAGAAGCTTGCCAAACTTTATCTGTCCCGTATAGTTTGTCTGCATGGAATTCCAAAGACTATAATATCCGATAGAGGCACTCAATTCGTCTCTAGATTTTGGGATCATTTACAACAAGCTCTGGGAACTCAACTAGTATTCAGTATAACATACCACCCCCAGACTGGAGGACAAACTGAACATGTGAACCAAATTCTAGAGGACATGCTAAGAGCATGTGTTCTCACCTATGGAACCAATTGGGAAGAAAGCTTGTCGTATGCCGAGTTCGCATACAACAACAGTTACCAAGCCAGTCTACAAATGGCACCTTTTGAAGCCTTGTACGGGTGAAGATGCCGTACCCCATTAAATTGGTCAGAAACAGGAGACAGTCGTATCTTCGGCCCAGACATGCTCAAGGAAGCTGAGGAGAAAGTTAGACTAATCAGGGATCGACTCAAGACAGCCCAGAGCCGAAAAAAGAGTGATTACGATCAAAAACATCGTGAAGTCAGCTTTGAACCCGGAGAATATGTGTATCTACGAGTAGCTCCTATGAGGGGCCTGCAACGATTCAAAGTTAAAGGAAAGCTAGCACCACGGTTTATTGGACCCTTCTGTGTGATTGCACGAAGAGGCACAGAGGCCTACTAGCTAGACCTACCCGAAGAACTGTCAGACGTCCACGACATGTTCCACGTCTCACAGTTGAGGAAATGTGTAAGCAACCCAGAAAAGCATATATCTCACGAGAACATTGACATGCAACCAGACCTCACGTACACGGAACGTCCAATAAAAATATTGGAGGAGTCCGAAAGGAGGACCGGACAGAAAACAACTAAGTTTTTCAAGGTTCAGTGGAGCAATCACACTGAGGATGAAGCAACATGGGAAAGAGAGGATTTTCTTCGGACAGAGTACCCACACCTATTTGAGGATCAGCTGAAATCTCGGGGACGAGATTTTTCCTAAGGGGGTAGGTGTTGTAACACTCCAAAAAATTTGATTTGGTTTTATTAAATTCTTTATATAATTGGAAGGAGGTTATTTAAAAAAATTCTAAAAAGACTCTCCTTCTCAAAATTTTCATTTGTGACAAGTACTTTTTTTATGGGTTCTTCCAAATCTTGATCTTTGGTCTTAAGGGTTTTTCATCTTGTGTTGGCTCAACACAAATAATTTTGGAAGGTTTTTACAATTCTTCTTATTAAAAAGAATTCCTATGAACTATGGATTTATTCTTCCCCATTCAAAATTTTTTTTTTGCCATGACATATGTTGAAATCTTTCTTCCAAAACCCCACCTCCCTACCTTGGGTCAAGTCAAGCATCAAGTCCAGCAAGGTTCAACTTCTCCTAGATTTTATTTCTATTTATTTTAACCTCAAAATCATTTTCTGTCATTTATTTGGACCTTGGTGGTTTACAAAGGAACTGCCAGATTTCTTTTGAGTTTTGATTCCAAATAAAGTCCTCTGGCTAGTCCTTAGTACCCTCAACCTAGATCCATCAAGATCTGCTAGTCCACAGTTCAAAATTTTCAAAATTTGCTTGCTGCAAGTTTGGACCAGATTTGCCATTTTTGGTGAAATTCATTCTTTTCCTTGTCCAAAACTTCTGAGATAAATTCAGGCAGTCTCCAGATACATCAAGAGATCACCTCACCAAGTCCCAGCTCAAGAAAAAAATTCCACGTGCCTAAATCATTTCGTCGAACAGCTTGTGTGCACCGTTTCTGTTCAAATTCAGAAGTCAGTGTTTAGTTTCAGTCGTCAGTGCCGTTTTCTTCAGAACTTGGCGTCAATCTCGCCAGTGCTCACCCTGGCCTCTTGCTCCCTGTTCCTCCTTCTTATCCATAGCGCCACACGGTCGTTTGGACGGGTGCGAGCGTCGGCGGTGAGCTTCCAGGGGTACATCGCCCCCGTGAGCGGCGGCAACAACGTTCGTTGCGGCCGCCAGAGAGGCTCAGCGTGGATCGGTGCCGTCCAGCACTGCCCACAACACCAGGAGCCTCCGCGTGGCCGTGCTCTTCTCTATGTGCACTGCAAAACGGTCGCCATGGCCTGGGAGGCGCAGAGCGCGCTCTCTGCCGCCGACGAGCTCGTGAGCTCCATTCCATCGAAACCACAGGAGCAGGCCAAAATCCGACCAGGTTAGCCGTTGAATGGTGCCAGTGGACCAATACGAAGCTGTCCATTCACCTTAACCTCCCATCCAACCTCTTCCTCACCGTAATCACTCGCCGAAGAAATCCCGTTCTCGGCAACCGCCTCGGGCTGGCTATAAATGGAGGCCCCGAGCTCATTCTCGGCCCATCACCTCCCCTCCTCGCCTCAGAACCTCGCCACACTCATCAGAGGGCCTCGGGAGAGCCTTGTTCCCCGACTCCGGCTGCCCCGATGCGCTTCGGGCTCTGGCAAGATTCTCTCTGGTGAGAGCACCTCCGCCTCCCAAACTGTGCCAGTAGCCTCCTAGTGCACCCACTCCCCTAACCCGCACTTCAATTCGGCGTTTGCAGCTCTCTTCGGAGGGATCCATCCTCGACTGAACCACCGCCCACTGGAGTGGAGGCCGCCGTCGACGTGGTGCTCGCCGACGACCAACTCCACCACCCACCGACACAGAATTGTCCCGTGAGTGCAACCATACCCTTGCCTTCCTCTGGATCACCGTCGATCGTCGTCGGCGATCATCGTTCGCTTCGGTCGACGGTGGGATTTTTAAACCTGACATGCGGGACCCCCTCGTCAGCCTCTCCCTTCTTATTCAAAACGTTTTCTAAAAGTGCCTTCGGCCAAAGTACGTGTTCCCTTTGGGTTGGCGTATTTCTAACTGAAGCGTTTTCTGTTTTTCTAAACTAGCCCCTGGGAAGTTTCTGTTTCATCACAGATTAGTCCCTGGATCAAGCGCTGAAGCGAGGCTCGATGATTTTGAGTTGATTCTTTTTCTATCATCTTTATTTTTATATCTAGTTTTTTATCATATTTATTTGAAAAATATTTGGAACAATTTTTGTACACGCACGGTATTTACATTAGTATCTGATTTCTTTTACAACATAGATACCGAAGGAGGTGACAGAGCCGCAAACTTCGCCGAGCTAGACTCCGACTACTCCGAACCAGGCAAGCATGTTTGAACCTTTGATATGATGAGTTTTTTTTCATGTTTGCTTGAGTGGTTTTCGCATGGCATGTTTATATGAGCATTTGTGAAGGTTATATTTCATGCAAAGTAAGCTGCGAGTGAGCTTCGATATTGATGTGTTCTTATGATAGTGATATAAACTGATCATGTGGTGGCATGATAGGTTGCAAGCTGGTATTGTTGAAGCATGCCAGTTTTACATCAACTGTTTAACTCGAGTATTAACGTGGATCAAGTCTTGTTCCCGTTCGTCCCCTTCCGTGCTACCACATGTTTTCTGCAAAGAATACGGTTTAGTAAGTTGCAAACCTCTTTCCTTGTATACACCAAATAGAGGGGCTGTGATGAGGGTTCCATGGCCCTGGATTAAAGCACATCATCCGGTCAGGGGGCATGGGTGTTTCCTGTTGGGACCGAGAGGGGGGCACCCCTTAGAGTGCCCGATATAAATTTGATCCCATGCTATTCGAGGTTGTAGCCTCCCCGTCTTAGAGTTTTTCTTGAACATTGCCTAGGGTGATTCCTGGCAGCGGAATATGGAATGGGTGTGTACTGGTTAGATGTGTTTCTTATAAAATACCGTAAACGGAACTAGTCCTTTGTGACTACTGAAATCCGTTGGTTGTGGGTAAAGAGTACAAACTCTGGAGAGACAAAACCATCCGAGTAACCATGTCCATGGTCAAGGAACTCGATCATCACATCAGTGTCAATCTCACTGTCAGCCTAGTGTCAGTCTCAGTAACAGTCTCCGGAAAATAAGCGTGAAACTGAGAATGCTAAACCCGGCTAAGGGTTATTCCTATGGATGGAGTAACCAGTTTATTATTATGTACCCTATATTCCTTGGGATGATGTTACTTTCATGAGCTACTTGAATTCGAATGACGAAATAAAAGCCCTTTATGTGATGTCGCTCAAACGTCCGACTGTGGCATTCTTGTTATTTACTTTTGATATAAGCCCTTTATGAGATGTCGCTCAGACGTCTGACTGTGGCATTCTTGTTATTCACTTTTGATATAAGCCCTTTATGTGATGTCGCTCAGACATCCGGATCGTAACATTCTTGTTATTTACTTTTGATATAAGCCCTTTATGTGATGTCGCTCGACGTCCGATCGCGTAGCATTCTTGTTATTTACTTTTGATATAAGCCCTTTATGTGATTTCACTCAGACGTCCGACTGTGGCATCCTGGTTATTTACTTTCATTATAAGCCCCTTTCGAGACGTCGCTTAGACGTCCGACTATGGCACGTACTGTCATTTACGTTTCAATATAAGCCCTTTATGTGGTGTCGCCCTGACGCCCGACTGCGGCATGTTAATTTATTTTTACCTTTCGAGGCGTCACTCCAGACACCCGATCGGTCTCCAGTTATTTTATTGGGATTTCGGGAGGACTACTGCCTGACTTCCTTTTTATTTAACATGCAGTGCAAGTTTACTATCTGAGTGCGCATTACTAGTCTGCTCATGTGCATCATGTTAGCATTTGTTATATCTTATGTCCAGACTGTCTTGCGAGTACATTCAAAGTACTCACCTGGCTTGTTGATTTGGCTAGATGTTGACGAAGGTGATCTTATGGATGAAGAGTACGATAGCGAGTACGACGCCTAGAGGAGTCCTAGTCAGTCCCGTGCGATCCTGGAGTTGGTCACTTGTATTACATACGCTTCTGCTACCCTAATAAAATCATCGAGCCTCGCTTCAGCGCTTGATGAGCTGTAAGATTTTGGAGTCATGTCACCCACTTCACTGTGACATAACCACCACCACTTTTATTACGAGTCAGTAGTTATGCCACCATAACCTTTGTGTCATTTCCGCCTTTATGTATAATATCGGCGTTCTTGTAATAAATTGTTGAGCAGCCTCAGCTCAACCTTGTATAATATTTAGTACTTCTGGATTTCTGTATCAAGGATTTGTCTACCAGTAAGGAGGATTCTTCTATACTGGTCGGATATAATGGTCGGTTTTTCAATGAATGTTTTATTGGAAAACCGGTCCTGACATAGGATTACATGCAATGAACTAAACAATGCATGTCATGTTTGGTAGTCTCAAGTCATTGAAAGCATGCACGGCCCACATCTCTCATTGGTTGATATGTCACGAAATAAGAAACAAGGAGGGAGTTAATGCACCGTGCCTAAGTGTTTTGGGATTATTTGGTTTTCGTAAGGTGACTTAAACAACATTTTTGTTTACATGCATCATTTTATTAGTTAGATCAAAGGTCAAAACTTGGTGCAAAATGCAAAGGGGACCAATAAACCAGTAAACATGAAACTTCTCTCGTTTGGCCCCAACTAGGGGTCCGGTGAGATGACTATACTGCACCGGCACGGAGGGGGACGCAGCTTCCTTGACTTAGGGCAACTGCCTTTGGGTGAATGACACGTGGGCCCAGGGGGTGGCTGGCCCACCTATCATACAGCCAAAGGCAGGTGCAGTAGAGGGCCGAGGAGTAGTATGGAATCCTACGCACCTACGCACGCTAACCAAGGGCAAGAGTGATCACTCGAGTCGCAAGATCAGTTGACTAGAAGCTAAGCTAGACCCATGGAGGCGATGAGCACGAGCATCAGCCGGCTGTGCCAGATGGTCCACGATGCCGGCCTGCGGCCCGGCACCGAGGAATGTCTCCAGGTAGTACGCCAGGGCGAGGGGCCGCTTGGACGATAGCTTCGTCTCCTTGTTCAACGAGGTCCTCATCGGTATCCTCGACAAGTTCACCGTCGTCAAGAAGCTCGCAGGCGACTTTGACGTAAGCCTCCAGCCGACGCGCCCAGGCTCTACGATGCCCACCACCCTCAACGGCCACTATGGTGACAACCTCTTCGACACACTGGTGGCCCTGTGACTGCCCGCCGTCGCGTCGGAGAATGTCCACCTCGAGGTCGCGCTCGCCGCGCAGCGCCTGGTGCAGCAAGACACCATCGACATAATCACCCACGTCTACTTGCAAATCGTCCACAAGGACTACTACATGCAAGAGGAGGACGATAGGACGCTGGCCTTCTTGGACCGCAGGGCAACCTTGGACGGCATTGTTCAGAAGCACGTTGAGCTCGCCGCCAACACCGTTGCTCCTCACATGTCGGTTGGTGACCCGGCGCACTAGGGCGTGAGGATGTCATTGATGGATCCGTATGTATTTTTAACTTTCCGTCAAATCCATGTAGTAGTATATGATAATAGTAACTATCTTACCTTTCGCATCAACTTCATAATTTTCGTACGTACTCCAAGCATGAACGGCGCCAGAACCAAACTTCTCATTACTCTAGGGCAAATCGTTATTTTCTATCTATCGGTCGCATCATGGAGCAGAACCAAATTTTACTAGTTATGAGTTTAAAAGGAAAAGCCTGCCGCGTTCGCGTCGCACCCCCACACGGTTGGTCCGGCACGCCACTCAAGCGGGAATGCGTGCGGTGTTGCATTTTCACTTACAAGTGGGACCGCAGTTGAGCAAAACGTTTATCGGCAAACCCCCACCCCGCCCACCGCGCGATGGCTGAGAAAACATGAGGGAGAAGAGATGGTTGTAGCACGGACTCCAATAAAATTGGTGTCAGATGGGACTCGTGTGGGTGGCATGTGCCGTACTCCTAGACGTGAATGATAGTTATGGCCCATGCCACCCCACTATATCAAGCCTATATCGAGGTACGTAGAACAAATTTCCTACAGTCCGTGCTCAGCCCTCCTCTATCTCTCTTCTTAGCCAGCCAGCGGACGCGCGGAGCCCATCGTATGTTTGCTCACATGCGGCCCCACATGTCAATGAAAATGCAAGAGGACCCACTGAACCTGGACATCTTTCACGTCGACGTGCTGCTGATGAAAAACAAATCCAATAAAGATCTTCGGTGGCCGCTTTTGGAGTTACTCAAGAGTAGTAAGATTATATTTACAGTTTAACCCAAGATGCACATCTCGTGGCTTCAACTACCACTCTATTTTCTTTCATGAGACGACCTGGATGCTGGATGTCCCACATGTCGGAAAAAGGAGGAAGAACCTGACCAAATCTTCGGTTGTGCTCTCGGATTAGACTAGTTGTGCTAACTTAAAAAATTTATTGTGTACTCCCTTCGTTCCAAAATACTTGACTTCCATTTGTCCAAAAATGGATGTACCTATATACTAAAACATGTCTAGATACATATATATTTTGACAAATAGAAGGCATGTATTGTGCAACGGAGGGAGTAGAATGGATGCAAGTTTTTGTATTGCGAAGAAGAGTACATCCATATATTGATAGAGCACAATTTAGTAGATGTTCTATCACTTTTAGCTAGCATGAGGCTAGAGATGAGATTAGTGCACTTGTTGATACTCCTACTAGAATAGAGGCTAGACATGAGACTAGATGCGAGGAAGCAACGTCTACTTCTTTACACTCTAAGAAGAAAGAAGCACGCAAGATCGAGCCTCTAAAGATCAACAATGAATGCATCGAGAAGGCACTAATCCAACTTGCAGGAGTAGTAAAATGTATTCTTGTGGTTCTTGTTTTCTTTGGTCTTGATTTTCTAGTCAAAATTATCATTGGAGTTCGTGTAAAACGGAGGTCCGTTTGGGGTCGTGCGTTGGAGTTGGCCTTACAAGTGGGACCGCAGTTAAGGAAACCGACTATCGGCAAACCCCCACCTCGCCCGCCGCGCGATGGTTGAAGTTAAAGAAATGACGAGGTTGAAGAGATTGCTCTAGCACGGACTCCAAGAAATAATACGGTGTTAGATGGAAGTCGAGCTGGTTGCGTGTGTCGTACTCCTGGACCTGAATGCTTGTTCTGGCCCATGCCACCCTACTACTCCTACTACTTACTCCTACTATATAGTATCGAGGATTCGAGGTGCTGGTTACGTACAACGAACACATTAACATACTTTCTGATAAAAACACCTACCGACGCACGAAGCATGTGAAGCTAGTACAAATAGTGTACTACTATTGTTGATTGGCCTCATCCGATAACCTATTGCAATGCACGTACAATTATGTATTCGGAAAAAAAATTGCCTCGTTGCACCACTCACTCAGAGAAGCGACTCGAAAGCCATTCATAAATTTAGTAAGTTTATCACAGGCATATCATTTTATTACATACAACAGGTCATCAACCCACATCGGCAACGAGGATACATTATAAATACTAAAGTTTTCACCACACACAAATAACAAGCAATGAAATGAACTTCAACTCAACCATTCCTCGGCGTTGGAAACGCTTGCTTTGAACCACAAGTGATTCTCTGGGACGGGCCATCCATTGTCGATCTGGAGACCAATGCAGGCCTGATCATCCAGGCTGAAGTGGCCTACTATATTAGTACTAGGGTAGGGAACCACCCAAATGTCCGAGGTATAGACACAGTTGCTTCTCATAAATGGTAGTAATGTTGTGTCAACAGCAGTTGGATCGCCTTTCACCATCATTGGATAGTTTTGTCCAAGGAAGAGCAAGTTTTCTCCAAGACTATCAATTCTGTACCAGGGAGAAGGAGTTAGCGCTAGCACACTAGTATCCATCCTGAATACCATGCAATGGGTGTTGGAATAGGTCCAGAGAGTGCGACCATGGGAGACTACACCTACTTCCTTAGCAGTAACATCATCAGTGGAGTGTATACACACAAGAAGAGGTGATCCATCGGAATTAGTTGCCAGGCACCAAAGAGTATATGGGCGCTGCTCGTCCTCATGCTCGTGATCATCACCATCATCATCTCCCCCTTGGTTATAAAAAATTTCAAGTATAGGTGGTGGGATGTTCACAGGACCTTGAAGACACAAGAAGAAGGTTAATTAGTAAAGGGAAACTTGCTAACTCGCATGCATGTGGATGAAACAATTATAATTACGGTGGAAGACAAACGTACCGAAACTACGAGGATGCCATGCAAAAACAGTGCCACGAGTGGTGGCAGCAAACACAAGGCCCTCGTATTGAATTGCATCACAGTACTCATCCATGTACAGAAACTGATTTTTGAGCAATATCCATCGAGTCAAACCACCAAGGACGGCAACAAGCTTGTCGAAGATAGCAACAACTTCATAGTTGTTGTAATTCCAAGAGCGGTTGGGAACTCGACAAATTGCTATCTTCCGTAGAAGACAGTCACCATGATTGTATTTGAACATGCATACAATACCGGTGTGCTCAACCTCTAGGCACTCTGCTGAGGTTTTTGGAAGTGGAACCCGGTCACGAGTGTACACATTCACAAGTTCCTACTCGCAGTTGGACCCAATGTAAACAACCCAATCTCCATTTGCGCCTGCCCAAGCCTTGCCCTCAAGGATGGTATCTTAACATCATATGTATCATTATCAAGCGGCATCAACTTGCACAGGGCGAGGCCTCCGTCGTGATGGCGCCAGTCATCAGGGTCACGGCGAAGAAGATAGGGGAGATCAAACCGCTCTTTGACTCTTGCGTTCCTTGTAATGATGTTATTAGTTGAGTCGAGAATGGGCTTGAACGAACCTGCCATGCTAGCCAAGTAGATGACGTCGCACCGATCAATGAGTTACTCCACCACGTCATCTTTCAGACTGGGGCAAGAATAACGGGGTCGTTTGGCCTGTTCCCTCCATGGAGAAGACGATCGAACAATGGCAGAAGAAAGGGTGAAGGGCTGAAGGAAAATGGAGGAGGGAGAGGAAGAGCGTGCGACAGCAGTTCAAATCGAGAGAGAAAGGCGAAGAGTCAGTGGACGGTTGCCAGTTTGCCACGGTTCACGAAGAGGCGCCCCGGCCTACACGTCTGTTCGGAAATACTCCTACTACTCGCCGTCGTCTCACTGATATGTTGGAACGGGACCACATGTCAACGAAACATGGTGTGTAATTTCTCGTGCAAAATGCGATCTGGCCGCATTGGCCCGAGGTGCTGCATTAGTTATCGACCTTTATTTTTTTAATGGCGTGCCGTTCAGTTTTGAAGCACGACTAACTTGTAATGTACACAGAGAAAATATAAACTACTCTACCACTAGTCCACCTCCAGTACTATAAAAAAGATATATAGGCTGGAGCTTCAGCGCTTTCTTGCCAAGGGCTGCCCACTTGCTTCTCACACTACCACCCTCTCTCCAGATCTAAAAAAGATCTCCCTCCTCACCGGTGGTCACAGATCCGCCGGGGAAGAAAAGGACGTGTAGCGTTGATGCACTCGTCGTCGGTGAGCGAGGTCACACACTAACAACAAGGCCATCCTCTCAGACTAGCGCCCACGCGGGATGGTCTCCGTCCCCAAGCTCGATGTTGTAGTGTGTGCGGAGGACGATGACCACGAGCGAAGCCACTTCCCGCCGACCATCAGGTATGCTACCTCTTTTCGACCCATACCCTTGTTCTATTGCCCCATCTGCCACGTCGTTGCATGTGGATCTTTTTCCACTCCACCATCTTCCCAATTTGCTATCCTCTCGCTTCTGCTGGCCACGCATGAGCGAAAACCATAATTTGCACTATTAAAGGAAACCCTACTTCATGTAGACTAATCCATGTATGGGTTAAATAAGGAAAGGAAGGGAGATCAGATCTTGTCCAAGAGAGTAGGCATCGAACCCACATCTAGGTTGAAAAGGGGAAAATCAGTAGCTAAGGAACGAGTCTCGTGTCTCTTGGTTGAAGAAGGGTAGAAAGGCATGACAACGCAATAGAGAATGACCAGGTCGATCGGTTTGTTGTCCTCACATAGGAAAAAGGTGGCTAAAGAGAACAAAAATGGGACGTAATCCACATATGCTGCCTGGATATTTGTTGCTCTGGGCAACCATACCTCCCATGCTCTTATTGCCACTTTTTTTGCTGTTAGTATAACGCCAACAGTCAAGTCAAGCAATGCTACTGCTAAAGTGATGCCACATTTAACTAATGCCGCTCTCAGTCTAATGCCACCGATAATTTAAGCAATGCCATTTAATGTCACTGGATTATTTCAGGGTTAGCTGTTGATTGTGGATGTTGTAGGACCTTGAAGTATGTCTAGAGGGGGGTGATTAGACTACTTGACCAATAAAAACCTAACCTTTTCCCAATTTTAGACTTTGGCAGATTTTAACTATCTTTGAGCAAGTCAAGCAGTCTTCACACAATTCAAGCAAGCATGCAAAGAGTATATTGGCAGCGGAAAATAAAGCATGAAACTTGCAAGAATGTAAAGGGAAGGGTTTGGAGGATTCAAACGCAATTGGAGACACGGCTGTTTTTGTCGTGGTTCCGATAGGTGGTGCTATCGTACATCCACATTGATGGAGACTTCAACCCACGTAGGGTAGCAGTTCTTGTGAGTCCACGGAGGGCTCCACCTATGAAGGGTCCACAAAGAAGCAACCTTGTCTATCCCACCATGGCCGTCGCCCACGAAGGACTTGCCTCACTAGCGATAGATCTTCACGAAGTAGGCGATCTCCTCGCCCTTACAAACTCCTTGGTTCAACTCCACAATCTGGTCGGAGGCTCCCAAGTGACACCTAGCCAATCTAGGAGACACCACTCTCCAAGAAGTAACAAATAGTGTGTTGATGATGAACTCCATGCTCTTGTGCTTCAAATGATAGTCTCCCCAACACTCAACTCTCTCTCTCACGGGATTTTGATTTGGGGGAAAGAAGATTTGAGTGGAAAGCAACTTGGGGAAGGCTAGAGATCAAGATTCATATGGTTGGAACAGAATATCTTGGCCTCAACACATGAGTAGGTGGTTCTCTCTCAGAACTTGTAAGTTGGAAGTGTAGGTTTGTTCTGATGGCTCTCTCCATGAATGAAGAGGAGGTGGAGGGGTATATATAGCCTCCACACAAAATCTAACCGTTACACACAATTTACCAAACTCGGTGGGACCGAATCATCAACTCGGTCGGACCGATTTAGTAAACCCTCTTGACCGTTAGGATTTTCGTGGGGATCGACATGCATCTCGGTAGGACCGATTTGGTTAGGGTTAGGGCATAACGTAATCTCGGTGATGCCGATTACACAAACTCGGTGAGACCGATTTTGGTAATTAGCTAACCAGAGAGTTGGTTAGGTAAACTCGGTGGGACCGATTCGCTCTTTCGGTGAGATCGAAAAGTTACGAAAGGAAAATAGAAAGTTTACATTGAAATCTTGGTGGGACCGATCGCTCACTTCGGTTAGACCAAAACGTTACGAAGGGAAACAGAGAGATTACAATCCCATCTCGGTGAGACCGAGATCCCTATCGGTCAAACCGATTTGCCTAGGGTTTGTGGCAGTGGATATGACATTTGAATTCGGTGGCGCCGGATAGAAAGAATCAGTAGGGCCGAGTTTGACTTTGGGTTTAGGTCATATGTGGATGTGAGAAAGTAGTGGAGGGTTTTGGAGCATATCCCTAAGCACATGAAGCAAGAGGCTCATTAAGCAACACCTCATCCCTTCTCGATAGTATTGGCTTTTCCTATAGACTCAATGTGATCTTGGATCACTAAAATGTAAAATGTAGAGTCTTGAGCTTTTGAGCTTTAGACAATCCTTTGTCCTTAATATTTTGAGGGATCCACTTTCATCATCCATGCCATGCCAATGATTGAGCTTTCCTAAAATATTCATCTTGGAATAGTATTAGCTCAATGAGCTATATGTTGTTGTGAATTACCAAAACCACCTAGGGATAGTTGCACTTTAAATCTCCCCCATTTTGGTAATTGATGACAACATATAGATCAAAGCTTCGACAAATGATAATAAAATTGAAAAACATCGTTGCTTTGAGAAGTATGTGATAAGCAAGAGCTCCCCCTAAATTTGTGCATATCCTATGATTTGCTTTGGACTGCAAATGCACAAGAAATTAGGCTCATGGGTTACTCTTCCATGTCACATACATCTTGGTGGAGGGCTAAAAATAATAACGATTGAATATATGCACTCATCACCAAGCACAGTGAATGATCATATAAGGATAAATAAGATAATATCATAAAAGGCATAAGTGTATCTTATGATCAAACACATGATCATCAATGTCTCACAGGTAATGCATAGTATCTCAAGCAATCAAACGCAAATAAAGTTCAACCAAGAAGACAAGAGAGAACAAAAGCAAATCTCTCTCTCTCTCGAAGCCTATGATCTATACATTTTTCTCCCCCTTTGGCAACAAGTTACCAAAAAGATCCTAGAAAATGCATAGCACTATGTCGTCTCTCAGGCTTGGTCTTCTGGTGGTGGTGTAGACAGGACTCCAAGGATGGACGCATCAAGATGTGGTAGGAGCTGAAGAAGTTGGAGCTGGAGCTGGTTGAGCTAGAGCTGTAGCTGGAGCTGAAGAAGTGGCTCTGGTGTCTGTAGTTGGCACTGCGGCTGACCTCTGAGCTCTAGGCACTCTGGCAAATGCATTAGTTGTCGTCTTGCCCTTCCTCTCCTGCATATCATCTTGTAACTGCTCCACGGCTGACTGAATCTCAGTCACTTTGACATCAAGATCATAGAATTTTTGTTCCATGATTCTCTCCAGGCTCTCCTGGTTTTGACTTAGGGTGGCCAATCCCTTCTCAATCCGTAGAGTTGATGCTATCAAGTAACCTAGCTGCTCCTGCTTGTTCTTTAGAAAGTACTCCGATGCCTCTGCTAGAGTGGGCATCTTTGCAGCTTTCTCTTGCCTTGCCTTCTCATTTCTCTCCTGAGCTTGCACTCATGATGGTTCATTCTCAGTCATGACAACTCGATTGTCCTCAAATTCAGGATAGAGAACCATGTGTTCCTTATCTAATAGATACTTTCCTGTGCCCATCTTCGAGTTTATCAACTCTTGAATCTGTGGGGCATAACCACAGCTCCTCTTATGGTCTGCTGTTGTCCTCTTAATTGTCTCAACTGTGAGGCTCATGACCTTGAATTTCTGAGGCACATCAAAAACATGAAGCAAGTTGATTGCATGCTCTCTAATCATGTTATGGTCACCTGATTTGGGCAAAAGAGTATGCCTTAAGATCAAGTTGATCGTAGGCAGCCCTACAACAGAAAATGGACTGATCCAAACTTGAAGGTCTCAAGTGCATCATCTGGGATCTCCTTGTACATCTGCGACATAGAGTTATGATCCATCTTCTTCTTACCATAAATGTCCAGGTCATCCTCACTTTCCTTTGGGGCATTGATCAAACTTGCCCATTCCTCTATGGTAGACTGATATCTGGTTCCTTCTGATATCCACACTATCCTGCCATCTGGATAGAAATGTGATGTGGAGTAGAATTGTATGATAAGTTCATTGTTCCAGTTGGTGAGCTTCTGCCCAACAAAATCAGCAAATCCACACGCACTGAAGCTGTCATATACTCTAGGGTAGTGTTCTGCATTCTTCTTCATGTAGGTCCAGTCGACCCATCTCATATCGCAAACTATGAGCTTCTTATCCAGCAAGATAGTCTCATAAAAATCCTGCTGCTCCTTGGTGTGGAACCTGTAGTCCACAGCAGTCCTTCTCCTCATGGCATATGGATCTGACTCTCTCCATAGCCTCAACCCATGATCTCTCCTGATCTTCATGTTTTCAGCCACATGATGAGCATCATTGTGGTCTGGGATCTTGGGTTTGAGCTTCCTTAGGACCTGCCCTTCTTCACCTTCCTCAGCCTCAACCTCAGGCATTGGGGCCTTGTTCTTTTCAGCTGTTGGTATGCTCCTGGTATTTCTCTTGGGCTTGGGGGCAGCTTTGGGCTTTGAAGTTGCAGCCCCTGACTTGATAGCATCACCCATCAGCTTTTGTGCCTTGGGTGCTGGTTCTGCGACCTCTTCTTCTTCTTCCTCTTCCATCATGGAAGGCTTCCCAATCACTCTTGCCATGGTCTTCTTGACCCTTTCTTTCCTTTTCTTTCCCTCTGCAGCAACAGGCTCTTTGGGTTGAGATTCCAAAGGAGCTTGAGTAGACACTCTGGCTTTGGACATTGGTTGTCTGCCTGCTGGCCTTTTGATTTTCAAACCAGGCTTCACTGTATATGAGCTGAACTCCCTCTTGAGCACTTTCTTCTTGGAGCTTGCCTCATCCTCAACTGCCACGTAATCCTCATCCTCAGACTTTGAGGTCTTGTTATTTCTTGTCCTTGTGGCAGCCTTGGGCAAATTGCTCGGAGTGCTTCTGCTCCCCTCGTCTGAGCTGCTTGAGGGACTAGTGCCCTCGCTCAATTGGATCTGCTCTTCAGATTTGTTCTAGCTAGCAATTTGGTCTGACATGTTGTTCAACTGGCGGCTGACCCTGTGAATAGTTATAGATGAGGTAGAGTCGATGAGCATCACAAAATGCAGAGATTTTTGCAAAAGAATGATTCAAAAAACTTAGTTTTAGTTTCCCACTGAAAACATTTCAGATCTACCGATTTTCAAACTCGGTGATACGAAGCAGTTTTGGAACCTAAACTAGTGAACTCGGTCGACCGAGTCACGATTCGGGCACCGAGACTGCTAGGGTTTCACAAAGTTCTGAAATCGGTCACACCGATTAGCAATTCTCGATCAGACCGAGACTTACTAGTGCAATGGCATTAGCCAAATCGGTGGGACCAAGTTTTTCAACTCGGTGGGTCCGAGATGGTTTCGGCGGAAACCTAACCCTAAATTTTCGAATCGCAACTATTCTAAGGATTGATTTGACTGGATAGGAGTGTTTCAATCGTGGCAAGATGCATAATGTACACAATGTGCTGAGAATCGGACGAGGAAAGCACTGTGATCGAGTTCATACCCTAGTTCGGCGGGAACTCGCTACGACGGCAACGGCGGAGGAGAATTCTGTTGACGGCGGCGGAGACCAGCGACGTGAGGCAGCTGGTGACGAAGTCGACGATCCGTAGTCCAAGTTGGCAGAGCGAGCTATGCGCGGGCAAGAAGATTCGGAGAAGGTTTTCCAAATTTTGCCCGTGCATATATATAGCCCGATCCTGTCGGTGTGACCGAGTGATACAACTCGGTGGCACCGAGATGCAAAACTGTGAACAGTTATAGCAACTCGGTGTGAGCGAAAAGTACAAATCGGTTGCGCCGAGATGAAAACCTAGATCGACTTAGTAATCTCGGTATAACCGAAATGGAGGAACCGGTTAGACCGAAAATCACAAATAACTTTTGGAAGTTTAAGTCTATGACGAATCGGGGACTCCGAGTGCTCCTCACACAGAGTGGTTCGAATCTGACTTGATCAAATTTTGTGATGTAGCATGAATAGAGTTTGAGACGAGAAAAGCATAGATAGCTAGAGAAGGTTCTTAGGCATTCTTGTCCATCCACTTGGCCCAAGAAAAGAAGCCAATCAATCAAAACAACAAGTGGATGTCCTCGAATGAGTAAATATGCAACCAACATGCTCACACAATAAGATAACAAATGAAATATGTGACAAAGCATGCACAACCAATTCTAGCATCTATCAAACAATTGGCGATGACTAGGTCATCTATATATGAGTATATTGACTTAGGAGTCAAATGAGAACATTTGATCATAGGTCATACTCATCGTTTAAGCTCAAGTGGGGTTTCCACTTTTACATAAAGCATTTATGTGTTCACATCATTAGAGTTAAGCTCCCCCTAGATGTGAGATCCCCCCTTAGAGGGATGAACTAACCTTGGGTTTTGTCGATGATGACTTCATGTAGGTGTTGAAGATGTGGATGCTCAATGTTGATGTAGATCGTTTAGAGCAATCCTTTGGAGTGAGTTGCACTTTCAATACCTACATGGGTTAGTCCTACAAGGAACAAACAAGAATATCCATAGACATAGAGTGATGCACACACAAAATGATGTCCATGAAAACATTAGGTTACCTTGTCCCTGGCCTTACCAACATGAGGGTTTGTGACTCCTTGAACTAGTGCAATGATATGGAAGTTGATTGCAGTTGTCCTTTCCATAATGTTATGAGTGAAGAATGTTGGCGGAGTCACCCTCAAGAACACTCTAGTTCTTCTTCTTCGGGATCCACATCATCTTGATGGGAATCCTCGGTGTAGTAGTTTTACTTGATGAAGTAGAACTTGACGTAGTCTTGGGAACCCACTTGACCAAGGCCTTAGGTGCTTCTTCAAATGCATCAATCACCTCTTGAAGTTTGTCCTTGCCTTTGTTCTTGTGGTCTTGTGGTGGAAGATCATCTTGTGCTTGTGTTCCCTTGAAGGAAGTAGGATCATACTTCTCTTGTTGAGGAACAAACTTCGTCTTGGGGTATTGATCTTCTTCCCACTCAACTCCATTGGCATTGAACTTTCGTTCAAAACCAACACCTTGATTCTTCCGATGCCTTCTAAGCTTGCGTACAATTTCCTCAAATTGCTTACTCCCGGCAAGACTCTTGTATACACCTTTCTCTATAATTCCCTTCAATAAGCTGTTTTCTTGCTCAAGTGTAACTTGGCTAAGAGGATCATTAGTGGAATCAAGAGAACTACTAGAAGCAACAATATTGGATTTAGCATTATTATTGTTACTACTAGAGGAAGAATCTTTCTTGTTCTTATTACTAGACTTGACTTGAGGCATGTTAGTAGATAGGAGTAAACGCTTGGCGATGTAAGAAGAACTTTTCTTATGGAGATCATCATTGATTGCCTTTAAGAACTCTTGCTCTTACTCAAGATTGAGCTTTTCAAAGCGTAACTTCTCATGAGCCCTTAAAAGTTCTCGATGATCTTCGAAGATAGTTTCATGAGCTAACTTAAGAGTGTTTAGTTCTTTAGTTAGACGCTCAATCTTCTCCTTATCATTGTCATTCGTTTCATCTTGATTAGCATGATTAATTGACGTTTCATCATAGTATTCATCACTATAGTTGTCAACAAGTAAATCATCATCACCTAGCAAGTCATATTCATCAACATCAAAATCAACATACTCAGGGTGTGTTACCTTAGGACCTTTGGCCATGAAGCATCTACCAATTCCTTCATTTGGTGATTCAAATATGTCATAGGAGTTGGTTGACACAAGTGCTAGACCGGCAACACCTTCATCTTGAGTGTATTCGGAGTCGGAGTGACAGCTTCTCTCGGAGTGATGGCCGGACTCGGAGCTGGATACCCATTCACCAACATGATCTTGATGTCTTCGTTTTGTGTAGCTCTTTGATGACTTGTCCTTCCTTTCCGAATCCTTGCTTCTCCGTGAGGGTCTTCGTTCATAACGATCATCTCTACTCCTTCTCTCTCTTGGTGGTGATTCTTCTCTTCTACTTCTTCTCTTGGGAGAATCTTCTCTTATGGTTTGACTTTGGGTTTAGGTCATATGTGGATGGTAGAAAGTAGTGGAGGGTTTTGGAGCATATCACTAAGCACATGAAGCAAGAGGCTCATTAAGCAACACCTCATCCCTTCTTGATAGTATTGGCTTTTCCTATAGACTCAATGTGATCTTAGATCACTAAAATGTAAAATGTAGAGTCTTGAGCTTTTGAGCTTGAGTCAATCCTTTGTCCTTAATATTTTGAGGGGTCCACTTTCATCATCCATGCCATGCCAATGATTGAGCTTTCCTGAAATATTCATCTTGGAATAGTATTAGCTCAATGAGCTATATGTTGTTGTGAATTACCAAAACCACCTAGGGATAGTTGCACTTTCAGATGTATTAAAGATTTTTCAGCTAAGGCATTCTAATGTTGTTGCACAGTCAGTATACCAACGATGAAACTTGTTACTACCTTCCGATTTTTGCACTGTTAATGCTTATAGATTACATACCTCACTTTCATGAGATAAGTTAATTTTTTGTACAGTGTCACCAAAATGCCAAGGTGCAGATGTCATTTTATTTTGGTTAAACTGCACAGACAATTATGAAGACAAGAGGAAAGGTCAAGAGTGGGCACCTCCTCCTCCGGCTGTTCTCTTGATTAGATTCGATCAAGTTTTTATGTTTGATCAATTATCAAGATTGGGATAGCAATTTTTAAGGTCCCCCCGAGTTCGAAATGATATTTACCTTGGAGGTACATGGTTTGCAATTTTTTTGTACTGTCATTAGTTAATAATGCTAGTTACCTTCAGACTTTGTATTTGGTTTAATGCTCATGCACAGCTAGTATACCAATGCTGAAACTTGTTACCTTTACATTTTGTATTGTTAATTCTTATAGAAACCTTCTAGTGCTAGAGTTTATTGAAATATGTTCAGTAAAACCATTGTACTGTACCTTGTAATAATCTAACTACTCTACTGTTGCACTAGCCACTGGATTAGTATAGATTTGTAGTATTCGAATGGTGTTGCATTAGCGTATGGACATAAATAAAGTGTGTCAAGCTTTCCAAGATATGTGCTCAAGAAAACTACTACCTGTTTTTCTAAATACTAGACATTTGGGTACTTTAAATTGAACCGCGAAAACGTCTTATATTAAGGAACAGAGGGTGTAGAGTTCATTCAAATTATCCCGATAAAGCTAGTCACACCTTTGTTAAAATTAATGTTCATTATGTTATCGGAGGAGGTCTGTATGTTTGTCTCTAATGCCTGTCGACTACATACCTGACATCATGATGTAATGTTAAGTCATTTCCTTTTGTATAGTGTCACTGAATTGTCATGGCGGTGATGGCATTTTAGTTTAGTAGAACTGCACAAAATTTGCTTAAAAGAAGAGGAAAGGCCAGGAATGGCTCAGTTTTTCAGAAAAAACTATGTATGCCTTCCAGACATCAGCCGTTGTTGCTTTATTTATTCCTTGAAACAGGTGGTTAGAAACAGTCTTGCTACCTTTTCCCATTAAGAAATTGGAATGCTTATATTTGTGAGTCTATGTTTCAACTAGTGCCACTTTTATAGTAATCACACTTTCAATATCTATGCAAACAGAGATGCTCGATTTTAGTGGAACTGCACAAAAAGTCCAACTGGTTCAACATTAGGAGCATGTTTTTTTCCAAACCTTTATATCCAATTGGTGGCACTATGAGCTGTTCATTACGAAGGTACATGGTTCGCTACTATCTTGCTACTCTTTTTGTCTTGTCATTAGATAGTAAAACTAGTGGTTTGCATGTGAATTTATTGGTGGTGGACCTACATTGGAGGTGCAGGACAGGATTCAATGATTGGATGCTCAATTTCGGTTGTATCGATTTCACCTCTTCCATCACTGCGAACATGGGGAAAATTTGACAATTTTGACCTGTGGATGAAATCATTTCACAAAATGAACTGTCCCTGAAAAAAATTTCACTCAGCTGACCTTTTTAAGTGCCGCCCGACACAAAGGCGCCACACTACACTGTGCAGTGCCTGAATGACAGGCGTTGCACGCCTAGCCAGCGTCGCACCCGTGTGATCCAAAAATTACTAAGTCAGTGTGTAGCGCCTTAGAGCTAGGCGCCACACTATACAGTGTAGCACCTAGCTTCTAGGCGTTGCACTAGTGGTTGCTTCATTTTGTTGTTCAACCACTTGTGCAACGCCTAGAAGCTAGGCGCTACACTGTATAGTGTGGCGCCTAGCTCTTAGGCGCTGCACATTGACTTAGTAATTTTTATGCAGTCCAGGGTGCGATGCTCGCCAGGCGTGCAACGCCTGTTAGTTAGACGTTGCACAGTGTATTGTGGCGCCTTCGTGTCAGGCGCCACTCAAAAAGGTCATCTGAGTGAATTTTTTTAGGAGCAGTTCATTTTGTGAAATGATTTCATCCACATGTCAAAATTGTCAAATTTGCCCGAACATGGTGAGGTATATGTTTACTAGTTGCTTGATATTTGTGCAGACAGAGATATCTGCCCGTTGCTATTTTGGTTGAACTGCACAAGAGAATAGTATAGTCACTGCATGCAGTGCCATTTGAAAATAGACACAAAGATTGGATAGTCACTTCATGGACTGCAGAAAAGTAATCTTGTACTATTCTTGGCCAACACTAGGTGCTTCATTGCTTTGGTGCGATTATACAATGGGTGAGGAGTCTGGATTAGGGGTGTCCGGATAGCCGAACTATCACCGTTGGCCGGACTCCTGGACTATGAAGATACAAGATTGAAGACTTCGTCCCGTGTTCGGATAGGACTTTCCTTGACGTGGAAGGCAAGCTTGGCGATACAGATATGTAGATCTCCTACCATTGTAACCGACTCTGTGTAACCATAACCCTATTCGGTGTCTATATAAACCGAAGGGTTTTACTCCGTAGGACGAACAACAATCATACCATAGGCTAGCTTCTAGGGTTTAGCCTCTCTGATCTCGTGGTAGATCTACTCTTGTACTACCCATATCATCAATATTAATCAAGTAGGAGTAGGGTATTACCTCCATCGAGAGGGCCCGAACCTGGGTAAAAACATCGTGTCCCTTGTCTCCTGTTACCATCCGCCTAGACGCCTGATTCGGGACTGTCGGGACCCGATTCCAAGTCACATCGATCTAGCCGGTAACACCTCATATCACTTTGCGGCCTCATGCATGGTATTCCCACGGGTGTCGCCTTACCCTGGCCCGGGACCGTTGGCGCCTTTTGGCTCACGTATATAATAGTGTCGCTAGCATCCATATGACAGAGAACCCGGGCCGACATGGCTAGTCGTGAACCCAAAGCGGCGCTAACCCATGGGGACAGGCATACATGAATCACATCGAACATGTCGGTCATCAACGTATGAATCCGGGATGTAGCACTGGGCTAACAGTACTCCGGTAACCCGGGCTGTAGCAGGGTAGGCAGGACTCCGAATATCACCGCGTGACATTTCCCCGAAGGGACAGACATAGGAACGAAGTGAAACACATGCCGGCCAGTCAAGTGTCCAAAGCAGTAGTCTTTGGGCTAGCGAGGACTCCGGTGAACCGGCCATGGCGATACTACTATCGCTCGGGAAGCACTAGACTACATTTCCTCATAAGAGAGGCTGCCAAGGATAAACAACTAGATTGTCGGATCCCACTCATACCAAGCATTTCAATCATACACACAATATGCCCGATATGAGTACATACAACATGGCATCACAACATAACTCTACGACTCAAATATTTATTCATTAGGCTCCGAGGAGCGAGATATTACAAACATGGGTCTCATGAACCAACACTCAGAGCATACAAGTCAAAGCACAAGCGGAAGCTTAACATGTCTGACTACAGACATCTACAAATGAAAAAGGCTGAGAAGCTTGACTATCTACCAGATCATGCCGAGGGCACAAGATCGTAGCTGAGGTAACAAGCTAAACGTTGAAGTCCAAGCGGAACTACTAGCGAGACTGACGTCTCTCTGCAAAACATAAGATAAGCAAACGTGAGTACAAATGTACTCAGCAAGACTTACATCAGAACTATCTACATATGCATCATTATCAACAAAGGGGTGGTGGAGTTTGACTGCAGCAAGCCAGCTTTGACTTCGGTGGCTATCCCGAACTACATTGCAAGTAACTCTTTTGATGTGGCGCTACGAGTCCACATATTCACCATATCAATACACCACCATGGATCCGCTCCGTCTCCCTACAAGAACGCCATCCATAGCACTCACGCTTATCTTGCGAGTTTTAGAGTATCCACTTTCACTTGTCTATGAACTGTTATAGGCAACCCAGAAGTCCTTTACCGCGGACACGGCTATTCGAATAGATCATATTAACCCTGCAGGGGTGTACTTCTTGACACACGCTCTCGCCACTTACCGCCATGTACACCTTGTGTATCTCGGCAACCTTCAAGCGGAAGCCTGGCGAGGGAGTCGGCCATGACCTGACTAACCACACAAGTCTCTAGTCCAGGTTTATCCCCTATTCGGGTTCCATCCGCAAGAAGATCCGGCCGGGGTGTCGCTCACGGCCCCAAACGATGTGTTCAGGGTTCCCAAGCCCACCTCGACGGGTGGATCTACGCTTGGTACACCGTGCCACGGTGCCTAGTCTGCATCCCAAGCCCACATGCAGGTGCCACTTGGTAGACTACTAACACTACCTACAAGCACCGAAACTAGTTGCAACTCACGGACAGAGATCAAGTTGATTAATAAGTCGAGAGGGGCACTTAAGAATTCCAATGCGTGGTAGTAACTGTTCATGGATCACAAACACGTAACTTCGGTTCACGAGGATGGCTGCAATGAGACAACCCACCATGTACTCCTACATGGCCTCTCACCGCTACCTTTACCAAATCGTGTTCACGCACTTAGCTCTCAACGATGGGACATGTTCATACACCTCCGATTCATCCCGATGAATCGGACTGACACAACTCTAAGAAATAGCAGGCATGACAAACAAGCATGAATGAGTAGGCACAACAGGCTCAAACAACTCCTACTCATGCTAGTGGGTTTCATCTATTTACTGTGGCAATGACAGGTCATGCAGAGGATAAAGGGGTTCAGCTACCGCAACAAGTAACAGATGAATCGTTGTTGTCCTAATGCAGTAAAAGAGAGCAGGCGAGAGAGTGGGATTGTATCGGAATGAACAAGGGTTTTTGCTTGCACAGCACTTCGAAGATAATATAGTTCTTCATCGGTGTCATCGAACTCATCGTCGATGACGTCGTCTCTTGAGAGGGACAAATACGGCAACAAGGAAGAACACAATCAATGCGATTGCACAATATGATGCATGATCATGACATGTTAGAATGCTTTGTGATTTGAGCTAATGCAACTAGCAGCAGATTAAATGAAGTTGGTTTGAATCCAAGATTCAAATTCAAACTCCATATATGGATATTAAATTGCCATTTATATGCTTTGTGCTAAACAGCAGCTATAAGTTGTTCTAACATGCATGAAAATGGTACAGATGGATAGATTGAATTTGTCGATCATTTTCATATATAATTTATTTGATTTGGAGCTATGGTTGAATTTCTATGAATTTTAGAAGTTTAGTACATTTTCTGGAATTTCCTGAATTAAAATAAATCCAGAAAATACATGTTGCGTCAGCATGACGTCACCCTAATGTCAACAGGTCAACTAGGCGCCTGACCAAGTCAAACCTGACCAGTGGGGTCCACTGGCCAGTGACCCAGTGTCAGTTAGGGACACAGACAGGTGGGCCCGGTCAATGGACACGTCAGCGAGGTCAACGCCGACGCGTGGGGCCACTCTGATTAACTTAAACTAAACAGGGTTTACTCCGTGGTTAATTAGGGTGGTGGGGCCGGTTTGTCAGTGACACAGGGCGAGATTAACGCTGTAATTAGGCGGGCTAATGACGCCACGTCACCTCACCGGAGTTGGGCCTTGGCGAGAACATCCGACGACGGAAGTTCATCGGAATCGAGCTACGGGCAACCATTTGCCTCGCCGTTTGTTTCTACGGGTTAAATCGAGTCCACAGCGCATCGGAGGAGCGGCGAGAGGAGCTGTGATGGGTTGTGGCGTCGGTGGTGGCGGCGGCGGCGTCGAGTTTGGGCGCACCGGAACGAGGCTGCGGTGCGCTAGGGGAGAAGCTGATGGGCTAGGTGGCATCCGCGGGCCACCAAAAGCACGCTGGTGCCACGGGTTCGAGCAGAGGGGCTCGGGTCAGGAGAGCTACGCGGCCATGGCGGAAGGCGGTGCTCGGCATGTGGGGGAAGGTGCTACGGCATGGGAACGAGCAAAATGAAGGAGGGAAACGGAGTGGAGCTCACAGCGAGTTCGTCGGCGGTCTCATTGGGCTCGGGGAGGCGCCGAAGACGGCGAATCGGAGTCGGCAATCGGCGGCGCTCGAGGTTGAAGACGATGGCGTGGAGGCGATGCAGAGCTTCCCGGCTCGCGTGGCTCGGCAGGAAGGACGGGGGCATCACGGCGGTTCTTTTGGAAACAACTACGAGGCGAGGGGTTTGCGGTGGACGCGGCAACAGCGGGCCGCGGCGACGGCTGCGCTCGGTTGGGTGCGCGTGAGAGGGACAGGGGAGGGGATGAGCATGGGGAAGGAGTGAGAGGGTCCCGGGGGTGCGTGGCGTCTCCGTGGCGTCGTCTAGGAGCACCGGGGAGGAGCAGGCGGGGAGGGAGGAGGTGGCCGGCGCTGGCGGCCACGCGCCTCCGCCCTTCCGGGCGAGGAGGAAGGCGATAGGAGGCGCCCGGTTGGCTGGCTGGCTTTGTTGAGCTGCTCTGATGCAGGCCAGTGGGCCTTGCTGTAAGTTCCTTCTTTTTTAATTCATGTTTTCTATTATTTACGTAACTCCAGGGCTTTATTAAAAATGTCAGGGAATTTCCAAAAATCATGAAACTAATCATGACTACTGTTCGGAATATATCCAACAGTAAACATTTTAGTTTATGATTATTTGAGCATTTAAAATATTTATTAGCATTAAATGCCCAAATGCAAATACTTTATGAATTAATCCAGTGACCAAATGTGTCATGAAAAATGTGCAGCACCTCTGGTTCTGGTTTATAGCATTTTTCCAGAATTTATGAACATTTTCTCAAGCCATTTGGATTCACTGAAAATATTTTTAGTTGAACCTATTGAATTCCTTTAATGCTAGGGTTTAGGCAATCCCCATCTCAAAATTCCTTTGAAATCAAACATGATGCATGGATGCAGATGCCACTAATTACAACCAATTCTGGGGCTGTGACAACTCACCCCCACTAAACAGGAATCTCGTCCCGAGATTCAGGACGTGAGGTAAGAAGACAAAGGGGCACAAAACTATCACAATCTTCTCGATCCAATTTCCCTTCCCGAAGGTGTTGGTTCATTGCTCCAATTGAACTTGACGTCCTTGCTTTCGATATCTTTACTTGACACGACAATAGAAAGAGGAGGAACCCTACAGGATTTAATCTTCTTGAAGGTCGAGCAACTCAAGATCAGTTCATGGAGTGAGACGTAAGAACATCTCTTGAGTTGAGACACCAAACACACATTAGGATGATGGGAAAGAAACGGATGACGAAGGTTCAAATTGGTAGGCAACCATTCCACGCTTGAGTAAAATGGTGCATGGTTTCAAAGTAACAAGGAGATGATTGCCATGATTCCATAACGGGACACCTTAGGAAAGGTGACTCGCAGAATCTTCCCTTAAGTGGCAAAGGAATTACCTTTGATTTAGAGATCATTGAAACTCTTTATACCAGCCTAAGGCAATCACAAACGATCGTGTGAAGGATCTCGAAGGATTGGCATACTCGGACTAGAATGAATGATGTGGACTACCTTGTCGAAGACAACGCAATGGATGACTTTTGCTTATCATCGGAAATGGATGGGACCCATGGTTGGACCACCTCTGAAGATGATCCTGAACAACAATTGCTGAGAAGGGCAATCCAAAGGAATTTGGCACAAGGCAGTGCAAGCTGGGAACAAAATGCAAATATCGGAAATGTTCCAACCATCATATCCGCACTTTGAGATTCAGATCACGGTTAGAAAGCAGGATACTTCAGACTCACATATGCGAAAAGAAAAGTTGCAACACAAATCGACGAGATGGAGTTGCGAGATTCTCGGGGAATGAACCACGATAGCAAGCTCCAAAACATGAGCTGGTTCTGCTACATACAAGTGAACACGCAGTCCCAGACAAGCATGACCACGTAGTAGTCTTATATTAAAACACTACCAAGTTCTGGTTGGGAACCATCTTTGCGGAGAGCGAAGCCCTTGCATAAGTCATATGAGTAGCTCTTATGAAGGAACTTCTTCTCCTTGGACAAGTCAATCAGTGGCTTGGTGTGCTAGGAACACATATGGAGTGGAGGCGGCCAACCTATCACACCATAGGGCACTTCGCGTGCATGACTAACTTGGGATGATTCCAGAGAAAACAAAACAAACCTTTCTCAAATTCATGGTGGCAACTTACACCTAAAGCACATGAATTCGAGGAAGTCACTTCTTCCATCCAAGCATAAGCTTCATGAACGGAACACAAAGGCATTGCTTACAAAGTTTCCAACACTAGGTTGATGTTCAACATGAGTCATGGGGGAGACAAAATGCTGCTGATGGGCTCAACAACAACTCATCAAAATTTCCATATCACTGGACTTCCGCCATCATGTGAACACGGTGATAGTATTGGTCAGACCAAAAGATGTAACGGTGTATGCTCGAGGGATCAACCACGAGTAAGACAACATTACGAGCATCGTTGGTACTGATTTGATTTGATGATAGCCCGCACTCAAATCAAAGGATTGATAAGACAATAGGACCGACAACTGTTCATGAGGATCAATCAACGAAGATATCATCTTTCTTCAACACACACACACAAGGATATCCCTTAGTGATGAACTAAGTGGATTAAGCTTTTATCTCCCAACTCTCCAAGTTGTTGTTAAGCTTAACCAACTAGTTCAGGGTATCCGACACAGATGCTTGGAGAAAGGGTGGTTTATAGGAAACCAACTTGATCACGAGCTCAACATAGCGGTCAGGTGAAACCTGGTCATACTTCCGAGAAGATATTCGGAACATCACGAACCACCGATATGTTACTAAGCTCGAGAACAATCTTGCTTTTCAGGGCAAGACGATATGAACAATAAGCAAGGGATTGAATAATCCTAACTCATTGATCGAAGAGTGCACCGGAAATAAGGACTAGGTAGCACTGATCCAATCTTAGAATGATGATTCAATAACCAACACGCTAAGAATGAGAATATTGTCCATTAACTACCAAGCAACGGAGTTGCTAGGAGTATTGATTCCACACATCATGACTCACTTGCCAGCATTCTGGTTATGACAACACGGAACCGGGGAATGAGCAATGATGGCGAGAGGTATCACTGCAACAAGAATTCATAAGAGTTGGTGCAATTCTCATGACATTCTTGACATAAGACGGTAATACTTCAGGGTAGAACAGAATCAAAAGTTGGATTGGCATTTGATCTGCAGAATATAACTGCTTTGACCCAATCCTAGATATGGATGAGGTACTGGAGTTTGTTTCTCCTAGTCATTCCGGAATAGAATGGCTTGACGGACCACATGAGTAATAGGCATCGATGAACACGAATGCACAATTACTCCTGGCTAACAATTGATAGACGAAGGTTGGAATATAACTGAAGAGGGACAACGCAAAGGAACATATAACTTTTCGAGTTGTGGAGGCATGGATTAGCATGTCGAGCAAAGTTCAACATTTCCTCCGAATAGCCCATGCGGAAAGGGTAGAACTGGCAAATTCACAATTATATATGGAGGACACCTCAAGAGTACTCTGATTGTGATCCTTCGGTTCAGCGAGGAACTTCTGCCATAAGCGGTTCATAGTATTTGGAAGAAGGAAATACCACAGACCTCGGGGGCTATCGCAAAGTTACTAGTATCCTAAAGGAACTAGCAAACACTATCAACACGAGGTAAGTAGGGTGAATCTTGGGTTCAAGAAACCCAGGAATAGAATGCCTACTAACTAATAACATCACGGGATGCTTTCAAGAATAATGGCCAGAATCATCACACTGGGGATACAAAAGCATTGCTAAATTGCTAGGTGACTTCCTAAACACCTAGGGTCATAATAATAGCTCCAACATCTACGCCGAGGCAACAAAGTACCTCAACTTACCGATTAGTGTGCTTATCCTGACCCAAAGGAACAACGGGGTGGAAAGAAAGGATTTGCAAATGCATCAGACTAATTAGAAACCTGGGATGACTCGGACAGCATAACGGCTATAAATGCTCAAAAAGATTTGAGACATCATGCAAAATGGTGGCATAGCCACTCAACAACATCATATCAAGGTTCCGAGATCAACAGTTAACATATAGAAATATTAGAAACTGAACTGAGATTTGAAACTAACAATTCTATAAGTCTATGGATTAGTAACATGTCATCCTGATAGATAGATGAGAAGCCTAGTTCTTAATCCCCGTAGAAAAGAAGAGGTTGACTCAGATTAGAAGGGCATAAGGTAAAGGAGTAAAAAGAGCCTTACGTTCCCTTCCACAATCAATTCCCTTATATAACTAAAGCATTTCTAGACTCAACTTGACCCGGTTTGGCTTGGTAATCCTCTGAGCATCAGGCTCTGATACCAACGCTGTCAGGACCCCGATTCCAAGTCACATCGATCTAGCCGGTAACACCTCATATCACTTTGCGGCCTCACGCACGGTATTCCCACGGGTGTCGCCTTACCCTGGCCCGGGACCGTTGGCGCCTTTTGGCTCACGTATATAATAGTGTCGCTAGCATCCATATGACAGAGAACCCGGGCCGTCATGGCTAGTCGTGAACCCAAAGCGGCGCTAACCCATGGGGACAGGCATACATGAATCACATCGAACATGTCGGTCATCAACGTATGAATCCGGGCTGTAGCACTGGGCTAACAGGACTCCGGTAACCCGGGCTGTAGCAGGCTAGGCAGGACTCCGAATATCACCGCGTGACATTTCCCCGAAGGGACAAACATAGGAACGAAGTGAATCACATGCCGGCCCGTCAACTGTCAAAGCAGTAGTGCTGGGCTAGCAGGACTCCGGTGAACCGGGCTGTAGCGGACTACTATCGCTCAGGAAGCACTAGACTACATTTCCTCATAAGAGAGGCTGCCAAGGATAAACAACTAGATTGTCGGATCCCACTCATACCAAGCATTTCAATCATACACACAATATGCCCGATATGAGTACATACAACATGGCATCACAACATAACTCTACGACTCAAATATTTATTCATTAGGCTCCGGGGAGCGAGATATTACAAACATGGGTCTCATGAACCAACACTCAGAGCATACAAGTCAAAGCACAAGCGAAAGCTTAACATGTCCGAAAGTCTGAGACATCTACAAATGAAAAAGGCTGAAAAGCACGACTATCTACCAGATCATACCGAGGGCACAAGATCGTAGCTGAGGTAACAAGCTAAACGTCGAAGTCCAAGCGGAACTACTAGCGAGACTGACGTCTCTCTGCAAAACATAAGATAAGAAAACGTGAGTACAAACGTACTCAGCAAGACTTACATCAGAACTATCTACATATGCATCATTACTAACAAAGGGGGTCGTGGAGTTTGACTGCAGCAAGCCAGCTTTGACTCGGTGGCTATCCTGAACTACGACTGCAAGCAACTCTTTCGAGGTGGCGCACACGAGTCCACATATTCACCATATCAATACACCACTATGGATCCGCTCCCGTCTTCGTACGAGAACGCCATCCATAGCACTCACGCTTATCTTGCGAGTTTTAGAGTATCCACTTTCACTTGTCTATGAACTGTTATAGGCAACCTAGAAGTCCTTTACCGCGGACACGGCTATTCGAATAGATCATATTAACCCTGCAGGGGTGTACTTCTTCACACACGCTCTCGCCACTTACCGCCATGTACACCTTGTGTATCTCGGCAACCTTCAAGCGGAATCCTGGCGAGGGAGTCGGCCACAACCTGACTAACCACACAAGTCTCTAGTCCAGGTTTATCGCCTATTCGGGTTCCATCCGCAAGGAGATCCGGCCGGAGTGTCGCTCACGGCCCCAAACGATGTGTGCAGGGTTCCCAAGCCCACCTCGACGGGTGGATCTACGCTTGGTACATCGTGCCATGGTGCCTAGTCTGTCCCAAGCCCACCTGTACCGGGTGCCACTTGGTAGACTACTAACACTACCTACAAACACCATAAACTAGTTGCAACTCCTGGATAGAGATCAAGTTGATTAATAAGTTGAGAGGGGAACTTAAGCATTCCAATGCATGGTAGTAACTGTTCATGGATCACAAACACAGAACTCAGTTCCTGAGGAAGGCTGCAATGTGACAACCCACCATGTACTCCTACATGGCCTCTCACCGCTACCTTTACCAAATCGTGTTCACACACTTAGCTCTCAACAGTAGGACATGTTCATACACCTCCGATTCATCCCCGATGAATCAGACATGACACAACTCTAAGCAATAGCAGGCATGACAAACAAGCATGAATGAGTAGGCACATCAGGGCTCAAACAACTCCTACTCATGCTAGTGGGTTTCATCTATTTACTGTGGCAATGACAGGTCATGCAGAGGATAAAGGGGTTCAGCTACCGCAACAAGTAATAGATGAATCGTTGTTGTCCTAATGTAGTAAAAGAGAGCAGGAGCGAGAGAGTGGGATTGTATCGGAATGAACAAGGGGGTTTTGCTTACCTGGCACTTCTGAAGATAATATAGTTCTTCATCGGTGTCATCGAACTCATCGTCGGTACGTCGTCTACTGAGAGGGGACAAATACCGGCAACAAGGAAGAACACAATCAATGCAGTGCACAATATGATGCATGATCATGACATGTTAGAATGCTGTGATTTGAGCTAATGCAACTAGCAGCAGATTAAATGAAGTTGGTTTGAATCCAAGATTGAAATTCAAACTCCATATATGGATATTAAATTGCCATTTATATGCTTTGTGCTAGAAAGCAGCTATAAGTTGTTCTAACATGCATTAAATTGGTACAGATGGATAAATTGAATTTTTCTGATCATTTTTCATATATAATTTATTTGATTTGGAGCTACGGTTGAATTTCTATGAATTTTAGAAGTTTAGTACATTTTCGGAATTTCCTGAATTAAAATAAATCCAGAAAATACAAGTTGCGCCAAAGATGACGTCACCTACGATGTCAGCAGGTCAACTAGGCGCCTGACCAAGTCAAACTTGACCAGTGGGGTCCACTAGCCAGTGACCCAGTGTCAGTTAGGGACACAGACAGGTGGGCCCGGTCAATGGACACGTCAGCGAGGTCAACGCCGACGCGTGGGGCCACTCTGATTAACTTAAACTAAACAGGTTTACTCCGTGGTTAATTAGGGTGGTGGGGCCGATGCATCCGCTGACACAGGCGAGATTAACACGGTAATTAACCGGGCTAATGACGCCACGTCACCTCACCGGAGTTGACGCCGGCGAGCACATCCGACGACGGAAGTTCATCGGAATCGAGCCACGGGCAACCATTTCCCTCGCCGTTTGTTTCTACGGGTTAAATGAGTCCACGCGCATCCAGAGGAGCAGGCGAGAGGAGCTGTGATGGGCTGTGGCGTCGGGGGTGGCGAGCGAGGCGGCGGCTGGAGTTTGGGCGCACCCGGGAACGAGGCTGCGCTGCGCTAGGGGAGAAGCTGATGGCCTAGGTGGCATCCGCGGGCCACCAGAAGCACGCTGGTGCCACGGGTTCGAGCAGAGGGGCTCGGGTCAGGAGAGCTACGCGGCCATGGCGGACGGCGGTGCTCGGCATGTGGGGGAAGGTGCTACGGCACGGAACGAGCAAAAGCGAAGGAGGAAACGGAGTGGAGCTCACAGCAAGTTCGTCGGCGGTCTCATTGGGCTCGGGGAGGCGCCGAAGACGGCGAATCGGAGTCGGCAATCAGCGGCGCCCGAGGTTGAAGACGATGGCATGGAGGCGATGCAGAGCTTCCCGGCTCGCGTGGCTCGGCAGGAAGGACGGGGGCATCACGGCGGTTCTTCTGGAAACAACTACGAGGCGAGGGGTTGGCGGTGGACGCGGCAACAGCGGGCGGCGGCGACGGCTACGCTCGGTTGGGTGCGTGTGAGAGGGACAGGGGAGGGGATGAGCACGGGGAAGGAGTGAGAGGGCCTCGGGGGTGCGTGGAGTCTCCGTGGCGTCGTCTAGGAGCACCGGGGAGGAGCCAGGCACGCAGGGAGGGAGGAGGTGGCCGGCGCGGGGCGGCCACGCGCCTCCGTCCTTCTAACGAGGAGGAAGGCGACAGGGGAGGCGCCAGGTGGGCTGGGCTGGCTTTGCCCAGCTGGGCTGCTACAGTGCCAGGCCAGGTGGGCCTTGCCAGGTAAGTTCCTTCTTTTTTTTAATTCATGTTTTCTATTATTTCTGTAACTCCAGGGCTTTATTAAAAATGTCAGGGAATTTCCAAAAATCATGAAACTAATCATGACTACTGTTTGGAATATATCCAACAGTAAACATTTTAGTTTATGATTATTTGAGCATTTAAAATATTTATTAGCATTAAATGCCCAAATGCAAATACTTTATGAATTAATCGAGTGACCAAATGTGTCATGAAAATGTGCGGCACCTCAGTTACGGTTTATAGCATTTTTCCAGAATTGATGAACATTTTCTAAAGCCATTTGGATTCACTGAAAATATTTTTAGTTGAACCTATTGAATTCCTTTAATGCTAGGGTTTAGGCAATCCCCATCTCAAAATTCCTTTGAAATCAAACATGATGCATGGATGCAGATGCCACTAATTACAACCAATTCTGGGGCTGTGACAGGGACCCCCTACCCGAGATCCGCCGGTTTTGACACCGACATTGGTGCTTTCATTGAGAGTTCCTCTGTGTCGTCACCTATAGGCCCGATGGGTCCTTCAATCGTCAGCAACGACGCAGTCCAGGGTGAGACTTTTCTCCCCGGAGAGATCTTCGTATTCTGCGGCTTTGCACTGCGGGCCAATTCGCTAGGCCATCTGGAGCAGATCGAAAGCCAAGCCCCTGGCCATCAGGTCAGACTTGGAAGCTTGAACTATACGGCCGATGTCCGCGGAGACTTGATCTTCGACGGATTCGAGCCACAGCCGAGCATGCCGCACTGTCTCGATGGGTATGATCTAGCTCTACCGCCGAACAGTGCCTTGGAGGCCGCACCAGTGCCTGCTCCGACCCTTAATCCGGAGCCAGTTTCGCCGATCGAGGACGGTTGGTTGGACACTGCCTCGGGTGCTGAAATCTCTACAGCGATTGAGCCGAACACCATCCATGTCCTTTGCAAAGCTCGTGAATTCCAGGTGCCGGACTCCTTTCCGGACTGTATGGATGACGATGTAGGAGACAACCATGAACCAGCACCTATAGGGTACTGGGCAACCACCTCATCCCATGATGTATACATGGTGGATACACCTAAAGGAAATGACGACGAGGAACAACGGGACACTACAAAGGATAAATCCCTCGAAAAGCAGTCAAAATGGCAACGTAAACGCCGCACCAAGTCCCGCCACGACAAAGACCCAGCCATAGAACAGGGCAAACCGGTGGACGACGAACATGCTATCGAGCAACCGTCCGAATAGGACAACTTGGATAAACAACCCGTCCCCGGCGAAGATAACAGTTCGGACGATCTCACGCCGGACAAATTGTTGGAGCAGAAGAACCTCCACAAAAGGCTCGTCGCCACTGCACGTAGCCTGAAAGAGCAGAAGCGGAAGCTCAAAACAGCGGAAGATGCACTCAGAATCAGATGGAGCAAAGTACTCAACACCTTGAGACAAATCTGGCTGACGATCGCCGAATAAAGAGCTACCCAAAGAGAAAACTACTGCCCGAATTTGATGAGGAGGCCGTAGAGCCCCCACAATAAAAAAGCAAGAAGGCCACCCGGTCGGATGGACGACCCCACGACCAACACAGAGCGGCAAATGGCGCCGCACACAAGCCGGTACGCGATCCGCATAAGGATTCACATCAAAAGGATGGCCCAGTTAGGTCCATCTATGGGCCGAGAAAGCAAGCTCTTCAAAGCAATGCAACACGCCAAATATCTGAACATCACGGCACACCCAAATATAGGGGTGCCGCACACTGTGTTTCACCGATGAGGTCTTTGGATCATGAATTCCGGTGATTCAAACCCGTAAACATAGAGGCATACGACGGAACAACAGACCCTGGAGTCTGGATTGAGGATTACATCCTCCACATACACATGGCTAGAGGAGATGATCTCCACACCATAAAATACTTACCCCTCAAGCTCAAAGGGCCAGCCCGGCATTGGCTCAAAAGCCTCCCTGAAAATACCATTGGAAGTTGGGAGCTCGAGGATGCTTTTCGGGCAAATTTTCAAGGGACTTATGTCCGTCCTCCGGATGCAGACGATTTAAGTCATATAACTCAACAACCCGGAGAGTCAGCCCAAATTCTGGAACAAGTTCCTCACCAAAAGAACCAAATAGTCGATCGTCTCGACGCCAAGCCTTAGCAGCTTTCAAACACAATGTCCGAGGCAGAATGGCTCGCTTGAGACACCTCGCCAGAGAAGCCGAGAACCATGGCTACACTAACAAGCCTCATGACCCGCTTTTGGCGGAGAGGATAGCTGGCTAGCAAGATGCAGTACCAGCGACCCAAGTACATCCGAAGTCAGGGATGGAAATGGGAAACCACGACGCAGCAAGGACCAGCGCCGGATTAAGGAGAACGGTCCAAAGAGCGCGACAGTCAACGCCGGATTCAAAAGCTCATGGCAGAACAATAAAAACCTGCCCCTTAAGGACAATAGCAATGAGCTATCAAACTTAAACAAAATCTTGGACAAGATATGCCAAATCCATAGTACTCCCGGGAAGCCTGCAAACCATACCCACAAAGATTGTTGGGTCTTCAAGCAGTCCGACAGACTCAACGCCGAACACAAGGGGCTCGACACACCAAGTGAAGATGATGATGAGCACCACAAGCAGAGCCCCGGAAAACAAAAGAATTTCCCACAAGAAGTCAAAACAGTAAACTTACTTCAAGTAACAAAAGGGGAAAACAGAGCGGCACCCACTGAATTACGCGCCGCACAATCTACCCCAGCGGAGTCCCAACCCTGGTTATCAAAACCAATCACCTTCGATCATCAGGACTATTCTGGAAGTATCCGGAACGCAGGATGGGCTGCCTTGATATTAGATCCTATAATCGACGGACTCCAATTTACACAAGTCCTAATGGACGGAGGTAGCGATCTAAACCATCTGTATCAGGACACAATTCGCAAAATGGGGATAGACCCAACCAAAATTCGCCATAGCAACACCTCCTTCAAAGGGGTAATGCCAAGCCTGTATGCCCATTGTACGGGCTCCCTACTGCTAGAAGTTGTGTTCGGCTCATCCGACAACTTCCTCTGCGAAAAGTTAACCTTCCACATCGCCCCATTCGAAAGTAGCTATCAAGCACTACTGGGGCGTGAAGCTTTCGCCCGCTTTAACGCAATACCGCATTATGCATCTCTTACACTTAAAATGCCCGGTCCACGCGGCATCATCTCATTAAAAGGGAGTATTAAGTGTTACTCGAGCACGGAAGAACACCGGAATAGGTCATTCAAACCCCGGACACGGCTAGACGAGTCTGGCGCCTACTAGCGGCATACCCCCATACAAGGGGCTGCAGGCACGTACAACAAGAGACAATAAAGCTCAATTTTATTCACCTTCCGAACCGTACTCTGTTTATTTAATATAAAGTACATTTCTCGCATGATATCTTTTCTCTTCAACTAAGTTCTTCTCTTTTACAGATGAACACCGTGCTACACCCGTCCAGGATACGGCACAACGGAGACACAGGCACAGACGTGTAGCAGGGACCTGTCGCGAGGATTCTTTTCAGATTAAGACCCTGCGTAAACCTTTTTTACTGTCTCTTGTTGATACACATCCCCCGGTTTCTTACTATAACCGAGGAGGAGGCTGGCGTTTTGGCATCGGCCGCACCAGAATTTTTGGCGTGCACTGGACACCGGGGCTTAGGGCACTATTCTGCCTGCTTTTCATAAAGACCGAATACCTTAGGGAGTGTTCGGCGTCTCGAGTTAGGCCTTATATGCATCAGCTCCGAATCATGTCTTTGGTCAAATGTTGGGTTTGCCCGGCTCCCATGTTTTGGTACCTTACGTTCCGTTATATCGGCTAAGGTAGCTATTTGGGAGAACCACTGCGATTGTGCCCTGTTGAGCTGGGTTGAGCACCTCGGTGGAGAAAGCTAAACCGACTGTCATGATATAGCGTGAGACTGGTCAACCACTTTCGATGACCCAGCGGAATGTTTAGAATTCCCCGCATTGACGAAGGGCCGCTTCCGGTCAGCACATACGCGCCCGAATTCGGAAGAGCTGGTGCCCCTAGGGGCTATATAGTAGCCCCACCATCGAACTCCTATGGCTAAGTGAAAGTGATAAAGCATTATAGTCCGGTTGCCTAGTTTGCTACGCTATCACCTCCTTCATAGGACCAAGACATTGGATTAAGTGTGAAAATGCGCCTTTTTTTGCAAACACCCCCGCACTATGTGCGTGGGGGCTGAAGCCGAAGACTGCCATCTTTCAGGTTATATATACATATACATCAACGGCTGCACAGGGAGTAGTTTATTACTTGAACGCACAAGTATAAAAAGCTCTTATATTATATTGAGACGTTGTTTCATAAGTTACACATGTCATTCAAACATAACATCCTTCGAGCATTGCGTCTCTATTAAACGAGCGCCCGAAAGAACTTCCTCAAAATAGCGCTCGACTGGTACTCGGCTTCCGTCCGAATCTGGGGACGCAATGTCGGTGGCCTTCATTTCTGCCCAGTATGTCTTGACACGGGCAAGAACCATCTGCGCACCCTCAATGCATGCCGACCGCTTCATTGCGTCGATACGCGGTACCGCACCAAGGAACTGCTGCACTAAGCCAAAATAACTCTACGGCTGAGGTTTCCCCGGCCACAAATGAGTCATGACACGCTTCATGGCAAGTCTGGACAATCGATTCAGCTTGGCCCATTCGGCCAACCGATCGGTTAACTGAAGAGGACGCTCTGGACTATGGAACTGCGACCAAAACAGCTCTTCCCTTATGTGCCTCTTCTGGCCTCGGAAGTGCTCGATCGCGTCCGCGGCACTCGCCGCTAAATCCAGATAAGCATCCTTCGAACTCCACAACCGGTCCAACTGAGCATTCTTCGGATCCGTGAACTTCCTCCGCAGCAGAAAAGGCTTTCCAGCAGCAACATTCACAGCCTGACGCAGCTCCTCCTTTGCAGCTCTCATTGCGGAGCGGGCATCCTTGGCTTCGCGGTGGCCTTTTTCAGGTCCTCTTGCTCCGCTTGACGTTCTTTTTCAAGAACCCTGCAGCGGTCGGTAGCATTCTTCAACTTTTATGGCCATATTGGCCATTTCCTCTTCTTCGGGCGATGAGCAGCCCGTTCGGCTTTTAGCTCTTCGGCCGCCCTTAAAGCGGCCGCATTACTATTTCTGGGTTGCTCTTTAGCTCGGGCGAGTTCCGCCCGCAGCTCCACCATAGCAGCGGCACCACCTGCGTTAAGCATACAAGTAGTAAGGCACGGGCGTCAAGCTCCCTTACCAGGCATCCGTGAAGAAGTCGCATACCTTGTGACTCGTCAAACCGCTTATTGACAAGCGCGATGTCCGCATCTGCCTCATCAAGTTGCCGCTTTAGTTCGGCAAATTCATCAGTCCGGATGGCCACCGGACGCCCCGCCGCCTATTTAGGAGCGGCGATATGTTATAACTGAGATTATGATCCTCGGCACGCTGTAAATTTTGACAACATACCGAGTCTCAGGGGCTACTATCTATACAGGGCGCATTCTATATGCATAACTGTCAGAAGGTACATCATTTTTGCGTACCTCGAACCCTGTCAGTAAGCTTCTGACGGCTTCATGCAATCCGCTCTCAGCGGATGCAATTCTTGCAATTACCGTACCCATTAGTGCACGGTGACCTTCTGAGATAGCCGCTCGCCCGAGCAGATCCTTCAGCTCCTCCGACCGCACGCCAGTTGGCGCTGCACCTTCCGGCCCCGCCGGACTCGGGGAAACCCTCCGCGACGACACCTCAGGGTCGTCCGCCTCGCATGAAGGTGCGACAAGTGGAGGTGTTTCACTCTCCATCATCTCCGGAAGAAGATCCCCCGAAGACGAGCTCTGCTGAGAAGGGCTGAGATCCGAACTACAAGGTATAATTTCGGTTATCTTCAGAAATAAATACAGGGATGTCCCTTATTACAAGACCCCTTCTTTTTTACTTACGGCTCGCTGGAGGGCTGATCCCCTTGGGGAAATAGTGTGGCTGGGGTACCTCCCAGCGCCGGACCCTCTGACGAAGATTTATTTCCCCTCTTTGAGGCCTTGACCTCTGGATATTCCGAAGCGGTCCTCTTCTCTCCTTGGAGGGTGGGACTTTTGATCCCTCCTTCCTTGAAAGCCTCCTTCATGGAGGCAGTTGCTTCCCTGCTCCCCCCTTCGCCTTCTTTAAAAGATGCGGCCTTCAACATCTTGGTCAGCATGGGATCCGGCGTGGTCTCTGGGAGGGGAGTCGGACACCTTATAAACTTTGCCTTGGCTATCCACTCCTGTTCAAGAAACGGCTCCCTTAAAGGGCATATATATGATAAATGAATGAACAACCTGTCCGGCTACAGGGTTACTTACTTGTGTATCTGGGTGATTGCAGCTTAGACCTGCGTCCTCGGTCAAATCCGGACACTTCTCTTGTGATCCGAAGAACAGTTTGTACATCTCCTTGGGCGTCATGCCCATAAAATGTTGGAGAGCTCGTGGTCCCTCCGGATTAAACTCCCACAGACGGAGGGGGCGACGTTTGTAGGGCAGAAGGCATCGAATCAGCATAACCTGTGCCGCCACGACCAGATTGATCTCTCTTTCTTGGAGGTCTCGAATACGGCCCTGCAACAGAGGAACGTCCTTGGACGACCCCCAGTCGAGCCCCCGGTTGACCCATGATGCCATCCGTTGTGGTGGACCTGAACGGAAGGCGGGTGGCGCCACCCATTTGGTGCCCCTAGGAGCGGTGATATAAAACCACACCCGTTGCCACAAACCAAGCTCCTCTTGAAAAAAGCCCTCGGGCCACGGAGCATCAGCACACTTGCTTATGACCGTCCCTCCGCACTCTGCTTGTTGCCCCTCGATCATCCTCGGCTCCACCTTGAAGGTCTTGAGCCACAACCCAAAGTGAGGGATAATATGGAGGAAGGCTTCACATACGATAATGAATGACGAGATATGGAGGATGGACTCCGGATTCAAGTCATGGAAATCCAGCCCATAATAAAACATGAGCCCCCGCACAAAGGGATCCGTCGGGAAGCCTAAACCCCGAAGGAAGTGAGAAACGAACACCACGCTCTCGCCGGGCTCGGGAGTGGGAATGACCTGCCCTGGAGCAGGCAGCCTATGCGAGATCTCACCGATTAGATACCTGGCGTCTCGCAGTTGGTCGGAGCCGGACATCATCGAAGGTCCGAAGCGCCTAAATCTGAAGCTTTGGGTGTAAGAACTCGAAGCGCGAGGCGAACTCGCTGGAGGGTGGAAAAAAGAAGAGGGCCTTGGTCTCATTATAAAGAGGTTGAATACCAAGAGCCCTCCCCGTGGTCGATTGGGACTCGCCTTCGATAGAGGAGGCGTGCCAACGGGCACGGTTGGGTTACCCACGTCCGTATTGATGGGAATCCCGGAATAAGGGGGCACGATCTCCGCTTTGATAAGACGTGCCAAGGAAACCGCCTCGCTAAACGCGCTAAGGTGGAACAGTAAAAAAACGATTCGTATAAAGGCCTGGCCGTGGTGTGATGTCGTGCCGCGGAAGACGTCAGCAGATCTGTGCAAAGGTTATTCTCTCTACGGTAGTATGTGGAACTTGTTTTGCAGAGCCGGACACTATCCTTGTGTTCAAAATCTTCTATGAACTATTCGGAGGAGGAACCCGCCTTGCAATGCCGAAGACAATATGTGCGCCGGACTCGTCGTCATTCAAGCCTGGTTCAGGGGCTACTGAGGGAGTCCTGGATTAGGGGGTGTCCGGATAGCCGAACTATCACCGTTGGCCGGACTCCTGGACTATGAAGATACAAGATTGAAGACTTCGTCCCGTGTCCAGATAGGACTTTCCTTGGCGTGGAAGGCAAGCTTGGCGATACGGATATGTAGATCTCCTACCATTGTAACCGACACTGTGTAACCCTAACCCTATTCGGTGTCTATATAAACCGAAGGGTTTTAGTCCGTAGGACGAACAACAATCATACCATAGGCTAGCTTCTAGGGTTTAGCCTCTCTGATATCGTGGTAGATCTACTCTTGTACTACCCATATCATCAATATTAATCAAGCAGGAGTAGGGTATTACCTCCATCGAGAGGGCCCGAACCTGGGTAAAAACATCGTGTCCCTTGTCTCCTGTTACCATCCGCCTAGACGCACAGTTCGGGACCCCCTACCCGAGATCCGTCGGTTTTGACACCGACAATGGACATCATTTTTATTCCGAAAATAGTCTCGCGGTGTGATCGAGAGAAGACCAAATCATATTGCAGTGGATGTTCCTCCATCATGTGTGGTTCATTCTCATGGTTCCAGCTGTTGGTGTAACCACTTACGTTTGCAAGAGGAATTGTAGACTTCACAAACAAATTTGTCTTTAGTCTGTACTGAATGTTGGCCAAGAGAAGCATCCATGTTAGTAGGAAGAACAGTTGTTTTTTCTAGATCTTTGCTTTTGGAGCTACATATTTGTATATGATCTGTGAATACTTGAGATGCATTAACATGTTGATCTTATGTATGGGAATCGTACTAGTTAGTTTTAGTTGCAACGCAAGATCCGAAGTGGCTGATCTTTGCTTTTGGAGCTACATATTTGTATATGATCTGTGAATCATTGAGATGCATTAACAGATTACTTATTTCTGTTCGCTCGGTGTTCACAAGTTCTTGATCGATCACTAGCTAGCCTACAAATGCGCTCCTGGCAGTTTTATTTGCGACGCAAGATGCGAAGTGGCAGTTTTTTGAATAAAAATGCCTACCTCTGAAGAAACTGACAAGCTACACTATCGATCCTACACAGATAAAAATGCCTACCTCTGAAGAAACTGACAAGCTACACTATCGGTCCTACACGGATAAATAGCAGATCATGCACGTACTACCTCCTTTCCGGTTTGCAGGGCTCAATTCAAGAAACGACCTACTCGATCCTACACGAATAAATAGCGGATCACGCACGTACTAGTACCTCTTTTCCGGTTTGCAGGGCTTAATTCAAACCTCTCACCAACCAAGGTACTCCCTCCGTCCGGGTTTATTAGTCCCATGATCAAAGCAGCAAGACCAAGGCATGGCAATAATTAACGGCATGCAGAAGTTTAAGCCTAATAAATTCCAGCGATTTAAGTGGCTACATGCGTGCCCTCGGCTGCGACTCGTTGCATGCTTGCCCGCATGCCGCGGCGATTCTCGAGTGCTCGCATGCAGCCGGCCGTAATTAAGGCAGCTAACTGATGCGAAAAAAGATACGCTTTAATTGTTGCGGGTTTTTTAAATCCGTGGAATCATTATTGACAAGGAGGGAGATGATTCGAGTGCACTCGTTTGACCGCCATGCGGGCGTACGACCCAGGCGGGACGGGACGACACAACCATAATTTTAGTTTCCCTAGTTTTCCACAGCAAGCTGGCGCGCTAAGCCATTATGCATTGAATTTCGATGACCGTCGCGCTACCTTCCCCCTATAAGTACTATTTCCCGGCCTTCTCTGGTGCCACCATGACCCAACTCGCCATATCCTCATAAGCCCCCACCAGCCCGACGTCGCTCGCCACGTCCGCCATGCCCCGCCGTCGCTCATGTAGGTGACGCCGGAGGCAGTCACCGCCGAAACTAGTGTTCGGTTTTTCGCTGGAAGGCAGACGGAGGGAGGAGGCATTCTATCTGTCTTTAGATGGAAATGCGCAGATCGAGGAGTTGTTGGAGCGCGGCCGCATGGCGGAGGAGCAGGAGTTGTTGGAGCGCGACCGCCTGGCGGAGGAGCAGCGTATCGCTGATTTGGGCCGCCAGCGGGACATGGATCAGCTGCGCACCGACGCTCTGAGTCGCGAGCAGAGCGCCTGCAACAGGGCCGACTACATGGAGGCTGGCGCCCGGAAAATAGCCCTGGAGGCTGTCGGGCACGCACGTGTTCGGGACGCCGATATTTACTACCAGGTCATCAAGTGGGTTTCCCGCATGGAAGATGAAGCTTCGGTGGACCACGCTGGCGTGGAAAGGGCCAACGCGCGCGAGCAATGCGCCCTATCGCACCTCTGGCAAGTCCGAGGCGAGGCGCAGGACGCTGGTGCCGGCATTTAGCATGTACCACAGATGGCGGTCGGCATCGTCTAGTTAGCTAAGAGTAAGTTAGTACTTGTACGCTACTAGAGTATTAGTGGGAGTAGATAGTTAACTTGGCTATGATGGTTGTCAACGTGGAAGTTCAAGATTACTCTATATGTGGATCGGACACATTACTTTGCTCTGAATGTTGAACTTTCCGTTTGAACGTATGGAATGGGCTGTTATTTTTTTTAAATGGGTTGTATTTGTCCTCCACGGGTTTAGAGGCTGACTTGTGGGCCTAGCAAGTTGATGCGTACACAATCACGAGATGATTGTACGTGGAGAGGATGACAGCAGGGACCCGCTAAGGTCATGGCGATGCATAAGCAAGTGCCTCCTTATTTCAAGCCAATAAAATTGGCTCCTCCTAGTGGATTTCGACATATGGGTCCCATGCCATTATCAACGTAGTCAATAAATGAGAGAATTACTGTGAGCGGGTGACACAAGGGACCCAGCAGCTCGCCCGATTATTTTTGTTTTGGGTTAATTTGATAAATGCCTCAGAAATGCCACCGCAATTTCCAAACTTTGAAAATGCCATTTCATGCCATTTCTAGTGGCATTTTGAAGCCTAGAGTGGCGTTTTTCAAAGTTTGCAAACTGCGATGGCGTTTTTCAAAGTTTGCAAAAATTGCAAGTGGCATTTTTCAAAGTTTGGAAATTGCAGTGGCATTTTTATCAATCGCCATAATTGGAGTGGCATTTATCTAATTTGTTTTTGAGACGCAGGGTGTCAACTGGGCTGTGCGGGACACTCTGGCCTGTCTAGATAGCCTTTTCTTTTATGTTTACCACAGACCAGCCCAGTAGTTTTTTTTTCTTTCTGAAAATGGCTAGCTTAGTTTTTTTGTGATTTGTCAAATAAGTCGCTTTACCAGGCCTGTTGGGCTGCAAATCTTTCAAGATGAGGAGAGCTTCATTCGGCTGGCCGAGAAAATGGCCTAACAGTAATGAGAAATGGGTTGTATGCCCAACAGTAATGAGAAACCGGCAATTAGTTTCAAATATTTTTTTTCATTTCAAGATTTTAAATTGCATTAATTTTTATTCGTGGACAATTTATTGGATTTTATATGGATATACATTTATTTTTAAAATCAGTCTAAATGTGACTCGAAATTTCGGGATTAAAAACAGTTCAGACCGCACCGACATATGCAAAATTTCATATAATTTTTTAACCGTGGCCACAATATTGGTTGTAATGCTAACAAAAAGAATATGGGCTCCAAAAAAACCCGTAAGAATTAGCAAATGGGATGTAAACTATTTAAAATAATGGCAGATGGGTTGTATGCTATTTTCCACAGATTTGAGGCTTCCCGCAGATGGCATGTATACTGTTGGATGTCGATCCAACGGCCGTCGTGCTTCTTCAATCTCGGCTCTTCCTGCTCCAGCCACTCAAACAAGTGCCGGCGGGACTGCCTGCTCCCTCCTCCCCGCGGCCGGTGTGCTGCCGCGCAGTCCTCACCGCCCCACCGTACTCCCATCGCTGGCCTAGCCATCCCTCTACTCACCGACAGTCCCACACCTTACATTATTCTCCGGCGATGGCGTATTTAACCAAGAAACCTCGTATAGTCGTACTCCCCTCCGCGTGGGAAACAACTGCCGAGTCTTCCTGCCTCTGTGTCGTTCCCTTCCTAGGCCTCGTCGTTGTCCCCGCCATAGTGCTCTCGGTGTGGCATGGTCAACGTGGTCAACGACCGACATGCATCTGAAGTGGATCAGACGTGGAGAGGCCGATACCGGGTCCACGGCCGCACGCAAGGAAATGCCTCCTTATTACATGCAAAATAATTGTTCCTCCACCTGACATCTCAGACCCACCGAAAGGGCCTCTGTATTTCGTGAAAAAACGTTATCACACGACAGCTCGGACCCACCAGCTATATCTTCGCACGCAAGTGCCTCCTTATTACGCCCAAAAAAAAGAATACTCCCCCTGCTAGCTGGGTCCCAGTATAGTGGGCCTACTAAGTTGATGGGGACGAAGGGCTTTGTCAACTTAGTCAATATGCACGATTCTAGCTCGACTGACCGTACGATGTCCATCCAACGGCCGTAGTGCTTCTTCAACCTCTGGTCTTCTTGCACCAGCCGCCCAAAGCAGCGCCGGTCGTACCGCCTGCTCCTACCTCCCATGGTCGGCTGTGCTGCCGCGGAGGCCTCACCGCCCCCATACTACTCCCACCGCTGGCCAGGACATCCCTCCACTCCACTCACCCACACCCCCTGTTATTCTGCAGTGACGGCAGCGCAGCCGAACCAGTGAACCCTCGTACTCCTCTCCGCATGGGCATCCACTGCCGCGTCATGCCCGGATCCGCGTAGTCCCCTTCCTAGGCCTCGCCATCGTCCACCGCCGTGGTGCTCTCTGCGTGGCGTGGTCAATGTGGTTAACGACCGAATTCCATCGGAAGAATACTGTACGTGGAGAGGCTGACAGCTGGCTCCACGGCAGCCGCAAGGAAGTGCCTCCTTATTACATGGAAAATAATTATTCCTCCACCTGACAGCAGGGACCCACCGGAGGGGCCACCAGTATTTCGCAAAAAAACATTTGCCCTTGACTGCTGGGACCCACCCGACGGGCTTCCGTATTTCGCGAAAAAAATGTTCCCCCTGCTATCAGCTCGGACCCACCGGAAGTGCCTCCTTATTACGCACAAAAAAATGAATACCCCCTGCTAGCTGGGACCCACCTTGGTGGGAGGCTGACTTGTGGGCCTACTAAGTTGACGGGGACAGAGGGCTTTGTCAACTTATTCAATATAAATGATTCTAGCTCCAGCGACCGTACGATGTCCATCCAACGGCCGTCGTGCTTCTTCAACCTCTGGTCTTCTTGCTCCAGCCGCCCAAAGCAGCGCCGGTCGTGCCGCATGCTCCTGCCTCCCGTGGCTGGATGTGCTGCCGTGGAGGCCTCACCGCCCCCTACTATTCCCACCGCTGGCCATGCCCTGCGACGACGGCAGCCTCACACCGCAGTCGAACCTGTGAACCCTCGTACTCCTCTCTGCGCGGGCTTCCACTGCCGCGTCTTCCCCGGCTCCCCGTCGTCCCCTTCCTAGGCCTCATTGCCGTCCCACGCCTCGGTGCTCTAGGCACGGCGTGGTCAACGTGGTCAAGGAACGACTTCCATCGGACGTGTATTGTACGTGGAGAGGCTGACAGCTGGGTCCATGGCCGCAGCAAGGAAGTGCCTCCTTATTACGGAGAAAATAATTATTCCTCCACCTGACAGCGGGGACCCACCAGACGGGCCACTGTATTTCGCGAAAAAAACGTTTCCCCACTGACTGCTGGGACCCACCAGCCACACCTTCGCACACAAGGAAGTGCGTCCGGGCAACAAAAATGATTCGCCCCCTGACTGCTGGGACCCACCAGCTACATCTTCGCACGCAAGGAAGTGCGTTCGGGAAAAAAACGATTCTCCCCCCTGACTGCTGGGGCCCACCAGCTACATCTTCGCACGCAAGGAAGTGCCTGACAGTCGGGACCCACCTGGTCGAAGCGTACGTAGCGTTGTCATTCTGGTCGCGAACGTGTACGTACATACTTCTCGATGTAGAGGCGCGCATGTGTCATAGCAGAGGCGTGCACATGTCGTAGTAGAGGCGCGCATGTAGCATGTACACGTACATACAGCGGCCAGCGTGCAAGAAAGAAAATATGGCCACGTATGTGTACGTACGGCCAGGGCTCGTGTACATGGCTAGGTCGGAACGGAGAAACAGCATCACCGTCGTGTTCATCGGGAGGCAACAGAATGCGTCGTGTTCATCGGGAGGCAACGGAACGCGTGGTAGCCAACCGGCTGGGTCGGAACGGAATGCGTGGTCGTGTTCATCGGGAGGGCTTGGATGGAACAGGCGATGGAAACGAGGCCTGGCGTACCGCACAACGGAGGAAACAGACCTCCTACGTTCGGAACAGGGTCCTGTTGATCGGGAGGGGTGTGGTGTACCGCAAAACGGAGGAAACGGACCTCCTACGGTCGAAACGGGGGTCCTGTTGATCGGGAGGGGTGTGGTGTACCGCAAAACGGAGGAAACGGACCTCGTACGATCAAAGCGTGGGGTCCTGTTGATCGGGAGGGGTGTGGCATACCGCAAAACAGACGAAACGGACCTCCTACGGTCGAAACAGGGTCATGTTCATTGGGAGGGGTGTGGCATACCGCAAAATGGGACTCCACGGGATACTATTCAACTCCACCGTCGACCTCCTCCAGCCTCCACGGGCTACCGTCGACCTCCTCCAGCCTCCACGGGCTCCTGTTCATCCAGCCTCCACCGCGCGCTGCTCCACCGGCTACTGTTCAACCACCCCTCCACCGTCTACTGTTCATCCAGCCCTCCACGCCATGGGGTCCTGTTCAACCACCCCTCAACGGGCACCCCTCCACCATCTACTGTTCATCCAGCCCTCCAGCACACCACGGGGTCATGTTCATCCAGAGGCAACGCCACCGCTCACTGTTCATCCAAACCCCCCGCAACACTCACTGTTCATCCAAGAGGCAGCATAGATCGGCTTCAGTTAGCAGCAGTAGTGAAGGAATCGCTCGATTGGGTTCAGTTAACAGCCATCGATCGATCGCTCGGGTTCAGTAACGCATAGCCTGCAGTGCAATTGCTCGGGTTCAGTTAGAGCCCAACGCCTCGCCAGATTGATTAGAGCCAATGCCTCGCACACACGCAGCAGACGTGTAAGAGAGGAACGATGCATCGCTCGCCCCGACCTCCCACCGTAACCGCAACTCCCCAAAATTTTCCTCGCCTCGCTTCTACCACGGTTTTTTCCGTCATGGACGGCCCAAAGAATGTCATGCAGCTGCGTCTCCGCCCGCCTGTGACGAAAAGCCCATTTTCTGTCATGATTTTTTTGTCATAGAAGTAGGAGCCCACCACATCTATGATGATACCGGGTTTTGTCACAATTATCGTCATAGAAGTGTCATATGTATGACAGAAAAAAATTGTTCGGCCTAAAATGTCACGGATGTGTCTTTCTTTTCTAGTGCCTCTTTGCTTCACTGACGAAGTAATGGATCATGTATTCCCGGCAGGGTTCAAACCTGTAAACATCGAATCATACGATGGAACAACTGATCCCGCGGTATGGATCGAGGATTTTATTCTCCACATCCACATGGCCCGCGGGGATGATCTTCACGCCATCAAATACCTCCCACTAAAACTCAAAGGGCCAGCTCGGCCTTTGGCTAAACAGATCTGCTCAGAATTCTATTGACAGCTGGGAGGACTTGGAGGAAGCTTTCCTTGACAACTTCCAAGGTACATATGTCCGGCCACCAGATGCTGATGACTTAAGCCACATAGTCCAACAGCCTGGAGAGTCAGCCAGGAAATTCCGGACTAGGTTCCTAACTAAAAAGAACCAGATCGTCGACTGTCTGGATGCCAAGCTCTAGCGGCCATTAAACATAGCATCCGTGACGAATGGCTCGCCTGCCATCTCGGCCAGGAAAAGCCGAAGTCTATGGCAGCCCTCACGGCACTTATGACCCGCTTCTGTGCGGGTGAGGATAGTTGGTTGGCCCGTAGGAAAAACATAGCAAGCGAAATAGGCACCTCCGAGGGCAAAAATAGCAACGGCAAGCTCCGACGCAATATACACAAACGTCAAAGCAATGGCGACAACACCGAGGACACGACAGTCAATGCCGGACTCAGTGGTTCCAAGTCCGGTCAGCGGAAGAAGCCATATAGGAGAAACAATCAGGGACAATCCAGCTTGGACCGCATACTCAATCGTCCGTGCCAAATCCATGGAACCCCTGATAAACTAGCCAATCATACCAACAGAGATTGTTGGGTTTTTAAACAGGCCAACAAATTAAATGCCGAGAACAAAGAAAAGGGATCGCAAAGCGAGAACGATGACGAGGAACCCCGGCTAACGAACACAGGGGGACAAAAGAAGTTGCCCCCCAGGTCAAAATGGTGAACATGATATATGTTACACACATCCCCAAGAGGGAGCGCAAGGGCGCGCACTGGGACGTCTATGCGAAAAAGCCAGTCGCCCCAAAATTTAATCCATGGTCGTCATGCCGGATCACTTTTGATCGACGGGACCATCTGACCAGTATCCGTCATGGCGGTTTAGCCGCATTGGCCCTTGACCCAATAATTGACGGATTCCACCTGACGCGAGTCCTTATGGACGGTGGCACCATCCTGAACCTGCTCTATCAGGATACAGTTCACAAAATGGGCATTAATCCATCACGGATCAAACCCACAAAAACTACCTTCAAAGGAGTCATACCAGGTGTAGAGGCCCGCTGCACGGGCTCAATTACGCTAGAGGTTGTCTTCGGATCTATGGACAACTTCCGGAGCGAAAAGTTAATCTTTGATATCGTTCCTTTTCGTAGTGGCTATCACGCACTGCTCGGACGAACCGCATTTGCTCGATTCAATGCGGTGCCTCATTATTCTTACCTCAAGCTCAAGATGCCCGGGCCACGCGGCGTCATAACAGTCAATGGAAACACGGAACGCTCCCTCGTACCGAGGAGCACACCGCTGCCTTAGCAGCAGAAGTACAGAGCGGCCTTCTCAAGCAGAACCTCAATTCAGCGACGAACTCCCGGACACTGTCAAAAGAGTCCGGACTGCTCTGCAGCATGACAGCTCGGCTCGTCAAGAGCTCGATTAGCAATTCGGCCTCCGCCCCAGTCCCGATCAGGTCGCAGCACTAGTACCATGCGTACATAATACGCACTCAAAATACCATGGGCATAGATGGAGGCATAACTAGCTGGTGATCCACAATACGGCTCGACCGCTCCTGGACACATATACTTAAATTGTTTCCTTTTTCCCTTTTTAGGTATTTTTTTCACATGCTTTCTCTGATGGTCTGATCACCGACCCTCTTGAAGGATAAACACACCAAGACGGCAAGAAACACAGACGTATGGGGGACTTTCAAGGTGGTTTCGTCAACAATCACTCTACCTGTTTTTCAGGACCCACACGCAGCTCTCCCTTGGTTTTTGGCATGTTAAATAGCCTGGTGCTTACTGCACTACTTGTATCAATGCGCCTAACGTATTAATCAAATTACAGTGAAAACAGTTTGCGCCCCGAGCTTTAGGGCCCCAGCTTATCACCTTTGCGCCCTTTCTGTTTTCTCTTCTTTTTCCTCCTGTGGGTAACCTTATCAGATAGCACCCGTACACTCTGGTATGTTTCACATTCGCCAGGGGCTTTATAGTGCCCCGCAATACGGCAACAAAGTCTGAACACTTTTTATAGTATAGTTCGGCACCCTGAATTTAGCATTATATGCATTGGCTCTGAATCATGTCATTGGTCAATAGTTTGGTCGCTCGGCTAAGGTAGTAAAGGGAGAACTACTGCGATTGTGCCCTGGTTTACCCAATGGAGCAACTCAATAGAGAAAGCCGAAACTGACTGTCATGATGCGGCGAGAGCCGGTCAGCTCTTCGGACGTCTCAAATTGTTGGAGATTTTTTCCGCATTACGCGAGGGATCGGTACTAACTTGATCAGGCGCTTATTGCACTCTAGTTCGGATACTAGGGGTTGCGCCAACATTTATATTGTCAAACTCCTATGGCTAAGTGAGGGCGTTAAAGCCACATAGTCTGATTGCCTCGTTCGTTGCACTAAACAACTCCTTCAAGGACCATATAATTGAATCAGGAGTGTTTAGATTCCATCCCGAACACCCCCGTACTACCTACGTGGGGGCAGAAGCCAACGACTGGCCAACCCTCAGATTTCATACAACACGGCCGCACAGGAGGTAAATTTTTTTATATTACATAACAACTTTGTTTGATCATACAAGGCCGAGACAACATGAATTTATTCATTCAAAAATAATATCTTTCGCACATTGCGTCACCACAAAGTGAGACCCCTCCAAGACATCTCCAAAGTATCGCTCGGGTGTGCGGTGCTCCTTGCCCTCAAGCGGCCCCTCGGTCGCTAACTTGACGGCGTCCATCTTCTCCCACCACACCTTGACATAGGCGAAGGCCAGGCACGTGCCCTCGATGCAGACCGGCCGCTTGACGACTTCCAGCCGAGGACAGGCATTCACCAGCCGCTTCACGAGGCCGAAGTAACTGCTGGGTATAGCTTCGGCAGGCCACAGCCGGATTATCAAATCCTTCATGGCCAATTCGGCCACCCTATGCACCTCGACCAGCTCATTCAGCTGATCGGTGAAGGGCACTGGATATTCTGGCGCAAGGTACTGTGACCAGAACAGCTTCTCCGTCGAGCTCCCTTCTTCGGCCCAGAAGAACTCCGCGGCGTCTGACACGCTGCGCGACAGGTCCGCAAACGCCCCTGGGGAACTCTGAATTTCGGTTAGTAAGAAATACTTCTTCTTCACATACTTGCTTTGCATACTAAACGCCTTACCCGCTGCGATCTTCTTGGCCTCCTGGATCTCCTCGAGGGCGCCCTGGGCTTCAACCCGGGCCTCTTCCGCACTTTGGCGAGCCTTGGCGAGTTCGGTCTCTCGAACCTAAACATCACCCTCCAAGGCATCACACTTTTGCACCGCGTCCTGGAGCTCTTGCTTAACCCTGTTGAGCCTGGCCTTGAGCTTTTTACGAGCGGCTTGCTCCTTGGCAGCTTTCTCTTCGGCTTCGGCCAGGGCCTTTTTCAGGGCCTCGACCTCGGACGTCGTTCCTACACAAATCATGACATCACAGTCAATACACATCATTTATTTTTTCGAATATATAGCAAGTCATTGCATACCTTGCTGTTCTTCCAGCTGCTTCCTCGCTTGGCCGAGCTCTCCCTCGGCCCTCTCCAGCTTCTAATTCAGTCCGGAGACTTCGGCAGTGTGTCAGGTCGCGGCTAGCAACAACCCCTGCTTATTGATACAAAGACACATTTAGTTAGTTCCCTGCGAAAATTAATTGATCCTCTGTCCGGCTTTTCTTTCCGAACACCGGACAGTGTCTCAGGGGCTACTGTCTATATTGGGACTTTTTCTCTTTTGCATCGCTTACCTCACAACCTGTCAGCAGGCCGCTGCAGGCTTCGGTCAGTCTGGTTTTGATGGACTGAACCTTCTCAATTACTGTACCCATAAGGATACGATGCTCATCCACAATGGAAGCGCCCCATAGCGCTTCCAGCAGATTGTCCGGTGCCTCTGGTTGGACAGACGTTGCCGGCGGGATGGGCGTGCCTCATTCTTTCAAGGGAGGCTTCTTGCCGGATTTCGGAACCTTGTGGGTCTCCGTAGCCATATTCGGTTAGGGGACGAATTGAACCTGGCCCTCATCATCAGTCCCCATGGGGATCTGTTCCCCCATGTGTCCGCCAGCCGAGGTCTCACCCTGTGGCGCCGCCCTGGCGACCTCCGAAACCTCTCCCCGGCCAGGAAGGGTCCTTCGGGACGACACCTCGACGTCGCCCTTGGCCGAGGGAGAGTGAGCGGCCGGCGGTGACTTGCTGGCCCTCGCCTTCGAATCCAGTGAACCTCCCGACGAGGTTCGCAGGGAGCTGTCGTGGGCCGGACTGCAATAGCTAATACAATAAGGAGGAAAGGTCGGATACACGGGCGAGCACGAGTCTGTCAGGACTTGTGACGCAGCCAGGGGCTTGCTCCGCGTGGGTCGCTCCGGGCTGCTGTCGACGTCCCACACGGTTTTATCCGCGAGGGAGCCTTTCCCCTTCTTGGGCGCCTCCGCCTCCAGATTTATGGAGGCCGTTCTCTTCTTCCTCCCCCCCCCCCCCCCATCAGGGGGAGGGTTGCTTTCCTCCTCCTCCTCCTCGTCATCTTTGGCGGCAGATGAGTGAGTCTTGTCTTCGGACATCACGTCCAAAGTACCTTTGCAGTGGAGGCCAGCCCGGCCCCCCTTGGCCTTCTTCTTGGACTTCTTCTCCGGCGGCTGATAAGGCACTGGGACCAGCATCTTTGTCAGGAGTGGGATGACTGGCTCTTCGGGCAGCGGAGCCGAACTGTGAATTCGCTCCGCTTTCTCCGACCATTCCAGAAACAATAAATTAGCAAAGTTCAGTTACCCTCCTTGGACAAACAGGTAGAGGGTACGCCTTGAGATTGAAGGGACTTACCGCGCTGGTGGGGTGGGCAAGATCGTGCCCACGATCCTAGTCTATGGCCGGCGGCTTCTCATCGCCTTTGAAGAGCAGCTTCCAGGTGTCTTCGTGAGTGGTGCCGAAGAGCCTCATCAAGGTCTGGTGCTTCTCCAGATCGAACTCCCATAGAGGGGAAGTTCGGCTTTGGCAGGGGAGGATCTGGCGAACCAGCATAACCTGGATCACGTGGACGAGCTTGATGTTCTTGTTCACCATGCTTGCGATGCGCGTTTGCAGCGCCATCAGCTCATCCGACAAAGACCAATTTGGGCCCTTCTCCATCCAGGAGGTCAGCCGCATTGGAGCCCCGTACTTAAATTTGGGGGCGGCGGCCCAAGTGGCACCGTGTGGCTCTGTGATATAAAACCACAGCTTCTGCCACTCCTTGACAGTCTCCACGAACGTGCCTTGGCGCCATGTGACGTTGGGCATCTTGCTCACCATGGCTCCCCCGCACTCCGCATGTTGGCCATCCACCACCTTCGGCTTCACGTTGAAGATTTTGATCCACAGTCCGAAGTGGGCTGCATGCAGAGGAATGCCTCACACACGACAATGAATGCCGAGATGTTGAGGAAGGAGTTCGGGGCTAGATCATGGTGATCTAGCCTGTAATAGAACATCAGACCGCGGACAAAAGGGTGGAGTGGAAACCCTAGCACGCGGACAAAATGAGGGAGGAAAACCACCCTCTCGTTGGGTTTGGTGTGGGGACGACTTGTCCCTTGGCCGGCAGCTAGTGGGTGATCTCTTTCGCCAGATACCAGGCCTCTCGAAGCTCGGCGATGTCCTTCTCCTTGACGGAGGAGGCCATCCACTTGCCCTGACCTCCGGATCCGGACATGGTTGGGTGTTTGCTCGGAATGGAAAAGACGAGAACTTGGGCGCTGGAGCTCGAGAATGGAAGGGCAGAGGAAGAAATAAGGTGTGGGTGAAGAAGAGGAAATCCTTATCCCCTTATAAAGGTAGTAAATATTGATGCCTCCCCACTCGCCTTAAAACTCGCCTATTCCCAAGGGCTGGGTAAATGGCACGGTTGGATTACCCACGCCCGAATTGATGAGAATCCCGCAATAAGGGGACACAATCTCTGCTTTGAAAAGACGTGTGATACGTCTCCAACGTATCTATAATTTTTTATTGGTCCATGCTACTTTATCTACTATTTTGGACTATATTGGGCTTTATTTTCCACTTTTATATTATTTTAGGACTAAGCTATTGACCGGAGGCCCAGCCCAGAATTGCTGTTTTTTTTTTTTGCCTATTCCAGTGTTTCGAAGAAACGGAATATCAAACAGAGTCCAAATGGAATGAAACCTTCGGAAACGTGATTTTCTCACTGAATGTGATCCAGGAGACTTGGAGCCTACGCTAAAGAACAATAGAGGCGGTCACGAGGGTGGGGGCGCCCCCCCTAGGGCGCGCCCCCTGCCTCATGGGCCCCCTGTTGCTCCATCGACGTACTCCTTCCTCCTATATATACCTACATACCCCCAAACGATCAGAACAGGAGCCAAAAACCTAATTCCACTGCCGCAACTTCCTGCATCCATGAGATCCCATCTTGGGGCCTGTTCTGGAGCTCCGCCGGAGGGGGCATCCACCACGGAGGCTTCTACATCATCACCATAGCCCCTCCGATGAAGTGTGAGTAGTTTACCTTAGACCTTCGGGTCCATAGCTAGTAGCTAGATGGCTTCTTCTCTCTTTTTAGATCTCAATACAATGTTCTCCCCCTCTCTCGTGGTGATCTATTCGATGTAATCTTCTTTTTATGGTGTGTTTGTTGAGACCGATGAATTGTGGGTTTATGATCCAGCTTATCTATGAATAATATTTGAATCTTCTCTAAATTCTTTTATGTATGATTGGTTATCTTTGCAAGTCTCTTCGAATTATCCGTTTGGTTTGGCCAACTAGATTGGTAGTTCTTGCAATGGGAGAAGTGCATATCTTTGGGTTCAATCTTGCGGTGTCCTTACCCAGTGACCGAAAGGGTTGCAAGGCACGTATTGTATTGTTGCCATCGAGGATAACAAGATGGGGTATTTATCATATTGCATGAATTTATTCCTCTACATCATGGCATCTTGCTTAAGGCGTTACTCTGCTTTTAACTTAATACTCTAGATGCATCTTTGGATAGCGGTCGATGAGTGGAGTAATAGTAGTAGATGCAGAATCGTTTCGGTCTACTTGTCTCGGACGTGATGCCTATATACATGATCATACCTAGATATACTCATAACTATGCTCAATTCTGCCAATTGCTCAGCAGTAATTTGTTCACTCACCGTAGAATACTTATGCTCTTGAGAGAAGCCACTAGTGAAACCTATGGCCCCCGGGTCTATTCTCATCATATCAATATCCATCACTTTTATACTTGCTTTGCTTTTACTTTGCCTTTTACTTTTCACTTTGCATCTCTATACCAAAAATACAGAAAATATTATCTATCATCTCTATCAGATCTCACTCTCATAAGTGACCATGAAGGGATTGACAACCCCTAATCCCGTTGGTTGCGAGTAGCTATCGTTTTGTGCAGGTACGAGGGACTTGTGCGTGGCCTCCTACTAGATTGATACCTTGGTTCTCAAAAACTAAGGGAAATACTTACGCTGCATCATCCTCTCCTCTTCGAGGAAAACCAACGCAAGCTCAAGACGTAGCAAGAAGGATTTACGGCGCCCGTTGTCGGGAGTCTACGCAAAAGTCAACATACCAAGTACCCATCACAATCCCTATCTCTCACATTACATTATTTGCCATTTGCCTCTCCTTTTCCTCTCCCCCACTTCATCCTTGCCGTTTTATTCGCCCTCTCTTTCCCAATCTCCTCCTCTTTTTCCCGTTGCCTTTTCCTCGTCCGCTTGTTTGTTCGTGTGTTGGATTGCTTGTTTGTCGCGATGGCTCTACCTAGAATTGGTGATCTTCACCTTAAAAGGCTAGAGGAGATCGAAAACAATGTCAGGAAGTTTATGGTTTTGCAATTTGAGCATAATAATTTCTTTAGAAACGAGCTTAAGGAACAAAAGAGTTTTATGAGTTATATGAATAAAGAGCTTGATGATATGTCTAAAGAATTTGATGGTATAAGATCCCAAATTTCTCATCTTGAAAAGTTGACCGCTGAAATTTCGGATATGCAAGCTACCTTAGTTAATAAGATGGCTGCTAAACCGAATTCCTATGAAAATCAAGATGTAGATCTAAAAGTTATTGATGTGTCGCCCATTAAATCTTGGTTTTGCAGTATGAATCTTGATGAAACTGAATATGATCTTCCTTTACCTAGAAGGCGTTCTAAGAATTCAGAGTTTTTAGATCTTGATGATGAAATTGATAAATGTGGAATTGAAAGAAATAAAAATCTAGATGTTGTGAAACCCACTATTTTGGATCTCAAGGAATTTAATTATGAAAATTGCTCTTTAATTGATTGTATTTCCTTGTTTCAATCCGTGCTAAATTCTCCTCATGCTTCTAGTCAAAATAAGGCCTTTACCGAACACATTGTTGATGCCTTGATGCAATCTTATGAAGAAAAACTTGAGTTGAAAGTTTCTATCCCTAGAAAACTCTATGATGAGTGGGAAACTACTATCAAAATTAAAATTAAAGATTATGAGTTTCATGCTTTGTGTGATTTGGGTGCTAGTGTCTCCACTATTCCCAAAACTTTGTGTGATTTGCTAGAATTTCGTGACTTTGATGATTGCTCTCTAAACTTGCATCTTGCGGATTCCACTATTAAAAAGCCTATGGGAAGAATTAATGATGTTCTTATTGTTGCAAATATTAATTATGTGCCCGTAGATTTTATCGTTCTTGATACAGATTGCAATCCTTCATGTCCTATTATTCTTGGTAGACCTTTCCTTAGAACGATTGGTGCAATTATTGATATGAAGGAAGGAAATATTAGATTCCAATTTCCATTAAAGAAAGGCATAGAACACTTTCCTAGAAAGAAAATAAAATTACCATATGAATCTATTATGAGAGCCACTTATGGATTCGTACTAAAGATGGCAATGCCTAGATCTATCCTTGCTTTTATGCCTAGCTAGGGGCGTTAAACGATAGCGCTTGTTGGGAGGCAACCCAATTTTATTTTTAGTTTTTAGTTTTTGCTTCTATTTAGGAATAAATAATCCATCTAGCCTCTGTTTAGATGTGGTTTTATGTTTTAATTAGTGTTTGTGCCAAGCTAGACCTATTGGATCTTCTTGGATGATAGTTATTTGATCTTGCTGTAATTTCCAGAAACTTTGCGCTCAGTGCCCGAATTGTTAAAAATCACCAGAACGTGATAAAATATTGATACCAATTGATGCTGATCAATAAACAAATTGTCTAGGTCGTCTAATTTTGGTATAATGTTTGGAGTTCCATAAGTTTGCGTTAGATACAGATTACTACAGACTGATCTGTTTTTCACAGATTCTGTTTTGCGTGTGTTGTTTGCTTATTTTGATGAATCTATGGCTAGTAAAATAGTTTATAATCCATAGAGAAGATGGAATACAGTAGGTTTAACACCAATATAAATAAATAATGAGTTCATTACAGTACCTTAAAGTAGTCTTTTGTTTTCTTTCTCTAACGGAGCTCACGAGATTTCTATTGAGTTTTGTGTTGTGAAGTTTTCAAGTTTTGGGAGAATTCTTTTGATGGATTATGGAACAAGGAGTGGCAAGATCCTAAGCTTGGGGATGCCCATGGCACCCCCAAGATAATCCAAGGATACCAAAAAGTCAAAGCTTGGGGATGCCCCGGAAGGCATCCCCTCTTTAAATCCACTTCCATCGGTAATTTACTTGGAGCTATATTTTTATTCACCACATGATAAGTGTTTTGCTTGGATCGTCTTGTATTATTTGTGTATTTGCTTGTTAGTTTACCACAATTATCCTTGCTGTACACACCTTTTGAGAGAGCCATACATGAATTGGAATTTGATAGAATACTCTATGTGCTTCACTTATATCTTTTGAGCTTGATAGTTTTGCTCATAGTGCTTCACTTATATCTATTGAGCGTGACAATTTTTGCTCTAGTGCTTCACTTAGATCATTTAGAGCATGGTGGTGGATTTGTTTTAAAGAAACTATTAATCTCTCATGCTTCACTTAGATTATTTTGAGAGTCATTAATAGCATGGTAATTTGCTTAATGTTAATATACTTGGTATTCAAGATATGTGAAACTTTCTTTTGAGTGCGTTGAATACTAAGATAAGTTTGGTGCTTGATAATTGTTTCGAGATATGAAGATAGTGATATTAGAGTCATGCTAGTTAAGTAGTTGTGAATTTAAAGAATACTTGTGTTGAAGTTTGTGATTCCCGTAGCATGCACGTATGGTGAACCGTTATGTGATGAACTCGGAGCATGATTTATTTATTGATTGTCTTCCTTATGAGTGACGGTCGGGGACGAGTGATGGTCTTTTCCTACCAATCTATCCCCCTAGGAGCATGCGTTGATAACTTCTAGATTTTTGCAATAAGTATATGAGTTCTTTATGACTAATGTTGAGCCATGGATTATACGCACTTTTTCCCATCCTTCCACCATTGCTAGCCTCTCTAATACCGCCAAGACTTTTCACGCGGTATCATACACCCACCATATATCTTCCTCAAAACAGCCACCATACCTACCTATTATGGCATTTCCATAGCCACTCCAAGATATATTGCCATGCAACTTTCCACTGTTCCGTTTACTATGACACGCTCCATCATTCTCATATTGCTAGCATGGTCATGTAGTTGACATCGTATTTGTGGCAAAGCCACCATTCATAATTCTTTCATACATGTCACTCATGTTTGATTGCATATCCCGGTACACCGCCGGAGGCATTCATATGGAGTCATATTTTGTTCTAAGTATCGAGTTGTAATTGTTGAGTTGTAAGTAAATAAAAATGTGATGATCATCATTATTAGAGCATTGTCCCAGTGAGGAAAGGATGATGGAGACTATGATTCCCCCACAAGTCGGGATGAGACTCCGGATGAAAAATAAAAAAAGAAAAAAATGAAAGAAAAAAAAGAGGCCATAAAAAAAGAGAAAAAGCCCAAATAAAAAAATGAGAGAAAAAGAGAGAAGGGACAATGTTACTATCCTTTTACCACACTTGTGCTTCAAAGTAGCACCAAGATCTTCATGATAGAGAGTCTCTCATTTTGTCATTTTCATATACTAGTGGGAATTTTACATTATAGAACTTGGCTTGTATATTCCAATGATGGGCTTCCTCAAGATGCCATAGGTCTTCATGAGCAAGCGAGTTGGATGCACACCCACTTAGTTTCTTTTGTTGAGCTTTCATATACTAGTAGCTCTAGTGCATCCGTTGCATGGCAATCCCTACTCACTCACATTGATATCTATTGATGGGCATCTCCATAGCCCGTTGATACGCCTAGTTGATGTGATACTATCTTCTCCCTTTTTGACTTCTCCACAACCACCATTCTATTCCACATATAGTGCTATATCCATGGCTCACGCTCATGTATTGTATGAAGATTGAAAAAGTTTTGAAAATGTTAAAGTATGAAACAATTGCTTGGCTTGTCATCGCGATTGTGCGTGATTTAAATATTTTGTGTGGGGAAGATGGAGCATAGCCAAACTATATGATTTTGTAGGGATAACTTTCTTTGGCCATGTTATTTTGAGAAGACATAATTGCTTAGTTAGTACGCATGAAGTATTATTATTTTTATGTCAATATGAACTTTTGTCTTGAATCTTTCGGATCTGAATATTCATACCATGATTAAGAAGATTTACATTGAAATTATGCCAAAGTATCACTCCGCATCAAAAATTCTCTTTTTATGATTTACCTACTCGAGGATGAGCAGGAATTAAGCTTGGGGATGCCTGATACGTCTCCAACGTATCTATAATTTTTTATTCCTCCATGCTACTTTATCTACTGTTTTGGACTATATTGGGCTTTATTTTACACTTTTATATTATTTTTGGGACTAACCTATTAACCGGAGGCCCAAACCAGAATTGCTGTTTTTTGCCTATTTCTGTGTTTCGAAGAAACGGACTATCAAACGGAGTCCAAACGGAATGAAACCTTCGGAAACGTGATTTTCTCACCGAACGTGATCCAGGAGACTTGGACCCTACGCCAAGGAACAATAGAGGCGGACAGGAGGGTGGGGGTCGCGCCCCCTACCTCGTGGGCCCCCTGTTGCTCCACCGGTATACTCCCTCCTATATATACCTACGTACCCCCAAACGATCAGAACAGGATCCAAAAACCTAATTCCACCACCGCAACTTCCTGTATCCACGAGATCCCATCTTGGGGCCTGTTCCGGAGCTCCGCCGGAGGGGACATCCACCATGAAGGGCTTCCACATCATCACCATAGCCCCTCCGATGAAGTGTGAGTAGTTTACCTCAGACCTTCGGGTCCATAGCTAGTAGCTAGATGGCTTCTTATCTCTTTTTGGATCTCAATACAATGTTCTCCCCCTCTCTCATGGAGATCTATTCGATGTAATCTTCTTTTATACTGTGTTTGTTGAGACCGATGAATTGTGGGTTTATGATCCAGCTTATCTATGAATAATATTTGAATCTTCTCTGAATTCTTTTATGTATGATTGGTTATATTTGCAAGTCTCTTCGAATTATCCGTTTGGTTTGGCCAACTAGATTGGTAGTTCTTGCAATGGGAGAAGTGCATAGCTTTGGGTTCAATCTTGCGGTGTCCTTACCCAAAGGATGTAAAGGGTTGCAAGGCACATATTGTATTGTTGCCATCGAGGATAACCAGATGGGGTATTTATCATATTGCGTTAATTTATTCCTCTACATCATGTCATCTTACTTAAGGCGTCACTCTGTTTTTAACTTAATACTCTAGATGCATGCTGGATAGCGGTCGATGAGTGGAGTAATAGTAGTAGATGCAGAATCGTTTCGGTCTACTTGTCTCGGACGTGATGCCTATATACATGATCATACCTAGATATACTCATAACTATGCTCAATTCTGTCAATTGCTCAACAGTAATTTGTTCACCCACCGTAGAATACTTATGCTCTTGAGAGAAGCCACTAGTGAAACCTATGGCCCCTGGGGCTATTCTCATCAAATCAATCTCCATCACTTCTATACTTGCTTTGCTTTTACTTTGCCTTTTACTTTTCACTTTGCATCTCTATACCAAAAATACCAAAAATATTATCTATCATCTCTATCAGATCTCACTCTTGTAAATGACCGTGAAGGGATTGACAACCCCTAATCGTGTTGGTTGCGAGTAGCTATCGTTTTGTGCAGGTACGAGGGACTTGTGCGTGGCCTCCTACTGGATTGATACCTTGGTTCTCAAAAATTGAGGGAAATACTTACGCTACTTTGCTGCATCATCCTCTCCTCTTCGGGGAAAACCAACGCAAGCTCAAGACATAGCAACGTGCGAATGGAAACTGCATCTTGAAACGCGGAACGGCAGACGAAAATAGTTCGAAATAATGACCGGGCGGATGTGATGTCATCTTGCAAAAAGTTATCAGCGAATGGGACTCGTAAAATATTATACTCTCTGCGGCTATGTGTGTGGTACTTGTGTTGATGATCCGGACACGTTCGTTGCGTCCGAAGACTATCTTGGAGTATTCGGAAGGAGGAACCAGCCTTGCAATGCCGAAGACAATCTGCGCGCCTGACACCTCGTCATTGAAGCCTGGTTGAGGGGCTACTGAGGGAGTCCTGGACTAAGTGGTCCTCTGACGTCCGGCCTGTTAGTCGTGTGCTGGACTGATGGGCTGTGAAGATACAAAGACCAAAGACTCTACCTGTGTCCGGATAGGACACTCCTTGGCGTGGAAGGCAAGCTTGGCGATCAAATATGTAGATTCCTTTCTCTGTAACCGACTTTGTGTAACCCTAGATCCTCCAGGTGTTGGGGAAACGATAGCTATGGGATCACAAGAATCCCTACTACGGTTGCCGGGGCGCGGGGTTGCGAGAAGAGCAGGATTAGTAACCGGCACAAGGATCGTTTACCTAGGTTCAGGCCGCGAGGATGGGTAAAACACTAGTCCTGCTTTGGTGGGTGTATTTAAGAGAGTTCTTGAGCTCTCAAACTAGCTGTGATGAGTGTGTGGTTCAAAAGAGCCGAATCCTCCTCTAGTATGCCATGGGCCTCCTTTTAGAGTCGAAAGGGGCTGCCACAGTGGCACACAGGAGGTGGAAAGGCGCACAGTGCTATGAGATTATCGCTCGTATTACAGGACAAGACGCATTTAATGCGTAGCTTAGGTGTCCCCTAGCTTTATCGGGGACGGGGGCGAGGCCCGTCCCGTCCGTCGTCATTCCTCCTTGCTTCGACACGCACCCTGGCTAGCGACACATGCGGCACCACGTAGGCAGGCAGGCAGCTGAGGTGGTGCGGTGGTGGAGCCTCCACGAAGATCTGCATGCCGCCACGCAGGTGCTTGATGAGTTGGCCTGGGAGCCGCATGTTGCCATGCAGGTGCCCGCCCAGCTGGTTGGGCTGGCAGCTGCATGTGAACCGTGGAGATTTGGTTGGTGCGGGCCTGGTAGTGGCCCTGCTGGCGTCCTTGGTGAGGGCCTTGCCGGGTGTCCCGGCAAGGGTCTTGCTGTATGAAGTCGTCCCCTCAAAGAAGGGCCTTGCCGGGGTGCAGTGGCCTTCCTCGACAAGGATCCTGCCGAGGATCATCGTCTTCTAATCCTCATCTGATCTTGAGTGTTCTTTGTCTTCACAAAGATCTGCATGCCACCAATGGAGGTGCCTCCCGAGCCCTGGCCCAACGTGATATTGGGGACCGTGGGCTCAAGGGTGGCTCGCTCTGTTGGTGTGGGGCGAGCTGCCCCGGCAAGGGTCTTGCCGGGGGAACCTGCTTCGTCCCTCTGCTCTTTGTGGTCTTGGCCTTGGCGTTGCTTTGGTTATCTTGGGCTTCGGTCTTACCTTGGCTCACCTCCCCTGTTCTGCTTGGTGTGACCTTGGGCGCGGTTCCGACTGCCCGTGCACAGGTAAAGGGGTACAAAAGTGTGCCCCTCCTTCTGTACATCGACAGGAGCCCCCGGGCCTGGGCCACACATAAGCGCGACAAGTTTTTGGGCGAGGCCCAAAACGGTGCGCGGGCAGGCGGGGCGGTTTTTACCGCGGTAAAACATTTCACGCGCTGCGCTTCCCATGCCCCGTGCACGGCGCGGCGTGGCGTGGAGGGGTGCGTGCTACCTCTTGAGCACTGCGTTGGTTTTCGCTTGAAGAGGAAAGGGTGATGCAGCAAAGTAGTGTAAGTATTTTCCTCAGTTTTTGAGAACCAAGGTATCAATCCAGTAGGAGGCTACACACGAGTCCCTCACACCTATACAAACAAATAAATCCTCGCAACCAACGCGATAAGGGGTTGTCAATCCCTACACGGTCACTTACGAGAGTGAGATCTGATAGATATGATAAGATAATATTTTTGGTATTTTTGTGATAAAGATGCAAAGTAAAATAAAAGGCAACGGAAATAGCTAAGTGTTGAAAGATTAATATGATGGAAAATAGACCCGGGGGCCATAGGTTTCACTAGTGGCTTCTCTCAAGAGCATAAGTATTTACGATGGGTGAACAAATTACTGTTGAGCAATTGACAGAATTGAGCATAGTTATGAGAATATCTAGGCATGATCATGTATATAGGCATCATGTCCGAAACAAGTAGACCGACTCCTGCCTACATCTACTACTATTACTCCACACATCGATCGCTATCCAAAGATGCATCTAGAGTATTAAGTTCATAAGAACAGAGTAACGCTTTAAGCAAGATGACATGATGTAGAGGGATAAATTCATGCAATATGATAAAAACTCCATCTTGTTATCCTTGATGGCAACAATACAATACGTGCCTTGCTGCCCCTACTGTCACTTGGAAAGGACACCGCAAGATTGAACCCAAAGCTAAGTACTTCTCCCATTGCAAGAAAGATCAATCTAGTAGGCCAACCCAAACTGATAATTCGAAGAGACTTGCAAAGATAACCAATCATACATAAGAGAATTCAGAAGATTCAAATATTGTTCATAGATAGACTTGATCATAAACCCACAATTCATCGATCTCAACAAACACACCGCAAAAGAAGATTACATCGAATAGATTTCCATGAGAGAGGGGGAGAACATTGTATTGAGATCCGAAAAGAGACAAGAAGCCATCTAGCTAATAACTATGGACCCGAAGGTCTGAGGTAAACTACTCACACTTCATCGGAGAGGCTATGGTGTTGGTGTGGAAGCCCTCCATGATCGATGCCCCCTCCGGTGGAGCTCCGAAACAGGCCCCAAGATGGGATCTCACGGGTACAGAAGGTTGCGGCGGTGGAATTAGGTTTTTGGCTCCGTCTCTGATCGTTTGGGGGTACGTAGGTATATATAGGAGGAAGGAGTACGTCGGCGGAGCCACGTGGGGCCCATGAGGGTGGAGGGCGCGCCCAGGGGGGTAGGCACGCCCCCTACCTCGTGGCTTCCTGGTAGCTTTCTTGACATAGGGTCCAAGTCCTCTGGATCATGTTTGTTCTGAAAATCACGTTCCCGAATGTTTCATTCCGTTTGGACTCCGTTTGATATTCTTTTTCTGCGAAACTCTGAAATAGGCAAAAAAACAGCAATTCTGGGTTGGTCCTCCGGTTAATAGGTTAGTCCCAAAAAAATATAAAAGTGTATAATAAAGCCCAATAATTTCCAAAACAGAAGATAATATAGCATGGAGCAATCAAAAATTATAGATACATTGGAGACGTATCAGTGCGCGTGACGTGGGCGGCATGCGTGGGGCGGTTCCTGCACACATGCATCACATCGCAGTAAATGGGCAGCTCGCGCCTTCCCCGTGAAAGGAGGGGGGCGTGGAGGCGTGGATTATTTATTGTGCGGGGCCGGGTTGCGGTCTCCAAGGCGTCCACACCCCATGATCATGGGGTGGGGAGAGGTCGCTTCACCCGTCCCCTCGATTCTGCATGTTTGCCATGCGTCCTCCATGCGCTTGGGGTGGGAAGCGGTGGAGGCGGGAAACCGGGCCATCGCTGGTTGGGGCAGCGGGTCGGTCTTGATTCCCTGCACCTCTGGTGGCCGGATTGGCCGAGCGGGGCGGCCGAACCCCGACCCCGCCCCTTTATAAGGAGGGGGAAGGGGGGAATGGCATCCTGCATCCTTCTGTCATCTATATCATCCTGCTTCCGCTTTTTCCTTTCACTCGCCATGGAGAAAGGGAATCCTGGTCCTTCGTCAGTGGTAGCGAGGGTCGCAGCTCGACAACGCGTCCCTCCCCCTCCTGAGCCCACGGTGGTGGAACCGGCCGCGACGGGAAGGAGGAGGGGCGAGGCCGTGGGTGAGGCCGGGGAAGAGGTCGTAGTGCTCAGGGAAGAGGAGGACGGGGCGGCGCGCCGGCTTCGCCCCCACCAATGATGCCTTTTCCGATGGAAGGCCATGTTGGATACCAGCCCCGCGAGTTCTTCATCAGGTTGCGCCAGCCTCCGCTTCGCCGTCTTCGTCTTCCCTCCCCGTTTGCTCGGGAGATGGAGCGTGACCCGCCCCAATCCTTCAGATTGCACATGAGGGGCTGTGGGAATGGGGGCACGCGGGTCGATGTCGACTTCCCAGCTCCTCGGATCATGTACCTCCGTCGTGGATGGAAGACGTTCGGTCGCATTCACAGCCTGACGGCGGGGCTCGTCCTCTACTTCAAATTAATGGAGGACGGCCTGCTCTCCGTCAAGGTCTTCGGAGACTTTGGGACTCGCCTGAAGTGATGCGTGGAGAGGTCCTCCGTCGGATGCCCCGCGCCTGGCGGGGTGCGGCAGCAGCAGCATCTGCACCTGGCCACTCCTCCGATATAGTTTTGCCGGGGGTGGGGCCAGCTCCTTGAACTTCTTGGGGCCGTCTCCTTGGGCGGCTGACGTTGGAAGGTTGCGGAAGAGGAAGATGGCGGGTGGCAAGGCCGTCAACTCGGAGTACGCGGGCACCGACGCCTTCATCGCGTATTGCCGGTCCTGCCGCCTCATCCTCCAGCTCCTTTCCCGGCACCGTGGTGTTCTCTTGGTGCTTTCTGCTGCTCGTAGCTCGCCTAGGCGCCCCTTTTGCCCTTTCGCCTCCTTGACCTGCCTCTTGAGGAGAGGGACAAGAAAGGGATCACAGGCATCTTATCTCTTTTTTAAACTGTAAGCCTTCGGGCCTTGTTAAATTTAAAGCTTGTAATCCCCCTTGTTCATGTTTTTCATTCCCTACGGACTGTACCTGTGTGGGATGCTTTTAATGAAAAAGGGATGTTTGTCGGGTTTTTCGTTCGTGGGTAGACCCCGCGACAAGGAGCGAATCCTTGTTACAATTTAAGAGAAAAGTTTTCACCCAGCAATAGGCCTTGCCGTCCCCCCACTTCGCTCGACCATTCTCGCGCCCTTAGAAGGAGCAACAGGCCTTGCCATCCACGACTTAGTCCGGAGGAGAGACTCATTACCATAGTCATACAGGCTAGACTTCTAGGGTTTAGCCATTATGATCTCGTGGTAGATCAACTCTTGTAATACTCATATTCATCAAGATCAATCAAGCAGGAAGTAGGGTATTACCTCCATAGAGAGGGCCCGAACCTGGGTAAACATTTTGTCCCACATCTTCTAGGGTTTCGACACCGACATTGGTGCTTTCTCCCGTGTCCGGATGGGACTCTCCTTTGCGTGGATGGCAAGCCAGACGTCCGGATGTATAGTTTCCTTTCTATGTAAACCAACTTTGTATAACCCTAGGCCCCTTCGGTGTCTATATAAACTAGAGGGTTTAGTCCGTAGAGGCTATCATAAATCATATAGGCTAGACATCTAGGGTTTAGCCATTACGATCTCGAGGTAGATCAACTCTTGTAACCTCTATACTCATCAAAGTGAATCTAGCAGGAAGTAGGGTATTACCTCCATTAAGAGGGCCTGAACCTGGGTAAACATCGAGTCCCCTGTCTCCTATTACCTTCGATCCTAGGACGCACAGTTCGGGACCCCCTACCCGAGATCGGCTAGTTTTGACACCGACATTGGTGCTTTCATTGAGAGTTCTGCTATGTCGTCAATGGCGGGTTCAATGGCTCACCTTGTCATTAACGATAACATTACCTCTGGAGGGGCCCTAGCTCCTGGATAGGTCCTCCAGCTCGGTAGTTTCACCATAGGCGCCCGCACGGCTGTTAAGCCAAAGGCAGCCCTCAAGATCGCTAAACATCGTCTTCGCATCGGCTTTGAACACCCCGAAAAGATGGATCCGGCAGATGTCTCGTCCTTAAACGAGCTGCTAGATCGCATCGCCGCCCTGGGAGTTGCAATAAACTAAGATCGGATTGGGCTTAAACCCGATCAGAGGGAAATCAGGTCCTCGCTGATCACCCATCTGGTAGCGGTCGTGGAGGAACAAGCCGAGAATACTTCTCCCCCTAAGTTAAGAACGAGCTATGTTCGGATTTCCAAGTCCTGCGGGTCGGATACCCATCTTTGGGAGGAGACCTCATGTCCTTCGAACACAGAACCAGGCGTTGAGCCCAAAGGCCACGAGGACACTCTGGATCCTGGGTCGGTGACCTCGCAGATTCTTCAAACTCCAGATACAATAGTGCATCAGGGTTCGGATTTTCACCCGCCCACCCACCACAAGCAATATTCCCCAAGTAATTCAGGTCCTCCAGACGTATGTGACCTAATGTATATACGACAGCAACCTGAGGAAACGGCCATCACTTTTGGGCCAGATTCCTCCTTGTTAAAAACAAGATCAAAGATTGCTGCGATGACGACGTGGTTTCAGTATTCTGTTGCAACAGTACGGACAAGGGAATCCTTACGCCTTCAACTGCCACCGCATACTGCACTTTGTAGATCTGGCACACATCGTACAGAAGTACTGCATAATGGAAATTGCCTGGAAGGCCCAGACAGCTCAGTGGGACCCTCCTTCAAGTGGCCCACCAGACGAACAAAAAGGTTGCACCCTTACGGGACACCTGATCATCATCTTATGGACAAAAAAGTCAAGCCCTTCACGGGACATAGAACTGTCTTGACGACCTACTCGACAAACCCTGTTAGATACATACGACGCCGAATACCGAATCAACACAGAGCCTTCGGGCATGATGGGTACTCCGGCAGGTAGCTAAAAGCGGCGAGGCCATCCTCACCAACATTAACCCAGAGAGGCACTCTGCGAAGGTCTTCGATCTTAATGTTTTTACGATCTTCAAAACCTTTTCTTCCAACAACCTGCGCAAAAGGGCGTTACACGACCTACCCGAAGTTAACCAGGTAGCCGCGATAAATCCTCGGAATGACATGGCGATAACTTTCACCGCCGATGACAAGCCAAGGGCTAGATCAGTCCGAGCACCAGCCGCCTTGGTCTTAAACCCAATAGTGGATGGCTTTCGGCTGACCAAAGTATGGACGGCGACAACAGATTGAACCTCATCTACGAAGATACTCTCCAAAAAATGCACATGGACAAAAGCCGCATTGAGCAAAGCAGCACCACTTTCCGAGGCATCATCCCTAGCCGAGAAGCACGATGCTCGGGAAAAATCAAAATTGATGTAGTATTCGGCACGCCGGAGAATTACAGGTCTGAAGAGTTACTCTTCCATGTGGCACTTTTCAACAGCGGATATCACGCCTTGTTGGGACGAGACGCTTTCACACGCTTCCAAGCAATATCCCACTATGGGTACATGAAGCTCAACACGTCAGGGCCCAACAGAATCATCACCATCACAAGTGATCCGGATATAGCACTCCGCGCCGAAAACAAAACCGCATCCCTGTCCCTCAAGGCACTATCCGAGGCCCTCGCGGCCGAGGAGTTAACCACTCTGCGGACAATGGTGGACAAGGAAAATATAATCCTCGATAAGAGATCCAAGTCCACCTCTTTCAAACCAGCAGACGAAATAATTAAAATTCAAGTGCACCCGACGGATCCTAACAAGATAGCCTCCATTGAAGCACAGCTGGATCTGGCGGTCGACGTTGCTTTGCGAGCATTCTTGCGTGAAAATTGGGACATCTTTGCTTGGCATCCTTCGGACATGCCAGGAATCCCGCGCAGACTGGCCGAACACAGCCTCAACATAATAAAGGGGTTTAAACCAGTCAAGCAAACGCTACGACAATTTTCTGAACCCAAACGACAAGCCATGTGGGAGGAGCTTTCCAAGCTACTTGAAGCCGGGTTCATCAGAGAAATCAAACACCCGGATTGGATGGAAAACCTAGTCATGGTACCAAAGAAGGACAAATCCTGGTGCCTTTGTGTCGATTTCAAGGACCTCAATAAGGCTTGCCCTAAGGACCCCTTTCCATTACCTCACATCGACCAAATCATTGACACAACCGCAGGACACGACTCATTGTGTTTCCCCGACGCATACTCCGGATATCATCAAATCAACATGAAGGAGTTCGACCAAGCTGCGACAACATTCATTACCCCCTATGGGCCTTTCTGCTCCAACACTATGCCTTTTGGGCTCGAAAATGCCGGTGCCACTTACCAACGCATGAGTCAAACATGCCTAGAAAAGCAAATTCGCAAGACGGTGGAGGCCTACATAGATGACGTCGTCATCAAGACTAAACATGTCGAATCATTGGTGGACGATCTACGACTCATGTTTGACAACCTTCGGGCATACGATATCCGACTCAATCCGGAAAAATGTGTCTTCGGTGTCCCAGCCGGAAAACTTCTCGGGTTCATGGTGTCCAATAGAGGAATTGAAGCAAACCCAGCAAAAATCCGAGCCTTGTCACAATTGGCAACGCCGATAGACTTAAAGCAAGTCCAAAAACTAGCGGGGTGTGTGGCAGCATTGAGCCACTTCATCTCCAGACTAGGAGAAAAGGCACTGCCACTTTATCGCCTGCTCCGACGTACCGACCACTTTGAGTGGACGGACATGGCAACAGCCGGATTGGAAGAAATAAAAACCTTGTTAGCAAGCAACCCAATCCTTGCCTCACCAAACGTCGGCAAGCCTATGTTGCTCTACGTATCTGCAACTCACTAGGTGGTGAGCGCGGTGCTCGTCATCGAACGAGAGGAAGAGGGACACAAATTCCCACTCCAAAAACCAGTATACTATGTATCAGCGGTCCTTACACCATGCAAATCCTGATACCCACACAATCAAAAGATATCCTATGCGGTCTTCATGGCATCTCGGAAACTGCGGCACTACTTTCAAGAGTGCTCAATTACGGTGGCTTCCGAAGTTCCACTCAGCGACATTATAAACAATCGAGACGCCACCGGCCGCATCGCCAAATGTGCCATCGAACTCTTACCATTTGCCATAACATACAAGCCACGCTGAGCTATTAAATCTCAGGTGTTGGCCGACTTCGTTGCCGAATGGACAGAAACTAAACTCCCTAAAGATTACAACACAAACTCAAACCGGGTGAGGTACTTCGAAGGCTCTAAAATATTAGTTGGATTGGGGGTTGGTGTCATCCTGACATCCCCTACAGGGGACACAGTCTGTTATGTATTACAAATGATGTATACGGACTCCAATAACGCGTCCGAATATGAAGCACTACTGCATGGACTTCGGATGGAAGTTTCTACAGGCATACAACGCCTTGAGGTGCGCGGGGATTTAAACCTCGGGATATCTCAAATCAATGGAGAATTTGATTCCAAAGATCCGAAGATGGCGGCCTACCACAACGACGTACTCAAAATCTTAGCTCGGTTTGAGGGGCTTGAATTTCACCATGTGGCTCGAGACAGTAATCAGGCAGTGGACATCTTTGCTCGAATGGGTGCTAAACGCGACCCCGTCCTACCTAACACCTTTGTGGAAAGGCTTTTCATGCCATCCATGGTATGGCAGGACGAGAGTGGAAATACCAGTCCGGCACCGATCACACCCCCAGAGGCCGAACACGATTCCGATATCATCAGGGGCTCGGGCACTGAACCAACGCCTTCCACCCATATAATCATGGCGGTTATTGCTCCATGGACTGAACCCTTCTTAGCCACCTTAATAGGCAGGAGCTCCCTGATGACCAGAACGAGGCCCGTCGCATAGTTCGACGCTCCAAAGCCTACAAAGTTCACAAAGGAGAGCTCGACAAGAAGAGCACCACTGGAGTCCTTCAGAGATGTATCTCCGAAGAGGAGGGGTGGCAGCTCTTGGCCGAAATACATGTTGGCCTTGGCGGCCATCACGCCGTAGCTCGGGCCCTTGTTAGCAAAGCCTTCCGTACAGGTTTCTTCTGACCCATGGCCCGAACAGATGCACAGGCCCTCGTTGTTAGAATAAATCCAAGGCATACCGTTGATCATCCAAGGACCAAGCAATCACACGAGCACGACACCGAGATTTGTTAACAAGGTTCACCGATATGGCTACCTACCCGGGGCCTGACTATGGTCGCTCCTCCCCATGACACCGCTACAATACCGCACTAGGTCGCCCTGGACGCCGGCACACGCCGCCGGCTTCCCCTGTGTTCATGTGCTATTACGTCGGCATAGGTTACATCGTGTGTCTAGTCCCGCTATATATGAGAGGCCTAGGATACAAGCGTCCTACTAGGACACGACTCCGTATCCTATCTAAACACAATACTACTCAGAGTCCAACTGTAACCTACCTTGTACACTATATTCGACACAACTCTAACAAACTCCACCTTGGCGAATATACTCCACCACCTTGAATTTGTCCATGCGTCAAACTTCCATGTACATTGGACTTAAGCTTATCCCATGAGCACCGCTCCTACTCCAAAGACTCCATGTGACTCCACCAGCAACTTGTAGTCCCTTATTTTCTTGATCACAGTCAACACTCGAACGAAAATTAAGCTCCTTGTTACTCTAGTTTGTGCTCCCAACTTCCGGAGTATCTGTCCAATGCCATCACACACTGATCACTGACCTGCGTGAAATTGAACAACTCACATATTGAGTGTCACACATAAGAGTTACCTAAAATCAACATCACCGCTCCTTTCTTGACCGCTTGCCTGAAACTTGAAGAAATTTCACTGTTGCTTGTAGTCATTCGGAGTCAAATTCGCAGTTGTCTCACCACATGCGTGACCACCAGAGCCCTGGCACGTCTCCATGCCCTGTGCATACTACATGCCTCGCCGCTATTACCGCGTCGAACCTCCGTTGTTCCGGTCGAGTCTCAAGGGTCGTGAACCCACACCACTCAACCACACTACAAAGCACCACCGATCATCACCGACCGATGACGAGTTTCATGCTTCCATCAGACCACCGGGCTCCATTCCGTACTGCGTGTCACTCGCTTTTTTCCGCTGAATAGGCTTCGACTCTCTGTCGACTTACGCCGTAGCCTCTCAATCCAACTCCACCTTTAACATGACTCCATGGTAGATGATCAGTCCACCCCTGCGCCCCGTCAATTTCAAGCTCCGTGTGTACATCACCTTGAATAAACCCCGCGCCATAGTCTTGTCGAAGCCACACAAGCCATCGGGCCTGCGCCACGTGTTTCCATGCCCAGAAGTCGGTCACCATCAGCACCATGAACCTATGTCGTCGTCGCTGATCCGACCACTGTCTTCTGTACCAACTGACTCGCATCGTTCCGTCAGACTGCCTAGTCCAACCCAGCCGAACTTATTCGACTACAATCATGCTCCACCTTACACCACGACCGCTTGCACATCCATCCATGTCTTGGACACTATGTGCTTGCATAATCCTCATGACGTGCTTATCCGCAACCTTTGTTGCATGTCCGCACACTCCTAGCAATCTGATCAAACCAACCTAGCAAAACCTCCCTGCAAACTTGAACCGAACAAATCCCATGTTTGCAAATTATCTTGCCAATGTTTGATATTATCTTCTCCATGCACCTAGCAGAAAAGAATCAAATAGTTTTGATCCATTCCAAACCACTTCCGTGCACTTGTATTGGACCTATCAACTCTTTGTTTTCCCCAACAAATCCCCACGTGCCTTCAGCAACACATCCTTGTACGTACACGTCTGCAACTTCCCTGTCGAGCTACAGTTCCTGCCTGGATCGGCCTCTGGACTGGCCACCAACGGTGCACCGCCCCCACACTATAGGCCTCGCCTGGGCCTTATGCCCCGGGCCCTCTGCCACCACACGTGGCTCGCTCGGTCGCTACCGGGTTGCCCAGCGCCAGCGCCTCCATGTACGCTTGTACGCTCGTGCCGCCAAATCCATTGCAATGTTGTCTCGTCTGATGCTGCATGCGCAGGTACAACTGCCTTCCAATCTCGCTGCTTCCGATCGCTAACATGAGCAGATATCTTCGCCACACCGTCGAATTGTATCCATCACCATACGTGACCAACTCGATCCAATGAATTCTTCGGCTCCTGCCTCTATATCAACTTCCGTGACCTCTTTATACCTTGCTCATCAGACCACTTGATAGAATAAATCCGAGGCATACTGTTGATCATCCGAGGACCAAGCAATCACACGAGCACGACACCGAGATTTGTTAACGAGGTTCACCGATATGGCTACATCCTCGGGGCCTGGCTATGGGCGCTCCTCCCCATGACACTGCTACAATATCGCCCTAGGTCACCCTGGACGCCAGCACACGTCGCCGGCTTCCCCTGCGTTCCTCTGCTATTATGTTGGCATAGGTTACATCGTGTGTCTACCCCCGATATATATGAGAGGCCTAGGATACAAGTGTCCTACTAGGACACGAGTCCGTATCCTATCTAAACACAATAGTACTCAGAGTCCAACCGTAACCTACCTTGTACACTATATTCGACACAACTCTAACACTCGTACAACGCGGTGTCGGATGCCAGCTCTTTGCCAATCAAAGCAATATGCCGCCCACTGCCCTGAGAACTATCCCCATTACATGGCCTTTTGCGGTCTGGGGGCTAGATATGGTCGGACCCCTTAAAGGGGGAAGCCATAAGAAGAAATACCTACTGGTCATGGTGGATAAATTCACTAAATGGATAGAGGCCAAACCAGTAAAAACAACTGAAGGCCGACCAGTGGTAGATTTCATATCCGGCGTCGTACACCGCTATGGTGTCCCGCACAGCATTATCACTGACAACAGTTCTAATTTCACAGCCGATGAGGTAAAGCATTGGTGTGCTAACCTGGGCAGCAAGCTCGACTACGCCTCCGTATATCATCCTCAAACAAACGGTCAAGTCGAGCGGGCTAATGGCCTGATAATGAGTGGCATCAAACCCAGACTAGTGCGATCCTGAAAGTGCTAGTTATCGACTAGAGGGGGGGTGAATAGGCGATTTTTAGGAAAGCCTTCAAAACACGAATGTTTCGAAGACAGACAATGGAAATGACCTAATTGATATGTAGTGGAAGATAAACTACAACAAGCAAGCCATAGTCAAGTATGCAATAATGTGAACGGACAAGACTAACAACAGCTATGTAGTAAGGATCAGGATGGAAGATAGTATGAAGCCAAACAACGATAGTAGTAAAGCAATGAAGTCAAACAGATAAGACATATAAGAAATGACTTCACGAAGACAAACTTAGGGTAAAGGAGGGAAGGGATAGAACCAGTCACTTATTGAAGACACAGGATTTGTTGGACCAGTTCGATTCTTTGTGACAAGCTGTACATCCGGTTAGGGAGGCTGAGATTCAACTCAAGACCGCGTCTTCACCTTATTCCCTTGAGCTAAGGACACAGTCCTCGCCCAATCACTCTAGTAAGTCTTCAAGGTAGACTTCCAAACCTTCACAGACGACTTTCACCAAAGAATCCACAATGACTCTTGGATGCTCGTAACGCGCGACGCATAACCGGTGGAGGATTCACAGTCCTCAAGTGTAATAAGTCTTCGTGTCACACAGACAGAAAACTTTAGTGATGCCTAACACTCTTTGGCTCTGGGTGTTTGGGCTTTGTCCTCGCAAGGACTTCTCTCTCTCAAAGGCTTCGAGGTGGGTTGCTCTCAAACGACAAAAGTCGTGCACTAACTCTGAGCAGCCACCAATTTATGGTGTAGGGGGTGGGCTATTTATAGCCATTGGGCAACCCGACCTGTTATGTCTGAAATGACCCTGGGTCACTAAGGAACTGACACGTGTTCGAACGGTCAGATTTCAAACACACACGGCAACTTTACTTGGGCTACAAGCAAAGCTGACTCATCCAGCTCTGGATAAGTTTTGCTCTCATTGTCTTCGTCAAGACATAGGATTCGAGTTGAGCATCACTTGATCATTCGACTATGATCACTTGGACCCCACTTAACAAAGACGGTGGTTCCTATGACTCAACAAAGAAGAAAAGGAAACAACAAAACGACACAGTCTTCGCGCACCATAGTCTTCACTCAATGCCTTCTCATGTCATAGTCTTCAATGTGAATATCTTCACATACCACCACTGTCGTCAATGTCTTCATACATTTTTAGGGGTCATCTCCGGTAGGTAAACCGAATCAATGAGGGACACTACCTGCGTTATCCTGCAATTCTCACAAACGCATTAGTCCCTCAACCACATTTGTCGTCAATACTCCAAAACCAACTAGGGGTGGCACTAGATGCACTTACAATCTCCCCCTTTTTGGTGATTGATGACAAACTGGCTGAAGTTTTCAACAGGGATAATATATGTGAAATTGTAAAGGATAGGGAATTGTCTTCATAAGTGGCAAAGGCTCCCCCTGAAGATGTGCATATAAGTAGTTTGCTTTTGGAAGGCAAATGCACATGGCAGGTTGTACTTGTGGAGATCCTCTTCAACTTATGAAGATATTCATCATGCATGAAATGATATAGCTAAGAGAATGACATGCATAATGAAAAATGGACGTCTGCAGAATGATCTAATTGCGGAAGTTATCGTCGCACATGCGGAATTTATCATCGCACCAGAGTAAAACAAATAAGTTGCAGACAACCATCAAGTTTAAGTGTTACAACTCAAAGAACCAAATGTATCAAAAGCAAGAGTTGTAAATACTAGGCAAAATATTTATGCAACCGCCCTTATGAACCCGCTTGAAGACTATCAAACTCATATGCTTCTCCCCTTTTTGTCAGTAAGGACCAAAAAGGTTTGAAGACATAGAGCAGCTACTCGTCCACTTCTGAAGAAGATGATGCAGCAGGGTTGTCGTTGTTGGTTGGCGGTGCAAACGAGCTTGGCGCTGTGTCGATTCGTGCAGAAGTAGGGGGCGGTGAAGTAGCATCGGCTTCATCGTCGATCACTCTGGCATTGACAGTTGCCGCGGAGGAAGAATAGTCAGTCTTCAAGTGACGGAGTTCGTCGTAGGACTGCATTCCGTGGAGGAGTGGAGTCAAACTTGAAGCGTTCAGTGAAGCCATCGTCTTGAAGATCTGCTTCAAAGATCGGCAGTGGTCAAACTCTTCCATGATCGCCGACAAGTCTCGTGAGTGACAAAAGCATTCTTGGTGGCAATGTTTCGAATGCGATTGACGTCCACCAAGAGGCTTTGCATTTGACACTTGAGCCAGGAGTGATGCTTATCTTGCTTTTGATGCAGCGCCACAAGAAGTTCTCGATCATTGAGGACTCGAGAGCACTTCCGATGCCTTTGGCCAATTGTGCTCTCAGTGGCTTCAGTCCGTGCACGAGGAGGCAGACGTGTGTACCCGGCCAGGGGATAGACACGTGATATCGCTTGGACGCCTTCCATGGGTTGAGAGAAGCTGTGGTGATCTGCATTCTGAAGACTTAGTGGCGTTTTGGCAGGTTCAGGGTATATGGCTTCAACAGACATATCAACCTCTGGTAGAAAGATCAGATGATTGCAGCGAGAGGGTTGATAGTTGATAGCAGAGTGCATCTTGATGAGGCGCATGACCCATGGAGCATAGAACATCAGACCAAACAGATCAGATCCAGATGCAGCAAATTGTCGGATGAAGAATTCTTGCGTGTTGAAGCTGGTGCCATTGAGGATGTAGTAGACCAATGTCTTCATTGCTCCTTCCAGTTTTGCAGATGATGAATGCCCTTTGATTGGCCATAGAGTTCGCCTGATGATGTGATATATGGTACGAGGCAGATACTCAAGGTCATCAACAAAGAAGTGCTGAGGGTATTCAAAGATCGTGGTGGCATCGGCTTCATCATGCTCAAAGATCGACTCATGTCGGGTTCTCGCTTATGAAATATGCTCTCCAAGGCATCGCGGTGGAGTTGACATCCAAGTTCAAACAACTCTCCGGAGTGGGTAGGCCTGTGAGCTCAATGATGTCGAGCTTTGGCTTCATGATGAACATTTCTGTCATCCACTCGAGAACCCATGTCTTCGTGATCTCTGTTGTAGCCGCGGATGTGGAGGGTAGCATAGAATTGAAGCACTAATTCTTCATTCCGGTGTTCTTTATGCATGTGAAACCAAGCAGACCTGCATCATGAGAGCAATCAAGTGCTTCTTCTAAGCACGGCAGTCCCAAGAATGGCTTCGGTGTCAAGGCGCATATGAGGGAAAATGCGGCCTTGGTCACTCTGAACAGGAGAAATAGCTTCTTTGCTGGTAGCTCCAGAACCGGTCAGATGAGATCCTTGGCCTTGTGTAGGGGTTCTTTGCACTGTCAAAGAAAGTATTGTGGGCTTTGAAGCCATTTGCATTGAAAGAACCCGTTGAGGTGGCAGTGCTCGGAAACCTTGGCGATCTTGGCTTTGGCCGGACCTGAGGCCTATGCCCAATATGATAGTCAAACTGAGGACCTGAGGCATGAGGCGGAGGGACCAGAACGGGCCATCTTACGGTGACTAGCTCGTCGTAGTTGTATGCTTGCTCGATTGTGTAGGGCCATGGTGGCGGAACAGGAGCAGTGGCAGCAACTGAGGCTTCAAGCTGCTCAGCAGATGCTTCGGGAGCAGTGACCTCATTGGCTTCAGGCACATTTCCTTGATGGCTTCAGGCGGTTGGGACAGGCTCCACATTGGCTTGACCATGACCATGTCATTGGCTTCATTGGTGTTGGAGGTGGCAGCCTCAATGTTCTCAACCTCCACTTGAGGAGCCGGAGGGTCGGCATCGCACGTTGATATCGTGTATGACTTCTTCGATTCTGAGGGGTGTAGGGACACGTTCTTCTTCTTCTTGGGTGTCTGCGGTGATGCAGCGGATTGTCTTCAGCAGCTTTAGCTTCAGACTCAGAGACATTCACAATTGGAGTGGCTTCTGAAAACACTTGACGTGCAATAGGTTGGTGGTGCACTTCTCCTTCTGGAACGCTCGATAGAGGCACTTGAGGCCTTTGACCTTTGCGAAGCCTGCGGAATGCTGGCGACGCCTTTGGAGATGGGGTTGCCTGGGCCTCAAAGTCTTCCTCTTCTTCTTGCTGTTGTTGTTGGGGAGTGACTTGTCATTGGGGAGTACTGGGGAAGTCTTGTTGTTGCAGGCGATCAGCCCATGAAGCATCATGTGCAATTGGCGTCAGAGGACGACCAATGCTGATGAGTTCGTTGTTCGTACAAACAGGCGATGATACCACATTGTATTCAATTTGAGGAAGAACTTCATCATCTTCAACATTGTCATGGTGACCAATGTCTTCAAGAAGGACGGGATCATTTCTTTGGAATCTCTTCAAAGATCGAGGAGCCTCTGTGGAAGCGAGGCTCATGAACGATTATCTGAAGTTCTTGGGTTGCAGACGCGGGACGTACCACAGAAATGGGTTCAACAATCAAGGGCTCTGTGGGAGCAGCCCGATTCTTCTTGGTCTTAAGCTTCTTCTTGGAGGGAGCAGCATCAGAGGCGTCAGGATTTTTCCTTTTTCTCGCTTCAGCCTCGGCAGCCCTCGTCTTTTTCTGTTCAGAAGCGGTTGACCGGACCTTTGGCTTCGAGCCAGTCATGCTGCTTGGGAAGACTATGCGGGGCTCTTCCTGCCTTGAAGGTGCAGCTTGGTCAGTTGAAGACTTCTTTTTCTTTGCAGCCATCCTGGGGTTCATGCCAGGACGGCCAAGAGCCTTGCACTTCTCAGCCTCATTGTAGGAAAGCACGCACTTGTCAGCCAGAGCCTTCATGCGCTCGCGAGAGCCTCTGGCTTCTTCACGCTTCTTGACAAAGTTTTCTTTGAGGTTGTGCAGCATGACCTTGAAGTTTTTAATGTTTTGCACACTGAGTGCAGCCATATGCTTCTTGAACTGAGCCTTTTCATAGTCAATCTTGTGCTTCAGTTCAACAATGCGCTGAGCAAGAGCTAGCTCAGAAGCAATGGCGCCATTGAAAGAGACGCTGAGGCTAATAGGAAGTTGCAGATCTTCAAAACTGATGTTTGGGGTATCAAACCATTCATCAATGAAGTGATGGATGATTGCCACATCAAAGAGAGGCTAGTTGTTGAATATTTCTCGCTTCTTCTTTGCTCTTGATAAGTTGCTCAAGAGCATCATCCGCAAGATCGTCATCACTTGACGGATCAATGTGCTCTTCACGCAGAATGGCAGCGAGGGTCGATGTCGGTTTAGTATTCTTGACACTTTTCTTTCTCTTCTCCGTCTTCTTGGAGATGCGGATTGATCCTCGGGCGTAATCGGCTTCGGGAGGTGCGATGGCGATGGCTTCACACGTGAAGCTTTTGGAGGAGCAGCTGATTTTGAAGCCTTGACTTTCTTAAGCTTCTGCGGCTTTGGAGCAGGAGCAGGAGCTGGAGCTGTGGCTTCATCCGAATCAGCCTCGACATCAGAGTGATCCACTTTGGAACCTTGGACCAGGATGTAGGTGATGAGGCCATCAAGGTTTGAAAAGGGACCGATGACATTGGGTTCAGCATCGCGTGAGCCGTCAAAGACGGGGAAGCAGAGGGACCAGGGTTGAAGTCTAATCCCAATGACTTCTTGTTTTCCTTGGCGAAGCCTTTGCGTCTTTGGAAGTTGCGCTTGAAGAGATTGTCATCACGACACGGAGCAAAGACGTCGAATTCGGCATTCTCAGGCTGAGGTCCACGGACCATGCAAGGATATAAACCTTGTGCAATAGCTTCAGCCATGTTCTTGGGAGGAAGGCCTCGAAACAGAATATCAACCCAAGGGCTTCTGATGGCATTCTTCTCGGCATATTCCTGAGTGACGAAATTGTACTTGAACCACTGTTCAGCCCAATATCGATGAATCCATTGGATTCGCGTCTTGCACTGATTGTAAGACTCTTCGGGATCTGTCTTGTACAGCTCTGCGAGGTCATCAGGCAGATCTTTTGAGGTTCCCTCACGACACTGTCTGCCGCCCTTCCTGACTGATTTATCTGTAGCCATGAGCTTCAAACTGAATGGCTTCACGTTCAAAGGCTTCAAAGGCTTGCGTTTGCTGGGATGCATGAGGAACAGGCTTGGGAGAGTTAGGTTGCTTTGTAAGAATTTTGCAAGCGAATGCAGACTATGAGAACCAAGGGATTCTCCCACGGACATGTACCGTGACACATTAGAGATGCGAGGAAGGGGAAGAGGTCATATGCATTCTCGGAAGATTTTGAAGATAAATCGGTTTGAAGACATTGACCTCATGATGCGAAGACATTCACTTATACGCCGAGAGTTGGTTCCAGATTTGTACGAATCCATGAATAAGTACAAGTGAGGAATCTAACTAGTTGTGAAGCTTAAGTGAATATACTAGGCAGTACGAGATGCAGACAGAAAAAATTTAACCTAGTATGGGCAGAAACCAATTTTGGCAAGTAGGATGAATCTTGAAGATCAAAAAGATGGTAAAAATAGAGTTATATTTACCGCTTCGAAGAACTGCTAGACGGAAGGAAAGGAGGCCGAGCAGTTCAGTCCAACGTGCCCTAACTTGGCGATGGAGGACACCTAAGGCGGCGGCGGAGATGAAGATGTTCGCGACTGGCGTGAGGACGGCGTCGGAGAGGTCGCGGCAGCTAAGCGCTTCGTCGCCGGCATCGTCGAGAGCTAGCGGTGGCGCTAGGGTTTTGACGAGGTGGAGAGGTGGAAGAAGATTTTCTTTACCGCAAGGGACAGGTATTTATAACGAGGTGTGCGGTGCAGCGCAATTACGCAGGTGCCCCTGGTGGTTCACATCTGAGGGGCACGTGGCACGCATGCAACATGCTCTGAGTTGTCCCACGTTCCCACGCTCGCCCGGTTTGTCGGAGGGTCGTTCCGGCTTCTCCGGAGTTGAACAGTAATGATGAATCATTTAAAATAGACTTAAAGTTTGTCTCTGTGTCTTCTGCTGACAAGTACGCAGAGAAGACATTCGACAGTTTCAATAGAATGCATATGATTTGGTCAGATACAGTTTGAGATGGAAAGCATAGAGAGATTGGGGTCCGATCACATTCACTTAGTTCAAAAGATTCAACTTGAAGACATAGCTATAAGTTAATGCTGTAGAGGACAGAAAATATATATATATATATAAATATATATATATATATATATATATATATATATATATCGACAACAACCAAATCAACATAGTGAAGAAAATCATGAAGATAGGTTGAAGTTGAAGACAAATCAAATGCGAATAGCTTCAAGAAATAACGCCATGAGTGAAACACTTCAAACAAAGAAATTTGGTGGTGGCGTTACCCACCGTGATAGGAAGTATTAGACCCGGACACGGCGCACAATTATCATGGCGCTCGAAGTCAAATTCACGTTAATGTATTCACACTTAGAATGTAAGTCTTCATTGATTGAAGATATACGTTACTTCGTGTGTTGCACATCTAAGTCATCAACATGCATAAGTGTTAGGATGTGTGCTTGATCACAGGACATTTGAGGATTCCAAGATATTTAGCTCACACCGTAACTTGCAAAACCTTTTATCATCCAAGGGCTTTGTGAAGATATCTGCCAGTTGCTCTTCAGTGTTGACGTGAATGATGTCAATATCTTTCTTCATGACATGATCCCTGAGAAAATGATGACGAATTTCAATGTGCTTTGTCTTCGAAAGTCGGATTTGGATTGTTGGCAAACTTGATGGCGCTTTTCGTTGTCGCAGAAAAAGAGGTACTTGTGTCGATTGATGCCGTAGTCCTTGAGAGTTTGCTTCATCCATAGAAGCTGAGCACAACATGATCCAAAGCAGCAATGTATTCAGATTCTGCAGCTTGAGAGTGACACACAGTTACGCTTCTTTGAAGACCAACAGACAAGTGATCGTCCCTAAAGTGACATGTGCCTCGATGTAGACTTGCGATCCACCTTGTCACCAGCATAATCAGCATCCGAAAATCCAACCAAATCAAATTTTGAGCCCTTTGGATACCATAATCCGAGTGTTGGGGTGTGAGCCAAATATCGAAGAATTCGCTTCACAGCTAGGTGATGCGATTCCTTTGGTGCCGCTTGGAATCGAGCACACATGCAAACACTAAGCATAATATCTGGCCTAGATGCACATAGGTAAAGTAAGGAACCAATCATGGAGCGGTATACCTTTTGATTGAACTCTTTACCATTGTCGTCGGGACCCAAGTGGTGTTTGGCTGGCATTGGCGTCGTGTATCCTTTGCACTCTTGCATTCCAAACTTCTTCTTTCACTCTTGTAGGTATTTTTCTTGAGATATAAAGATGCCATTCCTTTGCTGACGAATTTGAAGACCAAGGAAGAACTTGAGCTCTCCCATCATGGACATCTGATATTGTTCTTGCATCATATATCCAAATTCATCACTATACTTCTGGTTGGTGCAGCCGAAGATAATGTCATCCACATATATTTGGAATACAAACAGTTCACCATCATATGTCTTCGTGAAGAGTGTGGGAACAAGGGATCCAGGTTTGAAGCCTTTGCTCTTCAGGAAGTCTTTGATTGTATCATACCAGGCACGAGGAGCTTGTTTGAGGCCATACAGTGCTTTATTTAGCTTGTACACCATATCAGGATGTTTTGGATCTTCAAAGCCAGGTGGTTGAGCGACATATACTTCTTCTTCAATTTTGCCGTTGAGAAATGCACTCTTCACATCCATTTGATAGAGAAAGATGTTGTGGTGGTTAGCATAGGCTAGTAGTATGCGAATGGCTTCAAGCCTAGCTACAGGAGCAAATGTTTCATCGAAGTCAATTCCTTCAACTTGAGTATATCCTTGAGCCACAAGCCGTGCTTTGTTTCTGATGACTTGACCATGCTTGCGAGGGTCAGGACGCTTGACAAGTTCCCAAACATTATTCAGCTTGAACTGTTGAAGTTCTTCTTGCATAGCTTGAATCCATTCTGGTTCCATAAAAGCTTCAAAGAACTTTCTTGGGTTCTGATATTGACACAAGTGAAAAGTGCCCACAGAAATTTGCTAGCTGTGTTGCTCTTGAGCGAGTAAGCGGACCAGGTGCATTGATGCTATCGATTATCTTCTCAATTTGTACTTCATTTGCAACTCGAGGATGAACTGGACGAAGACTTTGCTCATGCTGATCATTACTTGATCAGACACCAAATTTAAAGGGATTTCCTTTCCATTGGGTCCCTGTGGTCCTACTTGGGACATATGATTCGGATCCAGTTTTGAGAAGCATGTCTTCACCATGGCCCAGGCTTCTCGTGTGCCTTCACAGCAGACAGATGTCTTCCATAGCTCGAACTGGCGCCGAGCACCTTTGAACAGGTTTGCCAGGGCTTCCATACAATCTGGAGGAGTATCAGATGGCCATAACGCCTTCACCATACTCCTCATAGCCTTACGGGCTCGAGGATGCACGACGAATAACTCCTTTAGCACGTCTCCTTGAAACCCAAACACTTCCTCCTCTGGTCGACCAGTTAACAGACTTGCCGTAACAAATTTATGATATCCCACATTATGGATTAAACATGAAATACCTACGGTGGTTCTAAACATGAGGGGACACATACCGAACATGCTGCCCTTCAGCTTTTCATTTTCGTTCCGAGCAGCTGATAGCTGAGCCTTCAAGCTCTCTATCACTTCGGATTGCTTGTCCTTTTCCTCCTCAAGTTTTCTCTCCCTAGATGCACACTTTGCGGTCTCTTTCAAAGCCGATAATTTGGCAGTGGCTGCACTCAGTTGTGTCTGACTTGCGTTCAGCTCCTCGGCCAGCATAGAGTTCTTTTCTTGCAGAACCTGCACAAATTATCGATCCTTAAATCGGTGTGCTTCACCTTTTCAAGTCTCGGGGGCTACTGGCACACGACCATGCAAAATTGTGTCAAACTGTACCTACATTTTCTTTAAGAACAGCTGTATAACTCAGGCAAGGCCGTCTCGAGCGGCTCGGATATAAGCATATGTCGAACTTAGTGCGGTGAATTCTTGTTCGGACACGGCCGGAGCACGCACAGCTTCCTTCAAGCAACGGTGATTCATCACACTCTCCACTTCGGAATTCATGACCGACACGTCATCCGAATCCTCTTGAGGAGGTGGAACGAGCGCAACATTTGCTTGCGTCCTAGCCGGGGAGTCTGGCACCGGATTAGTGGGCATTTGGCTAATTAGGCGTTTTCCCACCATTTGTCGCGTACTCCTCCTAAAAATAAAAAGGGAGGAGACTCTTAACAATCCAGACTCATGCCTAGGCATGCATTAAGTATACATACCTCTTGGAAGACTGTGAATCTCCATGGTACTTCCGGTCCCTTTCCATTTTGAACGATGGCCTTGTGTGGGGGGCGCCCTCGAGGAGACACGGTCCCTGGAGCGCCGATCCTATAAAGATATAGATCAGTACAACGGATAAGGTTACAGATGGGGACCTCTTCTTAAGAAGTCTCTGGATACTCACAGTGAAGAATGGGTAAAGGCGAGGGTAGTCGGCGACGATGGCCACTTCCGAACCGTCATGGCTCGTCTGATAGAATACCCCATCGTCAAATTCTACATATATATTTGGATCCTCGAAAAAGCCAGGATCATTGTCGCGATTATGATCCTCCGGCTGAGGAGCAGGATAGTGGACGTCCTCTATCATCCTCCTCCATGACTAGCTTGTGGCAATAAAACATACATTCGATTACTATCTGCAATGCAGTAAAACAAACACAAATGAATCGAGATCTTGCCCATTCAATAGGTGTGTACATGGAATAGGCCTCCCGACAGTTTAACCGGAGAAAATCTTCTTTTTCGCCATTGTACAGATCAGCCAAAATGGATGCCAGTTCGGCTGGGGTATCCGGACCCTGCCGTCTGTAATGAGACACGTCGTCTTCTCCGCTGTAACACCATAAAGGAGTTACTCTGGATTGAATAGGCTGCATACACCTCTTTATTGCAATCGCCATGACTTCAACTATTGAGACTTTGGAGTGGGCCAGCAGCCTGACCTTGCTGACCAACCTCTGTATTTCCACACTGTCCTCTTCTTTGGGACTGCGGGGACGCCAGTTGAGGAACTTCCTTAAGGGAGCACTGGAAAATTCAGGGAGGCCGCTCCGAACTGGGTCAGTGGGACGTCGTCCACATAGAACCAATCCGAAGACCACTAAGGGTAAACCACTTTCGGTGTTCCTACTAGGTATCAGTATCCAGCTATGCGCCATACTTCGGCGCCGCCCACCTCAAATATGGAACCTCCTCAGTGGCGGGGAACGAGACAGAAGAACTTCCTCCATAATTCAAAATGGGCCTCAATGCCCAGAAATAGCTCGCATAGGGCAACAAACCCTGAGATGTGCAAAATCGAACCTAGGGTGAGGTTGTGAAGTTGGTTGCCATAAAATTCCAATAAACCCCTGAGAAAGGGATGTATTGGAAATCCTAGGCCCCACAACAGGAATGGGATGAAGCACACCCTCTCCTCCCTATTGGGATTGAGGAAATTCTCAGCCATTGCACAGTCGCCTACTGAATAAAATCCTGCTCGAACAAAGACTAGATCCACGGGGGGGGGGGGGGGAGGGGGAGGTAGCCTTGCGCTTGGAGCCGGGCTATGTAACATGGGCCAGACTGATGGGCCATGAAGGTACAAGATCAAAGGCTTTCTCCCGTGTCTGGATGGGACTCTCCTTTGCGTGGATGGCAAGCCAGGCGTCCGGATGTATACTTTCCGTTCTTTGTAAACAGACTTTGTATAACCCTAGGCCCCTCTGTTGTCTATATAAACCGGACGGTTTAGTCCGCAGAGGCTATCATAAATCATATAGGCTAGACATCTAGGGTTTAGCCATTACGATCTCGAGGTAGATCAACTCTTGTATCCCCTATACTCATCAAAGTCAACCAAGCAGGAAGTAGGGTATTACCTCCATTAAGAGGGCCCGAACCTGGGTAAACATCGTGTCCCCTGTCTCCTGTTACGTTTGATCCTCGGACGCATAGTTCGGGACCCCCTACCCGAGATTGGCTAGTATTGACACCGACACCCGCGATGGGCTGAACTGGAGGGTCGTGGCTTGCACCAGAGCGGGTTCCACTAAGATCGCTACGTCCGCCGGTGCGGCTGTCGGCGTTCTGGGAAAGGGGGTCCCCAGACTTGCCTGCCTGTGGCCCGCGGCATCGCTCCACTCGCGGCCCGATACGGCCCGTCTTCACAATCAAATTCTCAAGACCCTCGCGAGGGGACAAGCCTCGCGAGTCGGACGACACAAGACCTCCTCGGGAGTGGCCTCCAAGGCTGGCTCACGAGGGGCGGAGAGATCAAGGCAAGGCGAACCTCGCGAGGTTCCCGTAACGCAAGCCTTGACGACCGCGACTAGGCGGACGCCTGCGTGCGCAGTGTCCTTGTTTCCTCAATAGCGCTAAAGGGGAAAGCGCAGGCGAGGAGTCCCGAGGCATCAGGCAAAGGTTTCCATATCCGTGCAACGAGACCAAGACCAGCAGGACGGTAGGACGGAGGTCACTGTGGAGCCCAAGACGGCGTCACCACCAGAGCCTTTGGCAGGCGAAGACCACTTTTGTCAGGCTAAGCTGTACTAGCTGCCCCCCTTCAAACTTGGCCGTTGTGGGATCCCTTCCCGCTCAATATTTGGGAAGAGGATTGTCGGTGTCAAAACCGGCGGATCTCGGGTAGGGGGTCCCGTACTGTGCGTCTAAGGCAGATGATAACAGGAGGCGGGGACACAATGTTTACCCAAGTTCGGGCCCTCTCGATGGAGGTAATACCCTACTTCCTGCTTGATTGATCTTGATGATATGAGTATTACAAGAGTTGATCTACCACGAGATCGTAGGGGCTAAAACCTAGAATCTAGCCTATGATTATGATTGATCTTGTCCTACAGACTAAACCCTCCGGTTTATATAGACACCAGAGGGGGCTAGGGTTGCACAGATTCGGTTACAAGGGAGGAGATCGACATATCCGAATTACCAAGCTTGCCTTCCACGCCAAGGAGAGTCCCACCCGGACACGGGATAAAGTCTTCAATCTTGTATCTTCATAGTCCAATAGTCCGGCCAAAGTATATAGTCCGGCAGTCCGAGGACCCCCTAATCCAGGACTCCCTCAGTAGCCCCTGAACCAGGCTTCAACAACGATGAGTCCGGCGTGCAGATTATCTTCGGCATTGCAAGGCGGGTTCCTCCTCCGAATACTCCATAGAAGATTTTGAACACAAGGATCGTGTCCGGCTTTGTAAAACAAATTCCACATACCACCATAGAGATTATAATATTTCCACGGATCTAATCTGCTGATAACTTTTCAAAACGTGACATCATGCCATGGTCGGGTCATTACAAATCGTTTTTCCCAGCCTGCCACTTCACGTTTTGCGACGCGGTTTTATTGGCACGTCTTGTCAAAGAAGAGATCATGTTCCCCTTATCACGGGATTCTCATCAATACGGGTATGGGTAACCCAATCGTGCCTACTGGTATGACTCCTTGATTTGAGGAAAGTTCCAAACGGCTACACGGAGGACGCTTGATATTCAACCCCTTTATAAAGGGGCCAAGGCATGTCCCTTTCTTCTCGCGCTCAATCCTTGCCTTCCCCCACCTTGAATTCCAACACACAAGGCTCAGGCTAAGCGCTTTCGGACCTTCAATCATGTCGGGATCCAACCTTCAAGGCCGGTGGATGGCCTCCTCTGTCACAGAGGAGGACATGAAGAAGCTAAGGGAAGCCATATATCTGACCGCCGAAATCTCGCATAGGCTACCTGCTCAAGGGCAGGTCATTCCCACTCCCGAACCCAACCAAAGTGTCGTATTTGTTTCCCACTTCCTTCAAGGGCTAGTCTTTAGTCTTGGTCCCTTTGTTAGAGGGCTTATGTTCTATTACGGGCTCGATTTCCATGATCTGGCACCGGATTCCATCCTTCACATCTCGTCGTTTATCGTCGTGTGTGAGGCCTTCCTTCGCATCACCCCACACTTCGGCTTATGGCTCAAGACCTTCAATGTGAAGCCGAAGATGATCAACGGGCGACACGCATAATGCGGAGGTGCCATAATAAGAAAAGGCGCTGATGCTCCGTGGCCAAAGGGTTCCTTCCCGGAGATGTCCAACTTATGGCAGCGGGAGTGGTTTTACATCACGGCTCCCCGAAGTACTAAGTGGGCAGCTGCCCCCGCCTTCCGTTCGGGCCCCCCGCCACAACTGGCGTCATGGGTCAACAAGGGGCTGGACTGGGGGCCGGTTAATGACGTGCCGATATTGCAGAGTCGCATCCGAGATCTCCTCAAGAGAGATGTCAGCCTTGTCAAGGTAATGCAAGTCATGCTAATTCGTCGGGTCCTGCCATGCCAACATCGTCCTCTCGGGATGTGGGAGTTCAACCCAGAAGGACCGTGAACTATTCAGCAATTCTTCGGCGTGACGCTCGAAGGGATGTATGGATTATTCTTCGGATCACGAATAAAGTGTCCGGACACCACCGAGGATGCGGGTCTAAACTGCAATCGTCCAGATACCCATGTAAGTAATTCCGTGACCGAACACGCCGTATTTTTATTTATCACAACATCATTCTGAAAAGTCGCTCTTTGACCAGGACTGGATAAAAAAGGCGAAGATGATCAGGTGTTCGACCCCCTTTCCAAAGGCTCACCGGATCCTGTACTAGCCAGTGTTGGAGATATGCCCTAGAGGCAATCATGTATGATGATATTTCCTATGTGTTTATGAATAAAGATAGTCCTTGGACATTATCAATGATGTGTATCAGCAAGTATGTGACTTGTTTGTGGGACTATGCATTGTATGATGACTGTCCTAAAAGGTCCCTAGTCAAAAGGGCTGTGTGGACGCCAGCCGACTAGATCGGCATATGACACGGTCGATGGCTTGGTCTCACTAGCCATGGAGCATTGGATGCTAACCGGATAATATGGACTTGGAAAGGTCTGGTCGGATTCGGCATAGTCGGATCCGAGTCGAGATAAGGTCTGAGTCGGATAGACCCAGCTATGAGACGCGGCGATATGTCATCTGTGTGTCTCTAGTACAACATACGTTCTATGTCCTAAGACCTGAGCTGACACATGTACTCTGGATGGTGACAGACTTGCTTTGGGCCGACCAAACGCTACTCCGTGACTGGGTAGTTACAAAGGTAGGTTTCGGGTTTGTCCAGCCCCATGCTGCGAGACACGGTCGAGCAAGATGGGATTTGCCCCTCCGATCAGGAGAGATATACTCTAGGCCCCTCGTGTGATATGACCAGGAATAGCATGGCCATGCGACAAGGATTATGAGATAATCCGGATTGTGGTCGGTATCACTGGAACGAGAAAGAGGTCGGGTTAGCACAAGGATGACAGTCTCGCTTTGAGCCCGACAACATATATCGTGCGGCAAAGGGAACAGAAGTGTGACACGTTATGCTGTGTTCGCCTAACCAGCTTCATCGTCTGCTTGGTGGTCGGCACGCCTTGCTAGAGGCCGCTACCAACTGTACAGGTCGGAGGTGATCCGAACTGTGACCAAGCCGACTTGAACCTAAGGGGTCGCGTGCTTAAGGGAAGGAACCTATGAGGTCAGTTCATAGGACACTGGTCGGATGTGATCCGAACTGGACTAGGAACGTGACCGAATAGACTTTGGGCTTTAGGGTCCGTGCGAGGCCCAAGTGTTGATCCCGCGACGGACGCCTATATAAAGTGGAGGTGCGGAACACTCAGGAGTTGATCGCTTCGGTGCTGCGACTAGGGTTTGCATGTGTTGCGAATAGCCACGTCCACTCGCCGCCGACTGTGTGATCGGACCTAGCAGTCCGCCGCTTGACGTTCCTCCCACACGCGCGGATATCGTTAGAGGCGGTGCACTTGCGCCGCTCCGGCGAACTCGTGCGTGGGATCGGACGACCGGCCGCTCGAGGGAGATCGAACGAGGAGGAGACGATCCACGCGGACGCGCTGCCCCAACTCTTCTTCATTGCGGCACTGCGCGTCTAGTGGTAACGAACTGTGATCCATCTCCCGTAGCATGTTCCTGGATGTTCTGCGCGTAGGAATTTTTAATTTGCAGTCGACGCACCCTACCATAGAACCCAACAGTGGTATCAGAGCCTCTGTTATAGGATTTGGATTCAGATCGTATGCATATTAGATATGTGGAGGCGGCAGATGAGATCTGTTGTCCTTGAAGAGATCGGCTATGTGCACGGTTGATGTGATCAACTGCACATGGGGATCGTTGAGGCTATGTTTTCTGTAACTCGGGATAGATGAGGTTGTGACACGATCTACCCCTACCGGTCTGTCATCCGCCATCGGGGTTAACACTGAAACGTAAATCCGAATCGGATTCGCGATGATCGATAAGATCGGTCAGATCAAAGAATTCGGCGTGATCGGAGTTTAGATGTGATCTGTGATTTCTGAAAACGAGTGCGTAGCGCCGTGTATTTCATACCCGACACACAAACCGGTAGAATGCGATTCTATGCATAACTTTGTTTTGCAGGTTTGATGTGAATAGTATGGCTCATGTGTATGTGATGCATGTGTGTAATTTATACGTGGCCTGCGTGTCATGTTTGTCAGCCGGCAGGAGCCAAAGTGCTGTCATTATATTGTATAACGACCTGCGTGTCGACTTGTGACTCTATGTAAAATTCATTACTAGTTGTAATAGTTGGATAATAGAGATCAGGTTGGCGGCTTGGCGTCCCGGCGTGACAAACAAGATGGAGTTCGTAGATGGTCATCAGAGTCGGAGCCGACCTAGAAGAACGTCCATGAAGGAGCCATACTATTTCACAATATGTGTTATTTGTGATTGTTATGCTTCTTTGTTTCTATGCATGTTAGAATGGTAGAAAGATCCCTCATGAATATCAAGTGAATTGCCATCCCGATGTTGCACCTTCGCACGCCAAGTACGCCTAGTAGTGGGCTCATAAAATTGGGGTGCTGCTGGGTGTTCTTGAATCAAGGGTTAAATGTCGGACACGGACATGCACCTTTGCATCAGTTAACTTGACAAGGCTATCAAAATGGTTTTGGGACTTGTGGCAAAGAAGGTTGGGGGCCGGGTATGAGATACCTTCCCGATCGGCTGTGAGTCGTATAGAGATGCGATTAGCAAGGAGTTGCTTACCTAATAGGTATGTTGGCTAGCGTGATGCTAAAGCTCACTAGTCGCATGCGCTAGTCGGATCCTGAATCACTGAGAGTTTGCGGAGGGATGCTGACTTTAGTGGGAGTATTTCTGTTTAGGCTAGAATTACTCTACATAAACACATTGCTTAGTGATTGCATGTTTTCTGTTGTAGATCAATGGCACCACCTGCTCAACCCAACTTTGCATTGAAATCAATTCTGGAAAAGGATAAACTGAATGGAACAAACTTTACCACCTGGTATAGAAATCTGAGAATTGTTCTCAAGCATGATAAAAGGGAACATGTTCTAGAGGATCCACTTCCAGAGGAACCTGCCGATAATGCTAGTGCCACAGCTAAGAATGCCTACGAAACTCGTTGATGAATCAACAGAGATCACCGTCTGATGTTGGCTTGTATGGAGCCCGATTTGCAACAGCATTTCAAAATGTTGAGGCTTACGATATGATCGAGAGTCTCAAGAGCATGTTTCGCATACGTGCTAGGACCGAAAGGTTCAACGTCTGGCGATCCTTGATGGATTGCAAGCTGAAGGAAGGTGATCCAATCGAGCCCACATGTGATCAAGATGATAGGATATGTGCAAGCTTTGGATCGTTTGGGCTTCCCGCTCTTGGATGAGCTGACATCGATGCTGTTCGGGTTCTCTTCCGCCCAGCTATGGGACGCTCATCTCGAACTATCATATGCATGGCATGGATAAGAAGCTCACCGAATTGCATGGGATGCTCAAGGTGGCAGAGCAGGATATTAAGAAAGGCACGCATCAAGTGTTGATGGTGCAGTAAATCGCTAAGTTCAAGAAGAGTTGGTCCAAGAAAAAGGCTAAGGCAAAGGGCACGGAGACGGTAACCTCTGCCACCGCTACCAAGTCTGGACGGACTCGAAGACCGTTTGCTTTCACTGCAAGGAGACCGGTCACTGGAAGAGAAACTGTAGCAAGTGGCTTGCAGAGCATGGCAAGAAGGCCGGAAATGCTCCTTCAGGCAAAGGTACACTTGTTGCATATGTTATAGACATTTACCTTGCTGACATACCTAGTAGCTCTTGGGTATTTGATACCGGATCGGTTGTTCATATTTGCAACTCGATACAGGGGCGGGTAAGAACTAGGCGTGTGGCACAAGGGGAGATTGACATCAGGCTCGGCAACAAAGCAAGAGTTGCTGCATTGGAGGTCAAGACGATGCAGCTCTAGCTTCCTTCCAGATTCATTATGGAATTGAATAATTGTTATTACATTCCGGCACTTAGTCGGAACATTATTTCTGCCTCATGTTTGATGAGTCAAGGTTATGAATTCAATTTAAAGGACAATGGTTGTTCGATATTTTTGAATGGTATGTTCCACGGCTATGCACCCATTGTTAATGGGCTATTTATATTGAATCTAGAACAGGAACCGGTCTATAACGTAAATGTCAAGAGGCATAAGCCTAATGATATAAATCCGACATACTTCTGGGATTGCCGGCTTGGACACATTAGTCTGAAACGCGTGAAGAAGCTCCATGATGATGGGCTCCTAACTTCGTCCGACTTCGGGTCGTTCGAGACATGTGAATCATGCTTGCTCGGCAAGATGACTAAGTCTCCTTTCACAAAGAGTTGCGAGAGGGCGTCCGAGCTATTGGAACTTATACATAGTGATGTGTGTGGTCCAATGAGCACAACCGCCAGAGGTGGCTATCAGTACTTCGTGACTTTTACCAACGACTTGAGTAGATATGGATATATCTATTTGATGAGGCACAAGTCGGAGACTTTTGAAAAGTTCAAAGAGTTTCAGAACGAGGTTGAGAATCAGCTCGGCAAGACTATAAAGCTTCGCGATCCGATCGTGGAGGTGAGTACATGAGCCAGGAGTTCGATGATCATCTGAAAGGTCGAGGTATAGTACCTCAGCTCACACCTCCGGGTACGCCACAGAGAAATGGCGTGTCAGAACGGAGGAATAGGACCTTGTTGGACATGGTCCGGTCTATGATGAGCAAATCTGATTTACCCTTGTCATTTTGGGGATACGCTCTAGAAACTGCAGCTTTCACACTTAATAGGGTACCATCAAAATCCGTAGACAAGACACCGCATGAGATGTGGACTGGAAGAGTCCCAGCTTGTCTTTTCTAAAGATTTGGGGTTGTGAAGCATTTGTCAAGCGACTTATGTCAGACAAGCTTACATCCAAGTCGGATAAATGCATATTCGTGGGATATCCAAGGGAAACCTTGGGATATAGCTTCTACAACCGGGAAGAGAACAAAGTGTTTGTTGCTCGGAACGGGGTTTTCCTTGAGAAAGAGTTTCTCAGTCGGGAGGCCAGTGGGAGGATGGTTCAACTCGAAGAAATTCGAGGACCACTCGGGGATGGCTCGGCTGGTGATGAGATCATACCAGAGTCAGTCAAGGAACCTGTAGTGGAAGCGGCACCGGAACCACGAAGGTCGGAGAGATTGCGCAGAGTGCGTGATGTATTGTTGCTAGAAAGCGACGAGCCGCCACGTATGCGTAAGCGATGGTGAGCCCAGATTCGAGGCATGGTCAAGGCCATGAGATCCGGTTAAAATCCATGGATGAGAATCAAGTCCGGGATATGGTTGATCCGCCACCGGGCGAATCGCCATTGGTTGCAAATGGGTCTTTAAGAAGAAAACCGATGTGGATGGAAATGTTCAGATCTACAAAGCTCGGCTTGTCGCTAAAGGTTATGGACAAGTTCAAGGAATTGACTATGACGAGACTTACTCACGGTAGCGATGCTGAAATCGGTGAGGATCATACTAGCTATAGCTGCATATTTCGATTACGAGATATGGCAGATGGATGTCAAGACGGCTTTCCTTCACGGAAATTTAACCGAGGACGTGTATATGATACAGCCCGAGGGTTTTGTCGATCCGACTAGCACTAGTAAGGTATGCAAGCTCAAGATATCCATTTATGGGTTGAAGCAAGCATCTCGGAGTTGGAACATTCGTTTTGATGAAGTCGTCACTGATCTCGGTTTCATCAACAGCGAAGAGGACTCTTGTTTATACAAGAAGTTAAGTGGGAGCTCGATAGTGTTTTTGATCTTGTATGTGGATGACATACTACTGATCGGAAATAATGTTTCGATGCTAAACTCGGTCAAGGAATCATTGAATGGCAAGTTTTTGATGAAGGACCTTGGTGAGGCAGTCTATATTTTAGGCATTAAGATCTATAGAGATAGATCGAGGAGGCTGCTCGGCTTAAGCAGCACGTACATAGATAAAGTGTTGAAGCGGTTCAACATGAGTGAGGCGAAGAAAGGGTTCTTGCCGCTCTCACATGGTATAAGGCTAAGCGAGACTCGAGTCCTTCGACATCCGATGAGCGAAGCAGTGATGAGTAGGATTTCGTATGCCTCAAAGAATCGGATCCATCATGTATGCCATGATATGTACAAGGCCTGATGTTGCTTTTGCAATAAGCCTAACAAGTAGATACTGTGCCAACCTGTGAGAGTCACTGGGCAGCGGTAAAGACTATTTTGAAGTACCTGAAAAGGACTAAAGAGATGTTCCTAGTTAATGGAGGTGAGGAAGAGCTCGTCGTAAGGGGTTACGCCGATGTTAGTTTCCAAACCGACAGAGATGATTGTCGATCACATGCCTGGATTCATGTACGCCCCGAACGGAGGAGCAAAGTAATCGGATGAGTTCCAAGCAGGATACGGTGGCGATTCTAGCACGAAGTTTAATACATTGCGGCTTGTGAAGTCGCAAAGGAAGGTGTTTGGATCCGCATTTTCTGGATGATCTTGGTATTTTCCCAGCCTCGGTGAAACCGTTGGACCTTTATTGTGATAATTCTGGTGCCATCGCACAAGCCAAGGAGCCGAGGAATCACCACGAGGTCAGACACATAGACCGGAAATATCACCTGATACGAAAGATCGTAAAGAATGGTGATCTATAGTTATGCAAGATTCACACGGATGCAAATGTTGCAGATCCGTTGACTAAGCCGCTTCCACAACCCAAGCATGAGGGGCACGTTAGAGCTATGGGCATTCGATGTCTATTTGATTGACTCTAGTGCAAGTGGGAGACTGTTGGAGATATGCCCTAGAGGCAATCATGTATGATGATATTTCCTATGTGTTTATGAATAAACATAGTCCTTGGACATTATCAATGATGTGTATCAGCAAGTATGTGACTTGTTTGTGGGACTATGCATTGTATGATGACTGTCCTAAAAGGTCCCTAGTCAAAAGGGCTGTGTGGACGCCAAGAGCCGACTAGACTGGCATATGACACGGTCGATGGCTTGGTCTCACTAGCCATGGAGCATTGGATGCTAACCGGATAATATGGACTTGGAAAGGTCTGGTCGGATTCGACATAGTCGGATCCGAGTCGAGATAAGGTATGAGTCGGACAGACCCAACTATGAGACACAGCGATATGTCATCTGTGAGTCTCTAGTACAACATACGTTCTATGTCCTAAGACCTGAGCTGACACATGTACTCTGGATGGTGACAGACTTGCTTTGGGCCGACCAAACGCTACTCCGTGACTGGGTAGTTACAAAGGTAGGTTTCGGGTTTGTCCAATCCCATGCTGCGAGACACGGTCGAGCAAGATGGGATTTGCCCCTCCGATCAGGAGAGATATACTCTGGGCCCCTCGTGTGATCTGACCAGGAATAGCATGGCCATGTAACAAGGATTATGAGATAATCCGGATTGTGCTCTGTATCACTGGAACGAGAAAGAGGTCGGGTTAGCACAAGGATGACAGTCTAGCCTTGAGCCCGACAACATATATCGTCGCGGCAAAGGGAAATGTAAGTGTGACACGCCAGGCTTGTGTTCGCCTAACCAGCTTCATCGCTCGCTTGGTGGTCGGCACGCCTTGCTAGAGGCCGCTACCAACCGCATGTGTCGGAGGTGATCCGAACTCCACCAAGCCGACTTGAACCTAAGGGGTCGCGCGCTTAAGGGAAGGAACCTAGGAGGTCAGTTCAGGACACCGGGTCGGATGTGATCCGAATCGACTAGGAACGTGACCGAATAGACTTTGGGCTTTAGGGTCCGTGGCGAGGCCCAAGTGTTGAGCCCGCGACGGACGCCTATATAAAGTGGAGGTGCGGCACACTCAGGGAGTTGATCGCCGGCGCTGCGACTAGGGTTTGCATGTGTTGCGAATAGCCACCTCCACTCGCCGCCGACTGTGTGATCGGACCTAGCAGTCCGTCGCACGACGTTCCTCCCGCACGCGCGGATACCGTTAGAGGCGGTGCACTTGCGCCGCTCCGGCGAACTCGTGCGTGGGATCAGACGACCGGCCGCTCGAGGGAGATCGAACAAGGAGGAGACGATCCACGCGGACTCGCTGCCCCAACTCTTCTTCCGCTGCACGGCACTGCGCGTCTAGTGGTAACGAACTGTGATCCATCTCCCGTAGCATGTTCCTGGATGTTCTGCGCGTAGGAATTTTTAATTTGCAGTCGACGCACCCTACCGTAGAACCCAACAGCCAGGATGCTTGAGCTCACACCTTATCAAGCGCCATCAGAGGAAGATAAAGGGAGGAATAAATAAGCCACAAGTGGGCCTCACGCATTACTCATCCAAACCGGGGGAATTAGTGTCTCCACGAAGGACGATAATCATGGAGAAGAATCTGAAATTCTCTCTCCCCAAGGAAGGAAAAGGACCGCCTCTGAAGACTTGGAAACAAGGGTTTCCAAACGAGGGAAGAAACCTTCGCCAGGGGGGCCTGCCCCGGAGGGCTTTCTTACCGCACATTGCCCGCAAGGGGATCAGCCCTCCACCGAGCTGTAAGTAAACAAGAGTGCTTTATAGTAAATATATCCTGCTTTATTTCTGAGGACAATAACCGAGACGTATGTCTTGTAGTTCGGATCGTAGCCCTTCACGACAGAGTTCGTCTTCGAGGGATCTTCTTCTGGAGATGATGGAGAGCGAAACGCCTCCCCGTGCCTCCCCGCCTCATGAGGCGACGACCCTGAGGTGTCGCCACGGAAGATTTCTCCGGATCCGCCAAGGCCAGAAGGTAACCCTTCGGCCCCCCGAGGTCCAGAGTATTCAACTCCTAAGGAGAGCAACATAAAGAGTCCGGGACTGTCCGGTGCACGACCGGACGCACTGATGAGTCTTCTGGAGCAAGCGGCTATCTCACAGGCGCATCGTACTTTAATGGGTATTGTAGTTGAGAGGATTTCATCCGCCGAAAGTGGGTTGCATGAAGCTTTTATGAGCCTGCTAAGAGGCTTTGAGGTACGCAAAATAATATATATATTTTTTGACAGTACCGAACACGCTAGGTGTGCCCTATGCAGATAGTAGCCCCTGAGACTCTGGTTGTTGTCCAAAGGCGGCAAACAGAGGATCATAGTCCTAGGTAATGATCATGCTGCTTTCGTGTGCGGTAATTTGAGGGTCCGTGGCTGGCCGGACTGCTGAGTTTGCCGAACTGAGGAGGCAGCTTGACGCTGCAGATGCCGACATCACGCTTGTGAACAAGCGGCTTGACGAGGCACATGGTGTGTATTTTCGGTTGGTCAACGGATATTAAGAGGAGCATGATGCTAGTATCTATAATATGTTGTGACTGCAGATGGAGCTGCCGCCGTGGAGAACCTTCGGGCGGAGCTTGCCCGAGTCAAGGAACAAGCCAGGAGAAGTGATGCGGCCGCCCTAAAGGCGGACGAGGAGTTAAAAGCTGAACAGGCTGCTCATCGCCAGAGCGAAGATAAAATAGCCAAGATGGCGGTTGAGCTGAAGGATGCCGCCGACCGATATGAGCTTCTTGATAAGGAAATCCAGGCGAAAGCGGCGGACCTGAAGAAAGCCATGGTAGCAGCCAAGGAAGCCGGCTCTAAAATCAAAGCGGCGAAGGAGGAGCTTCGTCAAGACGGAGATATCACGGCTGGGAAGCCCTTTTTGTTGCGGACGAAGTTCGGAGATCCGAAGTATGCCCCTCTGGATCAATTATGGAGTGCTGCAGACGCGTATTTGGACTTGGCAACGAGTGATGCTGATGCGACTGGGTTTTTCAAAGATCTGAAAGATCACGAAGTGGAAAATTTGTTCTGGTCGCAGTTCAGTGCTCCAACGCGTCCGCTGCTGTTAAATGAACAAATGGACGAGTGGGCTGAACTCCATAGATTGTCCGAACTTGCCATGAGGTCTGTCGTGGATCATCTTCGACCGGAAGGATGAAGGCCGAATAGTTATTTTAGTTTAGTGCAACAATTCCTTGGTGTTGTGCCGCATATCGACGCTGTAAAGAGGTCGGCATGCATAGAGGGTGCGCGGATGGCTCTTGCCCGTGTTAAGACATACTAGGCAGAGATGGAGGCCACCGCTATTGCAACCCAGGGTCCGGCCGTAGGCCAGGTCTCGGCCGATCACTATATTGAGGAAGTCCTAGAAGGTGCTCGTTTAATAGAGGCTCAGTGCTTGAAGAATATCATGTTCGAGTGACATGTATCCCAATTGTAAAAACAATGCTATTTGGATTATAAAGGTTGTGTTTATACTTTTGCTTGAAAGTATTATGATGCCTCCTGTGCGGCCGTTTATGTATTTATATAACCTGAAAGTTTGTAGTCGTCGGCTTCAGCCCCCTCGCATATAATGCAGGGGTGTTCGGAAAAGCACGTATTCACACTTGATCCAACGTCTTGGTTCATTAAGGAGGTGAGAGCATGGCGAACAAGGCAATCGGACTATATTGCTTTAACAATTTCACTTAGCCATAGGAGTTTGACAGTGGGGCTACTATATAGCCCCTGGTACTTCCGCGCTTATCCGAATACAGTCCGTGTACATACATGAGCGGGAAACCGATCCTTCGTTAATGCGGAGGAATCACGAAGATTACACTGAGTCATCGAGTGGTTGACCAGTCTCATGCTTTATCATGACAGTCAGTTTTCGGCTTTCTCTACTGAGGTGCTCATCCAGATGAACCAGTGCACAATCGCAGTAGTTCTCCCGGTGCCAACTTAGCCGATAGAGCGGAACATAAGGTAGCAAAACACGGGAGCTGGGCAAACCCAACTATTGACCAAAGACATGATTCGGAACTGATGCATATAAGGCCAAACTCGCGACGCCGAACACTCCCTAAGGTATTCGAACTTCTAAACATATGCTGGGCTAAGTAACGCCCTCGATAATAAAACCTGAATTTCCAGGTACGTGCATTAGTCTGACGTGACGAAATGTCAATAACGCCATCATCCCTCCCGGTTGTGTTGAGTATCCGGAGGGTGTGAAGCAACAAGAGACAGTAAAAAAGGTTTATGCAGGGTCTTAATCGAAAAAGAAACCTTTGAACGGGGCCCTGCTGCACGTCTGCGTCTGTGTCTCCGTTGTGCCGTATCCTGGAAGGGTGTAGCACGATGATCATCAGCAAAAGAGAAAACACTCAGGTGAAAGTCTTCGTGTGAAAAAATTGGTTATTCTTAATGAACCATTAAAATTCAACCTAAATAAGGTCAAGACGAACTGTAGTTCTTCTTTACATGCGGGAAGCCCCTAGCACCATCTATGGGGGTATATCCATCGACCCACTCTCAGGTTTATCCGAGCTGTTACAGCCAGTGGTGCGCCAGACTCGTCTAACCATGTCCGGATCATTTATTCTGGTTGAAGAGGATGTTCAGTGTTCGGCTGATAACGTCGCCACACGTTCTTCCGCATGTAAGGAACGCTCTGTGTTTCCGCTAACTATGATGGCCAAGTGGACCGGGCATGTTAAGATTAAGATAAGCGTAATGTGGTACTGCGTCAAAACGAGCGAAGGCCGTTCTTCCGAGTAGTGCTCGATAGCTGCCTCGGAATGGAGCGATGTCGAATGTTCACTTTTCACTTTGGAAGTTGTCGGGAGAACCGAATACAACCTCTAGTACTAGAGAGCCCGTACAGCAGGCCTCTGGGCCTGGTATTACTCCTTTAAAGGTAGTATTGCTTTGGTTGATTCTTGCCGGGTATATCCCCATTTTGCGGACTGTGTCCTGATATATCAAATTAAGACTACTGCCGCCGTCCATAAGGACTCGGGTGAGATGGTATCCGTCGATTATTGGGTCTAGCACCAAGGCGGCCAATCCTCCGTGTCGGATACTAGTCGGGTGATCCCTGCGATCGAAAGTGATCGGGCAGACCGACCACGGGTTAAACTTGGGGGCGATGGGCTCCATGGCACATACGTCTCGGAGTGCGCATTTGCTCCTCCTCTTTGTTACGTGAATCATGTTCACTGTTTTGACCTCTGGTGGGAATTTTTTGGTCCCCCGGTGTTTTGTTGGTGAGGCTCACCCTCGTCTTCACTTGGTGTCTCCCTCCCCTTGTGTTCGGCTTTTAGCTTGCCGGCCTGCTTGAAGACCCTGCATTCTCTATTGGTGTGATTTGCAGGTTTGTCGGAGGTGCCATGAATATGACATAATCTGTCTAGAATCTTGTTTAGGCTGGACGGTCCATCTCTGCTGCCTTTAAATGGCTTTTTTCCGTTGACCGGTCGAGAGACCCTGAATCCGGCATTTACCGCCGTGTTGTCTGGGCTATCTTCATTGTTTCGACGCTTACTTTTATTGCGTCGTGGTTTTCCATTGCCATCCCTAATTTTGGATGTGCCTGGGTCGCTGCTGCCGCTACGGGCCAGCCAACTATCTTCACCCGCACATAAGCGAGTCATAAGACTTGTTAGGGCTGCCATGGTCCTCGGTTTTTCCTGGCTGAGGTGTCTGGCGAGCCATTCGTCCCGGACACTGTGTTTGAAAGCCGCTAAGGCTTCGGCGTCCGAGCAATCGACAATTTGATTCTTCTTAGTGAGGAATCTATTCCAAAGCTTTCGGGCTGACTCTCCGGGCTGTTGAATTATATGACTTAAATCGTCTGCATTCGGAGGTCGTACATAGGTCCCTTGAAAATTAGCCTTGTAAGCATCCTCAAGCTCCTCCCAACTTCCAGTTGAGTTTTCGGGGAGGCTCTTCAGCTAGTGCCGAGCTGGTCCCTTCAACTTGAGGGGCAAGTATTTGATGGCGTGGAGATCATCTCCGCGAGCCATGTGGATATGAAGGATAAAGTCCTCAATCCAGACCCCAAGGTCTGTCGTTCCATCGTATGCCACTATGTTCACGGGTTTGAATCCCTCTGGAAATTCGTGATCCTGCACCTCATCGGTGAAGCATAGGGGGTGCACGGCAACCCTGTATTTGGATGTGTCATGGCATTCTGACGGTTGTAGTGTTTGATTTAGCTTCTGTGCCAGAGCTCGCTTCCTAGATCCATAGATGGACCTGGTCATACCGGATTTTTTGTGCAAGTCCTCATGTAGATCGTGTGCTGACTTATGTGCGACATCATTAGCCGCCCCATCGCGGCCACGGGGTGGTTGATCCGGCTGATCGGTCGTTTTATTTTTCGGCTGTATGGGCTCTAAAGCCTCGTCATCGAATTCAGGCAGGAGCTTGCGCTTTGGATAGCTTTTTGTGTGGCGACTGCCACCGTACTTTTCTTCAGTTTCGAGCACTTTGTTCCATCTACTGTTGAGTGTATTTTGCGCGGCCTTAATCCTTTGCTTCTGCTTCTTTAGACTCCTCGCGGTGGCAATAAGCCTTCTATGGAGGTTCTCTTGCTCCAAGTGCCTACGGGATGATGTGTGCATCATCGTCCGGACCGTTCTCCTCTCCGGAGACAGGTTGATTAGCTTAACCCTCGGCGTCGCCGTGATTGGACGGCGGTTCCATGCTATGTTCGCCGTCTGCTGGTTCATCCTGCTCTGTCGCTGGATCCATGTGGTCGTCGTTTCCTTTAGAGTCGACCGGGGTATTACTTTTTCCTGCGATGTTGTCACTGTTTTTGCCGAGGCGGGATTTGGAGCGGCGTCTACGTCGCTGCTTTGGTTGCTTCTCGAGGGAAGGAACTATCCTTTGCTGCATCCGTCCGTTCCTCGTCATTGTTTTCTTTGGGTGTATCCACCATATATATATATCGTGTGATGAAGTGGCTGTCCAGCGCCCTGTGGGCGGTGGTTCCTGTTCCTCTCCTACATCGTCGTCCATGCCGTCGATGTCTTCGGAGTCGAAATCTAGCATGACTTTTAAGTTGTCGACAGTGGCTATTAAGTGGGTGGTGGCTGGGGAACGAATTTCTTCGTCGTCCGCTTCCCACTCGAGCCAGACATGGTTCGGCCAAGGGCCTCCTGACAAGGAGAGAGAACTTATTGAATTCAGCACGTCGCCCAAGGGCGAGTGCTGAAAGATATTCGCGGAGGAAAACTCCATGATCGGCGCCCAATCAGATTCGATAGGCACGGACACAGGCGGTTCGGAGCCCGTGGCCGGGGACGAATCCAAGGATCCAGTGATACGTCTCCAACGTATCTATAATTTTTGATTGCTCCATGCTATATTATCTATTGTTTTGTACTATATTGGGCTTTATTTTCCACTTTTATATTACTTTTGGGACTAACCTATTAACTGGAGGCCCAACCCAGAATTGCTGTTTTTTGCCTATTTCAGTGTTTCGAAGAAACGGAATATCAACAGGAGTCCAAGCGGAATGAAATCTTCGGGAACGTGATTTTCTCATCAGATAAGATCCAGGAGACCTGGACCCTCAGTCAAGAAAGGAGGGAGCCGACCACGAGGGTGGAGGGCGCCCCCCCCCTAGGGCGTGCCCCCCTGCCTTGTGGGCCCCCCGAAGCTCCAACGACGTAGTCCTTCCTCATATATATACCTACGTACCCCCAACAGATCAGATACGGAGCCAAAAACCTAATTCCACCGCCGCAACTTTCTCAGATCCACGAGATCCCATCTTGGGGCCTGTTAGGAGCTCATGGAAGGGGAATCCACCATGGAGGGCTTCTACATCATCATCATAGCCTCTCCGATGAAGTGTCGAGTTTACTTCAGACCTTCGGGTCCATAGTTAGTAGCTAGATGGCTTCTTCTCTATTTTTGGATCTCAATACAATGTTCTCCCCCTCTCTCTTGGAGATCTATTCGATGTAATCTTCTTTTTGCGGTGTGTTTGTTGATACTGATGAATTCTGGGTTTATGATCAATATTATCTATGAGCAATATTTGAATCTTCTCTGAATTCTTTTATGTATGATTGGTTATATTTGCAAGTCTCTTCGAATTATCCGTTTGGTTTGGCCAACTAGATTGGTAATTCTTGCAATCGGAGAAGTGCTTAGCTTTGGGTTCAATCTTGTGGTGTCCTTTCCCAGTGACAGTAAGGGCAGCAAGGCACGTATTGTATTGATGCCATCGAGGATAACAAGATGGGGTATTTATCATATTGCATGAATTTATTCCTCTACATCATGTCATCTTGCTTAAGGCGTTACTTTGTTTTCATTAACTTAATACTCTAGATGCATGCTGGACAGTGGTCGACGAGTGGAGTAATAGTAGTAGATTGTAGGACCTTGAAGTATGTCTAGAGGGGGGTGATTAGACTACTTGACCAATAAACACCTAACCTTTTCCCAATTTTAGACTTTGGCAGATTTTAGCTATTTTTGAACAAGTCAAGCAATCTTCACACAATTCAAGCAAGCATGCACAGAGTATATTGCCAGCGGAAAATAAAGCATGCAACTTGCAAGAATGTAAAGGGAAGGGTTTGGAGGATTCAAACGCAATTGGAGACACGGATGTTTTTGTCGTGGTTCCGATAGGTGGTGCTATTGTACATCCACGTTGATGGAGACTTCAACCCACGTAGGGTAGCGGTTGCGCGAGTCCACGGAGGGCTCCACCCACGAAGGGTCCACGAAGAAGCAACCTTGTCTATCCCACCATGGCTGTCGCCCACGAAGGACTTGCCTCACTAGCGGTAGATCTTCACGAAGTAGGCGATCTCCTTGCCCTTACAAACTCCTTGGTTCAACTCCACAATCTTGTCGGAGGCTCCCAAGTGACACCTACCCAATCTAGGAGACACCACTCTCCAAGAAGTAACAAATGGTGTGTTGATGATGAACTCCTTGCTCTTGTGCTTCAAATGATAGTCTCCCCAACACTCAACTCTCTCTCACAGGATTTTGATTTGGTGGAAAGAAGATTTGAGTGGAAAGCAACTTGGGGAAGGTTAGAGATCAAGATTCATATGGTTGGAATGGAATATCTTGGCCTCAACACATGAGTAGGTGGTTCTCTCTAAATCGTAAGTTGGAAGTGTAGGTTTGTTCTGATGGCTCTCCCCACGAATGAAGAGGAGGTGGAGGGGTATATATAGCCTCCACACAAAATCTAACCGTTACACATAATTTACCAAACTCGGTGGGACTGAATCATCAAACTCGGTCGGACCGATTTAGTAAACCTAGTGACCGTTAGGATTTTCGGTGGGACTAACATGCATCTCGGTAGGACCGATTTGGTTAGGGTCAGGGCATAATGTAATCTCGGTGAGACCGATTACACAAACTCGGTGAGACCGATTTTGGTAATTAGCTAACCAGAGAGTTGGTCAGGTAAACTCGGTCGGACCGATTCGCTCTTTCGGTGAGACCGAAAAGTTAAGAAAGGGAAACAGAGAGTTTACATTGCAATCTCGGTGGGACCGATCGCTCACTTCGGTTACACCGAAACGTTACGAAGGGAAACAGAGAGATTACAATCCCATCTCGGTGAGACCGAGATCCCTATCGGTGAAACCGATTTGCCTAGGGTTTGTGGCAATGGCCATGACATTTGAACTCGGTGGCGCCGGATAGAAAGAATCGGTAGGGCCCAGTTTGACTTTGGGTTTAGGTCATATGTGGATGTGAGAAAGTAGTGGAGGGTTTTGGAGCATATCACTAAGCGCATGAAGCAAGAGGCTCATTAAGCAACACCTCATCCCTTCTTGATAGTATTGGCTTTTCCTATAGACTCAATGTGATCTTGGATCACTAAAATGTAAAATGTAGAGTCTTGAGCTTTTGAGCTTGAGCCAATCCTTTGTCCTTAATATTTTGAGGATCCACTTTCATCATCCATGCCATGCCATTCATTGAGCTTCCTGAAATATTCATCTTGGAATAGTATTAGCTCAATGAGCTATATGTTGTTATGAATTACCAAAACCACCTAGGGATAGTTGCACTTTCAATCTCCCCCTTTTTGGTAATTGATGACAACATATAGATCAAAGCTTCGACAAAAGATAATAAAATTGAAAAACATCGTCACTTTGAGAAGTATGTGATAAGCAAGAGCTCCCCCTAAATTTGTGCATATCTTAAGATTAGGTTTGGACTGCAAATGCACAAGAAATTAGGCTCATGGGTTACTCTTCCATGTCACATACATCTTGGTGGTGCGCTCAAAATAATAACGATTGAATACATGCACTCATCACCAAGCACAGTGAATGATCATATAAGGATAAATAAGATAATATCATAAAAGGCATAAGTGTAGCTTATGATCAAACACATGATCATCAATGTCTCACAGGTAATGCATAGTATCTCAAACAATCAAACACAAATAAAGTTCAACCAAAAAGACAAGAGAGAACAAAAGCAAATCTCTCTCTCTCGAAGACTATGATCTATACATTTTTCACCCCCTTTGGCAAAAAGTTACCAAAAAGTTCCTACAAAATGCATAGCACTATGTCATCTCTCAGGCTTGGTCTTCTGGTGGTGGTGTAGACAGGACTCCAAGGATGAACGCATCGATGAGACATGGTAGGAGCCAAGAAGTTGGAGCCGGAGCTGGTTGAGCTGGAGTTGTAGCTGGAGCTGAAGAAGTGGCTCGTGTCTGCAGAGTTGGCACCGCTGGCTGACCTCTCGAGCTCTAGGCACTCCGCAAATGCATCGCTTGTCGTCTTGCCCTTCCTCTCCTGCATATCATCTTGTAATCGCTCCACGGTGGTGAATCTCAGTCACTTTGACATCAAGATCATAGAATTTTTGTTCCATGATTCTCTCCAGGCTCTCCTGGTTTTTACTTAGGGTGGCCAATCCCTTCTCAATCCGTAGAGTTGATGCTATCAATTAACCTAGCTGCTCCTTCTTGTTCTTCAGAAAGTACTCCGATGCCTCTGCTAGAGTGGGCATCTTTGCAGCTTTCTCTTGCCTTGCCTTCTCCTTTCTGTCCTGAGCTTGCACTGATGATGGTTCATTCTCAGTCATAAAAACTTGATTGTCCTCAAATTCAGGATAGAGAACCATGTGTTCCTTATCCAATAGATACTTTCCTGTGCCCATCTTCGATTTTATGAACTCCTGAATCTGTGGGGCATAACCACAGCTCCTCTTCTGGTATGTTGCTGTCCTCTTAATTGTCTCAACTATGAAGCTCATGACCTTGAATTTCTGAGGCACATCAAAAACATGAAGCAAATTGATTGCATGCCCTCTAATCATGTTATGGTCACCTGATTTGGGCAATAGAGTATGCCTTAAGATCCAGCTTGATCGTAGGGCAGCCCTCGACAAAGAAAATGGACTGATCCAAACTTGAAGGTCTCAAGTGCATCATCTGGGATCTCCTTGTACATCTGTGACATGAGTTATGATCCATCTTCTTCTTATCATAAATGTCCAGGTCATCCTCACTTTCCTTTGGGGCATTGATCAAACTTGCCCATTCCTCTATGGTAGACTGATATCTGGTTCCTTCTGACATCCACACTATCCTGCCATCTGGATAGAAATGTGTTGTGGAGTAGAATTGCATGATGAGTTCGTCGTTCCAGTTGGTGAGCTTCTGCCCAACAAAATCAGCAACTCCACACGCACTAAAGCTGTCATATACTCCAGGGTAGTGTTCTGCGTTCTTCTTCATGTAGGTCCAGTCGACCCATCTCATATCGCAAACTATGGGCTTCTTATCCAAAGAAGATAGTCTCATAAAAATCCTGCTGCTCCTTGGTGTGGAACACAGTAGTCCACAGAGTCCTTCTCCTCGTGGCATATGGATGCGACTCTCTCCATAGCCTCAACCCATGATCTCTCCTGATCTTCATGTTTTCAGCCACAGGATGAGCATCGTTGTGGTCTGGGATCTTGGGTTTGAGCTTCCTTAGGACCTGCCCTTCTTCATCTTCCTCAGCCTCAACCTCAGGCATTGGGGCCTTGTTCTTTTCAGCTGCTAGTATGCTCCTGGTATTTCTCTTGGACTTGGGGGCAGCTTTGGGCTTTGAAGTTGCAGCCCCTGACTTGATAGCATCACCCATCAGCTTTTGTGCCTTGGGTGCTGGTTCTGCAACCTCTTCTTCTTCTTCCTCTTCCATCATGGAAGGCTTCCCAATCACTCTTGCCATGGTCTTCTTGGCCCTTTCTTTCCTTTTCTTTCCCTCTGCAGCAACAGGCTTTTTGGGTTGAGATTCCAAAGGAGCTTGAGTAGACACTCTGGCTTTGGACATTGGTTGTCTGCCTGCTGGCCTTTTGATTTTCAAACCAGGCTTCACTGCAGATGAGCTGAACTCCCTCTTGAGCACTTTCTTCTTGGAGCTTGCCTCATCCTCAACTACCACATAATCCTCATCCTCAGACTCTGAGGTCTTCTTCTTTCTTGTCCTTGTGGCAGCCTTGGGCAAATTGCTCGGAGTGCTTCTGCTCCCCTCATCTGAGCTGCTTGAGGGACTAGTGCCCTCGCTCAATTGGATATGCTCTTCAGATATGTTCTGGCTATCACTTTGGTCTGACATGTTGTTCAACTGACTGCTGACCCTGTGAATAGTTATAGATGAGGTAGAGTGGATGTTCATCACAAAATGCAGAGATTTTTGCAAAAGAATGATTCAAAAAACTTAGTTTTAGTTTCCCACTGAAAACATTTCGGATCTACCGATTTTCAAACTCGGTGATACCGAAGCAGTTTTGGAACCTAAACTAGTGAACTCGGTCAGACCGAGTCACAGTTCGGTGGCACCGAGACTGCTAGGGTTTCACAATGTTCTGAAATCAGTCACACCGATTAGCAATTCTCGGTCAGACCGAGCCTTACTAGTGCAATGGCATTAGCCAAATCGGTGGGACCGAGTTTTTCAACTCAGTGGGTCCGAGATGGTTTCGGGGGAAACCTAACCCTAAATTTTCGAATCACAACTATTCTAAGGATTGATTTGACTAGATAGGAGTGTTTCAATTGTGGCAAGATGCATAATGAACACAATGTGCTGAGAATCACACGAGGTAAGCACTGTGATCGAGTTCATACCCTAGTTCGGCAGGAACTCTCTACGGCGGCAACGGCGGAGGAGAATTCCGTTGACGGCGGCGAAGACCAGCGACAGGAGGCGGCTGGCGACGAAGTCGATGATCTGTAGACCAAGTTGGCAGAGCGAGCTATGCGCGGGCGAGAAGATTCAGAGAAAGTTTTCCAAATTTTGCACGTGCGTATATATAGTCCGACCCTGTCGGTGTGACCGAGTGGTACAACTCGGTGGCACCGAGATGCAAAACTATGAACAGTTATAGCAGCTCGGTGTGACCGAAAAGTACAAATCGGTTGCACCGAGATGAAAACCTAGATCGACTTAGTAATCTCGGTATGACTGAAATGAAGGAATCGGTCAGACCGAAAATCACAAAGAAGTTTTGGAAGTTTAAGTCTATGACGAATCGGGGACTCGAGTGCTCCTCACACCTGAGTGGTTCGAATCTGACTTGATCAAATTTTGTGATGTAGCATGAATAGAGTTTGAGACGAGAAAAGCATAGATAGCTAGAGAAGGTTCTTAGGCATTCTTGTCCATCCACTTGGCCAAAGAAATAAAAGCCAAACAATCAAAACAACAAGTGGATGTCCTCGAATGAGTAAATATGCAACCAACATGCTCACACAATAAGATGACAAATGAAATATGTGTCAAAGCATGCACAACCAATTCTAGCATCTATCAAACAATTTGCGATGACTAGGTCATCTATATATGAGTATATTGACTTAGGAGTCAAATGAGAACATTTGATCATAGGTCATACTCATCGCTTAAGCTCAAGTGGGGTTACCACTTTTACATAAAGCATTTATGTGTTCACATCATTAGAGTTGCTTTGACTCAATTCTTAGAGTTAAGCTCCCCTAGATTTGAGATCCCCCCTTAGAGGGATAAACTAACCTTGGGTTTTGTCGATGATGACTTCATGTAGGTGTTGAAGATGTGTATGCTCAATGTTGATGTAGATCTTTTGGAGCAATCCTTTGGAGTGAGTTGCACTTTCAATACCTACATGGGTTAGTCCCACAAGGAACAAGCAAGAATATCCATAGACATAGAGTGATGCACACACAAAATGATGTCCATGAAAACATTAGGTTACCTTGTCCCTTGCCTTACCAACATGAGGGTTTGTGACTCCTTGAACTAGTGCAAGATATGGAAGTTGATTGCACTTGTCCTTGCCATAATGATATGAGTGAAGAATGTTGGCGGAGTCACCCTCAAGAACTCTCTAGTTCTTCTTCTTCGAGATCCACATCATCTTGATGGGAATCTGTCAGGACCCCGATTCCAAGTCACATCGATCTAGCTGGTAACACCTCATATCACTTTGCGGCCTCACGCACGGTATTCCCACGGGTGTCGCCTTACCAGGGCCCGGGACCGTTTAGCCTTTTGGCTCACGTATATGATAGTGTCGCTAGCATCCATATGACAGAGAACCGGGCCGACATGGTTAGTCGTGAACCCAAAGCGGCACTAACCCATGGGGACAGGCATACATGAATCACATCGAGCATGTCGGTCCAGCTGCAGGTGTCGGGCTGTAGACCGGACTAACAGGACTCTGTGAACCCGGCATGTAGCGGGCTAGGCAGGACTCGGATGTCACCGTGTGACATTTCCCGAAAGGGACAGAACCACGAGAGCAAGTGAAACACATGCCGGCCAGTCAAGTGTTCCGGAGCAGTAGTGCTGGGCTAGCAGGACTCCGGTGAACCGGGCTGTAGCGGACTACTGTGGCTCAAGGAAGCACTAGACTACATTTCCCCATAAGAGAGGTTGCCAAGGATAAACAACTAGATTGTCGGATCCCACACATACCAAGCATTTCAAACATACACACAATATGCTCGATATGTGTAAATACAACATGGCATCACAACATAACTCTACGACTCAAATATTTATTCATTAGGCTCCGAGGAGCGAGATATTACAAACATGGGTCTCATGACCCAACATACTGAAACATACAAGTCAAGGCACAAGCGGAAGCTTAACATGTCTGAGTACAGACATCTACAAATGAAAAAGGCTGATAAGCCTGACTAACTACCAGATCCTGCTGAGGGCACAAGATCGTAGCTGAGGTAACAAGCTAAACGTCGAAGTCCACGCAGAACTACTAGTGAGACTGAAGTCTCTCTGCAAAAACATAAAATTGGCAAACGTGAGTACAAATATACTCAGCAAGACTTACATCAGAACTAACTACATATGCATCATTATCAACAAAGGGGGTGGTGGAGTTTGACTGCAGCAAGCTAGCTTTGACTCGGTGGCTATCCTGAACTACGATCGCAAGTAACTCTTTTGAGGTGGCACACGAGACCACATATTCACCATATCAATACACCACTATGGATCCGCTCCCGTCTCCCTACGAGAACGCCATCCATAGCACTCACGCTTATCTTGCGCATTTTAGAGTATCCACGTTCACTTGTCTATGAACTGTTATAGGCAACCCAGAAGTCCTTTACCGCGGACACGGCTATTCGAATAGATGATGTTAACCCTGCAGGGGTGTACTTCTTCACACACGCTCTCGCCACTTACCACCATGTACACGTCGTGTATCTCAGCAACCTTCAAGCGGAAGCCTGGCGAGGGAGTCGGCCACGACCTGACTAACCACACAAGTCTCTAGTCCAGGTTTATCGCCTATTCGCGTTCCATCCGCGAGGAGATCCGGCCGGGGTATCGCTCACAGCCCCAAATGATGAGAGCAGGGTTCCCGAGGAACCAAACAGGCGTCCCGGTACACCGTGCCTCGTGTCTCTACCGCAACATAGCCCACCCCTAGGGTCAGCGCTACGCACGGCCCCCAACACATATCCTACAAACACCAGAAACTAGTTGCAACTCACGGACAGAGATCGAGTTGATTAATAAGTCGAGAGGGGCACTTAAGCATTCCAATGTGTGGTAGTAGTTGTTCATGGATCTCAAACACAGAACTCAGTTCCTGAGGACGGCTTCAATGAGACAACCCACCATGTACTCCTACATGGCCTCTCACCGCTACCTTTACCAAATCGTGTTCACACACTTAGCTCACAAACAGTAGGACATGTTCACACACCTCCAATTCATCCCCGATGAATCAGACCTGACTCAACTCTAAGCAGTAGCAGGCATGACAAACAAGCATGAATGAGTAGGCACATCAGGGCTCAAACAACTCCTACTCATGCTAGTGGGTTTCATCTATTTACTGTGGCAATGACAGGTCATGCAGAGGAAAGGGGTTCAATTACCGCAGCATGTAACAGTTGAATCGATGTTGTCCTAATGCAGTAAAAGAGAGCATGAGTGAGAGAGTGGGATTGTATCAAAATGAACAAGGGGGTTTTGCTTGCCTGTCACTTCTGAAGATAGCATTGAGTCTTCATTAGTGTCAACGATCACAACGTCGGTACAACGTCTACCGAGGGGGGACAACACCGGCAAACAAAGAAGAAACACGATCAATGCAATGCACAATATGATGCATGCTATGACATGGCAATATGAATGTGTTTTGGGCTAATGCAAGTTAGAACAGATTGAGATGAGTCCATTTGAACCAAAGATTCAAATGCAAACCCATTTTAAGAGGTCATATTAGTGCATTAAATTGTTTCACCTAAACAGCAAGGTTAAATTGTTCTAACATGCATTAGAAAAGTACAGATGGATAGATTGGATTTTTCTGATCATTTTTCATATATAATTTGTTTGATTTGGAGTTACGGTTGAATTACTATGAATTTAGAAGTTTAGGTTATTTTCTGGAATTTCCTGTATATGAACAAATCCAGAAAATAAGTTACTGCGTCAGCAGGTCAACTGCGGCTGACAAGGTCAAACCTGACGTGTGGGGTCCACACGTCAGTGACACGGGTTAAACAGGGGGGTTAGCTTTATTTTAATTAAAGGATTAGTGGCACTGGGCCTTGGTCGAGTCGAGGGTTAGTTAATGGTGATTAGCCTTAAGCTAATCACCTGACCCACGGGGCCCACCTGACAGGCCGGCGAGATCAAAGAGTCAAATCCCACCGGCGCTTAGCCGCCGGCGAGGCCGAACACGGCGGAGGGGCTCGGGGTCGCATCTTCAGCGTCCAAATGGCCCGCGGAGACCACCGGGGTGTAGCCCGGGCTCGTCTGCATCCAGTGGGTTAGGAAGAAGGAGGAGGGGTGGTCGGAGCTCGCCGGAGCGGAGCTCGAGGCGGCGGCCGGAGCACGGCTTCGAGCGGGAGCGGGCTGCAGGGCACGGGCAGGCCACCCGAGGGGCTCTGCGGCACCCTCGTGGCACCAGGAGCACGACCGTGTGCTCGGGTGCGACTAACGCGAGCTAGAACGACGACGACGACATGGCCGGCGGCGAGGAGCTACGGCCATGGCGGCGGAACGGGGCTACGGCATAGGAACGGGGGAACGGGGAGAGGGAAACGGAGTAGAGGCTCACCGCGGACTCGACGGTGTCGACGGAGAGCTCGGGGAAGGCCAGACGGCGGCGTGGCGGCGAGGGCGATCTCCGGCAGCCGGGGGCGAAGATGGTGATGTTGACGGTGTTCCAGGGCTTCCCGCGTCGCGTGGCTCGACGGAGGGGTGGACGGCGACGTGGCGGAGCTTCTGAGCTGGTCGGAGAGGCGAGGGGGAGGCGGTGGCCGCGGCAATGGCGTGCGGCGGCGACGGCGGTGCTCGGGCGGTCACGCTGGAGAGAACCAGGGGAGGAGGGAGAGCGAGGGAGAGGGAGAGAGGTCGGGGCGGCGCGTGGCGTCGCGCGGGGCATCCAGACGACGAGGTGGAGAAGCAGGAGGTGGCAGGGAACGTGGCTCGGCCGGAGACTGGCGTGGCAGCGCGTGCCCTGTCCTCTGGCGCGAGGAAGGGACGGTAGCACGGCCATTTGGCTGGGCCGACTGCTGGCTGCGGTAAGTGCCGGTGGGTTTTCCTCTCTCTCTCTCTCTCTCTGTGTTTTTTCTAATTCTGTTCTGTTTCTATTTTGCAGGTTTGTTTTGAATTTGGTTTTGAAACCAATTCAATTTTGTTGCCTCTGATAATACTTTTAGAAGCTAAAAGAATTAAACCAAAGCTCCACAAAATATTTCAGAATTATTGGACCTATATTTATTAATAGTAGATATAAATCCAATTCAAATAGCTATTGATTTAATTGAAATGCCCATAATAAATGTTTCTGAGACACCAAAAATATTGGTTTGGATTTTACCTCTTGCCAATATTTCCAGAGAATAACAGGAACATTTTCTTGGACTTATTTGAAGCAATTTTATCTTGATCATTTTTAAAAGGATTCTGAGGCTTGGAAAATTCCTCAATTCAAATTTCATTTGAATTTAAACATGATGCAACAACCAAGCTAGACCAAGGCCAAGGTAAAGCTACGGATGTGACAACTCACCCCCACTAAACAAGAATCTCGTCCCAAGATTCAAGACGTGAGGTAAGAAGGAGGTCACAAACTATCACAAACTTCTCGATCCAACTGCCCTTCTCGAAGAAGTAGCTTCATTGCATCATATTGATCTTGACGTCTTTGCTTTCGAGATCTTCATTCAACACGACAACAAGAAGAAAGGGGGGATTTTAGAAGAATCGATCTTCTTGAGGTTCGAACAATTTAGGATCATCTTAATGATCACAAGATCAACTCATGGAATGAGACATAGCAACATCTCTCGAGCTGAGGCATGAAACATACATCCAGAGGGATGGAGTGTAACAGATGACGAAGATTCACTACGTAGACACAATTCCACACTTAAGAAGGTGGTGAATGGTTGTCCACGTAGCGAGGAGTGGAGTTGCCATACCATAACAAGACATCTTAAGGAAGGTGACCCGCAGAAATTTTCCCTTAAGTGGCAAAAAGAATTACTTTTGATATATAGATCATTGAGACTCTTTATACCAACCTAAGGCAATCACAATCGATCATTTGAAAGAGCTCGAAGAAATGGCATACTCGGACTAGGATGGATGATGTGGACTACCTTATTGAAGACAACGCAATGGATGACTTTTGCTTATCACCGGAAATGGATGGGACCCATGACAAGACCACTTTTGAAGATGATCCCGACAGCAATCACGAGAAGGGCATCCCATGGAAATTTGGCACAATGGGGTGCAAGCTGGGAACAAAATGCAAATGTTGGGAGTGTTCCAACCATCATATCTGCCTGAGATCCAGATCTAGTTAGAAACAGGATACTTCAGACTCACATGTCTGAAAAGAAGAGTTGCAACACAAATCGACAAGATAACGTTGCGAGATTCTCGGGAGATGAACTACGATAGCAAGCTCCAAAACATGAGCTGGTTCTGCTACATACAAGTGAACACAATGTCCCAGACAAGCATGACCATGTAGTAGTCTTATATTAAAACACTACCGAGTTCAGGTGGGGAACCATCATCGAGGATATCAAAGTCTTTACGCAAGTCCATGGATTAGAGCCCAAGCATAGACTTCTATTCCTTGAACAAGTCGATCAGTGACTTGGTGTGCTAAGAATACATATAGAATGAAGGTTGCAAGTTTCCAAACCACAGAATACTTCGCACGTATGCATGACTGACTTGGAATGATTCCAGGGGAAGCGAAACAAACTTTCTCGAATTCACGGCGACAACTTGCTTCAAATGCACATGAACTAGAGGAAGTCACTTCTTTCATCCAAACATATATTACAAAAACGGGACATGAAGATAATGCTTACAAAAGTTTCCAACACTAACTTGATGTTCAACATGAATCATGGAGGGGACAAGATGCTGCTGTTGGGCTCAACAACAACTCATCGGAATTTCCATATCACTGGACTTCCACCATTATGTGAACAATGTGTTGGTATTGGTGGACCAAAAGATGTAATGGTGTATGCTCGAGGGATCAACCATGAGTAAGACAACATTACGAGCATCGTTGGTACTGATTTGATTTGACGATAGCCCACACTCAAATCAAAGGATTGATAAGACAATAGGTCCAACAACTGATCACAGGGACCAATCGATGAAGATATCATGTTTCTTCAACACAAACTACACAAGAATATCCCTTTGGAACGAACTAAGTTAGGCAAGCTTTTATCTTCCAACTCTCCAAGTTGTTGTTCAGCTTAACCAACCAGCTCAGGGATAACCAACACGGATTCTTGGAGAATGGGTGGTTTAGAAGAAAACCAACATGATCACGAGCTCAACATAACAGTCAGGAAACAACCCGGTAATACTTCCGAGAAGATATTCGGAAAATCACGAACCACCGATATGTTACTAAGCTCAAGAACAATCTTGCTTTCCAGAGCAAGACGATACGATCAAATAAGCAAGGGATTGAATAATCCTAACTTATTAATCGAGGAGTGCACCAGAAATAAGGACTAGGTAGCACGATCAATCTTAGGATGATGATTTAATAACCAACACGCTAAGAATGAGAATATTGTCCATTAACTACCAAGCAACGAGGTTGCTAGGAGTATCGATTTCACACATCACAGTTCACTTGTCGGCATTCCGGTTACAACAACACGGGACCGAGGGATGAATAATGATAGTGAGAAGTATCACTACGTCAAGAATTCATGAGAAATGGTGCAATTCTTATGACATTCTTGACATAAAGATGGTAACACTCCAAGGTAGAACAGAGTAAAGGATGGATTGGCATTTGATCTGCAGAGCACAACTACTTTGACCCAATCTCGGATATGGATGAGGTATCGAGTTTGTTTCTCCTAGTCATTCCAGAATAGAATGGCTTGACGGACCACAAGGATAATAGGCATCGATAAACACGATCGCACACATACTCTTGACTATCAATTGATAGACGAGGGTCAGAATACAACTAAAGAGAACAACTCAAAGGAACATATAATTTTCTGAGTTGTGGATGCGTAGATTAGTATGTCGAGCAAAGCTCAACATTTCTTCCAGATAACCCATGCAGAGAAGGTAGAACTTGCAGAGTCACAATTATGAATGGAGAACTCCTCAAGAGTACTCTGATTGTGATCTTTTAATTCAAAGAACTTCTGCCTTATTGGTTCATGGTATTTGGAAGAAGGATATACCACGGACCTCGAGGACTATCGCAAAGGTTACTAATATCCTAAAGGAACTAGCAAACACTATCAACATGAATGAGTAGAGTGAATCTCGGGTTCAAGAACCCAGGAGTAGAATACGTACTAACTAAGTGGCATCACGGGATGCTTCCAAGAATGACGGCCAGAATCATCACACCGGGAACACAAAACATGGCTAGATTACCAGGTAATACTCTAGACACCTAGGGTTATAATAATAGCTCCAACATATATGTCGAGGCAACAGAGTACCTCAACTCACTGATTAGTGTGGTTAATCTGGCCCAAAGGAACATCAAAATGGGAGGAAGGGATTTTGCAAATACTTCAGATTGTATTAGAAACCTGGGATGACTCGGACAGCATAACGGCTGTAAATGCTCAAAATGATTTGAGACATCCTGCAAAAATGGTGGCATAACCACTCAGAAGCACAATGTCAAGGTTCCGAGACCAACTATGAACACACGGAAGTAGTAGAAACTGAACTGAGATTTGAAACTATCAATTCTATAAGTCTATGGATTAATAACACGTCATCCTGATAGATAGATGAGAAGCCTAGTTCTTAAACCCCGTAGAGGAGAAGAGGATGACTCAGATCAGAAGGGCATAAGGTAAAGGAATAAAAAGAGCCTTACGTTCCCTTCCACAATCAATTCCCTTATATAACTAAAGCATTTCTAGACACAACTTCGACCAGTTTGGCTGGGTAATCCTACAGGCAGTCAGGCTCTGATACCAAAGCTGTTAGTAACCCGATTCCAAGTCACATCGATCTAGCCGGTAACACCTCATATCACTTTGGGCCTCACGCACGGTATTCCCACGGGTGTCGCCTTACCATGGCCCGGGACCGTTTGCGCCTTTTGGCTCACGTATATGATAGTGTCGCTAGCATCCATATGACAGAACACAGGCCGACATGGCTAGTCGTGAACCCAAAGCGGCACTAACTCATGGGGACAGGCATACATGAATCACATCGAGCATGTCGGTTGACAGCGTGTGAATCCGGGATGTAGCACGGGCTAACAGGACTCCGGGAACCCGGGCTGTAGCGAGCTAGGCGGGACTCGGATGTCACCGCGTGACATTTCCCCAAAGGGACAGAACCACGAGCGAAGTGAAACACATGCCGGCCAGATCAAGTGTTCCGTGCGATAGTCTTGGGCTAGCAGGACTCCGGTGAACTGTGTCAGAAGCGGACTACTGTGGCTCAAGGAAGCACTAGACTACATTTCCCCATAAGAGAGACTGCCAAGGATAAACAACTAGATTGTCGGATCCCACACATACCAAGCATTTCAAACATACACACAATATGCTCGATATGTGTAAATACAACATGGCATCACAACATAACTCTACGACTCAAATATTTATTCATTAGTCTCAGGAGCGAGATATTACAAACATGGGTCTCATGACCCAACATACGAAGAATACAAGTCAAGGCACAAGCGGAAGCTTAACATATGCAATCTGAGACATCTACAAATGAAAAAGGCTGATAAGCACGACTAACTACCGAGATCCTGCCGAGGGTACAAGATCGTATTGAGATAACAAGCTAAACGTCGAAGTCCACGCAGAACTACTAGTGAGACTGAAGTCTCTCTGCAAAAACATAAAATAGGCAAACGCGAGTACAAATGTACTAAGCAAGACTTACATCAGAACTAACTACATATGCATCATTATCAACAAAGGGGTGGTGGAGTTTGTTGCGGCAAAGCCACTTTGACTCGGTGGCTATCTGAACTACATTTGCAAGTAACTCTTTTGAGGTGGCGCACATGAGTCCACATATTCACCATATCAATACACCACTATGTATCCGCTCCCGTCTCCCTACGAGAACCCCATCCATAGCACTCACGCTTATCTTGCGCATTTTAGAGTATCCACTTTCACTTGTCTATGAACTGTTATAGGTAACCCAGAAGTCCTTTTCTGTGGACACGGCTATTCAAATAGATGATGTTAACCCTGCAGGGGTGTACTTCTTCACACACGCTCTCGCCACTTACCACCATGTACATGTCGTGTATCTCCGCAACCTTCAAGCGGAAGCCTGGCGAGGGAGTCGGCCACGACCTGACTAACTACACAAGTCCCTAGTGCAGGTTTATCGCCTATTCGGGTTCCATCCGTGAGGAGATCCGGCCGGGGTTTCGCTCACGGCCCCAAACGATGAGAGCAGGGTTCTCGAGGCACCAAACGGGCGTCCCGGTACACCGTGCCTCGTGTCTCTACCGCAACATAGCCCACCCCTAGGGTCAGCGCTACGCACGGACCCCAACACATATCCTACAAACACCAGAAACTAGTTGCAACTCCTGGATAGAGATCGAGTTGATTAATAAGTCGAGAGGGGCACTTAAGCATTCCAATGTGTGGTAGTAGCTGTTCATGGATCACAAACACAAAACTTAGTTCCTGAGGATGGCTTCAATGAGACAACCCACCATGTACTCCTACATGGCCTCTCACCGCTACCTTTACCAAATCGTGTTCACACACTTAGCTCTCACACAGTAGGACATGTTCACACACCTCCAATTCATCACCGATGAATCAGACCTGACTCAACTCTAAGCAGTAGCAGGCATGACAAACAAGCATGAATGAGTAGGCACATCAGGGCTCAAACAACTCCTACTCATGCTAGTGGGTTTCATCTATTTACTGTGGCAATGACAGGTCATGCAGAGGAAAGGGGTTCAACTACCGCAGCATGTAACAGTTGAATCGATGTTGTCCTAACGCAGTAAAAGAGAGCAGGAGCGAGGGAGTGGGATTGTATCGAAATGAACAAGGGGGCTTTTCTTGCCTGGCACATCTGAAGATAGCATTGAGTCTTCATTAGTGTCAACGATCACAACATCGGTACAACGTCTACCGAGGGGGGACAACACCGGCAAACAGAGAAGAAACACGATCAATGCAATGCACAATATGATGCATGCTATGACATGGCAATATGAATGTGTTTTGGGCTAATGCAAGTTAGAACAGATTGAGATGAGTCCATTTGAACCAAAGATTCAAATGCATACCCATTTTAAGAGGTCATATTAGTGCATTAACTTTTTTCACCTAAACAGCAAGGTTAAAGTGTTCTAACATGCATGAGAAAGCTACAGATGGATAGATTGGATTTTTCTGATCATTTTTCATTTATAATTTGTTTGATTTGGAGTTACAGTTGAATTACTATGAATTTTAGAAGTTTTGGTTATTTTCTGGAATTTCCTGTATAAGAATAAATCCTGAAAATAAATTCTTTGCGTCGACATGACATAGATGTGACGTCAGCAGGTCAACTGCAGCTGACCAGGTCAAACCTGACGTGTGGGGTCCACACGTCAGTGACACGGGTTAAACAGGGGGGTTAGCTTTATTTTAATTAAAGGATTAGTGGCACTGGGCCCACTGGTCAGAGTCAGGGGGTTAGTTAACGGTGATTAGCCTTAAGCTAATCACCTGACCCACGGGGCCCACCTGACGGGCCGGCGAGGTCAAAGAGTCAAACCCCACCGGCGTCTAGCCGCCGGCGAGGCCGAACACGGCGGAGGGGCTCGGGTCGCATCTCCGGCGTCAAATGGCTCATGGAGACCACCGGCGTGGCAGGGCTCGTCCGCATCGATGGGGGCGGGAAGGAGGAGGAGGGTGGCCGGAGCTCACGGGAGCGGAGCTCGAGGCGGCGGCCGGAGCACGGCGGCGGGAGGCGGGCTGCGGGCAGGCAGGCCACCCAGTGGCTCTGCGGCACCCTCGTGGCACCAGGAGCACGGCCGTGTGCTCGGGTGCGACTAACACGAGCTAGAACGACGGCGGCGACACGACCGGCGGTGAGGAGCTACGGCCATGGCGGGTGAAGCGGGGCTCTGGCGGAGCAGGGAGAGCGAGGAGAGGGAAGCAGGCGAGAGGCTCACTGCGGACTCGACGGTGTCGACGGAGAGCTCGGGGAAGGCCGGACGGCGGCGTGGGGGCGAGGACGATCTCCGGCGGCTGGGGGTAAAGATGGTGATGTTGACGGCGTTCCAGGGCTTCTCGCGTCGCGTGGCTCGACGGAGGGGTGGACGGCGACGTGGCGAAGCTTCTGAGCTGGTCGGAGAGGCGAGGGGGAGGCGGTGGCCGCGGCAATGGCGTCTGGCGGGCGACGGTGGTGCTCGGGCGGTCGCGCGGGAGAGAACCAGGGGAGGAGGGAGAGCGAGGGAGAGGGGGAGAGGTCGGGGCGGCGCATGGCGTCGCGCGGGGCTTCCAGATGACGAGGGGGAGAAGCAGGAGGTGGAGGGGAACGTGGCCCCGGCCGGACGCGTGGCCGCGCGTGCCCCTGTCCTCCTGGCGCGAGGAAGGGGACGAGTGGCACGGCCAACTGGCTGGGCCGGCCTGCTGGGCTGCGGTAAGTGCCAGGTGGGTTTTTCCTCTCTCTCTCTGTGTGTGTTTTTTTCTAATTCTGTTCTGTTTCTATTTTGCAGGTTTGTTTTGAATTTGGTTTTGAAACCAATTCAATTTTGTTGCCTCTGATAATATTTTTAGAAGCTAAAAGAATTAAACCAAAGCTCCACAAAATATTTCAGAATTATTGGACCTATATTTATTAATAGTAGATATAAATTGAATTCAAATAGCTACTGATTTAATTCAAATGCCCATAATAAATGTTTCTGAGACACCAAAAATATTGGTTTGGATTTTACCTCTTGCCAATATTTTCAGAGAATAACAGGAACATTTTCTTGGACTTATTTGAAGCAATTTTATCTGGATCATTTTTAAAAGGATTCTGATGCTTTGAAAATTCCTCAATTCAAATTTCATTTGAATTTAAACATGATGCAACAACCAAGCTAGACCAAGGCCAAGGTAAAGCTAGGGATGTGACAGAATCCTTGGTGTAGTAGTTGTACTTGATGAAGTAGAACTTGACGTAGTCTTGGGAACCCACTTGACCAAGGCCTTAGGTGCTTCTTCAAATGCATCTATTTCCTCTTGAAGCTTGTCCTTGCCTTTGTTCTTGTGGTCTTGTGGTGGAAGATCATCTTGTGCTTGTGTTCCCTTGAAGGAAGTAGGATCATACTTCTCTTGTTGAGGAACAAACTTCGTCTTGGGGTATTGATCTTCTTCCCACTCAACTCCATTGGCATTGAACTTTCGTTCAAAACCAACACCTTGATTCTTCCGGTGCCTTCCTTGCTTGCGTACAATTTCCTCAAATTTCTTACTCCCGGCAAGACTCTTGTATACACCTTTCTCTATAATTCCCTTCAATAAGTTGTTTTCTTGCTCAAGTGTAACTTGGCTAAGAGGATCATTAGTGGAATCAAGAGAACTACTAGAAGCAACAATATTGGATTTAGCATTGTTATTGTTACTACTAGACGAAGAATCTTTCTTGTTCTTGTTACTATACTTGACTTGAGGCATGTAAGTAGGTAGGAGTAAACGCTTGGCAATGTAAGAAGAACTTTTCTTACGGAGATCATCATTGATTGATTTTAAGAACTCATGCTCTTGCTCAAGATTGAGCTTTTCAAAGCGTAACTTCTCATGAGCCGTTTAAAGTTCTCAATGATCTTGAAGATAGTTTCATGAGCTAACTTACGAGTGTTTAGTTCTTTAGTTAGACGCTCAATCTTCTCCTTATCATTGTCATTCGTTTCATCTTGATTAGCATGATTAATTGACGTTTCATCATAGTATTCATCACTAGAGTTGTCAACAAGTAAATCATCATCACCTAGCAAGTCATCTTCATCAACATCAAAATGAACATACTCAGGGTGTGTTACCTTAGGACCTTTGGCCATGAAGCATCTACCAATTTCTTCATTTGGTGATTCAAATATGTCGTAGGAGTTGGTTGACACAAGTGCTAGACTGGCAACACCTTCATCTTGAGTGTATTCGGAGTCGGAGTGATAGCTTGTCTCGGAGTGATGGTCGGAGTCGGAGCCGGATACCCATTCACCAACATGAGCTTGATGTCTTTGTTTTGTGTAGCTCTCTGATGACTTGTCCTTCCTTTCCGAATCCTTGCTTCTCCGTGAGGGTCTTCGTTCATAACGATCATCTCTACTCCTTCTCTCTCTTGGTGGTAATTCTTCTCTTCTACTTCTTCTCTTCTTTTGTAGGGTGTCGTACACTCATTGGAATAGCGTCCAAGTCTCCCACAATTGTAGCAATTGTGCTCTCGACTAGAAGATCTTTTGTCATTGTAGGACCTTGACTTAGAGCTTCTTTCTTTGCTTCTACTCTTGTAGAATTTGTTGAAGTTCTTCACCATTAAGCTCAATTCTTCATTGAAGGTTTGTTTCTCACTTGATGATGTGGGGGCTTCACATGAGGCTTTGTAAGCACCACTCGACTTGTTGTGAAGTTCCTCCTTATCCTTGAGTGACATCTCATGAGCAACAATTCTTCCAATGACTTCTGTAGGCTTGAGATCTTTGTAATTGGGCATCATTTGGATCAATGTGCACATGGTATCATATTTTTCATCCAATGCTCTTAGGATCTTCTTGATGATGAATCTATCGGTCATCTCTTCACTTCCTAAGCCGGCTAGCTCATTTGTGATAAGAGCAAGCCTATAGTACATTTCAGTGACACCTTCACCATCCTTCATTTTGAACTTGTCAAGCTGACTTTGGAGCACATCCAACTTGGATTCCTTGACAGAGTCGGTACCTTCGTGCATATCAATCAAAGTGTCCCAAATTTCCTTTGCATTATCAAGACGGCTGATTTTGTTGAACTCCTCGGGGCACAATCCATTGAAGAGGATATCACAAGCTTGAGCGTTGTATTGCAACATCTTCAACTCTTCCGCACTAGCTTCACGATTCGGTTCTCTCCCATCAAAGAGTTCACCTTGCAAACCAATACACACAATAGGCCAAATGGTGGGGTTATGTCCGAGAATATGCACTTTCATCTTATGCTTCCAACTAGCAAAATTAGTACCATCAAAGTAAGAACCTCTACGGTGATAATTTCCCTCGCTAGGCGCCATACTCTCCTAGGTTGTGAAACCAAGGCTATGACCACCAAAAGCTATGGAAATCAAAGCAAATGGAGACCAAAGCTCTGATACCACTTGTAGACCTTGAAGTATGCCTAAGGGGGGGTGATTAGACTACTTGACCAATAAAAACCTAACCTTTCCCAATTTTAGACTTTGGCAGATTTTAGCTATTTTTGAACAAGTCAAGCAATCTTCACACAATTCAAGCAAGCATGCACAGAGTATATTGGCAGCGGAAAATAAAGCATGCAACTTGCAAGAATGTAAAGGGAAGGGTTTGGAGGATTCAAACGCAATTGGAGACACGGATGTTTTTGTCGTGGTTCCGATAGGTGGTGCTATCGTACATCCACGTTGATGGAGACTTCAACCCACGTAGGGTAACGGTTGCGTGAGTCCACGGAGGGCTCCACCCACGAAGGGTCCACAAAGAAGCAACCTTGTCTATCTCACCATGGCCGTCACCCACGAAGGACTTGCCTCACTAGCGGTAGATCTTCACGAAGTAGGCGATCTCCTTGCCCTTACAAACTCCTTGGTTCAACTCCACAATCTTGTCGTGAGGCTCCCAAGTGAAACCTAGCCAATCTAGGAGACACCACTCTCCAAGAAGTAACAAATGGTGTGTTGATGATGAACTCCTTGCTCTTGTGCTTCAAATGATAGTCTCCCCAACACTCAACTCTCTCTCACTGGATTTTGATTTGGTGGAAAGAATATTTGAGTGGAAAGCAACTATGGAAGGCTAGAGATCAAGATTCATATGGTTGGAATGGAATATCTTGGCCTCAACACATGAGTAGGTGGTTCTCTCTCGTAATCGGTAAGTTGGAAGTGTAGGTTTGTTCTGATGGCTCTCTCCACGAATGAAGAGGAGGTGGAGGGGTATATATATATCCTCCACACAAATTCTAACCATTACACACAATTTACCAAACTCGGTGGGACCGAATCATCAAACTCGGTCGGACCGATTTAGTAAACCTAGTGATCGTTAGGATTTTCGGTGGGACTGACATGCATCTCGGTAGGACAGATTTGGTTAGGGTTAGGGCATAACGTAATCTCGGTGAGACCGATTACACAAACTCGGTGAGACCGATTTTGGTAATTAGCTAACCAGAGAATTGGTCAGGTAAACTCGGTGGGACCGGTTCGCTCTTTCGGTGAGACCGAAAAGTTACGAAAGGGAAACAGAGAGCTTACATTGCAATCTCGGTGGGACCGATCGCTCACTTCGGTTAGACCGAAATGTTACGAAGGGAAACAGAGAGATTACAATCCCATCTCGGTGAGACCGAGATCCCTATCGGTGAAACCGATTTGCCTAGGGTTTGTGGCGATGGCTATGACATTTGAACTCGGTGGCGCGGATAGAAAGAATCGGTAGGGCGAGTTTGACTTTGGGTTTAGGTCATATGTGGATGCGAGAAAGTAGTGGAGGGTTTTGGAGCATATCACTAAGCACATGAAGCAAGAGGCTCATTAAGCAACACCTCATCCCTTCTTGATAGTATTGGCTTTTCCTATAGACTCAATGTGATCTTGGATCACTAAAATGTAAAATGTAGAGTCTTGAGCTTTTGAGCTTGAGCCAATCCTTTGTCCTTAATATTTTGAGGGATCCACTTTCATCATCCATGCCATGCCATTCATTGAGCTTTCCTGAAATATTCATCTTGGAATAGTATTAGCTCAATGAGCTATATGTTGTTATGAATTACCAAAACCACCTAGGGATAGTTGCACTTTCATAGATGCAGGCAGGAGTCGGTCTACTTGTCTCGGACGTGATGCCTATATACATGATCATACCTAGATATTCTCATAACTATGCTCAATTCTGTCAATTGCTCAACAGTAATTTGTTCACCCAACGTAAAATACTTATGTTCTTGAGAGAAGCCACTAGTGAAATCTATGGCCCCCGGGTCTATTTTCATCATATTAATCTTCCTACGCTTTATTATTGCTTTGCTTTTTTACTTTGCCTTTGATTTTACTTTGCATCTTTATACCAAAAATATTATCTATCATGTCTATCAGATCTCACTCTCGTAAGTGACCGTGAAGGGATTGACAACCCCTATTGCGTTGGTTGCGAGGAGTTATTTGCTTTGTGTAGGTACGAGGGACTTGCGCGTGGCCTCCTACTTGATTGATACCTTGGTTCTCAAAAACCGAGGGAAATACTTACGCTACTCTGCTGCGTCATCCTCTCCTCTTCGGGGAAAACGAACACAAGCTCAAGACGTAGAAAGAAGGATTTCTGGCGCCGTTGCCGGGGAGTCTACACAAAAGTCAACATACCAAGTACCCATCACAATCCCTTATCTCTCGCATTACATTATTTGCCATTTGCCTCTCGTTTTCCTCTCCCCCACTTCACCCTTGCCGTTTTATTCGCCCTCTCTTTTCCGTTCGCCTTCTTCCCATATGTATCTTTGTTTGTGTTTCCACGTGCCTTCTATCTGCTTGCATCTTTGCTTGCTAAAAATCTATTGATATGGATCCACTTAAAGTGTTCTACTTGGATCATCTTCAATCCTTTGAAACCCCAACTAGCCTAGTTGATGGGAAATCTTTAGATGAGCATGCTCATTTTGTGCGTCATCGTTTGTGTGAAAAAGGGAGACTCTTATGGTATCATATAAATAGTTTGCCATGCTATGCTTGGAATCTTTGTGAAATGTGTGATTTTACTTGTTGCTCTAAGAACCCTAAAAACACCTTCCCTACCTATGTGAGTTCAATGATAATGAAATCTTATCTTCTTATGCAAGGGGTGTTTATAGTTACTATGATATCGAACAAATTGAAGAATTTGTCGTTTTTAAGGGTGCTCATGAAGTTGCTTCTTTGATTGAAAAGTATGATTTTACTCTCAACAAATCTGAAAATTCCTTCATACTTAAATATTGCAATGAAAACCTTGCTCATAATGTCTATGTCCAAGAATTTATTGAAAGAATGACCGTTGCTTTGGAAGAAAATAATGATATGCATGAATTTATAGATAATGATGATTCTGATGATTTTGTTGAAATATACCTTGATGAACATGATGCTTGCTATTCTTGTGGCCATGATGCCAATATTTATGAAGACGAATTTGCTATAGTTCCTTATGTTAAAAATGAGGTCGTGGCTATTGCACCCATGCTTGATAGCTCCCTCAATAAAAAGCATGATTTCAATGATTTTACTATAAATTCTCCTGATGTCAATTGTGCTAATAATATGCAAAACCCTAAGCTTGGGGATGCTAGTTTTGCTATGTATACTACTTGTTGCAATGATCATGATTGGGGTGATTCTTCTTATGATCTTGAAAATTTATTTAATCCCCATGATGAATATGAGATTGATAATATTGTTTGCAATAATATTGAAAGTGGGTTTGGAAGAGTGTCAACTTTAGATCCCACATATTTGGAGAATATTCAATCTTATGAAATTTTTGATAAAAGTGGGTTTGGAGAGGTCATGACTTTAGTTAATGTTAATCCCACTATTTTGGAAGAGTGTCAACTTTGCATGCATGTGGATCGTGTTAAGAATATGTTTTGTGATAGATATATTGTTGAATTTTCTTATGATCCCACTTGTAATTATTATGAGAGAGGAAAATATGGTTGTAGAAAATTTCATGTTACTAAATTACCTCTCGTTATGTTGAGATTGCTATTGTTCCTTTCCGCTTCCTTGCATATGCTAGTTTTTGCTTGCTATGATAATTTGTTTGCCTATATTATGCCTATGCATAGGAAGTATGTTAGACTTAAGTGTGTTTGTCACATGTTTTATGATGCTCTCTTTCTACCTCAATTCTTGTCTTTCTTGTGAGCATCATTAAATCTCAATGCCTAGCTAGGGGCGTTAAACGATAGCGCTTGTAGGGAGGCAACCCAATTTTATTTTTAGTTTTTTGTTTTTGTTTCTGTTTAGGAATAAATAATCCATCTACCTTCTGTTTAGATATGGTTTTATGTTTTAATAAGTGTTTGTGCCAAGTTAAACCTATAGGATCTTCTTGGATAATAGTTATTTGATCTTGCTGTAATTTCCAGAAACTTTCTGTCCACGAAAACAATTGTTAAAAATCACCAGATCGTGATAAAATAGTGATTCAAATTTCTGCTGATCAATAAGCAAATTTCCTAGGTCTTTCCATTTTTGCTGAATTTTTGGAGTTCCAGAAGTTTGCGTTAGTTACAGATTACTACAGACTGTTCTGTTTTTGACAGATTCTGTTTTTCGTGTGTTGTTTGCTTATTTTGATGAATCTATGGCTAGTAAAATAATTTATAATCCATATATAAGTTGGAATACAGTAGGTTTAACACCAAAAAAATAAATAATGAGTTCATTACAGTACCTTGAAGTGTTCTTTTGTTTTCTTTCGCTAACGGAGCTTACGAGATTTCTGTTGAGTTTTGTGTTGAGAAGTTTTCAAGTTTTGGGTGAATTTTTTTGATGAATTATTGAACAAGGAGTGGCAAGAGCCTAAGCTTGGGGATGCCCATGGCACCCCCAAGATAATCGAAGGACACCAAAAATTCAAAGCTTGGGGATGCCCCGGAAGGCATCCCCTCTTTCGTCCACTTCCATCGGTAACTTTCCTTGGAGCTATATTTTTATTCACCACATGATATGTGTTTTGCTTGGAGCGTCTTGTATTATTTGCGTCTTTGCTTGTTAGTTTACCACAATCATCCTTTCTGTACACACCTTTTGAGAGAGACATACATGAATTGGAATTTGTTAGAATACTCTATGTCGTGGACTTGTCACGGCAGATGTCCTCATGAAAGGACTTAGTCGTAGGGCCATCGTACGGGTTTACCTAGAGAGGTTAAAGCGGACACAAGACACGGGAATTATACTGGTTCGTCCCCTTCAATGAAGGTAAAAACCTACGTCCAGTTGGGATGTGATTGATATGGTTTCGGCGACTAGGGAGCAATAGCTTTGCCTTAGCCTCGAAATATCTGTCCCTAACTTCGCCACGGGTCGTCCCCTTATATACACGGATTGACGCCTTGGTCGGTTTACAGAGTCCCAATCCGGCTCATACAAGAGTCCGGCTTGATCTCTCCTTTCCTGTCTTACAACACAAGCTACAATGCTAAGGCGGTTTACATACATGGACCTTAATTCGCCTCTGGGCTCCAGGCGTCCACATGGGCCTGGATCATGAACGAGGGTAAACCGGCCCTCCCGGGGCGGTTCACACTCGATAGTTATATCCCCAACATTAGGCCCCAGTTGACTTTGAACCGTTCATGTTAATCTTCACACCCTCAAGAAACTCTTGATCTCTTTCCTCATTTCAGAACCGCCAAATGCTTGAACCGCCGTGATGTCATCTTCCGATTTGCGTGTCGGGCGTCTGACGTCATCCTTAATAAAGAAATCCAAACAAGAAGATTCCCTGCACTTAATGCCATTCCGAAATCGAGGCGGCCGCTGCACCTTCCGCCGCTTTTGACTCCTCGATTCTCGCTACCGTTGATTGCTCCGGTCCCTTATAAATAGACCGGTCGGGCCATTCTCTTCTTCTTCTTCCTCTCTTCTTCTTCCTCGCGACCCGCCGACCACTGAAGCTCTTGCCGTCGCCCTCAACCTTCGACCGACGCTTCCCGCCGGGTTGCATCAACCTGATCTTACCGAGTTTGGCGCTCCTCCGTGGTTCCTTTCGTCGGGTAAGGTTTTCTTTAAACCCTAGATCTCATCGGTTCGTCTCATAGCTCGTGAGTGTTCATGCCGATTCTTCATACCAGTTCCACCATGGCCGTACGGCTCAGCCGTACCGCTCCTCATATGCAAGCGGCTGCTTTCGCCGTTTACCCGACTCTAGGCATCTTCCCCTTTGTTCAGATCCTTCACTTTAACATGCCCGAACCTTCTGCATTGTAGGAGGTCCGCATAGGTCGCAGAAATTTTCCTTCTTGAACCCGGTAGATCTAGATTATTTCCTTTTACATGGGAAACCTGTTTACATCTACACTTAGCAACTTTTTCAACTCTGCCTCCTCTGGCGGTTTAACTACTGATATCTAATCCGTCCCTCCATTAGTCCTTAGTTAAGCCGGAATTTCCGGTTTACTGGATTGCCGGTTTAACATTACTTGTAACTCCTGACTTGTTCAATGGTGAACCGTTTTCCTTTCTTTCGCAGCCTTAATCTTCCGGAATGGCTCCTCAATTTTCTGCTTGCAACTGGGTCCGGTCCAAAATCACCGAGACGCAGCTCAACGGCTACGCTACCACCGGGCGGTTTGGCTCCAAAAGACGTCCTCCATTGGCGTGTTCCGAGGGCGAAGTTTCTCTCGAGCGCGAGCGGGGAAGTAATTGTGTTTATGCAGCACTGGACCGGGGTTCTGCCCGCCCGGTTCAAAGTTTTTCCGGACGTTCTTGCCGCTTTGCAACTCCATCCGCAGGATATCGGCCCAATTCTGTTTGAACATATGCAACTTTCAAGTCTTACGTGAAGTCTATCTTCAAGAAGAACCATCTGTGGAGTTGTTCCGGATTTTTTCATTTGAACCGTCGCACAGAATTTTCTCGATGGTCCCAACACGGAGCTGGGCGGCGTTTCAATTCAGAAGAGGAAGGAAGCCGATTTTCCTCACGCCAAGCACCACAGCCATCCAAAGGATTGGAACCAAACCTGGTTCTCCGCCGAACACCGCTTCCTGCCAACGAAAACCCTTTGCCGCTACCGTCCTCACCGCTCAAAGCAACCATCATCCATCGCCTTCACGCTTAACCGCCATGAACGGAAAAATTTCGCACCACAAATAATCAAGCTCCGGGCTTTAATGGCCAATGGCTTAACCGGCGTGGATCTTGTGCGTTGCTGGGTCTCTTGGGGCGTTTTGCCACTAAGCCGCCGGCCCGGATTGATGCACGAGTACACCGGCAGCCTCCAAGATCCTCAAAGGCGTCACGAGCTGCCTATAACCGAACAGGAGACCACCGAGATCGTCAAGAAGATGCTCGATGAGCCAATATCTGTCTGCAGCCTCACCGGTTGGCTCCATTTTGTGCCGCCAACAAACCGCCGGGCGTAAGCTCTTCTTCTTTGTCTTCGGGCTCGTAACACTGTTGACATATGCTAATGCTTGCTGCTTCCTGTGCTGAAAGCTCATACGAAACGCACTGCACCGGTCCGGGCGCCGTGCAAAGTCCAAGGCCACAAAGAAAACTGGCAAGAAAAGACCACCGAGTCCTCTGAATCACGGAGGACGAAGAATCGAAGCCGAGGTAAACCGACATTTACGAGGGAGCCGCCATAAACCGGCTTTCCGCTTTGTATTTCTTCTTGCATATGCTTGGCCTCTTTACCTTCTTTTACCGACACTTTTTCTTCCGAGGATGATCTGAAGCCGGTCATGCCGATCCTGTTGAGGTAATCCTTCTTTCTTCGAATCTGAGCTTGCGCTGTTAAGAGAATTCGTCATACCGTCCGGAAAGTGAAAAAATACCATTCCTGTGCTTATTTGAATCCAAATCTTTTCTTGAAGACACAGCAGACTGAAGAGCGCCGTACAACCCGGCACAGTGGTCAACAGGTTACCTCAGCCGGTTTACCAGACACCCCAATCCGGAAGCGTCGTCCAGAGGTGACTTGCTCTCCTGAAAAGCGTTATCCCTTCAAAGGTTTCTTCCGATGTCCTCTCAATCCATCGACTCGAATTATCGGGCCTCTTCCAACTCGTCTGGCGGTTCATCCACCACACAACCGCCTCCGCCGAACATCGCCGCAGGTATGTAATTACTGTCTGTCAATTCGATTCCCTATTAATTTGGTCAATTTGTCTTGATCCAACTCTGAATATTGCAGCACCAAGGCTCGTTTGAGCAAGAAAGCGAAAACTCATGATCCTATTCCGGATGGTGATCCGGAAAAAACCCCAGAACAGCCACATGAAAATCCTGAAGCCGCCAAGGAAAGCTCTGGCGAGTTGTACAAGGATGATACTGCTGACCCGCCAGAAGTTGAACCGGAGGTCCAAGTGGAAACCTCACAGCCTGCTCCACCAAACCCGTCCACCGAGCGGATCGTGACCGTTGAACCGCCGAGCCAAAGCAAGACGACATCAAGCCCAAACAAGACCGCTGAAAATGACGATGTTCTTGTGGACAGTAATCGCTACACCGCTCCTAGCCAACCGGTCGCTTTAGCCAAGCATAGCATCAAAGAAAGTTCCACTACTATCGGCAAAGACAAGGGAAGATCGACATATGCGCTACGACAATTTCTCCGCCCAAGAACTTCATTCCGGCTTTCTGAACCGGCTTTACACAAGCCGTGACCTTGAAGCCGGTCTAGTAAATCGCATGAAGGACCGCTATGAGGTAATACGTTGACCTTTCTCATCTTTTCACTGCATAGTAGCCCCCAAGGGTCGGTTTAACTTTGCAAAGTTAAACCGGGACTTAAGTTGCGTCTCCTCTTAGCAAATTGAGATCAACTAGCCATTAGCCCCCAAGTGCCAAGTTGAATACTTGTATTAAGCTTGGGACTTGTATAATGAAACCACTAACATGCTTTATTTGTCATCAGAATGAAATACACCAGCAAGCTGTGCAACTCAAGGACCTCCAAACCAATCTGGAAACCCAAATAGCAGAAGCCACCAAAACCAAGGATGAGCTAAAGACTGCCACGACCACCATGGAGCAGTGAAGGAGTGGTATAAATCCGAAGCGGGTCAATGGGACACCGAGAAAGCCGGTTTAATAAAACAGGCGGAGGAAGCGAGGCGGCCCTTAAACCGGTGATCAAGAGCTTATCGGACTCAAACGCCAAGTGCATGCCATGACCTCTGCCGTCTTTGGTAAGTAAATTTATCTTGAATATGCTCGTGTTAACGCTCACGCCGGTTTAACTTGAGCTGTCTAAACACAGTGCGGGCAAGCGTATTGCTCATCCGGGCTCGACGTGCGAAAAAAGCTCAAGGCTTCAGACACCCTGATTGAACAGCTATATACCGCGCCAGCGGGCCATATGCGCCACTTGATACGACAACACGGGCGCCGCCACGATCGAGAGATCTTGGACCGGCTGTCCATGATTCCGGACAGCTTGAAGAGATGAAGCGATCCGCAGCCCGGCCGGGCGCCTGCTGCTCGACTCGTGCCAAGGCATGGATAGCGGATCTTGATCCGCCGACATAGCTAAAGGTTTTCCCAGCGCTCAAGAGAACGGCGAAGTTTTGATAACGATGCCTCAAACGGATTACCAAGGAAATGCGTCATTGGCGAAGTCAATCGGCCGCTGAAGCCAATCTGGAAGTTCACCGATCTTTTTATGACGCAAACAACAAACGGGTGGAGTTTGTCATCCGGAAGTCGAGCCTGATTCCTCCAATCCGTAAGCACACTTACACCCCGACGTTGATCCATGAGCTGATAAGTGAAGAAGCTGTCTCTTCGTGCCTTAACCGGATTGACCGGTCTACCAATGACTTCCGGCTTTGGGTGAAGAAGAAGAGGAAGCTGAACCGACGCCAGCGCCGTGCCCTCCACCTCGCGCCAACCCGGTGAAGCAGCGTAATCCGCCAAGCCGGGCGACATATTCAAATTTTCAAGGCATAACTCCGGCGTGAAACGCCGGCCTCAAAAAGGCTTTGTAATAGGATAGCAAGTGTCTTTCTTTTAACAATGCCGGTACAATCTCGATCTGTAAACTTTTGCATGGCAAGACGGGACCCGTTGGCTTCGTAGTAAATCCTGCAACATATTTTGCCTGCAATCACAAGTTCTTAAACCGCTTTGCCAAGATTAGGCACCACGGTTGGCTGTAGCCAAACCCAAGTGAAGGCCTTATAAACCATCAACATCACAGGAGAACAGTCCTTCATGTATAAAACCGATTTACCGTGTAAATCGTAGCCGAACATGATAAGCCCCTGTTACTCCATAATGGGATGTTAACAGCAAAAATCAAACGGAACAAAAAATCGCCAAATTTTAAAAAGGTATTGAATGCGGAACAGAAATCCGGTTTAAAGAATTTTGTCGGTTTAAGAAGGCCAACAAAAACCAAATGACAGGCATAAAGACCCCATGGAAGCAAAATCAATGAGGAAAATCACTTTGCAAGGAAAGGCTGCACTGAGCCGGATCAGATGGCGCTACCATGGTCGGACATGACCAAGCCCCCTATACGGTGTAGCGGTGGTTCAAGTCAGCCAGGTCCCCAATCGAACTTCGTGGCATGACGCCGATCAAATGGCATTGCGATGGTTTGGGTTCGACCAAAGCCCCCAAGTGATTCTATGGCCTTAGGCCGACCAAGAGGTGTGACTGGTTCAGACGTGACCATTCCAAATGATCTGGTGGCTTTCGCCTGCCAAGAGGTGTTGCATTGGTTCGGACACGACCAAGCCCCCAAATGACAAAAATTTCTGAAAACAAGGCCAAGGGTTAAACCGGAGGCCGCTTTACGACATCATCTCCATGTACCCAAACCGGTCCTTTATGCGAGCAGATACCCCGCTTTAGCCGAGGATCCGTTTATTGCTTTTATTCATAATATATACATCGCCTTGATATGTACATAAGTGGAGCCAATGGCTCCAAGTATAATAAGGTCAAGATGAGCTATGTTCCATGGCTCGTTGGTCTCCTCCTCCGACGCGGCGTGAGTCTTTTCGCTCTCGAACATCAATCGGATAGTAGGACCCGTTGTATAGATCCTTCATCGACCACAAAAGGCCCTTCCCAAGGTGGGGATAGCTTGTGCATATCTTTACGATCTTGAATGAGCCGCAGCACTAAGTCTCCTTCCCGAAGGTTCTGGTTTTAACTCACGGCTGTGATACCGACGAAGATCCTGCTGGTAGACCGCCCGGCGAGCTGCTGCCATATCGCGCTTCTTCGTCCGGTCGATCCAAATCATCTTGCCGTGCTGCCTCGCTATCTGCCTCAACATAAGCTGCTACTCGGGCGAAGTCGTGGCGGATATCATCGGGAAGGACCGCCTCCGCTCCATAGACCATAAAGAACGGCGTGTATCCGGTGGATCGGTTGGGGTAGTATTTATACTCCATATCACCGATGGTAGCTCTTCCACCCAACACCCGGCGTCCTTTCTAAAGGGACCATAAGCCGGGTTTGATACCTTTCAAAATTTCCTGATTAGCTCGTTCCGCTTGACCATTGGATTGCGGGTGGGCTACGGAAGAAACATCAAGCGGATGTGCTCCGTTCACAAAATTCCTTCATAGCTCCTTTGGACAAATTGGTGCCATTATGCGTGATGATACCGTATGGAAACCCAAACCGGAAAATCACCCGCTTGATGAACTGAACCGCCGTGGCGCATCACACTTGCTAATGTGCTCGCCTCGACCCACTTAGTAAATTTATCCACCGCTACCAACAGGTGGGTTTTTGTCCTTGGATCGTTTGAAAGGTCCAACCATATCCAGCCCCCAAGTCGCATAACGGCCAAGTAATTGGAATCATCCTCAATTCTTGGCTGGCACATGAGCACGCCCGAGAACTTTTGGCAACCATCACACCGTCGACCAGATCCTCCGCATCAAGATGGGCAGTCAACCAATAGAAGCCATGGCGAACGCTTTGGCCACCAGGATTTTGAACCGGCGGTGACCACAATCCCTTCATGAATCTCTCGCAATATCTCACGGCCCTCTTGGGGGACACACAACGCTGAAACGCATACGACACGCTGCGGACGGTGCAACTCGCCATTAACAATGGTCATAGACTTAGACCGCGAACTATCTGCCGGGCCAACGCGTCTCATCCTCCGTAACTTCGCCCCGATTCATGTACGCCAAATAAGGGAGCGTCCAATCCGGAATGATGTGCAAGGCCGCCACCAATTGAGCCTCCGGATCGAGGATAGCCAAATCAATTTCATCAGTAGCTTAACTGACGGCTTATGCAGCACGTCAAGGAAAACGTTGGGCGGGACCGGTTTACGCTGGGACCCCAGCCGGCTCAAAGCATCAGCCGCCTCGTTCTTCCGACGATCCACATGGTCCACCTGGTACCCCTTAAAATGTCCTGCAACAACATCCACTTCCCGACGATATGCAGCCATGAGTGGATCTTTGGAGTCCCAAGTGCCGGATACCTGCTGGGCCACTAAGTCCGAATCACCAAAGCATTTAACCCTACCGAGGTTCATTTCTTTGGCCATCCGGAGACCAGGGAGCAAAGCTTCATACTCAGCTGCATTGTTAGTACAAGGGAACATTAGGCGGAGAACATAATGTAACTTATCACCTCGTGGGGAAGTTAATACGACTCCAGCCCCCGAGCCCTCCAATTGCTCGGACCCATCAAAATGGATGGTCCAATAGGTGTGATCCGGCTTCTCTTACGGTGCTTGCAACTCCGTCCAATCATTAATGAAATCCACAAGTGCTCGAGACTTTATGGCCGTCCGGGCACATACTTTAAACCGTATGCCCAAGCTCTATAGCCCACTTAGCAATCCGCCGTTGCTTCCCGGTTCAGTATGATATCGCCTAAAGGAGCCGAATCGACCATCGTGATGGGGTGCCCTTGGAAATATTGCTTGACTTCCGCTTGCCATAAAACCCCATATACCAGCTTACGCCAATGTGGATATCTTTGCTTAGATTCAATGAGAACCTCATCGATGTAGTAAATCGGCAATTGAACGGATACTCCTTCCCGCCTCCTTGCGCTCCACCACAATGGCTACACTCATCGCCTGGCATTAGCAGCAACATATAACAGAGCGGCTCCCTGTCAATAGGGGCAGCAAGAACAAAGCGGGTTGGCCACCGCCGCTTTAAGTCCTCCAATGCCTCATCAAGAATTGAACTCTGCATTTAATTGATCCGTCTTCTTCAAAGATCTCGATACAAAGGGATGGCCTTCTCGCCTAGGCGATCGATAAACCGCTTAGCGCAGCAATCCGCCTGCTAAGCGTTGGACATCGTTGATGCATTTTGGCTTAGCTAAGGAGGTGATAGCTGTAATCTTCTCCGGATTAGCCTCAATTCCCGGTTAGACACGAGAAAACCCAACAATTTGCTCATTGGAACACCAAAGACGCACTTGGCAGGGTTGAGCATCATCTTGTACACCCGCAAGTTGTTGAAGGTTTCTTAAATCCTCAATCAACGTTTCCTTCTGCCTTGATTTCACCACGATATCATCCACGTAAGCGTGCACATTACGGACGATCTGTTTATGCAAACAATTCTGTACGCAACGCTGATAAGTTGCTTGGGCGCTCTTGAGCCCAAAAGGCATGGACACATAGCAGAAGGCTCCAAAAGGGGTGATAAACGCCGTTTTCTCCTGGTCCTTAACCGCCATCTTAATCTGATGATAACCGGAATACGCATCCGTAAAGCTCAACGCTCACAACCCGCCGTCGCATCAATAATCTGATCAATGCGGGAGGGCGAAAGGATCTGCTGGACAAGCTTTGTTAAGATCTGTGTAATCTACGCATTACGCGCCAAGTGCCATTCTTTTTAAGGACCGTAACCGGGTTAGCGAGCCACTCGATGAAAGACTTCGACGATAAACCCCGCTGCCAACAGCCTAGCAACTTCTTCTCCGATGGCCTTTGCGCCTTTCCTCATTAAACCGCGAAGAAACTGTTTTACCGGGTCGTATTTCGGGTCAACATTAAGAGTGTGCTCAGCGAGTTCTCTCGGTACACCCGCATGTCGACGGCTTCCATGCAAAATGTCCCGATTCTCACGCAGACGAACTTCGATGAGCGCTTTCCTATTTTGGATCCAGGGTGGCACCGATGGTGAACTGTTTGGATGAATCGCCGCACAAAATCAACAAGCTTCGTCTCAAATTACCGATTTGAACTTCAAGTCCGGATCATGCTCTGTAGTTGGCTTCTTCAAAGGGGTCATATCCGCCGGATCAACATTATCTTTATAATACTTTAACTCTTCCGTGGCACAAACCGACTCACAGAAGCCGCATCACCTTCCTCGCATTCTAGAGCGATCCGGCGGCTCCCATGAACCGTTATCGTTCCTTTGTGACCCGGCATTTTCAGCTGTAAGTAAACATAACAGGGCCGTGCCATAAATTTAGCATAAGCCGGCCGCCCAAAGAGGGTGTGGTAAGGGCTTTGAATTTTTACCACCTCAAATGTCAACGTTTCGCTCGAGTCATGTTCGTCCCCAAAGGTCACCTCCGTAACTAGCTTACCGAATCGGCACGCCGACTTACCGTGCACCACTCCGTGAAACACCGTCTTTGGACGGCCTAAGATGCCTATCTCATAACCCCATACGCCGGAAAGTCTCAGAGTAATGTGATGTTGATGCTGCTTCCTCCATCCATAAGAACCTTGGTAAACTTGTACCCTCCTACCGGGTGCCACCACCAAGGCTAATCGACCCGGATTGTAAACCCGGGAGGATGATCCTCTGCTCCACACAATCGGCTGCTCGGACCAGCAGAGGTAATGCGGCACAGCCGGTTCAACAACACCGCCCGCCTCACGAAGTTTTCGGTCCCGTCGGTCCAAACTGGTGGTAAAGACGTGGTATCGCCCCATTCAACTGCTTTGGGTTGCTCGATAACCCGATCTGCCGCTGTTGATTGTAGCCCCTTGGTTCTCGACTGCTACGATTACCTTGATTATTCGATTGCCTTGCCCGCCGGATTACCACCGAATCCCGGCCGGAATTTCCTCCACCGTAACCGGAGCGGACTCGAACCGCCGCGGTCCCTTGATCATACCGGAAAGAGTTGGAGTTTTTAAACTCCTGCATAATATAACAATCCTTCCAAAGGTGGTTCGCGGTACCTCCTTCGTCCCGTGCTTCGGACAAGGTTGATTTAATATGAAGTTCAAACGATCCGGATTGTGACCGCCCGGTTTGATTTGCCTGCCCTCGGCCACGACCCTTGTCCTGCGCATTGGTATTGGCTCTGAAACCCATGTTGCCGTTCGCTGGCGCTTGTTCCTCCATTGCTCGCCAAATGGTGCTGCTTTGGACCCCGAGCTGCTGCTCGGGTTTTCCTTCCCCACTTCATCATTGTCGATTCGGGATCCTTGGTACTATCGGAATCAGCGCATTTTTACCAACACGCCCATTAGAGTGCCCATGTCATGGCAAAACGCTTCATGCGACTCCAGCTTCAATTTCAATGGCTCGAACCGCAATTGGCTTCCAAGGTCAAGATCGCGGAATCAGGGTTGATCCGTGCGAAGAATGTAAAACTTCCAAAAGCAGGCGCACGCAATGGGTTGTAGACTCTCCTCCGCCTCGACACAAGCTGCCAGATCCACCACCGACATGGGCTGCTTACAGGTGTCTTTGAAATTTTGGATGAACCGGTTCGCGAATCGGGTCCACGAGCTGATGGAGTTGGGCGGCAAGTTTTTAACCAAGTCCGGCCGTACCTTCCAAAGATCATTGTGAAGTACTTCGCACATGCGGCTTCATCCACGTCTAGCATCTCCATGGCCATCTCGTAGCTTTCTATCCACACCTCTGGAGCCAAGTCGGCAAGATAATTCGGCACCTTGCGTGGCCCCTTGAAGTCCTTGGGCAAACGACGCTATGCGTAAAGCGGGACGAGGCAAGGCACCCCAAAGAGCCGGACGTGACCTCGGTTCAAGGTGGTCGGTCGAACCGGCGCAGGCGGATGATCCTCCGCTTGTGCTAGTAACTCGGCCTCCCTACGTGCCCTGGTGCGGTCCACTACCACTTGAGCATCTTCAAAGCCGCCTGCCGGATTGTTGCCGCGAGGCGGACCACGCTGCGCATTGCTCGTCTGGCCGGTTCATCGACGTCGGATGTAGCTCCGGCTCGGGCGGGGGGTGGAGTGGATCCGATCTCGACTGTACGAGTACGCTTCTTGCTGAGCCAAGGCCGTCCTGAGGAGCTCCTTAACCCGGCGTGTCTCCACCGCCTGCGGTGAATCGCCTTCAATTGGAATCGCCTCCAACCGTGCCGCAGCCGCCACAAGGTTATCCATCGGGTTGGAGTAGTGACCGGAGGTGTTCAGACGGTCTGGGCGCACCGGTATGATGGCGAGATAGATCTATCATACGGGCTGAACTGCGCGGCCGTGTGTGCTTCCGGCGGTTTACCAATGGCGGCGGATTCATCGTCCCCGCTTCAGGGTGTTGAAAAGCTCCTTCCCTAAAAAGCGGAAGGTAAACGGGACCTGTACTTCCTTCTCATGACTTCCTCGTGGACGCGCTCGGTCCTGAGCCTATAAGCTCGCAAGCATCCAAAGCGGCCTGCTCCGCTGCCATCCTTTCGTCCCGGCCGCCAGTCCGCTTTAGCATTAGTGATCTGTTCCTCACCTTTGCAATCTCCGCGTTGTGAAGGTCCTGATCCGCGGATTAGCTTCCGCCATGAGCACAGCTAACGCGCCGAAAAGCTCGACAAAACTTGAGCGGCGGGCGACAGGCCTCCTTCCCGCTGCCGCCACCGCTACTGTGGGCGCCATGGTCGAAGAGTGAAGCACCGCTCACAGACGGCCATGAAGACCCCAACCCGGTTGGGTAGATCGAAGGGTCCGGAATACTCTCTCCGTCGGAACAGCCCCGATCCGGCCATCTTGTAACTGGTATAGAGACTTCGGTTTCTCCTACCGACGATTCGTCACCAAGAGTAGACAACAGTTTACGTCACCAGATGCTGATCCGTCCTCGTATCCTCCGTGAACGACTCCACGAAAGCATGCACGACCGCCGGTTTAGCTGTGGCAGGACTCTTCTTGCCCGCTGAGCCGTCTCGACGAGGTCGGTGCAGACGTCCGGCCAGTGCTCGGCTCGCCGATCTTGCCAATGAACACGTGTATGCCGCCAAAGGGGACCCGGTATCCGTACTCAATCGAGCCGCCTCGGGGCCCCGTCCGCATCGTTGATGTAGAGCTTGCCGCGACGACTCTTAGTCATCCGCCCATCAGATAGCCTTCGAGTCCTTCGAACTTGCCCTCTAAGATCATCAAACCATCGATGCGATAGCCCACGGTGGGCGCCAACTGTCGTGGACTTGTCACGGCAGATGTCCTCATGAAAGGACTTAGTCGTAGGGCCATCGTGACGGGTTTACCTAGAGAGGTTAAAGCGGACACAAGACACGGGAATTATACTGGTTCGCCCCTTCAATGAAGGTAAAACCTACGCCCAGTTGGGATGTGATTGATATGGTTTCGGCGATTAGGGAGCAATAGCTTTGCCTTAGCCTCGAAATCTCTGTCCCTAACTTCGCCGGTCGTCCCCTTATATACACGGATTGACGCCTGGCCGGTTTACAGAGTCCCAATCCGGCTCATACAAGAGTCCGGCTTGATCTCTCCTTTCCGCCTTACAACACAAGCTACAATGCTAAGGCGGTTTACATACATGGACCTTAATTCGCCTCTGGGCTCCAGGCGTCCACATGGGCCTGGACCATGAACGAGGGTAAACCGGCCCTCCCGGGGCGGTTCACACTCAGTAGTTATATCCCCAACACTCTATGTGCTTCACTTATATCTTTTGAGCTTTATAGTTTGCTCTATGTGCTTCACTTATATCTTTTGAGCTTTATAATTTTGCTCTAGTACTTCACTTATATCTTTTAGAGCACGGTGGTGGATTTGTTTTAAAGAAACTATTGATCTATCATGCTTCACTTAGATTATTTTGAGAGTCTTAAATAGCATGGTAATTTGCTTAAAATAATAATATGCTTGGTATTCAAGATTTGTAAAGCTTTCTTTTGAGTGCGTTGAATACTAAGAAAAGTTTGATGCTTGATAATTGTTTTGAGATATGGAGGTGATAATATTAGAGTCATTCTAGTTGAGTAATTGTGAATTTGAGGAATACTTGTGTTAAAGTTTGTGATTCCCGTAGCATACACGTATGGTGAACCGTTATGTGATGAAGTCGGAGCATGATTTATTTATTGATTGTCTTCCTTATGAGTGGCGGTCGGGGACGAGAAATGGTCTTTTCCTACCAATCTATCTCCCTAGGAGCATGCGCGTAATACTTTTCTTTGATAACTTATAGATTTTTGCAATAAGTATATGAGTTCTTTATAACTAATGTTGAGTCCACCATGGATTATATACGCATTTTTCTTACCCTTCCACCATTGCTAGCCTCTCTAATACCGCGCAGTTTTCGCCGGTATCATACACCCACCATAAACCTTCCTCAAAACAGCCACCATACCTACCTATCATGGCATTTCCATAGCCATTCCGAGATATATTGCCATGCAACTTTCCACCGTTCCGTTTATTATGTCACGCTCCATCCTTGTCATATTGCTTAGCATGATCATTTAGTTGACGGCGTATTTGTGGAAAAGCCACCATTCATAATTCTTTCATACATGTCACTTATGAATCATTGCATATCCTGGTACACCGCCGGAGGCATTCATATAGAGTCATATTTTGTTCTAAGTATCAAGTTGTAATCATTGAGTTGTAAGAAAAATAAAAGTGTGATGATCATCATTTTTAGAGCATTGTCCCAAGTGTGGAAAGGATGATGGAGACTATGATTCCCCCATCAGTCAGGATGAGACACCGGACGAAAAAAGAAGAAGAAAAGAGGCCATAAAAAAAGAGAAAAGGCCCAATAAAAAAATATGAGAGAAAAAGAGAGAAGGGACAATGTTACTATCCTTTTACCACACTTGTGCTTCAAAGTAGCACCATGATCTTCATAATAGATAGTCTCTCATTTTGTCACTTTCATATACTAGTGGGAATTTTTATAGAACTTGGCTTGTATATTCCAATGATGGGCTTCCTCAAATTGCCCTAGGTCTTCTTGAGCAAGCAAGTTGGATGCACACCCACTTAGTTTCTTTTGTTGAGCTTTCATATGCTTATAGCTCTAGTGCATCCGTTGCATGGAAATCCCTACTCACTCACATTGATATCTATCGATGGGCATCTCCCTAGCCCGTTGATACGCCTAGTTGATGTGAGACTATCTTCTCCCTTTTTGTCTTCTCCGCAACCACCATTCTATTCCACATATAGTGCTATATCCATGGCTCATGCTCATGTATTGCGTGAAGATTGAAAAAGTTTTGAAAACGTCAAAAGTATGAAACAATTGCTTGGCTTGTCATCGGGGTTGTGCATGATTTAAATACTTTGTGTGGTGAACATAGAGCATAGCCAGACTATATGATTTTGTAGGGATAACTTTCTTTGGCCATGTTATTTTGAGAAGACATGATTGCTTTGTTAGTATGCTTGAAATATTATTATTTTTATGTCAATATGAACTTTTGTCTTGAATCTTTCGGATCTGAATATTCATACCACAATTAAGAAGAATTACATTGAAATTATGCCAAGTAGCACTCCGCATAAAAAATTCTCTTTTTATCATTTACCTACTCGAGGACGAGCAGGAATTAAGCTTGGGGATGCCTGATACCTCTCCAACGTATCTATAATTTTTGATTGCTCCATGCTATATTATCTATTGTTTTGGACTATATTGGGCTTTATTTTCCACTTTTATATTACTTTTGGGACTAACCTATTAACCGGAGGCCCAACCCAGAATTGTTTTTTTTTTTGCCTATTTCAGTGTTCCAAAGAAACGGAATATCAAACGGACTCCAAACGGAATGAAATCTTCGGGAACGTGATTTTCTCATCAGATAAGATCCAGGAGACTTGGACCCTCGGTCAAGAAAGGAGGGAGGCGGCCACGAGGGTGGAGGGCGCCCCCCTAGGGTGCGCCCCTGCCTCGTGGGCCCCTCGAAGCTCCACCGACGTACTCCTTCCTCCTATATATACCTACGTACCCCCAACAGATCGACACGGAGCCAAAACCTAATTCCACCGCCGCAACTTTCTCAGATCCACGAGATCCCATCTTGGGGCCTGTTCCGGAGCTCCGACGGAAGGGGAATCCACCACGGAGGGCTTATACATCATCATCATAGCCTCTCCGATGAAGTGTGATTAGTTTACTTCAGACCTTCGGGTCCATAGTTAGTAGCTAGATGGCTTCTTCTCTCTTTTTGGATCTCAATCCAATGTTCTCCCCCTCTCTCGTGGAGATCTATTCGATGTAATCTTCTTTTTGCGGTGTGTTTGTTGAGACCGATGAATTGTGGGTTTATGATCAATATTATCTATGAGCAATATTTGAATCTTCTCTGAATTCTTTTATGTATGATTGGTTATCTTTGCAAGTATCTTCGAATTATCCGTTTGGTTTGGCCAACTAGATTGGTAGTTCTTGCAATGGGAGAAGTGCTTAGCTTTGGGTTCAATCTTGCGGTGTCCTTTCCCACTGATAGTAAGGGCAGCAAGGCACGTATTGTATTGTTGCCATCGAGGATAACAAGATGGGGTATTTATCATATTGCATGAATTTATTCCTCTACATCATGTCATCTTGCTTAAGGCGTTACTCTGTTTTCATTAACTTAATACTCTAGATGCATGCTGGATAGCGGTCGATGAGTGGAGTAATAGTAGTAGATGCAGTGTGAGTCGGTCTACTTGTATCGGACGTGATGCCTATATACATGATCATACCTAGATATTCTAATAACTATGCTCAATTCATCGCCAATTGCTCAACAGTAATTCGTTCACCCACCGTAAAATACTTATGCTCTTTAGAGAAGCCACTAGTGAAATCTATGGCCCCCGGGTCTATTTTCATCATATTAATCTTCCTACGCTTTATTATTGCTTTCTTTTTACTTTGCCTTTTATTTTACTTTGCATCTTTATACCAAAAATACCAAAAATATTATCTATCATCTCTATCAGATCTCACTCTCGTAAGTGACCATGAAGGGATTGACAACCCCTATTTGCGTTGGTTGCGAGGATTTATATGCTTTGTGTAGGTACGAGGGACTTGCGTGGCCTCCAACTAGATTGATACCTTGGTTCTCAAAAACTGAGGGAAATACTTACGCTACTCTGCTGCATCATCCTCTCCTCTTCGTGGAAAACCAACGCAAGCTCAAGACGTAGCATCCGGCAACACAGGTCTTGTAGGAGGTGAAGTCAATATTTGGCCCTATCGCCACTGAGTGTGCAGCCTCCATGGCAGGGTCCATCCACCCGTCCTCGGACGGCGCAATCTGCTCCGATTTGAGGGCCGGAGTAGCCACAGGTGTGATCTCCCGAACACCGTCCGACGGCAGACTAAGTCATGCTCGTCGTGACTGTGCGGCGCACCTGACATGGACTCGAATTCGTCAAAGATCAAGTCTCCGCGGATGTCGGCAGTATAGTTTATGCTTCCAAACCTGACCTGAAGGCCAGGGGCGTATCTCTCGATCTGCTCTAGATGGCCAAGCAAGTTGGCCCATAGTACGAAGCCGCCGAATACGAAGATCTGTCCGGGGAGAAAAACCTCACCCTAGATCACATCATTGTTGATGATCGAAGGAGCCATCAAGCCTTATGGTGACGGCACAGTGGAACTCTCAATGAAAGCACCAATGTCGGTGTCAAAACCGGTGGATCTCGGGTAGGGGGTCCCGAACTGTGCGTCTAAGGCGGATGGTAACAGGAGGCAGGGGACACAATGTTTACCCAGGTTCGGGCCCTCTCGATGGAGGTATGTCACAACCCTAGCTTAGACCTTGTCTTTCTTTGCATAAGCATCCATGCATCATATTTAAATTTTATGGAACTTTGAAATGGGGGATGATAAAACCCTAGCATCAATGAAATTCAAATAGGTTCAACTAAAAAAATAAATATATTTTCAGGATCCTAAATGGCCTTCAAAAATGTTCATCATTTTTGGAAAATGCTGGAAATAGTAACCAGAGATGATGCACATTTTTCCATGGCATTTTGGATTTTGAATTAATTCAAACATATTTGAATTGGAGCTATTTAAATGCTATATATATATATATATTTTAGATGCTCCAAAAATGTTGGAAATTGTTAAGGGTCACTGGAATAATTCAGAAGGCACCCATAATTATTTCCAGGATTTTATGAAATGGTTTAGTATTTATTTTAAACAAGAACATAAAAACAGGAAATAGAAAAAGGAAACACAGAGAGAGAGAGAGAGAGAGAGAAAACCCACCTGGGCCTCACCTGTGCTGGCCCAGCCCACCTGGCCTGGTGCCAGTCATCCCTAACCTCTGCCAGTAGGCAGAGGCGGGAAAGCGCATGCGCGCGCGAGGCGCCATGCCTCCTCCTGCTTGCCGCCTCTCTCCGGACCTCCCGGACGACGCCACGCATGTCCCCGAAACCAACCCGCTCACTCCCGTCCGCTCTCCCCTCCTCCTTGTCGCTCCCCACCTCGTGCCGAATGCGCTCGCCGCTGCCGCTCGCCACCACTACAGCCACCGGCCTCCACACGTATCTCCGACGCGCCAGGAAGCTCCGCCATCGTCCCCCTCATCTTCACGACCGAGCCACGCAAGCCCGGACGCCCTGCATCACCGGCAACATCACCATCTTCCTCCTCCGCCGCTCTGGATGGCTGACGTCGATTAGTCGCCATCCGGCCTCCCTCGAGCTCGCTGACGTCTCCAAACTACGCGGGGTGAGCCCCTCTTTGTTTCGCCCCTATCCCCGTCGCCCCGCATGTCCTATAGCGCTAGCGCCGCCATGCCCGAAGCTCGCCGCCGCCCTGCCATGTCTTTGTCATGGCCACAACCGCCTCTGCCCGCTTTTGAGCTTGCAGCCGTGCTAGTTGAGCTCGCAGGAGTCCGTAGCACTACCCAGTGGTGAAAATGGTGCACCGTAGACTCGTCCCGCACAACGCCATGGCTCTATCGCCATTGAACCTCGTCGTCGGCGAGATTCCAGCCGCCCCGTGACCTCCCGTCTGGTACATCAGATGCGCGAGAGCAAGAGCTCATGCCCATTGCCTCCCGAGCGACAAACCGCAGCCCCTAGCATCTTTCCGGCGATCTTCCGCCGCGGTTTGAGGTCGCCGCCTGCCAAACTCTATCGTGCCGACGTGGCCGTCATTAGGACTAACCCCCCCCCCCCCCGCCTAATTAACCAACTCACTGCCACTGACAGCGGGCCCTACCGCTGGGTCAAACACTGTCAGCACGAGATTTGACCGCAATTAACCAATGGGTCACTGACCAGTGGACCCCACTGGTCAGGTTTAACCCTGGTCAGCCCCTGCTGACTTGATGACGTCACACTGATGTCATGCTGATGTAGTAAATGTTTTCTGGCGATTTAATTAATCCAAAAAATTCCAGAAATTAGTTTAAACTTCTAAAATTCATAGAAAATTATCTATAACTCCAAATACAAAGATTTATATATGAAAAATGATCAGAAAAATCCAATATATCCATCTATACTGGCTTCATGCATGTTTAAACAACCTAATCTTACTGTGAGACCAAAACATGATAATGCACATTATAAATTCATAACTTGAGTTTGAATTTGAACTCTTGGTTCAAATTAGCTCAAACCTTTCTGTTCTTAGTTGCATTAGCTCAAACACATTCATTTTGCCATGTCATGATCATGCATCATATTGTTGCATTGCATTGGTTGTGTTCCCTCTCTGTTGCCGGTAATTGTTCCCCCTCAGTAGATGTGGTACCGACGCTGAGATCGATGACACCGATGAAGAGCTATACTATCTTCAGAAGTGCCAGGCAAGCAAAACCCCCTTGTTCATTCTGATACAATCCTACTCTCTCGCTCCTGCTCTCTTTTACTGCATTAGGACAACAATGCTTCAACTGTTACATGTTGCGGTAGTTGAACCCCTTTCCTCTGCATGACCTGTCATTGCCACAGTAAATAGATGAAACCCACTAGCATGAGTAGGAGTTGTTTGAGCCCTGATGTGCCTACTCATTCATGCTTGTTTGTCATGCTTGCTACTGCTTAGAGTTGATTCAGGTCTGATTCATCGGAAATGAATTGGAATGTGGTGAACATGTCCTACTGTTGAGAGCTAAGTGTGTGAACATGATTTGGTAAAGGTAGCGGTGAGAGGCCATGTAGGAGTACATGGTGGGTTGTCTCATTGCAGGCGCCCTCAGGAACTGAGTTCTGTGTTTGTGATCCATGAACAACTACTACCACGCATTGGAATGCCTAAGTGCCCCTCTCGACTTATTAATCGCCTAGATCTCTGTCCAGGAGTTGCAACTAGTTTCTGGTGTTTGTAGTATGCTGGAGTCCGTGCACAGCGCTGACCCGCGGGGTGGGTTGTGATGCGGTAGGCACGAGGCACGGTGTATCGGGACGCCCATTTGGTGCCTCGGGAACCCTGCTCTCATTGTTTGGGGCCGTGAGCGACACCCCGACCGGATCTCCTTGCGGATGGAACCCGAACAGGCGATAAACATGGACTAGAGACTTGTGTGGTTAGTCAGGTCGTGGCCGACTCCCTCGCCAGGCTTCCGCTTGAAGGTTGCCAAGATACACGACGTGTACATGGTGGTAAGTGGCGAGAGCGTGTGTGAAGAAGTACACCCCTACAGGGTTGACATCATCTATTGAATAGCCGCGTCCGCGGTAAAGGACTTCTGGGTTGCCTATAACAGTTCATAGACAAGTGAAAGTGGATACTCTAAAATGCGCAAGATAAGCTTGAGTGCTATGGATGGCGTTCTCGTAGGAAGACGGGAGTGGATTCATATTGGTGTATTGATATGGTGAATATGTGGACTCGTGTGCGCCACCTCAAAAGAGTTACTTGCAGTCGTAGTTTAGGATAGCCACCGAGTCAGAGCTGGCTTGCTGCAGTTAAACTCCACCACCCCCTTTTTGATACTGATGCATATGTAGATAGTTCTGATGTAAGTCTTGCTGGGTACATTTGTACTCACGTTTCCCTATTTTATGTTTTTGCAGAGAGACTTCAGTCTCGCTAGTAGTACCGCTTGGACTTCGACGTTTAGCTTGTTACCTCAGCTACGATCTTGTGCCCTCGGCAGGGTCTTGTAGTTAGTGAGGCTTCTCAGCCTTTTTCATTTGTAGTTGTCTGTACTCAGACAAGATGAGCTTCCGCATGTGCTATTGCTTGTATGACTTGAATGCCGGGTCATGAGACCCATGTTTGTATTATCTGACTCTTCAAAGTCTTATGAATAAATACTTTGAGTCGTAGTGTTTTGTTGTGATGCCATGTCGTAATTACACATATCGAGCATATTGTGTGTATGATTGAAATGCTCTATGTCTGGGATCCGACAACCTAGTTGTTTATCCTTGGTAGCCTCTCTTATGGGGAAATGTAGTCTTGTGCTTCCATGAGCCATAGTAGTCTGCTACAGCCCGGTTCACCCGAATCCTGCTAGCCTAGCACTACTACTCCGGAACACTTGATTGGCCGGCATGTGATTCACTTCGTTCTTGTGTTTGTCCCTCCGGGGAAATGTCACGCGATGACATCCGGAGTCCTGCCTAGCCTGCTACAACCCGGTTCACCGGAGTCCTGTTAGCCAAGTGCTACAGCCCGGATTCGCACGCTGCTGACCTACATGCTCGATGTTGATTCATGTATGCCTGTCCCCGTAAGTTAGTGCCACTTTGGGTTCTCTGTCATATGGATGCTAGCGACACTATCATATAAATGAGCCAAAAGGCGCAAACGGTCCCGGGCCATGGTAAGGCGACACCCGTGGGAATACCGTGCGTGTGGCCGCAAAGTGATATGAGGTGTTACCGGCTAGATCGATGTGACTTGGAATCGGGGTCCTGACAAGGTAATACCCTACTTCCTGCTAGATTGATCTTGATGATATGAGTATTACAAGAGTTGATCTACCACGAGATCGTAGAGGCTAAACCCTAGAAGCTAGCCTATGATTATGATTGATCTTGTCCTACGGACTAAACCCTCCGGTTTATATAGACACCAGAGGGGGCTAGGGTTACACAGAGTCGGTTACAAGGGAGGATATCTACATATCCGAATTGCCAAGCTTGCCTTCCACGCCAAGGAGAGTCCCACCCGGACACGGGATGAAGTCTTCAATCTTGTATCTTCATAGTCCAACAGTCCGGCCAAAGGATATAGTCCGGCAGTCCAAGGACCCCCTAATCCAGGACTGCCTCAAGGACCCGGGCCTCTATAAATAGGGCTAGCCACCTCCATAGCGAAGGGGATTCCGACCAGCTCACCTAGCACAAGAACACCTCTCCTCAGGAGGCTGTTCTTCCCCTTGTACTGTTCATCCTCAGCCCAAGAGGCAATCTACCACACCACACTGGAGTAGGGTATTACACCACATCGGTGGCCTGAACCAGTCTAAATCCCGTGTCCCTCTGTTCTTTGAGTTCGTCGAGCTAGGCCATGAGATCCTTGAGCGAGCTAACCATCAAGGGAGACAGAGATCTCCGTGCGCACCCCAGTGTTCGAACCTCAAGAGTTTTGCCGAAACCCGAAATCAGACAGCAGCGGGAGGTGGAGACTGGTTGTCCCCACCCCCCCCCCCCCACAGCTTCCGGGTCAAGTTCGCCTGGATGTTGCTGATGCGGCCGGCCTCCCGCATTTCTTGTCCCAGCTTCAATCGCGGGGGACACGACGCGGTGCCGCCTGCATTGGTCGTGCCGCCTGAAGCACCAACCTCACCTAATGTAGTCGTGGTGCCTACGGCGTCCGCGGCTGCATGTGAGGAGGCCTTCAAAGTGGAAGGATGAGTTGTTGCCCCGGATTTCTTCTTGGGCACCACGGATGAAGATCGACACGTTGTTCACAACTTCGGGTTCGCATAAGTGATTCCCCTTTCCTGGCGCTCCAAAGATGTCATGGGTGGACACTATCACCTTGTTGCATTTCATCATGCCCGTCATGTGCATTGCCCCTATTTTGTTGTGTGTTGCTCCAGCTGTTGTGTGTGTGTCACCCCTTGCCATCTCTCTCAAGCCATGCACCATCACCCCTCCCTTCCTTCTTCTTTCATGTTTTTATGCAAGTGGCATTAATTCCCTCTGCCATTAACGTTCATCTTCTCCCTATAAAACTTGAATCATGTCCCTAGCCTCTCTATCAAATTTCATTCCATTTGGACTTGTTTTGGTCAGATTCAAAAATGTCCCAGGTTTGAATTTAATTCAAACTTGTTTTATTTTTTTACCACTAAATATACCTAAAGCAACTTATTCAAATAATTCATAATTCATAGAGTCCAAGGATATTTTTATATGTCTCACACTGTTCTCCAAACCCCCTGTGCTTTTTCTCCTTGAATTTCTGTCTAAAGAAAATCAGAAGGAATGAAAAGCAGCACTGGAGCAGCCCAGCGCAGCAGTGCACCCCAGCCATCCGGCGCAGCACAAAAGAAGCAGGACCAGCGCACTCGCAGCCCAGCTACCTACCCCAAGCCTCCTCCTCCTTCCTTTTCTCACCCATGCGCCCGCGCACCCCCGCTAGCCCCTCGACGCGTGGCATGGTCGGGCACGCCTATCAGCCTCAGGCTACAACCGACCCCCCGCCCGCCTTTTCATCCACCTCTCGCTGCTCGTGCACATGGGCATGGCTAAGAGCACGCAAGCTCCACCTGCTCGCCCTACCCCTCTATAAGCCCCCTCTTCTTGCCCCTGCCTCCCTAGGGTTTCCCTCTACCTCTAGACGCTGCCGCCAGGAGAGTCGAGCCACCAGATCCGCCACCCCGACCGCGTCCCGAACGCGTCCGAGAGCACCGCCATGTCGCCGCTATGACCTTCATCGTCCTCCGCTTCAACATCCGTGTACGGCAAGTCCCTCGACGTCCGTTGCGTCATCTACGACCACTACTTCTCGCAGGGAGCCAAGACGCAGTCGACTTCTTCTTCTTCCCCCTCGGTGACCGTAGCTGTTTGATCACCGCCATCACCGTCTCCGTCCTCCTCTCTCCGATCCAAGCACTCCGTCGTGCTTGTGGTGAGCAGCCGCGCCTCCCCATACCCTTATCTTCCTGTATTTCTTGCTCTACCCCGTATGCCATAAAGGCCCAATATCGCCAGATCGGACCTCGTGCCGACGAAAGTGCTCGACCCTCTAGTGGCTTGTCCATGTCCTCCATGTGCGTGAGGTAGCATAGGCTCATTTCCCGCTATATTTTGCTAGGCTCAGCCGTCGCATCGCCATGTACGAGACCGTCGCCACCGCCTTTGTCACCTCATCGCCGGTGGCGTTCCCGTCGCCGTTGGGCATTATGTGTGTCACGCGCGAGCGCGGGATCTCTCCGCACTTCGAACCACCGGCTCCGCCGCTCCGTTTGGTCGCCGGAGCAACTCCGACGAGCCCGTTGCCGCTCTGTTCGCGGCCGGGCGTTCTGTCGAACACCCCGCGTGCGCCACCCGATTCCCCTGTCGCGTGGACCGCTGGTCCCACCAGCCAGCCAAAGGCTGGGTATACCCCTGGTAGCCCCAGCCTTTTCGTATTACGCCCTGTGAAATTCCATTTCTGGAATGTGTGGGATTTCCAAATCGGGCAGGTCCAAATCTGGAATATTGCCAATTCTGTCCATTTCCTTTTGTGGCACTATTTTGCAAATGCATTTGTGAGCATTATTCTACAACAACATATACATATTATATATCATTTTGGATTAGAAAAATTTACCTAATCCATCTATGGTATTAGATTCATGATTTGAGTAAGTTTTCAAACATGTCATTTTTACAGCATATCCGATTTTGTCATTTTTGTGTATTTAAGTGCAAACATGCTATGTGGTAGTTTTTGCACACAAATAGGTTCATTTTCATATCTTCTTGCTGCTAGTTTTTCTTCCATGCCATGAAGTGCTTTGTAGTGAGTGCAACAAGCTAGCAAACATGCTAACATGAATCTGTTCTGCCATGCCTTGTTAATCTTGCCAAGTCTGAAACTGCATATATAACTTGCAATGTCACATTGGTGCTACCATCATATCTGTAAATCTTTGGAACATGTTCGGAAAGGGAGTTTTGTTAAGTGCATTTAATACAAGTCTTCCATGAAAAGTTCCATTTGCATGTAGTTTGCTGGCACTAAACATTGCATCCTGAATCTGTTTTCTGCCATGAACTTTGTTTTTCACTAAGTTTGAAAATCTGTATCTCTTGTCAGTTTAACACGCTGTTTTGCTAATGATCTAAGGAGTTTTAGAAATAGTTCAGTAATCATGTTTTGTAGTCGATGTTATATACTATCATGCCATGTAATTTTTTCCCTTGTGAAAGTGCTAGTTATCGACTAGAGGGGGGGTGAATAGGCGATTTTTATGAAAGTCTTCAAAACATGAGAGTTTCGAAGACAAATAATAGAAATGAACCTATTGATATGCAGCGGAAGGTAGACTACACTAAGCAAGCCATAGTCAAGTATTCAATGAAGTGAAAGCAAGAAGACTAATAGCAGCTAGGTAGTAAAGATTAGGATGGAAGATAGTATGAAGCCAAACAACGATAGTAGTCACACAAAGGAATTCAAAAGTAGTGCGAAAGGTGCAATGACTTCACGAAGACAAACTGTAAGTAAAAGAGAGGGAGAAGATAGAACCAGTCGCTTGGTAAGGTCAAGGATTTGTTGGACCAGTTCCAGTTGCTGTGACAACTGTACGTCTGGTTAGGGAGGCTGAGATTTAACTCAGAAGACCGTGTCTTCACCTTATTCCCCTTCAGCTAAGGACACCCAGTCCTCGCCCAATCACTCTGGTAAGTCTTCAAGGTAGACTTCCAAACCTTCACAGACTTCATTCACCGGTGATCCACAATGACTCCTGGATGCTCAGAACGCGACGCCTAACCGGCTGGAGGATTCACATTCCTCAAGTGTAACAAGTCTTTAGGTCACGTAGACAGAAAGACTTCAGTGATGCCTAACACTCTTTGGCTCTGGGTGTTTGGGCTTTGTCCTCGCAAGGATTTCACTCTTTGAAAAGCTTCTATGGTGGGTTGCCCTCAAACGACAAAAGCCGTGCACTAACTCTGAGCAGCCACCAATTTATGGTGTAGGAGGTGGGCTATTTACAGCCACAAGGCAACCCGACCTGATTTTTCTGACATGACACTGGGTCACTAAGGAACTGACACATGTTCCAACGGTCAGATTTCAAACACACGTGACAGCTTGACTTGGGCTACAAGTAAAGCTGACTCATCCAGCTCTGGATAAGATTTGCTCTCATTGTCTTCGCTCGAAGACATAGGATTTGGTTGAGCATCACTTGACCACTCGACTTTGTTCACTGGGACCCCACTTAACAGTACGGTAGTTCCTATGACTCAACAAAGAAGAAAAAGAAACAAAGAAACAACTAAGTCTTCATGCTCCATAGTCTTCACACGATGTCTTCTTATGGCATAGTCTTCAATGTGAATATCTTCACATACCACCATTGTATTCAATGTCTTCATACATTTTTTAGGGGTCATCTCCGGTAGGTAAACCGAATCAATGAGGGACTACTACCTGTGTTATCCTGCAATTCTCACAAACACATTAGTCCCACAACCAAGTTTGTCGTCAATACTCCAAAACCAACTAGGGGTGGCACTAGATGCACTTACAATCTCCCCCTTTTTGGTGATTGATGACAAACTGGTTGAAGTTTTCAACGGGGATAAATATGTGGAATTGTAAAGGATAAAGGTATTATCTTCATAAGTAGCAAAAGGCACCCCCTGAAGATGTGCATATAAATAATTTGCTTTTGTAATGCAAATGCACAGGGCAGGTTGTACTTATGGAGATCCTCTTCAACTTATGAAGACAATTCATCATGCATGATTTGATATGACGAAGATAATGACATGCATAATGAAAAATGGATGTCTGCAATATGACTTAGTGTGGGATTTATCATCGCATCACAGAATAACAGAAAACGTAGGAGACGACCTTCAAGTTTAAGTGTTACAACTCAAAGAACCAAATGTATCAAAAGCGTGAGTTGTAAACACTAGGCAAAATATAAAGCAACCGCCCATATGGACCCGCTTGAAGACTATCAAATCATATGCTTCTCCCCCTTTTGTCAGTAAGGACCAAAAAGGTTTGAAGACATAGAGCCTCTACTCGTTCCCAGAAGGAGTAGGAGAAGCAGCAGGGTTGGCGTCGGGGTTTGGCGGTGCAGAAGAACTTGGTGCAGTGTCGACACGCGCTGAGGTTGGAGGTGGTGAAGTAGCATCATCTTGGTCATCTATGACTCTGGCATTCACTGTTGAAGCTGAGAAGGAATAGTCAGAGTCTTCAAGAGAGGGAGTTCGACACAAGACAACATTCCTTGGAGGAGTGGAGTCAGACTTGAATCTTTCAGCGAAGCCATCGTCTTGAACATCTGCTTCAGCACTTAGCAATGTCAAACTCTTCCATGACCTCCGACAGGTTTCATGAGTGACAAAGGCATTCTTGGTGGCAAGGTTGCGAATGCGATTGACATCCACCAAGGGGCTTTGCATCTGTCGCTTCATCCAGTAGTGATTCTTATCTTGTTTCTGATGCAGGGCGACGAGAAGCTCTTGGTCATTGAGAACACGAGATCGCTTCCGAGGCCTTTGAGCAATAGTGCTTTCGGTGGCTTCAGTATGGGCACGGTGAGGGAAGCGTGTATTGCCAGCCAAAGGATAAACACGAGTGACGGCCTGAACTCCTGCAATGGGCTGTGTGAAGCTTTGGTGATCAGCATTGTGAAAAATGGGCTCCTTGGCAGGCTCTGGGTATATGGCTTCAACTGACATATCAACCTCTGGCAAAAATATCAGATGGTTGCAAGCAGAAGGCTGATAGTTGATAGCTGAGTGAAGCTTGATAAGGCGCATAACCCATGGAGTGTAGAACTTCAGACCAAAGAGATCAGAGCCAGATGCAGCCAACTGCCTGATAAAGAAGTCTTGAGCATTGAAGCTGATGCCATTGAAGATATAGAAGACCAATGTCTTCATCGCTCCTTCAAGCTTCGTTGCAGAAGAATGTCCCTTGATGGACCATAGAGTTCTCCTTATGATATGATAGATTGTTCGGGGCAGATACTCTAGGTATTCAACAAAGAACTCTCTTGGTTATTCAGCGTCGCGTGGCAGAGGCTTCATCATGCTTAGCATTTGGCTCATGTTGGGCTCGGGCTTCTGGAAAATGCTCTCCAATGCATAGCGGTGAAGGTGACAACCAGGCTCGAAGAGTTCACCTGGAGTGGGCAGGCCAGTTAGCTCAATGATATCAAGAGCTTTGGCTTCATGATGGACATTGCTTGTCATCCACTCAAGGACCCAAGTCTTCGGATCCCTGTTGTAGCTGCGAATGTGAAGGGTAGCATAAAATTGTAGCAGAAGCTCTTCATTCCAATGCTCCTTATCAGTCACAAAGTTCAGAAGACCAGCATCGCGACAGCAGTCAAGGGCTTCCTCAAGGCAGGGCAGTCAAGCAATGGCTTCACAGTCTAGACGCATATGTGGAAAGATGCGCCCTTGGTCATAGAGAACACGAGAATAGTAACTGCGATGCTGATAGCTCTAGAACCTATCAGATGACATCCTTGGCTTGGAGTAGGGGTTCTTGGCACTATCAAAGAAAGTGTTGTGCGCAATGAAGCCATTTGCATTGAAGGACCCTGGTGAAGTTGTAGTACCTGGAAACCTTGGCAGTCTTGGCTTAGGCTTCTGGACCCGAGGCCTGTGCTCGACATGATAGTCAAATTATGGACTGGCAGCAGGTGGAGGAACCATAATGGGCCACCTGACAGTAACTAACCGACCATGATCATATGCTTGCTCGATGGTGTGTGGCCGTGGAGGCGGTACAGGTGCAGTGGTATTGATTTCGGGCTGCAGATTTGCGTCAGGTGCAGCATTGGCTTCAGGTGCAATCACTTCAGGCACCACATTAACATCAAGTGCCATATGAGCTTCAGCCATGACAATGTGATTGGCTTCAGTGTTGGTGTTGGTGGTCGCCTCAATGTTATCAACCTCCACTCGAGTAGCTGGAGGGTCGGACACGTTCTCCTCGAGAACAACTTCAGGGTTGGTTGGGGGTGTAGCAACATGTTCTTCTTAAATTCTTGGCTCTTCTTGTTCATCGGCTGATGCAGCCAGAATGTCTTCAGCCGCTTTGGCTTCAGACGCGGAGATGTTCGCAGTAGGAGAGGCTTCAGGAAATATTTGGCGTGATACTGATTGGTGCTCTTCTCCTTCTGGAACACTCGACAGAGTGACTTGTGGCCTTGGTCCTTTACGAAACATGTGGAATGCTGGCGACGCTTGTGGAGATGGAGTAGGTTGGGCCTCAAAGTCGTCATCTTCAAGCACCGGAGCGGTGACTTGAGTTGGGGGAGTAGTTGGTGTTTCTGCTTGATGGGGGGAGTCTTGAGGGTGATCAGCCCATGAATCATCCTGGGCGATTGGCGTCAAAGGACGACCAATGCTGATGAGTTCGTTGTTCGTTAGAACAGGCGATGATACCACATTGTGCTCGATCTGAGGAAGGACTTCATCATCTTCTACATTGTCTTGGGGACCAATGTCTTCAACTGCGATGGGGTTGACAGCTGGAATGTCTTCAGCTTCAGGAGCCTCTGGGGAAGCAGGCTCGTGAACTATCAAATGACGCTCTTGTTGTGCAGATGCAGGACGAGCAACAGAAATTGGCTCGACGACAAGGGGCTCTATGGGAGCAGCCCGATCTTTCCTCTTGGTTTTACGCTTCTTGGCAGGTGGAGCCTCGTCAGTGGTGTTCTTGGTCTTACGTTTTCTGGCTTTAGCTTCAGCTGCCCTTGTTTTCTGAAGCTCTGAAGCCACTGTGGGGACCTTAGGCTTCACGCCTGTCATACTGGCGGGGAAGACAATGTGAGGTTCATCCCGCCTGGATGCTTCAGCTTGGTCCACACTAGGCTTCTTCTGCTTGGCAGCCATCTTGGGGTCGATGCCAGGACGCCCAAGTGCCTTGCGCTTCTCAGCTTCGTTGTAGGCTTGAACACACTTGGAGGCCAAGAGCTTCATGCACTCTCGAGAACCTTTGGCTTCATCGTGTTTCTTGTGAAATGCCTCCTTGAGCTCGTGCATCATTGTCTTGAAGTTTTGGACGTCTGTCACACTGAGCTTGGCCACATGCTTCTTGTACTGAGCTTTTTCATAGTCAATCTTGTGCTTCAGTTCAACGATCTTCTGAGCAAGAGCCAGCTCAAGAGCAATGGCGCTATGGAAGGAGACGCTGAGGCCAATGGGGAGTTGCAGATCATCAAAGCTGAGATTGGGGGTGTCAAACCACTCATCAATTAAATTGTTCAACACATCCATGTCAAAGAGAGGCAAATCATTGAAGATTTCCGCCTCTTGCTTGCTCTTTATCAGCAGCTCAAGAGCATCATCAGCAAGATCGTCGTCACTCGACAGATCAATGGCGTCGTTCTCATTTCTTAGAACAGCAGCAGGGGTCAGTGCTTGACCAGTGGTGTGCATGGGCTTCTTCTTCTTCTCAGACTTGGAGATGCGTGAGAGATCTTCAGACTGCACACTTGGTGCAGGAGGAGGCGATTCTTGGGAGGCTTCGCCATGGCTTTTGGTGCAGTGGAAGGCTTCGAAGCCTTGGGTTTCTTCAGCTTCTTAGGCTTCGGTGGTGCAGGCGCTTCGTCAGAATTAGCGTCATCTGCGGAGTGATCGACGGCAGTCCCTTGAACCATAATGTGAGTGGTGAGACCTTCTACATTGTAGAAGTGCCCAACAAGATTGGGTTCAGCTTCGCGTGTGCCATCGGCACGAGGAGCAGAGGGACCTAGGTTGAAATCTAATCCCCGCGACTTCTTGTTCTCTTTGGCCGAGTTCTTGGCAAACTGAAAGTTGTGCTTGAACAGATTGTCGTCACAACACCATAGTAGCGAAGATGGGTCGGCATCAGCAGGCTGTGGTCCACGGACCATGCAAGGGTAGAAACCTTGATCAATGGCTTCAGCCCTAGACCTGGGTGGAAGATTTTTGTACAAGATGTCTCCCCAGGGTTGCTTGATGGCATTCTTTTCAGCAAATTCCTGGGTCACAAACCTGTACTTGTACCATTGTTCTGCCCAATATCTTCGAATCCATTGGATTCGTGTTTTGCGCTGATTGTAGTCCTCCTCTGGATCTGTCTTGTATAGCTCATAGAGGTCAGGTGGCAAATCTCTTGATGTTCCCCACGGCGCTGTCTGCCTCCCTTCCTTGCTGACTTATCTATGGCCATGTAGTTCAGACTGAATGGCTTCAACACTGTCAAAGGCTTCCGTCTGCTGGTCAGATAGGAACTGGCTTCGGGAGAGTTGATATGATGTTGTAAGAATTCTGCAAATGAATGCAGACTATGAGAACCATGGGATTCTCCCACAGACATGTACCTGTGACAGCATTAAAGATGCGAGGGAAAGGGAAGAGGTCATATGCATTCTCAGAAGATTTTGAAGATAAATGAGTTTTGAAGACATTGACCTCATAGCACGAAGACATTCACTTATATGTTGAGAGTTGGTTCCAGATTTGTACGAATCCAAGAATAGGTACAAGTGAGGAATCTAACTACGTGCGAAGCATAAGTGAATATTCTAGGCATCATATGAGATGCAAAACAGGATAGATCCAAATTTGTGGAGGCAGAAACCACTTTTGGTAGGAAGACTTAATCTATCGGATCAAAAAGATAGTAAAAAGAGAGTATTAATTTACCACATGATGAACTGCTAGATAGAGTAGAAGATGAGGCCGAGCAGTTCGATCTTCCGTGCCCTAACTTGGTGACGGAGGACACCTACAGCGGCAGCGGAGAAGATGATGTCTGCGGCCGGCGTGAGGACGGCGTCGGTGAGGTCGCATCAGCTAAGCGCTTCGTCGCCGGCGTCGCCGAGAGCTAGCGGTGGCGCTAGGGTTTCTCGAGGTGGAGAGGTGGAAGAAGGATTTTTGACCGCTATGGGATGTGCATTTATAAGGAAAGGGATGACACAGCGCAATTACGCAGGTGCCCCTGGCGGTTCACATCTGAGGGACACGTGGCGAACATGCAACACATTGGGAGTTGTTCCATGTTCCCACGCACGCCTGGACTGTTGGGTGGTCGTTCCGGCTTCTCCGGGTTTTAGGCAATAAGAATTTAGCATTTAAAACAGATTTAATGTTTATCTCTGTATCTTCTGCTGACAAGGACGCAGAGAAGACATTCGACGGTTTTCAACAGAATGCATATGATTTGGATAGATAGAGTTTGAGGTAGAAGCTTAGAAAGGTTAGGGTCCGATCACATTCACTTAGTTCAAAAGATTCAAACGAAAAGACATAGCTATAAGTGAATGTTGTAGAGGACAGAACACTAATATAGGTATATATCAGAATAAGATCAAATCAACATTTTGAAGATAAACATGGAGTCATGTTAATATTGAAGACAAACTAAATACAAAGACTTAGCAAATGTAACTCCATGAGAAAAACACTTCAAAAGAAGAATTTGGTGGTGGCGTTACCCACCGTATAGGAAGTATTAGACCCAGACACGACGCACAATTATCGTGGTGCTCCGAAGTCAAATTCTGCATTAATGTCACATCCCTAGAGTTTGCTTGTAACTAGTGGCATTGCATCCATGCATCATGTTTAAGTTTCATGAAGTTGAAATGGGGATTGATCCAAACCCTAGCACCAAAATTAAATCAACTAGGGTCAACTATAAAATCTTTTCAATAAACCCAAAATGTTCCTAAGAAAAGTTCATGATTTTTGTTAAAGGTGAAAACCTCTGCCAAAAATGATGCACATATTTCTAGGCCATTCGATTTTTGAATTAAATCTTATTGTATTTGACTTTGGGCATTTAAATACTATAAATAATTTAAATGTTCAAATAATGTTGGAACTATTTTTGGGCCACTGAAATAATTCAGCAAGTGTCCATGAATATTTTCAGGATTTTAGGAAATGCCTTGGTATTTTTTCCTAAGCTCAAAATAGAGGAAAATAATTAGAAAACAGTAATTTAAATAGAAAACAGAGAAGTAGGGAGTACATTTACCCTCAGCCCAGAGAGAAGCCAGCCCACCATCAGTAGCAGCCCGGGCAAAGCCAGCCCACTGTGGGCAAGACTGTCTTCTTCCTCTTGCAGAGGAGAAGCGTCTGCGTGGCAAGAAGCGAGCCGCAGCCTCTTCCTCGCCTCCTCGGCCTCCTCGATATTCTCGACGCCGACACGCCGCCGACCCTCTCTCACTCTTCCCCGAGTCCCTCCACCCCTCTGCTCCCTCTCTCTCGCTTGAACCCGAGCGCCACCGTCGCCGCCGCTCGTTGCTGCCACGTCCACCAGGCTCCCCTCGTCCCACTGCCTGCTCCAACGGATCCGCCTCGACCACCTCTTCCTCCTCGCCAAGCAACGCACCCGCGGAACACCCAAAACGACGCCACCGTCTTTGTTTCCATTGCCGGCCGCCGGAGATCCCCCTCGATGCTCCGCTCGCTCCGGTGCCTCCCCGAGCTCGCCGAGGCCACCGCCGCACCCAGTGTGAGCTCTAATCCGTTTCCCCTCCTCCCTCGTGCTCTATCCTGCATCCTAGCCGCTGCCTCATGAGCACCGAAGCCGCCGCATGGCCGGGCGAAGCTCAGTGCCCCGAGCCCCTCCGCTCCTACTAGATGCTCCGTGGCCTCTCGATGACCTTTAGGTGCTGTCCAAAGACCTCCGCTTTGCTCGCCCTCGAGCTGCAGCCCTGCGCCCATGGAACCCGAGCCCCGCCGCCGCTTGACCTCATCGCCGAGCCCAACTCCGGCAACCCCAGGGCCTCCCTCCACCTCCGTTGGATGCGGCTGAGTGCCAGCTTTCCAATGGGACCGCCCGCGGCCCAAGCAGCCTCCTGTAGGTGAAACCCGAGCCACTCCGGTGCACACCCGCCGCGGATTTGGTCGCCGGCGATCACACGCCGGTGGTGATGACGTGGCACCGTCATTAGGGCCTAATCACCCTGCTAACCAACCCCCTAAGCCACTGACACATGGACCCCACCCCCTAATTAGTTCTAGCTTTATTTTCTGTTAAGATTAGTACTAATCTGTGTGGACCCCACGTGTCAGCTTTGACTTTGGTCAAGTCAACGTTGACCGGTCCCACCTGTCATACACCCAAAACTAGCCTGAGACACTGACGTATGGGTCCCACAGGTCAGTTTTGACCTGGCCGACCCAGTTGACCTGCTGACGTCACACCTATGTCATGCTGATGCAGTAACTTATTTTCTGGATTTTTTTCTTATTCAGGAAATTCCAGAAAATAGTGCTAACTTCTAAAATTCATAGAAAATCAATCGTAGCTCCAAATCAAATAATTTATATATGAAAAATGATCAAAAAAATCCAATCTATCCATCTGTATCATTTTCATGCATGTTTGAGAGAGTTAACCTCACTGTTTGGGATGAAACATGATTAGGAGAAGTTTGATAATAGATTTGGAGTTGGAATTTGATCTAGTTTTGAATTCCACTTCAATCAATATGACCTTCTATTGCAATAGCTTAAATCACAGCATATTGCCATGTCATGATGATGCATCATATTGTGCATTGCATTGATTGTGTTTATTCTCTGTTTGCCGGTGTTGTTCCCCCTCGGTAGACGTTGTTCCGACGCTGTGATCGTTGACACTGATGAAGACCCAATGCTATCTTCAGAAGTGCCAGGCAAACAAAAACCCCTTGTTCGTTCCGATACAATCCCACTCTCTCGCTCCTACTCTCTTTTACTGCATTAGGACAACAACGAATCATCTCATACTCGCCATGTAGTCGAACCCCTTTATCCTCTGCATGACCTGTCATTCCACAAGAAATAGATGAAACCCACTAGCATGAGTAGGAGTTGTTTGAGCCCTGTTGTCCCTACTCATTCATGCTTGTTTGTCATGCCTGCTACTGCTTAGAGTTGAGTCAGGTCTGATTCATCGGGGATGAATCGGAGTTGTGTGAACATGTCCTACTATGTGTGAGCTAAGTGTGTGAACACAATTTGGTAAAGGTAGCGGTGAGAGGCCATGTAGGAGTACATGGTGGGTTGTCTCATTGAAGCCGTCCTTAGGAACTGAGTTCTGTGTTTGTGATCCATGATTCAGCTACTACCATGCATTGGGCCCTGAAATATGACCTGGCCGACTTCTTAATCACCCTTGTTCTTTGTTCAGGAGTTGCAACTAGTTTCTGGTGTTTGTAGGATATGTGTTGGAGGCCGTGCATAGCGCTGACCCTAGGGATGGGCTATGATGCGGTAGATACACCGTGGCCCGGCGTACCTAATGCCCGTTTGGTATCTCGGGAACCCTGCACACATCGTTCGGGGCCGTATGTGGGAACCTCGGCCGGACTCCCTGCGGATGGAACCTGAATAGGCGGTAAACCTGGACTAGAGACTTGAGTGTTTAGGTAGGCTGTGGTCTACACCCACGTCGGCTTTTCGCTTGAAGTCCGCCGAGCACATGTCGTGGTGCACGCTAAGTGGTGGAAACATGTATGAAGAAGTACACCCTCAAGGGTTAACATGATCTATTCGAATAGCCGTGTCTCATGGAAAAGGACTTCCGGTTGCCTATATCAGTTCATAGACAAGTGAAAGTGGATACTCTAAAATGCGCAAGATAAGTGTGAGTGCTATGGATGGCGTTCGTAGGGGAGACGGGAGCGGATCCATAGTGGTGTATTGATATGGTGAATATGTGGACTCGTGTGCGCCACCTCAAAAGAGTTACTTGCGGTCATAGTTTAGGATAGCCACCGAGTCAAAGCTGGCTTGCTGCAGTTAAACTCCACCACCCGTTTGTTGATAATGATGCATATGTAGTTAGTTACGATGTAAGTCTTGCTGAGTACATTTGTACACACGCTTGCTTATTTTATGTTTTGCGAGGGACGTCGCCTCGCTTAGTAGTTCCGCGTGGACTTCGACGTTTAGCTTGTTACCTCAGCTACGATCTTGTGCCCTCGGCAGGATCTAGTAGATAGTCAGGCTTCTCAGCCTTTTTCATTTGTAGTTGTCTGTACTCAGACATGTTAAGCTTCCGCTTGTGTTTGACTTGTATGCTCTGAATGTTGGGTCGTGAGACCCATGTTTGTAATATCTCGATCCTCGGAGCCTAATGAATAAATACTTTGAGTCGTAGAGTTATGTTGTGATGCCATGTTGTATTGACACATATTGAGCATATTGTGTGCATGCTTGAAATTCCTGGTATGTGTGGGATCCGACAATCTAGTTGTTTATCCTTGGCAGCCTCTCATATGGGGAAATGTAGTCTAGTGCTTCCTGAGCGATAGTAGTCCGCTACAGCCCGGTTCACCGGAGTCCTGCTAGCCCAGCACTACTGCTCTTGACACTTGACTGGCCGGCATGTGTTTCACTGCCGTTCGTGGTTCCGTCCCTTCGGGAAATGTCACACGGTGACATCCGAGTCTCGCTTAGCCTGCTACAGCCGGGTTCCCGAGTCTGTTAGCTCAGTGCTACAGCCCGGATTCACACGCTGCTGACCGACATGCTTGATGTGATTCATGTATGCCTGTCCCCATGGGTTAGTGCCGCTTTGGGTTCACGACTAGCCATGTCGGCCCGGGTTCTCCGTCATATGGATGCTAGCGACACTATCATATACGTGAGCCAAAAGGCGCAAACGGTCCGAGGCCATGGTATGGCGACACCCGTGGGAATACGTGCGTGAGGCCGCAAAGTGATATGAGGTGTTACCGGCTAGATCGATGTGACTTGGAATCGGGGTCCTGACAATTAATGTATTCACACTTAGGGTGTAAGTCTTCATTGATTGAAGACATACATTACTTAGTGTGTTGCACATCTAAGTCATCAACATGCATAAGTGTTAGGATGTGTGCCTGATCACAGGACATTCGAGGATTCCAAGATATTTAGCTCACGCCGCAACTTGCAAAACCTTTTCTCATCCAAGGGCTTTGTGAAGATATCTGCCAATTGCTCTTGAGTGTTGACGTGTATGATATCAATATCTTCCTTCATGACATGATCTCCGAGAAAGTGATGATGAATTTCAATGTGCTTTGTCTTCGAGTGCTGAACTGGATTGTTGGCAATCTTGATGGCACTTTTGTTGTTGCAGTAGAGTGGTACTTGTTTCAGATGGATGGCATAGTCCTTGAGTGTTTGCTTCATCCATAGAATCTGAGCACAGCAAGATCTAGCAGCAATGTATTCAGATTCAGCAGTAGAGAGTGATACACAGTTCTGCTTCTTTGAAGACCAACAAACAAGTGATCATCCCAGAAAGTGACATGTGTCTGATGTAGACTTGCGATCCACCTTGTCACCAGCATAATCAGCATCGGAGAATCCAACTAGATCGAACTCTGAGCCCTTTGGATACCATAATCCTAGTGTTGGGGTGTAAGCCAAATATTGAAGAATTCGTTTCACAGCTGAGTGATGCGATTCCTTTGGTGCCGCTTGGAATCGAGCACACATGCAAACACTAAGCATGATATCTGGCCTAGATGCACAAAAATAAAGTAAAGAACCAATCATGGAGTGGTATACCTTTTGATCGAACTCTTTGATATTGGCGTCAGGACCCAGATGACTCTTGGTTGGCATTGGCATCGTATAACCTTTGCAGTCTTGCATTCCAAACTTCTTCAGGCAATCTTTGAGATATTTCTCTTGAGATATGAAGATGCCATTGCTTTGCTGACAAATTTGAAGGCCAAGGAAGAACTTCAGCTCACCCATCATGGACATCTGATATTGCTCTTGCATCATGTGTCCAAACTCATCACTGTATTTCTGGTTGGTGCAGCCTAAGATAATGTCATCCACGTATATTTGGCACACAAACAGTTCACCATCATATGTCTTCGTGAAGAGTGTGGGATCCAGGGAATCAGGTTTGAAGCCTTTGCTCTTCAGGAAGTCTTTGAGTGTGTCATACCAAGCGCGAGGCGCTTGTTTGAGGCCATACAGTGCCTTGTTTAGCTTGTACACCATATCAGGATGTTTTGGATCTTCAAAGCCAGGAGTGTCGGGGAGGCTGATCGGACCCACGAACACCTATGGGGCCGGAGGACCGGGCCCCTTTTGGTTCGGAGGGGGGCGGAGATCGCACGAAGAGCGGATCGTGGCGAAGCACACGAGCAGTTTACCCATCTTCGGAGCTCTCCGGAGAGATAATACTCCTACTGCTGCTTGTCTGATTGTATTGTGTCCTTGCTAGGGAGTGATGAGAGCTACAAGACCTAGCGTGAGTGTTCTCTGGTTACGTTGGAAAAGAAGCCAACCTCCTCTACATTGCACATGGGCCTCCTTTTATATGCTCAAAGGGGCTCCGACAGGTGGCAACGTAGATGGGGGTACAAATGGAAAAACAGTAGTCGGTACACCTACTTGTACAGTGTACAGTGAACTCTACCTAACCCTGACGGCAAGGGACAAAAGCATTAAATGCCCGTCCCTGTCACCTAAACAAAGGCAACAGGGACCGTCAGAGCGCCACCACTCGCCACGATGGCGATGGCAAGCTTGTCGCTGCCGCTTATCGCTGCTCCTCACCGGCTGCCTGACCTCTTGACACGCTGCGCATGGACTGGTCCCATGGCGACACGGTGGTGGATGAACTGGAGCGGAGATGAAGAGAGGTTGCCTGCCGCGGCAAGTGCCTTGCCGCGGCTGAATCCTTGTCGCGTTCGGAGGCTTGTCGCTCTCCGAGCCTTCCCGGCAAGCTCCTCTTGCCGGGGTCTTGTCTTCTGCGTGCCTTGAGCGGCCTTCCCGGCAAGCTCCTCTTGCCGGGGCCTTGTCTTCTTGGTTAAATACTTTGTTCTTGAATGGCTCCAAAGGAACCATGGAGGATCTTGGCGGTGACCAGGCAAGCCTTGCCGCGGGGTGCTGCAACTGCCCGTGCACGAGTTCGGGATACTAGGGTACCCCTACTCTAGTACACCGACAGGAGCCCCCGGGCCTGGGCCGCACACGGTGCCGAGCGCTGTCGGGCCAGGCCCAAAACAGTGCACGGTCACACGCAGCCTTGATCACGCCGTAACTCACCCCGGACCCACCACGTCCCCCACTAATGGCACGCACCGGACGTGGCGTCGTGAGAGATCGTGGGCGAGGTCGTGGGGGTTTCTTTATTAGAAAGCGGAACGTCCGCCCCCTCTCCCCCCTTATAAACAGGGGAAACAGGGGCCGGTCGCCCACCTCGCCATTGCTGTCTTGTGCTCGAAAACCACCGCCGCTCCCCCCTTCTTCTCTAGTGCGAAGAGAGCAGCGCTCCGCCCCCTTTCGCCACAGCGCCATCAACGTCGTCGGTCTCCTCCACCGCCTCCGCCATGGCTCCGAAGGCCGACAAGGGGAAGGGTGTGAAATCGGCCGAGGCGCAGCGGCTCGCCGCGCTGCGAAAGGAGCGGGCCATCTTCTCCCCTCAGCTCGACGCAAAGGAGCTGAGGGAGGGGTACTACCTCTTCTGGTCGACGGAGACGCGTGCGCATCCGCGCACGAAGGTACTCCCCGCCATCGCTTCGGAACTAGCCCCAACTGGGTATCCTTTCTTTGCGCTTTTCTTCTATTGCGGGCTCTGCCCGCCCTTTTCTCGAAGTTCTTTTGCAACATTATGAACACCTACGGGTTCCGCGTCCTTGATTTCACCCCAACGCCGTCTCGACCATGGCAGTTTCGCACACCTTTGGCGAAAACTTTGTCGGGATCCACCCAAACGTACCTCTCTTCCGCCACTTCTTCATGCCCAGCGTTGAGAGAGGGAGCCGCTTCGGGAGGAGGGATAGCTTGGGTCTCTAGAGTCGGCAAGAAGGAGGCCTATCTCGGAAGGAGAGTTCCGTAGCAAGTGGGAGGAGTGGAGAGCCAATTGGTGTTGGATCGTAGAGGAGAACCCGCAGCCCTTCACTGCCGTGCGCCAAACCCCAATAGTGCGCGGCAACGATTGGAGCAACTTGGCGACGGAAGATGCTAGGTTGAAGATAGCTGTGACCCGAATCTTGCGCCTCAGGCTTGCCGGACTGACCGTTGGCGCAGTTGGTGCAGATTTCCTTCGCCGCCGCATCGCTCCCTTGCAGGAGAGGAGGAGACCTGCTTGGGAGTTCCAAAACGCAGCGGACATCATGAGGCTGCGCCCGGGTCTCAATTGGAATTTCACTGTCTTGGAGTTGGATGCGATGCTGCTAGAGCTGTTCAAGAATGACCCGATCACCCCGAGTGTTTTAGGTTGCCGAGGGGGGTCGTCCCATTGTGCAATAACTCTGCGCTCGACCGCATCCGCGCCATGATGCCGTTGTGCGATTCCCATGGGATCGTTCCAACCTGGCAAGAGCCTTCCGACGACATCGCGCGGCAGTTCTTCGACAGCTTGGAAGAAATGCCGATCCGCCCCGACGAGCAGAAGAAGCTCACCCGCGACACAACCGACGAAGAGATGGTGCGCATTGCCACCAGGCTGGAGGAGGCGGCGGCCGCTTACCGGGCGTCTTCAGTACACCGTGGAGGAGGCAGATGCAGCCGAGGCGGCAAGCCTTGCCGAGCGAAGGAGTTCGCGGTGAGGAAGAGCTTGCGAACCCGAGGCCGAAGTCGAGCGAACCAGCCAAGGGCGCTTCTTCCCCACCATCCAGCGCTTGCCGCGAACGGAGCCCCCCGGCTCCGCCAAAGAGGCGTCTCCGCAAGGTCGAGACGAGACGGGCGCAGACGGGCCCACAGTCAGAAGCGCCACATGACGCAGCTTTCATCATGGCAAGCGATGTTGCCGCTGAGGAGCACCCCACACCGCCATGCGACAACCGGGCAGGATCCTCCCGAGCCACCGCCGACACCTCCACCAAGCGCCAAGAGAGCCCACTCCTCCGCCTCGTCGGCCGGGAGGCGAGCCGGAGTTTGATTTCTCCGCTCAGCTCCGAGGAGGAAGAAGAAGAGTAAGCTTCAATATTGTGCTTGTATTTCTTCAATTTTGTTGCTTCATCTTGAATCTGACTTGCTTCGTTCTGAACTCTTTCCTTTTCAGGACGCTGGCCCAGAGAGCGTCATAGAGGGCCAAGACCCCGGTGGTCGTCGTTGAGGATGATCCACCCGTGGCAACAGGAGGCGCGTCTGAGACCCCCTTGCCGGACCCGGCAACCCTTCCTCAGAGCAGCCCCAAAGACAGCCCCTGAGTAAGTATGCGGTTTTCTCCTCACCGTTAGGTGTGCATGGGTGCTCCTTCTTCATTGATATCTCGATTGTTGGTTTGTGTAGGAGCAGAGCAGCCTCATCGGAGGGCTCGGAAGCCGCCTCAAATTTTGTCTGCCTGACCACGCCCGCCAAGGGAGGATTCTCCGGCAAGGGAGCGCCCCCCGGCAAGGGAGACTACTCCGGCAAGGGACAGCACTAGTGATCCTCCAGTGGTCGAGACCATGGCTGCAGATCCCATTGCAGGTAATCCTCTTGCGCGAAAATTTCCCTTGGGCTTGTTTTCTTCTGTTTTTCTTTGAACATTTGCTTGACTGTTCTTCATCCGTCCGCCATAGAGCCGATGGAGATCGAGGTCGCCGGCGAGGAGGACGTGCGCGTCAACACTGACGAAGCCGCCGTCGTGGAAGAAGAGGCCGGCGCTGACGAGCCTTCCGGCGAGGAGGCCACCGAGGCTGCCGCCGCAGAAGCTGGCGAGGGGTCTGGGCGATCGTGACCGACGGCCCTGGGCCGCAGGAGCGCCAGGCGCTACACCGACCGCCGACTTTCCCCGCTGGCCGCTGGCAGCTGCCAGTTCGGAGCCCCAGCCCGGCGCCTACTTGAAGGCCGGCGACGGCGTCTTCATCAAGCTCCCATGGGAGTCGAGCTCCAGGGCGCCGGTCGAAGGAGAGACCTTCGACGGAGAGCTGCTCGCCTCCGCTGGGCTGACGCTGGTGGACGCGCCAAGCAGCAGCGTGGCGAGTGCGAGGAGGAGCAACCGAAGAAGCTGTTGTCGCTCTACCGCGCCCGACAAGCCAAGTTGGAGTCCCGGAAGCACTTGTCGCGAGGGCGGTAGCGAACATGGAGAAGCGTGAGAAAAGAGCTCCGGGGCGCCAACCAAGAAGCTCTCCGGAACGTAGCGGAAGAGCGGGAGCGACTTGCTGAAGAGCGCACGGCCTTCATCCTCGAGAAGGCCGCAGCTGAGGAGGAGCAGCGGCTTGCCGCCGAGAAGTTGTCCGCGCAGGAAAGCGAGCTGGCGCAGCGGAAGATCAATCTTGACAGCTATGAGGAAGAGCTTGTCGCGCGCGAGGAGTCACTTGGCGGGGCTCTTAAGGAAGCGAAGGATGCTGCCGCAGCCGCCGAGGCCGCCAAGAAAGAGCTGGAGACAAAGGTGGCGCAACTGGAGGCCAGTCTCCAGAAGAGCGGCGAGGAGCTTGCCGCGCTCAAGCACGAGCGCGAGAAGGACGCCTACACTCTTGGCGAGCTGCAGGGCCGTCTCGCCGATAGGAGCAAGGAGCTCGACGCCGCCAAGGATTCCAAGGCTGATCTTGAGCTGAAGCTGACCACTCTGACGCAGACGCTGGACGGCGCCAAGGAGCGGGAAGTGGGCCTGTTGGGGCAGATCAAGGCCAACGAGGAGCTGCTGGCGAATGCTGTTGCCACCTAGAGCGCCTTGAGGGAGAGTGTGGAGCACTGGACCGAAGGTCTTGTGGATACTGCCGCCGCCATCCACAGCGAGCTGATGGAGTTGGGGATGGTGGATCTTGCATACTCCTCCGACGAGCACCTCCAACCCAGCGCCAAGCTTAGCTTATTATTCAAGGGCGTGTTGACGGGCCTCCAGCGACTCCGGGAAGAGGTCCTAAAGCAGCTGGCCGAGGAATCACGCCAGATCTGTGCAGGAGCTCTCCAGAAGGTGTTGATGAAGGTGGCCTTCCGCAATCCAGGCCTCAACCTCAACGGCGTCCTCAGATCCTTGCCGGCAGATGCCGATGTGGAGGCGCTCAAAGCCCTTGTCGCACCCATTGTGGACAAGGTGAACAAGATCAAGCGGGTTGATGGCGACCGCGTAGACTAGGCCGCCAATTTTATCTTTCCTTTGTCGCTGTTGATCATGTTTAGAACAATTTATTAGATCCGTGACAAGTTATTTTGTAATATAACTCTATCTTAGACGATGATTGCAATGTTATTTCCTTTACTTGATCCCTTCCCTTGTATGTTTTTGCCCTACGCTTTTAGGGAACTTGTCAGTGCAGGCACCTTTGTCATGAAGCGCTGAGTGCTTGAACGTCAAGAGCCTTCTTGGCGTTGCCGCCTCCGACAAGCAACCTTGTCGCGACTAGCTGCAGCTCACTTAAGTTGCTGAGCGGACTCGAAACAAAGTAAGGGCGCGACTAGCCGCGAGTTGGTTCCTCTGCGCGCAGGTTTTCCATACAAAGTACTATCGTTCGAGGAAGATAACTTAAAAATTTAAGAACTGATTGCTCAAGCTTGGGCAACTTAGCTTTTCTGTCGTTTGCTTCCCGATAAGGCGAAACTTCCTCGAGCAATGCTTGGTCCATAGTATTATCTTCTCCTTCCCCCCTGGTTAACTTGTGCGCGAGGGAACCTTCCTTTCTTTGAGAAAAGAGAAAGAAGAGAAAATAAAGTTATGGAGCCTAGCGGCTCGATATTGCTTACCGGGTGTGGGTGCTGCACAAAGTGTTAGCCAAAACATGCAATAAAATGATGAAAGCATGAATTTGACAAGTTGTGCGCAACACATGAGCTTTACTGATGCACGGGGTCTGCGCCCGGCTTTGTACAAAGGATTACATGCAACAGCGGCAAGACTTGTACAAAAGGTGGTTGCCGAAACAGGTTCCGGCAACCGCGCCCTATGGGTAAAACTTACGAAGATGCTCAATGTTCCAGGAGTTGCTCATCGGAATGCCATCTTCGGTCTCAAGGCGGACAACGCCAGGCCTAGTGACTCGTTTCACCCGATAAGGGCCTTCCCACTTGGCGTCAACTTGTTTGAATTCTTGGCGTCTTGAACGCGCCGAAGAACAAGGTCGCCTTCCTCGAGGCTTCGGCACTAACTGCGGCTATGGTAGCGAAGCAAAGCTTGCTGGTAACGAGCAGCTCGTCTGTCACGAAGGCGATCTTCCTCAAGGAGCAGCGTCATCTTGTCGCAGCTGCTCTTGCTCAAGCTCATCATAAGCGAGCACTCGAGGCGATCCGTATACGAGTTCCGTGGGGAGAACGGCCTGCGCTCCATAGACTAGAGCAAAAGGTGTCCGGCGGTGGCTCGATTTGGCGTCGTCTGATCGACCAAAGAACCACCGGCAGCTCCTCAATCCAGTTTCTTCCGCACTTGTGCAGCCTGTCGAAAGTTCTGGTCTTGAGCCCGCGCAGCACTTCAGCATTTGCCCTCTCCGCTTGACCGTTGCTTCTCGGATGAGCAACAGAAGCGAAGCAGATCTTGGCGCCAAGGTCATGGACGTACTGCATGAAGGTGCGACTTGTGAACTGTGTGCCGTTGTCGGTGATGATCCTGTTAGGGATTCCGAAACGGCAAACAATCGACCTGAAGAACTTGACTGCTGCCTTTTGGGTTCCGCTTATTGTGTCAATAGATTACTTACAATATGCCTGTTGGAAAACCAAACCCACTGGAGGAGATCACTGCAACGGCGGGCTTCTTTCGAAAGAAATGGGACTAGAAAGTCAAACATCAGATGAGTTGGCACCCATTTCTTCTTATCTTTCCGGAAAAAGGATGACTGTGTTGTCACCTTCCTCACTGCTTCCACTTCCGGCCACTTTGTGAACTTGTCGATTGCAACGTACAAGTACTCAAAGCCCCCGACAACTCGGGGGAAGGGGCCGAGGATGTCGAGCCCCCAGACCGAAAATGGCCAGGATAAAGGGATCGTCTGGAGAGCTTGAGCTGGCTGGTGTATCTGTTTGGAATGGAACTGGCATGCTTCACACTTGGTTACTTGTGCAGTTGCATCCTGGAGGGCTGTCGGCTAGAAGAAACCTTGCCGGAAAGCTTTGCCGGCAAGTGCTCTTGCGCCAATGTGATGACCACATATGCCTCCATGTATCTCTGCCAACAGCTTTTGTCCGTCTTCCCGGTGAATACACTTCAATTTCACACCGTTGACTCTTCTTCTGTACAGTGTGCTATTGACAAACTGGTACATACTTGACTGCCGGGCTACTCTTTCCGCTTCTTCTTGCTCTTCGGGAAGTTCTCCTGTCTGAAGGAAATGGACAATCTGTTGCGCTCATGCTGGAGCTTGCGGTTCGACAACAAGGACTAAAGGCACATCTGCTGCTGCGGGAATATCAGCTTCCACGGCAAGAACCTGCGGCTCGGTGAGCTTGACGTTCCCGGCAAGCTTGCCGGAGCAAAACTTGTCGGGAGCGTCGCTTCAACGAAACAAACCTCAGGGCTTGTCGGAGCAGATCGCCTCAGCTCTGTTGGTGTCGATCTTGGGGACCTTCTTGGCGGCGGCTTCGAAGATCTGCCGAAAAGTAGTCACCAGAGATCAACTTCCTCTTCTTGTTCTCCGATTGATGGTGTTACGGTTGGCTGAGTTAGCTTGAGCACAAAACCCTGGTTCCATTGTGCAACTTAAGTGCAGCGCACTTTGACAGGCCATCAGCAATATCATTCTGAGCTTTTGGAACATGTTCCATTTGTAGGTCGTCAAAGTGTTCTTCTAGCTTTCTCACTTCATCAACGTAGGCTTCCATCAATGCACTCTGATAATCTTTGTTCACTTGGCGGACGACAAGTTGCGAGTCACCCCTGACAATGAGCTTCCTGATCCCAAGGTCTACTGCGATCCTGAGACCGGCAAGCAAACCTTCATATTCTGCAGTATTGTTTGTTGCTTGCTCCTTGGGAAAGTGCATCTGGACTACGTACTTGAGGTGCTCTCCGGTGGGTGCGACAAGCAAAGACGCCGCACCGGGCGCCTTTGCAGCGTAAAAGGCACCATCAAAGTACATCGGCCACTCTTTGCTTGCTTCCTTGACGGGAATGCTCGTCTCGAATTTCTTAAATGCAGTGTTGGCGTCCATTCTGCTATGAATTCTGCCAATGCTCTGCTTTGGATAGTTGAAGTGCTTTCAAACTTGAGGCCAAAGGTTGACAGTTCCAACGCCCACTCGACAATCCTGCCTATTGCCTCTGGATTCTGCAGTATCCTCTTCAGTGGAAAGCGAGTGACAACTGTGATCTCATGCGCTTGAAAGTAATGGCGCAGCTTTCTCGAGGCCATGAGAAGGCCGAAAAGCAATTTCTGCACACCAGAGTACCTTGACCTAGCCCCCTGCAGAAGGGAACTGACAAAGTAAACTCGGCGCTGCACCATCCTTTTACGCATTCGCTCTTGCGTCTGCAGATCCGTCCTTGTCGGGACGAGCTTGCCGTGAAGCCCCCGCTTGTCGCTGGATGTGTCTGCCGTGGTTGCTAGCTCATCATCCGCCTCCCTCTCCGCTACTAACGCAGCACTAACCACTTGATTGGTTGCCGCTATATATAGCAGCAACTTCTCTTGTGCCCTAGGTGCGACAAGTGTTGGAGTGGAGGACAGATATTTCTTCATGTCCTGCAGCGCTGCCTCCGCTTCGGGAGTCCATTTCATTGGACCTGCCTTTTTCAAAATCTTGAAAAATGGCAGGGCGCGTTCAGCAGACTTAGAGATAAACCTGCTGAGAGCAGCCACGCAACCGGCAAGTCTTCAGACATCCTTGACGCGCTTTGGCGCTCGAGCTGCTCAATGGCCTTGATCTTGTCGGGATTGGCTTCAATTCCCCGAGACACGAGACGAAGAACCCGAGAAGCTTGCCGGAAGGGACTCCAAACACGCACTTCTCGGGATTGAGCTTGAGGTTGATCTTGCGCAGATTTGCAAAGGTCTCATCTCAATCTTGAACCAGAGTTGCTTTGTCCTTGCTCTTGACCACTATGTCGTCCATGTAGGCTTCTACATTTCTGTGCATTTGCGGCTCAAAAGCGTCATGGACTACTCTTGCAAACGTTGAACCAGCATTCTTTAAACCGAAAGGCATCCGTATGAAACAGTACGTGCCACATGGGGTGATGAATGCGGTCTTCTCCTCATCTTCTTCTGCCATGAAGATCTGATGATATCCTGAGTATGCATCAAGAAATGAAAGCAAATCACATCCAGCCGTGGAGTCAACAATCTGGTCGATGCGCGGCAAGGGAAACGGATCTTTGGGACAAGCTTTATTAACATCCGTGAAGTCAATACAAAGTCTCCATTTCCCATTTGCCTTGCGCACAACTACAGGATTGGCCAACCACGTAGGATGGAGCACTCCTCTGACAAGGCCTGGTGCTTCCAGTTTCTTGATCTCTTCTGCGATGAACTCTTGACGCTCCACTGCTTGTTTTCTGACTTTCTGCTTGACGGGCCGCGCATGAGGACAGACGGCCAGACGGTGCTCAATTACTTTCCTGGGAACACCGGGGATGTCAGATGGTTGCCATGCAAACACGTCGACGTTCGCCCGCAGGAAAGCAACGAGCGCGCCTTCCTATTTAGGGTCGAGAGAGGCACTGATGGTGAAGGTACCACCAGTGCCGTCCTCCTTGGCGGACACCTTCTTGGTCTTTGGCGGAGCTGCCATCGTCTTCTTGCACTTGCCGGTGGAGCTCGATGGTGCGTCCTCGACGGTAGCGCAACACTCCGAAGAGGTGCGCTTGCCGGAGTGGGCATCAGAGCTCTTGCCGGACTTGGACTTGGTCTTCTTCCCCCCGAGAGCTTCAGCGGCAAGTGTTTTGCTTTCTGTTGCAGCTGCTGCTTCCCGGTAGATCTTGTCGGTGCATATAAGAGCATCCTTCTTGTCGCCATGGACAGAGATGACACTTATCAGGCCCGTCATCTTCAGGAGGTTGTAGGCATAGTGAGAGGCCGCCATGAACTTGGCGAGTGCTGGACGGCCAAGTATTCCATTGTAAGGCAATGGAAAATCAGCAACGTCGAATGTGACCCTCTCAGTCCTAAAGTTCAGCTCGCTGCCAAATGTTACTGGCAACGTGATCTTCCCCTTCGGCTTGCTCCTTCCCGGATTGATTCCTTGGAATGTGCCAGTCTCTTCGAGCTCGCTGTCAGGGATCTGAAGCTTCTGGAGCACCGCGGAGGAGGTCAGATTCAAGCCGGCCCCGCCGTCAACTAACATCTTGGTGACCTTGAGGTTGCGGATAGTTGGTGAGACCAACATCGGCAAGCACCCGACCGCTGTTATGCGATCAGGGTGGTCCTCAATATCGAAGATGATAGGCGTGCTGGACCACTTCAGAGGTTTGCGTGACTCTACGGATGGTTCAGCTGCATTAACTTCCCACATCCACTGCTTGAGTTGGCGGTGGGAAGTATGCAGGGAAGCACCTCCGTCAACGCAGAGGACCTCTGTAGCTTTCTGAAACTCCTGCTCATCAGCGGCGTCGTCTTCCATGTCTTCATCCTCGTCTTCGTCTTCATCCTTGTCGCGGCCGCGGGGAGGTCTGTCTCCTTGCCGCTGCTTGGTCTTGCCGCGGCGTCCTCCTCGGCCGGGATGTTTCTTGCCGGCTCCTCCAGCACCTTCTTGGGCCTTCTCCTTGTCGCGTCGCTCGTACTCAGCCTTCTGCAGTTCAACAAGCTGCTCGACCTTCTTGCAGCTCTGGAGGTCATGGCCCTTGGTGCGGTGGATTTTGCAAGATCGCTTGTCGGAGCCGTCCTGCTTGTCGGCGGCCGCCACAGACTGGTGGTTGGTGCCAGCGGCAACCTCCTTGCCGGAGCCACCAGCCTTGGCGTTCTTGTCGCCACCTCCATTGCCGGATTGCTCAACGACTAGCACATCTCTGTCTTTCTTTTTCCTGTTGCCCCGCCGCCGGCTCTTCTTTGCTGGGGCGGTCTCTTCACTGTCAGATCCTGCTTCTGCATTCTCTCCGGGGAGTCTCCTCCCCTCCTCAGCACGTGCGCACTTGTCGGCCAGGGCATATAGCTCACTGACGTCTCTGATCTTGCACATCGCCATCTCCTCCCGCATCCTGCGGTTTCGCGACGCTCGATGGAACGCGCTGATCACTGTGCGTGGGGTGGACATCTGGGATGTTGTGCTGTACACGGCTGAATCTCTGAATAAACTTGCGTAGGGGCTCTCCTTCCTTCTGGGCGAGCAGATGAAGGTCGCTTTCTTGGCCATGGGGTTTGTGGCCGCCTGTAAAGGCGCCGACAAACTGATGGCACAGGTCTGCCGAAGAAGATATGGAGTTGTCCGGCAAGTGCATGAGCCAGGACCTGACGTTGGGCTTGAGCACCAGCGGGAAATAGTTGGCAAGGATCTTGTCGTCTCGCCCCCCGGCAACCTGCACCGCGATCGTGTAGATGCTGAGGAACTCCGACGGATGCGTCTTGCCGTCGCATTTCTCCGCACGTCGGCTTGAAGTTCTTCTTGCTGGGCCACTTTGGACTTGCCGCAGCTCACGAGTGAACGCAGGGCAACCTACCGCGTCTGCAAGTCGCCCGGTTCTTCCGGGCGCTGCATGTCGACAGAGGCCCAGCGCGCTTGTCGGATTGACGTCGCGCTTCTCTTCGGCGCCGATCACGAGTTCGAGCGTCCTCTTGCTGTCGATCGTGTAGCACTTGGCGCTGATCGCGGTGAGCTCGTGGATCCGATGACGCAGTGGAGTCGCTGTCGAGGTGGATCCGACGAGTCGGCGATCTTGGCCTTCGGGGTGGAGAGTGCATGGTGGTTGCACCCCCACCGGTCTCGTCGCCACTGGCTCGCGTTTGGCGTTCTTGTCGCGGCAGCGACACACTCGGTTGCCGCGAGCATCGCCGTGGCGAAGCCGATGAGACTACGGATGGTGGCCTTCCACTGCGTCGACCTTGTCGGCCGTTGAAGGGTAGTCGAGGAGCAGTTGAGCTCTCGCCTATGCTTCCGCTGGAGTGGTGGGTGGCAATGGTGAACGGTGCGAGGAGCGTGAAATGCTCGGACTTCTAACTATGTTAGAAGGAGCAGCATCCCGCCCAAGCGATCAGATCTCGCTTCGTACAAGCATGTTGGCGTGCACGCTGGTCTTGAGGGTCTCGAGATCCTCCAGCTCGGTCTTGATCCAACGGCGTATGGTATTGTGAATACCATGACGCTGTTGGTCCTGCTGCTCCTGAGATGGGCGCGGGACATGTACGGACACCGAGGTTTGCGCGGCCTTGTCCTTGGACTTGGCAGCGTCACGAACTCCTTCGCCGGCGCCCGTTCTTCCGCCAGCGTCTGCTCCACCACCCGTTTGCTCTGGTGATGGTGGAGTACGACAGCGGACGGCTCGCTACGAAAGCCTTCTTCTTCGGTGGCTTGTTGATGAAGATGTTGAAGATGATGAAGATGTTGCTCGTGAACGCCGGATCAGGTTCACACAGCCTCGACGCCCCTACCGGGCGCGCCAAAGATGTCGGGAGGTTGATCGGACCCACGAACACCTATGGGGCGGAGGACCGGGCCCTTGTGGGTCGGAGGGGGGCGGAGATCGCACGAAGAGCGGATCGAGGCGAAGCACACGAGCAGTTTACCCAGCTTCGGAGCTCTGCGGAGAGATAATACTCCTACTGCTGCTTGTCTGATTGTATTGTGTCCTTGCTAGGGAGCGATGAGAGCTACAAGACCTAGCGTGAGTGTTTTCTGGTTACGTTGGAAAATAAGCCATCCTCCTCTACCTTGCGCATGGGCCTCCTTTTATATGCTCAGAGGGGCTCCGACAGGTGGCAACGTAGATGGGGGTACAAATGGAAAAACAGTAGTCGGTACACCTACTTGTACAGTGTATAGTGTACTCTACCTAACCCTGACGGCAAGGGACAAAAGCATTAAATGCCCGTCCATCGCCTAAACAAAGGCAACAGGGACCGTCAGAGCGCCACTGCTCGCCATGATGGCAAGCTTGTCGATGCCGCTTATCGCTGCTCCCCGCCGGCTGCACAGCCTCTTGACACGCTGCGCATGGAATGGTCCCATGGTGACACGTTGGTGGATGAGCTGGAGCGGAGATGAAGAGAGGTTGCCGCGGCAAGTGCCTTGCCGCTGGCTGAATCCTTTGTCGCGTCCGGAGGCTTGTCGCTCTCCGAGCCTTCCCGACAAGCTCCTCTTGCCGGGTCTTGTCTTCTGCGTGCCTTGGCGGCCTTCCGGCAAGCTCCTCTTGCCGGGCCTTGTCATCTTGGTTAAATACTTTGTTCTTGAATGGCTCCAAAGGAACCATGGAGGATCTTGGCGGTGACCAGGCAAGCCTTGCCGCGGGGTGCTGCAACTGCCCGTGCACGAGTTCGGGATACTAGGGTACCCCTACTCTAGTACACCGACAAGGAGGTTGTGCAACATACACTTCTTCTTCAATCTTGCCATTGAGAAATGCACTCTTCACATCCATTTGATACAACATGATGTTGTGATGATTTGCATAGGCTAGCAATATGCGAATAGCTTCAAGCCTAGCTACAGGAGCAAATGTTTCATCGAAGTCAATCCCTTCAACTTGAGTGTATCCTTGAGAAACGAGACGAGCCTTGTTTATGACAACTTGACCATGCTCATCTTGCTTGTTGCGATATATCCATTTTGTGCCTATTATGTTGTGCTTGCGGGGGTCAGGACGCTTGACAAGTTCCCAGACATTGTTCAGCTTGAACTGTTGAAGCTCTTCTTGCATAGCTTGAATCCATTCAGGTTCCATGAAGGCTTCAGCAACTTTCTTGGGTTCAGATATTGAGACAAATGCAAAGTGCCCACGTAAATTTTTCTAGCTGTGTTGCTCTTGAATGAGTGAGTGGACCAAACGCATTGATGCTATCAATTATCTTCTCAATCTGTACTTCATTTGCAACATGAGGATGAACTGGACGAAGATTTTGCTCTTGCTGATCATTGTCATCGTTAGAAGGATTGTCTTCGGGCTGAGCATTGTCTTCAGGTTGATTAGGTGCAGAAATGATAAGTTCCTCTTCAGGCTGTGCTTCAGACGGTATGATTTCTCCAGTTCCCATTAGCTTGATGGATTCACTAGGTGGAACTTCATCTAGCACATTTGGCAGGTGCTCTCTTTGCGAGCCATTAGTCTCATCGAACCGCACATCCACAGTTTCATCCACTTTATAGTGAAAGAGGTTGAAGACTCTGTAGGAGTGTGAATCCTTTCCGTAACCAAGCATAAAACCTTCATGTGCTTTCGGTGCAAATTTTGAAGTGTGATGTGGGTCCTTGATCCAGCACCTAGCACCAAATACTCTAAAGTAACTAACATTTGGCTTCTTACCAGTGAGGAGTTCATAGGATGTCTTCTTCAGAAGCTTGTGAAGATAAACACGGTTGATGACATGGCATGCAGTATCAATAGCTTCAGGCCAGAACTTTCTTGGAGTCTTGTATTCATCGAGCATCGTCCGTGCCATCTCAATGAGCGTTATGTTCTTTCGCTCCATGATGCCATTCTGCTAAGGTGTGTACGGTGCTGAGAACTCATGAGTGATGCCCAATGTATCCAGGTAAAGGTCGAGGCTGGTGTTCTTGAACTCTGTGCTGTTGACACTTCTGATATGCTTGATCTTGACGCCATAGTTATTCATGGCACGTTTGGGGAAGCGTCTGAAGACATCCTGCACTTCAGTCTTGTAGAGAATTATATGCACCCACGTATATATTGAATAATCATCAACAATGACGAAGCCATAGAGACAAGCAGTAGTAGTGAGAGTAGAGTAGTGAGTAGGGCCAAATAAGTCCATGTGTAGCAGCTCGAAGGGTTGAGATGTCGTCATGATTGTCTTCGAGGGATTCTTGGCCCTTGTCATCTTTCCAGCTTCGCAGGCACCGCACAAGTGATCCTTCTTGAACTTGACGCCCTCGATGCCTATGACATGCTTCTTCTTTGTGAGAGTGTGCAAGTTCCTGATGCCAGCATGCCCTAGCCTTTGATGCCAGAGCCAGCACTCTGAAGCTTTTGCTAGAAGACATACAAAGAAGTCGTGGTCCCTCGAGAAATCTACCATGTACAGATCATCTTTCTGATACCCTTCAAAGACTAGAGACTTGTCAGCTTCCATTAGTACAAGGCAACGATATTTTCCAAATATCACAATCATGTTCAAGTCACAAAGCATTGAGGCAGACATTGAGTTGAAACCAAAGGATTCAACAAGCATCACTTTATCCATGTGCTGATCCTTTGAGATTGCAACTCTACCTAGACCCAATACCTTGCTTTTACCGATGTCAAAGAAATGTGATGTGACTCTTGTCAGATGGACGTAAATTTGAGTCCATGAGAAGACTTCGATCACCAGTCATATGATTAGTGCATCCGCTGTCCATAATCCATTCTGAAGCATGAGGTGTCATGCCCTACAATATAGTTAGGCGGATAGGCTTCACCAAAAGTATTGTGAAGCATAAACATTTGACGCACAAGAGGATTATCAAAGCTCGGATCAAGATTATGACTGATAGGATGATTCGCAAGCGATTCAGGAACAAAATACATAGTGAGACCATTTGGGCATTTGATCTTGCGCCCTACAAGATGTTTTAGGTCCCCAGCATTAGCATCAGACACCTTTCATTTTCGGCTGGAGACCTTTCCCTGCAAAAGAAAGTTAATTCTTCTTAACCACCCACATCTTCAGGGGTGGCTTAGAAGCAATGAGTCTAAGTGCAGCATCTGAGAACTTCGGCTTTGATGCCCTAGCAAATAGCCTTGCAGGAGGTGAATAGTACTCATATGAATAAGCAGAGAAGTTCTTAGTTTTATGAGCATAGCGGTTTGAAGAAACACGCTCATATTCATAAGTCTGGGTATGATTTCCCTGCAAAACATTGGCGTTAGGGTGACTCAGGTGAGTCCTCTATCTGTATGAAGCCTTTGGACCATATGAAGCCTTTGGTGCAGGATTTGTCTTCTTCCCGGTGGTGTCATGATGACATTCACAGGAAGATTCTCAAGACAACTTTTAGGAACCCAGATCTTCTTCATAGGTGGCCCATTCCTGCGATTAGTACCAATATACGGCAAACACTTCACCATTCTCGATTCTTAAGCAGTTTATAGTTTGCATCAAAGGATTCATCAATGATAATAGGGTTAGCACAAGAGAAGCGGATAAGGTGGATGGATCCACTTTGAAGGTCCCTTTGTAGCAACCCATGTGGTTTTGGGTGCTTCGGGCTTCCAAAGAGGAGCCATCAACATTCATTTTCCTCTTGAACCCAACACCCTCTTTCCTAGGGTTTCGGTTCAGAATTTTCTTTTTGAGGACATCGCACAGTGTCTGATGCCCTTTGAGACTTTTGTACATCCCTGTTTCAAGCAATGTCTTCAACCTAGCATTTTCATCAGCAATAGTAGTGGTATCCTCAGCAGAGGGGTTAGTTACCACATCAACAGTTGAAGATATTGCAACAGTAGCAGCAGTAGAACATTCAGCAACAGAAGTAGCGTTATCACGCTCAAGGCATTTTAGACATGGTGGTTCAAATCCTTCCTGAGCGGGACTGATCTGTTGAGCGCGAAGTGACTCATTCTCCTTTTGAAGATCTTCATGAGCCGCTCTCAATTTCTCAAGCTCTTTCTTCCTTTGAAGATAATCATAGGAAAGCTTTTCATGAGTGGTTGAGAGTGTTTCATGACAACTTTCAAGTTCCTGGTACTTAACATGAAGATTTTTTACGTCTTCAATTAAGGACTGAGAACGGGTCATTTCCACGTCCAACAGGTCATCGCTTTTGTCTAACAGTTTTTGAGTATATTCCATAGCTTTCTATTGTTTAGTTGCATTTTAGCAAGTGTTTTGTAGCTGGGTTTGGATTCACAATCAGAGTCATCGTCACTTGATGTTTGAAAGTAAGCATCGCGTGATTTTACCTTGGCACCTCGTTCCATGAAGCAGTAGGTGGGAGTAGAGTCGTCCTTGTCATTAGCATCGGCGTTGGTGATGGGGCCATTGTCTTCAGTGTTGAAGATGGACTTGGCAACATAGGCTGTAGCTAGAGCCAGACTTGCAACGCCAGGGTCGGACTTCTCCTCAGACCCCACCTCCGCCTCCTCAGAAGCAGACTCCTCCTCTGAATCCATCTCCTTGCCAACAAAAGCACGAGCCTTGCCAGATGAGCTCTTCTTATTTGATGAAGACTTGGACGAGGACTTGGAAGAAGACTTTGAGGATTTCTTCTTCTTCTTGTCATCAGAATCATATTCCTTGCTCTTCTTCTTCTTGTTCTCATTGTCCCACTATGGACACTTAGAGATGTAGTGTCCAGGTTTCTTGCACTTGTGACATGTTCTCTTCTTGTAGTCATGAGTGGAAGCTTCATCATTCTTGAGCTGGATCATGAAGACTTTCCGAAGCTCTTCTTCTTAGTGAACTTCTGGAACTTCTTCACAAGCATAGCAAGCTCCTTTCCAATGTCTTCATGATCACCAGAACTGCAGCCAGATTCTTCTTCAGATGAGGAAACAACTTTTGCCTTCAAAGCGCGAGTTCGGCCATAGTTGGGACCATATATATCTCTTTTCTCAGATAGCTGGAACTCATGTGTGTTGAGCCTCACAAGTATGTCAGACGGGTCGAGTGTCTTGAAGTCAGGGCGTTCTTGTATTATTAGGGCAAGGGTGTCGAACAAGCTGTCAAGTGATCTCAGCAGTGTCTTGATGATTTCATTCTTGGTGATCTTGGTGGCGCCGAGAGCACGAAGCTCATTTGTGATGTCAGTGAGGCGATCAAACGTGAGCTGCACATTCTTATTGTCGTTTATCTTGAAGCGGTTGAAGAGGTTGCGAAGAACACTGATCCTTTGATCTCTCTGGGTTGAGACGCCTTCGTTCACCTTGGAGAGCCAGTCCCAGACTAGCTTTGACGTTTCTAGAGCACTCACACGACCATACTGTCCTTTGGTTAGATGACCACAGATGATGTTCTTGGCAGTAGAATCCAGTTGGATGAACTTCTTGACATCAGCAAGGGTGACACCTTCACCAGTCTTTGGAACACCATTCTTGACGACATACGAGATGTCCACATCAATGGCTTCAAGATGCATGCGCATCTTATTCTTCAGTAGGGATATTCAGTTCCATCGTAGACGGGGCAAGCAGCGGAGACTTTGATTATCCCTGGAGTCGACATAGCTAAAACTCCAGGTGGTTAAACCGAATCACACAGAACAAGGGAGTACCTTGCTCTGATACCAATTGAAAGTTCTAGTTATCGACTAGAGGGGGGTGAATAGGCAATTTTTATTGAAATCTTCAAAACATGAGAGTTTCGAAGACAAACAATAGAAATGAACCTATTGATATGCAGCGGAAGGTAGACTACACTAAGCAAGCCATAGTCAAGTATTCAATGAAGTGAAAGCAAGAAGACTAATAGCAGCTAGGTAGTAAAGATCAGGATGGAAGATAGTATGAAGCCAAACAACGATAGTATTCATACAGTGAATTCAAACAGGTAGTGCAAGCAGGCAATGACTTCACGAAGACAAACTGTAAGTAAAAGAGAGGGTGAAGATAGAACCAGTCGCTTGGTAAGGTCAAGGGTTTGTTGGACCAGTTCCGGTTGCTGTGACAACTATACAGCTGGTTAGGGAGGCTAAGATTTAACTCAGAAGACCGTGTCTTCACCTTATTCCCCTTGAGCTAAGGACACCCAGTCCTCGCCCAATCACTCTGGTAAGTCTTCAAGGTAGACTTCCAAACCTTCACAGACTTCGTTCACCGGCGATCCACAATGACTCTTGGATGCTCATAATGCGGCTTAACCATTTGGAGGATTCACAGTCCTCAAGTGTAACAAGTCTTCAGGTCACGCGGAACGAAAGACTTCATTGATGCCTAACACTCTTTGGCTCTGGGTGTTTGGGCTTTGTCCTCGCAAGGATTTCTCTCTCTCAAAAGCTTCAGAGGTGGGTTGCTCTCAAACGACAAAAGTCGTGCACTAACTCTGAGCGGCCACCAATTTATGGTGTAGGGGGTGGGCTATTTATAGCCACTAGGCAACCCGACCTGATTTTTCCGAAATGACCCTGGGTCACTAAGGAAGTGGCACGTGTTCCAACGGTCAGATTTCAAACACACGCGGCAGCTTGACTTGGGATACAAGTAAAGCTGCCTCATCCAGCTCTGGATAAAATTTGGTCTCATTGTCTTCGCTCGAAGACATAGGATTTTGGTTGAGCATCACTTCAGTCACTCTGACTTTGTTCACTGGGACCCCACTTAACAGTACGGTGGTTCCTACAACTCAACAAAGAAGAAAAGGAAACAACGAAACAACTAAGTCTTCGCGCTCCATAGTCTTCACACGATGTCTTCTTATGTCATATTCTTCAATGTGAATATCTTCACACACCACCATTGTCTTCAATGTCTTCATACATTTTTAGGGGTAATCTCTGGTAGGTAAACCGAATCAATGAGGGACTACTACCTGTGTTATCCTGCAATTCTCACAAACACATTAGTCCCTCAACCAGGTTTGTTGTCAATACTCCAAAACCAACTAGGGGTGGCACTAGATGCACTTACACCTTGTTTGAGTTTTGCATCATATTTAAATGTTGCATCCAAATTTCCATATTGCTGTCATGCACAGATTTGCATAGCATATTGTTTTGCTCACTATTTGAGCTCCGTGCATCTGTTTCTGGTGATCTTCATATCGATTTCAACTAAAATATTGCAATCTTTCCAGTGGCCTACTTGGTTCACCAAGATTCTGCCCATATCCTTCTTGTCTTCACCAATCCCTTCTCGTTGACTTTCACTCATTCCGGTAGAACCATAGCCCTAACCTTCTTCATATGCATTCATGATAGAATTGTATGTAGAATATGTTCATTGCCATGCCTTGTTTTTTTATTGTATGCTTGTTCTTTCTCGTGGGTAGTATCGGGAGACGAGTTCGAGTCCGAGGACCCTGTTGAGTATGTTCACGAGGACCAAGGTTTTTATACCATGGAGGATATTTCAGGCAATATGATCATTACCCCCGGTATCACTACTATCTTTGCTTGCTAGTTGTTTCTTTGCTATCACTATGTCGTGCTACCTACCACTTGTCTGTCAGCCTCCCAAATTTCCATGAAAAGCCTCTAACCCCGCCCTCCTAGCAAACCGTTGTTTGGCTATGTTACCGCTTGCTCAACCCCTCTTATAGCATTGCTAGTTGCAGGTGCAGTGTAGGTTGTCCCATATTGGGACATGGATATCATGGGATATCACAATATCTCTTATTTAACTAATGCATGTATCTATATACTTGGTAAAGGGTGGAAGCCTTGGACTTTTTCTTGGTGTTTTGTTCCACTCTTGTCGCCCTAGTTTCCGTTATACCACTGTTATGTTCCTTGATTTTGCGTTCCTAACACGGTCGGGGTTTATGGGACCCCCTTGACAGTTCACTTTTACTAAAACTCTTCCAGCAAGGCCCAACTTTGGTTTTACCATTGGCCTAATACTCCATCTGTTCCTTTATATAAGGTGTATTTGTTTTTTCAAAAGTCAAACGAGTCCATGTTTGACTGAGTTTTTAGATAAATATATCAATATCCACAATACAAAATTTATATCATTTGTTTCATCACGTACTATACTTTCATATTTTATCCATTTTGTATTGCATATGTTGTTAGTTTATTCTATAATCTTGGTCAGACATTCAAATGGTTGACTTGCATGGAAAACAATACACTTTATATTCTGGAATGGAGGGAGTAACAACTAAAATTTGCATAGGGAGTAATTAACCCGATGATTCTTAATCAACAACCTGGGCCAGTGCTCCTCATTAGTGTTGGTCCAAAATGAGCAGACTACGGGGCCACCATGGGAATCGAGGTTTGGTTTTACTCATAGGCTTTCCCATCCAATCATGGCCTCATGTCGAGATACGCGCGGCGCAAGTCGGGGTTTCCGCACGTCGAGAGGTCTTGCTGGTTTTGTTTTACCATTGTCGAGATGTCTTGTGCACCGGGATTCCGAGTTTGATCGGATTGTCCCAAGATGGAGATTTTCCTTCACGGATCATGATAGTTTCTTATGGACTAAGTTGCGACAACCCTACAGGGTTAAATCTTCTCGAGAGTCGTGCCCGCGGTTATGTGGTAGATGGGAAATTTATGATATCCGGTTGTAGTGAACTTGACACTAAACTCATTTAAAATACACCAACCGCGTGTGTAACTATGACTGTCTCTTTTTGATGAAGTTCGAGAAGAGAACACAGTGGGATTATGGTTGCAACGTTAGTAGTTCAGGATCACTTCTTGATCATTACTAGTTTGCGACCGTATGTGTAGTCTCTCATCTTATTATTGTACTCGTAAGTTAGCCACCATAAAAATGCTTAGTGCTTGCTGCAACCTCACCACTTAACCATGCCATACCCATCTTAAGCTTTGCTAGTTTTGACACCGTGGGTAATAAGATTGCTGAGTCCCCGTGGCTCACAGATTACTACAAACACAGCTGCAGGTACCACTGAGCTTTAGTGGGAGTTTGACGAGGATCGTGGGCGTTTCTATGTCTCGTTTCCGGACGATCAGTAGTGGCCCTAGTCGCGTTATCCGAGGATTGTAGCAGGGTGGTGCTATCTCGTTTATCTTGTCCATAGTCGAACTCTATCTATATGTTATGGATGAATTGTAGGATGATTGTCATATTTATGCTATTCTGGAGCTAGTGTATTCCTTGATCTTGTACTCTATCTATTCTTCGGTTGTATGTATTTGTATGCCACCTTGCTATGCGTCCCAAAACGGGATTCTATCATCATCTTGAATTCATCACGAGATCGTGATAGAGTTTCGTCTTGGGCGTTACACTCCCCCACTTCTCTTCCTCTCTCCAGCGACGAACAAGCAACAAGGGGCTGCCTCCAGTTCGCCGCCTCTTTGCCGTCTTATGTGTTTCCATCCGATGGGATCGTTCCCCACCTTCACCTCTTGCCATGGATGCCGGTATAGCCTCCGCTTTCCCCTCTTATGGTGTCGGCGTTCTGGGAATGGGAGTCCCTAGACTTGCCTGCCTGCGGCCTGCGGCGTGGCTCGATGGAGGCCCAGCACGGCCCATCTTCAACAACGCAAGCTCAAGACCCTCGCGAGGGGCCAAGCCTCGCGGGGCGGACGACAAGGAGCTTCCTCAGGCACGGCCTCGTCAGGCTGGCTCATGAGGAGGCGGAGAGTTCAAGGCAGGGTACCTCGCGAGGTACCCATGGCATAAGCCATGACGACTAAGGGCGCCCGATCGGCCGCCAGCCATGATGTCCTCCTTTCCTCTTTGGTGCAAAGGGAGCAAGCGCAGGCGAGAGCATCACGCAAAGGCATCCGTTTGGGTGCAACAAGACCAAGACCAGCCCAACGGCTGGAAGGGAGTCATTGTGGAGCCCAAGCAGGCGTCATCACCAGAGCCTTTGGCAGGTGAGGACCAACTTTAGTCGGGATAAGTGTACCCATTTGTTCCCCTTCAAAATGGCCAATTGTTGGCGCCCTTCCCGCTCAATATTTGGGAAGAGGCCGGGGCCCTCGCCTTTAAATAGGGAGTAGCCACCCAGGCGGAGGGAGAGGGGACAGATCAGACCGGAATCCTCATCAAGAAACCCCGGTAGCTAGAGCGCCCAGACACCACCTAGCAGTTCATCGCACCCGCCCAGAACAGCGCCCCACGAGGCTCTTCTCCCTTGTATTCTTCCTCAGCAGCCCAAGAGGCAATCCACCACCCCCCACCCTGGAGGAGGGTATTACACCACAATGGTGGCCCGAACCAGTATAAATCTCGTGTCTCTTGTGTTGTTCCATTTAGTAGTTTAGGTCCCAGCGATTCGGCGAGGTGCGAGACGGTGGAGGGTTGGATCTCCGCGCGCACCCCAGTGTTCGAACCTCAAGGGTCTGCCGGAACCCGAAATCCGACATTTGGCGCGCCAGGTAGGGGTGCGCCGGAATCCACCTTCTGCCACCTCGTGTTCTGTCGCATCGTCATCACCATGTCCGGCGACCAAGCGGGCAACCCAGATCCTTGGGCGGCGTGGCCCGCCTCAGAGCCGCTTCGCCTCGGGCGACCCGTGCCCTGTGCAGCTCGCGGTCCGCTGGGCGCTGCGAACGGGCGGCGCGGACGAGCTTCGACGGCTCTCACGCCGCGGCAGGCATGGTCGGCAGCAAGGGCCTCCAATCACGCCGTGACCACGTCACCGTACACCCGCGGGGAGTAGGCGAACTCGAGGGTCAGCGCTCTGATGGCCGAGAGCTGCTGCAGCAGGCCGGAGAGCGGCCGCGACGTCTTCTGGAGCGAGTGGCGAGCTCCTGGCTTCGCCGCCTCGGGGGCTCACCCCTTTTGCACCCAGCTTCCATCTCGGGCTCGGCGGCCAGCTGGGGCTCCAGCGTGCTTTCGCGGGCTCCAAAGCTACTCCAACACCGGGCGAAAATTTGTCGGCCGGGCGGCGGGTTGCCCGCCCCGGTCCACGGAGAAGAAGGACTCGGCGTAACCCACGGCCCAGGTGGACGCGCGCCACCACCCCACGGTGGGCGTATCAAGCAGAGCCGCATGGCACGCTGAGCACTACGGCGTGGCCTTCGGGATGACGGCGCCAGAAGAGTACGTGCCCCACATGATGGACCAAGGGCACACGCATGAGGGAGAACAAGGCTCGCTCCTCAGCCCGAGCTGGGGGGATGAGGCGCCAGAAGCTGAGCTCTTCCAGGAGCCTCGGGATTGTCCCACTGGTCGCGCTGGGGGCGACGATTATCAGGTACCGCTGCTTCCTCAGGAGCAAGCATACGCTAATCATGGATCGCAGGAGGTGCAGGTCGCCGCGGCGAGCAGCTGCCCCGCTCCCGCAGTCTCCTACCCCTCGGGAGGAGGGCGCAGGGAGCTGCAGGAGAGGGGCCGAGATCCAACATCACCACCGCGGCGTTCGGAGCAAGGCATTCTCAGGAGATAGGCCCTCTGCTGGGGAGGTGCCTCAGGGCCTGCCCCTGGCAGAAGACCCATGGTCGTCGGGGGAACCGCTGGCGACCGCTCTACCCCATCGGCGGCATCCTGGTTTCTGGTCGTTGTTGATGGCACTAGAGTGTGGCGCAAGGCGGGGCCCTTGTCTGGCAATATGAAGCAAGGCCGGTACCTGTGAAGAAGGCCCAATGCATGTGAAGCTCGCCGCCCCGTGACACTCTCACGTAATAATGAGTGGGGTTGTACACGCCCCGGAGTCTCAGGGGTGCTGGCCTCAGGCCCTGGGGCTCCCTCCCACGCCCAGTGGTAGCACTTAGCTCCGCGCTGGTGAGAAGACGTCCAAGACTAGACTAGGTGCCGGACGCGGCTTTTCTTCTGCTTTCTTCGCCTTTCCATTTGGTTGTCGCTTTCCCCCGCTGGATTTAAGTTGGATTCGAATTTGAGATTTGCGTGTGTTCGGGGAAGGGGTGCTTAGTCTCGTTCGAGCAAATCTCTCGCGTTTCGGTTACCACTCCGCCTCAGCTGCCTCCCCTCGCGAGCCCCTCGCGAGCCGGGCCAGGACTAGCTTGCGCGCGGCCCAGCCCGCCGCCGCCGCATCCTCTCCGGAGGGTTTTTACTGCAGATCCTAAGGATTCGATCAGGAGACACTCGGGTCGCCACAGCCTCCCACAGGCTATCTCAGGGCTCGTACGAAACAAAGGTAAACTGGCCAACCAGCACGTCGCTTAGCCAACCACTTGGCGCGGGCGAATGGGCGATGTAACACCTGCTAATACGATGAACACAAGTTTTACATAAGGGGCTCCCCCTCCCAAAATGCTCTCACAGCCATCAGGCCAAAACTTGAGTTCTATTCATGCAGGGTAATGGAACAGGGACAATACATAATCAGTCGGATAAATCCCCAATGCGTCCCTCGGGAGCACCTCCCGAGCCGTTCTTTGGCGTCGCTGGCCTCGCCGTCACTGTCTGCGTGGCCATCGGGCGTCGAACCATTCACCACGCCGCCCTCATCGGGCGGCCACGACCACGCCGTTGTTGTCGAAGCAAAGGCCACGGCGAGAGCATCCACATTGTCTTCCACCTGGTCGCCAGGTCGCCCCGGACGGCCTGGGGAACTGGGGCGATGGCTGCGTCAAAGTCGAAGTGGGGGTCCATGTTCCGGAGATGGCTGAAGACACGAGAAAAGGTGCGCCCAAGCAGCGCGCGGCTCCTCTCCTCCACCAACCTATTGGCCCTGACCGACCGCGCCTCCAGCCGCGCCACCACGTCGGTGAAGAACTGAAGGTTGCCGGCGTAGTTAACCGCGTGCGGCTCGCCAACAGCCGCCTCACAGATGTTACCCAAGGCTGTGTTGGCTCTTTCCCGGAGCATGGTGAGCATGGGGCTGTGCTCATGCTCCAGGATTCGCCGCTGACGTATCTCGTCCGCATTCTGGCGCGCGACGGCCTCGGTTTCCTCCACCCATTGGCGAAGAAGGAGCACCTCGGCCTGAGAGGTGGCTGACTCCCCCTGCGCCTCCTCGAGGGCGGCCCGAAGAGCATCGGCCCGCCGCGTCGCCTCCTCCAGCTTGGCCCTCAAGGCAGCAGTCATGCCTTCAGCCTCGGCCTTGATCAACCCCAGCCTCTCCTCAAACTCGCGCTCGAGGTTCAAGCGTGCCGTTGCCACTCGGCGTCCGACCTCCTCCAGGACGCGGGCTTCCCGTGCAGCGACATCATCCTCCGCCCGCGTCGCCAAGCGCTCCCTCGTCTCCAAGCGCTTTCGTACTGGCAGCAGCGTTCGGGCGGCCTCAAGCGTCGCGCCTCCTCACGCCGGAGCTCCGCCCGGGTCGCCGGAGGCCACCTTCATCGACGCGAGGGCTGCCTCGCGCAGCTCTACTTGCTCCTCCAGTGAGTGACACCGGGCCAGGAGTTCCCGTGCCCGCTCCTCCGCCGCCTCTTGCCACCTGTTAGCTTCCCGGGCCTCCTCGACGGCCCGAGAACAGGCCTCCCTAGAGGCTGCCAGCGACGCCTTGGCCTCCTCATCGTCAAGATCGCGCTGATGGCGCGCAAGGGCGACAACGCCCTCTAGCTCACGCCTCTCTGCGGCCAGGTGCAGGCCCTCGGCCTCAAGGCGCGCGTCTTCATCAGCGAGCTCGTCACCAAGAAGGCTCACCGCGTCAGCCGCCCTTCGAAGAAATCCTTGGCGAAGGGCGCGACGCTCCCGGGCGCGCTCGTGCACGTCTTCCACACCATCAACCGCCCCAAGCGGGCGCCGGGAGCCACGAATCAGCACACCTCCTCCGGGCAGGGGGCTGGGGGCTGGCACCCTCGCGACGGCCGGGCACGCCGCGCCAGAAGCCCGGCCTGGAGCCAGCCCACCCCCAGACGAAGGGCGCAGGAAGCGCCTCAGCCAATCGCCGTCCACTACCAGGAAAGAAGCCCACGGCAGGCTAGCTATGCCACGAGAAGGCTCGCGAAGAAGGGTCGCGGTAGCGCAGAACCTCGGCAGCGCCTCGGGCGGTTCGCCCCTCGATCGCCCTCACCACAAGGGCTCCACTGCTCGGAGCACTCAAGGGCCGGGGGAGGCGGCCGAGGGGACGGCTCCTCACCCGTCTCCGTGAGCTCAGCAGGAAGGGGCCTGCAGGGCAAGGATAAGTACAAGCAGCAGAAGAATCAGGAGCTGGAGAAGGAGAAGGCTTACTCGTAAGTGGCAAAGTACTTCCTACGCTTCAGCAGGCGACAAGGGTAATCATCACCCAGGGCCTCCCTTCTCTTCCGGAGGTCCTCGAAGTCCACGCGGAAGCGACCCAAGATTTGAGCGCAGGGGTCAGCCTGCAACGAGGGAGAAGCATCAAGGCGACCTGCGTCAGGGGCATCCGCTGGCCACGCTGGTCGCCTCACCAAGAGAAGCAGCGGGGGGCCTCGGGGCCTCACCCCTTGGCGCTGCAGCAGCTGCCTGCCGCCCTCAGCCCACGGCGGCATGAGCCTCAGAGCTGCTCCCTCATGAGCGTCGCCTGTGTGTCACCCGGCGGTGGTCCCTTGGCCTCTGGCGGCTCGTGCCTCCTGCCCGCCACTTGCGGAGGAGTCGCCCGTGGCCCATTGGAAGGGCGATCACCACCACTTTGGATTCTCGCTTGAGGCCTGGAGGCCGGCGAGCGCAACCCCATTCGTTAAAGACAGGCATCTGGTTCACAAAGTCGCCCCTGTTCTAGCAGAGGTACAGCAAGGCCCCTCCATGCCGGATGCCACCGGGGTTGGGGTCACCAGTCAGGATCAGGAGCAGTGTCCTCAGCACTTCAGGCGTCAGGTCCTCTTTCTGGAGCCTCATACGATCATCAAGCCCGCTGAAGGCCCACATCCGGTGGGAGTGGCGTTGGAGAGGAGCGATACGGCATAGCAGGAACTCCTTCACCACCTTGGGCGCCGTCACGCCAAGCTTTCTCAGGAACTCGAAGCGGTGCCAGACGAAGGCAAACCGGGGGCCCTCGAGTGTCACTTGGCTGACTGAGTTGGGGATAGCGGCGAAGATGGCTTTCTGTCAGGGGGCTGGGCACCCCAACGTCACGTACAGCCACCGCCATGAAACCCAAAGGCGAGGGCGGAGGAAGGCTGAAGTCAATTCCGGAAGCCGCTGTCTCGGGCGCAGCGATGAAGCTCACGCACCCCGAGCACTGAATGGGGTCGACGAGGCGAAGAGAGAAGAAGTGGCGCACCAAGGCAACCGAAGGAATGATGCCCGTCATTGCCTCACAAACGAATGCAAATACCGCGAGAAGGGTGATGGATTCAGGACCCAGATGCATCATATGGATCTGGTAATGGGAAAGCACGGCATTGAAGAAATCGAGAAGGGGAACCAGTCCTGCCCAAAGGGCGTCGGTAATGCCGGACCTCGGTGGGAATCCTGTCAACGGAGAAGCGAGACGCAGGAAAGGCCATCATCCTCCCGCACTCATTGAAGATGGTGGCCAGGGCTGAGCGGACCTTGCCCAGGCCCTCTTGGTTGACTACGACCGGCCAATCGACAGCGGGGGCCGCCATCGACAGCGAGCGAGGCGGCGACACGGGTTTCTTCCCTTTTCCCTTCCTCACCGGGGCCATGACGGCAGGAAGGAGATGGGGAAGGTTCGAGATCAGAGTGGATGCAAGAGCTGGAGTTCGAGAGAAGGAAGGATAGGGAGCGCTCAAGCGGCGAAGGGGACGGATGTGTACAACAGCGTGTCCGCCTAGCAAGGCACGAAATAAGGAGGCGTGGGGGAACAGTGCCGCCCACGTCCAATCAACCGCCACGCGGCGCCCAAGGCCGCAGGCTATTAGGGCCCGCGACGCTTCACACTTGCCCATTCGCCTCTCTGCTCGGCCAAGTTCGGGCTACTGTCGGTGTTCCGAGAACGGGGGTCCCCAGACTTGCCTGCCTACGGCCTGCGGCGTGGCTCGAAGGAGGCCTAGCACGGCCCATCTTCATCAACGCAAGCTCAATACCCTCGCGAGGGGCCAAGCCTCACGGGGCGGACGACAAGGAGCTTCCTCAGGCACGGCCTCGTCTGGCTGGCTCATGAGGAGGCGGAGAGTTCAAGGCAGGGTACCTCGCGAGGTGCCCATGACGCAAGCCATGACGACTAAGGGCGCCAGTCGGCCGCCAGCCAGCATGATGTCCTCCTTTCCTCTTTGGTGCAAAGGGAGCAAGCGCAGCGAGAGCATCAAGCAAAGGCATCCGTTTGATTGCAACAAGACCAAGACCAGCCCAACGGCTGGAAGAGTCATTGTGGAGCCCAAGCAGGCGCCATCACGAGCCTTTGGCAGGCGAGGACCAACTTTAGTCAGGATAAGTGTACCCGCTGTTCCCCTTCAAAATGGCCAATTGTTGGCGCCCTTCCCGCTCAATATTTGGGAAGAGGCCCAGGGCCCTCGCCTATAAATAGGAGTAGCCACCCCCAGGGCGGAGGGAGAGGGGGACCGATCAGACCGGAATCCTCATCAAGAAACCAGTAGCTAGAGCGACTGAACACCACCTAGCAGTTCATCGCACCCGCCAAGAACAGACCCTCACGAGGTTGTTCTTCCTTGTATTGTTCCTCATCAGCCCAAGAGGCAATCCACCACACCACACACTGGAGTAGGGTATTACACCTAGCGGTGGCTGAACGAGTATAAATCTCGTGTCTCTTGTGCTGTTCCGTTTAGTAGTTTAGGTCCCAGCGATTCGGCGAGGTGCGAGACGGTGGAGGGTTGGATCTCCGCGTGCACCCAAGTGTTCGAACCTCAAGGGTCTGCCGGAACCCGAAATTCGACATATGGTTGTCTTCTTTGAATCTAGGCTTTAGGACAATATTATTGGCATTCGTTGATGTTTGGCTAAATCGAGGCTTGAGTAGGGCGTAGAAGTCTTCTAGACTAGGTGGATTGAAGTTTGGTAGGAGAAAATTTCAATTTGGCAACCCCGGTAGTACCGGATCCAACAGCGGCAATGGCTGGACCGTTGACCTCCGCCTCGAGTGATACTACCGCTCCCCTAGAGCGGTACTACCGATTGTAGGCGGCACTACGCTGCCTCGGAGCGGTACTACCGCTCAGGATGACAACTTCCATTTCTCTCATACCCTTCCTTGATCCTTTTTGCTTCTTGTTGCTGGCTTATGCAATGTCTTTCATCTGCTTTCCTCACCTTTGTGTGTGGGTTCCAGGTGATGGCAGTTTGGAGCATCTCGTCTGTCGCATCAACCGTGAGTGTCCTGGAGGATCTAAGTCTTATCGCACTTCTGAGGGAACTGGTGGATATTCTAGCCCTCAGCCTATGCAGCCCAAGCAGACCACCAAGCAAACCGCTAACAAGCCTAAGCCCGAAGGTCAGGTCTGTGTCAGAAATGTCTGAAAGGACTTCTGTGTGGCTCATCGCCGCAATCCGTATTCTCAACCTCAAGATCCTTCTCTTATCAGCTGCCCCTTCTGGAACAAGCAGCAAAAGTCTATCTATTTTGATGTGCTCAAAGCAAAGAAGAACTGTTTGTCAGTGTCAGGTCCATTAACATTCCCTATCTAGAGAAGGACTATGCTTACTTTGGAGAGGCTCTTGATATGTGTGCTCAGGTCTATACACTTTTTCTGGAGAAGGACTATCTCATCAGGATCATGGAGTTCAACAAGGATTTTGATGCTGATATTGTGGCTCAATTCTATGCCACAGTTCACCTAGGCACTGATGAGGACAGGACTATGGCATGGATGACAAATGGCAAACTTATCTTGGTTAAATGGAAGGCTTTCACGGAACTTCTGGGTTATGAGGACATGGGGCTTGATAACCCAGTTGGCTTTCGCCACCACAAGGAGGACACCTCTACTCACAAGTCTGCTCTTTGGACCTATTGCACAGTGAAGGTTAATCCCACCACAAAGAAGAAGACATATGAGATGTTTCCTTTTCTGGACATTCTTCATCGCATCTTCACGCACACTCTTTACCCTCGGATTGGGAACTTGGATCAGGTTCATTCCTATCTAGTGGATATGTTGCTCTTCTGTCAGCATGAGAAGGAGGCAAGCACAGGAGAATCTTTGGATGTTTCGCATGTCATGTGGTTGGAGCTCCTTTCTGCCATCACTGAGTGCAAGTGTCCTATCGATGGCCCCTTCCTGATGTTACTTACTGAGCAGGCATGGGCATTCACCTATCCTAATATCTTGCTTGAGAATGGTGACTTGATCTCTCATGAGATCGTTCGACTGAGATAAAAGGAGCACTAGGGCGTTCACGCTCCGGATTATGAGGCTCCTTTGGGAGATGGTGAGGATGAGGCTGATGAGGATGACGGACCAGATTATGATCCCTTTGGAGTGGAGCCATCTTGGGCTAAGAAGCTCAAGCTGAAGATGAAGAAGCTTTTCTGTATGGAGTCCCACAGGAAGTATATGGCACATGAGTCAGAGAAGAAATCATGCAGTCGTCACAAGGCTCTTATGCGTCAGCATGGTGTTGAGTTAACAGTGGGTCAGAGGACAATATCACCAATGAAGAGGAGTGGATCACTCAACATTGTCCCTGGACGGATTCAGAGACCGATCAGCCTGCTACTGCCGATGACGGAGGCACGAGTGACCACGCAGAGCTGTTAGGATGGGGATCTCCGGCGTTGCTATCACCTATGACCTTTGTAGCACTCTTTGCCCTTTTGGTGTCTCGATGCCAAAGGGGGGGGGAGTTTAGGGATTTGCCGAGTTGCGAGTGCGTTTTATTTGCTATGCTTTTCTCGCTCATGAACTCTTTTATCGTTCATTTGCTTTGGTTAGGCTTGTGATTATGAGACTTGGTTATCATATCATATGGTGTAAGACATATGTTATCTTATTATTATACTTATGTTGTCTAGTACTCTGTCAGTATGTGAGTTATATGCTTATCTGTGTCCTTCTTATGCTTACATACTACCTCTCGCATCTTAGTTTTCTTCTATATTATCTCATAGATGCAAGTGTTTCCGGTCTATAAAATATAGGGGGAGTGTTGATCCTAGTATGTGTGTTTTGTATTCCAAAAGCATTCTTATTAAGTGCACACATCTAGGGGGAGCCCCTCTATATTATGTAGATTCTGGGGTTTGCTTATTCTCTTGTTATATCTCTATGCAAATCCCGTATTGTCATCAGTCAACAAAAAAGGGGGAGATTGTTAGGGCATACTTCTCCCTAAGTGATTTTGGTGATTGATGACAATGCTTTTGCGGACTAATCATGTGCATTGAGCATTTCAGAGATTCATTCATATGGCACGAGAAGATTACTACCCCTCGGTGTTTAAAGTGATGACGGTGTTTTTCCTTCGTTTCAGTTTCAGTGGACTTGAGTCGTAGGATATACCGTACTATCAAGAGGGGGTCCGTATCAGAGAGGTTAGGGTGGAATCAACACATACACATCTCTTTTGCACTCCCAGCTTTTTTCCGCATCTATGGAGTATCCTTTGTTGTCTTGAGAGTGGTTGGTTGAAGCCAGTTGTAGTACCGCGGTAGGCAGCGGTAGTACCGCCTATAGGTTCAGGTGGTAGTACCGCTCCAGTACCGCCTCGATTTGGGGCTTGCATTTTCTTGTGTTGGGTTCAGCGGTAGTCTTGCGGTGGTCCCGCTAGCATACTACCATTGATCCCATTTTGACCCAATCGAGCAGCGGCAGTAGCAGCGCTTGTAGGGCAGTAGTACCGCTTAGCCCGTAAGTGGTAGTACCGCAGCTACCACCGCTGCCACTACCTCCCGTGGTTTTTCTCCCTCTGTATCTCCCCTGCGTGCACTGTCCCCAGCAGTAGTACCGCTGGGGCAAGCGGTAGTACCGCGTGTTGCGGGCTGTGCACGGGGATAACAGTTGGATATCCCCCCCACTATATAAGGAGGGTCTTCTTCCCCAAGAAGACTACCTCTTCCTACCCTAACTCCGTTGTTGATCCAAAAGCTCATTTCCGCCCGATCTCTCTCCCTATTCAATCAAAATTGTTGATTTTATAGGGATTGGTTGAGAAGGCCCCGATCTACACTTCCACCAAGAGAAATTTGATTCCCCCTCACTAATCCCTTGTGGATCTTGTTACTCCTGGGTGTTCGAGCACCCTAGATAGTTGAGGTCACCTCGGAGCCACATTCCATTATGGTGAAGCTCTGTGGTGTTGATTGGAGCCAACAATCATGTTTGTGGAGATTGCCCCAACCTTGTTTGTAAAGGTTCGATTGCCGCCTTCAAGGGCACCACTAGTGGAATCATGGCATCTCGCATTGTGTGAGGGCGTGAGGAGAATATGGTGTCCATAGTGGCTTCTTGGGGAGCATTATGCCTCCACACCGCTCCAACGGAGACGTACTTCCCCTCAAAGGGGAGGAACTTTGGTAACACATCCTCGTCTTCACCGGCTCCACTTGTGGTTATGTCTTACCTTTACTTTGTGCAAGCTTTACTTGTGTTGTATCCGTTTCTTGCACTTGATGTAGTTATAGTTAGAATCATATAGTTTGCTCACCTAGTTGCACATCTAGACCACCTATTTGTTGCTATACATATTTTGTAAAGAAAAGCTAAAAACATTGGTAGTTGCCTATTCACCCCCTCTAGTCAACCATATCGTTCCTTTCAACATGTATGTGTCACTTAGAAATTATCACACACGAGTACTCGCACTAGGCATCATGTGCGATGCTCCTAGCCAGTGCAAACAACTCGGTTGCATTTTCAAAGTTTTTTCTACACACTTAATCACACATGAAACAATTGTAGCAACTATCTAGAAGGATTAGGGACACAATAGATATACTCTCTTCGCTCTCTATCATTTGTTTCCTCTCGCAGCCCCAAAATCTGGCCTTCTTCTCCCCCTTGTCCTCGCCTCCATAAAATTCTCCACATGAGAAGCAGCTCATACGTGCGCCGGAGCCCGCGTCGGCAGGAGTACACGCTAATGAGGGTGCGGCGGCCTTGGCGGCAAGCGTGAACGAGTTTTTTTTTACCTTGAAGACCGCAGGGCTTACACCTCGCAGCATTTTATTATAAAGTAGAGCACACATACAAGGGTTCCTCAAGATGAGGAAAGAGAAAAACAGAAAGAAAAATAGAAAAAGCTATACAAAGGGGTTATGAGACTATACCTAAGAATTACAAAACTGAATACAAGCGACCTCATCAAGGAGGTAGGAAATCAATCCACTTAAGCAAGGCATCTCTATGCTTCTTTTTGATTCTGTGGGAGAGGAGCGTGATATCATGAATGCCCTGAAAGAAGGCCTTATATGCCTGAAAGCTCTGTCATTCCTAACTTGCCAAACATTCCACCAGGTAAGAAAGACCACTTCCGCGAAGAAAGGCTTATTGAATGGCATGCATAGCAATTTCCACCATGTCATTGCAATCCTTCCAAACAATCTGCAGATAATTCCACACACGTACACTGAAATTGCACTGGAAAAAGGTGGTTTCTGTCCTCAAGTGCCCCAGTTGGACAGAGCACGCATTTTGGCCCATCATTAATCCTCCAATGCCTACGTTGAATCATATCCTTGGTGTTAACACTATCCATTATGACCAGCCAGGCAAACATTTTGATCGACATGGTGCAGTAGCTCTTCCAGACGCACCCTAAAATGGGATTTGCCACCACCGGCTGGTACACAAAGTCATAGAACTTCTTAGCAGAATAGTCTGACATTTTACCATGTCTCCACCCCCAAGTATCAGGGTAGTCACTATCCAACTAGAATGTTCCCATCAAGGAAGGAAGTTGTTGGAGTTCCTGGAAGGCTAGCTCAGACAGAGGCAAGTAAAATAACTCTTGAAAATTATTAGTCTGAAAGACTTCCATGACAGAAAGATTTTTGTGGAGACGGAAGGAATAAAGCCTAGGAAATCATTCCTGAAGTGGGGTGCAATTATTTCCAATCTTCCAATGATCAGACCAAAACAGCACAGTGTCCCCTCTGTGAACATTAACAGAAGTAACTGCCCTAAATTTATCCATTAGCTTGTAGACATCTCTCCCCCAAAAAGAACCATGAAGTGTTGTATCATGGGGGACTCTTTGGAAATAATAAGAATCCCAAACCAAGTTAACCCATGGCACATCCACTCTGTTATAGAATTTATTGAGATGCTTTAGGAGCATAGCTTCATTCTGTAAACACAGGTATTGGGTCTGCAAATAAGGGGCCAGGCAGCCAGGGAATGGCCCTTCTCCTAACCATATTTCCTCCATAAAAACTGTCTCTAAATTCTTTCCAACTGCTTCAGAATACCCCGTGTGTCGGAGTAATTGGACACGGATACCCCGAAGACGGCAAGACGATATTCCAAGACATCGGGGCTAGCAAAGGCCCTCAGTCCGACTCTGACCGCCGGCCAGCCGACTGCAGTTCTTGATCGCACCACCAGACGATCGCTGGCTGCCGATCGCACCACCAGGCCGACCGCTGGCTGCCGACTCCCGGCCGCCAGCCCATTGCTGGCTGCCGACTGCTCCACTAGGCCGACTATTGGCTGCCAACTGCACCACCAGGCCGATCGCATTGCCGATCGATGGCTGCCGATCATACCAACCAGCCCTACCGACTACACCAACCAGCCGATTGCCGACCGCAGCCCGACGCGAATTCTCGACGTGATTTAATCGCATCTCGGTTAATCGTTCACGTGACACCCCAGCCATCATGTACAGTGTCACTTGTCCCCTGGCACTATTTATGATGTGACCCAGGGGATAAGGATGACACCCCACCATGCCTTGCCCATGTCCCCACTTAGCTTACTTCTTAAGCTAGCCATGCCTATATATATGAGCACACATCCATCCATCCAGGATGGACACTCACGCATACACACAAGCAAGCTAGCTAGCAAGAGAGCTAGCTAGCCAGCCACACACACACGCATGCATGCTCAGGCATATGCGGCCATACACACATACACGAGGCCAGATGCCAGATGCCTATGGCACTGACCTCAGATACAGCTCCAGGAGCACTCTGTACAAGATATACCATATACACTCAGACATGCAGTAGTAGGAGTATTATCTCTCCGGAGAGCTCCGAAGCTGGGTAAACCACCGCGTGCTATTCGCATACCCGCTCCGGGCCTATCGATGCTTGATCTTGCCCTCTGCAAGCCACCTTGTGGCATATGTAAATCTTGCACCCCCGTGAGAATACCACGACATTTGGCGCCCACCGTGGGGCGGTACTATGCTACCGCGCTGCTGCTCGTTTCGCAGTCCGGGCGGGACCACTTTCGCCTTCACCGCCGCGGCGTCGTGTCGTCTTTCCGGTAGCGCTCGGGGGCTCGACTTTGACCCGTCCCCGGAGCGGCCGTGCGGGAGGGCGTGTCCTCGCCGTCGGCCTCGTCCTCTTCATCATGACCATCGCGGCATCGCCGCCATCCTCTCGGAGACTCGTGGGATTCGACATCAACACACCCCCGGGCGACCGTGTGGGACGGCGCGTCCGCAACGCCGTCTCCACCTTGTGTTTCTTCTCCGGGGGCGCACATACGTGCGTGCTCGCTGCCCATGACCGATCATCTGCACTGGCCATACACATCCCAGGCAAGCTGGCCGCGCCTCCGGCCCCCGTACGTGCACGTGCCCGCGCTTGGCGAGCTAGCTAGCAGTCAAACCCAATGGATTTGACTGCGTGTATGCTAGCTAGGCTAGCTAGCTTGGCTCGTGTGCACGCCTGGCAAATCGATGGCGCCCAGCATCGGCCCGGCTTCCCGGGCTCGCCCGCCCTTGCTGCTCTCCGGCTCCGTCGGCGTCCGCACCAACCCCAAACACAAGCTCCTCGCGCAGCTTCGCACGTGGCCGCTTGTACTCGCTCCATCGCGAGCTCCGCCACCGGCGCCTCGCGATCACAGGCTGTCCCTTCGCGGCGTCCACCCGGCTGTTGTCGCCGTGTCCTCGTGCACCAGCGGCGTCCCTCCACAGCTCCCCGTGCTGCTCCGTCAAGCCTCGAGCTCCCGCTCCACCCAGCCTCCACGCCTGACTCCGCTCCAGCCACGGGCGCCGCCTTGGTCCGGCTCCCAGCGTCGACTTCAGCCTCCCCATGCCAGCCCGACTCCCGCCGTCTCCGCTCCCGACAGCTCCACGCCTCCCAGCGCCGGTTGCCCGTCTCCACGCGCCCGGGTCGGGTCGCATGGCATTCTCCTCCGTCCGCCTCCACGTCCGTCCGCTGGTCACCTTGAGCCCGCCCGGCTCCGCCTCGCCCAGACCGGCGGATCTCCTCCGCTATGCAGCGCGCCCGGCCTCCTTGGCCAGCGCCATGGCCTCTGCCGTCTCCAGCGGGTTCTGGACCCGGCCCCGACCCGTCGTTCCGGCCGCTTTGCGGCAGGCGGCTGCTTTCGCTCGATCCGGCTCCCCGGCACCTGCGGCTCGCCGCCTCGCCCGAAGGCGAGTCCAGCTCCTTCGCGCGCGCGATCCGACTGCCCTGTCGCGCAGCTCCGCCTGCCGCCTCGCTTCACCAGGGGCAACCCGACCGCGCTGCCGACTCCGCCCGCCCGGTCGTCCAGGGCAGCGCCGCCCTGCCCGCGTAGCTACGCTCCCGGCCACCCGCCTCGCCTCGGCCCTCGTCACGGGCTGGCCCCGACCGAGCGCCGGCTGGCGCGGCTGTCGACCTTCCGCACCAGCTGCGGGTCGCGGTGCTTGATGGCCGCCCGCGCCGCCTTGGCGATTCATTGCTCCAACCGACATCCACAGCTTGGCCGGCTCGCCGCCCGGCGTCCGCGTGCCGTCCACCACCCGCCTCGCGCCGACTGGCGCCCTCGCAGGGTCGGCTGCCCAAGAAGAGAAAGAAGAAACGGAGTCCGACTGAAAAGTCAAGGGCCGAGTGCCAAAAAAAAAAGAAAAAAGAAAGAAAGAAATGTGCGTCCGTGACCGCGACAAAGTCGTCCGACCGCTGGCTCGCCGGCTGCAAAGAGCCCGCTCACAGTGGAGTCCGCCGCATGACCGGGCCGACGAGAAAGAGAAAAGACAAAGAAGTCGCCGGGAGATCCGGCCCGGCCGCCAATGATCGGCCCAAATCTCGAGGCTACACCAATGAGTCTTGTTGACGCCTTAGCGAAGAAGAAAACAAAGTAGTCGCGGAGATCAGACCCGACTTCTCGGCGATCGCCCGAATCTCGGGGCTACACCCGGTGGTCTTGTTGGCCTTACCCATGAAAGAAGACAAAGTAGTTACTGGGAGATCCGGCTGGCCCTTTCGTGATCAGCCGAATCTCGGGGTTACACCAGCGGAGTCTTGTTGGCGCGCCCATAAAGATTGCGAGACAAGAGAAGAGTTTAAATCCGGCTGCCGACGGCTGAAGAAAAAAAAGAAGAAGAAGGCGTTGCAAGGCGCCTCGCTGCTGGCCGGTCGAGCTTGACCGGCCGGGGCCCCGCTTCGAGCACCCGGGGGCTCGAAGGCCACACCCAGCGGGTGAGTCGGCGCACTCCGCGAGCGCCGAGCCGCGCCGGCTGTCTTCGACGACCGCGACTACACGAAAAACAATGTGAGCTCCTCACCCGCATATTTTTTGCACCACAAGAGCATGGATAACCCCGAGCGATGCTCGGGGGCTACCTTCGCATTTCATTACAGTTGCATCATTGTTCGTCCGGTGCCGGCCGAGTTGGCCCGAGGGCTGGCAGCAACTGAGGCGTTATTTCGCAGATGGCTTAGTAGCGTGTGCGGTACCAAAGGCCCACCTCTCAGCCATAGACCGCAGAGCGGCTGTCCGCTAGCAAGAGTGAACGCTGAAGCCGCCCATGTCAAAAAACGTCCGGGAAGAAAGCAGCAGGCGACCCGACCATTTACTTTACAAGTATCAACTCGGTTGAATCTGCTCCCAGGCGTTGAGTCTTGACACTCCACTGCTGCCCACTCTCAGCCATTGCATCGCAGAGCGGCTGTCCGGCGAGCGAGAGCACAAGCCAAAAAGCGGAGGGAACACGAAAAAGATTAAGGGGGCTCGGACGAAACCGAGTCGGCACCCTCCGCATAAAACTTGCAATGCTAAAAGCAATCATTTGATATATCTGCGTGGACTAACTTTGTCTTTTTTTATGATCATTTTCATGAACACTGTAAAAACCTCCGCCTAACTTTGCCAAGTTGCGGGAGGCTTGGGAACTCTTGTCGAGTAATTGGACATGGATACCCGAAGGCGGCAAGGCGATATTCTAAGACATCGGGGCTAGCAAAGCCCCTCGGTCCGACTCCCCGCCATCCAGGCCATTGAACTGCCGATCGCACCACCAGGCCGATCGGGCTGCCGATCGCACCACTGACCGACCGGCTGGCTGCCGACTTCTCGCCGCCCAGCCGAATTGTTGGCTGCCGACCGCTTCCACCAAGCCGATCATATTGCCGACCGCACCACCAGTCGATCACCGGGCTGCCGATCAAGGGCTAACCAGCCGGGTACCGACCACGCCTAACCAGCCGACCGCCGATCGCAGTCTGACGCGATTCGACGTGACGACCGCATTCTGCACAGACTGCTCACGTGACACCCCAGCCATCATGTACAGTGTCACTTGTCCCCTGGCACTATTTATGAAGTGACCCAGGGGACAAGGATGAGCCCACGTCTCCACTTAGCTTACTTCCTAAGCTAGCCATGCCTATATATATGAGCACACATCCATCCATCCAGGAGGGACACTCACGCATACACACAAGCAAGCTAGCTAGCAAGCAAGAGAGCTAGCTAGCCAGCTGTCACGCCCAATATGCGACCCTATCCAAAAGGAACTCGAAGGTCCCACCAAGGATAGACCCGCATATTGAAACGCTTTTGCAAGGTGGATATCATTACATCAACATTACATAATAGGTAGGGATACATACATAAGGCATACAATGCCACACGAATACAACATCATCTTACAAGAGATCAACATCCGACTACGGATGGAACACAAACAGAAACTCAAACGACATCCACCCTGCTAGCCCAGGCTGCCGACCTGAAACCTATCCCCTGATCGAAGAAGAAGCAGAAGAAGAACTCCAAAACAATCAAACATCGCTCTCGCGTCAAGATCATCGCGGTACCTTTACCTGCAACTGTTGTTGTAGTAAACTATGAGCCACGAGGACTCAGCAATCCCATTACCATGGGTATCAAGACTAGCAAAGCTTAATGTGAAAGGAAGGGGTTAAGTGGTGAGGTTGCAACAGCGACTAAGCATGATATGGTGGCTAACATACGCAAATGAGAGCGAGAAGAGAAACAAAGGAACGGTCGTGAAACTAGCAATGATCAAGAGGTGATCACGAACTCCTACTTACGTCAAACATAACCCAAAAACCGTGTTCTCCTCTCGATCAACCCGGAAAGAGACACTCACGGTTCACGCTACGGTTGGTGTATTTTAGAAGAGTTTACTTCAAGTTTACTACAACGGATATCAACAAATCCCATCTGCCACATAACGCGGGCACGGCTCTCGAAAGTTTATACCTGCAGGGTGTCCCAACTTAGCCCATGATAAGCTCTCGCGATCAAGGAAGGATATTCCTTCTCCACAGGAAGACCCGATCAGTCTCGGAATCCCGGCTACAAGACATTTCGACAGTAATAAAACAAGACCAGCAAAGCCGCCCGGATGTGCCGACAAATCCCGATAGGAGTCGCACGTACCTCGTTGTCAGGGCACACCGGATAAGTAAAGCTACGAGTAAAACCAAGCCTCGAGTTTCCCCGTGGTGGCCCCGCAGGCTGCTCGGTTTGGACCGACACTCGAAGGAGCACTGGCCCGGGGGGGCTAAAATAAAGATGACCCTTGGGCTCCGGAAACCCAAGGGAAAAAGGGCATAGGTGAGGCAAATGGTAAAACCAATGTTGGGCCTTGCTGGAAGAGTCTTATTCAAAGCGAACTGTCAAGGGGGTCCCATAAATCACCCAACAGAGTTAGGGACGCAAAATCCGGGAACATAATACCGATATGACGAAAACTAGAGCGGCAAGAGTGGAACAAGACACCAGGCATAAGGCCGAGCCTTCCACCCTTTACCAAGTATATAGATGCATTAATAATATAAGAGATATTGTGATATCCCAACATAAACATAATCCAACATGGAGAAATCTTCATCTTCACCTGCAACTAGCAACGCTATAAGAGGGGCTAAGCGAAAGCGGTAACATAGCCAAACAACGGTTTGCTAGGAAGGGTGTCAAAGGTTAGAGGTTCATGGCAATTTGGGAGGCTTGAGCAGCAAGTGATAGGTAGCGCAGCATAGCGAAAGAACGAAGCAACTAGCATAGCAATGATAGTAATGAGATCCAAGGTGACGGTCATCTTGCCTGAAATCCCGCTAGGAAGAAGAACGAGTCCATGAAGAAGATGAAACCACGAAGACGAACCAAGCGTAGACGAACGAATCCTCACGATCTCAACGAAACGGGAACTATCGAGAAGAAGCACACAACACGGTAAACACACCACACATGAACAAGGCATGATGCTCAACCAAGTATGATGCATGGCAAGGCTACATGGAGCTACTCATGGCAAGAGATGATGCATACACGAGCAACACATCAAAACAAGTTTAAATGAGGCCGGAAAACAACATATAACAATTCCGGTAAGTCCTCATATGCAAATTTCGAAATTGGTCCAGATCTGAACAAACATTAAGTTGAAGTTGTTAAACAGCAAGTTAAAGAGCACCAATAGGATCTACACGAAATTCTAGTCAAGTTACATATAAAGTTCATTTAATTCGGAGCTACGGCCTAGAAGATATGAGCAAAACAAGTTAAAGATGGCATTGGTGCAAAAATGCATACAAACATCAAGCAAACACTCTCAAAACAAGGATGCAACATGATAATATGAAACTACATGCAAAATCAAGCAAGTTTCATATAGAGCACACTCAAAACGGAGCAACAGTTCAACACATACACTCCATACAAGTTTAAAAGGACAAATTGTCCAAACAGCAACTAGGCATCTTACAAGCATCAAAACAATATGCTACAGCATCTCAACATGAAAAAAAAGGCATGGGCATGATTTACAAGTAAAGAATGACAAAACATGAACACTGAGCTATCTCGATAAATCACTAGAACATGCTCAAAAGGACATGGCAAGATTGCAAACAATAACAGTTTATAGGCTTGGCAGAAATAACATCAGGTTGCAGTGTTTAGAGCTACCAAACAACCCGCTACAGGAATTTATCATGGCAACCAAAGGCATGAAATGAATCTACTAAATGCATAGAACAAAAGTCCTTTACTGACCATGAGCTAAAAAGGATCAGAAGATATCATGGAACCCATGTAAACATAGCAAGTTATATTACAGATTCATACATGGCAGGAACAACAATAAGTAGGCATGTATACGAGCTCGATGCACTCACTACGAGGCATTTCACGACAAACTAAGCATATAACCAGAAACTAGACATGGCATAGAAGCTAGACCTGGCAAGAACAACAACATAGTATGCACGGATCAACAACAACAAGCTAGGCAAAATTGCTAAATATGTTAACAATCTGCCAGGAACATTTTATAGCAAAAGTAGAGCTAGATTAAGACATGATAGATCACTCTATAATTACAACCAGAGGCATAAATGGATAGAGCATAACCATATGAACAAAACACTCTTACTTAACATAATCAAAAGAGGCATGGATCTCACTGTAGCAACATGAATACATGGCATCACAATAACAGCAGAACAAGGGCTGAAATCAGGAACATCACGAAGCCTAGTTAGCATGCTTGTTCTAGTCACCACATTGATCACAAAAATACATGGAAAGCAACTCTGTAAAAATGGCATGGCATACTTCAAAACACATGTAGGGCTCAAGTTCATAGGAGGCACACATTAAACATGGCAAAAATGACAAATGATCAAGTTATAACAACTTCAGCAGATTAACATCATATAGCACTTTTGCAACGAAGATTCACGCATCAACATGAGCTCAAACAAACATGATGCAATGGAGTGAAATAAAGTACTCGTCGAGGCGGACAATTTGATATACTACACGCACGAAACGGAGCAGTATGCATGGAGTTATGGCATGTTGAACAAGGCATAAAAATGTCACAGATTCAGGGACTTGGTGGAATTTTACCCTCGCAGAAACTGGATCTCGGGGTGCCGGGATGGAGAGAAGCGGGACGGGGGCCGCGTTTGGTTGGGATCCCCGTGGATCTGGTTCCGATCCAGATCCGCCAGAGTTCTCGCCGGAGATGGCGGGGACGAGGCGGCAATGACGGCGACGGCAAGACGCCGGGCGCCTTGTTGTCGGTGGTGGGGACGACGGAGCAACGGCGGCGCACTACGCAGGCGGCAGGTCGAGGCAGATCGGGGCGAAGCGGCGAGTGGCGGCGATGGAGCCAGTGGCGGCAAGGTCGGATGGCGGCGGGCGGCAGCCAGCCAGGCGCTTCCGGCGGCGCGGGGCGAGGGTACCGGGCGGCGCCGACGGGCCGTTGCGGGCGCAGCGCAGCTGGAGCCGGGCGGGCGGGCTGGCGAAGGGCAGCGGGGCCGGCTGGGACGGTTGCCGACGGCGGGCGGCGAGCGGCGAGGCGGCGCAGGGCGCTCGCCGTCGGCGGACACGGCCACGTGGTCGGGCGGCCTCGATGGGCTCATGGGCTTCGCCCGAACTGGGCGGGCGGCGCGGGAGGCAGGCGCGTAGCGCGGATTGGCCGAGGAGGCGGTGGCGCGGATCGTCTGGCGGCAGTGACACGTCCGGTGTATCTGAGGAAGTTTTAGGGTTTCATCTGTGATTTGGACGGGGGAGGCACAAATTTATAGGTAGAGGGAGCTAGGAGACTCCAAATGAGGAGCGGTTTTCAGCCACGCGATCGTGATCGAACGACCGAGAGAATGGAGGGGGTTAGGATGGGTTTTGGGCCACTTTGGAGGGGGGTTGGGCTGCAAAGAGAAGGAGGCTTTTACGGTTACCAGGTTAACCATTGGAGTACCAAACGACCTCCAAATGGCACGAAACTTGACAGGCGGTCTACCGGTGGTATACCAAGGCCGCTTGACAAACCTCGGTCCATTCCAAGACCGTTTAACACCCGCACACGAAAAGAGATAAGAAGGGGACGCCGGGTGACATAGGAGTGCCGGATTGCAAAACGGACAACGGGGAAAATACTCGGATGCATGAGACGAACACGAATGCGAAATGAGATGCACAAGATGACATGATATAAAATGCAGAAGACCACATGGCAAAGTGCAACACGCAAGCACATGACAAGGCAAGGACGGCAAATAACGGGCAGACACCTGGCGCATCGAATCCGGGGCGTTACACCAGCCACACACACACGCATGCATGCTCAGGCATATGCGGCCATACACACATACACGAGGCCAGATGCCAGATGCCTATGGCACTTACCTCAGATACAGCTCCAGGAGCACTCTGTACAAGATATACCATATACACTCAGACATGCAGCAGTAGGAGTATTATCTCTCCGGAGAGCTCCGAAGCTGGGTAAACCACCGCGTGCTATTCGCATACCCGCTCCCGGGCCTATCAGTAGCAGTCTTGCCCTCACACGAAGCCACCTTGTGGCATATGTTGTCTGGCACCCCCCCCCCCCCGTGAGAATACCATGACACCGAGGAATTGACAAGCTGCAATGGAAGTAGATAGGTAGGGAAGGAATGACTAAGTTAACCAATTGCAATCTGCTCCCTTGAGGCAAAAACCGAGAACTAGTTGTCAGTCTTCCCTCCATGCAGTCCACCAGGGGTAGTAGAACATTAATTTTAGGTCTGGTAGTCACCACTGGCAAGCCCAAACATGTAAAGGGCATTATGCCTAATTAACAGCCAAAAAGGGCAGCTAAACAATTAGCATCAGCTGCATTCACATTGATAGGATACAGGGAAGATTTAAGAAAATTGATCTGTTGACTAGTTGCGTTTGAGAAAGAGCAGAGCACTGATTTAGGGGTCTCCAACTGACAGCTTTCAGCATTTAAAAAGAGCAGTGTATCATCAGCATACTGTACCACAGGAAAATTAGGGTCATGGGTTAGCAATGGAAAACTTAACAAACCCTGATGCAATAGATCATTAATCATTGTTTGTAAAAGATTTGCAGCAATAACAAAAAGCAAAGGAGAAATAGGGTCTCCTTGCTTTACTCCACACTTGCATTCAAAATGGTTGCCATGTACACCTTTAAGCAGCACAGAGGAAGTTCCAGAATACAACAACTATTTAATCCATGTAATCCATGCATTGTCAAAACCTTTTGCCAGAAGGATCTTCAAAATTGCCTCATGCTGAATAGAATCAAAAGCCTTTTCAAAATTTAGTTTAAGAAGAAGATGGGATTTTTAGACTGATTGCAGTAGTGGATATACTCAAAAGTCCAAGTAAGAAAATCTTGTATTGTTCTTGATGTGATGAAACCATATTGGTTCTAATGCACACATTTGGTGATCTCCTCATGAAATCTGTTTGCAACTAGCTTGGTGAGAAATTTAAGACCAACACTAGTGAGAGATATTGGTCTAAAATCCCCCACACTCTCAGGAGTCTGTTTCTTTGGGACCAGTGTAATGAAAGCATCATTGAGATTCTCCAAATGTTCAGTTCCAGCATGAAACTCATGGACCAGCCTAATAAAATCAGCAGGTATGATGTGCCAGCACTTCTTTAAGAAGAGTCCATTGAAGCCATCAGACCCAGGAGCCTTATCAATGGGCATCTCCTTAATTACCTGTTCAATTTCCTTCACCTCAAATGGTTTTGTGAGCAATTCCAAGCCCTGTACCCTTGGGATTAAAGACAAGATATCCTCCTCCAAAGTTATTGGCAAAACAATACCCATTCTGCCCATAAAGGAATTTAAGAACTCCTTGGCCATTTCCTCATGATCTGATATAACAGAGCCATCAGACAACAACAAGCTAGCAATAGAATTCTTTCTATGTCTCTCAGTTGCCATGGCCTCAAAAAACCTGGAATTTTCGTCTCCCACTTCGATATACCTGATGGTACATCTCTTCCTCCAATATAAATACTACAGATGTAAAAGGTGCTCATAGTGAAGTTTTGTAACTTTTATGAAGTTGAAGAATCCTCCTTTGGATCAGCCATCAGCTTGTCCGTTAATAGGAGGGAGGGATCAATCTCCAGCTCTACTCCCATAGCCTGCAAAACATGGATTGGAGTGTTTGAGGGAGCATCAGGCTGCTTGTCTTGGCAAGGGACACCTACAGAATTGGGCTGGGCCTTGTCATCCATGGGCTTGGAGCAAGGGCGTTTCTTCGTGGGCTGAAGAGACAGCTGCTCAAAAACTACATGTTTGAAACCATCAAGTTTTGCCACGCTTCTAGTGCAACGTCTGAGTGACGTGTCCACAATGGGTGCAGGCACCTTCTTCCTTCCTCTCCACTTTTTCTCCGTGGCTTGTTTCTCCATAGAAAAAACTACTGGTGAGGAGGAAATATCAGCAGGAATAGAATTAGCAGAATCAGCAGACATAACCTCTTCAGGAGCAGGAACAGAATCCACAGGCAACTCATCAAATAGTGCTCTGGCCACTGGATGCTTGACCACCACAGATTTTCTAGCAGGAGCAATAATGGGCGAAGATGCAACCAACAAAAACATCTTCCTGGATTCATCAAAAGCAATTGACCAGGAGCGGTTGTAGTAGATGATTGAGCCCATTGGATTGAAGAAAATTGATCTTGGCACCTCCTTAACAGAAAAGTCAAACATCAGGTTTTGAAAAGACCTCTTCCAAATCATCTCCGGAGGAAGAGGTGGCCCTGCCACAATACGTGCCATGCGAATGAAAATCTCGTGGTGCTGAACGACGGGTAGCTGATAACGCACAATTGCCAGCATGTTCTCCATTAAGACAGGTTGCTGCAAAGGCTGAAGTTGCTGATCAGGCAGTGGAGGTTGAACATCTTGCTGCTGCAAATTAGTACCCTGATCTTGTTGTTCCACATAAACAGACTCTTCCGGCTGATCAATCACAATGGAGACCTGATCTTGCTCTGGAGCTGCAGGTTGCGGGGGCTTCTCCACCTCTGCGTCCCCACAAGGCATTGCCCCAACCTTGAGCCACATCATTCGCAAGCGGAGGAGGTTGTACAACAGGCGCATCATTACATCCCAACAATGGTATGGAGGCAGAACGAAAGGCAGATTATCTGGAACCAGATTTCCAGGCAACGGATGAGGTTTCCCATCCAAGGGCATAGGGTCCTCATCGTTCGGCATTTGACGAGCAAAATCCGCTCCCAAAACATAACATGCAGCAGTCCATGAAACTTGAGCACCACCTCACTCAGCATAATCTCCAAAAACCACATCTCGTGGAACTAGAGGTGTATCCGGAAAGCTACCTTCAACCAATGTTCTGACAAGATAAGGATCTTCTGTCCCAAGAGATAAACTTCCCAAAAGTGCCTACAGCTTGTGAGATGAACTCTGGAGTGCGGTAATCTAGGGGCATACCAATGAACATTAACCAGCCCTTGCGAAAACCATGTGACCCCTTGAAATTTCCCACCTCATCATGCTTCATAAATCTAACAAATCGATCGTTTCCAACAGGACAAGGAGCATGCTAAATCAAGGTGTATTTGACTGACGGATCCCTAACCGGGAACGGACCGACCCCATGAAACCACGACTGAGCATGGAGAACCAAAATACATTTATCCTGCAGGAACTTCACAACTTCCTCGCGCACCGGACCGAGTGGCCCCTCCGGGGCGGGCATCACCTCAGTGACCATGTAGTCCTCATGGTGATGGGGAGGGCGAGCTGCAGGCGTGAAGAAGGTGTGAGGAAGGCGACGGTCACCGCCGTCGATGATGTGGTGACCAGCAGGCACAAAGCGCTGAGGATCGAGCTCGTAGTTCGCCATGGATGAAGTAGGAGCTTGTCTGGGGTTTTCTATGGGTTGAGGAGAGGGATTGTGATGCAATGGGGGCGGTGGCGATGGCACTAGATAGTCTTCCAAACCAATCCATTGGAGCGCGCGAAATCATTACAGTTGTGCCTAGAGTGGCCCGTACGGGAGCAAGCCGCACAGACCGCTCGCATTCCACAAGTAGCTGACAGGTGGCCCCTTTGCGAGCAGACAGAACATGTAACAATGCGGTCCACCATATCATCAACCATGGCTTCAAATTGTCTAGCAGCCTCTTGCGAGGAGGGTATATCCTGGAAACTGTCCAATGGGCTCGGACTAGAAGAGCTTGAAGGCCCATTAGCCATTGGGTTATGCTGTGTCAGTGGGCTGGCAGTCTGGTGGACCTCCAAATTTGATGGGCCAGAATCAAAATTATCATTTTTAAAAGGAGACAATCCCGCCTCCGCGATCCGCGCCGATGAATCCCCAACATGCACGGGCGTCTGTTCCATAGAAGCCGGATCACACACCGGTGCAGGGATCGTCGGTCGAGTCAACTCTGGCAATGGGGTGACCGTAACAAACACAATAGGTGGTCGAGCCACCGTCCAATGCAAGTCCAGGGGGGAGACTGCTGGAATACAACATGCTCATGTGCAGGGAGATCATACCCACCATCCGTAGTTGTATCAATACAATTTTGCGTAGCAGGGTATCTATATCCTTTGCAAGCAGAGTAACGTTCAAACGGGGCAAAAGAAAGTTTCTTCTTAGCAGAGCCAGCTGACTTTAGAGCAGATCTAATAGGAGGTTTATGCATGGCCAAAAGACCTAAAGATGATCGATGCTTAGTTGGACTAACTAAAATCCATTCCGCATCACACTCTTTCCTCCAGATCTTGAGCTCTCTAATCCAATTTGGCCCCCCATTGCCCCACAAATGAAAGAGTTGGCGGCTGCAATAGATCTATTGGGGTCACGCGCGGTTATGTACACTGAACCCACGATTGAGGCCGCGGCCTGGGCGACACGCGATGATGAGGCCGCCGTTGTGATGAGGACATGGCTACCAAAGTTACACCCACAACCATTGCTGCTATTCTTACTGGGTCAACTAGTAGAGCTCACGCACGCCAGTTGAATAATCATGTACTTTTGTTTCTTGGTCATGTTTCTAATGTTCATGAGAATGTGATGCTGCCGAACTTAGATACATTTGTGTTGCTTACAGTTGAAGCACCGAGCATGGACAAGAAGAATTAACACTGGAGCATGATCAAGCTTTGTGATGAAGGTGCGTGCGAAGGGAACAAGAACTGTGTTTCCGGTAGAGATTTCCGTACTTTGAAGCCACCATGTGTCGGGTGGTAGGTGCGACATATGCCAACGGGTGGCTTATCATTGTGGGAGCCAATAAGACATCGCCGGTGCCTGGAAATGGGATAAGGCGAAGACATGCACGCCTGTGAATCTTACCCAGCTTCGGAGCTCTCCGGGAAGATAACACTCCTACTGCTGCCCTGCGGGGTCTCCGCATGATCACTAGATCAACAAGTAGCTACAAGAGGCTCCTTGAGCTGTTCGGCGAGAGGAAGAAGAAGGGCAAGGCTAGGTCTCTTCTCCCCTCAATGTGGTGTCTAAAACTCTAAGAGATCAACCCTTTGCATGGGCGCCCTAGGGGGTTTATGTAGGCCTACCCCCAGGGGTACAATGGTAATCCAGCTAGGCGTGGGCCCTAGCCGTCAGTGTCTATGTTCGCCGGCTTCTCCGCCGGCCGCTCGGGCCTGCCGACTGGTGGATCCTGCTGGCTGCCGGCCTCCTGGTCGACAAGCTGGCCCCACCTCTTGGTGGTCTTGTCGGGGGCTGGTTACTGTTGCCTCACTCCTGATGACGAGGGCTTTGTTGAGGTAAGCATGGCTACAGTGCCGCCGCCTGGCGGGCTCTCACTGTAGCCTTACCTCTTCTTGTCTCCTTAATGAGGCGCCTCCTTCGAGGGAAGGAGCAAGCCGGCTCTTTGGGAGCCGCCACATCCCAGCCGACTGGGGAGGCCCGCCACCTTCGGGCATCTCTCGATCAAGGGCCTGGCCGCTATGGTCGTACTAATAGATTGTCGAGGGTGACGTCATGGTCAGCATGGCAACAGTGTCGCGCCGGACTGCTGATGTCCGCCCAGACGGGCGCAGACGATGGCGCGTGCTCCGGGATTCGGGGGTGGCAGGCTTCACTGTAGCCACGCCCGTCTCATCGTCGTTATGTGGGTGCAGAGTTTGAGGGCACGGTCTTGGCCGCCTGCTGGGGGCCGGCTTCTTGGAGTCGGCCTTCTCGTGGTCGGCTTCTTGGAGTCGGCCCTCTTGTGACTTTCTTCTTGAGGGTTTAAGGCCGGGCCGCCTCCCGGTAGCCGGCCTGAGAGACAGCCGGCCAGGGGAAGGCGGCCCCATGCCTTGGATGCTTGAAGGCTTGATCGGCCTGTAAATTTTTCTGAAGAGCCAGGGGGAGCCGGCTAGGGTACCCGTGGTCATTTACTCCAACAGTAGTCCCCGAAGTTGGTTGGGCTTCGAGGTTGAAGGGAGGACGAGAAGCTCAATCAGCTTCCTATCTTGAGGAGCCGGCAGCTAGGAGCCGGCTTTGATTAGGTGTGCCGTCTTTGGGAGGCTTCGAAGTCTGAAGGCGGGAGCCAGCTGGCGCGCGAGCCAGGCTGCGGGCTGACCGCTTGCCGCCCGCGCTCCACATGGCACCCTTCGGCTGGAAGGGCCTGCCAGCCCACGCGCGTGACGGGACGTCGCTGCAGACCGGGGCCCGCCACTCCCAGGCCCCGACCCAAGTGTGGATCTTCTGTGGCCCGAGCGGACCGCTCGCCTTTCGAGGGCAGTTTCCGCACGCCGTTAGGGCGCAATAATCGCGGGACATGGGGGAGTGGGCACAGTTAATCCCACGACCCCCACGCCTCGCCACCTCGGCTTCGCCGCATGAGGCTATACGTAGGGGGAGGAGGGGGAGCGGCAGACGCTCGCACGCTCGCCCTCGCTCCGCCATTTTATTCGTCTTCTTCTTCCTCCTCTCCGTCGCCGCAGCTCCTCGCCGCTGCTCCATCCTTCTGCCAATCTTTCTCGGCCGCGCCCGTAGCTCACTTGCAGCTGGGTCGGCAGCGCCCTCCGCCCTTGGCGCTTTTCCCGTCGCCTCTCCATCCTCATGGCATTGTCCAGCTCTTGGGATGGCTCCAATGTCCACGAGGACCACGTTGATTTCCTCCGGAAGACACGGCAGTTGCCGGGCACGGACTATGTGCGGGTCCGTCTCGCGCTGGAGGCGGAGATCTCGCCGACGCCGGAGGAGGACGAGCGGGTAATCTTTCGCTCGCACTGCCTACGCGGCGTCGTCCTACCGGCGAGCGGATTCTTCCGCGCTTTTCTCGAGTTCTATCATCTCCAGCCGCACCACCTTACTCCAAACACGGTGATGCTGCTGTCGGCCTTCGTCACTCTATGCGAAGGCTTCCTTGGCGTCCTCCCCACCCTCGAACTCTGGGGAGAATTCTTCCAGTGCAAGCTCGGCACCGTCGTCGCGGGCGTGCCCGGCCCATGCGGTGCCTTCATTGTCATGCGGAGATCGGGCGACAATCCGTTTCCGCCCATTGCGCTGATCCAGTCGGTGAAGCTCTGGCAAAAATCTTACTTCTACGTGAAGAACGTCGCACCGCAAGGCGACTTCGTCAATCTGCGGGCTTACGTAGCCGGCCCGCCAGCTGGGAGGCAGCCTTCATGGTCTTACCAAGCCAGGACGATGTCTCCGGCTGGGGATGCCGCCATTGCACGGCTCCAGGTGATGGTCCGATCGGAAGGCCTGACTGGGGCCGACCTGCTAGCCGCCTTCGTGAAGCGCCGGGTGCTCCCACTCCAAGGCCGCCCTCATATGATTTGCCCGATGAGCGGTCGCTTCGACCCAAGTCGGCTAAGCACCAAGGAGATGCCTCATGACGAGGTATCTTACATGGTGAATTATATCGCCAACTGCAAGCTCACCGAGGAGTGGCAGTACGGTAAGCAGCCATACTCTCGCGCCAATCCTCCGCCTTCGGTAAGCTTCCCTTCTTTTCTTCTCTTGTCGCCGAGTTCATAATGGCCGACTCTTAATCAGTCGGCTTGTTTTTAGCAGAGCCCCCTTCTTCGACCGGCGGCCGGAGCCGCGGGGGTGGAGCGCCAGTTCGTCCCCGACAGCGCGACGGACGACTTTGACGATCCAGACTTGGGGGCGGTCGCCCTAGACGATGACGTCGTAGGGGGAGGCGGTGAGGCAGGCGGCCCCGAGCTCAGAGCCGGCTTCGGGGATTGGCCGGATGACGACGAGGCCGAAGTTGTTCCGCGCCATCAGCCGGCGTCCGATCATCAAGGCACGGGCCCATCTGCCGCACCGGCTGCTCGCGGTGGCGCGCAGAAACGCCGGGCCGTGCCGGCCCTCTTTAGCAGTCGGCCGAAGAGGCTCAAGGGTTCTGCGGCGGCGACCAAGCGGGACGAGGTAGCCGCGAAGGCGGCCCGCTTCCGCAAGGTGGTGAAGCAGCCACAGGCGGTTTCGCCGTAAGTGTCAATTTTCTCACGCCTTCCTTTTTTCTCTTCGGTTGATATTCTTCTAATCCTTTTCCTTGACTTATCACACAGGGCATCGCTTTCTCTCGAGCGGGCCCCTGCCGCCTCCATAGTTGGAGCGGCGGGAGGGTCGGCGAGCTCCCGCCGCATGGATCCCCGCGCCGATCTCCTAGCGGCGACGGAGCGGAACGCGCGGGAGGCGCGGGAGGAGCGGGAGGCGGAGGAGAGGAGGGCGGCTCAGGAGACGACAGATAAGTCGGTGTAGGCGCAAGCCGACGCGGCGGCCAAGGCCCAGGCGGAGGCCGCGGCCGCGGAGAGGGAGGCGGAGGCCCTGCGTAACGAGCCTTCGCAGCTCATCATCCGCCTTCGCACTGTGGCCCCCGATATCCCAGCGCCTCCGCCGGAGGAAGCCAGCTGCGACCGGCCAACGATGGAGAGGTAAGAGGATGACGTAGTCGTCTTGGAGGGGGAGGCGGTACCGCCATCGCCGACTGGAACAGGCCAAGGCGGCCGGCCTGAAGTGCCGCCTGAGCAGCCGGCTGGAGGTGAGCCGACTGTGAGGGCGGATCTCGTGGTTCCGTCACCGTCTTGTCGGCGCGCGAGGGAGGCGACTTCAGCGCCGGAGCCGCAGAAAGCCGTGGGCGCCAGCTCGTCGGCCCAGGATCTGGAGGTGGCCAGCGCCAGCTTGTTTGGGTGGACGCCCGGCGGTGGGACGGCAGCTGAACGTGGTGGCGCAGGAGGTCCGGAGCCGGCTTCAGGCCCAGGCCGTCGCGCTGAAGCAGTATACTCAAGAGTTTCTCATGACGCGGACGGTCATTCGGGTGAGTCCTCCCGCTTACTGTCGATTGCTCTTGATTTCTTCTGTGGGGGCGCGTTAGCACACCCACTGGGTGTAGTCCCCGAGTTCCGAGTTGGCTGCTGAGCAGGCGGCTTGGAACTTCTTAGTAGACTTCGATTGTTGTCTTGTTCTTATTCGCACCTCCGTCGTATATGCATGAATATCACAATCTCCACGCGGCTGCTTTCAACTCCCAGGCCCAGGAGATGAACTAGAAGACCGCTGATCCGACTGAGAGTTGGAGTAAGTGCTTCATTTTTTATCTCATGTGGGGGCGCATCAGCGCACCCACTGGGTGTAGTCCCCGAGATTCGGGCTGACTGCTGAGCAATCGGGTCGGATCTTTCCTGACGACTTCTTCCTTATTGCTTTTTTCTTCTTCTTCATATCTGCAGGGGCCAATGCCGACTTGAGGGAGCAGCTAGGTGGGGTCCAGACCGCCCTTCGTGCCAAGGAAGCCGAGTGCACCGCCTTGGCTCAGGAGCGTGATCGTTTGGCCAAGAAACTAGCCGACCAGCAGGAGAGCCATAAGGCGGCCCTGAAGACGGCGCAGGACAGCAAGGCCGCCCTCAAAGCCGAATATGAGACCGAGGCGGCGAGCTGGGCTGAGGCGAGGCAGGCGCTGAGCGAAGGCTATAGCCGGGTTGAAGACTTGATTGAAGGTAGGCTGCCCTCTTCTTCGTCCCTTTGCTCGGTCTGTCTTCTGACTTTGTGCTGCTTCTTTCTTCTTTGTGCAGATTACTTTCTTGGTTACTCTGTTGCCGCCAACCAAGCCATCGAGGCCCACCGCGATGCACGACGGCAGGCTGGGGTTGAGATCGCACCAGATGCCGACCAGTCGCTTCAGGAGCAGCTTCTAGCGATTCAAGCCCGCCTGCAGCCGGCTCATCGCATGCTCCGCCTTCTTCAGCGTGCCGGGGCGCAGGTGCTGTCCGCCCTCTGGCCCAGCGAGGCAGTTCCCCGCACCCCCAGTTGGACTGCCGACTGGCTGGAGGTTGCAGTCGGCCGCTTCGAGGCCTGGAAGGCTACTGCAGCTCGGTCCGGCACCAGGCGGGCGCTGGAGTTCGTCCGAGCCATGTATCCTGGGTTGAACTTGGCTCAGCTGAGCACCTGGCGGCAGGAGGCCGATGAGTAGCTGGAGGCGGTGCGGCCGACTATCATCCAGCGCGCCTCGGCGATCGCCGATTACACCGACACCAGTGCCTTTGCCCCTGTGGTAAATGATGACGGCGTTGCTCAGCAGGAGGAGTGGTTCGGGCTGGACTCGGCAGAAGGTGAAGACTCGGCGGAGGAGATCGCTTCCAGCAACGAGGGCGAAGAGGAAGAGGGGGAGGATGGTGAAGACATCATGCCAGACGGTGAAGCGACTAGCCAGCCTCAGCTTGATCGTGCCTCCAGCGACGAGGCGCGTGCAAGCGCGCCGCCTGCAAGAGGTGACGATCATGCCAAAACTCGCCAGTCAGCCACTCCTCCAGCCAGCACTACCGTCTCTACCAACCTGCCCGACTCGCCTGTTGCTCCCTTGGCCTGATCCGCCGCCTTTGCTTTCCTGCTTGTTACTCTTTGAACAATTTTTATTAAATTTGTGCAGTTCCACCCACTGGGGGTGTATTCAAACTTTGTTGAATTCTGGCCTTTCGAAGGCCTTTTGTGTAAATATAATCGTGCATGTGTTTGGCTTCCGTTCATGTTTGCTTTTCATCCTTTTGGTTGTTTCCTTTGCCGCCTTCCCTTGGTCGCCGCCCTCCGGTAGGACAGCTCTGCGATCGTGGCTGGGGAAGAGCTTAGCTGTTTTTGGGAAGGCAAGTACTCGAGCTTTCTTAGATTGTAGCAAGGTGAACGGGAAGCCGGCCAGCCGGCTGTTCTGACAGCCGGTCGGCGGGGTGGGAAGCCGGCTTGTGTTATATAAGTTCGTTAGTCCTTAGCCATTTTTCATGTGGGAATCCTTTCCTGCCTTTGGCTCTTGCCAGTCGGACAGTCGATTCTTCGAGCTGCGACTTTCGACAAGAGAGGGCTTGGGTGTCGGCACACTACTTGTCTGATTGCAGGTAGAACTTGGATATAACTCAAGGCGGCAAGTCCTCGGCCGATCGGGTCGAACTCGTGCCGGACGAGAAAACAAACGTAGTAACATAATCATAGGCATGATACTCATATTCATAGATAAAAGAGGGTAGTCCCCGAGTGTTCCTCGGGGGCCCCGTTGTCTCATACTTAATACAAAAGGTAGCGTGGTACATACTGCATTTTAACTGTAAAATCTTTGGAGGAGATTGGCGTTCCATGGTCGTTTCGACTCCTTACCGGAATCATCTCTCTTGCGTGCCTTCGGCTTCGGCGCGTCGATCAGGTAGTAGGAGTTGTTGCCTAAGGCTCTGCTGATGATGAAGGGGCCTTCCCAAGGGGCCCAGAGCTTGTGTTGGCCGGCTGTTCGCTGGATTAGCCGGAGCATAAGATCACCCTCTTGGAAGGATCTTGGCTTGACCTTCCGGTTGTGGTAGCGGCGTAAACCCTACTGGTAGATGGTGGACCGGCTAAGGGCTAACAGCCGGCTTTCTTCCAGCAGGTCGACGCCGTCTTGTCTTGCTTCCTTGGCCTCCGCCTCCATGTACATGGTGACCCGAGGTGAGTCGAACTTGATGTCAGTTGGGATGACAGCCTCGGCACCATATACAAGGAAGAAAGGGGTGAAGCCGGTTGACTTGTTCGGGGTAGTGCACAGACTCCAGAGGACGGCCGGCAGCTCGTCGAGCCAACAGCCGGCCGAACGCTCCAGTGGCACGACCAATCAGGGCTTGATGCCGGAGAGGATGAGGCCATTTGCTCGCTCAACTTGGCCGTTTGACTGCGGGTGGGCAACGGACGCTAGGTCCAGCCGGATGCCCTGTGTCGCGCAGAAACGTGCCAGTGCCCCCTTGGCAAAATTCATGCCGTTGTCGGTGATGATGCTGTGTGGTATGTCGTACCGGGTTGTAATATCTGCGATGAATGTCACGGCAGTCGGCCAATTTAGTTTCTGGATTGGCTTCGCTTCAATCCACTTGGTAAATTTGTCCACGGCGACGAGCAGATGTGTCATGCCGCCGCGCGCCGTCTTGAATGGCCCCACCATGTCCGATCCCAGCACGGCAAAAGGCGAGTGAGGAATGGTCTTGAGTGTGGAAGCCGGCAGGTGTTGCTTGGAGTCGAAGACTTGGCACCCTTTGCAGTGTTTGACTAATTCCTTGGCGTCATCCAAAGCAGTCGGCCAGAAGAATCCATGGCGAAAAGCGTTGGCGACAAGTGATCTTGAGGTCAGCGTGGTGGCGCGTGCATTTTGGTGAATGTCCTTGAGGATTGCTATGCCCTTCTGCGGATCGGCCGCTGGAAGACTCCGGTGGCTGCGCCCTAACGAGCCCTCGGTTAACTATTGTGTATGCTCCGGCTCGGCGTTGGACTTGCCTTCTTTGAGATCTTGTCGATCGGCAGCTCTGCATTTACCGAGGAAGTTGAGGATGAGCTGGGCCCATGATGGAGCTGTGACTTCTTCTATTGCCAATCTGACTCTGCGACGGCGGGTGGGCTGGGTGCTGAAGAGTTGGAGTCGGCCAACACCAGTTGTGTCGATGCAGTCCCCGGGTCGGGTGCGACTATGGCAGTCCCCGAGCCGCCTGTCGAAGTCCCCGAGCCGCCTGCTCGGTTCCCCAAGTCGGATCCGACTGCGTCGGGGTCAGGCGGTACGAAGATGGAATCAGATTCTGGAGACGGCTTGACAGACGGCTTGAGGAGGCGTTGGAGAGAGACGCCGGTTGGTATAGCTTGTCGGGTGGAGCCTATTCGTGCCAGGGCATCTGCTTGCTCGTTGTCGGCCCGTGGCACGTGGAGGAACTCGCATCCTTCAAAATATCCACTGATTTGCTGAACGAGGAAGCAGTAGCTCGCCATGTTTGCGTCCTTGGCGTCCTAGTCGCCAGATGATTGTTGGACTACCAAATCCCAGTCGCCTTAGCACATGATCCGGCGGATGCCGAGTTCTTTGGCTAGCCGGAGCCCGTGTATGAGCGCCTCGTACTCGGCCACATTGTTGGAGGCGGCAAAATGAATTTGCAATGTGTATCTGAGCTTGTCGCCCTTGGGAGAGGTGAGGACGATGCCGACTCCCAAGCCGGTGCGCATCTTGGACCCATCAAAGTGCATCCGCCAATAAGTGGAGTCGGGGGCCGGCGGCAGGTACTGGATCTCGGCCCAGTCGACAAGGAAGTTGGCCAATGCGTGGAACTTGATGGCGGTGCGAGGCTGGTAGAAGATTGTGTAAGGAGCCAGCGCAATGGCCCATTTTGCCACCTGGGGTGCTCTTGAAAGTAGGGCTTGAGCTTCTTGACAACGAAGTACACACCATAGCACATCTTCTGGTAGTGCGGGTAGTTCTGCTTCGAGGTGGGCAGTACTTCGCTCAAATAATACACCGGCCTCTAGACTAGCTGGGCTCGGCCTTCTTCTAGGCGCTGAACCACGATAACGGTGCTGACCACCCGGCTAGTAGCGGCAATGTAAAGGAGCATGGGCTCTTTCTCAGTCGGTGCCGCCAAGACAGGCGGCGTGGCCAGCATCTTCTTTAGCTCGTGGAAGGCTTGGTCTGCTTGGTCGTTCCACTCGAAGTGAGTGGACTTCTTCACGAGTCGGTAGAGGGGGAGAGCTTTCTCTCCTAGCCGGCTGATGAAGCGGTTTAGGGAGGCCAGGCATCCGGTAAACTTTTGGACGTCTTGTAGCTTGGTAGGAATCACCATTCTCTCTATGGCCTTGATCTTCACCGGGTTGCATTCGATGCCGCGTTCAGAGACCAGGAAGCCTAGAAGCTGGTTGGCTGGTACTCCAAACACGCATTTCTCGGGGTTGAGCTTGATCTAAAACCGTCGCAAGTTTTCAAATGTCTCTCTGAGGTCTTCCAGTAAGGTGCCGCGCTTCTCCGCCTTCACCAGAATGTCGTCTACATAGACGTGGGCATTTCTGCCGAGCTGCTTCAGGAGGCATTTCTGCATGTAACGCTGAAAAGTGGCACCGGCATTTCTCAAGCCGAATGTCATAGTCGTAGCGAGAAGCTCAGAATGGTGTGATAAAGGCGGTCTTCAGGCGGTCAGCTGGATCCAACTTTATCTTGTGGTAGCCTGAGTAAGCATCCAAGAAGCTCAACAGCTCGCATCTGGCTGTGGAGTCTATCACTTGATCAATCCTTGGCAAGGCGAAGGGATCTTTGGGGCATGCTTTGTTGAGGCTGGTGTAATCTATGCACATGCGCCACTTGTTATTCTTCTTCAACACGAGGACCGGGTTGGCAAGCCATTCTGGAAAGAACACCTTCATAATGAAGCCGGCTGCCAGAAGTCGGGCTATCTCTTCTCCTACAATCCTTCTCTTTTCCTCCGACAGTCGGCGGAGGGGCTGCTTGACTGGTTTTGCATCTGCTCAGACGTGTAACTTGTGTTCGGCGAATTCCTACGGAACACCTGGCATGTCCTTGGGGGACCATGCGAAGATGTCCCGATTCTCACGGAGGAAATTGATGAGCTCGCCTTCCTATTTGCTGTCCAGGTTTGCCCCAATGACGGCAAACCTTTCTGGGTTCTCCTGGTCTAGAGGTATCTTCTTTGTTTCTTTGGCCGGCTGGAAAGAACCTTGGGCATCATACTCCTTGGGGTCAGGGGACAGGGCCGGCTGCTTGCCGGCCATGGCCACGACTCGATCCAGCATCTTCTTCTCTTCAGCGATCACGAGGGACTCGGCCAGCCGGCTGCTAGCTGCTGCACACTCAGAGGATTTCTTGTAGTCTCCGGCTACTGTGATGATGCCCTTGGAACTCGGCATCGTCATCTTGAGATAGGCGTAGTGGGGCACAACCATGAACTTGGCCAGAGCAGGTCGGCCAATCAACACGTGGTAAGGCAGGTCCACTACTTCAAACCATATTGCTTCTCGGCGGAAATGATCCTTGTCCCCGAAGAGGACATCTATCTTGATCTTGCCATTGGTGAGCAGGGCAGGCCGGGTACGATGCCATGGAACACAGTCCGACTAGGCATGAGCTTCTTTGTCTTGATGTTCAGCTTCTCCATGGTGTCATGGTACAGTATGTTGATGCTGCTCCCGACATCTATCAGCACGCGTGAGAAACGGGCAGCTTGTCTTTCTGTTGCGAGGGTGGCGTTCAAAAACAATGCATAAGAGCCGGGAGACGGCATCACCTCTGGGTGATCGGCCCGGCTCCAGCTAATAGGCCTTTCCGACCAGTGCATGAACTCAGGGTTGTTGGAGGCAACCGTGTTGACTTCTTGGTGCTGTCGGCGCCGGCTGCGCCGGTCTTCGGGCTGGCTTGTAAAGACGACGTAGGCGGCATGCTCGTCGGGGAACTTGTCTTGAACAGCCCCGACTGCTGGCCGAGCGGCTGGCTGCTGAGGGGCCGGAGGCGGCTGACCAGCAGGCGGAGGCGGCACCAGCCCTTCGACTTTGGAGATGCGTGTGAGCTAGTGGCATTTCCGGGTCGTGTGGTTGGACGGCTTCGCGCCGCTGTGGAACTTGCAAGGGGCGTCAAGGGCTTGCTCCTAGGAGAAAGCCGGCTGCCAAGCCGGCCTCCCGCAATTGTGCTTCTTGGGCGTGGGCGGCCCTTCGGGTTGTTCTTCTTCGACTGTGGCTACCTGCCGACTGGTGGAAGGCGGCACAGGGGCCTTGCTCTTGTTGTCGTTCTGGTACGGGCATCGGTTGGAGTCTCCAGCCGGCACCTTGGGAGCCGGAGTGAGTACCTTCTCGGAGGCGTCCACTCGGAGCTCGGTCTTCATCGAAGAGTCGGCCGTGGCGTACTTGTCTGCTATGACCAGCAGCTCATCGAGGGTAGTCGGCTCGTCGCAGAGGAGTCGGTGCTTGAGGAGGGTGCCTTCTCGGCATCCGGCAGTGAAGTACTCTATGGCTTGAACCTCGTGCACCCCTTCGCAGGAGTTGCGGAGCTCGGCCCAATGCGTGAGGTAGTCGCGAGTTGATTCATTGGGCCCTGGAACACACAAGGAGAGCTGTCGGGGCTTGGGAGCCCGTTTGTAGGTGCTGGTGAAGTTGCGGATGAAGGCTTCTGTGAAGTCTTGCCAGCTGTTGATGCTGTAAGGCTTGAGGCTGTTGAGCCAGGTGCGCGCCGTGTCTTGGAGCATGAGGGGGACGTATTTCATGGCAACACGCCTATTGTCGTTTGCTATGCGAACTGCGGTGGAGTAGTCAATCAACTAATCTTCCGGCTTCACGGAGCCGTTGTACTTGGGCGTGTCTCTTGGGAGCGAGAACCCTTTGGGGAAAGGCTCGTCGCGGATGCGAGGGCCAAAGCAAGGCGGGCTGATATCGTTTTCTTCTTCTAGCGCCAGGGATCGTGCTAGGCGGTCGATCCGATGGCGGGCGTCATTCTCGCCGACTCCTTCGCGGTGGCCTAGTCGGCCGCTGAGAGTCGGATGCGTGACAGGCGGCGGGGTGGGATATCTCTTCCCACAAGGCGCAGGAGGAGGTGGGTTGCCTCGTCGTTCCATGGCTCGAGGGCGGCCTTCTGCGTCGCGCTCGATGGAGATTCGAGTCCAGCTACGGCTAGCAGCCGACTCCTTTTCTTGCCTTGCGCGGGTGTTGCTCGCAGTCGGCGTCCGTGACGTGACACCGTGCTCTCGGCATGGGGGAGGACTTTGAGCGCGGATGCCGGCTTCATGCCGTTCTGCGGCCGCGTCGATTAACTGCTGGATGCGTCTGGTCATGTAGGGGAGCTCGTCAGCCCCCAGTCCATTCAGCTCGTCTACGACCGACTAGGCGGCGCGTAGGTTCTCGAGGGGCGTGGCATAGACTGGGTGGTCTGCTCCCAGCATGTCGGCGATGGCCGCGCCATGCTTCTTGATGACGCCAACTCGGCTCGGCCCGTCAGGAGGCGGCGTGGTCGACTTCGCGCTGGTGAGCCTCAGTGAGGCGTCTCATGGAGGCTATCTTCTGGCCCTCCGCAATGAGGGCGAGGCGGCGTGCCTCCAGTGTCTCGGCGTCGGCGTCGGCCAGAAGGGGGACGGACAAGTCGTGCGCCGCCTGTGGCGCCGTGGCGTTCTTGCGGAATGCGACGCCGTGGCTGATGACCAGTACCTCGGTGATGGCGCTGCCACAGCTGTCGGCTCGAGGAAGAGGGTCGTTGAAGATCACTACATTGGTGGGGAAAGCGTCAAGCGATGCCGTGTCAGAGTCGACAAGCATCGGGTCGGTGGAGCCGACCGACTCCAAGTCCACAGTGGGCTCGCTGGAGACGTGGAGCTGGTGGAGGAGGCTGACAAGGTGGCTCTCGGGGCAGCCTGTGCTCGCATCGGATGTAGGCTCGTCGGAGATGCGGGCCTCGCCAAGAATATCGGCAAGGCAACTCGCCGCGCAGGCGTCGGCGACGCCTTGCAGCGCGTCTGGGCAAGCGCCATCGGGCGTGCCGGGCGGGCTACGCTCGCTGGGAAGGAAAAGGGTTCCCGTCCAGAGCAGGTCTCCTGACGACGGTGCACCTGGCCCCACGGTGGGCGCCAAATGTCGGGTGGTAGGTGCGACATATGCCAACGAGTAGCTTATCATTGTGGGAGCCAATAAGACATCGCCGGTGCCTGGGAACGGGATAAGGCGAAGACATGCACGCCGGCGAATCTTACCCAGCTTCGGAGCTCTCCGGGGAGATAACACTCCTACTGCTGCCCTATGGGGTCTCCGCATGATTACTAGATCAACAAGTAGCTACAAGAGGCTCCTTGAGTTGTTCGGCGAGAGGAAGAAGAAGGGCAAGGCTAGCTCTCTTCTCCCCTCAATGTGGTGTCTAAAACTCTAAGAGATCAACCCTTTGCATGGGCGCCCTAGGGGTTTATATAGGCCTACCCCCCAGGGGTACAATGGTAATCCGGCTAGGCGAGGGCCCTAGCCGTCAGTGTCTATGTTCGCCGGCTTCTCCGCGGGCCAACCCTTTGGGGCCCGGCGATCGGTGGGTCTCACGCCAGTGTCGGCCTCCCGGGTCGACAAGCCGCCCCACCGCTTGGTGGTCATGTAGGGGGCTGGTTACTGTTGCCTCACTCCTGATGACGAGGGCTTTGTCGAGGTAAGCATGGCTACAGTTCCGCCGCCTGGCGGGCTCTCACTGTACCCTTACCTCATCTTGTCTCCTTAATGAGGCGCCTCCTTCGAGGGAAGGAGCAAGTCTTGAGCCGGCCACATCCCAGCCGACTGGGAGTCTGGCCGCCGGGCGTCTCTCTGACTGAAGGGGCCCGCCGCCTGCGGGCCATACTGACAGCTTGTCGTGGGTGACGTCATGGTCAGCATGGCAACAGTGCCGCACCAGATGGGTGATGGCCGCCCCGTACGGTGCACTGTGGCCATGCGTGCTCCGGGATTCGGGGGTGGCAGGCTTCACTGTAGCCACGCCCCGTCTCATCGTCGTTACGTGGGTGCGGAGTTTGATGGCACGGTCTTGGCCGCCTGCTGGGGGGCGGCTTCTTGGAGTCGGCCTTCTCGTGGCCGGCTTCTTGGAGTCGGCCCTCTTGTGACTTTCTTCTTGAGGGTTTAAGGTCGGGCCGCCTCCCGGTAGCCGGCCTGAGAGACAGCCGGCCAGGCGAAGGCGGCCCCATGCCTTGGATGCTTGAAGGCTCGATCGGCCTGTAAATTTTTCTGAAGAGCTAGGGTGAGCCAGCTAGGCTACCCGTGGTCATTTACTCCGACACGATGATGACATACAAGAAGATGGACGAAATATACAAGGTGGCCTTTCCTAAATTTCGTCCATAGCTTATTATTGGTGTCGCGCCACCTTATTTGTGGGACAGGCCCGTGTAATTTCGAAATACTACTTCATAGGCTATTTTTATAGTCCGTATTTTAGGGATAGGACTCACGAGGTGTTTTAGTCCCACCTTGCCAAGGGTGGACAAAATCCCCTATCTTTTCCCCTAGAAATACAACCCTTAAGGCATCCTTTAGAATTGTGTTTTAATTAGTTAAAAGCTAGCCACTGCTGCAACTTCGTGTCCTTCGTTTGTGTCCAACGACCAGACCAAGACCGCTTTTAGAACCCCACTTTTATTAACACTTCATATATATTCTCAATATTCAGATTTCTTTATCATATTCTTACTTGTTCTTCGATTGCTTGCAGGAATAGACCTTTGTGTCAGGTTGATCGTGCTCCGGCGTGGTCAATAACCTCTCGGAGTTGGTTTAGTGATTTCTAAGGCGCAACATCATGCACGTTTGTAGTCGGATCATCAAAGTCGCCTCCACCAAATTGATAGTTATCATCTCATCGAAAGATCGGGCCCCTCGCCTTTCAAGTGGTATCAGTTTTCAGGTTGCTCGGTGAGATTTTTTTTCAGTTTTTCATAGTCCAGATTGCATCTATTCTTCATACCTAGGGTCCAAGAAAGAGCCACAAAAAAATTATATTATTTCATCCATGTTCAATACAGTCTGAGCCTTTTTGCCATTGCCACTTAATTTTTGCTTGTTGAATTTTCGGTTGCATCATGTGTCGAGTTGCTGGTTTTAACTTCTAAACTTTTAGAGTTTCGAGTTCTAGTCACATTTTTGTTCACGCCGCATCCATACACACCATCATCCACTTCATTGACATCTTCCGCTGCCACATATATTATTCACCGCCATCACCATCATCCATCAACCATTGTCATATGCCGCCATAATGTTTCATTCGCTGGAGTTTGTTTCATCTTGGAGTAAAAAAAGATTCAAAAAATTGGAAGAAGCGAGAGAAAAAATCCTAGAGAGAAAAAATCAACATCAGGATCCTATTCGGTTGGAAAGAGTGGATCATAAGAATAAAAAAAGGAGGATTTAAGGGTCCAGACACAACTTTTGGAAGGGTTGTTGTGATTGTTTTCCTTAGAAACTGTGAGTACTACTAATACTTTTGAAAGGGACCAGTACAGACCGTAATCTGTTGACAAGCCTAAAAAAGGGTTGATATTTTGGAAAGGCATTTATTTTCGTGGAAGGTTTTGACCGCCAAAAAAAGAGACTTGTTTCCCACAGAATAGGAGAGAATCATGTGGCTATGATTTTGAGGAAGTTGAGATTGATTAGGAAGAAAGAGATCACATTCGTTAGGTACAAGTGGAGGCCGAAGCAAAAAAAATTGATCTCTACTCCTAATGGAGCAGTTGGTAGTCTTTGTTCCACGGTTATTTTTCGTCCCACATCCCACTCTTCATTTGGTTTATTTTTGTCTCTTCTTCTCACCTCCCAGTTTCCTAAAAAACAAACCAAAACCACGTTTGCGGTGCCTCTTAATGTGTCCATGTAGTTCCCTCGCACAAACTACGTCAGAAAAATGGACGAAAAAAAATTTACGAAATTAAACCAGCGAAAATGGTTACAGAGCGAGCGAGCGAGGCGCCCAGAGAGCCCTCGAGCGAGAACGCGGCCAAAGGACATCCCTTCCCCACCGCCATCGCACTATCTCCGTACAGAACAGCCCTCAGATCCCTATCTCCGTTCACCGCTGCAGCCGATCCCCTTGCCATCGCGCTCGCGATAAGGATCGAGGGCTCGAGAGGGCTCCAGAGTGTTTTGTTTCCCCTCTGGCTCTTCCGCATGTCTCCTGGTATCTCCGTACCGATGGCCGCGTATTTGCCGCCTCCTCCTTCACCCGTCCATGGTGACGGCGCCCACGTCACACAGACCCTGCCCCATCCTGTATGTTGGTCGTTGATGGGGTGAGAGGCTTCCCATCCATGTGTTCCTTCCCTCTCCCAATTCCTTGCTTCCCATTGGAATCCTAGATGGGAGATGCTAGCCTACAACAGCGAGTAGCCGCTGGCCTACCTAAAATGTCAGCAATTTTCGTCTCTGTATTTCTTGTATTTTAATTGATCATTTTAGATTGTACAAGATGCTCATGATCTGTTTTCTGAAATTACTAAAATAGTGTTAAGGAATAGGCAAACATCATATTCCATCTCATGTTTTTCCTCAATCCTTGTCCTTCTAGGCATCCATCACATGTTCGGTAATGACATAATGTTGACGCATAGTGCAGACTGGCATTTTTAATCACACTAACAAATCGGGTGAGGACGTTTTGATCTTGAACAATAGAATGTCACCAGGTTCTTGTAGAATGTCTCCACATCAGTTTCCAGCATGGTATCTGCTGTTTGTCCATATGGGCAATGAACATGGCATGTCACGCATACTAACAGCGCCAATACAGATAGTTATGCTTGTTGAATTTAGTAGGTGAGAGAAGACATCAGATCAGGTTGCAATGTCGTTGCATGGTTGACTGTACAATCTTAAAATATGTTTACAGAAAATATAAGTACTACATGACGTTCTCATACATTATCTTTCACATTTACTTCTTTATCTCCTTTATTATTGGAATCTACAGTCACTGTTCATGATGTATTACTGCAGGAATGCACGAAAGATCATCCAGAAAATGGACTGCTTCAACTACTTTTTTCTGATGTACTCCTTGTGTAAATAAGTATAAGACCTTTTAGATCACTGATCTAAAAGGTCTTATATTTCTTTACAGAGGATTACTATCTAATGTAATTTCTTTTCTGATGGTGGCATTGAATAGTTCACAGTTTTGATGGCCTCTTGATTCATGCCATTAATAGTTTTTTCCACAAACCAATGATGGTTTTCAGTATAAACTTTTCAAAAATCCAAAATCCCTTTCCACGTACTGGTCAATTTTTGAATATTGACCCAAAAAAATTCCAGTGTGTTTCTCTGGTTTAACTCTTTCTTATACTGTTTTTAGAAGCTATGACGAAAAAGAAGTAACCATTCTAAATCCTCTTATGGTCTTCTATGTAAAAGCATCACAAGGTTACTCAGTACTATTATTTAGTTCTGGGTTTTCCAGGATGTAAATTCCTTCACTGCATGTATATACACTTTGTGAGTTTTTAATAGTTTGTAAGGGGAATTTCATGCAAAAGAACTCATTATTATTTTTTAGTGATTTTCATTTCCTAATATTTGGCGTTATTCATGTTTTTGAACATGAAAGATCTTCTTGGTGATACCTCAAATTTTCATGCAAGTACAGAATGATTTTAGGGTTGTGTTCACTCTTTTCTTTTAATGCTCAGTTGTGTACTCTTGCAATGCAACATTACCATATTGCTGGTAGATCTTATTTTGTATGTGTCTCTTCACATTTCGATGCCTCTTCATTTCACTGAGAATGGAGTATGGAGGACCAAAATGCTACCAGGGAACATAGGCATAGCAGTACCTAAAATTAGTCCACCTTGTGCTGGGTTTGTGTAGCTCCACTTGTATTCAAGTTTGTATAGATCATTGTGATATTAATAAATAATGATTGTTATTTCTTAACACTTTATTAACCAATTTTTCCATGGTGGTGGCCATAACATTAAGACTGGAGCAGGCTTTGGTATTGATTAGATGAAGTTGAGGCTGAATGGAAGTATTTGGGGGAGCGAAAGCTTTGTCCCAAATCAAGCATTATCGAGTAGATGTATTTCAGTTTGGGTTGTATGAGTAACCTCTTTGTCTTAGTGTATTTTCTATTGATTCCCTTTCTTACATGTCAATTATATTGTTGACGTAATATAAGAATGAGATATGTTACAAAAGTGAGCAGGTTTCTATTACAGAGTATATTGTTTTAGTGTAACCGTCTCTAAGCAGAAGACAATGGAGGTATGTTTCTCTCATGTGCTTTAATCATATGCATACATGGTTGCGTATTAGAGTAACCCATTGTATTAGAGTATTGGTTCAATATTAAAACACTTTACATTGCGATCCCAACTAACTTGATCTTACTTTGTACTTTTATTGACATAATGGGGACAAGAGAAGCTTGGTTGATGTAAAACATGGAATAGCTGATGAGTCAATGGATAAGTCAAAGATTTGGAAGCTTGTGGACATAACTGATACAACTCAGTGCAGATCATTAAAACTGGATGATAGTATTAGCACAACTAAGGTGATACTTCTTCCCTTGCCTTTTACCTCTGTAGATTTTTGAATATGCATCATTTTCTAGAAATCTTGTGGGTGCACTGCCATTTATAAGGTTGCTATTTTGTTAAATTAATTCATAGTGTGATTTCTACGTGTAGAACACTATTCTAGCTCTCCTTAGATGCTTAAAGTTTGACAAGTGTCTTACGGACATGAACAGTCATTATGACTGCTAAGTGAAGCTATATCTTCAGGATCCAATTCCAACCACGTCGACCAGAGCAGCTCTGCTATCGCCACAGGACGTCCGGTGCAAGAGACCACCGGACGGGTGCGAGCGCTTCGCGACGCGGGTCAAGAAGCCACCAGCTGAGGCAATGATTGAAAAGACGGCACCACCGTTGTCTCCCTCCGACTTTTCGCAGCCCACGCGCGGCTTGAAGCTTCGCCGCTAACACATGGTCGACCAGCACCACCGCCGCAGATTACTCCCTGCCGCCGCGTCCAAGTCGTCTTCGTCATCGTCATCGTCGACGTCGTTAGAGAACGACCCTGAATATGGTCACATGCGGACGTTGGTAGAGCACGACAGGTTCATGCGCGCAATGTCGCCGCCGAACCGGCCGTTCAAGGGACACTCCATGTCATCCCCGGCGGACCCGATCGTGTTCCACCTCCTGGAGCTGGACCTCCCCACGGACGACTCCGACGACCGGCGCCAAGGCCCGCTCCAGCACCGGTGGAATCGGAAGCTCCTCTTCCACCTCAAGCAAGAAATGCTCATCGACCTCCTCCACCTCGACGAGAACGGCACCTCCTCCGCAACCAGACTCCACGGGCTGGCGCTGCTATCGAAGGTGTGGAGCACGATTAAGGCGTTCCCGGCGGCGGACTGTAGGGTGGTGGGTAACATCGACGCTACTGGTGGCACCGGACCTACATGTGACCCAATTTCCTTGTCTTCGGGGATTAGATGATGACACATGGACACCATTCGGTGGTAGTTTGATGTTTTTCAGGAATGAATTCCACCTGTTATTCAATGCTACTATGAGAAAAGTAGGGAAATGCTCACCCTCTTCAAAATGTACTAGTTCGTCTCGTGGTCTCACCCAGAAAAACAGAGGAGAGGAGCAGGGAGCTCCTCTCTCACACTCGTCGGCTCCAAGGAGCCCCGCCGTCATGCATGGTGGAGAGGAGCAGGGAGCTCCACCGCCATGTAAGGTTATATCTATTGCTGCATCTTGTAATTATTAATTTGGAATAAATTATGCAATTGGCATTTATATATGTTTTACTCTTTCTTTTTTGTAGGCAAACCAAGTCTGCAATGTTTGAATATTATACTCAGTCAGTTGCTCGACTACTTATAGTCCTATTACTTGAGACTTATACTTGGTTAGTTGTCGTGTACATTATTCTGACATAAATGACACCATGTCTATGTGCAAGTCAGAAGGAGCTGACCATCTAAAGAGATGTTAAATTAGTGTGGTACATGCTTCAATACTTCAAGTTGGAGTAGCAACACTACAAAAAAAAAGACACATCCGTGATATTTTGGGTCGAACGAAAAAATTTCTGTCATACTTATGACACTACTATGACGATAATTGTGACAAAACCCAGTATCATCATAGGTGTGGTGGGCTCCTACTTCTATGACAGAAAATGGGCTTTTCGTCCTGGGCGGGCTGGAGACGCAGCTGCATGACATTCTTTGGGCCGTCCATGACAGAAAAAATCGTGGTAGAAGCGAGGGCGAGGAAAATATCGGGGCGTTCCCGGTTATGGTGGGTGGTTGGGGCCAAGCGATGCGCGTTTCTCTCGTACACGCACACGCGTGCGTGCGAGACGTTGGGCTCTAACTGAACCCGAGTGAGGCGTTGGGCTCTAACTGAACCCGAGCGATTGCACTGCAGGTTATGCGTTACTGAACACGGGCGATCGATCGATGGCTGTTAACTGAACCCGATCGAGTGATTCCTTAGCTACTGCTTGTAACTGAAGTTGATCGATGCTGCCTCTGGATGAAGAGTGAGCGTTGCTAGGGGGGTTTGATGAACAGTTCCCGGTGGGGGTGGATGAACAGGACCCCCTGGTGTTGCCTCTAGATGAACAGGACTCCGATCGATCGAGCCGGTGGGCTGGATGAACAGGACCCCGTGGAGGGCTGGATGAACAGGACCACCCCGTGGAGGGCTAGATGAACAGTAGACGGTGAAGGTCTAGATGAAAAGTAGCCCGTGGAGGGCTGGTTGAACAGGATCCCGTGGAGAGGGCTCGTTGAACAGTAGCCAGAGGAGTAGCGGTGTAGGCTAGATGAACAGGAGCACGTGGATGAACAGTCACAGGTGGAGGCTGGAGGAGGTCGACAGTGGATGAACAGTAGCCCGTGGAGGCTAGAGGGGGTCGGCGGTGGAGATGAACAGTATCCCGTGGAGTCCCGTTTTGCAGTACGCCACACCCCTCCTGGTGAACAGGATCCCCGTTTTGACCGTAGCGCTCCAACACAAGTCCGTTTCCTCCGTTTTGCGGTACGCCACACCCCTCCCGATCAACAGGACCCCCGTTTTGACCGTAGGAGGTCCGTTTTCTCCGTTTCGCGGTACGCCAGACCCCTCCCGATGAACAGGATCCCGTTTCGACCGTGGCAGGTCGAACACAAGGCCGTTTCCTCTGTTCTGCGGTACGCCAGGCCTCGTTTCCATCAGCTATTTCGTCCAAGCCCTCTCGATGAACACGATGACCCATTCCGTTCCGACCCAGCCGGTTGGCTCCCCATGAACACGACGACGATGTTGTTTCTCCGTTCTGACTCAGCCATGTACACGAGCCCTGGCCGTACGTGCAGCGATGGCGTTCGAGACCCGCCCGTATGTCGTCACGTGGCCATATGTACTACGGCACCGGGCTGTTATGCGTGCGATGTACATGCTACGTCGCGGCGCCTCTACGACGACACGTGCGCGCCTCTACATCGACCAGTATGTACGTACACATTCGCGACCAGAATGACAACCCTACGCACGCTTTGACCAGGTGGGTCCCGACTGTCAGGCACTTCCTTGCGTGCGAAGATGTAGCTGGTGGGTCCCAGCAGTCAGGGGGGCGAATCATTTTTTTTTGCCCGGATGCACTTCCTTGCGTGCGAAGATGTAGCTGGTAGGTCCCAGCAGTCAAGGGGGAAAAGTTTTCTTTGTGAAATACGGTGGCCCGTCCGGTGGGTCCCTGCTATCAGGTGGAGGAATCATTATTTTTCGCGTAATAAGGAGGCACTTCCTTGCTGCGGTCGTGGACCCAGCTGTCAGCCTCTCCACGTACAGTCCACGTCCGATGGAAGCCGTTCCTTGACCACATTGACCATGCCGCGCCGAGAGCACCAGGGCGGCGGACGACGACGAGGCCTAGGAAGGGGACGACGCGGAGCCGGGGAAGACGCGGTAGTGGATGCCCACGCGTAGAGGAGTATGAGGGTTCACTGGTTCACTACGGTTTGAGGTTGCCGTCGCCGCAGAATAACATGGGGGTGTGGGTGAATAGAGGGATGGCCTGGCTAGCGGTGGGAGTAGTAGGGGCGGTGAGGCCTCTACGGCATCGCAGCCGGCCACGGAAGTTTGAAGAAGCACTATGGCCGCTGGATGGACATCATACGGTCAGAAGAGCTAGAATCGTGCATATTGACTAAGTTGACAAAGCCCTCCGTCCCCGTCAACTTAGTAGGCCCACAAGTCAGCCTACCACTATCTTTGGGTCCCGGCCAGGGGGAGTATTCATTTTTGTGCGTAATAAGGAGGCACTTCCTTGCGTGCGAAGATATAGCTGGTGGGTCCGAGCTGTCGGTGGTAACGTTTTTAAGTAAAATATGAGGCCCTTCGGTGGGTCCCGGATGTCGGTGAAGGAATTATTATTTTGCGCGTAATAAGGAGGCATTTCTTTGCGTGCGGCCGTGGACCCAGCTGTTAGCCTCTCCCCATACAGTCCACTTCAGATGCATGTCGGTCGTTGACCACGTTGACCAGGCTGCGTCGAGAGCACCAGGGCGGTGGATGACGGCGAGGCCTAGGAAGGGAACGACACGGAGCTAGGGAAGACTCAGCAGTTGTTTCCCACGTGAAGGAGGGTACGACTGTATGAGGGTTTACTGGTTTGTCTGCCGTCGCCAGAGAATAACAGCAGGTGTGGGTGAGTAGAGGGATGGCTAGGCCAGCGATGGGAGTACGATGGGCAGTGAGGTCTGCGCTGCAGCACAACTGGCCATGGGGAGGAAGGAGCAGGCAGTCCCGCCGGTGCTTGTTTGAGTGGCTGGAGCAGGAAGAGCAGAGATTAAAGAAGCACGGCGGCCGTTGGATGGACAAACAGTCACTACTTGTGCGTCAACCTTTTTTATGAAAGCCTCAAATCTGTGGAAAACAGCATACAACCCATCTGCCATTATTCAAATAATTTACAGCCCATTTGCTAATTCTTAAGGTTTTTTTGGAGCCCATATTATTTTTGTTAGCATTACAGACCATATTGTGGTCATGGTTAAAAAATTATAAGAATTTTTGCATATTTCGGTGCGGTCCGAACTATTTTTAATCCCGAAATTTCGAGTCACATTTAAACTGATTTGAAAAATAAATGTATGTTAATATAAAATCCAACAAATTGTCCATGCATAAAAATCAATGCAATTTAAAATCTCGAAATGAAAAAAAGAAATTTGAAACTAATTGCCGGTTTGATGTGTTTTAAAAATGTACAGCCCATTTCTCATTACTGATAGGCCATTTTCTCGGCCATTTGAATGAAGCTCTCCTCGTCTTGAAAGATTTGCAGCCCAACAGGCCTGACAAAACGACTTACTTGGCAAATCACAAAAAAACTGGGTTGTGGCCGTGGACCCAGCTGCGGCCGTGGACCCAGTTGTCAGCCTCTCCACGTACAATACTCTTTCGATGGAAGTCGGTCGTTGACCACATTGACCACGCCATGCCGAGAGCACCAAGGCGGTGGACGACGGCGAGGCCTAGGAAGGGATGATGACGGAGCCGGGATGACGCGGCAGTGGATGCCCATGCGAGAGGAGTACGAGGGTGCACCGTTCGGGCTGCGATGTGAAATTTGTCGCCGTAGAATAACAGGGGGTGTGGGTGAGTAGAGGGATGGCCTGGCCAGCGGTGGGAGTAGTATGGGGGCGGTGAGGCCTCCGCGGTAGCATAGCCGGCTATGGGAGGTAGGAGCAGGCGGCACGACCGGCGCTGCTTTGGGCGGCTGGAGCAAGAAGACTACAGGTTGAAGAAGCACTATGGTCATTGGATGGACATCGTACGGTCACTAGAGCTAGAATCGTTCACATTGACTTAGTTGACAAAGCTCTCCGTCCCCGTCAACTTAGTAGGCCCACAAGTCAGCTACCCACTATGGTGGGTCCCAGCTAGCAGGGGGTATTCATTTTTTTGTAAGTAATAAGGAGGCACTTCCTTGCGTTCGAAGATATAGCTGGTGGGTCCGACCTGTCAGCGGGGGGAACATTTTTTTCACGTGGTCCTAGCTGTCAGGTGGAGGAATCATTATTTTGCGCGTAATAAGGAGGCATTTCCTTGCGTGCGGCCGTGGACCCAGCTGTCAGCCTCTCCACGTATAGTCCACTTCCGATGGATGTCGTTCATTGACCACGTTGACCAGGCCGCGCCGAGAGCACCAGGGCGGTGGACGACGGCGAGGCCTAGGAAGGGAACGACACAAAGCCACGGAAGACTCGGCAGTTGTTTCCCACACGGAGGAGTACGAGGGTTTACTGGTTCGTCTGCCGTCCCCGGAGAATAACAGCAGGTGTGGGTGAGTAGATGGATGGCTAGGAAAGCGATGGGAATACGGTGGAGCGGTGAGGCCTGCGCGGCAGCATAGCCGGTAGCGGGAGGACGGAGCAGGCAGTCCCACGGGCGTTTGTTTGAGCGGCTGGAGCAGGAAAAGCAGAGATTAAAGAAGCACAACAGCCGTTGGATGGACATCCAACAGTCACTGCCCTCGTGTGCATTATTTCTATTAATGTACAACCCATTTGCTAATTCTTAAGAATTTTTTGGAGCCCATCTTCTTTTTGTTAGCATTACACCCCATATTGTGGCCATGGTTAAAAAGTATGCATATTTTGGTGCGGTCAACTGTTTTTAATCCCGAAATATGATTCACATTCAAACTATTTTGAAAAATAATTTATATAAATATAAAATCCAAATAATTGTCCATGCATAAAAATCAATGGAATTTAAAATCTTGTAATGAAAAAAAATGAAACTAATTCCGGTTTGATGTGTTTTAAAATGTACAACCCATTTCTGGGCAAACCGAATGAAACTCTCCTCGTCTTGAAAGATTTGTAGCCCAGGAGGGCTGATAAAGCAAGTAGGCCTCGTTTGGGTATTTCCTAAAAAAGGGAACTGGGCTAGCCATTTTCAGCAATAAAAAAACACAACTGGGCTCATCATGTGGTAAACATAAATAAAACCCTGGCTTGACGGGCCACAGCCCCCGCACAACCCCGTTATTACCCTGATCCGTCGCTAAAACTAGTATAAATAACAACTGCTTGTTCCTAAAAAAACTGCGCGACCTGCTGGGTCCCTGGTGTGAGCCGCTCCTAGTGTAATTCTCTCGTTTATTGACTACGTTGACAATGGCGTGAGCCCCAGATGTCCAACCATTAGGAGGAACCATATTTTTGGGCTTGTAATATAGAGGCACTTGCTTGCGTACTACCATGACGCTGGTGGGTCCCTACTGTCATCCTCTCCACGTACAGTCATCTCCTTGTACCTCTCGGTTGTTGACGACTCTGACAACGCAAGAGGGCGGCGCACCGTGCACGGCGAGCGAACCAAGGCCGCAAGGCGGAGGACGACGGTGAGGCATCGGACGAAATGAACATGAGCCGTGGAAGATGGGTCGGTCCAGTCGCAGGGGGAGGGGAGTACGAGGGATGACCGATTCGGGTGCGGGTGCGTGTTGGGGCTGACGTCGCAGAGAATAAAAGGACATGTGGGGAATAGAGGGAGGGACTGGCCAATGTTGGAGGGTACGTACGGTATGGCGGCGGAGGCGCAACTAGCCATGGGAGGCAGGAGCAGGTGGAGCCGACGGGGTGGTTTGGTTCGGGTGGCTGGAGGAAGAAGAAGACAAGAGATAGAAAGATACACGACAGATGTTGGATGTCAATCCAATGGCTGGTAGGTAGAATCGTTTGTTGACTGGCTAGTAAGTCGACACCACCTTGGATAGGCTATTTCCTCGCGGGTCCCAAATGTCATAATCCAAATCTGTCACGGTCATGCATCCTTTCCTATGAAAATTTTACAGCCCATTTGATGTGCGAATTCGAAATAAGTTTGTGGGTACTGGTGGGGGCTAATCACTTGGCTTCTGTAATGCACAGTGAGCTTAAGCAGCCGCCGAGAGTGATGTTATTTCCCTTGGTTGGGATTTGTTAGTTATTACAATATTTCACTCTAAATTAAACGACTGGCAAGCCATTTTCCTTACTTCAAAGAATATATGACAGTCACAGCCGAGTTGAAAAGGGCAAGAACATCTAGTCCAACTTACAAACTGTACAAAAGCATGAGGGTTAATTGTTCATCAGGTTTATAAAAAAACCTAGAATGGAAAGGGCAACAACATCTAACTCCAGCACTGTTTTCGGCAGTCACAGTCAAATGGATCGGTCAGGTCCATAGAATGAACATCATGGGTCGTAAAATTTACTGGATTATGACCACAATATGTTGTAAATAGAAGCCCAGCACGTTCAGAAGCTCTTTTGCCCACCTGAAACTCCTTTTCTTGCTCTTCTACATACCCATCTATCGGCGTTCTGGGAACGGGGGTACCCAGACTTGCCTGCCTGCGGCATGGCTCAAGGGGTGGCCCAGCACGGCCCATCTTCATCAGCACAAGCTCAAGACCCTTGCGAGGGGCCAAGCCTCGCGAGGCGGACGACAGGAAGCTTTCTCAGGCACGGACTCGTCAGGCTGGCTTGCGAGGAGGCAGAGAGATCAAGGCAGGGTACCTCACGAGGTGCCCATGACACAAGCCATGACGACCGAGGGCGCCAGGAGGGCGCCAGCCCGCGCAGTGTCCTCATTTCCTCTTTGGTGCAAAGGAGGCAAGCGCAGGCGAGAGCATCAAGCAAAGGCAACCATTTTGGTGCAACAAGACCAAGACCAACACAACGGCAGGAAGGAGGTCATCGTGGAGCCCAAGCCGTGCATCGTCAGAGCCTTTGACAGGCGAGGACCAACTTTAGTCAGGATAAGTGTACTAGATGTTCCCCTTCAAAATGGCCAATTGTTGGCGCCCTTCCCGATCAATATTTGGGAAGAGGCCCAGGGCCTCTGCCTATAAATAGGACCAGCCACCCGCAAGGTAGAAAAAAAGATCAGAGGTCGAGGATCTTGAATCCAGAGAGAGAGAGAAGCGACTGAACCCCCCTAGCAGTTCATTGCACCGGCCAAGAACAGACCCTCGCGAGGCTGTTCTTCCTTGTATTGTTCATCATCAGCCCCTGAGGCAATCCACCACATCACACACTGGAGTAGGGTATTACACCACAATGGTGGCCCGAACCAGTATAAACCTTGTGTCCCTTGTGTTGCTCTTTGTGTAGTCTTAGATCCTTGCGAGGCGACGAGGTGTAGGTAGGTAGGAGGTGAGATCTGCGCGTGCACCCCAGAGTTCGAACCTAGAGGGTCTGCCGGAACCCGAAATCCGACATTTGGCGCCCGGTAGGTGCGCCGGAATCCGCTTCGCCCGCCCCATCGCATCATCATCATCATGTCCGGCACCCAGCAGTAACCTCGATCCTCGGGCGGCCTAGCCCGCCCATTACTGAGCCGCTTGCCTCGGGCGACCCCATGCCCAGTGCAGCTCGCGGTCCGCAGGGCGCTGCGGGCCGCGGCGACGCTGTCAGCAACGTCGGCTCTCACGCCGCGGCAGCGTGGTCGGCGGCGAGGCCTCGAACCACGCCAAGGCCACGGGCGCCAGACACCCGACGGGAGCAAAGCGAACTCAAGGGCCGCGCTCACGGTGGCCCGAGAGCTACCGCAATGCAAAGGCCGGAGGGCGGCCGCGACGTGCTGCTGGAGTGGGTGGCAGAGCTCCTGGGCTTCGCCGCATCGGGGGCTCACCCCTTCTTGACCCAACTGCCACATTAGGTCCAGGGCGGGCCACGCGGAGGCCCCACGCACGCCCGCGTAGCTCCAAGCGGACTCCAAGGCCACTCCAACGCCAACCAGGCCGTCAGCACCGGGCTAGCAGCGGTGCTGCCTCCGCCCTCGGCCAGCGAAGGAGGACTCGCCACAGCCCACGGCCCCAGTGGGCCACTGTGCTACCACCCCCAGGTGGGCACCTCAAGCAGGACTGCGTGGCACACGGGGCACTACGGTGAAGCATTCGGGATGGCGGCCCCGAAAGAGTACGTGCCCCACATGATAGATCAAGGGCACGCGTAGGAGGACGAACATGGCTCGCTCCTCGGCCCAAGCTGGGGGGACGAGGCACCCGAAGCTAGTCCCTTCCAGGAGCCCCAGGAAAGCCCAGTCGACCGCGCCGGAAGCAACGATTATCGGGTACCGCTAATTCCTCAGGAGCAGGCATACGCTAACCATGGATCGCAGGAGGTAAAGGTCGTCGCAGCGGACGGCTGCCCCAATCCCGCAGTTTCCTACCCCTCAGGAGGAGGGCGCCGGGGCTGCAGGAGGGGCCGAGATCCGGCATCACCACTGCGGTGTTCGAAGCAAGGCGTCCTCAGGAGGTAGGCCCTCTGCCGGGGAGGTGCCTCTGGGCCTACCCCCGGCGGAGGACCCATGGTCGTCGGGGGAACCGCTGGCGACCGCTCTACCCCATCGGCGGCGTCCTCGGTCTCCGGCCGTCGTTGATGGCACTAGAGTGTGGCGCAAGGCGGGGCCCTCGTCTGGCGATATGAAGCAAGGCCGGTACCTGTGAAGAAGGCCCGGTGCCTGTGAAGCTCACGCCCGTGACACTCTCACGTAATAATGAGTGGGGCTGTACACGCCCCGGAGTCTCAAGAGCGCCGACCTCAGGCCCAGGGGCTCCCTCCCACGCCTAGTGGCAGCACTTAGCTCCGCGCTGGTGAGAAGACGTCCAAGACTAGACTAGGTGCCGGACGCGACTTTTTCTGCTTTTCTTGCTTTTCCCCTTGGCTGTAGCTTTTTCCCCCGTTTGGATTTAAGTTGGATTTGAGCTTGCAATTTGCGTGTGTTCGGGGAAGGGGTGTTTAGTCTCGTTCGAGCAATCTCTCGCGTTCTGGTTACCACTTTGCCTCAGATGCCTCCCCTGGTGAGCCCCTCGCGAGCCGGGCCAGGCCTAGCATGCGTGCAGCCCGGACCGCCATCACCGCGCCCTCTCAGCAGGTTCTCATCACAGGTTCAATGGGCTCGTTCAGGGAGCACTCGGAACACCACAGCCCTCCGCAGGCTATCTCGAGGCCCACGCGGGTCGAAGGTAAACAAGCCAGCCAGCTCGTCGCAAGGCCAGACACTTGGCGCAGGCGTACGGGTGATATCACATCTACTAATACGCTAACTGCAAGTTTTTACACGAGGGGCTCCCCCTCCCAAAATGCTCTTACAACCTTCAGGGCCAAGCCCGAACTCTATCTGCGCAGGATAAGAAAGCAGGAGCAGCACACGGTCAATCGGATAAATCCCCCAATGCATCCTCAAGGTCACCTCCTGAATCGTCGCTGGCGTCGCTGGCCTCGCCATCGCCCTCCGCATCGCCGTCAGCGGCATCAGGGCCGTTCACCACGCCGCCTTCATCAGCGGCCACGACCACGTCGTCGTCGTCAGTAGCGAAGGCCCTGACGAGGGCATCCACGTTGTCTTCCACCCAATGCGCCAGGTCATCCCGGACGGCCTGGGGTACTGTGGCAATGGCGGCATCAAAGTCGAAGTTGGGATCCATGTCCCGAAGATGGCTGAAGACGCGAGAAAAGGCACGCCCGAGCAGGGCGCGACTCCTCTCCTCCACCAACCTGTTTGCTCTGCCCGACCGCACCTCCAGCTGCGTCACCACATCAGTGAAGAACTGGAGGTTACCAGCATAGTTAACTGCATGAAGCTCGCGAACGGCCGCCTCGAGGTAGAGGGGGGCGGCGGAGCTCCTAGACACGACGGGATGGCGCAAGGACGACGAAGGGCGCGACTACGGCGACGGTGCGGCTGCGGTGGCGTCGGCCATGGCGTGGGAGAGCGAGGGGGAGGAGCTGGGGAGGAAGAGAGGTGTCTGAGGGCTCGGGGGGAGAGAGAGTGGCCGTTTCGCGTCGGCAGCTCGGTGAGGGAAGCGGCGAGGCGGCGGCCAGCTGCGTGGCACGCATGCGGTGCTCGCCGTCGAGCACCTGCCTGCCTGCCTGGCCAAGCCAAGCAGCCATTTGGGCGCGGCTGGGCTCTTGCTGGCCAGTGGGCAGTTGGGTGGCGCCAGGTAAGTTTTTATATTTTTGTTTTCTTTTTCTATTTTCTGTAACTTTGTGGACTTTCTAAAAATACTTCAACAGCTCCAAAATTCACCAAGCTGCACCTGGTCCTTAGTTGGAATATTTCCAACATGGAACATTTTAGTTTGGGATTATTTGGGCATTTGCAATATTTTATATAATTTTAAATGCCCAAACTCAATTACTTATGATTCAATTCAAAGACCTTAGGATGACCTAGAAAATTGTGCACCACTTTTGGCAGAGGCTCTGAACCAAAGCAAAGGTGATGAGCATTTTAGAAGGGCATTTCAGGTTCATTGAAAATAATTTTAGTAAGCCACAGTTGGATTCAAAAGGGTTACGGGGTTCTGTCTTCCCCATTTCAAATTTCAGATGAAAGTTAAACATGATGCACACACTAATGCATGGACTAGCTAGGATGTGACAACTCACCCCACTCAAAAGAATCTCGTCCCGAGATTTAGGATCCGTTGCGAAAAAGGTGGGATACTCAAGTCGAAGGCGATCCTCCCTTTCCCAAGTTGCTTCTTTCTCGGAATGGTTTGACCATTGAACCTTTAGAAACTTGATATTTTGACGTCGAGTGGTATGCTCGGCTTGATCAAGAATACGAATGGGATATTCTCGATAGGTGAGGTTATCTTGGAGATCAAGCGTTTCGTGGTTCACTCCACGGATAGGATCCGAGAAGCAACGCCTGAGTTGGGAAACGTGGAAGACATCATGGACTCGAAAGATGCAGAGGTAGTTCCAATTGGTAGGCAACTTCTCCTCGTTTGGCAAGAATGCGAAAGGGTCCAATGTAACGAGGAGCCAACTTGCCTTTGATACCGAATCGATGGGTTCCCTTCAAGGAGTAACCCGAAGGTAAGCCTTCTCGCCAATTTCATAAGCCATAGGCTTATGCTTGCGGTCATATTGGCTCTTTTGACGAGATTGGGCTGTTTTCAATTTCTCACGAATAACGCGAACCCGCTTCTTACGCTTCTGAATCATATCCGGGCCAAAGAGTTGTCTCTCCCCGGTTTCTAACCAGTTAAGAGGCGTTCGACATTTCCGTCCATAGAGAACTTCGAAAGGAGCTTTGCCCAAGCTAGCTTGATAGCTATTGTTATAAGCGAACTCGGCGAATGGAAGGCGTTTCTCCCAATTCATGCCGAAAGAGATGACAGAAGCTCGAAGCATATCCTCTAGGATTTGATTGACTCGTTCTACTTGACCACTTGATTGAGGATGGAAGGCGGTGCTGAAGGAGAGACGAGTTCCCATAGCATTTTGGAAACTTTCCCATAATCGAGAGGTGAAGAGACTTCCATGGTCTGAGTTAATCTCCAATGGAACACCATGAAGAGACACTATTCGAGAGATGTACAAATCAGCTAGCTGGCTAGCGGTTATACTCTCACGAACGGGTAGGATTTGGGCTACTTTGGAGAGACGATAGACGACAACGAAGATAGCATTATTCCCTCTCTTGGTCCTGGGAAACCCGGTAATGAAATCCATACCGATTTTATCCCATTTCCATTCGGGAATAGCCAAAGGTTGAAGGGTACCAAAGGCCGTTGATGTTCGCTTAACTCGACGACAAATGTCGCAATTATCAATGTATTGAGCGATTTCTCTCTTCATCCTAGTCCACCAAAACCTCTGGCGTAGGTCTTGATACATTTTAGTACTACCGGGATGAATGGTGAGAGGAGATTCATGAGCTTCCTTAAGGATCAATCGCCTCAGGTTGCGCACCTTGGGAACCACTAGACGGTCTCCAAAGAACACGACACCTTGTTCATCAAGGGAGAAACAATCTGCAACTCCTTTCTTGATGTTTCTCTTGATGCGGGAAATTCCGGATCTACCTTACGTGCCTTGATGATCTGATCCGTAAGGGTAGGTTTCGCCACCAGGGGTGGAAAGGGATCCTCGAGGAACAATGTGAAGGTTAAACACAAAATTCCTCGTGGAGAAACGGTTGACTTTGTTGTAACATCAGATTGTTACAATAAGATTTGCGACTTAGTGCGTCAGCCATGACATTGGCTTTGCCTGGGGTGTAAGATATTCCTAAGTCGTAATCTGTAATCAACTCGACCCAACGTCTTTGCCTGAGATTCAAATCCGGTTGGGTGAAGATATATTTCAGATTTTGGTGATTAGTGTAAATTTCGCAATGATTACCAAGAAGGTAATGTCGCCAGGTTTTTAGTGCATGGACCACTGCTGCAAGCTCTAGATCGTGTGTGGGATAGTTATCCTCATGTGGACACAACTCTCGAGAAGTGTAGGCAATCACATGACGATCTTGCATGAGTATGCAACCTAGTCCTTGTCGCGAGGCGTCGCAATAGATAATAAAGTCCTTAGAAAAATCTGGTGGAACAAGTACGGGAGCAGATGTCAGGCGTCTTTTCAGCCTCGAAAGCTGAACTCAAGACCGTGTGGCGTCCATTCGAACTTTTTATCTTTCTTGAGGAGTTCGGTTGGAGGCTTAGCCACTTTGGAGAAATTCTCGACGAAGCGGCGGCAATAGCTCGCTAGACGGAGGAAACTCCGAACTTGCTTGACCGATTCAGGTGGAGTCCAGTCAAGGACGGCTTGAACTCGCTCGGGATTGACAGCAATGCCCTAACCAGAGATTACATGGCCTAGATAGGTCACTTCTGGTAACCAGAATTCACACTTAGAGAATTTGGCATAAAGGCGGTGCTCTCAAGTTTCATCAATACTAGCCTTAGATGTTCGGCATGTTCTTCCTTATTCTTGGAGTAGATGAGTATATCATCGAGGTATACCATGACGAATTTATCCAAATACTCCATGAAGATTGAGTTCATTAACCGAGAGAAGGTGGCTGGAGCATTGGTTAACCCGAAGGACATGACGGTGTACTCAGATTGGCCATAACGAGTAACAAAGGCCGCTTTTAGGAATGTCCCGTTTTTATTTTCATTTGATGGTAGCCCAACCTCAAATCCATCTTGAAAAGCTCGAGGATCCAGCGAAGCTGATCATACAGATCGTTGATCCCGGGGAGCAGAATACTTGTTCTTGATAGTGACCAAGTTGATGTGTCGGTAATCTACAACCATCCGATCCGTTCCATCCTTCTTCTTGACAAAGAGGACGGGCAAGCCCATGGAGATGAACTAGGACGGATGAAACCCTTTTGCAAGGACTCATCGAAGTTGTTTCTTAAGCTCGGCTAGTTCTAGGGGTGCCATCTTATACGGTCTTCTAGAAATTGGAACGGTTCCGGGAACAAGATCTATCACGAACTCGACATCCCTGCCAGGTGGAACACCTGGCAGTTCTTCTGGAAAGAGATCGGGAAAGTCACGGACTACCGGAATATCTTCGATGTCTGGAAGGGGGTTGGCATTTAAGGAGTAAAGCTGACGCTTAGCCACTCGGGTCGAAACATTAACTGTCTTGCCCGAAGGATGGGTGCGTTGAATAGTTCTAGTAGAGCAATCAATCTTAGCATAATGGGCAGACATCCAGTCAATACCCAAGATGATGTTTATGTCCGAGGACTTGAGAGCTATTAGATATGCAAGAAAGACTAATCTGCCGACAGGAATTTCATTCCCATGACTTATTCTAGAGGTTTGCCATCTAGAACCAGGAGTTTGAATTTCCATGGAGGTGTGCATGTCACAAAATGTGGTGTTGTGCAATCGAGCATAGCTCTCAGAAATAAATGAATGAGATGCTCCAGTATCAAAAAGAACAGTTGCCGGATGACAATTAACAAGGAGCATACCGAGAACGACATTGGGATCCTCATGTGTTTCCTCAGCTGAAACATAGTTGACGTGGCCACGAGCAGTGGAAGCTGGTCTGGCGTAGAGCACCTTTCCTGCTGGCTTACCACGGCCAACAGACTTTTCGATCTGACTGGGGTTGTTCTGGGGACACTCACGGATGTAGTGGCCCGTCTCTCCACACTTGAAACAGGTTATCATGTTGCGGCGTGGATCAGCATTAGCAGCGGGGGCACCATAAGTCTTGGGCGGTACATACTGTTGGTTGGGGCGAGGCGCCTCAAAGGATGGCCTCGGAGTGAACCTGGGTGGCAGAGCAGTGTTTGGAATCCAGACCCGGCGCTTCTGAGACCCAGAGTCGGATGAAGAACCAAAGTCACGGGAGTGCTTGCGTGAAGCTTCAAAGTCGATCGTCCGGGCCAAGACCGATAGCCTTGTTGACTAACCACGGAAGGAGGTGCACTTGTGCAGAGCGAAGATCACTGGCGAAGCTCGGGGCTAAGTCCCTTGCGGAACCTTGCCTGCTTCTTGGCGTCGGTAGAAACCTCTTCAGGAGCATAACGTGCTAGATTCCGAAACTCACGGCTGTATGCATCCACAGTCAGTCTACCCTGGGTGAAATTGCAGAATTCTTCCCTCTTACGATCCATGAGACCTTCCGGGATGTGATGCTCACGGAAAGTGGCATTGAATTCAGCCCAAGTAGTGATTTGGCCAACCAGGTGCATAGTCTCATAATTCTCCCACCAAAGGCTAGCAGGGCCTTCGAGGTGATAGGCGGCAAAGGTAACCTTATCAGCTTCAGCCACGTTGGCATAACGTAGCTTGTGGGTGATGCTGCGAAGCCAGTCATCCGCATCAAGAGGCTCAACAGAATGTTTGAACTTCGGTGGATACAGCTTGACAAAGTCATTGAGTGACACCAGATCATTCCTTGGCTGGCGTGCAGTATTCTGCTCAATCCGCTCCAGCAAGCGATTGGTCTCACGCTTGTTGCGTTCTGCCTCCAACATAACCTCGGCCAAAGATGGAGGTTGAGGCAGATTTACATTCCTAGCTGCGCTGGCTTCTCCATGCTCCGGAGCAGCAGGATTGTTGCGGGTGTTGACCATCCTAGGAAACAAAACAACGGTTTAAACCAGGATGGCAGAATTTAGCAAGGAAGTGCGTAATGTAATGGATAACACGGAATGCAGAGATGTTCATCCGTATGACATGGTAATATAAAAACTACCATATATATACCAACGGTCATACACACCATTCATAGTTTAGTACAAGCCCGACGGAGTACAACTACTGATGAAAGGCGTTACATCTCATCGGAAGCATTCCAAACTCCTATACATTATTTTTCTACACTTAGGAATGACACACACTAAGTCATATTCCATGTGTCGCGCAGACGGTGGAAATACAACTATTACAATACTAGGGATACTACTACTAACTCGGACAGCTCCGTAGTAGTCCTCATAAAAGTCACCACCCAAGCACGGAAGCGGAACATGATCATCCGGAAGCAGATGGTCCTGTGGAGCTTATGGACCATAGGGACTTCGGATGTGGCCGTGGTCCAACAAACGGCGGCAGACGAGGTCCACGAGGAGGGTGATGCCTCCTACCTCACGCCACTCCATAAAGTCTGGCAGACCAGCTCGCACAGGTACAAGTCCCTCATGTCCATGTATCCGGCTTGCACGGCGAGTGTAAACCGAGTCGAGTGGCCCAAAGTGATCGAGCGGGCATTAAAGAGCTCCACATACGCAAGGCCCGGTTTTCACGGTCCTTGTCTTCCAAAGCATCTCCGTAGTGGTGCGAGAGGAGAGTCCTCATGGGATGCGTCATTGTACATACCCTGAAGGTAACCATGCGCCCGAGTGGAGGGATCTTGGCATGTAGCGTAAATCGGTGTTGCCTGACAAAAGGCGATTCTCGCTCGAATAATAGTCATCATTGAGTAGGCTGCATCCTGCACGGACATCCCAATGGTGATCCCAAGTCCATAAGAACAGTGGAGCGGTTCAGTAGCTCCGGGATAAGATGGATATATCCTGACCGTGCATAGATATTGGCTTTGATTAAAATCTCTAAACTGCTCCTCGACGGTATATTCGGGATACCATCGGTAACCGGTCTCGACCATCACCCGAACCAACATGGCCGTGTGACCACACACATCAATGCAACGGGTCAGACGAACCACTTGGTTACGGGGACGGTGGCCATCTGAAAGCACAGCCCACAATGCAAAGACAATAGAATTTCTAGGGAAAATCGGGCGACATAACATCTGTAAATGCTCAAGAACAGATTTGAGACATTCAAAATCAGATTGCAAAGCCACTCAACAACATCATATCAAGGTTACGGTTCAACTGATAGCATACTAAAAGTAGTAGAAACTGAATCGAGGTTGTAACCAACAATCCTATAAGTTACTACGGATTAGTAACACGTGAACACGATAGAGAGAAGAGAGCCTAGTCCTATACCCACGTAGAATGAGAAGAGGATGACTCGGATCGAGGGCATAAGGTAAAGGAGTAAAAAGAGCCTTACGTTCCCTCCCACAATCAATTCCCTACATATAACTAAAGCATTTCTAGACTCGACATCGACCAGTTTGGCTTAAGCGAACCTACATGCAGTCCTGCTCGATGCCAACGCTGTCGGGACCCGATTCCAAGTCACATCGACCTAGCCGGTAACACCTCATATCACTTTGCGGCCTCACGCACGGTATTCCCACAGGTGTCGCCTTACCATGGCTCGGGACCGTTATGCGCTTTTGGCTCACGTATATGATAGTGTGGCTAGCATCCATATGACGAAGAACCCGGGCCGACATGGCTAGTCGTGAACCCAAAGCGGGCGCTAACCCATGGGGACAGGCATACATGAATCACATTGAGCATGTCCGTCATCAACGTATGAATTCGGGCTGTAGCACTGGGCTGACAGGACTCCGGTATCCCGGGCTGTAGCAGGCTAGGCAGGACTCCGAATATCACGCGTGACATTTCCCGAAGGGACAGGACATAGGAACGAAGTGAAACACATGCCGCCCGATCAAGTGTCCAAGCGGTAGTGCTGGGCTAGCAGGACTCGGTGGACCGGGCTGTAGCGGACTACTATCGCTCGGAAGCACGAGACTACATTTCCCCATATGAGAGGCTGCCAAGGATAAACAACTAGTTTGTCGGATCCAGTCATACCAAGCATTTCAATCATACACATAATATGCCCGATATGAGTACATACAACATGGCATCACAACAAAACTCTACAACTCAAAGTACTTTATTTAAGAGGCTCCGAGGAGCCATACATAACATATCCATACAGGTAGGGGTCACATGACCCAACAGTCAAGTCATACAAACATACAAGCACATGCGGAAGCAAACTAGTCTCGAGTCTGAGACTCTAAAAAGAAAGAAAGCTTGTTGAAGCCCTTCTATCTACAGTGGCCCTTCACAAGCCTTGGATCACCACCTGGGTGGCTAGTTCACTCGTCGATGTCAAGGTCTACATAAAACACATCGGAGGGGGCAGTGTTTTCGTCTGAAAACATTAATTACAAACATGAGTACGGAGGTACTCAAGAAGTCTTACAATGTAATCCTATCATACATGCACATTCTCAAGAAGGTGGTGGAGTTATTTGACAAGCCAACTTTGACTCTTGGCTAAGCTTATCCCACGTGACACCACTTGAAAAGCATTTGTCGCACACGAGTCCACTAATCACCATCACAATACTCCACCGTGGGTCCTCTCTCGTCAACCCACAAGAGGGCCATCCGCGGTACTCACACTTATCTTGAGTCTTTTAGTAGTATCCATTTACTTGTCTATGAACTGTATAGGTGACCAAGTAGTCCTTTACCGCGGACGCGGCTATTCGAATAGTTTTATACCCTGCAGGTGTGTACTTCTTCACACACGCTCTCACCACTTACCGCCGTTTACATGACATGTACTCGACAACCTTCAAGCGGAAGCCCAACGTGGGTGTCGGACATGACCTGACTAAACACACGAGTCCCGAGTCCAGGTTTATCGCCTATTCGGGTTCCATCCCCAGGGAGTCCGGCCGAGGTTTCCACTAACGGCCCCGAATGATGTGTGCAGGGTTCCCGAGACACCAATCGGGCGAATCGGTACACCAGGCCACGTGCCTACCGCAACACAGCCCACCCCTAAGGTCGGGCCTGCAGGCGGCCCCCAAAGATGCTACAAACACCGAAACTACTTGCAACTCCGGACTGAGGACAAGAGTGGTTAATAAGCCGAGAGGGTCCATTGGTTTCGGGCCCAATGCGTGGTAGTAGCTAAGTCTTAAATCACACACACAGATCTCAGTTCTTAGGGACGGCTTCAATGAAACAACCCACCATGTACTCCTACATGGCCTCTCATCGATACCTTTACCAAAACGTGTTCAACACTTTCACTCTCGAACCCGACACAACCTTTTCACTCCAGTTCATCATCCCGATGAGCCGACTGACACAACTCTAAGCATAGCAAGCATAGCATGGTAGGAATCACAAACATGGCTCAATCAACTCCTACACATACTAGTGGGTTTCATCTAGTTACTGTGGCGATGACAGGTCATGCAAAGGAAGTGGATTCAACTACCGCAACACACAACAGTTTGAATCGCGTTGTCTTAATGCGATAAACAAGAGCGAAGCGAGAACATGGGTTTGTATCGGAATGACCAATGGGTTGCTTGCACGATGTAGTGGTGGTAGGATCCTGCCCTTGACGGATATTGGGATTATCCTCGAGGCGTAACCTATCACGAAAGACACACCGAAAAAAACAACACATGACAAAATGCAACAATATCATGCATGCTAAGAAATGGCAATATGAATGTGTGTTGGCCTAATGCAAGCTGGAACAAAAAGGGATGAACTCATTTGAATCAAAGATTCAAATGTTAGCTCATTTAACATAGCCATAAAGGTGCATTATCTTAATCTGCTTAAACAGAAAGGTTAACTTGTTCTATCATGCATGAAACCTTTACCAATGGATAGAATGGATTTTTCTGATCATTTTTCATATATAAATCTTTGCATTTGGAGTTACAGATTAATTTTCTATGAATTTTTGAAGTTTGAACTATATTCTGGAATTTCCTATAACAGAATAATTCTAGTAATTCATTTACTGCGTCAGGATGACGTCAGGGGTCAACGGGGACGTCCAGGTCAAACCTGACTGGTGGGTCCGGTGTGTCAGTGTAAATAGTTTAACTAAATATTAATTAAAACTAATCCTGATTAGTTAACAGGGTTGGGTCCCACCTGTCATTGACCCAGGAGAGTCAACCAGGGCCCGCCCTGGTCAAAGTCAGAGTCGGCTACGCCGGCGTTTACCGCCGGCGAGCCAGACGCGGCGGCGAGAGTGGGTTTGGCCGCTCCGGCAGCCAAATGAGCCGCGGAGGGCGTCTATGTGTAGCTGGGAGCAACCCGCAGCTCTTGGTGGCATTGGCTGGGCTCGGGGTGGTCAGAAACGGCGCCGGCGACGACCTAGGCGGCCGCCGGAGTTCGGGTGATGACGAACTCGTGGCTACGGTGTGCGGTGAGGAGCGTGAAGTGGTGGGTTAGACGCTACGCGGTGCGGTGAGCATGTTGGACACCGAGGGGTGACCGGTGGATGGCCGGGAGCACGTCGGCGACGAGCTCCGCAGCGGCGCGTGCGGGTGAGCTCCGTGCGGTCGCTGCACGGCTTGGGAGCGAGAAAGGAAAGAAGGGGGAGATAGCTAGGCTCATGGAGAACTCGAGGAAACAATCGGTGCGGTCGGGATGGGCTGGTGCGGCGGCGACGTCGAAGGGGATCTCCGGCGACGGCGGGGTCGGGCGAGGTTGGTGCAGAGTACTCGGGCCACGCGAGCGCTCGGGGCTCGGCTAGCTTGAGGTAGAGGAGGGCGGCGGAGCTCCTAGACACGACGGGATGGCACAAGGACGACGAAGGGCGCGACTACGGCGACGCAAAGGCGGCTCGGTGGCGTCGGCCATGGCGTGGGAGAGCGAGGGGAGGAGCTGGGAGGAAGAGAGGTGTCTGAGGGCTCGGGGAGAGAGAGTGGCCGTTCGCGTCGGCAGCTTTCGGTGAGGGAAGCGGGCGAGCGGGCGGCCAGCTGCGTGGCACGCATGCGGTGCTCGCTGTCGAAAGCACCTGCCTCAGCTACTGGCCAAGCTAAGCGGCCATGCTGGGCGGCTGGGCTGCGCCGGCAGGTGGGCCGGTTGGGTGGCGCCAGGTAAGTTTTTATATTTTTGTTTCCTTTTTCTATTTTCTGTAACTTTGTGGACTTTCTAAAAATACTTCAACAGCTCCAAAATTCACCAAGCTGCACCTGGTCCTTAGTTGGAATATTTCCAACATGGAACATTTTAGTTTGGGATTATTTGGGCATTTGCAATATTTTATATAATTTTAAATGCCCAAACTCAATTACTTATGATTCAATTCAAAGACCTTAGGATGACCTAGAAAATTGTGCACCACTTTTGGCAGAGGCTCTGAACCAAAGCTGTCAGGACCCCGATTCCAAGTCACATCGACCTAGCCGGTAACACCTCATATCACTTTGCGGCCTCACGCACGGTATTCCCACGGGTGTCGCCTTACCATGGCCCGGGACCGTTTGCGCCTTTTGGCTCACGTATATGATAGTGTGGCTAGCATCCATATGACGAAGAACCCGGGCCGACATGGCTAGTCGTGAACCCAAAGCGGCGCTAACCCATGGGGACAGGCATACATGAATCACATCGAGCATGTCGGTCATCAACGTATGAATTCGGGCTGTAGCACTGGCCGACAGGACTCCGGTATCCCGGCTGTAGCAGGCTAGGCAGGACTCGAATATCACCAAGGTGACATTTCCCGAAGGGAGGACATATAGGAACGAAGTGAAACACATGCCGCCAGTCAAGTGTCCAAGCGGTAGTGCTAGGCTAGCAGGACTCCGGTGAACCGGGCTGTAGCGGACTACTATCGCCGTAAGCACGAGAATACATTTCCCCATATGAGAGGCTGCCAAGGATAAACAACTAGTTTGTCGGATCCCACTCATACCAAGCATTTCAATCATACACGCAATATGCCCGATATGAGTACATACAACATGGCATCACAACAAAACTCTACAGCTCAAAGTACTTTATTTAAGAGGCTCCGATGAGCCATACATAACATATCCATACAGGTAGGGGTCACATGACCCAACAGTCAAGTCATACAAACATACAAGCACATGCGGAAGCAAACTAGTCTGAGTACAGACTCTAAAAAGAAAGAAAGCTTGTTGAAGCCCTTCTATCCACAGTGGCCCTTCGCAAGCCTTGGATCACCACCTGGGTGGCTAGTTCACTCGTCGATGTCAAGGTCTACATAAAACCCATCGGAGGGGGCAGTGTTGTCGTGCGAAAACATTAATTAAGCAAACATGAGTACGGAGGTACTCGGCAAGTCTTACAACAGAATCCTATCATACATGCACATTCTCAAGAAGGTGGTGGAGTTATTTGCAAAGCAAGTCAGCTTTGACTCTTGGCTAAGCTATCCCACGTGACACCACTTGAAAAGCATTTGTCGCTTTACGAGTCCACTAATCACCATCACAATACTCCACCGTGGATCCTCTCTCCTCAACCCACGAGAGGGCCATCCATGTACTCACACTTATCTTGAGACTTTTAGTAGTATCCATTTACTTGTCTATGAACTGTATAGGTGACCAAGTAGTCCTTTATCATGACGCGGCTATTTGAATAGTTTTATACCCTGCAGGGGTGTACTTCTTCACACACGCTCTCACCACTTACCGCCGTTTACACGACATGTACTCGGCAACCTTCGAGCGGAAGCCCAACATGGGTGTCGGCGACGACCTGACTAAACACACGAGTCCCGAGTCCAGGTTTATCGCCTATTCGGGTTCCATCCGCAGGGAGTCCGCCCGAGGTTTCCACTAACGGCCCCGAACGATGTGTGCAGGGTTCCCGAGACACCAAACGGGCGAATCAGTACACCGGGCCACGTGCCTACCGCAACACAGCCCACCCCTAAGGTCAGCGCTGCATGCGGCCCCCAGCATGCTACAAACACCAGAAACTACTTGCAACTCCCGGACTGAGGACAAGAGTGGTTAATAAGCCGAGAGGGTCCATTGGTTTCGGGACCAATGCGTGGTAGTAGCTAAGTCTTAAATCACACACACAAATCTCAGTTCTTAGGGACGGCTTTAATGAAACAACCCACCATGTACTCCTACATGGCCTCTCATCGATACCTTTAACAAAACGTGTTCAACACTTTCACTCTCGAACCCGACACAACCTTTCACTCCAGTTCATCATCCCGACGAGCCAGACCTAACACAACTCTAAGCATAGCAAGCATAGCATGGTAGGAATCACAAACATGGCTCAATCAACTCCTACACATACTAGTGGGTTTCATCTAGTTACTGTGGCGATGACAGGTCATGCAAAGGAAGTGGGTTCAACTACCGCAGCACACACTAGTTTGAATCGCGTTGTCTTAATGCAGTAAACAAGAGCAGAAGCGAGAACATGGGTTTGTATCGGAATGATCAATGGGTTGCTTGCCTGATGTAGTGGTGGTAGGATACTGCCCTTCAGACGGATATTCGGGATTATCCTCGGAGGCAGAACCTATCACGAAAGACACACCGAAAATAAACACACATGGAAATATGCAACAATATGATGCATGCTATGACATGGCAATATGAATGTGTGTTAGCCTAATGCAAGCTGGAACAAAAAGGGATGAACTCATTTGAATCAAAGATTCAAATGTTAGCTCATTTAACATAGCCATAAAGGTGCATTATCTTAATCTGCTTAAACAGCAAAGTTAACTTGTTCTATCATGCATTAAACCTTTACCAATGGATAGAATGGATTTTTCTGATCATTTTTCATATATAAATCTTTGCATTTGGAGTTACAGATTAATTTCTATGAATTTTTGAAGTTTGAACTATATTCTGGAATTTCCTATAACAGAATAATTCTAGTAATTCATTTACTGCGTCAGCAATGCGTCAGGATGACGTCAAGGGTCAACAGGGACGTCCAGGTCAAACCTGACTGGTGGGTCCCGTGTGTCAGTGTAATTAGTTTAACTAAATATTAATTAAAACTAATCCTGATTAGTTAACAGGGCTGGGTCCCACCTGTCATTGACCCAGGAGAGTCAACCAGGGCCCGCCCTAGTCAAAGTCAGAGTCGGCTACGCTGGCGTTTAGCCACCGGCGAGCCAGACGCGGCGGCGAGAGTGGGTTTGGCCGCTTCGGCAGCCAAATGAGATGCGGAGGGCGTCTATGTGTAGCTGGGAGCAACCCGACTCTTGGTGGCATTAATTTGGGCTCGGGGTGGTCGCAAACGGCGCCGGCGACGACCTAGGCGGCCGCCGGAGTTCGGGTGATGACGAACTCGTGGCTACGGTGTGCGGTGAGGAGTGTGAAGTGGTGGGTTAGACGCTACTTGGTGCGGTGAGCATGTTGGACACCGAGGGGTGACCGGTGGATGGCCGGGAGCACGTCGGCGACGAGCTCCGCGGCGGCGCGTGCGGGTGAGCTCCGTGCGGCCTCTACATGGCTCGGGAGCAAGAAAGGGAAGAAGGGGGAGATAGCTAGGCTCACGGAGAAATCGAGGAAGCAATCGGTGCGGTCGGGGACGGGCTGGTGCGGCGGCGACGTCGAAGGGGATCTCCGGCGACGGCGGGGTCGGGCGAGGTTGGTGCAGAGGACTCGGGCCACGCCGGCCGGGGCTCGGCTAGCTCGAGGTAGAGGCGGCGGAGCTCCTAGACACGACGGGATGGGCGCAAGGACGACGGGCGCGACTACGGCGACGGTGCGGCTGCGGTGGCGTCGGCCATGGCGTGGGAGAGCGAGGGGGAGGAGCTGGGGAGGAAGAGAGGTGTCTGAGGGCTCGGGGGGAGAGAGAGTTGCCGTTTCGCGTCGGCAGCTCGGTGAGGGAAGCGGCGAGGCGGAGGCCAGCTGCGTGGCACGCATGCGGTGCTCGCCGTCGAGCACCTGCCTGCCTGCCTGGCCAAGCCAAGCAGCTCGCTGGCGCGGCGGCTGGGCTGGGCCGGCAGGTGGGCCGGTTGGGTGGCGCCAGGTAAGTTTTTATATTTCTGTTTCCTTTTTCTATTTTCTGTAACTTTGTGGACTTTCTAAAATACTTAAACAGCTCCAAAATTCACCAAACTGCACCTGGTCCTTAGTTGGAATATTTCCAACATGGAACATTTTAGTTTGGGATTATTTGGGCATTTGCAATATTTTATATAATTTTAAATGCCCAAACTCAATTACTTATGATTTAATTCAAAGACCTTAGGATGACCTAGAAAATTGTGCACCACTTTTGGCAGAGGCTCGAACCAAAGCAAAGGTGATGAGCATTTTAGAAGGGCATTTCAGGTTCATTGAAAATAATTTTAGTAAGCCCTGGTTGGATTCAAAAGGGGTTCTGGGGGTTCTGTCTTCCCCATCTCAAATTTCAGATGAAAGTTAAATATGATGCACACACTAATGCATGGACTAGCTAGGATGTGACAGGAAGCCAGATTGGAATTCGGGGGCCGCCGCCCATTGAGAGTCGCACGGCTCGGTGATATAGAACCACCCCGATTGCCACCCCTTTATGGTCTCCACAAAGGAGCCCTCGAGCAATAGGACGTTGGGCATCCTGCCCACCATGGCGCCTCCGCACTCCGCTCGGCGGTCGCCCACTACCTTTGGCTTGACATTGAAGGTCTTCATCCATAAGCCAAAGTGGGGCTGGATGTAGTGGAAGGCCTCGCGCACGACGATAAACGCCGAGATGTTGAGGATGAAATTCGGGGCCAGATCGTGGAAATCTAGGCCGTAGTAGAACATGAGCCCCCGGACGAATGGGTGAAGTGGAAACCCTAGTCTGTGGAGGAAGTGGGGGAGGAACACCACCCTCTCATGGGGCCTGGGGGTGGGGATGAGCTGCCCCTCGTTGGGGAGCCTATGCACGATGTCGCTGGACAAGTATCCGGCCTTCCGCAGCTTTTTGATGTGCCCCTCCGTGACGGAGGAGGTCATCCACTTGCCTCCCGCTCCGGACATAGTTGGAGAAGGTTGAGGTGGGATGTGCGGACTTGGGCGCTGGAGCTCGAGTGCGAGGAAATGGATAAGCAAAGGAGGAAGAAGGCGTGTGTGAAAAAGGCGGATCCTTATCCCCTTATATGGACGGACAAAGCTATGCGTCCCCACCGGTCTGATAAAACTCGCTTATCTCCCAAGCACCGTAATCAATGGCGCGGTTGGGTTACCCATGCCCGTATTGATGAGAATCCCTGAATAGGGGGACACGATCTCTGCTTTGACAAGACGTGCCAAGGAAACTACCTCGCTAAACACGCTGAGGTTGGGCAGTAAAAATGATTCGAATAAAGGCTTGGCCGTGGTGTGATGTCACGCTGCGGGATACGTCAGCAGATTGAACTTGTGTAAATGTTATTCTCTCTACGGTGTTATGTGGAACTTATTTTTCAGAGCCGGACACTATCCTTGTGTTCAAATTCTTCTATGAAGTATTCAGAGGAGGAACCCGCCTTGCAATGCCGAAGACAATATGCGCGCCGGACCCGTCGTCATTGAAGCCTGGTTCAGGAGACTCTTGAGGAGTCTGGATTAGGGGGTGTCCGGATAGCCGGACTATGACCTTTGGCCGGACTCCTGGACTATGAAGATACAGGATTGAAGACTTCGTCCCGTGTCCGGATGGGACTTTCCTTGGCGTGGAAGGCAAGCTTAGTGAGGGAGTCCTTGATTAGGGGGTGTCCGGATAGCCGAACTATCACCGTTAGCCGGACTCCTGGACTATGAAGATACAAGATTGAAGACTTCATCCCGTGTCCGGATGGGACTTTCCTTTGCGTGGAAGGCAAGCTTGGCGATACGGATATGTAGATCTCCTACCATTGTAACCGAGTATGTGTAACCCTAACCCTATTTGGTGCCTATATAAACCGGAGGGTTTTAGTCCGTAGGACGAACAACAATCATACCACAGGCTAGCTTCTAGGGTTTAGCCTCTCTGATCTCGTGGTAGATCTACTCTTGTACTACCCATATCATCAATATTAATCAAGCAGGAGTAGGGTTTTACCTCCATCGAGAGGGCCCGAACCTGGGTAAAAACATCGTGTCCCTTGTCTCCTGTTACCATCCGCCTAGACGCATGCAGTTCGGGACCCCCTACCCGAGATCCGCCGGTTTTGACACCGACATTGGTGCTTTCATTGAGAGTTCCTACGTCGTCATCTTTAGGCCCGATGGCTCCTTCGATCATCAACAACGACGTGGTCCAGGGTGAGACTTTTCTCCTCGTACAGATCTTCGTATTCGGCGGCTTTGCACTCCGGGCCAATTCACTTGGCCATCTGGAGCAGATAGAAAGCTATGCCCATGGCCATCAGGTCAGGTTTGAGAGGTTGAACTACACGTCCGACATCCGCGGAGACTTGATCTTCGACGGATTCGAGCCACAGCCAAGCGCGCCGCACTGTCTCGATGGGTACGATCTAGCTCGGCCGCCGAACAGTGCCATGGAGGCCGCACCGACTCCGCCGTTTGAGGACGAGTGGCTGGACACGGCCTCAGGGGCTACAATCTCTACGGCGATTGAGCCGAACACCATCCCTGTCCTTTACGAATCCCGTGACTCCAAGGTGCCGGCCTCCTCTCCGGACTCCGAACCTCCCGCGCCCCGGCCAATCGAATCCGATTGGGCGCCGGTCATGGAGTTCACTGCCGCGGACATCTTTCTGCACTCGCCCTTTAGCGACATCCTGAATTCACTAAAGTCTCTGTCTTTATCAGGAGAGCCCTGGCCGGACTACGGTCAGGAAGGTTGGGATGCGGACGATGAAGAAATTCAATGCCCACCCACCACCCACTTTGTAGCCACTGTCGATGATTTAACCGACATGCTCGACTTCGACTCCGAAGATATCGACGGTATGGACGACGATGCTGGAGACGACCAAGAACCAGCACCTACAGGGCACTGGAAAGCCACCTCGTCATACGACATATACATGGTGGACATCCCAAAAGATGGGAACGGCGATGGAACAGCGGAGGATGACCCCTCCAAGAAACAGCCCAAGCGCCGGTGTCAGCGGCGCCGCTCTAAATCCCGCCACAGCAAAAACGGTGATTCCGGCATGGGAGATAATAACACCCCGGACAGTGCCGAAGACAACCCCCTCCAGCAGGATTCAGCAGAGGAGGAGGGAGAAGCCAGCCCTCATGATAGAGCGGCAGACAGGGAGGTGGAGGACGATAATTATATGCCTTTCTCCGAAGATGAGGCAAGCCTCGACGACGACGAATTTGTCGTGCCTGAGGATCCCACTGAACAGGAGCATTTCAAACGCAGGCTTATGGCCACGGCAAGCAACCTCAAGAAAAAGCAGCAGCAACTTAGAGCTGACCAAGACTTGCTAGGCGACGGATGGATCAAGTCCTTGCGGCCGAAGATCTGAACTCGAACGCCCCTCCAAGAGATACCCAAAACGCAGGCTGCTACCCCAATTAGAGGAAGCGGCACCCAAACCTACATCACCAGCGCATGATGCGGCCGACCGGCCACCCCGTGGTTGAGACAGAGAGGCCTCTAGACCCTCCATTCAAGCCGCACCCCGGCGTCGCTTGAAAAGTACCAAGGCATGGGGAAATGCACCAGACCTGCGAGGCATATTGGAGGACTAGGCAAGGCAAACAAGATCGATCTACAGATCGCGTGGGCGCCCCACGACACGCGACGATAACCGTCACGCCGGATACAGCAATTCCGGCCGGGCCGAACATGATGAGACAAAGCTCATTTGAGCTGCGTCGTGATATAGCTCAATCTGAGGCGCAGCACACCCACTATGCTTCATGCATTTAAGTGATGGATCATCAAATCCCCGAGGGTTTCAAACCCGTAAACATCGAATCATACGATGGCACAACAGATCCTGCTGTCTGGATCGAGGACTACCTCCTCCATATCCACATGGCCCGCGGTGATGATCTACATGCCATCAAATACCTCCCACTCAAGCTCAAAGGACCAGCTCGGCATTGGCTTAACAGCTTGCCAGCAGAATCAATTGGTTATTGGGAGGACCTGGAAGCCGTATTCCTTGATAACTTCCAGGGCACATATGTGCGACCACCAGACGCCGATGACCTCAGCCACATAATTCAGCAGCCAGAAGAATTGCCAGACTATTCTGTACACGGTTCCTAACCAAGAAAAATCAAATCGTTGACTGTCTGGATGCAGAGGCCCTTGCAGCCTTCAAACATAACATCCGCGACGAGTGGCTTGCCCGACACCTAGAACAGGAAAAGCCGAAATCCATGGCAGCCCTCACAACACTCATGACCCGCTTTTGCGCGGGAGAGGACAGCTGGCTAGCTCGCAACAACAACTTGACAAAAAACCCTGGTAGTTCGGATACCAAGGACAGTAATGGCAGGTCGCGTCGCAACAAGCACAAACGCCGCATTAACGGCGATAAGGATGAAGATACGGCAGTCAATGCCGGATTCAGAAGCTCCAAACCCGGTCAGCGGAAAAAGCCGTTCAAAAGAAATACTCAGGGCCTGTCCAATCTGGACCGAATACTCGATTGCTCGTGCCAAATACATGGCACCCCCGAAAAACCAGCCAACCACACCAACAGGGATTGTTGGGTCTTACAACAGGCAGGCAAGTTAAATGCCGACCTCAATGACAAGGGGCTGCATAGCGATGACGAGGAGGAGCCCCGGCCGCCGAACAATAGAGGACAGAAGGGCTTCCCCCCACAAGTGCGGACGGTGAACATGATATACGCAACCCACATACCCAAAAGGGAGCGGAAGCGTGCACTAAGGGGCGTATATGCGATGGAGCCAGCCGTACGAAGTTCAACCCATGGTCCTCCTGCCCGATCACCTTTGATTGAAGGGACCACCCCACTAGCATCCGCCACGGCGGATTCGCCGCATTGGTTCTTGACCCAATCATCGACGGATTTCACCTCACTAGAGTCCTGATGGACGGCGGTAGCAGCCTGAACCTACTCTATCAGGATACAGTGCGCAAAATGGGCATAGACCCCTCAAGGATTAAACCCACAAAGACGACCTTTAAAGGCGTCATACCAGTGTAGAGGCCAATTGTACAGGCTCGGTTACACTTGAAGTGGTCTTCAGATCCCGGATAACTTCCGGCGAAGAGTTAATCTTCGACATAGTCCCGCTTCTGCAGCAGCTATCACGCCTTGCTTGGACGAACCGCATTTGCAAAGTTCAATGCGGTGCCAAGACCACGCATACCTCAAGCTCAAGATGCCAGGCCCTCGAGGAGTAATCACGGTCAATGGAAACACCGAACGCTCTCTCTAAACGGAGGAGCATATGGCGGCCCTCGCGGCGGAGGTGCAAAACAGCTTCTCACAACAATTCTTGAGTCCGGCTACTAAACGTCCGGGCACCGTCAAGCGCGCCCGGAGTAATCTACAATAAGACCGCCTGGCACGATCCGAGCACGCCAGTAGTAATCCGCCCCAACCCCAGCCCTCGCGAAATTGCGAAAGATTACGCTGCATACATAACTACGCTCTGGAGATACCATGGGCATAAGGGAGGGGCACGACCACGGCTTGCCCGCACGCGGCTCAACCGCACTGTGGCTCCGATTGTGTCATTCTTTTTCTTTCTTCTTTCTTCTTACTTTCAGGACTCCGTTTTCAGAAGCCTGTCCGCACTAGAATTGCCGAACTCACGATGCAACAACCAGGGAAGCGTAAAGTTACGCCGAGTGTCCGGTGGTCTCTACTACGAGCATTATACCTGCTTTTACATACCATCCCGCAGCTTACCCCTCGGAGGGGGACATGTTAAATAGTCCCATCCCTTGCTTATCGCACTATTTGTATCGCTCGCTTTCATTCCAGTACCTTTTTGAATAAACAATACATAGCTTTTGCCTATTATTGCACTCCTTTCTTTATCTATATATATGTTGATTCATGACATGTTGCACCCGTACACTTTGGTACGGCCAATACACCAGGGGCTTAAGTACCCCAAAAATATGGTGTGATAAGTCCGAACACTTTCACAAGTGCGGCACCCTGAACTTATAGCATTATATGCATCGGCTCGAATCATGTCTTGGGTCAATAGTTGGGTTTGCGGCTCCCATGTTTTGGTACCTTATGTTCCGTTATATCGGCTAAGGTAGCGCTGGGAGAACCACTGCGATTGTGCCCCGATTGAGCTGGGTTGAGCACCTCAGTGGAGAAAGCTAAAACTGACCGTCATGATAGGGTGAGAGCCGGTCGCTGTTCAGGAGGTTTTTTCGGGTCCCTAAAGACTTATGCCGCTTAGAGCGAGGAGTAGGCATTGTCCGGCCAAGGCGTGGATAGCGCCCCGAACTCGGTCTTCCGAATACTAGGGGCTTCGCGGAAATTTAAAATTATAGAATTCTATGGCTAAGTGAGAGTGTTCAAGCACTATAGTCCGGTTGCCTTGTTCGCTATGCGTTGAGCGCCTCCCTCGAAGGACCCAAGAATGGGAACAAGAGCGCCCAAGTTTATCCCGAACACCCCAAAGACTCGTGGCATGGGGAAATTTGAAGCCAACGACTTGCCATCTCTCAAATTTGATAAACAGCCGCATGAAGGTAATATTTTAAATTCACAAGCGGTTGCTTAGCGATATGAACAAGTTTTCAGCGTACATGATAACAAATGCGAGTCTATTCAAAATTACATCTTTGGGGCATTCACCGCTATAAAGGCGGGCACCCTTGACGCCCTCATAGTACATTTCGGGCTTGCGATGATGCTCCTTGCCCTTCGGTGGCCCGTCTGTCACAAGCTTCTCAGCTTCCGGCTTGCCCAGTGCACTTTAGCACGGGCAAGGGCCCGACGGGCACCTTCAATGCAGACGGAGTGCTTGATGACTTCAATCCATGGACAAAGGCCCACCACCGCCGTGATTAGCCAAGTAGCTCCGGGCATGGCTTCCAATGGCCACGGCCAATTATGAGGCCCTTCATGGCCTGTTCGGCGACCTTGTGGAGCTCGACAAGTTGCTTCAGCTGGTCGCTCAGGGCACCGGATGTCCGGCCTCGGCATACCGAGACCGTAACACCTTTTCCATCGAGCTCCCTCCTTGGCGCGGTAGAACGCGGCAACATCGCATTACACTACGGGGCAGATCTGCGAATGCTCCTGGAGAGCTCCTGATTCGGGTAAGTAATAGATAATCCACTTTCACATGCTTGCTTTGCATAAAGAATGCCTTACCCGCCGCTATCTTCTTTAATGGTTCAATTTCCTGGAGGGCTTTTTGGGCTTCGGCCTTAGCGGCTTTGGCACTCTCAAGAGCCGAGGCAAGCTCGAACTCTCGAGTCTTCGAGTCACACTCCAAACTCTCGTGTTTTTTCACGAGAGCCCGGAGCTCTTGCTGCACCTCCGCCACCCGCGCCTCCTGCTTCTCTCGCTCGGTGCGCTCCGCGGCCACTTTGCTTTCGGCCATGGACACCGCTTCCATTAGGGTCGCCACCTCGTTCGTGGCCCCTACAATATCCACGTTAGTCCTGTCATTTTTGCAACCAAATCCTTTCTATAAGGTATTACTTTAATAAGGTATTACTTACCTTCCTTGTCCTCGAGCTGCTTCTTGGCAAGGCCGAGCTCGTTCTCGGACCGCTTGAGGATCTGCTTCAATGCATTGACCTCCGCAGTCAGTGCGGCAGAGGTCACCAGCGCAGCCTGCATTCCCATACTGACATATTTATGTTAGACTCCTGCGTATCTCTTTTTAGATCCTCAGTCTGTCTTTTCTTTACGAACACCGAACTAAGCATCAGGGGCTACTGTCTATGCGATAATATTTTTACATATTCTAAACTTACCTCAAAGCCTGTTAGAAGGCTGGTACAGGCTTTAGTCAGCCCGCTCTTGGCAGACTGAACTTTCTGGACCACCACACTCATAACAAAGGCGGTGCTCCTCGTCGATGGAGGCGCCGTTAAGCGCCTCAAGCATGCTATCCAAAGACCTCGGATGGGCGGAGGTCACCGCATCGCAGTCTTGCTCGCTTCTGAAGGGGCCGCTTGCGGACTTGGAACCACTAAAGGTTCAGACGGAGTCCGGCACAGGGCCGGACTTAGAGCCCTCTGGGGTTTCGCCCCTTTGCGCCCGGAGTCCGGGAGGTTGCCTTGCGGCGCCTCCAGGACCACCTCCTCCTGGTGGGGCCCCTTTTGGGACTCCACCGCAGCGTCGTCTGTGTCACGAGGAGAGGAGGCGGTCGGAAGTGAAGTCCTATTCACATCCGACGAATCCAGGGAGCCGCTCGACTGGCGTAGCCTGAAATCTGGGCGGGCTACATGGTTATATTCGGTGTTAGAATACACTATGCGACAAATAAAAAGTCATGAGCTATTCCGGAGTCCGGACACTTATGATCTCGCCAGGGGCTTGGCCCTTGGTGGCCACTTCTCCTTGTCGTTGTCGGCGTTGGTGGAGAAGTCCGGAGGAATGGTCCTTCCTTTCTTGGACCCTCCGGCCTCCCGGCCGGGCGGCCTTCCTTTCTTCTCCCCCACTGGGGAGAAGCTTCTTTTTCCTCCTCCCCGTCCTCAGGGGAGGATTCCGCCTCAGAGTCGTCGGACGATGAGTCCGACAACACCTTGCGTCGAGCGCTACTTCGAGTCCCCGTGGCCTTCTTCTTGGCCTTCTTCTCCGACACCACTTGAGGTGCCGGAGCCAGCAGCCCCGTCAAGCGGGCGTCCGGTGGGTCTTCTAGCAAGGGAGCCGGACAGTTAACCTGCCCGGACGTGTTACGCCAGTCCTGTCAAAGGTAAGGGAGTTTAGATCCCACATAGAGTCAAACTAGGAAAAACAAGAGTTCCGTAAAGGGCAAAATAGCTTACCTCGGTAGCTTGGCGCTGCGAGCTGAATCCGCAATCTTCGGTAGCGGATGTGGGAGCCTCAGCGCCCTTGAACAGCACCTTCCAGGCATCTTCGTACGTAGTGTCGAAGAGCCTTTTCAGAGTTTGGTGATGTGCCGAATCAAACTCCCACAATTTGATGGCCCGTTGTTGGCATGGGAGGATCCGGCAGATGAGCATAACCTGGACTACATTGAGAAGACTGAGATTCTTGTCCACCAAGGTTCGGACGCAGGTTTGGAGTCCGGACAGCTCTTCCGAATCACCCCACGTCAGGCCCATCTCTTTCCATGATGTGAGCCGTGTGGGGAAGCCGGATCAGAATTCGGGGGCCGCTGCCCATTGAGGGTCACACGGCTCGGTGATGTAGAACCACCCCGATTGCCACCCCTTTATGGTCTCCAGAAAGGAGCCCTCGAGCCATAGGACTTTGGCCATCTTGCCAACCATGGCACCTCCGCACTCCGCTTGGCGGCCGCCCACTACCTTCGGCTTGACATTGAAGGTCTTTAGCCATAGGCGAAGTGGGGCTGGATGCGAGAAAGGCCTCGCACACGATGATAAACGCCGAGATGTTGAGGATGAAGTTCGGGGCGAGATCGTGGAAATCCAGGCCGTAGTAGAACATGAGCCCCCGGACAAATGGGTGAAGTGGAAAACCTAGTCCGTGGAGGAAGTGGGTGAGGAACACCACCCTCTCATGGGGCCTAGGGGTGGGAATGAGCTGCCTCGTCGGGGAGCCGGTGCTGTGATGTCGCTGGACAAGTATCCGGCCTTCCGCAGCTTTTGACTTGTCCCTCCATGACAGAGGAGACCATCCACTTGCCTCCTGCTCCGGACATGGCCTGGAGAAGGTTGAGGAGGGATGTGCGGACTTGGGCTGGAGCTCGAGTCTTGGAAATGGATGAGCAAAGGAGGAAGAAGGCGTAGGTGAAAAGGTGGATCCTTATCCCCTTATATGGACGGACGAAGCTATGCCTCCCCCACCTGCCTGGTAAAACTCGCTTATCTCCCAAGCGCCGTAATCAATGGCGCGGTTGGGTTACCCACGTCCGTATTGATGGGAATCCCGGAACAAGGGGGCACGATCTCCGCTCTGATAAGACGTGCCAAGGAAACTGCCTCGCTAAACGCGCTGAGGTGGAATAGTACAAACGATTCGAAAAAAGGCCAGGCCGTGGTGTGATGTCACGCCGCGGAATACGTCAGCAGATCTGTGCAAAAGTTGTTCTCTCTACGGTGGTATGTGGAACTTGTTTTGCAGAGCCGGACACAATCCTTGTGTTCAAAATCTTCTATGTAGTATTCGGAGGAGGAACCCGCCTTGCAATGCCGAAGACAATATGCGCGCCGGACTCGTCGTCATTGAAGCCTGGTTCAGGCTACCGAGGAGTCTGGATTAGGGGTGTCCGGATAGCTTAACTATCACCGTTGGCGGACTCTGGACTATGAAGATACAAGATTGAAGACTTCGTCCCGTGTCCGGATGGGACTTTCCTTGGCGTGGAAGGCAAGCTTGGCGATACGGATATGTAGATCTCCTACCATTGTAACCGACTCTGTGTAACCCTAACCCTATCCGGTGTCTATATAAACCGGAGTGTTTTAGTCCGTAGGACGAACAACAATGATACCATAGGCTAGATTCTAGGGTTTAGCCTCTCTGATCTCGTGGTAGATCTACTCTTGTACTACCCATATCATCAATATTAATCAAGAAGGAGTAGGGTTTTACCTCCATCGAGAGGGCCCGAACCTGGGTAAAAACATCGTGTCCCTTGTCTCCTGTTACCATCCGCCTAGACGCATAGTTCGGGACCCCCTACCCGAGAACCGCCGGTTTTGACACCGACACTTGGCAATACGGATATGTAGATCTGCTACCATTGTAACCGACTCTGTGTAACCCTAACCCTATTCGGTGCCTATATAAACCGGAGGGTTTTAGTCCATAGGACGAACAACAATCATACCATAGGCTAGCTTCTAGGGTTTAGCCTCTCTCGATCTCGTGGTAGATCTACTCTTGTACTACCCATATCATCAATATTAATCAAGCAGGAGTAGGGTTTTACCTCCATCGAGAGGGCCCGAACCTGGGTAAAAACATCGTGTCCCTTGTCTCCTGTTACCATCCGCCTAGACGCACAGTTCGGGACCCCCTACCCGAGGTCCGCCGGTTTTGACACTGACAGCAGGAGAGGCTCGAGTGGCGAGAAGAGGGATGACTATGTGCAACCATGGGTCCACCTAGCTGGGCGCAAAATAAGGAGGCGTGGGGGAACAGAGACGCCCACGTCCAATCAACCGCCACGCGGCGCCCGAGGCCGCATCTTTGTTAGGGCTCATGGCGCCGCACTTGCCCTTCGCTTCTCGCTAAGCCAAGTCCAGCGCGCCTTGGGCCGGGGGCTGATCGGCGAACGGGGCAGGGGTACCAGACTTGCACTGCACAGCCTGCGGCGTGGCTCAATGGGTGGCCCAGCAGGGCCCATCTTCATCAGCACAAGCTCAGGACCCTCGCGAGGGGCCAAGCCTCGCGGGGCGGACGACAGGAAGCTTTCTCAGGCACGGCCTCGTCAGCCTGGCTCGCGAGAAGGCGGAGAGATCAAGGCAGGGTACCTCACGAGGTTCCCATGATGCAAGCCATGACGACCGAGGGCGCCAGGAGGCGCCACCAGCTGATGTCCTCATTTCCTCTTTGGTGCAAAGGAGGCAAGCGCAGGCGAGAGCATCAAGCAAAGGCAACCATTTCGGTGCAACAAGACGAAGACCAACACAACGGCAGGAAGGAGGTCATCGTGGAGCCCAAGCCGGTGTCATCGTCAGAGCCTTTGACAGGCGAGGACCAACATTAGTCAGGATAAGTGTACTAGATGTTCCCCTTCAAAATGGCCAATTGTTGGCGCCCTTCCCGCTCAATATTTGGGAAGAGGCCCAGGGCCTCTGCCTATAAATAGGACTAGCCGCCCGCAAGGTAGAAAAAAAAGATCGGAGGTCGAGGATCTTGAATCCAGAGAGAGAGAAGCGACTGAACCCCCCTAGCAGTTCATCGCACTGGCCAAGAACAGACTCTCGCGAGGCTGTTCTTCCTTGTATTGTTCATCATCAGCCCCTGAGGCAATCCACCACACCACACACTGGAGTAGGGTATTACACCACAATGGTGGCCCGAACCAGTATAAACCTTGTGTCCCTTGTGTTGCTCTTTGTGTAGTTTTAGATCCTTGCGAGGCGATGAGGTGTAGGTAGGTAGGAGGTGAGATCTCCGCGTGCACCCCAGAGTTCGAACATAGAGGGTCTGCCAGAACCCGAAATTCGACATCATCCGTCAAAACCATGCTGCTGATAAACTTAAGCCTGATGGACAATAGTGACCTCGCATTCAGCAGGAAGAATGTGACAAATCTATTGTTTGCACGGCTGGCTACATATCGTTCTAGCGTTATCGTCTTCAATCGAATCTCATGAGAAGTGAGCAAATCCCGATGCTTACGAATCCACCGATTGGTTATAACTTTCTTACCCCGTCCTATTGCCTAAATAGACATGAAGATTGAAAACAGTTAAGGTCTAAAAAAGAGTGTTGAAAGAGCAACAACTGAACGGTTAATTCTAGTACAATATATGCAGGCTTCCAATGTGCGTGAAATTATCACCTTTATATACAACTTCTCCAGACATGGAAAGCATTGCAGCAAGCCAATAATCTTGTTCAGATCAAAACTATTCATTTGTATATATAAGATCTTGATAGAATCCAACACCATTGATAGGCCATCCATGGAGAAACTCTTCATTGAGCATAGAACATAATATTAGTACAAAATGTGTACTCCAAGATGACATATAACTTATGCGCAGAAATTTAAAATGCAGCTTATGGTTACAAGTGTAGATGATAATGTGAAGTACCTGAAGAACTGTGGAGCCAAACACCATATTGAAAATGAGCACAGAGATCATCTATTACACCCAAGGTCTCCAGTTTAGGCACAGAGAGGACGGTTATTTGCAACAGTGAATAACTAGAATCAAGGATCAACCTTTGAAGTGAAGGGGCATCTTGGATGATGAGCTGCCTTCTGTCAAAACAAATTCCAATTCTTACAAGGTTAGGCGACTTTATTTGGAGACAACCGATTCTAACTGTGAAAACAAGCACCAAGCACTCCAGGGTAGGGCAATTGGAGTGGATGATGCTGTGCAATGAGGCCTCCGATATACGAACCCGCACAAGCGAAAGTTTCTTGAGAAATGGGAGTCGAAGGTTTAGTACCAGATTGTCTCATAGTTCGCACAGCGCAAAGGTGGCGGTGTGGAGAGAGGAGGCAAATCGCGAGATGGACATCGGTGCTGAGGGCACACGTAGATGGCGTTAGGTATCTGGTAGGTGATTTCCAGGGGAATAGTAGAACTCAAGCAGCTGTAGTTCTATGAATCAGGGGATTTCAGCCAGGCGCCCACCATGCAGGGCATGGTATGCTTGCTCAAGTAGCATGACGGCATGCAGAGGCTTTGAACGGAGCCCTGGTGGAGGAGATGATGGATCTGGGGATTTCAAAATCATTGAAGAGAGATAGCTGACGACAGTTAAGATTAAGGGGCACGGCGCGCCATAGAGGGTGCCACCAAATTGAGAGGACTTGGGTGCGGCAGGAATCCTTGGTGGGGAGAAGCGGGATGATCTCCCCAAGGACGGCGACTAGGAGATCGCCGATGCGGTCCACCCGAGATTCTAAGGGTTCCTGGGATCCGGTGGGGGCGGGGTGACCGCTTCTCCCCGCGCTGCCGGGTGCGGGATCTACAACAGGCGTCGGTGCTAGCGGGAGCCTCATCTTCTTGGCGCTGGGGTCAGGCGACTCCATTTTCCTCGAGGGCGTCATGTCGCGCTCACGGATTTGAGCAGAGTAACAAATGACGAGCCTAGTTGTAGTGCGAGTGAAGAAGAAGGGCAGCTGGGGTTTTTCTGTAGTAGTGAGGAAGAAGGGGAGCTGGAGTTTTCTGTAGGAGTGAGGTGAGGAATTTGGGGGTACGAGTGGAGCGAGCTGACGTGAGGTGGGTGGGAGTGAGGGGGAAGAAGAACACCCATGTTTTTTGCGGGGGCGGTGTGCTGGGTGTGGGTAGCACCTCTCATTCAGTAAATATATGGACTTTTGAATTGATTTTACTATTTACTAGGGTGGATGGGCTACTTTGTCTTCTGCCTAGAGAAACAATTACTACTAGTACAGTGGAGACACTCTACAGCTACCCAGAAAAACAATTACTACTAGTACAGTCGATACAATACCGCTTCTGGCTCCTCCTAGGTCATCGAAATGTCTCCCTCTACTGAATGCCGTTATACTTTTGTTCACCGACATGCGGGCCATGCAGCGTGCAGGCCCAAATGACATCCACCAAATTAGAAGGCAGTATGCAGGCGGAGTGTAACCCCGGTCGTAGCGCGACAATAATGAGCCGTCATATCACAAAACCCACCTCCCCGCAGTCTAAGTTTGACGGACGAAGCAACCATCATTTCACTCTTTGCTAAATCCCTCACCGTCTTCGACAAAGGCAACACTCGCATCTGCCACTATTCTTCTCTCCCAACGAAGGGAAGGTAAGCGGATCCGTGATGTTGGTATATTTTCGTTCAGAGAAAAAAAAAGAACTTTTGCAAAGCAGTAACCGATCCTCACTCTCTTTTTTGTTTCATTATCATTGTGATTGTGTTTTCCTTTCAGTGGTCTCCTAGTATCCGTCAGTTTCATGATGGACCAAGGAGAACCAGGCAAAGATCTGCCGATATTGGAGGAGACGCGGGAGGCTGATCCCCACGAGACAGAGAGCTCCAAGAAGATGGAGGCAGCCACCGAGCCGACCCCGGATATGCTCACGGCCACTAGTGAGATGGTCAACGCCCCGTTTGAGGTTACAGCCCCCGTGGCCCTGCAGGAGCAGTTTCCCCCTTCAAGGATGTGTCCCCCCTGAGCTGCCCAAGGTGATTTTCTTCTTTGTCGATCTCGATTGTGGTATTTCATCTAAGTATGTCGTGATGAATAATGCAAAATTTTATTAGCTTCGATGCCATGCTATACATAGTGGTTTAAATAACTTGTGTTTCTTATCTTTGAAAAGTAATTCAGAATTTGTTTTGTTTCAATTAGAGCCCTGATGCAGACAAGGATTGTGTGGTTGTACATGTCACTCGCTATGAGGCGGATGACCTGAATATACGCACTGGGAAAACAGAGTTCTTAGGCTGTTGGATCCTGGAAGCCATTTGTGCTTATTCCAATGAAGAGTTGTATTCCAGCCTCACTGTTGTCAGGCGTGTTGTCCAGGGTGTACTGAAGCACAAGAAGTTCAAAGCTACTCCTACGTTTGTGAGGCATACTGTTCTTGTCAAGCTTACGCAGGAAGATGATGTGGCATGCCTCCACAAACAAGTTTATGAGTGGCGAGGCCACAAGGTTGTCTTCATGAAGGTTCACAGGACTGAGCTGCTGTCGGACGTCCTCGATGATGTTCATGGAAGGTCCGTCTTGTGTCCATCCCAAATTAGATCGAGGCATGAAATAGTTGCCCCAGCTAGTGTTCAATAGTAGTTTGGATTGTGTCTAATTATCCGAACCTTGCCTGTTATCGAGCCCTCTGGGGCTAGTACTCTGTTTGAATCCTTCTATGGGAACTGCTGCTACTTTTGTGTGCCCGTGAATCATGTGAGAACCATCGTAATTGTTGCCGAAACAGATGCGTCCTCACTAGTTTTTTCATGAATATGGCATGGTAAGACGTAAGTTGTCACGGTTGATCATATGAGCAGTGTGTGTTTGATGAAATAGAGTACTCGTTCGAGAACTGTGCACCGACGTATACATAAGTACTTGTAAACACTGTTGGTGCTACCCCACTTGTAAGCAGTTGTGTAAAACACGACACATTGGCTCAGCTCACATCAACACTAGGCTATTGACCAGCTAACAATCAACAATCTGGTGTCTGACATATAAGCAACTAGGTATCTTGTTACAGTGGTTCATGCAGTTAACTGAGGCCACAATGTAAATTCCAAACGTTCACACGCTAGTTCAGCGTTCATGTGGAACACTCACATTAAACTCGGCTTCATAAAAAACTTGAAAAGCATATGTTAAGCAATTTTATACATCTAAATGATTCATAGAACATAACAAACATATACTAGTTCACAACAAAAGACAAAGTTGTGAGAAGATTTACAAATCAGGAAAAAACAAGCAAGGCCTCTCTGAGCAAAGGGCCTCCCGCAGGCTTAAATTTCCTGGAGTTCACTCTTGTTTTTTCTTGTTGCCACCATCCAGGGTTAGGTTCTCTCATTCCAGAATAGCCAATTATAATTGTGTTCTTATCTGGAATGCTGAACTGAACCATGTAGTGTACTGACCAGCTGAAATTCTTGTGCATTCCACTAAATTTAAGCACCGCTATTTGCAGAAATAAGCAGACCACAATGCCTCTTGCTCACAAGACCTGTCCAAAAAACCGTCGCGCAGCCATGCTAGCTAGTCCTCGGTCCATGGATGAACTGGTAGGAAGTGCATTCCAGACTAGGATGCAGTTGTTTTCGCTCGTCCCTACACTGCAATCAAGAAGTAAAACGTACGAATCAACTTCTTTCATATTGTGTTGGTCATTCTACCTAGTAACTACCAATGTAAGGATACCTGGAAGACGGGTGGTTAGACGACGACAACGAGGGATAGCCATCTCATTTTGCGCAGTTCTACTAAAACCGAGGTGTGTGCTTTTGATTGCGTGGATAGAAACGATACGGAGACAGACATCCCGAAACAATATGGAGACAGACATCCCTGTTTGCGCAAATACGAAATACGGTTATTTAAACAGTGACAGATATTTGCAATGGCGTATGATTAACAACAACATCTATTGTGTTATAATTGACACTAGATTGACAGTATGAAAGTGTCCTTAAGTAAGTAGCATCACATCACATCAACACTGCCACTAGATTAACATGCATAACAATAGCATTAGTATTACTGTCATGAGAGTAGCACATGGTTAGTAAATGTGCAATCAAATTTTTGCAGTTCCACTGGGATGAAGCAATGTTAGCGGTGTGAGATTTAAGTGTAACTGCAAAAACACAATTCATGGGAAATAAAGCAAGACGGAAGCACTTCATAAAATGGTGGTGGCATTGCTTCAATTTATCGATGGCACTAGCCCATTACTTATAGTGACATTAGGTGGCATTGCTTAATGCTTCATGTGATTTTACATTAACGGTAGCTATATGGGCGTAGGGACAGCAGAGGCATAAAGTGGTGAGGCAGATGTGGTTGCCGAGAGCGGCAAACACTCAGGCAGCATGTCTGCATTTGTCCCATTTTTTATCTCCTCGGTGACATTTTCCTATGTGAGCACAAGAAATCTAGACCTGCTCATTCTCATTTGCGTTGTCCCCCAACACCCATCACTTTCAACCAAGAGATAGGTCCACTTCCCCCCACCCTTCGCCATCCACCATGCTTTCTTCATCTTTTCAACCAAGAGACAGGTTGGGTAGCCAGTATCTACTACTTTCCCCCGTTTCCTCTTAGAACCAAGTCCTAGATTCATGCTACAGCTTTCCCACTTTCTTCCCTGTTTGAACCAACTCTTAGAGTCGACTGTATGAACTAGCTTTACCTCTAATAATAGTAAAAGTCTAGGTGGCTTTGGAACAACGGACGGAAGTAGAAAAATATCCACACGAAGCCAAGTGGGGAGCTGGGGCAGTAGAGCAAGGCAGGTTTCGAAGGAATATATACCTGAGGGTCGTTGACATAGTGGAGTGATTTTGTTGTACTAGCTTCAAAAAAATGCGCTCCTACGTGTACCCGCGAGTGGGTGTGAGAGAACTAGTGCTTGCGTGCACCGCTTCTCTTCATGAGAGTACAATATACTATGCCCAAAGAACGTTCGCCACAAGAGTAATAGTATAAGTGTGTGACGTGTGAGCTAAAATAAAATGTCTTGTGACGTATTTTGTTTTTTAGAAGTTCTGAGGGTAGGGTGTGAAAAGCACATATGTGTGTGACGTCTACCTGCAGATAGATGGTGGGTGCGAGAGGACTCGGGAGGGTGCGTGTGCGTGAGACAGAGGGGGGCACGTATCAATTCAATGCATGTGTCCGTAAATCATTATGCGACAAACGTTTGCCACAAGCCTTTTCCTGACGAACACCGTAAGAACCGTTAGATCGGCATCCGACAGTGTCAGTTTTGCCATGTCATTTAACAGAATAGCCACTCCTCCTACACACAAATCTTCCACGTGAGTGTTAGCAACTGCCGTATGCTCCCTCTGTTCCAAAATGCAGTGCATATTGCTTTATTGGAGATTCGAACCTCACAAACTTTTACTGAGTTTTCGTGTACCAAATTGCACATGTAGAATACCCTGTACATATCATTTCATTCATCTTCAAGAGGTAACTATAAAGATGGGGGAGGAGTCTACAAAGAAAGACCATCGTATCACCTGGAGCAATTTGAACCATCATTTGGTGTGGAGGAATATCATAGGAACTCTATATGATATGATTTTTATAGGATTTTTTCCTTTAGAGCCAATTGGTTCATAGGAATAGATTCATATACTCCACATTTCAAAGGAAATAAACATGATATCATTTCTATAGCTTTAGAGCCACTTGGTTCATATGAATGGATTCCTATACTCCCATAATTTCAAAGGAAAATAAGCATTAGCGTATATTCAATAGAAAAGATCCTATGATATGAACAAAATTACATCTCTTTTCTAATCCCTCCTCATAGGAATTGAGATACATGTCATCTCTAGATTCAATAGAAAAGCTGCTATGATGTGAACCAAATGACATCTCTTTTCCAATCCCTACTCATAGGAATTGAGATACTCCATGTCATCTCTTTCCCTACAACTTCCATGTATACATCTTCTATTCCTAAATAGCTAGTACAACCCACTAGTAGTTTTTTTTCAAAAACATGCAACTATGGCACAAGAACTATATAGTGTGCGAATAACTTGAAAGATGGTCGCTAGATGAAGCTAATCCGACAGTGCAGAGATTGCAAATCCAAGCACTACTGGCCGTTGGATATCATCAACAGTCCACCAGATTTGCCACATGTACAATTTAGAAGACTCCATGGTTGAACTTAAGCATAATGCACAAACCTCAAAACACAAGCACTTCTCCTTTGTTCTAGAATCTCCCGTATCATAATTGATTTTTTTCTAAATGAATTGCCATTATTTGTTTTTTACTTTATGCTTTACAATGCAAAACCCCATGAATCTTAACATTTTTATAAAACTAATTGATTTTGAATGAGATGAAATGTAAGAACTAAACGAGCATCTACATCATGCATATATGACTCAAAGCTTTACATGCTATATGTGTATTTATTCATAATTTGGTTTCAAAATCTCATGCATTCAATGCATGTGTACCTTACTTGTTTTGAGTAGAGTAGCAAATTTCACGCGGCCCCGGGTATATCAAAATGCAGGGCCCGTGCATCATTGCCTTTCGGTCGAACCTACGTCCATAATTTATTGTACGTACTATATCTCCACTGGTCGCCGAACCCAAAATGCTGCCTTGTTCTCCTAAAACCAAGCGGCCCACACATATTTAAGGCGTCGACTCGAACTCAATCCCTCTCCCGTTTACTACGACGTGGCCCCGCACGCCGTAGTAGTACTGGTACAAACCCTACCGCCGCACGCATCATCGGTTTTCTTCAAGAGGACGAGGGAGAAGCCGATTTGTAGTGGAGGCGCTTTCAAAAAAATGATCTGTAGTGGAGACCCCTACCCTAGGGTGCCCTAGGTAGCTGCCAGACGCATCGTTGGTTTTCTTTTCTTTATGCTCTTTGCGCCCTAGAGTGAAACGATGGTTGCTTCGTCCGTCCAGCTTAATGCGGGAAAGGTGGGGCTTTGTGATTTGACCCCTCATCGCTCATTTTCTACTACTGCGGTGCTACGACCGGGGTGCCTCCAATTCCAACCGCTGCTCCGAACTGTAATTTGGTGCATCGCATGTGGAACAAGACGGTGGAGGAGCCACATGTCGACCAAAGGGGTCCTGTTAAGTGTGTCGCCATTTCGTGTGCGGACTGACCCTGCTTGAGTCGCTACGCCAACACGACAGGTGCAGCCTACCACTTGGTTTTGCTCCTTGGTGAATCCCAACTATATTGATCTAAAAAGATACGTATTGAACTACCCTCTCCGTCTCGTTTTTTTAGGCGTCTCGGTTTATAGGGCGTGCACGTAGTTCTAGGTCATCCATCTTACTAACTAAATACGAGTTACTATGTCACAAAAAGTATATCATTGGATTATTAAGCGGATGTAGTTTCTAAACATGTACTGTTCATCACATATATAGCCAGTTAAATTCTCAACCTAGAACGACGTGCATGCCATGTAAACCGTCTGAGAGGAAGTATAGTAGTAAAATGAGGTGATTTTACCGAGCGATCGGCGGGGAGCATGGCCTGTCATGTGGTCCCACGTGTCATGATGTACCAAAGGCGATGCGCGTGTCCCTCTTGAGGCACAAGCAATACTACGTGGTTTGAGATGATGGCGAACGAAGTGTGAAATAATGGTTGCTTCGTCCGATGCAGGAAGGTGCGGCATTGTGATTTGGCGTCTCATTGCTCATTACTACTACTACTTGGGTGATGCGGTAGGGTGCGTCCCCCTGTTGTTCTGCACTGTTATTTGGTGCTTGACACAACGACCCAGTTGCTATATGTCCCACATGTCGGCGACAGGAAGTACAGAATTCATGAAAGCGAGCGTCGACGGAGGAGTACAAGACACGGCTTGGGTTTCTGCTGCTTCGCACGATCCATCGATACAAACCCGGACTAAAAAAGATGAGGGCGGGTCTTTTCCCGTGCTGCAGGCAGGGGAGTTTGGCATAGTCTGTTCGAGGGAAGGAGGCAGGAGTGGAAACAAGCAAATAAAGGTTGAGCTACTTAGTTTTGGGAAAAATCTGATTTTACGGAGTACGTACCCACTAGGGTTTATAGGGCTCATCTAAAAAATATTCGTTTTTCCGTTTTATAAGTCTCAATTCTACTACTAGTAGTAGTACCATCACATGTTGGATTTCGAGGTGCGTTAGATCACCTGATGCAAGCAGTGTCAAGAGAAAACTCACCAATGCATGCAGAAGTTCATGGAAATTTAGTGGTCATTCATGCATTCGTTCTAATTAATGCCTCGGTAAACCTAACTTATTGAGAAAAATGAGCGTACTAATTACTTGTGCAAACTAGGAGTACGAAATTAATTCGACCACTCACCGTCTACCTTGGTTGGAGAGATTTTGAAATTGAGCCATAAACTGGAAAGGATGGAGTAGTAACTTTTGTCTCGATTCCTAATTGTGGCCTTGTATAGATGCAAAATGTATTTGTTTTATATTGGCCTTGTATAAGTAAATGGAGGGAGTACTAAAGGACATATATATTCCAAACAATATGATAATCTCTCTAACCAAGGTAGTAGGGACGAGGAGTAAACGGAGGGAGTAGTAAAAATTTCTCATCGTCCTGCGAGCCACCGCGCGCGTGGGCGAGGGAGCAGGCGTAAGGCATACAATACTACTACTAGTAAGCAAGCTTCACCTCATCCTGCGAGCCACAGCGCCCGTGGGCGGGGGAGACGGCGTACTAAGCAAGCTTCTCCTCATTCTGCGAGTTGACGGGACACATCAAAAGTACTCCAGTGTATAGAGCCTTGCCTCTAAGGTAGGCCCCACATGGTTTGCCTCTTTTTTAACATAACGTGTCAAGTCGTAGTTTGTTTGTTCACCCGTGGTAGACGATCCTCCCTCCACCAAGTGGACAACTAGTAGACGGTCAAATTACCACGTGGGCTGCCTTTTCATACAGAAATGAGCTCCACCGCGTACCAGCGCGGGTGTGGCTGGGAAAGAGATGGGAGTACGTGCGCCGTGCGTGCACCTCTTCTCTTCGTGCATGTTCCTCACCTACGTGGGTGTGTGTGAGAGATACAAACCTAGACAAATGGCTTGTGCCGAATAACTACTCTTCGTAAGCCATTGTAAGAGTGGACAAAATGGTGAAGGAGGAGATAGGGGAGCGGCGGAGGTGTGCGATTCTTAGCCGGCGTTTGGGCTCATTTAAATATGAGATTAAATAGACGGTGGACGGGTTGCATTGGCAACTTTGCCCAAATGGACTCAACCTTGGTGGAACATATTATTATCTCATGCCATTTGACCATGTCAAGCCTCATGACAATAGGAGTTCATCTTCTTGCCCAAATCAGCAACAAACACCTTCTGTCATTTTACTAAAACCCTTGTTTTGACCACTTCTACTCTTCTCCATGGCCTCAACTTTTTACCACAGCCCCTCCTAGTCCCCTTGCACCTCCAGTAGCAATGGCAAATCCATAGCTCAATTATTGGAGGGGTAAAACCCAACTATCTCTCTCTGGACAGCCCATTTCCCTCTCTCCCTCAACCTCTCTCCTCTCCTACTGGCTCTCTAGGGCATACAATGCCACTCCTACATTGTTTACTCACCCCAAAACCCCAGACAAAAGGACATGCTCATGGCGCATAAACAATGCCAGTGCCTGCAGAGCTCGCGCTCTGGAGCACGCTATAGTGCTCTCTCGCACTGTAGCTCACCCATGCCAAGGGCATACGACGGCCTTGGGCGTCGGGGTGATGTCTCCCGAGGTGGCCTCGGTGTCCGGGACACGGCATGCTCCCGGCCACTTCCAGAACCTCTTTCCCCTCCCCTCTATGAGATCACCGAGCGCGTCTGTGGACGCTGCCCACGGTGCACCACGGCCACGCCTATTTAAGCCATCCCCGACTCTCTCTCTCTCTCGTCTTGGTTGGAACCGCCTCTCTCCCGTGCATCTCCCGGACAAGTCCCCTCTCCCCCTCACTCCCTCTTTTCCTCTCCATGGCCACCATGGTCGCCGTCGGCCTCCTTCCGGCTCCGGCGAATCAGAGACTCCCGTCCTCTCCTTCGACCACCAGGGGAAGCGCCGCAGGCCATAGGATCCCTCTCGCTCCTTATTTCCTCTGCTACGGTGCCCACGTCGTTGTGCTCGTCTCGTACCGAAGCCGCCCGCCGGGGCCAAGGTCACCGTCGCTCCCGTTCCTCCCGGACCGCGTGAGGCCCATGGATGTGCGCGACTCGATCCCCCGAGCCTGTCGATATGCTGGACGCCGCCGGGGACGGCCGGAGCCGCCGGGGACGGCCGGAGTCGCCGGGGACGGCTGGAGTCACCGGGAAGGGCGCCGGCACGTTGCTCGGCCGATATCCCATGCCCCTCCTCTGTTTTGAGCGGGAGGTAGGTGGAGGGCCTGCCAGCAGGGCCCGCCTATAAGTGGCTAAGGCCCCGGGCCCGGGGTTAAGTGGAGACGGCCTCCGGCAAGACGTCTGCCCTGATCGAAGGCGTACTCCCGGAAGTGCGCCATCGACGTCGCCTGGGTGCCTGGCGCGGCAGAGCAACTGGGCCGGCCCAAGGCTATATATCGCCATGCACGCACGATGAGGGTAAAAGTTTCCCCTTTTTCTTTTTCCAGTAGAACTTCAGAAATTCATAAATAATTCAAATGGAGTCCAAATTTGATGATTCAAATTTCTAATAGCTCCATAAATCATGATCTATCACATGGAGCTATTTGCACATTTTTCCAGAAACTTTTTCTTCACAAACATTTATCAAATCTTGTTTTTCCATTTCGGTGATAAACTTTAGAAAATCACACAGAGCCCATTTTTGATCCAAATGCAATGATTCAAATTCCTAGATACCTATATGTTCCTAACTTAGTTTTCGAACATTTTTACTAATACTTTCTGTACCACCTCAAATAAGGGTCTATTCCTTCATGTATAGCCAACTTTGCAAATTCATAGAGAAATCATTTGAGCTCCAAATCCAGTGAAACCAATTCCTAGATGCTTCTAAAATCATTATATGTTAAATGGGTGCCCTTTCTCATTTTTCAAAAATATATTTCTGTACACTTCTTGCAAATCCATAAGTCCCTTGTTTCCAACATATTTCAATGTTCAGAAATATACACTTATCCAGTTCCATTGAAATCACTTTGTTCATTCCCCATATGACCAAAGGCATCCTAAAAAAGTCCAACTGACATTTTTAGAGCACTTTTATTTTTGCCTTGTTGTGTTGCTTATTGTGATTGTTTCCAACGTTAGTTGTGAAGTAGACGGAGTACTTGGAGAAGGACGGAAGATTTCAAGACTACGATGAACTGTGCAAGCAGCCCTTTGACCATGTCTATGAAACCCTTTTTATGCATGTCATATAGCACTTTTATTGCTTGCATCGGAGACATGATACTGTGGTGACCACATGGGGTGGTTTGCCACCGTTACTTCCTCGTTGATACTTGCATTGTGCATGACCCTACCTTCTTATGAGGGTTATGCCGGTGGGAGTAGACATGATGCTAAGTAGATGCTACGAAAAAAGGGCTAGGTATATGCATGATGAAGGAGACAAAGTATTTTCAAAGGACTTTTCAAAAACCTCGTCGGGTGCCACTTATGCCCGAGGGAGATGATGAGATGGGTAACCACTTGATGACGAAGTGGTGTACCGAGGCAAGTGTGTGTTGTTTTCGAAAACGGATTAAATTTAAGATTTGTCGACTGTCCCAACCTTACATGCGCAACCACTCTACCCTTGTATGGGAAAGGGCATTATTGATTACCTAGGCCGATGCTAGCTTGGAGCCTTCATTACTAGTGACGGGGGAGAGTTGGTGCTCTCTCTCGGGATGGGGTCGTGCCAGGTAGGGCGACCATGACTGTTTTCACAGGGCACCGGATACACTGTTGTGTCCCCTCTCGGATGTTACGATCTCGAGTGAGTCTCGTATGATGTACATCGTGAGGATACGGAACAATGAGTGGACTCCTTGTTAGTGTCGTCTAGGGAAAGATAGTGATCGGGTGCTTACCGGGTACTTGAGGTATCATGGTCGTGGATGACACGGAAGTTCCCGGATCTTGTGGGTAAAGTGTGCAACCTCTGCAGAGTGTAAAACTATTCGAATAGCCGTGTCCACGGTCAAGGACAGTTGGGTGGTGCTGCTTAAACTACGTCCAGAGTTTACAAACCATGTGTGTGTGTTGATAAAACTATTTGGGTTAAGTCAGATGGCTTGACATGATGATCAAGTTGGATTGGTGTCCAACTCCGCTTATGTTGATATCTGTAACTTGTTCATATGGACATCTGTATTCTACTGATGCATGTCTTACAAGTTGTTGAACATGTCGTTGCACTCAAAACTAGCTTTCTGCAAAAATTTACCTATATCATGCATTGTTGTATCTTGAACCAAAACATGGGTTGCTTGCGAGTACATTCAAAGTACTCATTGGCTTGCCCTTTGGTTATTTTATTGGCCATGCATGAAAGAACAGGATATAATGAGGAGTACCTTGGAGATGAACATGCGAGCTAGGACGCTTCCCAGTCAGAATGCCTGTAGGGTTAAGGCAGATGGCATGGGTCCAAGTTGTTATTGAAGATTTCCGCTGCGATGATACACTCAAGACTTGACCATAATGGTCCTACTTGTGTAAAACGGTATGTATGGACGTAAGACTCTTGTTATTCAGCTTCTGTGTGTTCAGTGAGCATTAATCTACGGGATCCTTTGTACACGTGCATTCGGTGATCTCGACTTATGAGTCGGGGTCCCCACAGAGCTGGTATCAAAGCCATCCTCACTGTAGGAAGCCTTAGTTAGCATGGTCATTAGTTAGGGTAAAACTATTTTCAAAACTATCGCTAGTTTTCAAAAACTGTCTATACTTCTCTTCCCTTCTCAGTTTTTCGAAAACTAAGGTATACTTTCCCCATCGATCTCTTCCTTCAAAACTATTGCAAAGCGGTCGCTAGCACCCTCAAGCCCCTGACCACGGGATTCCTTGTAATCCTCGTGGATACCCTAGAAGGAGTAAACCTTACCAAACACTCACCCACCTCTTCTGAACCCAAGATTGGTGACACCACAACAAGACGATGCCAACAGAAGATACGCCTTTGAAGAATGAGGACATGAAGACCCAGAGGATGGTGAAACCTTCGGCATTACACCAAGATGGTGCAACCTTAACCTACGATGACCTGGGCATAGGAAATGCAAGATCATGATATACATCGCTAATAGAGCAATCCTGTCCTTACCGTTGTTGTATCGACAACCACCGGTGGATGAGAACCTCGCCATTTGGTCCGCCTCATGATAGTGAGCAGGAAAACGGTTCTCTTCATCCCCCGCTCTTGGTGTAGATGTTTTCATCAACGTAACCAACATGTTGGACCTCTATTATGCCTTGTTAAAGTCATTGCATAAATGATTGCCACCTGGAACGGCCGACACCTTAAAAAGGTAAAAGTGATCGTCAAGATTAGGAAGACAAGAGGAGACCAAGTCAACGCCAGCTACGAGGAACCACCTTCACCCTATCACTTCAACGTGTGAGAAGTTGTTGAAGAATCTTCAGGCTCAACCTGGATTGTTTCACCAAACAACTATAAGAGACGTAGCAACACCTGAGGAAAACTCAGAAGACTGCATGAGGCACAAGGCACGACTACTGAGTCCGAGAACCCCTAGGGTAGGATGAGTCATGTACCCCCTATGCGCAGCCGAGTCCGTATGATGGTTCGAATACAACCATGATTGTGTGTTGCTTGATTTTATTTGTTTGTGTTTTGATATAGGTCGCACTTTTTCCCTAGGCGACAAGTATGCGACTATATCACCTTCCTTACCTTGCTTCTTCTGTTTGGCCCTTTTTGCACCTGTTTGTTTGCACTTGCACTATAGAACCCCCTTAGGCATCCCCATCTATGCCACTTTTCTCTCTCATCTCTCTCCTCAACTGAAGACTAGCAAGACAAGATACACCATGGATTCTACTTTGGCAACCAACCAGCACTGAAGACTTTTGCTACAACCTCCTCGACCAAGTGCAGCCCCCTAGAGTTATGGTTGCCCCTCAAGATTAGAGACCCATTCCTAGACCCTTCAAGACTTCATAAGATACCCCAGCTCGAACCCTTAACCATGTGCTTAACCTACAGAATTGCAAGAGAACCGGTTAAGCCTCCGTAACCTTGCTTATCACTGGGTTCATTATGGAACTAGTGGACATAGTGAACGAGCACATTATCATCCTAAGATAGCACCAAAACTGACGATGCCATAGGGAAGACCAATTTTAGGATATAGGAACAAAGGAAAAATGACTTGATGAGTTTATATCAGTGACCTTGAGGAATTATTTGAGACTCTTCGGAGGATTATAAGGCTTTCATGTTGGTAGATGAACTTGGTGGGATCATGATTATAGAGTAGCATGGCTTTCATTACCCCTGAGTAAATAGGATTTAATAGGACAATTATAATCACAAGCTGGAATTCTTGGAAGTATAAGGATTTGACTTAGCCAGGGGATATTGATAGGAGATAGTTGATATTACGATAATGACTTGGGGGAAAGTGTGGAAATTCTCGTTGGACACAAGATTTGTATTTAAATAGGTGATCCTAGTTGAGTATAGATGTTGAGTAAGTCTACATGGTTCGGAGTAAATTGGAATTAGACCGATAATCTTGATCGTGATACCATGTTTCTCGGTAGACAATAGACTAGGAGATTGGATTAATTGTCGGAGTTGATATAAACTTGACCTTGGAGGTTACTTGACCATGATAATGGAAATTGGTGGACTGACTATAGTAGAGATAGCCTTTTCAAGTATTTGGGGATTATAATGACTTTAGGAGATCATGTGGAACACCATAAACATTGGATTTGTAGAATTAATGGATTGTGTAGTGATTGATGGAAGTTAATGGGCTGCTGGAGTTGATTCATAGGAAGGAACAAGATCTTGGAGTGGCTTACGACGTGTTTCCTTAGGATAGAGGTGCTTTATCTTAGACCTAGAAAGAATAGGCTGAGCACTTGGATTGTCACGTTCAAGCTTAGCAGCTTATATGTTCTACCCATGGATTTTTAGGGGTATACATACATATGGGTTTGGGGATTGTATACATATATGATTTTGTTAGACCTCCTCTCGGGAGTCATGAGGATATGAATCACATGAGTGATGATTGGAGTTGACCTATATGAAATAATACTACCAGTGATATGATGTGATTTGTTTACAGGACTAGATAGCACAATTGGCATCTCAGAAACTGTGCTCAAGGATGGGATGATAAACATTCACTCGCACACTAGAATCCTTGAAACCCTTACGCCCTACCAAGCCATAACATGGTCGGATCCTGACATTGGGCTTTGGCTCTAGATCGATAAGACCTTGGCCAATGCTCAACCGTGACCATCACCAATGCCTCAGCCCACTTTACTTTACGCACTCTATAGACTTCATGGAGTGCTTGGACAAGTTAGTAGTCATCTTCCTTTAATGACATACTTGTCTACCCGAAGACGGAAGAAGAATCGTTGAGCTGGTCATGGAACATCTGAAGATCGTCATGTCTAGGAGGAAGAACTACACCAACCACCGTCGTCAAGAAGTAAACCTCCGCGTCAAAGACCATGTGTATCTGCAAGCCACTCCTGCCTAAGGAACCAAGCATTTCCATGACAAGGAGACCCACACCAAGATTATCGACCCCCTCCAAGATCACCGCAAGACGAAGAATAGACGGCTACCAGCTGGAGCTACCACCTGAGTTACCCACTGTGCACAAGTTTCTCCACACGACACAACTCTGGAAATATTTCCAACTTCCTAACTTGCCCGATCTCTACGAGGGCATTAACCACCGAGCCATCGGCCCCTAGCCCAATCTAACCTACCGCGAGCTACCCATTAGCAACCTGGATCAAGAAGAGCATCATACACGAAGCCACACCATCAAGTACTTCAAGCTCAATGGAGCACTACACGGAAACAAAAGCAGTATGAGGACGTGAAGACTGCCCCGAATCCAAGTTTCCATACTCCTTTTCGCACCTAGTTTGGGAATCTCGGGGACGAGATTCTTGTAAGGGGGGTAGGTCTGTCACACCCTGATTTTCATGGCACAACACTTAAGATGATAAATCATGATAAAGTGTGGTTTGACAAAAACTTTTGCATTGTTTGACTTTTTATTTGAGTTGGTTTTCTCTCTATGATTTTTCAAGTGCTCTTTAAAGTCAACTACTCCACCTTCTGTACCTCATCTCCTTGCCCCAAACTTCTGCCCAATGATCATGCCATGTGTATAGAGCAATATAGTATTTTCTTACAAAAACAATTTGGCCAAAAAGTATTTTCTAAAATTATTTTTTCAAAAACCCTTGAATTGAGATTTGCACTGCAAGTACTTGATTTGAGGTGTGAAAAATCTTTCAAAAGGTATATTTGAAACCTATTAGATATAGGATTCCCATAAACCACAAAAATATAATTTTAAAGATTATTTTACTATTTTATTGAAAGTCTTTTTCTTAAGGCCAGAAATGGTCTTTAATAGGGAAAAATTATTTTACTGTTTTAAAAATATTTGAAAAAAATCAGGGAAACTCAGTGGGCATATATTTCCCATATATAAGAGTTTCAACACATGGTCATGTTCAAAATATTGGTCAAATCCCTCAAAACCCTTTCTGGATATTTCAAGCTTTTGAAATATTTACAAAGGAAATAATCTCCAAAAATTCCAAGAAAATTCTAGCATGTCACATATGACATGCTTGATGATCTTGGAAAGTATCATGTCATGGAGAATAGTATAACCCCATGAAATCCCCTCAAAACCATTTCTGTCCATTTTGAAGTTTGAGCAACTTTACATTGCCAAACATGTCCAAATGTTCTCAAACCTTGTGAACATTCTCAAATGGTCTAATAATTCATCTAGACCAAATGGAACAAGTTGGAGAAAACGTTATATTGATCAAAGTGCCCCAAAACCCTCTCTGACCAGAATCAAATTTAAACAACTTTGTACTACCAACTTTCTCTACTTGACCCCAACTTTGGTGAGCATGTTCACATGACCAAATGAGGCCACTACACCAAGTGGTGCATCAAGGAGAAGTGATTTGCTCAACTAGATCTACACAAGTTCATTTCTTCTAATTTCTAGGGTTTACAAAAGTTGCATTGGCAACTTTGCCCAAATGGACTCAACCTTGGTGGAACATATTATTATCTCATGCCATTTGACCCTGTCAAGCCTCATGGCAATAGGAGTTCATATTATTGCCCAAACCAGCAACAAACACCTTCTGCCATTTTACTAAAACCCCTGTTTTGACCACTTCCACTCTTCTCCATGGCCTCAACTTTTTACCACAGCCCCTCCTAGTCCCCTTGCACCTCCAGTAGCAATGGAAAATCCATAGCTCAATTATTGGAGGGGTAGAACCCCACTTTCTCTCTCTAGACAGCCCATTTCCCTCTTTCCCTCAACCTCTCTCCTCTCCTACTAGCTCTCTAGGGCATCTAATGCCACTCCTACATTGTTTACTCACCCCCAAAACCCCCAGACACAAAAGGACATGCTCATGGCGCATAAACAATGCCAGTGCCTGCAGAGCTCAAGGCTGGAGCATGCTCTGATGCTCTCTCGCACTGTAGCTCACCCATGCCAAAGGCATACGACAGCCTTGGGCGTCGGGGTGATGTCTCCCGAGGTGGCCTCGGCGTCCGGGACACGGCATGCTCCTGGCCCCCTCCAGAACTTCTTTCCCCTTCCCTCTATGAGATCACCGTGCGCGTCCGTGGACGCCGCCCACGGTGCACCACGGCCACGCCTATTTAAGCCATCCCCGACTCTCTCTCTCGTCTTGGTTGGAGCCGCCTCTCTCCTGTGCATCTCCCGGACAAGTCCCCTCTCCCCCTCACTCCCTCTTTTCCTCTCCATGGCCACCATGGTCGCCGTCGGCCTCCTTCCGGCTCCGGCGAACCAGAGCCTCCCGTCCTCTCCTTCGACCACCAGGGGAAGCGCCGCAGGCCATAGGATCCCTCCCGCTCCTTATTTCCTCTGCTACGGTGCCCACGGCGTCGCGCTCGTCTCGTACCGAAGCCGCCCGCCGGGGCCAAGGTCACCGTCGCCCCCGTTCCTCCCGGACCGCGTGAGGCCCATGGATGCGCTGGCTCGATCCCCGAGCCCGGGCGATATCTCGGACGCTGCCGGGACGGCCGGAGTCGCCGGGAAGGGCGCCGGCATGTTGCTCGGCCGGCATCCCATGCCCCTCCTCTATTTTGAGCGCGAGGTAGGTGGAGGGCCTGCCAGCAGGGCCCGCCTGTAAGTGGCTAAGGCCCCGGGCCCCGGGTTAAGTGGAGACGGCCTCCGGCAAGATGGATGCCCTGATCGATGGCGTACTCCCGGAAGTGCGCCATCGACGTCGCCTGGGTGCCTGGCGCGGCAGAGCAACTGGGCCGGCCCAAGGCTATATCTCGCCATGCACGCACGATGAGGGTAAAAGTTTTCCCTTTTTCTTTTTCCAAATGTCAGTATATCTCGCCACTTCAGAAATTCATAAATAAATCAAATGGAGTCCAAATTTGATGACTCAAATTTCTAATAGCTCCATAAATCATGATCTATCACATGGAGCTATTTGCACATTTTTCCAGAAACTTTTTCTTCACAAACATTTATCAAATCTTGTTTTTCCATTTCGGTGATAAACTTTAGAAAATCACACAGAGCCCATTTTTGATCCAAATGCAATGATTCAAATTCCTAGATACCTATATGTTCCTAACTTAGTTTTTGAACATTTTTACTAATACTTTCTATACCACCTCACATAAGGGTCTATTCCTTCATGTATAGCCAACTTTGCAAATTCACAGAGAAATCATTTGAGCTCCAAATCCAGTGAAACCAATTCCTAGATGCTTCTAAAATCATTATTTGTTAAATGGGTGCCCTTGCTCATTTTTCAAAAATATATTTCTGTACACTTCTTGCAAATCCATAAGTCCCTTGTTTCCAACATATTTAAATGTTCAGAAATATCCACTTATCCAGTTCCATTGAAATCACTTTGTTCATTCCCCATATGACCAAAGGCATCCTAAAAAGTCCAACTGACATTTTTAGAGCACTTTTATTTTTGCCTTGTTGTGTTGCTTATTGTGATTGTTTCCGACATTAGTTGACGAAGTAGACGGAGTACTTGGAGAAGGACCAGAAGATTTCAAGACTCTGATGAACCAGGCAACCAGCCCTTTGACCATGTCTATGAAACCCTTTTTATGCATGTCATACAACACTTTTATTGCTTGCATCGGAGACATGATACTGTGGTGACCACATGGGTGGTTTGCCACCGTTACTTCCTCGTTGATACTTGCATTGTGCATGACCCTACCTTCTTATGAGGGTTATGCCGGTGGGTGTAGATAGGATGCTAAGTAGATGCTACGCAAAAAGGGGCGGGTATATGCATGATGAAGGAGACAAAGTATTTTCAAAGGACTTTTCGAAAACCCCGTCGGGTGGTACTTATGCCCGAGGGAGATGATTAGATGGGTAACCACTTGATGACGAAGTGGTGTACCGAGGCAAGTGTGTGTTGTTTTCGAAAACGGATTAGATTTAAGATTTGGCGACTGTCCCAACCTTACATGCGCAACCACTCTACCCTTTTATGGGAAAGTGCATTATTGATTACCAAGGCCGATGCTAGCTTGGAGCCTGCATTACTAGTGACGGGGGAGAGTTGATGCTCTCTCTCGGGACGGGGTCGTGCCAGGTAGGGCGGCCATGACTGTTTTCACAGGGCACCGGATACACCGTTGCGTCCCCTCTCGGATGTTACGATCTCGAGCGAGTCTCGTATGATGTACATCATGAGGATATGGAACAATGAGTGGACTCCTTGTTAGTGTCGTCTAGGGAAAGATAGTGATCGGGTGCTTACCCCGGGTACTTGAGGTATCGCGGGTCGTGGATGACACGGAAGTTCCCCGGATCTTGTGGGTAAAGTGTGCTACCTCTGTAGAGTGTAAAACAATTCGAATAGCCGTGTCCACGGTGAAGGACAGTTGGGCGGTGCTGCTTAAACTACGTCCAGAGTTTACAAACCATGTGTGTGTGTTGATAAAACTATTTGGGTTAAGTCAGATGGCTTGACACGATGATCAAGTTGGATTGGTGTCCAACTCCGCTTATGTTGATATCGTAACTTGTTCATATGGACATCTGTATTCTCCTGATGCATGTCTTACAAGTTGTTGAACATGTCATTGCACTCAAAACTAGCTTTCTGCAAAAATTTACCTATATCATGCATTGTTGTATCTTGAACCAAAACATGGGTTTGCGAGTACATTCAAAGTACTCATTGGCTTGCCACTGGTTATTTTATTGGCCAGGCATGAAAGAACAAGATATAATGAAGAGTACCTTGGAGACGAACATGCGAGCTAGGACGCTTCAAATGTAATGCCTGTAGGGTTAAGGCAGATGGCATGGGTCCAAGTTGTTATTGAAGATTTCCGCTGCGATGATACACTCAAGACTTGACCATAATGGTCCTACTAGTGCAAAACAGTATGTATGGATGTAAGACTCTTGTTATTCAGCTTCTGTGTGTTCAGTGAGCATTGATCTCTGGGATCACTGTACACGTGCATTCGGTGATCTCGACTTATGAGTCGGGGTCCCCACAGTCATAGAGGGTTTCTCCGAATCTAGTAGGGCCGGAAGGCAGTCGTATGGCCCCCCCAGAGCCCTCCGTGTCTGGCCTTCGAAAAAGGCCATCGGAGGAGTCTGGCACCGTCCGGTGCGCGGTCGGAGGAGCTGAAGGATCTGCTCGGGCGAGCGTCTATCTCAGAAGAACACCGTGCATTGATGGACACGGTGATTGAAAGGATTTCATCCGCGGAGAGCGGGTTGCACGAGGCCGTCGTGAGTTTATCGACAGGTTTTGAGGTACGCGAAATGATGTACCTTTTGACAGTTCCGCATATAAAAGATGCGCCCTGTATAGATAGTAGCCCCTGAGACTCGGTGCATTGTCAAAAATGACGGCGCGCCGAGGATCATAGTCCCAGGTATAACATGTCGTCGTCCCTATGTAGGTGGCGAAGTGTCCGGTGGCTAGCCGGACTGATAAATTTGCCGAGCTAAAGCGGCAACTTGACGTGGCAGATGCCGACATCGCGCTTGTTAACAAGCGGCTTGACGAGGCACAAGGTATGTAATTTCTCTGAAGACACCCGGTAAGAGGAGCTTGATGCCCGTACCTTACAACATGCGTGCTTGATGCAGATGGTGCCGCTACCATGGAGAACCTTCGGGCGGAACTTGCCCGAGCCAAGGAGCAGGCCAGGAGAAGCGATGCGGCAGCCTTAAAGGCGCATCAAGAGCCGAAAGTTTAATAGGCTGCTCCTTTGCCAAGCAAGAAGGAAATGGCCGAGATGGCTGTGAAGTTGAAGAATGCTGCCGACCGCTGCGAGCTTCTTGAAAAAGAAGATCAGGCGGAACATAAGGACCTGAAGAAGGGCTCTACCGAGGCCAAGGATGCTCGCACTGTGATGAGAGCTATGAAGGAGGAGCTACGTCAGGCCGGAGATATCGTGGCTGGAAAGCCCTTTATGCTGCGGATGAAGTTCGGGGATCCTAAATATGCTCCGTTGGACCGGTTGTGGAGTGCGGCGGACACTTACCTGGACTTGGCGGCGAGTGCCGCGGACGCGGCCGAACACTTCCGAGATCAAAAGGATCAAGAAGTGGAAAAGCTTTTTTGGTCGCAGTTCCACAATCCAGAGTGCCCACTTCCATTAACCGATCGTTTGGCCGCGTGGGAGGAGCTTAATAGGTTATCCGGACTCGCCATGAAGTATGTCGTGAGTCATCTGTGGCCGGAAAGGCCCGAGCCGAAGAGTTATTTTAGCTTGGTGCGGCAATTCCTTGGTGCGGTGCCGCATATCAATGCAATGAAGAGGTCAGCGTGCATAGAGGGTGCGCGGATGGCTCTTGCCCGTGTCAAGACATACTGGGCGGAGATGAAGGCCACCGATGTTGCATCCCAAGATTCGGACGGGAGCCGAGTACCTGCCGAGCACTATTTTCAGGAAGTTCTGCAGGGCGCTCGTTTAATAGAAACGCAGTGCTCGAAGGATATTATGTTCGAATAACATGTATTATTGTAAAACAATGTTTCAAGGGAATATAAAAGCTTTTTATACTTGTGCCTTCAAGAATTAAAATACCTCCTGTGCGGCCGTTAATGTATATGTATATATAACTTTGAAAGATGGCGCTGCCGGTTTCAGCCCCCACGCATATAATGCGGGGTGTTCATGAAGGCGATTTTCACACTTGATCCAACGTCTTGGTCCTATGAAGGAGGTGATAGCACATCGAACTAGGCAACCGGACTATAATGCTTTATCTCTTTCACTTAGCCATAGGAGTTTGACAGTGCGGCTACTATATAGCCCCCGGGGGCACCGCGCTCACCCAAATTCGGGGCGCGTCGTACTCGGCCGGAAATGGCCCTTCGTTAATGCGGAGGAATCCTAAAGATTCCGGCGGGTCATCAGTGGTTGACCAGTCTCACGCTATATCATGACAGTCAATTTTACGCTTTCTCTCTTGAGGTGCTCGCTTTGGCGAACCGGGCTGTCGCAGTAGTTCTCCTGGTGCCGCCTTAGCCGATAAAGCGGAACGTAAGGCAACAAAACACAGGAGCCGGGCAAACCCAACATTTGACCAAAGAGATGATTCAGAGCTGAGACATATAAGGCCAAACTCGCGACGCCGAACACTCCCTAAGGTATTCGGTCTTTATGAAAACGGGCTGAAGCATGCCCTTAGTAATAAGCCCCTGGTGTCCAGGTACGCGCAAAATTCTAATGTGGCCACATGCCAAGACGCCAGCCTCCACCTCGGTTATAGCAAGAAACTGGGGGATGTGTATCAACAAGAGACAGTAAAAAAAAGGTTTACGCAGGGTCTTAATCTGAAAAGAATCCTTGGAACGGGTCCCTACTGCACGTCTGCGCCTGTATCTCCGTTGTGCCATGTCCTGGACGGGTGTAGCACGGTGTTCATCTGTAAAAGAGAGGAACTTAGTTGAAAAATATCATGGGAAAACGTATGTTATATTAAATAAACAAAGTACAATTCAAAAAATGAATAAAATTGAGCTTTATTGTCTCTTCTTGTACATGCGCGGAGCCCCTTGTACGGGGGTATGCGGCTAGTAAGCCCTTGTATGTTTACGCCGGACTCGTCTAGCCGTGTCCGGGGTCTGAACGACCTGTTTAGGCACTTTGATTAGCGAAGCCGGTTTAGTGTGTGGCTGTTAAGGCAGCCGCACAATCTTCCGCGCTCGGGAAACACTCGATATTTCCCTTTAATGAGATGATGCATCGCGGACCGGGGATTTTATGTGTAAGAGATGTGTAATGCGGTATTGCATTAAAGCGGGCGAAAGCTTCGCGTCCTAGTAGTGCTTGATAGCTACGTGTAAATGGGGCGATGTGGAAGGTTAGCTTTTCGCGGCGGAAGTTGTCGTGTGAGCCGAACATAACTTCTTGCAGGAGAGAGCCCGTGCAATGGGCATCTGGGCCTGGCGTTACCCCTTGAAAGGAAGTGTTGCTATGGCGAATTGTTGTTGGTTCTATCCCCATTTTGCGGATTGTGTCCTGATATAGCAGGTTTAGATCACTGCCGCCGTCCATTAGGACTTGTGTAAAGTGGAGTCCGTCAATTATCGGATCTAATACCAAGGCAGTCCAGCCTGCATTCCGGATACTTCTAGAGTAATCCTGATGGTCGAAGGTGATTGGTTTTAACAACCAGTGGCGGGACTCCTCTGGGATAGGCCGTATGGAGCGTATCTCTATGGGCGCCACTCTATTCTTCCCTTTTGTCATGTGAAGTGAATTTACTGTTTTGACTTCTTGTGGGAAAGAGTTTTCCGGTGCTCTGCTTGTGGGGTTCGTCATCGTCCTCGCTTGGTGTGTCGAGCCCCTTGTGTTCGGCGTTGAGTTTGCCGGATTGCTTGAAGACCCAACAATCTCTGTGGGTATGGTTCGCAGGCTTCCCGAGAGTACTGTGGATTTGGCATAGCTTGTCCAAGATTTTGTTTAAGTTAGATAGCTCGTCCCTGTTATCCTTGAGGGGCAGCTTTTTCTGATTCTGCCGAGAGCTTTTGAATGCGGTGTTGACTGCCATGCTCTTCGGGCTGTTTCCCTTGGTCCGGCGCTGGTCCTTGCTGCGTCGCGGTTTCCCGTTTCCATCCCTAACTTCGGATGTACTTGGGTTGCCGGTACTGCATCTTGCCAACCAGCTATCCTCTCCTGCACAAAAGCGGGTCATGAGGCTTGTCAATGCGGCCATTGTTCTTGGCTTTTCTTGGCTGAGGTGTCTGGCGAGCCATTCGTCTCGAACGCTGTGTTTGAAAGTTGCTAAGGCTTCGGCATCCGGACAGTCGACTATCTGGTTCTTTTTAGTAAGAAATCTGTTCCAGAGTTTCCGGGCTGACTCTCCGGGTTGTTGACTTATATGACTTAAATCGACTGCATCCGGAGGTCGGACATAGGTCCCTTGAAAATTTGCCCGAAAAGCATCCTCGAGCTCTTCCCAACTTGCAATGGTGTTTTCGGGAAGGCTTTTAAGCCAATGCCAGGCTGGCCCTTTGAGCTTGAGGGGTAAGTATTTTATGGCGTGGAGATCATCTCCTCTAGCCATGTGTATGTGGAGGATGTAATCCTCAATCCAGACTCCAGGGTCTGTTGTTCCGTCGTATGCCTCTATGTTTACGGGCTTGAATCCCGCTAGAAATTCATGATCCAGTACCTCATCGGTGGAACATAGGGGGTGTGCGGCACCCCTATATTTGGGTGTACCGTGATGTTCGGATACTTGATGCGTTGCATTGCTTACTAGAGCTTGCTTTCTTCGCCCGTAGATAGATCTAGCTCGGCCATCTTTTTGATGCGAATCCTTGTGCAGATCGCGTGTCGGCTTGTGTGCGGCGCCCTTTGCCACTCTATGTTGGCCATGGGGTTGTTCACCCGACCGGGTGGCTTCCTTATTTTTTGATTGCGGGGGCTCTAAGGCCTCCTCATCAAATTCCGGCAGTAATTTTCACTTCGGGTAGCTCTTTGTGCGGCGACTGTCGCCGTATTTGTCTGCGGTGTTGAGTACTTTGCTCCATCTAGTTCTGAGTGCATCTTCCACTATTTTGAGCTTCCGCTTTTGGTTTTTCAGGCTACGTGCAGTGGCGACGAGCCTTTTGTGGAGGTTCTTCTGCTCCGGTAGCTTGTCCAGCGTGAGGTCGTCCGGACTGTTATCTTCGCCGGGGACGGGTTGTTTATCCAAGTTGTCCTGTTCGGACGGTTGCTCGATGGCATGTTCGTCGTCCGCCGGTTCGCCCTGCTCTATGGCTGGGTCTGTATGACTGCTGTCTCTGTCGAGGTGGGGTTTGGATCGGCGCTTACGCCGCCGCTTTGACAGCTTTTCGAGGGAAAGATCCCTCGTTGCGTCCCTTTCTTCCTCGTCGTCATTTCTTTTAGGTGTGTCCACCATGTATACATCGTGAGATGGGGTGGTTTTCCAGTGCCCTATAGGTGTTGGTTCCTGTTCGTCTCCTACATCGTCGTCCATACCGTCGATGTCTTCGGAGTCGAAGTCGAGCATGTCGGTTAAATCATCGACAGTGGCTATGAAGTGGGTGGTGGGTGGGCTTTGAATTTCTTCGTCGTCCGCATCCCACCTTCTTGACCATAGTCCGCCAGGCTCTCTGATAAAGAGAGAGACTTTAGTGAATTCAGGATGTCGCCGAAGGGCGAGTGCTGAAAGATGTCCGCGGCGGTGAACTCCATGATCCGCGCCCAATCGGATTCGATTGGCGGGGGCGCGGAAGTTTCGGAGTCCGGAGAGGAGTCCGGCACTTTGGAGTCACGGGCTTCGCAGAGGACAAGGCTGGTGTTCGGCTCGATCGCCATAGAGATTGCAGCCCCCGAGGCGGTGTCCAGCCACCCGCCCTCGGTTGGCGCAGTCGGCTCCGAGCTAAGCTAAGGGTCGAGCTGCACGGGTGCGGCCTCCAGGGCACTGTTCGGCGGCAGAGCTAGATCATGCCCATCGTAACAGTGCGGCTCGCACGGTTGTGGCTCGGATCCGTCGAAGATCAAGTCTCCGTGGATGTCAGCCGTGTAGTTTAAACTTCCAAATCTGACCTGATGGCCAAGCTTTCGATCTGCTCCAGATGGCCAAGCGAATTGGGCCGCAGTGCAAAGCCGCCGAATACGAAGATCTGTCCGAGGAGAAAAGTCTCACCCTGGACCGCATCATTGTTGATGGTCGGAGGAGCCATCGGGCCTAAAGATGCGACACAGAGGAACTCTCAATGAAAGCACCAATGTCGGTGTCGAAACCGGCGGATCTCGGGTAGGGGGTCCTGAACCGTGCGTCTAGGCGGATGGTAACAGGAGACAAGGGACACGATGTTTTTACCCAGGTTCGGGGCCTCTCGATGGAGGTAAAACCCTACTCCTGGTTGATTAATATTGATGATATGGGTAGTACAAGAGTAGATCTACCACGAGATCAGAGAGGCTAAACCCTAGAAGCTAGCCTATGGTATGATTGTTGTTAGATCCCACGGACTAAAACCCCTCCGGTTTATATAGACACCGGAGGGGGTTAGGGTTACATAGAGTCAGTTACAAATGGGAGGAGATCTACATATCTGTATCGCCAAGCTTGCCTTCCACGCCAAGGAAAGTCCCATCCAGACACGGGATGAAGTCTTCAATCTTGTATCTTCATAGTCAAAGGTTATAGTCCGGCCATCCGGACACCCCCTAATCCAGGACTCCCTCAGCCTCCTTGTGTGTTTATTATTTCCGGTTGAAGTAGTGAACTTGCAGGGTAAAAGCATTTTCTTTTGCCGAAGGGGAGGGTAGAAAACAAAAAAAATCAGAGGGGGGATGGGGAGGTCTGTGGTGGGAGGGGGTGGAAACCCTCGAAGAGATGTTGGTAGGAGCAGACAGTTCATTTGTTTACTGACATGTTCATATTGTGCATCCTTTTATTATTGAATTTGGACGCGTGTAAGGTTTTCATATCTTGAAATTACGAATACTGAGAAGTGCAAGCCTTTCTCTTCTAGAAAATTAGGGAATTGGATCACACACTATTAAATAATTTGATGCACTCTTTCTTATTTTAAATGGTCAGGAGGAACAAGTGAAGGCTTCTATTTTGGATCAATTCCTTTATTGATAGTTTGATAACATTTTTTTAATGACTACTCAAACATATGAACATTCTCCATAATTAGATTAAATCACTTCTGTAGACTTCAAATGTAGTAGATAAAATTATTGAGATTAAAGCTAAAAAAATATGTTCAGATTCTACAATGTATATACTTACCAACTAAAAGGTAATATAATCAAATAATGATATATTTGTCTCTGCCATGGTAGCTATCCAGTTCTAGCGCATGGGCTGAGAACTACAACTTCGCTACTGAACCACCATGAGGAGGCCACCGTGGAGACAAACTAGGTTGTCGTTTAAGTCAACACTCACCTATGACTAATGTACACATATTTTAGTTAAGCAGGCCTTTGTTTCAGTTGGATTTTCTCATATATACACAATGTATTTTTTCCTTCACATTTCTTGCAAGCACAGAAATATTATCTTTCTTGCCGGCGAATAATAAGAGAGAACCATACTGTTATTGTGCTATAGGCATCTTGTAAATAAGACATCTCTGATGACAAGTGAGGCACATTTCATTTTAAAATCAGAGGTACAACACAGTATCATATTTCACGAAATGATAAGAATTTTGAAGCTAAAATGATGGTAGAGCAAGCGTGTGAAGTGAGGAAGTCAAGGGTTGGAAGGGTTGCCTTGTTTACACGGAGTTGGTTTGTAAGGAGACATAATGATTGTCATAGATAAAAAAATTAGATAATGGTATGTGTCCCTATTTAAATGGAACCTTATGCCATCGTGAACGACATACATTTGGGTCTGTTGTTTTGTTTATTCCATGGCAATGCACATGCATTAAGCATCATATAGCATGGTCAGAGACGAAGAAATCAAGACTTGTAATTTCACTACCATTTCCAAATGCAAGTTTGTTGGAAAGTCAAAGTCATGCGCTAGATTCAGAGTAGAGGCATGCGGCAGAGAGGAAGGTTCTCTCAGGGTGGCATGACGGTCATGAGAGAATGTTTATTTAACTACCGTCGTTTTATGTCCTTTTTTACTCTATATATCAGCACACCGTTATCTTACTAGAATTTGTATGCCCACATTATTATTTGGTAGAAACAAGTGGCTACACCACAATTAATTGGGAGAAGTTTAATTGAATGAGTGTTTCTCTTTATGTTTCTTCTGGGCATAAAAACATTATATTTGTTGAGGTTGAAGAATAAGGAGAGACAAACTTGCCATAAGACAACATGCATCTTTCATTAATCGCAAATAGGAAATTCAATACGCCATCATCCTTCGAGGTAGTGATAACCATCTCATTTTCCATTTAGATATACAATACGTCATCATCTCTCGGAGTATGTGAGGACTTTTTCATAGATCTGATAAAGTTTAGAAAAGATGCCAACCAATGGTAGGGTGAGATGACACTTTGTCTTCTATATTTTTTAATATATGTTTATATGTTCACTTTTATAGGTTAGAGATAAAAACATATGGCACAAAAACGTTGATTGACATAGTCATGGACGTACCTACGATTGAGTAGACTCAAAACTCATCGAGTTTTACAAAATGAGATGCATACAAATAATTGCTATTCCTTGTATATATATGTTGCACATGATAATACAAAAGGTGTACTTCTGTATACTTTTGCAGAGTATAAGAGAGGTAGAGATGGATTGTGTCGATGTTCAGAAAGAATCCATCGACAAGGTCCTGAGGCAATGTCGTACAATTAGGAAAAAGCTAAATGCATGTGGCAACGCACAAGCATTCTACTAGTATTTGGAAGGATATAGTCGTGGGTATCCTATTAGATATTGTCCACGTTTTGAGTTTCGAAGCAAATAATAGGGAGATAAAGAAAGGGAAGTCTGATCGGCCTAAAAAATCCTGCTGATATTTTGGGAAGTCTGAATTAAGCCAAGCATATTTATAGCGAGCTGTTTCCATAAAAGGACACATTAAATTTTGTGGTGGCAGATAGGAAGGTTTTAATCTCCAACAAAAAAATAGGTGCAGATTTCGGACCGGATCCCTTGTGTTGTTATTTCCTTTTGAAGAAAGAGAAGAAGAAAAAAGGCAGGATTTGGTCGGTTCCTAAGCGCTTCATTATTCTTGAGCTTTCCTAGTTTTTTTAAATAAAATGAAATTTTATTCATTAGCAATAACCAATACATTGTTTATGACAAACGTTACAATTTCACTAATATGCTCCTCAAACCAATCCGAAGTCGAAAAAAATCTAGCTAATCTAGCAAGTTCATGTGCTACTTTATTTGCCTCTCTATTACAATGTTTGAATTTAGTCATGATAAAATCACAAGCATAGTGATAGCAGTCATCAAAGATTGCCGCCGCCGCTCCCGCTGGCTGTCCTGCGTCCTTTATGGTCTCAATCACCTCCAGATTGTTAGAGTTGATGATTAGGCGATTACATCTCGCCCTTTGCGCTAAATTTAGCCCAAATTTGAGAGATAAGGCCTCCGCCATGACAACATCCGCGCAGTAGTCTATCTTTCCATTCCCTCATGCAATAAATCTACCTTTGTCGTCTCTCAGTACTGCCCCTATTGTACCCTCCAGCAAGTCATGGTCAAAAGAGGCGTCAGCATTGAGTTTCACAAAGCCCCTAGCAGGACATTGCCAACCCCCCTTTTTCATGGACGCCTTTGAAGATGATGCATTTACAAAATTATATGTAAGAGCTATGATCCCCATTGAGATCCGAGTCGCGTTTTGAGTGAATTCCTTGTGCACTAATTTTCGTCTTTCCCACCATAGATACCAAGCAGAGATAGCTATCATTTCTCCAACATTTTCGTACCCCATAATGCGCAGATGTTGATCTGGAAGGAGTAATAAGTATTCCAGTATTGCCTCTCCAGCACGATCAATCTCACAAGCTCTCTCAATAATAATATCCAGCCCTAGCCTTTTCCAAACCTCATTAGCTTTCTTACATAGGAAAAGCAAGTGCTTCGTATCTTCTACACCCTGATATCATGTAGGGCAAGAGGGCGAGACCTTCATGTGTCTATTAGTGAGTGTTTCCCGACATGGGAGAGTACCATGTAGTGTCCGCCATAAAAAATTGACTTTAGCCGGACAAGATAACTTCCATATCTGACACCATATAGGGTTAGGTGTGCTCCGTCCCATCCCGTTGGAATATTTTAGTTTTCTCCCATACTGATAGTTCCACTCCACAGAGTAAGCAGACGGTACAAAAAATATACCATTTTCTGTATAACTCTAGGCAGTAAAATCTGTCATATTATGTTGCAAAATTGGGATTGAAAGAATCCGTTGTGCATCAATGGTCCATATAGTTTGCCTAATCAGATCCTCATCCCAATTACTGGAGAGCGGGTCAATCAAATCTACGACTTTTGATAATAAATTCCCCCCTAGGGGTCACAATCTTCCTAGTGGCACAATTTGGGATCCAGGCATCTTCCCAAATATTGATGTTATGTACATCCCCCACTCGCCAAATATAACCTCGCTTGAGAGTAGTGATGCCTGCCATAATGTTTTGCCAGGTGAAGGAAGCACCATGCTTTGGCTTGGAGTTCAGTAAGTCACCATTAGGATAGTAGTTGGCCCTTAGAATAGTAGCACACAAGGAGTCAGGATTATCAAGGAGACGCCATGCCTATTTTGCAAGCAGAGCCAGGTTGAAACAGTGGATATCACGAAATCCTAGTTTGTTGATTGAAGAATCCTAGTGGGCATGTTTGGACTTTGGAGGGAAAAAACGTAGAGCTTTGTTATGCTAGTACTTGGGTGTGACTAAAGAGTGTGTTGAAGGAGACTTGTACCAACGTGTGTTGTTGGCAGCACATATATATTACTAGTAGAACGCCCGTGCGTTGCCACTGGCTACATCGGCGACAACTATATCCTTTTCTTTCTTCCTTCCTTCTACCAACTAAAAATGTTTATTGAATTTAAAATTATAGCCTCACAGGAGAACTTATATGAAATGTGCTACAAAAATATCATCTTGGTTTAAAACCATAGAACCAGAGATCTTTAATAAGGACACGAGAAATACATGAAGAAAGCAACATAGTACTAAGGTGACTATGCTTGGCCACGGATCCAAGAAAGACATGAAAGTCAAACTATAATAATTTGCTCATACACGTGCAATTTAGACAGGTCTATTGAAGTCCAAAAATAATAGTGATGAATAATGATGTTGTCATAGTTCTAATCACAACATATGTTTGAAATATCTGTTGGTTATACAAAAAACAAACAAATATAGCATGGTTCTTTATAAAACTTAGAACTATTGCTTCCAAAGATAGCTCCTTGACATGAGAATCAATCTAAAGCTGCCTTGAGTAAACTATGATGACAAGGGGCTTTCAACCAAGAACCAGAATTTGGTTGACTACCCACAAAAGTCAGAACTATTCTTTACAACTTTATAAAAAGCTAAATTTAATCCAAAAATAATTATGAAGAGAGGTTAGTAAGTAAAACTAGGTCATGACTATTTGATTGAAGGGAGAAAATGATTGTTTTTTTATTCCAAAGATGAATACCCCAGTATAATAAGCAGTAGCATTGTGCAAGCATCGATATAGCAATACAAATAGTAGTAGCCTATAAATCCCTCGCCATCTCTCTACAATAGTGCAAAGCAGTATGATATGAGCTAATGCCTTGCCTTCTGATATGAGCAGTCAAACCAGTGGCGGAACACACGTATCCTAATCTATAATTGAAACATCTATTTTGAATATTATTTCTCTTCAGCAAGTATTTTACTAAGCCAATTAAATCTTGTCATTTAGCCTAATCTATAATTGAAACATCTATTTTGAATCTTATTTCTCTTCAGCAAGTATTTTACTAAGCCAATTAAATCTTGTCATTTAGTCCCATCTTCAGATAGGTACTCCAGAAAGGAAGCACTTCATCAGGATCTTCCCTGTCACGTCACATCGTAGAACACTCCCTACAGAAATGTAAGAAATATACACAATGAACATCAAATAGCTGAAGAGGAAGACACCAGAAACCTCAGGACAAGTAAAATTTGAAGAAGACATAATAAGGTTTACGCTCTCAACAATGACCAAGACAACCTAACATGCGAGGAGAACTTATTAGTTATTACTATAACTTCACTTTCTAAATGAAAGTAAAAATGAGATGACATTAAGGACAACAAAGAAACAAAAACATAGGAAAGAATGTTTGTACATGTACAATATGTATTAGAATTCAAATGCATTTTAAAATGTATACATGATGATAGCATTGCTATGATAGGAACCTAGGACCATTATATAAGTTGGTGCTATGCTTTTTCTCGGATACAGCTAAAGCCTCCCTACAATTTAATTCAAATACCTCATTCTTCTTGTACACAAGACCCACTCTTCTCCAACCAACAGCGCCCGTAACTTCCAGGGTCGCATTTAGAACAGGGTTATCTAAAGTCTATTAGTATAGATAAAAGGAAATATGATTTGGACACTTACCTAGAAAATAAATAGGAACATACATATTTATTTTTTGTATATCCAATACAACAGACTTCATTTTTCATATATTTCTGACCTTGGAGGAAATGGTGATTGTACGCCTTCCTGGGTTATATTTAACTTCAAAATTTATGGTACTGAGATTATGAGGATAACCGAAGTCCATGTTGAAAGCTGAAGCAGCAAGCAAAGTCCAAAATTGGAAGTGCCCTTACCATCAAGAAATCCGTATATTAACACCAAGTTATTCATGATAGTATCTTCATGAAAAGTTGGACCAAAGTAGGACTTGAAGAGGGCCAGTGCCTGATAATTTCAAATAATCTTTAGCAGAAATAACGGCGAATAAGATAGGACTTATTAAATTGCTCTATAAGAATGTTGATGTGTACATTGAGTAGGATCTCTACACTGAATTAGCAAATGTAGTTTCATCACTAAATCCTCTTTGTCCTAACGTACAAATGAAACTAACTCCTACCCTAATCCCTCTCTTCTAAACAGGCCCCTAGGAAATCATACAGAGAAAAATTTAGCTATATCAAAGTATTCCTAGAGGTGATCAACATGGAACATCATACCATCTAGGCGTTGAAATTTTCCAGTACTTTTTAGTACCACCTTGTCGGTGTGGAACGACACCTATGGGATCACGAGAATCCCTACTACGGTTGCCGGGGCGCAGGGTTGCGAGAAGAGCAGGATTAGTAATTAGCACGAGGATCGTTTACCCAGGTTCGGGCCGCGAGGATGCGTAAAACCCTAGTCCTGATTTGGTGGGTATATTTCAGAGAGTTCTTGAGCTCTCGAACAAGTTATGGTGAGTGCGTGGTTCGAAAAAGACGAATCCTTCTCCAGTATGCCATGGGCCTCCTTTTATAGCAGAAAGGGGCTGCCACAGTGGCATACAGGAGGTGGAAAGGCGTACAGTATTGCGAGCTTATCGCTTGGATTACAGGACAAGTCGCATTTAATGCGCCGCTGAGGTGTCCCCTAGCTTTATCGGGGACGGGGGCGAAGCCCGTCCCGTCCGTCGCCGCTCCTCCTCGCCCGACACACGCCTCGTCAGCGATGCGTGCGGGCGCCATGTAGGCGGCAGCAGGTGAGGTGGCGCGGTGGTAGGGTCTTCACGAAGATCTGCATGCCGCCACGCAGGCGCCTGCTGAGTTGGCCTGGAAGCTGCATGTTGCCACGCAGGTGCCTGCCCAGCTGGTTTGGGCTGGCAGCTGCATGTGAACGGCGGTGGAGACTTGGCTGGTGCGGCCTTTGTAGTGGTCCTGCTGGCGTCTTTGGCGAGAGCCTTGCCGGGGGGCCCGATAAGGGTCTTGCCGTGGCACGTTGTCGTCCCCGGCAAGAATCTTGTCGGGGTCTCGTGGCTCTCCTCGGCAAGGATCTTGTCGAGGATCGTTGTCTTCTAATCCTCATCTGATCTTGAATATGTCTTCACAAAGATCTGCATGCCACCACAGAGGTGCCTCCAGAGCCCCGGCCCCACGTGGCTGATGGTGTTGGGGACGTGGGCTCAAGGGTGGCTCGCCCTGTTGGTGTTTGGGCGCGCTGCCTCGGCAAGGGTCTTGCCGGGGGTTCTTGAGCGAGTCCGCAAGGGTCTTGCCGGGAAGCTGCTCCGCCCCTCTGCTTCTTTGCGTTCTTGGTCTTGGCGTTGCCCTGGCTGTCTTGGGCTTCGGTTTTGCCTTGGTTCACCTCCCCTTCTCTGCTTGGTGTGGCCGTGGGCGCGGCTCCGACTGCCCGTGCACAGGTAAAGGGTTACAAAGGTGCGCCCCTTCTTTTGTACATCGACAGGAGCCCCCGGGCCTGGGCCACCCAAAACGATGCGCGGGCAGGCGGGGCGGTTTTTACCGCGGTAAAACTTTTCGGTGCGCTTCCCACGACCTGCGTTGAAGGCGCGACATGGGGGGCTCGCGTGACGTGGGCGGCATGCGTGGGGCAGTTCCTGCATGCATGCGTCACATCGCAGTAAATGGGCAGCTTGCGCCTCCCCCATGAAAGGAGGGAGGCGTGGAGGCACGGCTTATTTACTGCGCAAGGCCGGGTTGCGGTCTCCAAGGCGTCCACACCCCACGATCACGGGGTGGGGAGAGGTCACTTCACCCGTCCCCTCGATTCTGCATGTTTGCCACGCGTCCTCCATTCGCTTGGGGTGGCAAGCGGTGGAGGCGGGAAATAGGGCCGTCGCTGGTTGGGGCAATGGGTCGGTCTCGATGCCCCGCGCCTCCGGTGGCTGGATTGGTCGAGTGGGGCGGCCGAGCCCCGACCCCGCCCCTTTATAAGGAGGGGGAAGGGGGGAAATGGCATCCCGCACTCTTTTGTCATCTATCTTCTCCTGCTTCTGCTCCTTCCTTTCACTCGCCATGGAGAAAGGGAATCCTGGTCCTTCATCGGTGGCGGCAAGGGTCGCCGCTCGACAACGCGTCCCTCCCCCTCCCGAGCCCGTGATGGTGGAACCGGCCGCGAGGGGAAGGGGGAGGGGGCGAGGCCGGGGCAGAGGTCGTAGTGGTCGGGGGAGAGGAGGACGGGGCGGCGCGTCGGCTTAGCCCCCGCCAGTGATGCCTTTTCCGATGGAAGGCCATGTTGGAGACCAGCCTCGCGAGTTCTTCATTAGCCTGCGCCGGCCTCCGCGTCGCCGTCTTTGTCTTCCCGCCCCATCTGCTCGGGAAATGGAGCGTGACCCGCCCTAATCCCTCAGATTGCACATGAGGGGCTGTGGGAATGGGGGCACGCGGGTCGACGTTGACTTCCCGGCTCCTCGGGTCATGTACCTCCGTCATGGATGGAAGACGTTCGCTCGCATCCAAAGCCTGACGGCGGGGCTCATCCTCTACAAATTAATGGAGGACGACCTGCTCTCCATCAAGGTCTTCGGAGACTTCGGGACACGCCTGAAGTGCTGCGTGGAGAGCTCCTCCGACGAAGATTCTGACAATGGAAGCTCTTCCTCGAGTGAAAGTGATGAGGAGGACAGCGGGGCAGATGACGGGGACGAGTCCGACTAGGTGTCGGACGCCCCACGCCTGGGCGGGTGCAGCAGCAGCAGCAACTGCACCTGGCCGCTCCTCCGGCAGAATTTTGCCGGGGGTGGGGCCAGCTCCTTGAACTTCTCGGGGCCGTCTCCTTGGGCGGCTGGCATTGGGAGGCTGCGGAAGAGGAAGAGGGAGGGTGGCAAGGCCGTCAACTCGGAGTACGCGGGCACCGACGCCTTCATCGCGTATTGCGGGTCCTGCCTCCTCGTCTTCCAGCTCCTTTCCCGGCACCGTCATCACCGGCCCACCCGTGGGCGGCCACCGAGGTGTTCTCTTGGTGCTTTCTGCTGCTCGTAGCTCGCCTAGGCGCCCCTTTTGCCCTTTCGCCTCCTTGACCTACCTCCTGAGGAGATGGACAAGAAAGGGATCACGGGCATCTTATCTCTTTCTTAATCTGTAAGCCTTCGGGCCCTATTAAATTTAAAGCATGTAATCCCCCTTGTCCATGTTTTTCATTTCGTATGGACTCTACCTATGTGGGATGTTTTTATTGAAAAAGGGATGTTTGTCGGGTTTTTGGTTCGTGGGTAGACCCCGTGACAAGGAGCGAATCCTTTTTACAATTTAAGATAAACTTTTTTCACCCGGCAACAGGCCTTGTCGTCCACCCCACTTCGCTCGACCATTCTCGCGCCCTTGGCGGAGGTCGGGATGAAGCGGGCTTAGGCTCCTCATTCTACTTCCTTGCCACCGCGACTACAATCAAATCCGGGCCAAGGAGATAATCCTTGGGTATAGAAAATGGGAGCTTGGTGGCCTTGAAATAAAACGAGGTTTCACATATCCCAGTTCCGTTCCGAAATGCCTGATAGAGGACGAAAGACTTATCTAGATCAGCAGCCCCTGGCAACCTTGTCTTGCCGCGGTTGGGTCCTTGTGCTTGCAGCCCCCCACAACTCTAGTTTGCCAGGGTCGGGACGCCAGTCCATTTCCTTTCTTCCAAGTAGCTCAGCAGAAGTGCTCATGTGCCATGCGAACCAAAGGAGCACAGAAAAGAAACAGATAGACGCGCACTCGACCTCTAGGCTAGGGGTTATTCGCCGCTAAGCACTATCTACCCTAACCAAGGAAAAAACTCTACCTAGCATGCATGCTATAACTTAGGGCGCCAGCGCTTCATTTATTTATGCTCAGGGTCTGCGCCTGGCTTTGTAAAAAGGGTTACATGCCTTGACGGCAAAGCTTGTACAAAAGGTGGCTTGCCGGGAGGCCTGGCAAGCCGCGCCTTATGGGTAAAACTTGTGAAGATGCTCGATGTTCTAGGAGTTGCTCACTGGGACAGCATCTTCGGTCTCGAGCGAATGCGCGCCGGGCACAGTGACTCGTATTACCCGATAAGGGCCTTCCCACTTTGGCGCAACTTGTTGGAATTCTTGGCCGACTGAACGCGCCGAAGAACAAGGTCGCCTTCCTCAAAACTTCGGGCGTGAACCTTGCAGCTATGGTATCAGCGCAAGGCTTGCTGGTAGCGTGCTACTCTCACAGCCGCCCGAAGACTATGTTCCTCAAGGAGCATTGCGTCATCTTGCCGCAACTGCTCTTGCTCAAGCTCATCATAAGCGAGCACTTGAGGTGACCCGTATATGAGTTCCGTGGGGAGAACTGCCTCCGCCCCATATACTAGGGCAAAGGGTGTCTGACCGGTGGCTCGATTTGGCGTTGTACTGATCGACCAAAGAACCGCTGGCAACTCATCAATCCAGCGCCTTCCACTATTGGGCAGCTTGTCAAAGGTCTTCGTTCTCAGTCCTCGCAACACTGCAGCATTTGCCCTCTCCGCTTGGCCATTGCTCCATGGGTGTGCCACGGAAGCAAAACAGACCTTGCTACCGAGGTCTTGAATGTATTACACGAAGGTGTGGCTTGTGAAATGCGTGCTGTTGTTGGTGATGACTCTGTTTGGCACACTAAAACGGCAGACCAGTCCCTTGAAGAACTTGATGGTTGATTGAGTAGTCACCTTTCTCACTGCTTCCACTTCCGGCCACGTTGTAAACTTGTCGATTGCAACGTACAAGTACCCAAATCCCCCGACATCGCGGGGGAAAGGGCCCACTATATCGAGCCCCCAGACTGAGAATGGCTAGGAGAGAGGGATTGTTTGAAGGGCTTGAGCTGGTTGATGAAGCTTCTTTGAATGGAACTGACACGCTTCACACTTGGTTACTAGTGCAGTCGCATCCTGGAGGGCGGTGGGCCAGAAAAAACCTTGCCGGAATGCCTTGCCGGCAATGGTCCTCACCCTATGTGGGAGCCATATATGCCTCCATGTATCTCCGCCAACAGCTCCAGTCCTTCCTCCCGGGGGATGCACTGAAATTTCACACCGTTCGGCCACCTCCTATAAAGGACGTCATCGACGAACTGGTATAGGGCGGACCGACGGGCTACTTTCTCCGCTTCTTCCTGCTCCTCAGGAAGCTCCCCTGTTTGGAGGAATTGGACGGTATGCTGCACCCATGCCGGAGCCTGGGGCTCGACGGCAAGGACCAAAGGCATCTCTTCCGCCATGGGAGCGGCTGTCTCTGACGGGGCTTGACGCCTCACCGGAGCCGATTGCTCTTGGCGGGCTTCGATGTGCACGGCAACATCCTTGCCGGCCGTCCCAGGTGGCTCGGCGGAAAGGTACTTGCCGGGACCTGATTTCCTTCGCTTGTTCTACTCTGTTGATGGTTCGACAGATGGCTGAGTTAAATGGAGAAAAAAGGTACCCGGCTCCACAGGTAGCTTGAATGCAGCACGCTTTGACAGGTAATCGGCGATGTCGTTCTCCGCTCGGGGGACGTGATCCGCTTGGATGCCGTAAAAGCGCTCATCCAACTTTCTCACCTCATCTACGTGGGCCTCCATCAATGGGCTCTAGTAATCCTTGTTGACCTGCCTAACAACAAGCTGCGAGTCACCCCTGACGATGAGCTTTTTAACCTCGAGGTCTGCCGTGATCCTGAGACCGGCGAACAATCCCTCGTACTCAGCAGTGTGGTTGGTGGACATTTCCCTGGGGAATTGCATCTGGATCATGTACTTGAGGTGCTCTCCGTTGGGTGCGACGAGCAGCACACCAGCACCGGCACCTTGCAGCGAGAAAGCCCCATCAAAGTACATGATCCAGTCGTGGTCTGCTTCCTTGCCGGGGAGAGTGGTCTCCTGGATTTTTTCGTCAGGCGTTGAGGTCCATTCAGCAATGAACTCCGCCAAGACTCTGCTCTAGATTGTCGAGGTACTTTCAAACTTCAAACCGAAACTTGATAACTCCAAGGCCCATTACACAATCCTTCCGGTTGCATCTGGGTTATGCAGTATCCGTCGCAACGGGAGGCGGGTGGCGACAGTGATTCCGTGTGCTCAGAAATAATGACGCAGCTTCCTCGAGGCCATCAGGAGGCCGAAGAGCAATTTCTGCACACCGGAGTACCTCGAGCTAGCTCCCTGCAAGAGGGAGCTGACAAAGTAAACCGGGTGCTGCATCATCTTCTTCTTACGCACCACCTCACTCGACCGGCTGAGCAATCGCCTTGGTGGCATCAAACTGCCGGGGCCTCGCCTTGCCGGGCACCAGGCCCTGCCGGGAATCTTTGGCTTGCCATCCACTGGTTCTCGCCACCGCCATCGCCTCCTCGTCGACCTCCCTCTATGCCACCCGGTGCGGTGCTGACCACTTGATTCGCCGCCGCCAGATACAAAGAAAGAACGACTCTTGTGGTTTAGGCGCAACCAGTATTGGCATGGAGGAAAGGTATTTCTTCAGATCCTGCAATGTTGCCTCGGCTTCTGGGGTCCACTCCATTGGGCCTGCCTTCTTCAAGATTTTGAAGAAAGGAAGGGCGCACTCGGCGGACTTGGAGATGAATCGGCTCATGGCGGCGACGCAGCCGGTGAGCCGACGCACATCCTTGATCCGCTTGGGCGCCTCAATCTGCTCAATAGCCTTGATTTTGTCTGGGTTTGCCTCGATCCTACGCTGCGACACAAAGAACCCGAGAAGCTTGCCGGACGGAACACTGAAGACACACTTCTCAGGGTTCAGCTTGAGGTTGATCTTGCGCAGGTTGGCAAATGTCTCTTCTAAATCTTGCACAAGAGTTACCCCGTCTTTGGTCTTGACCACTATGTCATCCATGTATGCTTCCATATTTCTATGGAGCTGGGGTTCAAAACCAATTTGGACTGCTCTTGCAAACATCGAGCCAGCACTCTTCATCTCGAAAGGCATCCGTACAAAGCAATACGTACCACATGGGGTGATGAATGCTGTCTTCTCTTCGTCTTCTCTTGTCATGAAGATTTGGTGGTAGCCCGAGTAGGCGTCGAGGAATGACAACGGATCACACCCGGCCGTGGAGTCGACAATCTAGTCTATGCGCGGCAACGGGAAGGGGTCCTTAGAACAAGCCTTATTGATATCTTTGTAGTCAATACACAGCCTCCACTTCCTATTTGCCTTGCGCACCACTACCGGATTGGCCAACCACGTCGGGTGGAGCACTCCTCTCACCATACATGCCGCTTCCAACTTCACCAAACCACGTCGGATTGCGCACCACTACCAGAGCCTTCTTTCTGACCTTTTGCTTGACGGGCCGCGCATGAGGACAGACAACTAGGTGGTGCTCAATCACCTTCCTGGGAACACCGGGGATGTCGGATGCTTGCCACGCAAAGACGTCAACATTCGCCCGCAGGAAGGTGACGAGCGCGCCTTCCTATTTGCTATCGAGGGTGTAGCCTATGGTGAAGGCCCCTCCCGTGCCATTCTCCCTGACGAACACCTTCTTAGTCTGCGGCGGCTCAGCTCTGGATTTCTTGCTCTTGCCGGTAGAGCTCTCTGGCACGTCCTCGACGGTAGCACTACACTCCGAGGAGGTGCTCTTGCCGGAGTGGGTGCGAGAGGTCTTGCCGGGCTTCTTCTTCCCTCCCGGGCCTGCAGCGGCAGGAGCAGGTGCCTTGACCGCAGCTGCTGCAATTTCTTCTCGGTAAAGTTGGTCGGCGCAAATCAGCGCGTCCTTCTTGTCGGAGGGGACTGAGATGATGGTCAACAGCCCGGGCATCTTTAACATGTTGTAGGTGTAGTGTGATGCCGCCATGAACTTGCCTAGTGCCGGGCGGCCGAGGATCCCGTTGTAGGACAAGGGGATCTCGGCCACGTCGAAGATGATCCTCTCCGTCCTGTAGCTCAATTATTTTCCAAACATCACGAGCAGTGTGACCTTCCCCTTCGGCTGGCTCCTCCCTGGATTGACCCCTTGAAACGTGCCCGTTTCCTCGAGGTCTTAATCAGGAATTTGCAGCCTTTTGATCACGACGGGCGAGATCAAGTTCAGGACGGCCCTGCCGTCAACCAACATCTTGTTCACCTTGAGGTTGCGTATCATTGGTGAGACCAACAATGGCAAACACCCGACCTTGATTGTGCGGTCAGGGTGGTCCTTGGCGTCATAGATGAGGGGCGTGCTGGACCACTTCAGCAGCCTCTGAGCGTCGAACGACGACTCCGCTGCTGTAATCTCACGCGCCCACTGCTTGAGCTGGCGGTGAGAAGTATGCAGCGAGGCGCCACCATCGACGCACATGGCCTCCATAGCCTTCTGGAACTCTTGCTCGCCGGACTCATCGTCCTCGTCGTGATCATCGTCTTCTTGTTTCTTGTCACAGCCCTGGGCGGGCCTCCCTTGCTGGTTGTCCTTGCCGGGGCGGCTTCCTTGGCCGCCACACTTCTTGTTGGATCCCTCAGCACCATCCTGACCTTTCTCCTTGTCCTGCCTTTCATACTCGGCCTTTTGCTTTTCAGCAAGCAGCTTGACTTGTCGGCAGTTCTGGAGGTCGTGGCCCTTGGAGCGGTGGATCTTCTAGTACTGCTTGCCGGAGCCCCCTGTCTTGTCGGCAGCTACTAAGGCCCGGCAGGCGGCGCACTCGGCAATCTCCTTGCCAGGGCCGTCTTCCTTGACCTTCTTGGCAGCGCCGGTGTCGTCAAACCCCTCGACGGTAAGTACAGCCTTGCCTATTTGTTTCCTGTTGCGACGCCGGCCCTTCTTCATCGAGATGGCGGCGTCTTCGTCGGTAGAGTCGGTTTCCGCACCGGCGTCTTCGCCGGGGTACTTCCTTCCCTCTTCAGCCCGGGCGCATTTTTCGGCCAGAACGTAGAGCTCGGCCACATCCTCAACCTTGGTCATCGTCAGCTCTTCGTGCATCTTGTGATTGCGCACGTTCTGGTGGAACGCGCTGATCACAGCAGCGGGATGAACGTCAGGGATGTTGTACTGCACCCGGCTAAACCTTTGGATGTACTTGTGCAGGGTTTCCCCTTCCTTCTGAGGGATGATATGCGAGATCAACGGCACGCCATGAGCTTGGTGGCCTCGTGAAGGCGTAGCGAACTCATGGCACAGATCCGACCAAGAAGAAATGGAATCCGCCGGAAAGTGCATCAACCAAGACATAACATTAGGCTTCAGTGCCAGCGGGAAATAATTGGCAAGCATCTTGTCGTCGCGAGCTCCGACCGCCTGCATCGCGATGGTGTAGATGCTGAGGAACTGGGACGGATGGGTCTTGCCAGTGTACTTCATGCCGACGTCGGGCTTGAACATGCGGTGGGATGGCTAGGCCACTGGAACTGCCGCAGCTCATGGGTAAAGGCCGGGCAGCCCACCTCGTAAGGTAGGCCGCCGGAGCCCCCCGGTGCTGGGTGGTCCATAGCGGGTCCCGCCCGCTTGTCCGACTAGTGGCGTGTATCACGCTGACGCTCAAAAGTAGTCCGAGCATCTTCGTGAGCTCGTTCTCGAAGAACTTGGCGCTGGTCGCGGTGGGTCCGCGGGTCGGACGACGCTATAGAGATGTCATCACGAGGGCAGACGCCCGCGGCGGCTGGCGAGGAGGAGGAGAGTGCACCGTGGCCGCAGCTCCCCTGGTGCTCCCAGCGCCAGCATGTGGTGGCTCGGTGGAGCACCGACCCGAGGGCCCTGCCGGTCGCGGATCGTCTTTGTTGGCGACGGCGACGAGGCTTCGGATGGTGGCCCTCCACTCGTCGAGCTTCTCTGCAGCAGGAGGGAAGTCGAGGAGCAGCTGCACGCACGCGCCAAAGCTTCCGCTGGCGTGGGTGGTGGCGATAGCTATGTCGACCGTGGCGTGCTTCGACTTCAAACCATGTTAGAAGGAGCTCCACCACGGCCCAGCGGCTGCGCGCCATTTTCGCCAGCACATTAGCGGGCATGCTGAACTCCTTCATCCCGCGGATGACGCACATGGCTCTTCCCACGGCGGTGCCCAGCGTCGCCGGTGTGGTGACGCTGTTCATCGCGCACACCATGGGAAGAGCGCGCAGTGGTCGCCGGCATGGGTGTCTTGGAGGTCGCTGCGCCGCCCAGAGGTGGCACATAGACACCCCTGGAGGGCCCTGCGCCGCCTGCGGGGGGCCCAGCTCCGTCTTTGGATGTGGCAACGCGCGGGCGGTCTTCGGGCGTGCGAACGACGCCGCTCGCCAGGCTCTCACTGCCAGGGTGATGCTGGTGCTCACGGACCGCGGCCCCGGTCCTGTCCGCGACCGGGCCGCTGCACGCCCGTAGTGGTACAGGCCGTTCGGCCCCCGACGAGCCGATAGCCGTGGCCGTCTTCTTCTTGGGAGCCATGGCGATGAAGAAACGCTAGGCTAGCTACTAGACCAGATTCTCACAATTGCGCCCCCTACCTGGTGCGCCAAAGATGTCGGTGTAGAACGACACCTATGGGTTCACAAGAATCCCTACTACGGTTGCCGGGGCGCAGGGTTGCGAGAAGAGCAGGATTAGTAATCAGCACGAGGATCGTTTACCCAGGTTCGGGCCGCGAGAATGAGTAAAACCCTAGTCCTGCTTTGGTGGGTGTATTTCAGAGAGTTCATGAGCTCTCGAACTAGCTATGGTGAGTGCGTGGTTCGGAAAAGCCGAATCCTTCTCCAGTATGCCATGGGCCTCCTTTTATAGGTGAAAGGGGCTGCCACAAAGGGCATATGAGGAGGTGGAAAGGCATCTGATGTGCGAGCTTATCGCTTGGATTACAGGACAAGTCGCATTTAGTGCGTCGCTGAGGTGTCCCCTAGCTTTATCGGGGACGGGGGCGAGGCTCGTCCCGACCGTCACCGCTCCTCCTCGCTTCGACATGCGCCCTTGCCAGCGATGCGTGTGGCGCCATGTAGGCAGGCAGGCAGCTGAGGTGGCGCGGTGGTAGGGTGTTCACGAAGATCTGCATGCTGCCACGCAGGCGTCTGCTGAGTTGGCCTGGAAGCTGCATGTTGCCACACAGGTGCATGCGCAGCTGGTTTGGGCTGGCAGCTGCATGTGAACGGCGGTGGAGACTTGGCTGGTGCGGGCCTGGCAGTGGTCCTGCTGGCATCTTTGGCGAGAGCCTTGCCGGGCGCGCTGTCGTCCCCGGCAAGAATCTTGCCGGGGGTCTCGTGGCTCTCCCCGGCAAGGATCTTGTCGAGGATTGTTGTCTTCTAATCCTCATCTGATCTTGAATATGTCTTCACAAATATCTGCATGCCACCACAGAGGTGCCTCCCGAGCCCCGGCCCCACGTGGCTGATGGTGTTGGGGATGTGGGTTCAAGGGTGGCTTGCCCTATTGGTGTTTGGGCGTGCTGCCCCGGCAAGGGTCTTGCCGGGGCTGCTGAGGCAGTCCCCGGTAAGGGTCTTGCCAGGGGAAACTGCTCCGCCCCTCTTCTTCTTTGTGTTCTTAGTCTTGGCGTTGCTCTGGCTGTCTTGGGCTTCTGTTTGGCCTTGGTTCACCTCCCCTGCTCTGCTTGGTGTGGCCGTGGGCGCGGCTCCGACTGCCCGTGCACAGGGAAAGGGGTACAAAGGTGCGCCCCTTCTTTTGTACACCGACACACCTGTTCAGTTTGACGCTTCTGATGTACCATCACGAGTAACTTTTCACAATTGAAAATTCCAGTTGCCATACAAGCCAAACATCGATACCATTATTAGATGACATGATCATTTGCACCTCTTAGATTGATATGATGTATTATCTTATGAATTTACAAAACAAAAATAGGTAACTACAGAAACTCATCTGGCCCGTCAAGTAACTAATACATTATGTTGCTTTGAACATACTTGTATTCTTCTGCACTCACTCATATGTCCTTAGTTTTTAAGACCAAAGTTTCTCAAAGTCGTGTAAGTATTCTACTACCTGCGCGAATGATTTATTTCTATAAACCAGATGAGGTTTGGTATTTCAACCACTTGATCTCCATGATTCTCATTTGAAAAACATTATCCGCTAATTTAGTGAGTTACCTCCATGGCTTCATCATAGAATTTAACACTCGCTCCTACAAGACACCATTGCATTTAAAGGTTACCACGTGATGGTGGGAAAATGGTTTAGTTAACGATAACACATACGTGATCACTACATTGTTTATATACTTGCAATTAGTTGTAGCCCTTTCCACCACTCAAGTATTGCACTCCCCAAATGAAGCAAGTGCAACACTTCTAGCAATCTCTGAAGGTCTGAACACCAAAAAATCAGCTCCGACAATAAGAATTTTGAAACTTTAATAATTGATCGCCGCCAAATTCTACACATTGATCCATGGATACTAAAAGTGATATCTGATTTAACACATTGGTCGATGAATAGTAAAAAAGGGGATCTGATTTAACTTTCATACACTTAGCTGTGCTTACGATGAGGTCAGTCGAGCGGGAGAATGCGAGCATGGAGGGTGTGTAATTATCATTGAATTTGCGAAGGCAGTAGTCAATAAACGAGCAAGCAATAACATCTTGCATCCTCCCTTTTTAAGGTGCTGAGCACCAAAAGCTCCATCATTTCTATTGTCCTTGTCTTAAGCGCAGACTTTGCCTCAATCACCTGTCAAGCAAAAACCAACGATTAATTGAGATGAAAAATCACATGTTCATATAGACTAGGTGTGTGACAGCTAGTGTATGACTAAAAATCTTGAATCTTCCTGTGCAAACTTGGCCACCTAGATTTAGTTGAGATGGCAAGAACATGCATGCACTCACAAAACTGGTATTAGTATTGACAGGGTCACCTTACCAGAAGAGATAGTATAAGCTTACCAAAATTTGCACGTCGACAACCAAGTACCGGACAGAGAAATTGCTTAAGATATTACAGGCGCATGTGTGTTTCGATCGTTTGGATGGCGACTTTGTCGTGGGAAACCACAACCACCTATGGGGCCATGTGACCCTTGTGGTTCGGCAGGGGGATGAGCACATTGCACAAAGAGCGGAGAATCATAACACATCATATCAGAGATCACACATGCAATTTTACCTAGGTTCGGGCCGCCGTGAGGTGTAAAACCCTACTCTTGCTTTGGTGGATTGATGGTGGATTGTGGTGGAAACGCAGCGCTCTGGCCCGACGGGTTTGCCTCGGGGCTAGAACGGCTACACGCGTATGAGTGTACAAGGGTCTGAATCCTTATGGTTGCCACGGGCCTCCTTCTATAGTTCAAGGGGTCACCATAGTGGCAAATCAGTCTTTGTGCACTGATAGGATAGCAAACATTGCTATCATACCTAACTCTGCAGACAGGGCAGAGCGCATTAAATGCATGCTTAATGTCACATCATGGCTTGCCCGGAAAGCCTTGCCGGGCAGTTCGGCCATCTTCTCTCCTGCCTGCATGACACGGCTCTGGACGGGTGTCATTCGGAGGTGATTTACATAGGAAGTGGCTACCATGTGGCAAAAAACAGCCACTTAGTCACTTGTGGGCTTGACACCGCACCGATCGATGACTTGAGTCGCTGTGAGGTGGAGCGGTGAAGCTTTGGTGGGGTACTGTGCCATCATAGGGCCTGGCTAGCCTGCCGGGATGGTCTTGAGGCATGTATTCGGTGTAACCTTGACCTCGCCAGGTTCGCCTGCCCGGCAAGGGAGGTTTTTCCTTAGTGGTGCCTTGCTCCTTTGGCTTGACTTGGTCATCTTGATCCACTCTCTGATTCATCAAAGAGCTGATCTTGTTTGCTTGGTCTGGTCTTGGATGCTGCAATCTTGCTCTTAGGCCTGTGCACGGTCTGGGCAATAGACCTAGGGTTTGCTGCACTGACAGGAGCCCCCGGGCCTGGCCCGAATGCGTCGTCGGGCGTCGCCGGGGTAGGCTCTATCCAGTGCACAGGCGAGAGGGTAGCAGTTGCTTGTCCTTTGAGATCTTCTTTGCTTCTTCATTAACCTGAGCCCTGGTTAGTTTCCGATTCTCCGCGTGTCGCGTAACGCCAATTGTAGTGGGGTCTCTCTTGTAATTGCCAATGAATGGCCCATGAATGACTTTAACGCACGGGCGAGTAATTGCCAATTCACTCTTCCCATCACGCTCTTATCCTTGGCCATGCATGCTGCATGCATGGAGTGGGGTAGGTAATGGAGGTGCGTGGTGTGGGAGAGCGTCAAGGCAGGGGCCCGACCTTCTTGGATTGGTGGAGGAGGACTGCAGTTACCCGTCGAGGGGTCGGCTCCCAGCCACAGCCCATCTACAAAAGAAGGTGTGGGGGAGGAGTGGGAGTATCCATCCTCACACATCTCCTCCTCCATTCTCTGCTTTCTCCTAGTTACGCTGAAAGGGGGAGACCCGGGCCAGGCCCCAGTCTCTAGCTTGGGGTTGATGACATTAAGTGCTTGTGTCGATGCTTGGGAAGTGAGTCTGGTCCGGGCCCCGAGGAGATGCGGTGGGCAGGCCTCTCGTAGTGCGGGAGATATCAAGCTTTCCCATTATGGTTGAATGCTTGTCTTCTCTGCTCGGGCCGACCGCCTGGTGGGGAGTGCTGGATCTTGCTATGAGCTGTTGTGGCTTGGCGCTCCGAGGCTGGAGCCCCTAGGATTCTCGGTGCTTGTCTGGGGTGCGGTGCTCGGGGCTTGTGGTAATCCCAGCACTGCTCCCTTTGGTGAAGTTGGGGCAAACATTGAAGACCGCGACACCTCCCTGCCCCTTGAGGAGGGGAGCGATGCACCTCGTGCGTCTCAGACGCTGCCATCGCCTGCTGCTTCTCCGGGGGAGGTGACAGCTCGACGAGCCGGCGTCCTCCCGGAGTGGTGGTGATGAGGAAAAAAACAAGGGAAGATGGAGAAGGCAGGTGGCAAGGTGTCAGGTCGGAGTATGATGGCACCGACGCCTTTATCTCGTATTGGCGACCTGCCGCCTCGTCTTTCTGCTCTTCCCCTCCCTCCCCGGCACCATCATCATTGGGCTCCGGGTTGCCGGGGAGGGGCCCGCTCTCTTGGTTCCTTCGCCTCCTCCAGCAGTCTTCCAGCTGAGCTCCGGCGGTTCTCCCCGCTGGTGCTCGCGCTGGGGCTTCTCGCTGGTCCTCGAGGCAGTGACCAGGGCACCGCCGAGCTGCCCCTTCTGCTCCTCTCCTTCGCAGCCTCGACACTCCCGATCTTGTCAGGCTACGCCCGGCAAGCCCCTGACAGGATGAGTCGGGTGTCTTCTCAGGCACTCCTTCTGCCCTCTTCTCTTCCCACCACAGTACTTGGGGGAGGAGGAACGAGAAAGAGGGATTACGGGGCACTTATATTTTTTTAATCTAAAATGTGTAGGCACTTGCCAAATTTTAGTTCAATTATGTAATCTTCTTTACCCATGTTTGTATTCTGTAAGATCTGTACTTGTTGATCAGCATATTTAATAAAACAGATAAACCTTGTCGGGTACTTGTGCATGTAACATGTCCATGCAGAGGTGGGATGCATCTATACGTTCAAGTAAACAAGTTTTCCCCGGCAGGCTATCTTGACGGTACCCTCAATTTGTTGCCGCAAAGCTAGGCCTGCCAGGCATAAGTCATAAAGAGGGACCAGCCCCCTGCCAAACCTTTTCGTCGAAGGTCACTGCAACCATCCTGACCGAAGCAACATTCGAGTCAAGGGATGGGAGCACCTAGATTTTTAAGGTGGCGAGGTTTTCTTATGCACAAGTCTCTACTTGTAGAACACGTATGGATAAGAGAGAGAACTTATCTATTTTGTTTGTCGGGGAACGCAATGTAGGCTTGTCTTCTCTTCTCCTCTTCGGGACCAAGTCCACCATAGGAGCTTGCAGTTTAGTGCAGATGAAAATGATGCCATATGCGATCTTATCTACAAGAACATGTTATGCTTATGCATGTATGCAATTTGTCGAGGGCCCCCAGTGCTTCATTTATTTCTCTACTGCTCAGGGTCTGCGGCTGGCTTTGTACAAGTGGTTACATGTGATATTGGCAAGGCCCGTACAAAAGGGGGGCTGCCGGGCACGGCCCGACAGCCGCGCCTTACGGGTAGAACTTACGGAGATGCTCAATGTTCCATGAGTTTTGCAATTGAATGCCATCTCCTGTCTCTAGACGGATTGCGCCAGGTCTGGTGACTCGTACTACCCGATAAGGGCCTTCCCACTTCGACAGCAACTTGTTTGTACCCTTAGCGGATTGAACACGCCTAAGGACAAGGTCGCCTTCCTCAAAAATCCGAGCATGAACCCTGCGGCTGTGATAGCGACGCAGGGCTTTCAATAGCGTCTGCGCAGCGTAGCAGCCAGACGGTTCTCCTCGAGTAGCACATCATCGTCACGCCGGTGTTGTTCTTGCACTACTTCATCGTAGGCAAGCACTCGAGGTGACCCGTAAATGAGTTCCGTGGGGATAAATGTTGCTGCCCCATAGACTAGGGAGAAGGGAGCCTGCCCGGTAGCTTGACTTGGTGTCATTCTGAGGGACCAAAGAACCACCGGCAGCTCGTCAATCCACTGAGGGACCAAAGAACCACCGGCAGCTCGTCGATCCATCGCCTGCCCCATAGACTAGGGAGAAGGGAGCCTGCACGGTAGCTTGACTTGGTGTCATTCTGAGGGACCAAAGAACCACCGGTAGCCTTCCTCAAAACTCCGAGCATGAACCCTGCGGCTGTGATAGCGACGCAGGGCTTTCTGGTAGCGTGCGGCGCGCGTAGCAGCCCAGAGACGGTTCTCCTCGAGTAGCACATCATCGTCACGCCGGTGTTGTTCTTTCACTACTTCATCATAGGCAAGCACTTGAGGTGACCCGTAAATGAGTTCCGTGGGGATAAATGTTGCTGCCCCATAGACTAGGGAGAAGGGAGCCTGCCCGGTAGCTTGACTTGGTGTCATTCTGAGGGACCAAAGAACCACCGGCAGCTCGTCGATCCATCGCCTGGCACACTTCTACAGCTTATCAAATGTCCTTGTCTTGAGTCCTCGCAACAGAGGCGAGTGAGATCTTGCTTCCGAGGGCATGAACGTATTGCATGCAGGTGTGGCTCGTGAATTGGGCGCCTTGTCGGTGATGATTCGGGAAGGGACTCCAAAGCAGCACGCCAGTCCTTTCAAGAACCTGATAGCTGACTGAGCAGTCACCTTTCTCACTGGCTCTACTTCCGGCCACATTGTAAACTTGTCTATTACAATGAACAAGAATTCAAAGCCCCGGGTAGCACAGGGGAAGGGGCCCAAGATGTCGAGCCACCGGACCGAAAATGGCCATGACAAAGGGATTGTCTGAAGAGCTTGGGCTAGCAGATGGGTATTCTTGGAATGGAACTGGCAGGCTTCACATTCGGTGACCAACTCAACTGCATCTTGGAGGGTTGTGGGCCAGTAAAATCCTTGCCGGAAGGCTTTTCCAACCAGAGCCCTTGATCCAATGTGTGAGCTGCACATACCCTTCTGTATCTCTGCCAAGAGTTTCTTTCCTTCTTCCTGGCAAATGCACTTCAATTTCACACTGTTGGGCCTTCTTCTGTACAACGTGTCGTCAACGAGTTGATACATACTGGCCCTCCGGTCTACTCTTTCAGTTTCTTCTTGCTCTTCGGGAAGTTATCCAGTTTGGAGGAAATGGAATATGTGTCGTGTCCAAGTTGGAGCCTGAGGCTCGGCAACAAGGACTAGCGGCACCTCCTCCTTCGTGGGAGCGCACTCCTCGCCTGAGGACCGGTGGTCAGTGGGAGGGCAGCTCGATGACGAAGGGAGTTGTTCCCGCCAAGCTCTTTGCCGGGAGCCTTGAGAGGTTCTACCGGGAGAGGCTTGCCGAAGTCTAGTTTCCTCCTCTTTCTGGCCATTATTGCCGGGGATACGAGGGCTGAGTCAGACGGAGAACAAAAGTCCATGGTTCCACAGGGAGTTTCTGCACTGCGCACTTCGACAGATGATCAGCAATGCTATTTTCCACATGGGTACGTGCTCTGTTTGCAACCCGTCAAAGCGCTCCTCCAACTTTCTCACTTCCTCAACATATGCCTCCATCAATATACTTTGGTAATCCTTGTTCACTTGTCTTACACAAGTTGCGATTCTCCGTGGATGATCAGCTTTTTGATCGCCAGTTTTGTTGCAATCCTGAGCTCGGCAAGGAGTCATTCGTACTCTGCAGTATTGTTGGTAGCCTTCTCCCGGGAAAAATGCATCGGGACGACGTACTTAAGGTGTTCCCTAGTGGGAGAAATGAGAAGCACGCCAGCCCCTGCACCTCGTAGGGAGAAGGCACCATCGAAATACACAATCCATTCTTGGGGCTCTTCCTTGCCGGGAATAACTGTATCCAACACTTCTTCATCAGGGGTTGGTGTCCACTCTACAATAAACTATGCTAGTGCTCTGCTCTGAATAGTTGATGTGCTCTCAGACTTCAAACGGAAGCTGGACAACTCCAAGGCCCACTCCACTATCCTGCCAGTAGCCTCGGGGTTTTTGAGTATTCGTATTAAAGGGAAGCGGGTGACAACCGTGATCTCATGGGCTTGGAAGTAGTGGCGCAGTTTCCTTGAGGCCATGACGAGGCCAAAAATCAACTTTTGCATGCCAGAGTACCTTGATCTAGCCCCCTGCAACAGGGAGCTTACGAAGTACACCAGGCGCTGCACCGTCTTCTTCCTTGTCGCAACCTTGGGATTGTCCCTGCTGCCTTGTTCTCCCTTGTCCTGAACTGCATCTGACCTAGCCAGGGCGTATTTGTCGGATTTCGGGTTCCGACAGACCCTTGAGGTTCGAACACTGGGGTGCACGCGGAATCTCACCCTCTAAACTATGAATGGAATAGCACAAGAGAAACAGGGTTTATACTAGTTCGGGCCACCATTGTGGTGTAATACCCTACTCTAGTTTGTGGTGTGGTGGATTGCTTCTTGGGCTGATGGTGATGAACAATACAAGGAAGAACAGCCTCGCGAGGGCTCTGTTCTTGGCTGGGGCGATGAACTGCTAGGAGGAGTTCAGTCGCCTTCTCTCTCTCTGATTCCAGATTGCCTCTAGCTACTCATCCCGATCCCATCCAGATTTCTCGTCCCCCTACCTTGTGGTTGGCTAGTCCTATTTATAGGCAAAGGCCCTGGGCCTCTTCCCAAATATTGAGCGGGAAGGGCCCAACAATTGGCCATTTTGAAGGGGAACATCTGGTACACTTATCCTGACTAAAGTTGGTCCTCTTTGTCAAAGGCTCTGGTGGTGACGCCGGCTTGGGCTCCACAATGACTTCCTTCCTACCGTTGGACTGGTCTTGGTCTTGTTGCACCGAAATGGACGCCTTTGCTTGATGCTCTTGTCAGTGTTCCGGGAACGGGGGTCCCCAGACTTGCCTGCCTGCGGCCTGCGGCGTGGCTCGAAGGAGGCCCAGCACGGTCCATCGTCATCAACGCAAGCTCAAGACCCTCGCGAGGGGCCAAGCCTCGCGGGGCGGACGACAAGGAGCTTCCTCGAGCACGGCCTCGTCGGTACAGCTCATGAGGAGGCGGAGAGTTCAAGGCAGGGTACCTCGCGAGGTGCCCATTACGTAAGCCATGATGACCGAGGGCGCCAGTCGGGCGCCAGCCCGCGCAGTGTCCTCCTTTCCTCTTTGGTGCAAAGGGAGCAAGCGCAGGCGAGAGCATCAAGCAAAGGCATCCATTTCGGTGCAACAAGACCAAGACCAACCAAACGGCTGGAAGGGGGTCATCGTGGAGCCCAAGCAGGCGTCATCACCAGAGCTTTTGGCAGGCGAGGACCAACTTTAGTCAGGATAAGTGTACCCGTTGTTCCCCTTCAAAATGGCCAATTGTTGGCGCCCTTCCCGCTCAATATTTGGGAAGAGGCCCAGGGCCTTCGCCTATAAATAGGAGTAGCCACCCCCAAGGCAGGGGACCCGGATCCTCATCAAGAAACTAGTAGCTAGAGCGACTGAACCCCACCTAGCAGTTCATCGCACCCGCCAAGAATGTACCCTCATGAGGCTGTTCTTCCTTGTATTGTTCCTCATCAGCCCAAGAGGCAATCTACCACACCACACACACTGCAGTAGGGTATTACACCACAATGGTGGCCCGAACCAGTATAAATCTCGTGTCTCTTGTGTTGTTCCGTTAGTAGTTTAGGTCCCTGCGATTGGCGAGGTGCGAGACGATGGAAGGTTGGATCTCCGCACGCACCCCAGTGTTCGAACCTTAAGGGTCTGCCGGAACCCGAAATCCGACATTTGGCGCAGTAGGGGTGCGCCGAATCAAGGTCCGTCACCTCGTTCTTCCCCGACCACCGCAACCATGTCGACGCTCGTCGGGCTTTGCTGAGCGCCGAGCCACCTCGCCTCCCGTGTCGCCGGACGGCTGACGGCGGGCGCCCTCGTCGTTCCTCACCGCCGCTAACACCGCCACCGGCCCGGCGGGGAACGGGCAGCAAGCATCATCCCTGCGCTCCTCGGCGACCTCTGGGGAGGAGCCGCGCAGCTTCCTCGTCACCCACCCCGTCGCGCCGGTCCCTCCGGTCGTCGTGGCCCTCCTGGGCGGCTCGCAGGCGCCGCCTTCCAGCCGCCATGTCAAGACATTCGTCCGCCGGGTCGGCGCTGCCTCCACGTGGCAGGGGGCTCCCTCGGGCCCGACGGAGCCGTTGATCGGGCTGACCTTCGATTCTCGGGACTACCCCGCCAACTCGGCCGGCTCAGGTGCGCTCCCCATTCTCTGCACACCCACCATCTTCCAGGTTGCCGTCCCCAGGACCCTCATCGATGGCGGCGCCGGCCTCAACGTACTCTCAGTCGAGGCCTTCAACCTCCTCTGCATACCCAGGGAGCGGCTGCAGCCCAGCCAGCCTTTTTCGGGCGTAGGAGGAGGGTCATCCAGCTCCTTGGGGCAAATCTGGCTCCGGTGACCTTCGGCACCTACGACAACTTCCGCACGGAACTGGTCGACTTCGACATCGCCCCCATCGGCCTCCCCAACAATGCCATCCTTGGCTATCCAGCATTGGCTAAATTCATGGCCGCAACCCACCCGGGGTACAACCTCATGAAGATGCCCGGGAGGAGCGGCGTCCTCACCGTACCTGGAGATACCGAAGGTGCGCTGCGGGCGCTCAGGCTCGCCCTCAAGACGGCGGCCGCAGCGCAGCCCGCCGATGCGGAAGCCCTCAAGCCCAAGGGGGATGCACCGACCAAGAAGAAGCAGTTGTTCACTCGAGACAAGGCGGAGACCAAGCAGATACCTGTCGACGAGGACGGGTCCACAAACGCCACCTTCACGATAGGCGCCAACCTCGAGCCCGAACAGGAAGAAGCCCTGGTCAAGTTCCTGCGTCACGAACAAGAAGGTGTTCGCTGGGAGCCCGATCGGCTGGCGGGGATCCCACGGGCGAATCGAGCACCACCTCAACGTGTGCCCCAACGATGCGTCCTATGAAGCGTATACAGAAGGCAGTCCATTGAAAGCAGGCCTTCATCGTCCAAGAGACCCGCAAGCTAGAAGCCGCGGGGGTTATTCGCGAGGTCCGATACCCAGATTGGCTGGCCAACCCCTTGGTGGTGCCAAAGAAGGGAGGAAAGGAGCGCATGTGTGTCGACTTCACCAACCTCAACAAAGCATGCCCGTAGGATCCGTTCCCACTCCCTCGCATCGACCAGATCGTCGATTCCACCGCCGAGTGTGACCTGTTATGCCTCTTGGATGCCTTTTCCAGGTATCACCAAATCAACATGGCGGTGGAAGACATGGAGAAGACGGCCTTCTTAACCCCGTGTGGAGTGTACTGCTATACATGCATGCCATTCGGGCTGCGCAACGCGGGGGCAACCTTCCAAATGACTCATGCACATCACCTTGGGCCCACAGCTCGGGAAGAATGTGGAGGCTTACGTCGACGACATCGTGGTGAAGTCTCGCGAGGCCAAGACCTTGATACAAGGCCTGGAAGAAACCTTCGCGAGCCTCAACGCAGTAAGCCTGTGACTCAACCCGAAGAAGTGTGTGTTTGGAGTTCCCTCGGGCAAGCTCCTGGGTTTCCTCGTGTCCCACCGAGGCATCGAGGCCAACCAGGAAAAAGTCAAGGCAGTCGAGGACATGAGCCCACCAAAGACCCTCAGGGAAATGCAGAAGCTCACGGGGCGCATAACGGCGCTGGGCCGTTTCATCTCCCGATTGGGGGAGCGGGCGCTGCCTTTCTTCCAGCTGATGAAGAAAAAGGGGCCCTTCGAATGGACTGAAGAGGCCGACAAAGCGTTCCAAGACCTCAAGAGGTACTGACCAGCCCTCCAAAGGACGGTGGCCCCGCGCCCTCAGAGCCCTTGGTACTCTACCTCGCCGCCACTCCCTACTCCGCTAGCGCAGCCCTGGTGGCGATTAGGAGGAGCGTCAAAGTTGCCAAGACCACGGCGGCCACCCGAGCTAAGGCAAGGTCAATCGGAAGGAACTCGCAGGGCCAAAGACCGCAACGGAAGAAGATCGGTCGTCGCAGCAGAGCACACCAAAGGCGGAGAGGCCCCCATCCAAGCACCCAGCTTCCGGAGGCGCCGTCACCTGGGAGGCACCACAGCTTCCGGAAGACGCCACCAAGACCGACGCCCTAGCCTTGTCGAGCACCCGGTGTACTTCGTCAGCACAGTGTTACGGGACGCGAGGGCACGGTACCCCATGCCGTAGAAGCTCCTCCTTGCGCTGTTGGTGGCTTCGCACAAGCTGCGGCACTACTTCCAGGGTTATCCAATCAAGGTTGTCTCGGCATACCCCCTGGAAAGGCTGCTCAGGAGCCCCAACTCGTCCGGAAGGGTCGCCGAGTGGAACATTGAGTTGCAAGCATTCCATCTCGAGTTCAGCACAACCAGAGTCATCAAGGGGGCCACGCTGGCAGATTTCGTGGCCGAATGGACAGAAGCACCGGGCCTCAGGGCCGGCGAGGATCGATCCCTCTCCCCAGGAAGCGAAGCACCAGAAGGTTGAGTCATCTACTTCGACGGAGCATTCTCCAGACAGGGCGCTGGGGCTGGGGCAGTGCTCATATCTCCCGCCCAGGACAAGCTCTACTATGTCGTGCAGCTCTGTTTCAAGCATGGCGAGAAGGTCTCCAACAATATAGCAGAATACGAGGGGCTGATAGCGGGCCTGAAGGCTGCCGCTGCCCTGGGGGTGAAGCGCCTTACCATCAAGGGCGATTCGCAGCTCCTCGTCAATTTCTCCTACAAGGTGTACGAGCCAAGAGATGAACACATGGAGGCCTACCTTGTGGAGGTCCGCAGGATGGAGAAACAGTTCTGGGGGTTGGAGCTGCAGCACGTGCCTCTCAAGGGCACCAATCAAGAGGCCGACGACATCGCCAAACAAGCCTCCAGGAGATTACCCCAGGAGCCGGGCGTCTTTGAGGAACGGCTCTTCAAGCCCTCAGCCCTGCCGCCGTTATCAAGCACAGCACAGCCTCGGGAGGAGCTCCCTCAGCCACCTGCCTCGGGAGCCCCAGGCTGTGGCTGCCTCGAGAGCACGCCCGCTTCCTCACGATGGAACCTCAAGAGGGGTGCTGGATCACGGAGCTCAAGAGTTACTTAACGCTTGGAACTTTGCCAGAGAAGGAGGAGGAGGCAGAGCGTGTGGCGCGGCAAGCCACGGCATACATCATCATGGGTGGAGAGCTCTACCGGAAACGACCGAACGACATATCCCTGCGCTGCATCACCAGGGAACAGGGGAAGGAACTGCTGGCAGATATACATGGTGGAGATTGTGGGCACCATTCGTCGTCACGGGCCCTCGTCGGCAAGGCGTTCCGCAGCGGTTTCTATTGGCCCACTGCGCTCAATGACGCTGTTGAACTCGTGAAGGCTTGCGAGGCTTGCCAATTCCATGCCAAGCAGATCCACCAGCCAGCAGGAGGTCTGCAAAGCATCCCCCTCACTTGGCCATTCACGGTCTGGGGGCTGGACATCCTGGCCCCTTTTCCTCTGGCGCCAGGGGGCTATCGCTACCTCTACGTCACCGTGGACAAATTCACCAAGTGGGCCGAAGTCGAGGCCGTCCGCACCATCCCCGCTGGTTCTGCGGTCAAGTTCATCAAGGGCATCGTGAGCCGGTTCGGAGTGCCGAACCGCATCATCACCAACAACGGTTCGCAGTTCACCAGTAACCTTTTTAAAACGTACTGCGCTAACCTTGGGACGCAGATACGCTACGCTTCGGTGGCGCACCCCCACAGCAATGCATGAGCCGAAAGGGCTAACGCAGAGGTCCCGAGAGGCCTCAAGACCAGGACGTTCAAGAAGAAACCGAGGCCTGCGGCAGAGGTCGGTATGACGAAGCTTCCGCTCGTGTTGTGGTCCATCCGCACAACCGCAACCAAGCCAACTGGGAGACCCTTCTTCCTGGTCTACGGAGCGAAGCGGTCCTCCCTCACGAGGTCAAGCTGCCGATCCGCTTGGGTCTGGCGTTTGATGAAAGCGCTGCAGGATGCCATGCGGGGGACGGCCCTCGTCTTTGGGGAGGAGCGTCGACGAGAAGGCTATGACTAGCGGCGGCAAGGTACTCAGCAGGCACTACTGGCGATACCTTTGCCGCAACATCCGCCCCAGAACTCTCGAGGTAGGGGACCTCATGTCTGGACGGGTCCTCTCCAGGGAGGGACTTCATAAGCTCTCCCATGTGGGAGGGCCGTTCAAGGTTGTTCATGTTTCCAGACTCGGCTCCATGCGCTTGGAGACTCAAGAGGAGTACCTATCTGAGCAGGTGGAACATCCAGCACCTCCGGAGGTGTTACCCCTAAAAAGGCCCATTGCATGTGAAGAAGGCGAATGCCTGTGAAGCTCATTCTTTTTGGAAAAGGCCCGGTGCCTGTGAAGACGGCGAATGCCTGTGAAGCTCATTCTTTTTGGAAAAGGCCCAGTGCCTGTGAAGAAGGCGAACGCCTGTGAAGCTCTTTCTTTTTGGAAAAGGCCCAGTGCCTATAAAGAAGGCGAATGCCTGTGAAGCTCATCTTTTTCGACAAAGGCCCGGAGCCTGTGAAGAAGGCGAACGCCTGTGAAGCTGTCGTTTTCTGGAAAGGGCCCGGAGCCCGTGAAGAGGGCCGCCCATGAAGCTCGCTTCCCAGAAGAAAGGCCCGGAGCCTGTGAAGAAGGCCAACGCCTGTGAAGCTCACCGCCCGTGACACTCTCACGTAATAATGAGTTGGGGCTGTACATGCCCCGGAGTCTCAGGAGTGCCGGCCTCAGGCCCTGGGGCTCCCTCCCACGCCAGGGCAGCACTTAGCTCCGCTCTGGTGAGAAGACGTCGAAGACTAGACTAGGTGCCGGACGCGGCTTTTTCATTTGCTTTCTGCAGTTCACTAGTTATTTCCATTTGGAGTTTTTATCGAAACTATCGCCCTCTTTTGGTCCGTGGTTCTCCGATCTTTTTTCGCTCTCCTGCCTCGATTTCTCTTGCGTGGGGACTCGCGAGGCAGAAGCCTCGGGAGCCCTCGCGAGCATTCATGCCCCTATCGCTCAAGTTTTCACGACCCTGGTCCACAGCTGGAGCACCCCTCCTGACCATGCCTCATGGGCAGCACAACGCGAACATGGGGCCTGGATTGGTCGCCCCGCGGCCACGGCTGGAGTTCACTTGCGGATGGGCATACAACAGAAAGGAACAGTATCAGGATAACAGAAGCAGTACAATAATTAACGGCATTAACCTAAACGCGCCCCCATGGGGCCACACATTGTTGCCTTTTTTGCGCAGGAGAAAAGAAAGGGAAAGGACAAAAGCAGGTGAAGCACGCCCCATGCCGGCTCTCTTGGAAGGCTCGAGCCACTTCCGGAGCTCAGGCGGACTCTCTCTCGCGCTTCACCGGGGCGCGGCGGCAAGCGGACCTGCTGCCACCCCCCATGCAGGCGCGGCGGCATGGGGGCTGGCCTTGACACGCTCTTGGAAGAATCACCACCAAGAAGAGCTGGTGAAGCGTGAGGAGTCACGGGCATCGCCACCGCTGCGCTGCCCTCTCCATCCACGCCGGGCTGAGTCCTCGGCCACGATGCCGTCGTCTTCGTGGCAGCACCCATGCGGCGCACCGTCTTCCCGAACACCCTCACGTAGAGGGTGGCGTTGCCGTGCACTTGAAGTGCAGGGAGCACCATGGCGAAGACCACGCCAGCGTGAGCGAACGCCCGGCCACCGGGTCAGAACAGGTTCCCTGTAGCAGAGACCTCCAGAGAAGCCCACGAAGCCCGTCTGCAGCAGCCATCCGCCTGGAGCCAGATGCCACGCAGGGCGCCATCTGGGAGCTCACCCAGGAGGAAGCGCGGGAGCTGAAGTCGGACGCCGGACGGCTCCACCGCCCTCACCATGAACTCCGGCAACGCTTCAGCAGCATGGAGGCGCGGCCTCGGGGGACGCGCGGCCGGGGCACGCCCTCCGACCATGGCCAGCCGCTCGTCACCACGCTGAGAGCCTCCCCCACGACCATGGGGGACCGCCGTGGAGGCCACGGGATGCTTGCGAGGGCGACCTCGACCATGATTAGGCGGAGGAGAGGAAGACTCGACCTGACGGCCCTTCCCCTTCTCTGCGGCCGAGAACTTCCTTGGTGGAGCCATGGAGAAGAGGGAGAGACAAGAAAGGGTAGACTAAAAGGGCGCGCGCCGTTCCGTACTTATAGCCGGCGAAGGCCAACCGGCGGCCTCCACGATCACCGGTAATCATGACCGACTCTACATGCAGGGACTTGTCGAATCCGGGTGGTTACTGCGGGCATCGTGGGGAAGCGACGCACGCGTCCAATCAACCGCCACGCTGTCGCCCAAGGTCGAGGCTGTTAGGGCCCGCGACACTGCGACTTGCCCTTTCGCCTCTCTGCTCGGCCAAGTTCGGGCGCCGCCATGGGCTCGGGACTCTTGTCGGCGTTCGGGAACGGGGTCCCAGACTTGCACACTGCGGCCTGCAGCGTGGCTCGAAGGAGGCCCAACGCGGTCCATCTTCATCAACGCAAGCTCAAGACCCTCGCGAGGGGCCAAGCCTCGCGGGGCGGACGACAAGGAGCTTCCTCAGGCACGGCCTCGTCAGGCTGGCTCATGAGGAGGCGGAGAGTTCAAGGCAGGGTACCTCGCGAGGTGCCCATGACGTAAGCCATGACGAACAAGGGCGCCCGATCGGGCGCCAGCCAGCATGATGTCCTCCTTTCCTCTTTGGTGCAAAGGAGCAAGTGCAGGCGAGAGCATCAAGCAAAGGCATCCATTTCGGTGCAACAAGATTCAAGACCAGCCCAACGGCTGGAAGGGAGTCATCGTGGAGCCCAAGCAGGCGTCATCACCAGAGCGTTTGGCAGGCGAGGACCAACTTTAGTCAGGATTAGTGTACCCGCTGTTCCCCTTCAAAATGGCCAATTGTTGGCGCCCTTCCCGCTCAATATTTGCGAAGAGGCCCAGGGCCTTCACCTATAAATAGGAGTAGCCACCCCCAAGGCAGGGGACCCGGATCCTTATCAAGACACCAGTAGCTAGAGCGACTGAACCCCACCTAGCAGTTCATCGCACCCGCCAAGAACAGACCCTCGCGAGGCTGTTCTTCCTGGTATTGTTCCTCATCAGCCCAAGAGGCAATCTACCACACCACACACATTGGAGTAGGGCATTACACCACAATGGTGGCCCGAACCAGTATAAATCTCGTGTCTCTTGTGCTGTTCCGTTAGTAGTTTAGGTCCCTGCGATTCGGCAAGGTGCGAGACGGTGGAAGGTTGGATCTCCGCTACGACCCCAAAGTTCGAACCTTAAGGGTCCGCTGAACCCAAATCGACAACTCTCGCTGCGCTTGCTCCCTTTGCACCAAAGAGGAAAGGAGGACACTGCGGTGGCGCTCACCGGGCGCCCTTGGTCATCATGGCTTGCGTCATGGGCACCTCGTGAGGTACCCCGCCTTCATCTCTCCGCCTCCTCGTGAGCCAGCCTGACGAGGCCGTGCCCGAGGAAACTCCCTGTCGTCCGCCCCGCGACGCTTGGCCCCTCGCGAGGGTCTTGAGCTCGTGTTGATGAAGATGGGCCATGTTGGGCCCCCATTTGAGCCACGCTGCAGGCCGCAGGCAGGCAAGTCTGGGGACCCCCGTTCCCAGAACGCCGACAGTAGCCCCCGGGCCCAAGGCGCGCCCGGACTTGGCCGAACAGAGAGGCGAAGGGGAAAGTGCGAAGCGCTGCGGGCCCTAACAGCCTGCAGCCTTGGGCGCCGCGTGGCGGTTGATTGGACGTGGGTGTCTCCACTTCCCCACAACGGCTCGGCAACTGCACGAATTGACAAGTCCCTGCATGCAAAGCGGGTCATGATTACCTGCGATCGTGGAGGTCGGCGGTTGGCCTCCTCTAGCTTTAAGTACGGAACGATGAGCGCTCCTCTGGTCCGTTTCTTCTTGATTCTTCTTCCCGGTTCTTGCTCCGTCTCGCTGCAATGGCTCCAATCCGCCGGTTCTCCGCAGCAGAGAAGGGAAAGGCTCCTCGAGAGGGTCCTGACCCGCTCCCGCCGAAGAAACGGCTAACCCTCTGCCATCGGAATGAGGGTGCCCACCAGTGGTGTCGAGGCCACGGTGCGAGCGGCCACCACCGGGTTCCTGCTTCCCTTATGCACGCCCATATCGAGGGCTCAAGGGGTTGATGCCGAGCATACGGCGGCGACGCCGCGTCGGCGCCAGCCGGGTCACGAAGGTGCACGTCGTTCCCCCTGGAGTCCACGCCGAGGGCTCCTCCCGGGATTTCGTACTCCATGCCGCCATGCCTCCTCGGTCTTGGATTCGCCTTCCTCCCTTCTTCGCCTCTGCAACCGGGGCAGAGGTTGAGGTCGTTGCCCCGGGCGAGGTCTTCATGACTCGAGGCTCGGGTGAGATCGCCCGGGTCTGCGGGACAAGGGGCGCCCTCGCGATCCACCTGGAATACGATGGTGCTTCGGTCACGCTCTTCAAGGTCTTCGATGCGGAAGGGCGCCGGCTGGAGTGCTGCCCCGGAAGAGGTGATCGAGGCCCTGCCGCGGCGAGGGCTAGGCTCGCCGGCCGCTCCCTCGGCAGCTCCTCAGGCGGTGGAGGCATTAGAGGATCCAGCGACTCCGCCGAGCTCTTCGTGACTCTGGAGACGAGCGACGACAGCTACGAGCCCTCGAGCCTGCGCCGCTCTCGGAGCAGGGCGGGCTCGGCAGGCCGCCGCCGCCCCTGATCTGGATGGGGTTGGCGCTGTTGCCCGACGGCCCACTGTTGATGATGGCGTCTTTTGCAGGAGCGCGTGTAGTCAGCGTTCTTTAGGGTCTGCTCCCTGCGAGGAATCAAAAGCGCGCCGCGGGGGGGCGTGTAAGGTGCCTGTGGTCCTGTTTGTTAATATGATCCTTGTTGTGAAATAGCGCGAGTTGCTCATCCCGCCTTAGCTCAGTTCTCCCTTTTGAACCTTGCGAGGGCTTGATGCTCTGCGTCCACAGGTCCCAGTCCCAAGGCAAGCTTCAGCCGTCGCTGGTATGCCAGGTCGCGATGCCGTGGTCAAGGCCAGGAGGTGAACGGCCCGGGGTCCGGTAAGAGCCCCAGAGTCGTGATGCTCAGGAGGTCCCCCTTAGCGCTCAAGCATTCATCGTTCGGCGAGAATGGAGAGCGACGTTGCTAACTCAGGATTGCGTTTGGTGAGGGGACGGTGCCGTGTTAGTTAATTCTTACGGAGGGTGACTTATCTCGAGAATCAGGAGTCGCTTCCTGGTGCGTTGCCGGGTCCTTGCATCGGCAGGCGAGGGGTCGCTTGGCGAGGTCCTCACGTGTCCCTCCCCTCTCGCCTTTGCTCCCCTTTCTGCTCTACGTCCTCGGGTCCCGGCCCTCGAGCGAGTCTCAGCCGTCGCTGGTATGCCAGGTCGCGATGCCGTGGACAAGGCCAGAGGGTGAGGGTTGGGGAGCCAGTAGGAGCCCTGAGTCACGATGCTCAGGCACCCCCCCTTTAACGTGCGAGCGGTTCGCGCGGGTGAGAGTGAAGGAGACACCGTGGGGGCCTTGCCTGACGCTGCTCCTTGAGGAGATCCTGCGGGCTCATCATAGAAAGAACGAAAGTTCGCGGTCACGGCCGATAATCAGCCGTTGGTTGCCCCGGAGGGGTGACGAGGCACTGAAGGGTTGACGAGGTAGCGCTATGCGGGGCTGTCGCGGCCAGAGCTCAGCATTCAGGTTTGTCGGCGTTGCGGGGACGGACCCATGCGCAAGCGTCGTGCCGTTAGGGAGCAGCTCCATCAGTTGGTGTCAGTTGAGCGGGCAACTAGGTCAAGCATGTTAATCACGAAGGAGCAAGTTCATTTATATAAGCGCAAAGAAGACGAACATCGCCGGGTCGAACCCGAGCGACCTGTGGATGATGCAGCCCGAGGGGCGCCCCCAACAAGGTAAGCTAGGAACATGAAGTAAAAAGGATACACGCCGTAGGGACGGACCCACGCGGCCTGGGAATAATGCAGCCACGGGGCGCCTCCGGCTTAAATGAAACTTGAAAGATCTCACCTGGTAGCGTTGAAGACGAAAGGGTGTTGGTGCAGCAGACTCGGTGGGCTGCGGGAGCCGATCCTCACGAGCCCCCAGGCTCAGGGGCCTCGGAGGCTCCGGAGGAGCTGGTGGCTCCTCGTGGACCATCTCCATCTCTGCCAGGGCTGCGGAACGCCTGGCCTCCTGAGCCTCCAGGATGTCCCTCATGAGGCGCTGGTACGTGTCGGCTGCATTCGGCAGGCCGTAAGGCATGCGAACGTAGCTGTGGGGTGGACCTTCGCAGCGCCCCATGCGAGAGGTCCAGAGGCGCTACAGAGAGGCGGCTCGGTTGAGCCCTCGTATGTCGATGCAGACGCGCAGCCCACCATCCTCGCCTGGATGGGGTGCTACGGCAGGTAAGCGGCGGCTGCCACTCATGACTCTTGACTCCTGCAGCTCCTGAATGGCCTTGTCGGCGAACTCCTGAGGGCTTGGCCCTCCTTGCCTTGCTCCTTCTTGAGGGAAACGTGCTTCGAAACACGCCTCCAAGTGGTGCCCAAGCGCCTCCCTCGTGACCTTAGCAAGGTCGGTGGCCCTCTAGGGAGGAGGCCCCAAGCCTTGCCTGAGGAGGGCGCCGGGCGCGCCTTCCTATGCGATAGAAGGAGGTTCCCCTGGCCGGCGGACCACGAGGGGCCTGCCTCATGAGGGGCGGGCAGACGATGTCTTCTTCTTCTTAGGGGCGGTCTCGGAAGCCTCCTGCTTCCGTGATCCGAAGTCTTTTCGGTGATCACGACTGAAAGGCTCGCTCCAGGGAGCACACCGCGTCTTTCTCTTCGCAGGGCATCGTGATGACTCAGCCACTTCCTGGCATCTTGAGGACGTTGTAGCCGTGGTGGGTTACGACCATGAACCTGGCCAGCGCTGGGTACCCGAGGATGCGTTGTATGGCAGGAGAATGTGGGCGACGTCGAAGTCGATGAGCTCGGTGCGGTAGTTGTCGCGTGCGCCGAAGGTGACAAGGAGGCGAACTTGCCTGATCGAGACTGTGGAGCCGTCGGTGACCCCAGAGAAAGGCTTGGTTGGCTGAAGCTGATTGTAAGGCACTTGGAGATTGTTGAACGTTTCCACGGACAGGACGTTGAGCCCTGCCCCTCCATCGATGAGGGTCTTGGTGACTAGCACGTTGCTGATGATTGGGGAACAGAGCATCGGGAGGACTCCGGCTGTGGCCGCACACTTGAGCTGATCCGCTGAGCTGAACGTGATGGTGCACGCCGACCACCTGAGGGGGCGTGTGGCTTCGAGCTTGGGGAGGACTGCATTCACTTCGCGGGCGAACTGCTTGAAGATGCGTTGAGAGGCTGGGGCTTGAGCTCCGCCAGGATGCAGGCGATCGCGCGAGGCTCCTGGAAGCCCCCAGCCCCCTCGTCCTGATGATGGTCTTTGTTTCTCCTTGGCTGCGGCGGCAGAGGAGGGAGGCCTGCGTTGCCTGGCGGGCGATCCTCGCGAGACTGATCCCTCCAGCCTCCCTCGTGAGGAGGGTCTTGCCAGCGATCCTCGCAAGGTTGGTCGCGCCATCCTTGGCGAGGGTCGCGGTCTTCCCAGCGTCCTGCGTTCCTTCCTCCTCCTCGGTCGTAGCTCCGGTCGCTGCGGTCGGGACGTCGGCCGATCCTCCCTTCTCGCACGGCTCGGAGCTCTTGTCATTCGCTGGTGTTGTGGGTGTTGAGGTCGTGGTACACGCAGTACCGGCTGCCCTTGGAAAACTCGGACTGATTTCTGCCCCGCTTGGTGTCCGGTTCTTCCACGAGCACGGCAGCCCCCTTGCGCTTCACGTCCTTGGCCTTGGATTTCTTCTCTTCTGGGTCTGCGGCAGGCAGGTCGAGGAGGGAGAGACGCCCTTCCTCGGCCCTGGCGCACTTGGTCGCCAAGTTGAAAAGCTCCAAGGAAGTGCACAGATCTTCATGCATCGCCAACTCCTCCTTCATCTTGACGTGGCGCACACCATCAGAGAAGGCGGAGATGATGGCCTCCTCGGTCACCTTGGGAATCTTGAGGCGTGCATTGTTGAAGCGCTGGATGTACTTCTGCAAGATCTCTCCTGGTTGCTGCTTGATGCGGCGCATGTCGCTCACGGCGGGTGGCAGGTCACGAGTACCTTGGAAGTTGGCGATGAAGCGGGTACGCATCGCGTCCCAGGAGGAGATCGTGCACAGGGCCGAGTTCAGGGAGCAGTGCGGGCCCGTCCTTGAGCGCCATGGGAAACCAGATTCGCCATGACCTTCTCGTCTCCGTTGGCAGCCGATGCCCAGCTCGTAGAAACTGGTGGAACTTCTAACGAGGGTCAGCTGTACCGTCATAGCGAGGAGGCAGGTCCGGCTTGAACTTGCCGGGCCACCACCGGCAGCTGCGACTTCGGGGGTGAAAACGCGGCTGACTTTCTTGTAACCCGCAGGGGGCCTTGGGTGACGAAGAGCTTGGTCTTGCGGGTCCCCATGTGCTGCAGCTGGGAGCAGCGCGGGTCTTGACGCGTGCGGAGCAGAGCGTGGTCGCGGCAGGCTGGAAGCGGGGAGCACTGGGCAGCTTCTTGCAGGCGAGGGACCTCCAGCAGCTGCTCTTGCTCTTGGAGCTGGCTGGGGACGGAGCGGGTTCCGCCCAGGGACCACGCGCCTTGGGGTCAGGACGCCTTCTTGAGGGGGAGGCAGCCGAGGCGCCCCCGGAGCTTCATCGCCCATGCAGGACAGGGCGCGGTGCAGCGGGACAGACGGCGCGGGGGACCCCCTACGGCGCGGACGAGCTCGGCCACGCGGTCGAGCCACTCTTTGTAGACGTTGTCGACGGGGCGGTAGCGCAGGAGCTCGTTTGCCGCGATGAGCGCAGCTCGAGCCTCCATGGGCGGGATGGGAATGCGCGAGATTTAAGAACCAAATGGGCGAGCGAGGGGGTAGCAGTGCAGCCGTCTTGCCTCATGGAGAGATGCTGGGACGATGCTTGCTGCTCGTTCCCCGCCGGGCCGGTGGCGGCGTTGACGGCAGGCGACGGGGAACGACGAGGGTGCCCGCCGACGGGAGCGGTCTGGGCGACGCGGGAAGCGAGAGCGGCTAAGCACATCCAGTCAAATGCCTCACGTCCTTTACCACTTGGGTGCTTGAATCTGCTCGATAGCCTTGATCTTGTCGGGGTTGGCCTCTATCCCCCGATGGGACACAAAGAAGCAAAGTAGCTTGCCGGAAGGAAGACCAAACACACACTTCTGCAGGTTTTGCTTACAAATTGATCTTGCGCAGGTTAGCAAATGTTTCTTCCAAATCCTGAATGAGGGTCGACATGTCCTTTGTCTTGACCACAATATCATCCATGTAAGCATCAATGTTTCTGTGCATCTAGGACTCAAAACCAATCTGGACTGCCCTTGCAAAAGTGGATCTGGCGCTCTTCAACCCGAAAGGCATCCTTACAAAGCAGTGAGTGCCACATGGGGTTATGAACGCAGTCTTCTCTTCGTCTTCCTTGGACAAAAAGATCTAGTGGTATCCAGAGTATGCATCCAGAAAAGAAAGTAGGTCAGACCCAGAGGTGGAATCCACAATCTGGTCGATGTGTGGAAGGGAAATGGGTCCTTCGGGCATGCCTTGTTCAGATTCGTGAAATCTATGCAAAGCCTCCATTTCCCATTAGCCTTGCGGACTACCACAATATTTTCTAACCATGTTGGATGTAGTACTCCTCTGACCAGACCTGCTGTCTCAAGTTTCTTGATCTCCTCGGCAATGAAGTGCTACCAATCCAAAGCTTGCTTTTGGACCTTCTGCTAGATGGGTCGGGCATGTCGGCAAACAGCAAGGTGGAGCTCGATTACCTCCCTGGGAACACTGGGGATATCAGGTGGTTGCCAGGAAAACACATCGATATTCGCCCAGAGGAAGGCAACGAGCACGATTTCCTATTTGTCATCGAGGGTGCCACTGATCATGAAGGTACCATTAGTGCTAGCCAGCCCTGCCAGGACCTTTTTCACAGCGGGTGCAGCAGCCTTGGATCTCTTGCTATTGGAACTCTCAGGCAAGTCATCAACGGGTGCAACGTACTCCGAAGAGGTACGTTTCCCGGATTCCTTGCCTGCATTCTTGTTATCTCTCTTCTTTTTCGTGCTTTCCCTGCCGGAAACAGTGGTTTCAATAGCCTCTGCCGCGACTACTTCCCGGTACATTTTTCCATGCAAATGATTGCGTCCTTCTTGCCCGATGGAATGGAAATGACGCCTATCGGCCCTGCCATCTTCAAGGTGTTGTAGTCATAGTGGGATGCCGCCATCAATTCGGCCAGAGTTGGGCGACCAAGGATTCCATTGTACGATAGGGGGAGGTCAACCACATCAAACACAATCTTCTTATTTCAGTAATTCAACTCCCCATCGAATGTCATCGGTAACGTGATCTTCCCCTTAGGACGACTCCTGCCGGGGTTGATCCCTTGAAACGTGCCGGTAACCTTGAGCTGTTCCTCTATTATCTGAAGTTTGCTGATGATCTTTGAAGAAACCAGATTCAACTCGGCCCTGCCGTCAACCAACATTTTGTGACTTTGAGGTTGCAGATTGTTGGTGAGACCAACAACGACAAGCAACCTACCGCGGTGGTGCGGTCAGAGTGGTCCTCTTGATCAAATATAATGTGCGTGCGTGACCACTTGAGCGGCCTCCAAGAATCCGCTGCTGGCTCCACGACATTAACTTCACGCCCACACTGTTTAAGTTGGCGGTGAGAGGAGTGCAGAGATGCACCCCCGTCAATGCACAGGGCGTCAGTGGCTTTCTAGAATTCCTGCTCGCTAGTTTCCTCTTCATCTCCTCCATCACTCTCATCATTGCAATCCTCTTTCTCACGGCCTTTGGCGGGTTTTCCTTGATTCTGAGGAGCCTTGACAGGGCGTATTGCTCCGCCGCCTCGACCCTTCCCGCCAGCGCCACCTTGACCTTTATCCTTATCATGCTTCTCATATTCAGCCGTCTGCTTCTTGACGAGCCCCTCAACCTGGTGACACTCCTGGAGATCATGGCCCTTGGTCCGATGAATCTTGCAGTACAACACATAACCTTTCCCAACCATCTCGGCAGCCGTAGCTTCCCGGCAACTTCCTTGTTGGGAACTTTGGTCTTGGCCTTGTCGCTGGTTCTAGGCATGCCCGATCCCTCAATGGTCATCACTGCCTTATCCTTGCGCCTTTTATTGCACTTCTTGTTCTTCTTCTTCTGGCTAGTGGCCTTGTCGTCATCCTCTGAGTCGATGTCGATGCCATCCTCTTCACCGGGGAGCCACCTCCTCTCCTTTACTCGAGCACACTTATCCACCAGAGTGTCAAGCTCCTTCACAGTCTTGGGCAATCGAACATTCACCTTGGAACGTATCCAACGATTACGCATGTTGGACTGAAACGCAGCTATCATAGCTGCCGGGTGGATCTCTGGAATGTTCCTATGTACTCGGCTGAACCTTTGCATGTACTTCCGTAGAGTGTCTCCATCCTTCTGCGGGAGGAGTTGCAAGTCGCTGTGCCGTCCTGGTTCTTGATGGCCGCCCGTGAAGGCGCCAAAAAACCCATGGCACAGGTCAGCCCAGGTCAAAATGGAGTTCTCTATCAGGTGCATCAGCCAAGACCTCACATTTGGCTTGAGTGCCAAAGGGAAGTAGTCGGCGAATACCTTCTTGTCTCTTCCTCCGATAGCTTGAATAGCGATGGTGTAGATGCTCAAGAACTCTGTCGTGTTCAGTATCCCATCATACTTCTCTGGTATTTCTGGCTTGAACGTATGAGTGGGTGGCCACGGAATTTCCGCAACTCATGGGTGATGGCGGGGCACCCAGCCTCGAAAGGCAGGTACCCACCTTCGCCGAGCGCAGGCTCGTCGATGTCGGGGCCATCGCACATATCGGACTGGCGGTGGGTGTCGTGGTGCTGCTTGATGGTGACGCGCGCGCCTTCCCTTTGCCTATCCTCCATGACTCGCCGTTGGCCTTGACGCGCTCGAGGGTCGGACGAGGCCATCGAGATGTCGTCAAATTCTTGGTCACGTGGCTCCCGTGCTGGCTGCCGCGGAGGGAATTGCACCTACGGGGTGGCCCCTTCCGCATGGCCAACAGAATGGGCTGTTGTCGTTGCTTGGGGAGGCCGTGGCGGGCCAGCTCGCTGTGATCCTCCCACCTCAGCGAAACCAATGAGGCTTTGAATGGTGGCTCTCCACTCATCCATCTAATCGGCTGCCGGCGGAAATATCAACAGCAGCTGGGCCCGCGCCATGGCCTCTGAAGCGGTGCTTGGCATGGATGATGACGTAGATCGTAAAGTCGCCCGGCTCCTGACGGTGCCTATAGCGGTCGCGCCATGTTCTTGTCATTGTGAGCCCGTCGCCAGGGCGGTGTGGTGAAGAGGTGGAGGTGCTCGAGGGCCAGTGCCTCCATTGGGCGCATCGACTGGGTTAGCTCATTCTGGGGGTGGCGCATGCCCTGCGGCCGCGTCCACAGCGGGAGCCACCGGAGAGTTGTGATTCGCCCCGGAGCGAGCGACACCGCTACGGCTGTGCCCTACGGCCGGGCAGAGAGGTGCAGGCGGAATGATCTCTCCGCATGTACCTCATGGAGCGTGGTCGCTAGGATGTTGTTGGTGATGTCCTTCCCTGGTGCCTCATGCTCCCGTTTCAGCCATAGGGAAGGTGGTGACGACGCCGCCTACGTCGGCCATGTCCCCCGCAGCGTCCACTCCCCAATGCGTCTCCGTAGCCCCCACAGCGTCGGCAGCCGCGTGTAACGGGGCCTTCGAGGCAGATGGGTGGGTTGTGGCAGCGGGCTTCTTCTTGGGCACCATGAACGATGGAGCCATCGATGAAGAAAATGATGATGAAGATGACATGCTGTGTACGCTTCTCGGGTTCGCGCACGAGCTTCCCCCTACCTGGCGCGCCAAAGATGTCGTGGGAAAGCACGACCACCTATGGGGCCATGAGCCCCTTGTGGTTCGGCAGGGGGGATGAGCACATAACACAAAGAGCAGAGAATCATAGCACATCACCGTAGAGATCACACGGGCAATTTTACCCAGGTTCGGGCCGCCACGAGGCGTAAAACCCGACTCCTGCTTTTGTTGATTGATGGTGGATTGTGGTGGAAATGCAGCGCTCTAGCTCGGCAGGGTTGCCTCAATGCGAGAACGGCTACGCGCATATGAGTGTACAAGGGTCTGAATCCTTTATATGGTGGCCACGAGCCTCCTTTTATAGATCAAGGGGTCACCACAGTGGCAAATCAGTAATTGTGCACTGATTAGATAGCAATCAGTGTTATCATACCTAAGTCTGCAGACAGGGTAGCGTTAAATGCGACGCTTAGTATCACATCATGGCATGCCCCGCAAGCCTTGCCGGGCAGTTCAACCACCTTCTCTCCTGCCTACATAACACGTCTCTGAACGGGTGTCATTTGGAGGTGATTTCCATAGGAAGTGGCTACCATGTGGCCAAAAACAGCCACTTAGTCACTTGGGGGCTTGACACCGCACCGATTGATGACTTGCTTCACTGTGAGGTGGAGCGGTGAAGCCTTGGTGGGATAGTTTGCCTTCGTAGGGCCCGGCAATCCTGCCGAGACGGTATTGAGGCTTGTCTTCGTGGTAATCTTGACCTCACTAGGCTCGCCTGCCCGGCAAGGGAGGTTTTCTCTTAGTGGTGCCTTGCTCCTTTGGCTTGACTTGGTCTTCCTGATCTGCTCTTTGATTCATCAGAGAGCTGATCTCGTTTGCTTGGTCTGGTCTTGGATGCTGCAATCTTGCTCTTAGGCCTGTGCACGGTCTGGGCAAAAGACCAAGGGTTTGTTGCACCAACAGACTTACATCCTTTTAGTGCAGGAGTTGGAAAAAAATTCAGCTAGCTGATACCACATCCTCTTAATATTGTTCTACAAGAGTACAACACTTAAATTTTGGTCGAGGCCACAGGAATATGATCCAACAGATTGGCACTAATGTCAGGTTTTTACCAGAAAAGTCCATCGATCGATCACCCTGCAGAACAACCCAAGTCCATAACAAGTGACACAACTCAACGCTGACAGAGAAGAAAATAGCTCAGACATATACGTGCATACAAACCAAACAACTCTGAACTTTTGCCAACCAACACATATACTACACACGGAAACCACAATCAATTACAGAGCAAAGAGGAGGAAGGAGTCGGGGATGAACTCATCATTTCCCATTGTTACCCATAGCAAAGCACCGCCAGGGATCAATAGACGCGATCGTGGAGGAAAACAAGGAGAAGGCCGGGGTGAGCTTCTCTATGGATCCGGTAGCGAAAACCATGTCGGCGTTCTTGGAACGGGGGTCCCCAGACTTGCCTGCCTGCGGCCTGCGGCGTGGCTCAAAGGAGGCCCAGGACAGCCCATCTTCATCAACACAAGCTCAAGACCCTCGCGAGGGGCCAAGCCTCATGAGGCGGGACGACAAGGAGCTTCCTCGAGCACGGCCTCGTCGGTGGCTCATGAGGAGGTGGAGAGTTCAAGGCGGGGTACCTCGTGAGGTGCCCATGACGCAAGCCATGACGCACCAAGGGCGCCCGATCCGGCGCCCAAGCGACATCCTCCTTTCCTCTTTGGTGCAAAGGGAGCAAGCGCAGCGAGAGCATCAAGCAAAGGCATCCGCTTTGGTGCAACAAGACCAAGACCAGCCCCAACGGTGGAAGGAGTCATCGTGGAGCCCAAGCAGGCGTCATCACGAGCCTTTGGCAAAGCGAAGACCAACTTTAGTCAGGATAAGTGTACCCGTTGTTCCCCTTCAAAATGGCCAATTGTTGGCGCCCTTCCCGCTCAATATTTGGGAAGAGGCCCAGGGCCTTCGTCTATATAAGTAGAGCTAGCCACCATAGTAGGGAGGTGGGCATTTGGAATCCAGAGAGAGAGAGATAGGGACCCAATCCTCAAGCTAGAGCGACGGAACACCAGCTAGCAGTTCATCACGCCCACCAAGAACAGACCCTCGCGAGGTTGTTCTTCCCTGTACTGTTCCTCATCAGCCCAAGAGGCAATCCACCACACCACAAACTAGAGTAGGGTATTACACCACAACGGTGGCCCAAACTAGTATAAATCTTGTGTCTCTTGTCTTTATTCTTTCCGATAGTTTAGGTCCCTGCGATTCGGTGAGGTGCGAGGCGGTGGAGGGTTGGATCTCCGTCGCACGAGTTGAACCTCAAGGGTCTGCCGGAACCCGAAATCCGACATTTGGCGCGCCAGGTAGGGGTGCACCGGAATCTGCCTTTCGTCGCTACGTTCTTCCCCGACCACTGCAACCATGTCTGACACCCGTCGGACCCGCGCCGAGTGCCGAGCTGCCCTCGCCTCCCATGTTGCCCAGACGGCTCCCGTCGGCGGGGCCCTCGTCGTTCCCCGTCACCTGCCGTCAACGCCGCCACCGGCCCGGCAGGGAACGAGCAGCAAGCGTCGTCCCAAAGACCGGTCCATGAGGCGGGGCGGCGCACCGCGCCGCTCACCCTCGCTGGTTCTTTCGTCGCGCGCCTGCGCGCTTCGCCATGGAAAACCCGAGCTACACTCATCGCCGCTTAACAAGCTCCTGCGCTACCGCCCGTCGGCAGCGTCTACGAAGAATGGCTCGACCGAAGTCGCCGAGCTTCGTCCCGCTGCAGGAGGCGACCCGCGCTGGCCCATCTCGCTGCACCGCACCCGCCCAGCGGGCGATGAAACTCGGGCGCCTCAGCCGCCTCCTCCTCAAGACGGGCGCCACAGCCCCAAGGCACGCGGCCTGGGCGGAACCCGTTCCGCGCCGCGCAGCAACAGAGCAGAGCTGTCAAGAAGTCCCTCACCCGCAAGAAGCCGCCCGAGCGCTCCCCGCTCCCGCACGTCAAGGACCTGCGCTGCCCCCAGCCGCGGCGCAGGGAGGCCCACAAGACCAAGCTCTCTGTCGTCCGAGGCCCCCCGCGGCCACGGCGGGCTGCCACGCCTTCACCTCTGAGCTGCGCAGCGTCGCGTGGCCCGCCAAGTTCAAGCCAGACCTGCCTCCACGCTACGACGGCACGGCTGACCCTATGGAGTTCCTCCAGCTCTACGAGCTGGGCATCGAGGCTGCCAACGGGGATGAAAAGGTCATGGAGAACTGGTTTCCCATGGCGCTCAAGGACGGGGCCCGCACTGCTCTGAACCTGGCCCCAGGCACGATCTCTTCCTGGGCCGAGATGCGTACCTGCTTCATCGCCAACTTCCAAGGTACTCGCGACCGGCCACCCGCCGTGAGCAACATGCATCGAATCAAGCAACAGCCAGGGGAAACCCTGCAAAAGTACATCCAGCGCTTCAACAACGCGCGCCTCAAGATCCCCAGGGTAACGGAGGAGGCCATCATCTCTGCGTTCTCCGACGGCGTGCGCGACGTCAAGATGAAGGAGGAGCTGGCGATGCATGAAGATCTGTGCACCTCCACAGGCTGTTCAACTTGGCGACCAAGCGCGCCAGGGCTGAGGAGGGCGCCTCTCCTCCTCGAGCTGCCTGCCGCGGATCCCGAAGAGAAGAAGTCCAAGGCCAAGGGCGTGAAGCGCAAAGGGGCTACCGTGCTCGGGCGAACCAGACACCAAGCAAGGCAGAGATCAGCCCGAGTCCTCCAAGGGCAGCCGGTACTGCGTGTACCACGACCTCCACACCCACAACACCAATGAATGTCAAGAGCTCCAGGCCGTGCGCGAAGGAAGGGTCGGCAGACGCCCCAAGCGCAGCGACCGGGGCTATGGCCGAGGAGGAGGAAGGAATGCGGGGCCATTTGGGAAGACCAGCGGCCAGCGCCAAGGGTGGCGCGACCAACCTCGCGAGGACCGCTGGCAAGACCCACCTCGCGAGGGGGGCTGGAGGGATCAGCCTCGTGAGGATCTCCCGCAAGGGAACGCAGGCCTCCCTCCGCTGCCGCCGCCACCAACCCTCTCATTGATGAACCCCTTTTTCCTTTATCCTCTACTGGTGGCTGATTGATTGAGCGCCGGTCTCACTCATTCTTTATGAGCGGAAGCCATGCACTTAAAAAAAAGAGTAACAAAAGAAATAAAAAATCTTCCTATTCCCGCTTCTTCTATTCAGGACTCCCGCGCTTGCTCCTTTGGAGCCAAATGGATCCGAATTTCAGAGAATCGAAGACCATCATCAGGACGAGGGGGCTGGGGGCTTCCAGGAAGCTCGTGCGATCGCCTGCATCCTGGGTGGAGCTCAAGCCCCAGTCTCTCAGCGCATCTTCAAGCAGTTCGCCCGCGAAGTGAATGCAGTCCTCCCCAAGCTCGAGTCCATGCGCCCTCTCAGGTGGTCGGCGTGCGCCATCACGTTCAGATCAGCGGATCATCTCAAGTGCGCAGCCACAGCCGGAGTTCTGCCGATGCTTTGCTCCCCAATCGTCAGCAATGTGCTAGTCACCTAGACCCTCATCAACGGCGGAGCAGGGCTCAACGTCCTGTCCGTGGAGACATTCAACAATCTTCAAGTGCCTTATAGTCAGCTTCAGCCAACCAAGCCTTTCTCCGGAGTCACCGACGGCTCCACGGTCCCGATCGGGCAGGTCCGCCTTCCTGTCACCTTTGGGGCTCGCGACAACTACCACACCGAGCTCATCGACTTCGACGTCGCCCACATTCGCCTGCCGTACAACACCATCCTCGGGTACCCAGCGTTGGCCAAATTCATGGTCAGACGCCACCATCGCTTCTAACATCCTCAAGATGCCAGAAGCGGCGGAGTCATCACGGTGCCCTCGTGAAGAGAGAGACGCAGCAGCTCCACAGGCGAGCTTTTCAGCCGCATCACTTTGGAAGACCTGCACCACAAGCAGCAGGAGGCCTCCGAGGCCGCACTCCAAGAAGAAGAAGACATCGACCGGCCCGGCTCTTCAAGAGACAGGCCCCTGTGGCACGAGACCGGGCGTAAGGAGCCTCCTTCCATCGCATAGGAAAGCGCGCCCGACGCCCTCCTCAGGCAGGGCTCGGGGGCTCTCCCCTGGAGGGCCGCCGAACTCGCCAAGGTCTCGAGGGAGGCGCTTGGGCACCACGTGGAGGCGTGTTTCAAAGCACGTTTCCCGCAAGCAGGAGCAAGACCAGGAGGACAGAACCCCCAAGAGTTCATCAGCAAGGCCATTCAGGAGCTACAGGAGTCAAGGGTCATGAGGGGCAGCCGCCGCCTACCCGCTGTGGCCCCCCATCCAGGTGAGGATGGTGGGCTGCGTGTCTGCATCGACATACCATGGCTCAACCGAGCCAAGCATCTCAAGAGCGCCTCGGCCCTCGCGAGTGGGACGCTATGAGGGTCCGCCCCATTAGCCCACGTGACGCATGCCTTATGGCTCGCCAAAGCGCACTCTGCTGCAGACCAGCGCCTCATGAGGACCATCCTGGAGGCTCAAGAGGTCAGGCATGCCGCAGCCCTGGCGGAGATGGAGATGGCCCATGAGGAGCCGCCAACGCCTCCGGAGCCTCCCGAGGCCCCTGGGCCTGGGGGCTCGTGAGGATCGGCTCCCGCAGCCCACCGAGTCTGCTACACCAACACCCCTTCATCCCCAACATCACCAGGTGACATCTTTAAGTTTTATTTCCGGCTGGGAGCGCCTTCAGGGCCGCATTATTCCCAGGCCGTGTGGGTCCGTTCCTGCGGCATGTATCCCTATTACTTCATGTCTTTAGCTTATCCTGTTGGGGGCGCCCCTTGGGCTGCATCATCCCCAAGCCGCTCGGGACAGTCCCAGCAGCATGTACCCTTCTTGCGTTTTCCTTAGGATTATGCTCTCGTTCCACCATGCTTGTTATTTGGAGCCTTTTCCTGGGTGGCGGAATCTTGCACATTAAGGGGGGGTGCCTGAGCATCGCGACTCAGGGCTCCTACCGGCTCTCCGGCCCTCACCCTCTGGTCTTGTCCATGGCATCGCGACCTGGCTTGCCAGCGACGGCTGAGACCAGCCCGAGAGCCGGGACCCGAGGACGTAGAGTTGCGTCATCTAATCCAGCTTGCGCGTTAAAGGGGGGGTGCCTGAGCATCGCGACTCAGGGCTCCTACCGGCTCTCCGGCCCTCACCCTCTGGTCTTGTCCATGGCATCGCGACTGGCTTGCTGACGACGGGCTGAGACCAGCCCGAGAGCCGGGACCCAAGACGAGAGCACCGCGACATCTGGCCAAATTTGCAGGAACACACTCGAAGATGAGGCCCAGAGCCAGCGCAACCCGCCTTTGAGGTAGGGCCTCGTGGAGTCCTTGCTGGCTCACGGGTGCCCCGACACACCTCGCGAGGCCTCTCGTGCCTCTCCAAATCAACTAACGGCAGGACTAACGATCGCCACGGCGAGCTCTTGTTCCTTTTGTGGTGAACCTGCAGGGTCCCTCCAAGGAGCACGAAACGACCTCGCCACGCAATCTCTCACTGGCCAAGGCATGGACCTAGCGCCGCACCAGGAAGCATTGTCCTGACCCTCGAGATAAGTCATCCTCCGGACACACTAGTCATCGCAACACCATCCCCACACTCAATGCAACTCCGTGTTCGCAACTTCGCTCTCCTTTCTCACCGAATGATGGCTGCTTGAGCGCCAAGAAGGACCCCCTGAGCATCGCGACTCAGTGGCTCTTACCGGACCTCGGGCCGCTCACCTCCTGGCCTTGACCACGGCATCGCGACCTGGCATACCAGCGACGGATGAAGCCGCCTTGGATTTGGGACTGTCGGCAGAGCACCAAGCCCTCACGAGGTCTGAAAGGAAGAAACTGAGCTAGAAACAGAATGAGCATCCGCATTGCCTCACAATAAGGATCATATTGACAAACGAAGCTACAAACATCTTACAAGCCCCTTGGTTACATCCTTGGCTCCTCGCAGGAACAAAAGACGCGAATCCTAAGGGAGTCCTATCTACAGGGGACCCTTGCGGCAGACGCCATCATCAACTTGATGGGCCACCCGTCCCGAGCCAACCCCATCCAGATCGAGGCGGCGGCGACCGACGAGCTTCGCCCGCCTGCTCGGGAGCGGCGCAGGCTCGGCGGCTCGTAGCTGTCGTCGCTGGATCCTCCGGCGCCTTCGTCGCCTGAGAAGCTGCCAAGGGAGTGGTCGGTTGGCCTCCGCCTCACCGCAGCAGGGTCCCGACCGCCTCTCCCGGGGCAGCACTTCCAAAACGACCCTCCGCGTCGAAGAGCTTGAAGGACATCACCGAAGCACCATCGTACTCCAGGTGGATCGTGAGGGCGCCACTCGTCCTGCAGACCCGGGTGACCTCGCTCCAGCCTCATGTCATGAAGACCTCACCTGGGGCAACTACTGCGACCTCTGCCCCGGTCGCGAGGGTGCCGCAACGGCGTCTTTGCAGCCAGAGTCCCAGGGGCTCCCCCTGCCGGACGATGGAGGCGAAGAAAGAAGGAAGGCGAATCCGAGACTTAGGAGGCGCGGCGACGCGAAGCACGAACTCCCGGCAGGAGCCCTTGGCGTGAACTCCAAGGGGGAAGACGCACACCTTCGTGACCCGCCGGCGTCGTCGGCGGCGCCGCTCGTGGCGCCCGGCCTCGCCTCCTTCAGGGCCACCAATATGCGCTGCATACAAGGAAGAGGAAACCACGGTGGCGGCCACGCGCACTGCAGCATAAGCGCCTCGCGCGCGCTCCTACCCTGACACCAGAGAGCAAGCCGTTTCTTTGGGGGGAGCGGGTCAGGATCCTCTTGAGGAGCCTTTCCCTTCTCTTCCCTGGAGAACCGGCGGATCGGAGCCATGGCAACCAGACGAGACGAGGAAGAGAAGGAGCAGAAGGATATACTGGAAGGGCGCACGCCGTTCCGTACTTATAGCCGGCGGAGGCCAACCGTCGGCCTCCACGATCACCGATAATCATGACCGACTCTGCACGCATGGGCTTGTCGAATCCGGGTGGTTATCGAGGCATCGTGGGGAAGCAATGCGCACACGTCCAATCAACCGCGCCTTGGGCGCCCAAACCGCATGAGCTGTTAGGGCCCACGATGCGCAGACTTACCCTTTCGCCTCTCCGCTCGGCCAAGTTGGTAGGCGCCCGTGAGCCCAGGGCTCTTGTCGGCGTGCAGGAGCAGGGGTCCCAGACTTGCCTGCCTGCGGCCTGCGGCGTGGCTCAAAGGACGCCCAGGACAGCCCATCTTCATCAACACAAGCTCAAGACCCTCGCGAGGCTGTTGTTCCCTGTACTGTTCCTAATCAGCCCAAGAGGCAATCCACCACACCACAAACAAGAGTAGGGTATTACACCACAAAGGTGGCCCGAACTAGTATAAATCTTGTGTCTCTTGTGGAGGGTTGGATCTCCGCGCGCACCCCAGAGTTCGAACCTCAAGGGTCTGCCGGAACCCGAAATCCGACAAAACCATGTTCACCTCGCTGGCGTTGGTGGTGGCAAGGAGGAGAACGATGAAGGTGGAGGTCCCTCTCCCTCGATCTAACAATGTGGACGGATCCATCCGGGAGGAGATCGATGGAGGTTGAGATATAGCGACGTGGAGGTGAGGGTGGCGATGAAGAGGAGGGCGTCGCTGGCAGCCATTGCCGAATCCCGGACGAGGGGATGCTTCGGTGACGGTCTTGAGGAGGAGGAGGAGGAGGAGGCGAGGGCATGAGGAGGGGGTCATCTCCTAGAACACCACGTTGGCGTGAGGTGGATGACCAGATCGGGTATTAGGGTGCGGATGCGGCTGGAGACGGGAGAAGAGCTAGGGGTAGCGAGGGATTGAGCGAGGGAGCCTCGTTCACCTTGTTTTTTTCTACATGCAAGGGGAGCTTCGTCATCTGGTTTTCTTTCCTTACGTGCGAGCGGATCCTCGTTGCCAGGTTTTTTTCGTGATGTGCGGGGTAAAATCAAGGGGCAGTGGGAGGTGGGAGAAGAGACGGAAAAAATCTGACGTAGTGGGAGGTGGAACAAAAAACCGGTCGAAAATAAACCTGGACGCAATCCCACCAACTGCTCCATTAGGAGTAGAGATCTTTTGATGAGGACATCAATACCATTGTTACACCCACAGCCCCTGCTGCTATACATACTGGACCAATTACTAGAGCTCGCGCACGCCAATTGAATTATCAGGTACTTTCGTTTCTTGGTAACGATTCCAATGTTCATGAGAATATGATGCTGCCTAAATTGGATACATTTGTTTTGCTTACAAATGAAGGGCCTACCATGGACAAGAAAGATGAACCTTGGAGCAAGTTCAAGCATGGAGATGTTGGCATGCGCAAGTGGAACAAGAACGGAGTTACAAGTGATGATTCCAGGACTTTGAAGCCACCCTAATGAGAGCATGAGGCCTTGGACGAAATATACAAGATGCCACTTCATAATATTCGTCCATAGGCTATTCTAGGTGCTACGTCACCTTAATATTGGGCCAGGCCCATGTAATTTCGAAATACTTAAGTGTAGGCTGTTTTTAGAGTCCGTATGTGTGGGGAAACAAGAGCTAGGGTTGGTTTCGGACCCCTCCTCAAGGGCCACGAAATTCCTCCTCTTTCTCCATATATACAGCCCTTAGGGCGTCGTTTAGACTTTGGGTTTTGTTTAGATCAAAAGTTCGCCATAGCTGCAACTTCACGTGCATTTCGCTTTGTGTTCAACGACCAGACGAAGGCGCCACGTAACCCCACCTTCATTAATAAAGCTTTCCTCTTATATTCGCAATATCCAGATTGCAATCTTAGTTTCTTGCTTGTTCTTCGCTTGCTCGCAGGAAACAGGCCCTCGTGGTCAGGTTGATCGTGCTCCGGCGTGGTCAATAACCCTCGGAAGTTGGTTTAGCGATTGCTAAGGCGCCGACGTCCTCGCGACGTAGTCGGATCGTCAAGGTCGACTCCCACAGAAACGAAAGCCACCATCTCATCGAAACATCGGGACACCTTTGCCTCTATCGAGTGGTATCAGATTTTCAGGTTGCTCGGTGAGATTTTACAGTTTTTCGTAGATTAGATCGAGTCTGTTTTTCGTGCCTAAAGTCCACGAAAAAGCCACAAAAAAAATTAGGGTTAGTTCATCATATCCGAACCAATCTGAGCCTTTGCATAATATTTTTAGGGTTTTGCTTTGTTGAATTTGCGGTTGCATCGTCGTGTTTAGTTGCTGGTCTTAGCGTCTAGTCTTTTAGAGTTTCGAGTTCTGGTCATAAGTTTTCACGCCGCCGCACCATCATCATCGCCTTGCCATCTACCACCATTGCTTATCCGCCACCGCTCTGAATCCGTATCCCTATACCACCACCGCTACCATATACCACCACCACCACCATATATCCACCACCAATCCGAGTTCTTCTCATATTAGGTTTGTTTTCGAGATCCATCTAAATTCCGATTCGTGTTTCCTTGCCTGAGTAGGTTTCGGAAAAAAAATTCCGAAAACGCACTTGTCGAAAAATTTTCTGGCTATTCTATTTTTAGGTGTTTCTAAGCGTATTGAGACAGTCGCCATTATAGAAAGTTTTTTTTGACCCGTTTCCAGTTTTTGGGTCCGGGCAGTCGAAAAAAAAATTTGGTCGAAAAAATTTCGTGCCATCCTGTCAGTTTGACCTGGGAAGAGTTTTGAGACACTCGCAATTATAGTGATTTTTCGCAAAAAAAAAGAGCAGCGCAAAAAAAAAGCAGCGCAAAAAAAAAGAGCGAAAAAAAAAATTCCAGAGTGTGCTTTTCCGTTGTTTCCGTGCAGCGCCGTGATTTTGTTAGTGTTCTAGGCTCGCGTCTCTAGCACGGTCTAGCCTAGGACCGACAAAGATCTGCGTCGTTGGAGCGTTTATTCAACTTTGCATCTACGAATTGATTATTGCTGAACCTTTTCGCTACCATATTATAAGCCTTCCCAGCTCCACATACATCTACATCGTGCGTTTGACTCTCCCTGGTAATCGCTCTATCCAAGCTTTGAGAGTTTTGACTACATCGGTTGCCGATCACCGTGTGCTGCTGGGTAAGAACTGGTAAGAATTTGAGATTTGCTTGACGGATTTGTGACTGTCCACCACACCACCACCATCACTTCCTAGTAGTCTGTCGAATCATATTCTTGTGTGTTTCTATTGCTGCTAACCATGGCAGGATCACAAGCCATTTAGACTTCTTGGGGAGAACATGACAAACAAAGCGCTACATGATAAGTTTCAACAAATGATGAGTGGGCAGGTGGAAGATGTTCTAAATAGATTTGCAGAGGCCATGGAGAAGATAGATGGCATTGAGAAGGCGTTCAAACAAAGCTCGATAACAAGTTTAATGAATTGCTCGCGTCTACCACCACCACCACCGGCTGCACCTAATGCACCTCTACAACAACAACAACGATCGCCTCCACATCGCGAAGCAGCCCTCCGCCGAAGCGAGCCGTGTCCCTCTTCACTGGCCAAGCTGCCGGTCATTGCTGTTGATACTTCGTGGCTCCCTCTGCTGATGTGGGGGAGGATGATTATGTGAGAGAGTACGAGGATGAGGTTGATCAACTTCAGAACTACGTGCAACCACCGGCACCACAACCACCCGGCACCACAACCACCCGGTCGTCCACATGCAAATAATGGCAATGTTAGGGCTCCCCCTCAGTGGAGATCATGACCATCTCCCTAAATTGAAGTTGAATATTCCACCATTTGAGGGTAGATATGTTCCTGATATATATCTTACTTGGGAGTTAGAAACTGAACAACGATTTACATGTTTACAATATCACGAGGAGAGACGTGTTCAGCTGCTTTTTGTGCTTTCACTAGCTTTGCATGTGTTTGGTGGTCTGAACATTGTAGATTATATCCTGTTCCAGCTACTTGGGCTGCTTTGAAAACTGCTATGCGTACTCGTTGGGTTCCACCATATTATCAACGTGAATTACTTCAAAAATTGCAGCGCTTAAGACAAGGAAAAATTCGGTAGAAGAATATTATCGAATTACAAAGCGGCTTGATTAGATGTGGTATTGTTGAGGAGAATGAAGCTATGCTTGCATGTTTTACGGGTGGATTAAATAGAGATATTCAGACCATTCTAGACTACAAGGATTATACTAATATCACTCGATTATTCCATCTTGCTTGTAAAGCTGAACGTGAAGTGCAGGATCGTGTTGCGTTGGCGCGGACTAACTTTTCTGCAGGTCGACCTTCATCATGGACACCACGTGCATCATCTACTTCCACACGTTCTACTACACCGGCACCTCCGTCGGCTGCCACCTCCAACCGTGATACAAGAAAGCAGGCACAACCACCACTATTCCGCCAAGAGCGCACCTGGGCCTACACAGAGCTCTTCTTCTTCCATGGCGTCAACAGGGCACACAAGTGATATTATTTGTCATCGTTGTAAGGGAAGAGGACATTTTGCCAGAGAATGCCAATCTCAGCGTGTGATGATTGCTACTGAGGATGGTGGGTATGAGTCCGCTAGTGACTATGATGAAGAGACTTTGGCTCTTATTACACATGAAGAACATGGTGGAGATGATTACGATCATGAGACGCAATACATGGCTCTTGAAGATGTCGACAGGTATGAATGTTTAGTTGCTCAACGTGTTTTGAGTGTGCAGGTTACACAAGCTGAGCAAAATCAGAGGCATAACTTGTTCCATACAAAGGGAGTTGTGAAGGAACGTTCTATTCAGCGTCATCATAGATGGAGGGAGCTGCAACAACTTGGCTAGCATGGATATGGTGGAGAAGCTTTCTCTCACCACAAGACCACATCCACATCCTTACTACATCCAATGGTTCAACAACAGCGGCAAGGTTAAGGTAACACGTCTTTGTTCGTGTGTATTTTAGTATCTCTACATATGTTGATTATGTTGATTGTGATGTGGTACCTATGCAAGCATGTTCCTTATTACTTGGTAGACCATGGCAATTTGATAAAAATTCTATACACCATGGTAGAAACAATCAGTATACTCTTGTTCACAAGGATAAATATATTACTTTGCTTCCTATGACTCTGATTCAATTTTGAAAGATGATATTAATAGAGCTAATAAAGCAAAACAGGAGAAAAATAAGAGTGAAAATCAGATTGTGGCAAAAGAATTTGAGCAACAAATGAAGCCTAATAATAAACCATCTAATGTTGCTTCTGAAATTAAACTGAAAAGTGCATGTTTACTTGCCACCAAATCTGATATTGAGGAGCTAGATTCTAGAAAATCTGTTTGTTATGCTTTTGTGTGCAAAGAGGCATTATTTTCATTCGAGGACGTGCCTTCCTCTTTGCCCCCTGCTGTCACTAACATTTTGCAGGAGTTCACTGACGTCTTCCCACAAGACGTGCCACCGGGATTACCACCTATTCGAGGGATTGAGCATCAAATTGACTTAATTCTCGGTGCATCGCTACCCAACCGTGCACCATACCGTACCAATCCAGAGGAGACGAAGGAGATTATGCGTCAAGTACAGGAGCTGCTCGACAAAGGTTATATCTGTAATCTCTTAGTCCTTGTGTTGTTCCTATTATACTAGTGCCTAAAAAGGATGGTACGTCGGCGTATGTGTGTTGATTGTAGAGGCATTAATAATATTACTATTCGTTATCGTCATCCTATTCCTAGGCTAGATGATATGCTTGATGAATTGAGTGGCTCTACAATATTCTCCAAAGTTGATTTGGCGTAGTGGATACCATCAAATTCGTATGAAATTGGGAGATGAATGGAAAACAGCATTTAAAACTAAGTTTGGTTTATATGAGTGGTTAGTCATGCCTTTTGGGTTAACTAATGCACCTAGTACTTTCATGAGACTAATGAACGAAGTTTTACGTGCTTTCATTGGACGATTTGTGGTAGTCTATATTGATGATATACTGATTTATAGCAAATCTTTGGAAGAACATTTGGAACATTTACGTGCTGTTTTTAATGCTCTACGTGATGCATGTTTGTTTGGTAACCTTGGGAAGTGCACCTTTTGCACCGACCGAGTATCTTTTCTTGGCTATGTTGTTACACCACAGGGAATTGAAGTTGATAAAGCCAAGATTGAAGCTATTGAGAGATGGCCGCAGCCCAAAACGGTCACACAAGTGAGGAGTTTTCTTGGACTCGCTGGTTTCTATAGGCGTTTTGTGAGAGACTTTAGCACCATTGCTGCACCTCTCAATGAACTTACAAAGAAGGATGTGCCTTTTGTTTGGGGTACCGCATACGGAAGAAGCCTTCACGGTATTGAAAGATAAGTTGACACATGCTCCTTTACTCCAACTTCCCGACTTTAATAAGACTTTTGAGCTTGAATGTGATGCTAGTGGAATTGGATTAGGAGGTGTGTTATTACAAGATGGCAAACCTGTTGCATACTTTTACGAAAAATTGAGTGGGCCTAGTCTGAACTATTCTACTTATGACAAAGAATTATATGCTCTTGTTCGGACTTTAGAGACATGGCAACATTATTTATGGCCCAAAGAATTTGTTATACATTACGATCATGAATCTTTGAAACATATTAAAAGTCAAGCTAAACTGAACCGTAGACATGCTAAATGGGTTGAATTCATTGAGACTTTCCCTTATGTCATTAAACACAAGAAGGGTAAAGAAAATGTTATTCTTGATGCTTTGTCTCGTCGCTATACTATGCTTTCACAACTTGACTTCAAAATATTTGGTTTGGAGACCATCAAAGATCAATATGTGCATGATGCTGATTTTAAAGATGTAATGCAGAACTGTAAAGAAGGAAGAACATGGAACAAGTTCGTTATTAAGGATGGTTTTGTGTTCCGTGCTAACAAGCTATGCATTCCTCGCTAGCTCTGTTCATCTTTGTTGTTGCAGGAGGCGCATGGAGGAGGATTAATGGGACACTTTGGCGTGAAGAAGACGGAGGATATACTTGCTACACATTTCTTTTGGCCAAAGATGAGACGGGATGTTGAGCGCTTTTGTTGCTCGCTGCACTACATGTCAAAAAGCTAAGTCACGACTCAATCCTCATGGTTTATATATGCCTTTGCCTGTACCTAGTGTTCCTTGGGAGGATATATCTATGGACTTTGTTTTAGGTTTACCTAGAACAAAGAAGGGGAGGGATAGCATATTTGTTGTCATGGATAGATTCTCGAAAATGGCACATTTTATACCATGTCATAAAAGCGATGATGTTGTTAATGTTGTTGATTTGTTCTTTCGTGAAATTATTCGCTTGCATGGTGTGCCAAATACTATTGTTTCAGATCGTGATACTAAATTTCTTAGCCACTTTTGGAGATGTTTATGGGCTAAGTTGGGGACTAAACTGCTTTTTAGTACTACTTGTCACCCCCAAACCGATGGACAAACTGAAGTAGTCAATAGAACATTGTCTACTATGCTTAGGGCTGTTTTGAAGAATAATAAGAAAATGTGGGAAGAATGCTTGCCTCATATTGAATTTGCTTATAATCGCTCATTGCATTCTACTACTAAGATGTGCCCTTTTGAAATTGTGTATGGCTTCCTACCTCGTGCACCTATTGATTTGTTGCCTCTTCCATCTTCGGAGAAGGTTAATTTTGATGCTAAAGAACGTGCTGAATTGATTTTAAAAATGCATGAGTTAACTAAGGAAAACATTGAGCGTATGAATGCTAAATATAAACTTGCTGGAGATAAGGGTAGAAAACATGTTGTCTTTGCACCTGGAGATCTTGTTTGGTTACATTTGCGTAAGGATAGGTTTCCTAATTTGCGCAAATCAAAGCTAATGCCACGTGCTGATGGTCCATTTAAGGTGTTATTGAAAATAAATGATAATGCATATAAAGTTGAGCTGCCTGCAGATTTTGGGGTTAGTCCCACTTTTAACATTGCAGATTTGAAGCCTTATTTGGGTGAGGAAGATGAGCTTCCGTCGAGGGCGACTTCATTTCAAGAAGGGGAGGATGATGAGGACATCAATACCATTGTTACACCCACAGCCCCTGCTGCTATACATCTTGGACCAATTACTAGAGCTCACAAGACGCCAATTGAATTATCGTGTACTTTCGTTTCTTGGTAACGATTCCAATGTTCATGAGAATATGATGCTGCCTAAATTGGATACATTTGTTTTGCTTACAAATGAAGGGCCTACCATGGACAAGAAAGATGAACCTTGGAGCAAGTTCAAGCATGGAGATGTTGGCATGCGCAAGGGGAACAAGAACGGAGTTACAAGTGATGATTCCAGGACTTTGAAGCCACCCTAATGAGAGCATGAGGCCTTGGACGAAATATACAAGATGCCACTTCATAATATTCGTCCATAGGCTATTCTAGGTGCTGCGTCACCTTAATATTGGGCCAGGCCCATGTAATTTCGAAATACTTAAGTGTAGGCTGTTTTAGAGTCCGTATGTGTGGGGAAACAAGAGTTAGGGTTGGTTTGGACCCTCCCTCAAGGGCCACGAAATTCCCTCCTCTTTCTCCATATATACAGCCCTTAGGGCGTCGTTTAGACTTTGGGTTTTGTTTAGATCAAAAGTTCGCCATAGCTGCAACTTCACGCATTTCGCTTGTGTTCAACGACCAGACCAAGGCGTCCACGTAACCCCACCTTCATTAATAAAGCTTTCCTCTTATATTCGCAATATCCAGATTGCAATCTTAGTTTCTTGCTTGTTCTTCGCTTGCTCGCAGGAAACAGGCCCTCGTGGTCAGGTTGATCGTGCTCCGGCGTGGTCAATAACCCTCGGAAGTTGGTTTAGCGATTGCTAAGGCGCGACGTCTCGCACGTACGTAGTCGGATCATCAAGGTCGACTCCCACAGAAACGAAAGCCACCATCTCATCGAAACATCGGGACACCTTTGCCTCTATCATCTTTACTCCTAATGTCTGAGTTGACAGGATAGCCTCCACGGTTTTTTTCGTCTGACTTTTTTGTCTGCTTTATTTTCGTCTCACCTTCCACCACCACACCCGCTACAATATAAAAAAACCGTACACACCGCTCCTCTCTATGTATCCACCCCTCCTGATGCAACCGCTCTCCCTCTTCTAGCGATACGACGCCGCCCCATCTTCCGCTTCGCCACCTCCACCGCAACCACACCCTTCTGTCGATCATTGGATCCACTTGCAGATCGTCAAGGTTAGACGGCGGAGCTCCATGTCGAGGAAGTGGCTCCCAGATCTGCACTCGAGTGGCTGTGACGGATGGGCTCTAGGTGGCCACCACCGCCACCACTGAAGACCAAGCCCCCACCGTGTTCCATAGAGGAAGGAAAGAAAAGGCCACCATGCCGGGCAAGGAGAAGATAGCGTTGTGGTGCTCTGCTGCCTGGAGGTTAGCGATGTGCCAGATCGAGGTCTCCATAGCGGGATCCGTGCAGATCAAGGGTCACCGTAGTCAAATCCGTCGAATTTGAGATCACCGTCACATGGGTCAACGATGGCCATCACTAGTGGGTCGCGGACAACCCTCCCTTGCGAGCCACACGATCTGGCTCACCACCTCAGACCAACATGGTTCCTCCATGGTGAGGCGACAATAGCCTCTTCATCCTCGCGCTATCTCCGTCCTCTCGCTCAAGCCGTCACCATCGCCTCCCATCCTCCATCGCATGCATGTGTGAGCCCAATGCTGCAGGACGACATTGACCATGAAGCGGAGCCCAGCCGGACGGGTTCGACGCGATGGTCGTCAGCAAGGAGCGGTGGTCTACACCATCGAGCAGGGGCCCTTGGTTGCCTGTCCTCCTCCTCCTTCTATCCTCCCCATCCCCGAAGAACATGCTCTGGTGAAGCATAGTGCGTTCTTCCCTCTTATGTGTATGGATTTGAAAATACTGTAAATTCCTATGAATTTTCTAACTACTAGAAATTTGTATGAACATCACTACGTAGATATGCCTAAGTGTGGTTTGCATTGTTCCAATGATAACATCGTCGATCTTCAGCTCTGGCAGCTACATCGAGAAGTACTACCGCCATTCTCGTTGCTGTTATGGATCTAAACTCCCATCTCGTTGATTTCTCCCTGCTACGAATCCTGATTGGTTCTCTTTCCTCCTCCATGTGTCTTCCTCTTTGAATTTGGTATTAGGTGGTTCTGCGTACCAGGTAGTAAATCAGCCAGTGGTGAAGCTAAAATAAGAATGGAGGGTGGGCTGAAATCATTAGTTACTATGCTAAACTGACACATGTTATAGTTTAAATTTTTGTGCACATCAAAGGTAGTACCATGTTCTCTGAAACTCTTTATTCCTTTGAAGTTTTGTATACCTATCGCATTAGTATTGTCAACATGAATGGTGTCAAAATTACCATCAACATTAGCATCTATATTCTGCATTTTTCAAAGATAATCATGAATGTTGGCTGCCTTTTTTCCCCTCTTTGCAGTTTAACATCTTAGTTTTTAGTTCCCTGTTTTTACCCTGTTTAATATTGATATATGCGATAATAATACAAAATTGGGGGCCACAGCCCTTGTACTCTAAAGTTCATAATATATCTGTACAATACTGATACTACTATGAAATTTCATAGTAATCTGATTAGTACTGATTTTTTAAATTTATGAACTCTGAAATTCATAGTACATATTGTCCAGCCAGTTTTCAGTTTATATTCGTGATTTAGGAAGTGAGTATGTCCACTATCTACTAGAATTAAGCTTGGTTAGAGCAAAGACAACCTTGGCAAGCTAGAGGGAAAAAATGTCAGGACCCCGATTCTAAGTCACACCGATCTAGCCTGTAACACATCATATCACTTTGCAGCCTCACAGATGGTATTTACACGGGTGTCACCTTACCATGGCCCCGGACGGTTTGCGCCTTTTGGCTCACGTATATGATAGTGTCGCTAGCATCCATATGACAGAGAACCCAGGCCTACATGACTAGTCGTGAGCCCAAAGTGGCACTAACTTACGGGGACATGCATACATGAATCAACATCGAGCATGTCGGTCAGCAGCGTGTGAATCCGGGCTGTAGCACTGGGCTAACAGGACTCCGGGAACCTAGGCTGTAGCAGGCTAGGCAGGACTCCGAATGTGACCGCGTGAAATTTCCCCGAAGGAGCAGGCACAGGAACAAAGTGAATCATATGCCGGCCAGTCAAGTGTTCCGAAGCAGTAGTGCTGGGCTAGCAGGACCCCGGTGAACCGGGCTGTAGCGGACCACTATGGCTCATGGAAGCACAAGACTACATTTCCCCATAAGAGAGGCTACCAAGGATAAACAACTAGGTTGTCGGATCCTACACATACCAAGCATTTCAACCATACACACAATATGCTAGATATGTGTAAATACAACATGGCATCACAACATAACTCTACAACTCAAGTATTTATTCATTAAGCTCCGAGGAGCCAAGTGTTACAAAGATGGGTCTCATGACCCCAGCATACAGAGCATACAAACAACAAGCACATGCGGAAGCATAACTTGTCTAAGTACAGACAACTACAAATGAAGAAGGATGAGAAGCCTGACTATCTACAAGACCCTGCCGAGGGCACAAGATCGTAGCTGAGGTAACAAGCTAAACATCGAAGTCCACGCGGAACTACTAGCGAGACCGACGTATCTCCGCAAAAACATAAAATAGGCAAACGTGAGTACAAATGTACCCAGCAAGACTTACATCAGAGCTATCTACATATGCATCAGTATCAAAACGGGTGGTGGAGCTTAACTGCAGCAAGCCAGCTTTGACTCGGTGGCTATCCTAAACTACGACTGCAAGTAACTCTTGAGGTGGTGCACACGAGTCCACATATTCACCATGTCAATACACCACTATGGATCCGCTCCCGTCTACCTATGAGAACACAATCCTTAGCACTCACGCTTATCTTGCGCATTTTAGAGTACCCACTTCAAGGTATCTATGAACTGTACAGGAAACCCAGAAGTCCTTTTCCGCGGACACGGCTATTCGAATAGATGATGTTAACCCTGCAGGGGTGTACTTCTTCACACACGCTCTCGCCACTTACCACCATGTACACATTGTGTATCTCGGCAACCTTCAAGCGGAAGCCTGGCGAGGGAGTTGGCCACGACCTGACGAACCACACAAGTCTCTAGTCCAAGTTTATCGCCTATTCAGGTTCCATCCGCAAGGAGATCCGGTCGGGGTGTCGCTCACGGCCCCAAACAATGTGTGCAGGGTTCCCAAGCCCACCTCAACAAATGGATCTACGCTTGGTACACCGTGCCACGTTACCTAGTCTGTCCCAATCCCACCTTTACCGGGTGCCACTTGGTAGACTACTAACACAACCTACAAACACCAGAAACTAGTTGCAACTCCTGGACAGAGATCAGGTTGATTAATAAGTCGAGAGGGGCACTTAAGAATTCCAATGCGTGATAGTAACTGTTCATGGATCACAAACACAGAACTCAGTTCTTGAGGACGGCTGCAATGAGACAACCCACCATGTACTCCTACATGGCCTCTCACCGCTACCTTTACCAAATCGTGTTCACACACTTAGCTCACGAGCAGTGGGACATGTTCACCACATTCCAATTCATCCTCGATGAATCGGACTGACTCAACTCTAAGCAAGAGCAGGCATGACAAACAAGCGTGAATGAGTAGGCACATTAGGGCTCAAACAACTCCTACTCATGCTAGTGGGTTTCATCTATTTACTGTGGCAATGACAGGTCATGCAGAGGAAAGGGGTTCAACTACCGCAGCATGTAATAGTTGAATCGTTGTTGTCCTAATGCAGTAAAAGGGAGCAGGAGCGAGAGAGTGGGATTATATCAGAATGAACAAGGGGGTTTTGCTTGCCTGGCACTCCTGAAGATGATAAAGTTCTTCATCGGTGTCATCGAACTCAACATCGGAACACGTCTATCGAAAGGGAACAACTACCGACAATAGAGAAATAACACAATCAATGCAATGCACAATATGTTGCATGATCATGACATGGCAATATGGTGTGATTTGGTCTAATGCAATAGAAAGTCATTTTGATTGAAGTGGGATTCAAAGCTAGATCAAATTCCAACTCCAAATCTATTATCAAATATGTCCTAATCATGTTTCATCCTAAACAGTGAGGTTAGGTTGCTCAAACATGCATGAGAATGGTACAGATGAATAGATTGGATTTTTCTGATCATTTTTCATATATAAATTATTTCATTTGGAGTTACGGTTGATTTTCTATGGATTTTAGAAGTTTTGGGCATTTTCTGGAATTTCCTGAATATAAATAAATCCAGAAAATACTTTATTGCGTCAGCATTGCGTCACTGTGATGTCAGCGCTCAACGGGGCCGTTCCAGGTCAAACTGACCAGTGGGTCCCGCATGTCAGCGGTTTATTAAACTAACTAAATTTAGTTAGTCCTAACCTCGGTTAATTAGCAGGGCTGGGCCCCACCTGTCATAGACCAAGGGGAGGTCAAACCCCTGGTCAACAGGGCCTAACAGGCCGGCGGCTCGCCGGCGGCGTGTGCTGAGATGGCGGAGCGCGTCGGGAATCGCCCACAGGCGATGGTTTTGGGCGTGGGAAGGCTCTACGAGGACCTGCTGCTCGCGTGCATCCAACGGTGGCAGGGGGAGGGCGCGAGGTGGCCGAAGTTGAGCATGGCGACGACCTCGGCGGCGGCCGAAGCTCGGGTGAGCTCGGGGTCGAGGCCGCGGTGTGCAAAAGGACGGGGTTTTGAGCTAGGGAGACGCTACGTGTTGCGGAGATCACGTTAGGCACGCCAGAGTGATCACTGGGTCACCAGAGCTACGTCGGCGATGAGCTCAGACTGCGGTGGTTTTCGGATATGGCGGCTGGCACAGCTAGAGGACCGGAATGAGCTCGGGGAGGAGGGGGAAAGGAGGCTGAGCTCACAACAATCTCGATGGCATCGTAAGCGAGCTCAGGGATGCACAGGAGTCGGCGAGGCAGCGGTGGCGATCTCCGACGCCCGGGGTTGAAGACGAGGGCGAAGGGGGCTTCACACGGCGTCCGGCGATGCGTGGCATATGGAGACAACGCAGGACGACGACGCGGAGCTCGTGGGCATGACGGAGGGGCAAGGGGGTCGCTGTGGATGCAGTGGCTTTGGACGGCGGCGACGGTTGTGTTCGGTGGTGCCGCGGGGAGAGAGTAGAGGAGGGGAAAGGTACAGGGGGGTTGAGAGAGCTGCGTGGCGTCACGGGAGGCAACCAGGGTGACGAGGGGGCAGCTAGGCAGGCAGGAGGTGGCCTGGCGCTTGCCGGCGTGCGTTGGCCACATGCGCTGCCTATTGGCGCGGGGAGGAAGACGACAGGGAGCCGGGGAGGTGGGCTGGGCCAGCCACTTGGGCTCCAGGTGGCCGCACAGGAGGCTCTGATACCAAAGCTGTCAGGACCCCTGTCATAGCTCTAGAGCTTGCTTGTAACTAGTGGCATTGCATCCATGTATCATGTTTAATTTTCATGAAATTTGGAATGGGGATGACCAAGCCCTAGCACCAAAGCAATTCAAATAGGTTCAACTAAGAAATATTCTTCAATGAACCCAAATGGCCTTCAAAAATGTTCATCATTTCTGGAAAAATGCTTTTAACCAGAACCAGAGGTGCTGCACATTTTTTATGTCACATTTGGTCACTTGGTTAATTCATTACTTATTTGCATTTGGGCATTTAAATACTATAAAATAATTAGGTGCTCAAATAATCACAAGCTGAAATGTTTGTTGTTGGAAATATTCCAAACAGTGACATTGAGCAGTTTCATGATTTTGGAAATGCCACAGCATTTTATTAAAGCCAAACACAATTACAGAAAATAAAAAGAGAAATAAATAGAAATAAGCAGAGAGGAGAGAAACCTTACCTGGCTTACTGCGCAGCCCACCTGGCTCGGCATCAGAGGCAGCCCAAATGGCAAAACCGCCCACCCCACCACCGCCTCCTTCCCTGTCGCATTCCTCCTCTCGCCAGAGGATGAGCGCGTGGCCGCAAGCCTGACCACCGACGGCCACCTCCTGCTTGCCGTTTCCCCCCTCCCCGACGCTCTGGACGTCTCCCGCGACGCCACGCACCCCCTGGAACCCCCCCCCCCCGTTCACTCTTCCGTGCTTTCCCCTCCCCTGCTCTCTCTCCCTCTCGCACCCGAGCGCCACCGCCGCCGCCGCTCGTCGTTGGCACGACCACCGCCATCCCCTCGTCCCATGACCATGTCCAGCAGCTCCGAAATCGAGCACCCCATCCCCACGCTGAAGGAAATGAGCCGGAGGGCTCTGCTTCGTCGCCATCGACCCGTCTTCAACCTCGGGACACCGGAGATCGTCATCGCCGTTCCGTCGCCATTAAGCCGTCCCCGAGCACGCTGAGCCTCCCTACGACATCGCCGTGAGCACCTCGTCGTTTTCCCTCTCCTCTCTTCCTCCCTTGCGTGCCGTAGCCGCACTAACCACCGGACCCGAGAGCCATCGCCAGTAGTTCCTCACCGCTGCGTGGCTGTGGCCACCGCAGCTGCGCTGGCCGCGTCGCGTTTCGATGCCCCCAGAGGTCGTAGCACCCTCTTTGCCTCTGCCGTGCTCCCTAACCCGAAACCAGTTCACCCGAACGCTGGCGCTGGCCATGAAGCTCCATTCGGTGAGCTCCGGCGACCCCAGCTCGAGCTGTTGCCACCCGGATGCGCCTCACTACGGCGTCCGTGAAGGCGTAAACCACACGCATAAAACCGAGCCCCGCCGGATTTCCGGTGTGCCTCCGCCGTCGGCTGTGGTCGCCGCCGCCATGCTCCGGCGAGTGTCGGCGTGGCCGTCATTAGGAGCTAACCCAGCTAACTAAACAACCCACACCCACTGACATGTGGGCCCCTGCGCTTAATTAGGATTAGTTTATTTTCTCTGTTAAAATAGTGTTAATACCGTGGACCCCACGTGCCAGTTTGACCTTGGCCAAGTCAGCTTTGACTGGTCCCACATGTCATCCACCTAAACCAGCCCGAGACGCAGACCAATGGACCCCACGGGTCAGGTTTGACTGGGGCCTTGATTGACTTCTTGGCGTCATAGTGATGTCATGCTGACGCAATAACCCATTTTCTGGATTTATTATAATTCAGGAAATTTCAGAAAATACCCCAAACTTCAAATATTCATAATCTGTAACTCCAAATTAAATAATTTATATATGAAAAATGATCAGAAAAATATGAAGAATCTGTTTATGGCACTTTCATGCATGATTAAACAAGTTAACCTCACTGAATAGGATGAATCATGATTAGGGCAATTTATGAAATAACATTTGGAGTTGGAATTTGTTCTTGTTTGAATTCCACTTCAATTAACCTGGCTAGACATTGCATTAGGTGAATTCAGTACCTTAACATGACATGTCATTCATGTGTATGTGCATTGCATTGATTATGCGTTCTCTCTTGTTTGCGGTAATTGTCCCTCTCAAGACACGATGTTAAGCGATTGTTCGATGACACCGATGAAGAACTATATTATCTTGAAGTGCGAGCAAGCAAAACCCCTTGTTCATTCCGATATAATCCCACCCTCTCGCTCCTGCTCTATTTTACTGCATTAGGACAACAACGACTCATGTGTTACTTGCTACGGTAGCTGAACCCCTTTATCCTCTGCATGACCTGTCATTCCACAGTAATTAGATGAAACCCACTAGCATGAGTAGGAGTTGCTTGAGCCATGTTGTGCCTACTCATTCATGCTTGTTTGTCATGCCTGCTACTGCTTAGGGTTGAGGAGGTCTGATTCATCGGGAATGAATCGGAGGTGTGTGAACATGTCTCTTGTGTGAGCTAAGTGTGTGAACACGATTTGGTAAAGGTAGCGGTGAGAGGCCATGTAGGAGTACATGGTGGGTTGTCTCATTGCAGCCGTCCTCAGGAATTGAGTTATGTGTTTGTGATCCATGAAATAGTTACTACCACGCATTGGGATCCTTAATTGACCCTCTCGGCTTCTTAACCACCCTTGTCCTCAGTCCGGGAGTTGCAAGTAGTTTCTGGTGTTTGTAGTATGCTGGGGGCCGCACGCAACGCTGACCATAGGGGTGGGTTGTGTTGCGGTAGGCACCGTGGCCGGTGTACCGATTCGCCTGCTTTTGGTGTCTTGGGAACCCTGCACACATCGTTCGGGGCTGTATGGGAAACCTCGGCGGACTCCACGGATGGAACCCGAATAGGCGATAAACACGGACTAGGGACTTGTGTGTTTAGGTAGGTCGTGGCCGACACCCACGTTGGGCTTCCGCTTGAAGGTTGCCGAGTACATGTCGTGGTAAACGGCGGTAAGTGGTGAGAGCGTGTGAAGAAGTACACCCTGCAGGGTTAATATGATGTATTCGAATAGCCGTGTCCACGGAGAAGGACTTCGGGTTGCCTATATCAGTTCATAGACAAGTGAAAGTGGATACCCTAAAATGTGCAAGATAAGCGTGAGTGCTATGGATGGCGTTCTCGTAGGGAGACGGGAGCGGGTCCATAGTGGTGTATTGATATGGTGAATATGTGGACTCGTGTGCGCCACCTCAAAAGAGTTACTTGCAGTCGTAGTTCAGGATAGCCACTGAGTCAAAGCTGGCTTGCTGCATTAAAACTCCACCACCCCTTTTGATAATGATGCATATGTAGTTAGTTACGATGTAAGTCTTGCTGAGTACGTTTGTACTCACGTTTGCTTATTTTATGTTTTGCCGAGAGACTTCAGTCTCGTTAGTAGTTCCGCTTGGACTTCGACGTTTAGCTTGTTACCTCAGCTACGATCTTGTGTCCTCGGCAGGATCTGGTAGATAGTCAGGCTTCTCGGCATTTTTCATTTATAGTTGTCTGTACTCAGACATGTTTAGCTTCCGCTTGTGCCTTGACTTGTATGCTCTGAGTATTGGGTCATGAGACCCATGTTTGTAATATCTCGCTCCTCGGAGCCTAATGAATAAATATTTGAGTCGTAGAGTTATGTTGTGATGCCATGTTGTATCTACACATATTGAGCATATTGTGTGTATGTTTGAAATGCTTGGTATGTGTGGGATCCGACAAACTAGTTGCTTATCCTTGGCAGCCTCTCATATGGGGAAATGTAGTCTCGTGCTTACGGCGATAGTAGTCCGCTTCTGTTCGGTTCACCGAGTCCTGCTAGCCCAAAGACTACCGCTTGGACACTTGATTGGCGGCATGTGTTTCACCGCCGTTCCTATATATGTCCCTTCGGGAAATGTCACGCGGTGTTATTCGAGTCCTGCCTAGCCTGCTACAGCCCGGGATACCGAGTCCTCATAGCCAGTGCTACAGCCCGAATTTATACGTTGATGACCGACATGCTCGATGTGATTCAAGTATGCCTGTCCCCATAGGTTAAGCGCCGCTTTGGGTTCACGACTAGCCATGTCGGCCCGGGTTCTCTGTCATATGGATGCTAGCGACACTATCATATCGTGAGCCAAAAGATGCAAACGGTCCCGGGCCATGGTAAGGCGACCCCCGTGGGAATACCGTGCGTGAGGCCGCAAAGTGATATGAGGTGTTACCGGCTAGATCGATGTGACTTGGAATCGGGGTCCTGACAACCCCGATTCTAAGTCACACCATTCTAGCATATAACACCTCATATCACTTAACGGCCTCACGCAAGGTATTCCCATGGGTGTCGCCTTACCATGGCCCAGGACCGTTTACGCCTTTTGGCTCATGTATATGATAGTGTCGCTAGCATCCATATGACAAAGAACCCGGGCCGACATGACTAGTCGTGAACCCAAAGTGGCACTAACTTACGGGGACAGACATACATGAATCAACATCGAGCATGTCGGTTAGTAGCGTCATGAATCCGGTCAGCACTGGGCTAACAGGACTCGAACCCGGGCTGTAGCAGGCTAGGCAGGACTCGGATGTCATCTGCGTGACATTTCAAGGAATGCATATAGGAACGAAGTGAATCACATGCCGCCAGTCAAGTGTTCGAAGAAGTAGTGATGGGCTAGGGGACTCGGTGAACCGGCCAGAAGCGGACTACTATGGCTCATGGAAGCACAAGACTACATTTCCCCATAAAAGAGGCTACCAAGGATAAACAACTAGGTTGTCGGATCCCACACATACCAAGCATTTCAATCATACACACAATATGCAAGATATGTGTAAATACAACATGGCATCACAACATAATTCTACGACTCAAGTATTTATTCATTAAGTTCTGAGGAGACAAGTGTTACAAACATGGGTCTCATGACCCCAACATACAGAGCATAGAAACAACAAGCACATGCAGAAGCTTAACTTGTCTGAGTACAGACAACTACAAATGAAGAAGGCTGAGAAGCCTGACTATCTACAAGACCCTGCCAAGTGCACAAGATCGTAGCTGAGGTAACAAGCTAAACGTCGAAGTCCACGCGGAACGACTAGCAAGACTGACGTCTCTCCGCAAAAACATAAAATAGGAAAATGTGAGTACAAATGTACCCAGCAAGACTTACATCAGAGCTATCTTCATATGCATCAGTATCAAAAGGGGTAGTGGAGCTTAACTGCAGCAAGCCAGCTTTGACTCAGTGGCTATCCTAAACTAGGACTGCAAGTAACTCTTTTGAGGTGGCGCACACGAGTCCACATATTCACCATGTCAATACACCACTATGGATCCGCTCCCGTCTACCTATGAGAACGCCATCCATAGCACTCACGCTTATCTTGCGCATTTTAGAGTATCCACTTCAAGTTATCTATGAACTATACAGGCAACCCATAAGTCCTTTTCCGCAGACACATCTATTCGAATAGATGATGTTAACCCTATAGGGGTGTACTTCTTCACACACGCTCTCGCCACTTACCACCATGTACACGTTGTGTATCTCGGCAACCTTCAAGCGGAAGCCTGGCGAGGGAGTCGGCCACGACCTGACTAACGACACAAGTCTCTAGTCCAGGTTTATCGCCTATTTGTGTTCATAGACAAGTGAAAGTGGATACTCTAATATGCGCAAGATAAGCATGAGTGCTATGAATGGCGTTCTCCTAGGGAGACGGGAGCGGATCCATTGTGGTGTATTGATTGGTGAATATATGGACTCGTGTGCGCCACCTCAAAAGAGTTGCTTGCAGTCGTAGTTCAGGTTAGCCACTGAGTCAAAGCTGGCTTGCTGCAGTTAAACTCCACTACCCCCTTTGTTGATACCGATGCATATGTAGTTAGTTCTGATGTATGTCTTGCTGGGTACATTTGTAATCACGTTTTCCTATTTTATGTTTTCGCAGAGAGACGTCAGTCTCGCTAGTTGTTCCGCGTGGACTTCGACATTTAGCTTGTTACCTCAGCTACGATCTTGTGCCCTCGGCAAGGTCTTGTAGATAGTAAGGCTTCTCAGCCTTCTTCATTTGTAGTTGTCTGTACTCAAACAAGTTAAGCTTCCGCATGTGCTTGTTGTTTGTATGCTCTGTATGTTGGGGTCATGAGAACCATGTTTGCAATACTTAGCTCCTCAGAGCCTAATGAATAAATACTTGAGTCGTAGAGTTATGGGGAAATGTAGTCTTGTGCTTCCATGAGCCATAGTAGTCCGCTACAGCCCGGTTCACCGGAGTCCTGCTAGCCCAGCACTACTGCTCCGGAACACTTGACTGGCTGGCATGTGATTCACTTCGTTCCTGTGTCTGTCCCTTTGGGGAAATGCCACACAGTGACATCCGGAGTCCTGCCTAGCCTGCTACAGCCCGGGTTCCCGGAGTCCTGTTGGCCCAGTGCTATAGCCCGGATTCGCACACTGCTGACCGACATGCTCGATGTTGATTCATGTATGCATGTCCCCGTAAGTTAGTGCCACTATGGGTTCACGACTAGTCATGTCGGCCCGGGTTCTCTGTCATATGGATGCTAGCGACACTATCATATACGGAAGCCAAAAGGCGCAAACGGTCCCGGGCCATGGTAAGGCGACACCCGTGGGAATACAAGTGCGACCTCGCGGTCGTCGGCGCCTCCCTGAGTCCGCTGAGCTCCGCTTCGACCCTGTTGTGAGCCCTGCCGTATTTCCCCCTTCTCCCCGAGCTCGTCCTCGTTCCCTAGCCGCACTAGACGTCGGAGCCGAGAGCTCCTCGCCGCTGTTCATGAAGCCACCGTGGCTAGAGCGGGTGCCGCTTGCGTCCGAGCATCCCATCATGCTCAGCATGTCTCCAGAAGCTCGTAGACACCAACACCTCCCCCTACCGTGCACCGTAGCGCCGGTTCCGTCGTTGTCCGAGCTTCGGCCGCCGCCGAGGTCGACGCCGCGCTCAACTCCGGCCGCCCCAGCACCTCGCACTGCCACCACTCGATGCGCCGCAGTGCACTAGTTCTGCAGAGCCGCTCCGCCGCTCAAATGGTCGTCGGAGGAGCGTTTCCGACGCCGTCCACCGCGTTTGACCCCGCCTGCGGCTAAAACGCCGGTGGGTTTGACCCACTTTGACCTCGGCTGGACCCCACCCTGTGTCCATGAAATGTGGGGCCGGCCTCTGACTGATTAGTTTAGGGCTATAATTAGTGCTAATTACCACTGTTAGGGGTTAATCACCCCGCTAACTAAATCCTATGTCACTGACAATGGGCCCCACTGCCCAGGTAATCCATGGTTTAAAACTAAACCTTTTTAATTAAAGCTTTAGAGACTGACACATGGACCCACAGCCCAGGTTTGACCTGGACCGCCCTTGTTGACTTGGTGATATCACACCTACATCATGCTGATGCAGTAAATGTTTTCTGGGATCTAAAATAAATCAGAAATGATTTATTTATTTCAGAAAATATCCAAAACTTCAAAAATTCATAGAAATTCAACCATAACTCAGAATGAAATAAATTATATATGAGAAATGATCAGAAAAATCCAATCTATCCATATGTATGGGTTTCATGCATGATAAAGCAACTTAACCTTGCTGTTTATCTCAAAACATGATAATGCATTATATGGTGCTCATAACTTGAGTTTGAATTCGAACCCTTGGTTCAAATAAGCTCAAACCCTTCTTTTCAATTGGTATCAGAGCAAGGTGCCCCCTTGTTCTATGTGATTTGGTTTAACCACCTGGAGTTTTAGCTATGTCGACTGAATGGATAATCAAGGTCTCCGATGTGTGCCCCGTCTTCGATGGCACTGATTTCCCCTACTGGAAGAATAAGATGCGCATGCATCTTGAAGCCATTGAAATCGACCTCTGGTATGTCGTCAAGACTGGCATTCCCAAAGTCGGTGAAGGAGTCCCCGTTGTTGATGTCAAGAGGTTCGCGCAACTGGACTCAACCGCCAAGAACATCATCTGTGGTGATCTTACCAAAGGAAAGTATGGCCGTGTGAGTGCACTGGAAACCGCGAAGCTAGTTTGGGACTGGCTGTACAAGGTCAGCGAAAGCGTATCAACACAGATAGACTCAAGAATAGATGTGCTTCACAGTCTCTTCAACTGATTCAAGAGAAATGACAATGAGAATGTCCAGCTCACTTTCGACCGCCTCACTGATATCACAAATGAGCTTCGCACACTCGGCGCCACTGAGATCACCAAGCATGAAATTTTGAAGAAGCTACTGAGATCACTTGACAGCTCATTTGACACTTTGGCCCTGATGATCCAAGAAAGCCCTGACTTCAGAGATCTCGATCCGTCTAACATACTTGAGAGACTCAATACACAAGAGTTCCAGCTGTCTGAGAAGAGAGATATCTATGGCCCCAACTAAGGCCGATCCCGTGCTTTGGAGGCAAAAGTTGTTTCCTCATCTGAAGAAGAATCTGACTGCAGTTCTGATGATCCTGGAGATATTGGCAAAGAGCTAGCAATTCTTGTGAGAAAGTTCTAGAAATTCTCCAAGAAGAATCGCTTCGAAAAGTCTTCAAGATCCAGCTCCAAAAATGATGGGGCTTCCTCTCATGACTACAAGAAGAGAACATGCCACAAATGCAAGAAGCCAGGTCACTACATATCTGACTATCCCCTATGGGAGAAGGAAGCAAAGGAAAAGAAGAAGAGCAAGGAATATTACTCCAACGACAAGAATAAGAAGAAATCTTCAAAGTCTTCATCAAAGTCATCATCATACAAGAAGAGCTCATCTGGCAAGGCATATGCTTTCATTGGGAAGGAAATGGATTCAGAGTACGAGTCTGCTTCTAAGGAGGAATAGGTGGCAGAGTCCGAGGAGGAGTCTAATTCAGGCGTGTCGTTTTGTGTGGATGAAGTGATCAAAGATCGAGGAGGTCTTGATATGAGGAGAAGGAGCAGAGGCGAGAGCTCAAGCTTGGGGATGCCCAAGGCACCCCAAGTAAATATCCAACAAGACTCAAGCATCTACGGAAGGCATCCCATCTTTCTTCAACAAGTATTGGTATATTTTCGTCTTTGTTTCGTTCAAGTGATATGTGTAAATCTTGGAGCGTCTTTTGTGTTTAGTTTTCATTTTTATTTTATGCACCATGCTTGTATGAGATAGTCCATGGTTGATTTATAGAATGCCCATTGCACTTCAGTTATACCTTTTGAGTGTGGCTTTATAGAATGCTTCATGTGCTTCACTTATATCATTTTAAGTTTGGATTGCTTGTTTCTCTTCACATAGAAAACCATTATTTGAAGAATGCTCTTTTGCTTCACTTAGATTTATTAGAGCATGTTATTTTGTAGAAAGAATTAAACTCTCGTGCTTCACTTATACCTATTTAGAGAGTCATAAAATCCTACATAAAACTTATGGATCACTGAACATGATATGTTTGATTCCTTGCAATAGTGTTGCGATATAGAGATGGAATATGTGGGAGGTACTAGTAAACAGTTGTGGTTAATAGGAATATTGGTGTTAAGGTTTATGATTCCCCAAGCATGCACGTATAGTCTCTTGTTATGCTATGAAGTTGGAGCATGATTTATTATTGATTGGCTTCCTTATGAGTGGCGGTCGGGGACGAGCGATGGTCCTTTCCTACCAATCTACCCCCCTAGGGACATGTGTAGTAGTACTTTGCTTCGAGGGCTAATAAACTTTTGCAATAAGTATATGAGTTCTTTATGACTAATGTGAGTCCATGGATTATATGCACTCTTACCTTTCCACAATTTGCTAGCCTCTACGTTACCATGCATTGCCCTTTCTCACCTCAAGAGTCGGTGCAAACTTCACCGGTGCATCCAAACCTCGTGATATGATACGCTCTATCACACGTAAGGCTTATTATATCTTCCTAAAAACAGCCACCATACCTACGTATTATGGCCCTTCCATAGCCATTCCGAGATATATTGCCATACAACTTCCACCTCTTCCGTTTTGATGACTTGAGCATTCATTATCATATTGCTTTGCATGATCGTAAGATAGCTAGAATGATATTTCCATGGCTTGTCCATTTTTTGATATCGTTGTTACGCTAGATCATTGCACATCCTAGTACTGTACCAGAGGCATTCATATAGAGTCATACTTTGTTCTAGGTATCGAGTTGTAATTTTTATTTCTTTTGAGTTATAAGTAAATAGAAGTGTGATGATCATCATTATTCATTATTAGAGCATGTCCTAGTGAGGAAAGGATGATGGAGACTATGATTCCCCCACAAGTCGGAATGAGACTCCGGACAATGAGAGAAAAAGAAAAAATGAAAAAAATGAAAAATGAAAAAAAGGAAAAAAAGAAAAAAAAAGGAAAAAAAAAGAGAGAAGGGGCATTGTTACTATCTTTTACCACACTTGTGCTTCAAAGTAGCACCATGTTTTGAATATAGAGAGTCTCCTATGTAGCCACTTTCATATACTAGTGGGAATTTTTCATTCTAGAACTTGGCTTGTATATTCCGATGATGGGCTTCCCCAAATGCACGAGGTCTTCATGAGCAAGCAAGTTGGATGCACACCCACTAAGTTTTCATACTGAGCTTTCATACACTTATATCTCTTAGTGCATCCGTTGCATGGAAATCCCTACTCCTCGCATTGATATCAATTGATGGGCATTTCCATAGCCCATTGGTTAGCCGCGTCGATGTGAGACTTTCTTATTTTTTTGTCTTCTCTATATTTACCCCTATCATCATACTCTATTTCTCCCATAGTGCTATATCCATGGCTTGCGCTCATGTATTGCGTGAGGGTTGAAAAGGCTGAAGCGCGTTACGAAGTATGAACCAATTGCTTAGCTTGTCATCGGGGTTATGCATGATAAATACTTTGTGTTAAGAAGACAATATGACAAGAAAATATGATTTTTAGGGATAGCTTTCTTTAGCATTGATATTTTGAAAGACACAATTGTTTGTTGGGATGCCTGAGTATTGATGTCTTTATGTCAAATTATAGACTATTGCTTTAAATCACTTATATCTTAATATTCATGCCATGATTAGATAAATGATCAAGTTATGCTAGGTAGCATTCCACATCAAAAGTTATATTTTTTATCATTTACCTACTTGAGGACGAGCAGGAATTAATCTTGGGGATGCTGGTATGTCTCCATCGTATCTATAATTTTCTATTGTTTCATGCCAATATTATACAACTTTTACATATTTTTGGCAAATTTTTATATCATTTATTGGACTAACCTATTCATCCAGTGCCCAGTGCCAGTTCCTATTGATCCATATCAAACGAAGTCCAAATGCGATAAAAATTTACGAAGAATTATTTTGGAATATTTATGATTTTTGGGAGGTGGAATCAACGCAAACAGGGGCCCACAATGACCACAACCCACCAAGGCGTGCCGAGCACCCGCTGGCGCGCCCAGGTATCTTGTTCCCTCCTCGAATGTCGGCTCGAGCCCTTCTTCTGGCGCAAGTAACATAATTTATGGAAAAAATCGTGTAAAAATTGCAGCGCAATCGGAGTTATGGATCTCCGGGAATTTAAGAAACGGTGACGGGCCAGATCTGGGAACGCGAAATAGAAGAGAACAGAGAGGGAAATCCAATCTCGGAGGGGCTCCCGCCCTCCGCCGCCATGGAGGCCATGGACCAGAGGGGGAAATCTCCTCCCATCTAGGGGGAGGCCAAGGAAGAAGAACAAGGAGGGGGGCTCTCTCCCCCTCTCTCCCGGTGGCGTCAGAGCGCCGCCGGGGCAAGGATCGGGACGGTGATCTACATCAACAATCTTGATACCGTCATCACCAACTCTCTCCCCCTCTATGGAGCGGTCTAACACCCCTTCTCCCGTTGTAATATCTACTTAAACATGGTGCTCAATTCCATATATTATTTCCCCAATGATATTTGGATATCCTATGATGTTTGAGTAGAACCATTTTGTCCTATGGGTTAATCGTGATCTTGGTTGGTATGATTGTATATTTTACTTATGGTGCTGTCCTATGATGCCCTCCATCTAGCACAAACATGAGGGGCCCCCGCTGTAGGGTGTTGCAATATGTTCATGATTCGCTTATGGTGGGTTGCGAGAGTGACAGAAGCTTAAACCCGTGTAAGTGGGTTGTTGCGTATGGGATAAACAGGACTTGATACTTAATGCTATGGTTGGGTTTCACAACCTTAATGATATTTAGTAGTTGTGGATGCTTGCTAGATTTCCAATCATAAGTGCATATGATCCAAGTAGAGAAAGTATGTTAGTTTATGCATCTCCCTCATATAAAATTACAAGAATGATTACCGGTACTTGTTATCGATTGTCTAGGGACAAATGACTTTCTTGTTGACAAAGCTACCCACTTTTATTACCTTGCAATTTAATAATAGTTTTTATTCTCGCAAAGTACTCATAGTTTTATTCTTGCAAAATAGTTTAATACTTGTTCTAGGTAAAGCAAACGTTAAAGTGTGCGTAGAGTTGTATCGGTGTTTGATAGAACTTGAGGGAATATTTGTTCTACCTTTAACTCCTCGTTGGGTTCGACACTCTTATTTATCGAAGAAGGCTACAAACGATCCCCTATACTTGTGGGTTATCAGGTAACTAACCCCTCTTCTGAGGATACCACTGCTATTACTGATGAGAATGTCAGTTTGAAGACATTACTTGAATCAGGCATGTACAAAAGCCTCAAAGGGCATCAGACACTATGTGATGTCCTCAAGAAACAGATTCTGAACCGAAACCGTAGGAAAGAGGGTGTTGGTTTCGTGAGGAAAATAAATGTTGATGGTTCTTACTGGAAGCCTGAGTAGTACCCCAAAACCACATGGGTTGCTGTAAAGGGCCTTTCAATGGATCCATCCACCTTATCTGGCTTCATCTGTGCTAACCCTATTATCATTGATGAGTCATTTGACTCAAACTATTAATTGTTCAAGAATAAGAATGGTGAAGTGTTTGCCAAGTTTTGGTACTAACTGCGGGAATGGGCCGCCTATGAAGAAGATCCGGGTTCCCAAAAGTCGTCTCAAGAATCTTCCAGTGAATGTCATCATGACACCACCAGGGAAGAATACAAACCCTAGACCAAGGCTTCATATGGCCCAACGGCTTCATACAGACAGAGGATCTCACAAGGTCACCCTAACACCAATGTTTTGCAGGGAAACTATCATCAGGGTCATGAACATGAGCTTGTTTTATCTAACCGCTATGTTCACAGATCAATGAACTTTTCTGCATATTCTATTGAGTACTATTCACCTCCTGCAAACTATTTGCTATGGCTCCAAAGCCAAAGTTCTCAGATGCTACACTTAGACTTATTGCTTCCAAGCCACCCCTTAAGATGTGGGTGGTTAAGAAGAATTAAATTCTCTTGTAGGGAAAGGTCTCTAGCCGGAAATCATTGACTTCTGAAGACAATGCTGGGGACCTAAAACATCTTGTGGGATGCAAGATTAAGTGCAAAAATGGTCTTACCATTTATTTCGTCCCTAGGTTTCTTGATGAGCATCCTATCTTACCATCCAAGAATATTAACTTTGATAGTATGCTTGTTCGTAAAATGTTTATGCTTCACAATAGTCTTGGTGAAGCCTATCCCGCTAACTGCACTGTAGTGTACGTCTCCGAAAGCTACTGAGTGGATTATGGACAGTGGATGCACTAACCATATGACTTGTGATCGAAGTCTTCTCATGGATTCAACCCTACGACCTTCTACTAATAGCCACATCACATTTGCTGCCACTGGTGAAAGCAAGGTATTCGGCCTAGGTAGAGTTGCTATCCCAAAGGATTAACACATGGATAAAGTGATTCTTGGTGAATCCCTTGGATACAACATAATGTCTGTCTCAATGCTTTCTGATCTTGACATGATTGTGACTTTTGGAAAATATCGTTGCCTTGTGCTTATGGCTTCTGAAAAATCTCTAGTCTTCGAAGGTTATCGAAGAGGTGATCTGTATATGGTAGATTCCTCCGCAGGACCACAACTTGCCGTATGTCTTCTAGCAAAAGCTTCAGAGTGTTGGCTTTGGCATCGAAGGCTATGACATGCGGGTATGAGGAACTTGCACACTCTCGCGAAGAAGAAGCATATTATTGGCTTCGAGGGCGTCAAGTTCAAGAAGGATCATCTATGTGGTGCTTGTGAAGCTGGGAAGAAAACAAGGGAAAAACATCCCTCAAAGACAATCATGACAACTTCACGCCCCTTCGAGCTGCTACACATGGACTTATTTGGCCCTACTCATTACTCTACCCTTACTACCGCTGCACATCTTTATGGCTTTGTTATTGTTGATGATTATTCGAGATACACCTGGGTGCACATAATTCTCTATAAGACTGAAGTGCAGGATGTCTTCAGACACTTTGCAAATCATGCCATTACCAACTATGGCATCAAGATCAGGCACATCAGGAGTGATAATGGCACGGAATTCAAGAACACTGGCCTCGACACTTATCTTGATACACTGGGAATCACTCATGAGCTGTCAGCTCCATACACACCTCAGCAGAATGGCGTCGTGGAGCGCAAGAACATGACCCTTATTGAGATGGCTTGTACGATGCTTGATGAGTACAAGACTCCAAGAAAGTTCTGGCCTGAAGCCATTGATACTGCATGCCACATCACCAATATAGTTTATCTTCACAAGTTCTTCGAGAAGACATCCTATGAGCTACTCACTAGTAAGAAGACAAATGTAAGCTATTTCAAAGTCTTCGGTGCTTGGTGCTGGATCAAGGATCCGCATCACACTTCCAAATTTGCACCAAAAGCACATGAAGGTTTTATGCTTGGTTACGGAAAGGATTCACACACCTACAGAGCCTTCAACCTCTTTCACTATAAAGTGGTTAAAACTGTAGATGTGCGGTTCGATGAGACTAATGGCTCGCAAAGAGAGCACCTGCCAAATGTACTAGATGAAGCTTCTCCCAGTGAATCTATCAAGCTAGTGGGCACTGGAGAAATCATACCCAATGAGGAACAAACAGAAGAGGAAATTTTCGTCCCTACCAATACTCAATGTGAAGACAATGATGAGCTAAAGACAATGCTGAAGATGAAGATAATAATCAGCAACAGCAAAGTCTTCGCCCTATTCATCCTCGTGTGGACAAAGAAGTTCAGATTGAGAAGATAATTGATAACATCTGGTCCACTTACTTGATCAAGAGCTACACAACTAGCAAACTTCTGTGGTCACTTTGCATTCGTTTCCATATCCGAACCCAAGAAAGTAGATGAAGCTTTTATGGTACCTGAATGGATTCAAGCTATGCAAGAAGAGCTTCATCTGTTTGAGCTCAACAATGTCTGGGAGCTTGTAAATCGTCCTTATCCACGCAAGCAAAATATTATTGGCACCAAATGGATCTACCACAACGAACAATATGAACATGGCCAATTCATCAGAAACAAAGCTCGTCTCGTTGCTCAAGGTTACACACAAAGTAGAGGGAATTGACTTTGATGAAACATTTCCTCCCGTGGCTAGGCTTGAAGCCATTGGCATACTAATAGCCTATCCTAACCACAACAACATCCTTCTGTGCCAAATGGATGTGAAGAGTGCCTTCCTCAATGGCAAAATCGAAGAAGAAGTGTATGTTGCTCAACCACCTGGTTTTGAAGATCCAAAGCATCCTGATATGGTCTACAAACTCAACAAGGCACTGTACGGCCTCAAACAAGCACCTCGTGCTTGGTATGACATACTCAAAGACTTACTGCAAAGTAAAGGCTTCAAACCTGGTTCTCTATATCCCACTCTCTTCACAAAGACAAATGATGGAGAACTGTTTGTACGCCAAATCTATCTGGATGACATTATCTTCGGCTGCACTGATAAGATATACAGTGATGAGTTTGGGCATATGATGCAAGTTCAATATCACATGTCCAGGATGTGAGAGCTGGAATTCTTTCTTGGTCTTCAAATCTGTCAGCAGAGAAATGGCATCAACATATCAAAGAAAAATTGCCTGTTGGAATGCAAGACTGCAAAGGGTACACAACGCCAGTTCCAACCAAAGGTCAATTGGGCTCCGACGACAATGGTAAAGAGTTCGATCAAAAGGTATAGCGCTCCATGATTGGTTATTTATTGTACATATGTGCATCTAGGCCAGATATAATGCTTAGCGTTTGCATGTGTGCCCGATTCCAAGCGGCACCAAAGGAGTCGCATCACCTCGCGGTGAAGCGAATACTTCAATCTTTGGCTCACACCCCAATGCTAGGATTATGGTATCCAAAGGGCTCAGAGTTTGATCTAGTTGGTTACTCAGATGCTGATTATGCTGGTGACAAGGTCGATCGCAAGTCCACAGCAGGCACATGTCACTTTCTTGGACGATCTCTTGTCTGTTGGTCTTCAAAGAAGCAGAACTGTGTATCACTATCCACTGCTGAGGCTAAATACATTGCTGCTGGATCCTGCTGTGCTCAGCTTCTCTGGATGAAGCAAACCCTAAGGACTATGGCCTCAACATGAAGAATGTTCCCCTTTACTACAACAATGAAAGCGCCACCAAGATTTCCCGGAATCCAGTTCGCACTCAAAGACAAAGCACATTCAGATCCGTCATCACTTTCTCAGAGATCATGTGTTGAAGGAAGACATTGATAAAATTCATGTCAACACTGAAGAGCAATTGGCAGATATCTTCATGAAGCCCTTGGATGAGAAAAGATTTTGCAAGCTGCGGTGTGAGCTAAATATCTTAGAATCCTCGAATGGCCTGTGAATGGACACACATCCTAACGCTTATGCAAATTGATGAGTTAGGTGTGCAACACATAAAGTAACATATGTCTTAAATTCATGAAGACATACCCTATGAGTGCGAATACATTAATGTGAAATTTGACTTCAGAGCGCCACGATAATTGTGCGCCGTGTCTGGGTCTAATACTTCCTATATGGTGGGTAATGCCACCACCAGTCTTTCTTGAAGATTTTTGTGTTTGGCGACATGTTGCATTAATCTTCAAAGTTAGTTGTCTTCAACATTACCTTGTCTTAATGATTTATCTTCACAATGTTCGATTTGGTCTTCAGAGATATATATATGTTTTGTCCTCTACATCATTCACTTATAGCTATGTCTTCAAAGTTGCCATTGTCTACGGTAAGTGAATGTGATAGGACCTAACCCCGTTTGTGCTTATCTCTCTAATTCTCTCTGTCTCTTCATATGCATTCTATTGACACGTGTCGATTGTCTTCACTGTGTCCTTGTCAGCTGACGATATAGAGACAAAAATTTATACTGCTCTTACTATCTCTATCGTTTTTGCCTGAATACTAGAGAAACCAGAACGAACACCCGACAAACCAGGCGCGCATGGAGTCATCGCACAACATTTAAGTTGTTGCATGCCTTCCACGTGTCCTTCAGATGTTGCCAGGGGCACCTGAGTAATTACACTTCACTGTCCCTCTTCCTTGTAAATACTCAACCCCTGCGGTCATTATTTCTTCTCCCCTCACCGTCTCACTCAAAGCCTAGCGGCACCGCCAGCTTCCGTCATCGCCGCGGATGAAGCGCTTCGCTTCCGTGACTTCTCCGACGTCGTCTTCATGCCGGCTGCGGACATCTCCCCCCTTGAGGGAGTCCTGGACTAAGGGGTCCTCGGGCGTTCGGCCTATTAGCCATGGGCCGGACTAATGGGCTGCGAAGATACAAAGACTGAAGACTCTACCCATGTCCGGATGGGACTCTCCTTGGCGTGGAAGGCGAGCTTGGAGACCAAATATGAAGATTTATTTCTCTGTAACCGACTTTGTGTAACCCTAGACCCCCTCCGGTGACTATATAAACTGGAGGGCCAGGTTTGTAGGGGCCAATACTCATAATCGTAGTCATACATGCTAGACTTCTAGGGTTTAGCCATTACAATCTCATGGTAGATCAACTCTTGTAACACTCATATTCATCAAGATCAATCAAGCAGGAAGTAGGGTATTACCTCAATAGAGAGGGCCCGAACCTGGGTAAACATTGTGTCCCCTGTCTCTTGTTACCATCGACCTTAGACGCACTGTTCGGGACCCCCTACCCGAGATCTGCCGGTTTTGACACCGGCATTGGTGCTTTCATTAAGAGTTCCACTGTGACGCCGAAGATAGGATCGATGGCTCACCTTGTTCTCAAGGACAATACACCGCTGGAGGAGCACTGGCCCCAGGCCAAACCCTCCGGCTAGGCGGCTTTACTATGACCAATTGCTCGCTAAGTTTATTTATGACCTCCCAGGTCATCGAAAATCCCCTTCACATTGACTTCGAGCACTCCGAGCAGATGGATCTGGCGGAGCTTTCGTCTTTAAACAAGCTCTTAGATCGCATCGCCGCCCTGGGTGTCGCTACAGACTACGATCGAATTGGGCTTAAACCCGATCAGAGAGAAATCAAAGCTCCATCGATCACAAACCAGATAGCGGTAGCCGAGGAGTGAGGCGACAACTATTCCTCCATACTAAGGACGGACTATGTCCGGATCTCCGACCTCGAAGAACAGTACACCTGCCTGTGAAGAGATGCATCTTGTCCTCCGAACATAAAATCGGACGACAAGCCTAAAAACTAAGTTGATATCCCGGAGCCTGGACCATTGAGTCCGGAAGACCTTCAGACTCCGGATCCAAAATTGGGTCAAGGTTCAGATTTAAATCCACCCACCCACCCGGACATAAGCGCTCTCAGGAGCATACAACAGCAGTCTCACGAAATGGTCCATCACTTCTGGGCAAGATTCCTTCTTGTCAAAGACAAGATTAAAGATTGCTGCGACGAAGATGCGATCTCAGCATTCCGCACCAATTGCACAGACGAAGGAATCCTCAACGCCATCAACCACCGTCGCATATTACACTTCATGGACTTGGCAACTATCGTACAGAAGTACATCGCAATGGAAAGCACCTGGAAAATGCAGGCAGCCCGTAGGGAACCATCGGTCCCCACTCAACCCTCGTTCAGGTGAAAAGAGCGCACCCTCGTGGCACGCCCGGTCCAATAGTAAAGAAATACATGCCCACTACGGGGCGCGGAACCGTTCTGGAAGGATGGCTCGATGGTCCATGAAAATACACACAACACCGGACAACATACCAACCCATAGCCTTAGAGCATGTTGGATACTCCGGCAAGTGGCCAAGAGCGGTGAGGATATCCTCACCAAGAATTCCCCAGAACAGCACCCCCCGGAAGACGACAACCTCAAAGTAATGACGGTCTTCGAGACATTTGCTTCAAACAATAGGCGCAAAAGGGCACTCCGCGAACTCGCCGAAGTCTTCCAAATCGCAACAATAAACCCTTGGAGCGACACGGCTATAATTTTAATGCCAGTGATGAACAAAAATACAGGACAATTCGAGCACCAGCCGCCTTGGTCCTTAGTCCAATTGTGTACGGCTTTCGGCTCTCCAAGGTTCTCATGGATGGCGGCAGCGGACTAAACCTCATTTATGAGGATACACTCCACAAAATGGAAATAGACAGGAGCCGCATCGAGCAAAGCAGAACGACCTTCCGAGGAATCATTCCCAGTCGGGAGCGCGTGGTGTGCGGGAAAAATCACACTTGATGTGGTTTTCGGCACGCTGGAGAATTATCGATCCGAAGAGATAACCTTCCAAGTGGCCCCTTTCAACAGCGGATATCACGCCCTCTTTGGGCGAGATGCATTTACACGCTTCCAAGCTATACCTCATTACGGGTACATGAAGCTTAAGATGCCCGGGCCCAACGGCACAATCACTCTTACAAGTGATCCGGACATAGCACTCCACGCCGAAAATAAAACCGCATCCCTCACCCTCGAGGCATTATCTGAAGCCCTCGCGGCCGAAGAGTTAACCGCACTGCGCTCCACGATGGACAGGAACGATGTGATCCTAGACAAACGACCCAAATCCACCTCCTTCGAAGCTGGCAGAAGAAATAGTCAAATTCGAGGTCCATCCAACGGACCCCAACAAGATAGCATCTATCGGGGCACAACTCGACCCAACGGTCGAGGCCGCGCTACGGGAGTTCCTGCGTGAAAACTGGGACATATTCGCCTGGCACCCTTCTGACATGCCAGGAATCCCACGCAGGCTAGCCGAACACAGCCTCAATATCTTAAAAAGGATATAAACCGGTCAAACAAACACTGTGGCGTTTTTCCCAACCCAACGACAAGCTATGGGAGAAGAGCTAGCCAAGTTACTCGAAGCTAGATTCATTAGAGAAATCAAACACCCGGCCTGGCTAGCAAACCTGGTGATGGTACCAAAGAAGGATAAATCCTGGTGCCTATGCGTCGATTTCAAAGACCTCAACAAGGCTTGTCCTAAGGATCCCTTCCCCTCCCTCGCATCGATCAGATCATTGACGCAACCGCAGGACACGATTCACTGTGTTTCCTCGACGCGTACTCCGGATACCATCAAATCAAGATGAAGGGGTCCAATCAAGGCGCAACAACATTCGTTACCCCATATGGGCCTTTCTGCTTCAACACTATGCCTTTTGGGCTCAAAAATGCTGGCGCCACCTACCAACGCATGATTCAAACATGTCTGGAGAAGTAGATTGGCAAGACAGTTGAAGCATATGTGGATGATGTCGTCATCAAAACCAGGCACGTCGAGTCATTGATAGACGATTTACGTCTCACGTTCAACAACCTCCGTGCATATGACATCAAGCTCAATCTGGAAAAGTGTGTTTTTAGCGTCCCCACTGGAAAACTGTTGGGCATCACCGTTTCCAATAGAGGAATTGAAGCAAAACCAGCCAAAATCCAAGCTTTGTTACAATTGGCTACGCCAACGGACCTTAAGCAGGTCCAAAAACTCGCCAGTGCGTGGCGGCTTTAAGCCGCTTTATCTCGAGATTGGGAGAAAAGGCATTGCCACTCTATCGCCTTCTAAGGTGCACCGATCACTTCGAGTGGACAGATGCGGCAACGGCCGGACTGGAAGAAATAAAGGCCCTTCTAGCAAGCAACCCAATCCTGGCTGCGCCAAACATCGGTGAACCAATGTTATTATACATATTGGCAACACACCAGGTGGTAAGCGCCTTGCTCGTCGTTGAACGAGAACAGGACAGGCACAAATTATCAAAAAGCCGGTATACTACGTATAATAACATGAAAATCCACGTATACTACGTATCCACTGTCCTCACACCATGAAAATCCCAATACCCCCATTATCAAAAAATAGCATACGCGGTATTCATGGCATCCCGGAAGCTATGACACTACTTCCAAGAGTGTTCGATCACGGTGGCTTCTGAAGTACCACTCAATGATATAATAAACAACCACGATGCTACGGGGCGGATTGCCAAATGGGCCATTGAGCTCCTTCCATTCGATATAACATACAAACCGCGTCGGGCGATTAAATCCCAAGTACTGGCAGACTTCGTCGCCGAATGGACAGAGGCTGAACTCCCTAAAGAGTACGGCACATATTCCAACTGGGTTATGTACTTCGATGGCTCCAAAATGCTGGCAGGATTAGGAGCGGGCGTCGTTTTAACGTCCCCCACTGGAGATGTAGTCCAGTACGTACTCCAAATATTATATACAGACTCCAACAACGCAGCCGAATACGAGGCCTTATTGCATGGTCTTCGGATGGCCGTCTCCATGGGCATACAACACCTAGAAGTGCGCGGGGACTCAAACCTCGCAATATCTCAAATGAATGGAGATTTTGACGCCAAAGATCCAAAAATGGTGGCTTATCGCAATGCCGTCCTGAAAATGTCGGCCTGGTTCGAGGGGCTCGATTTTCATCACGTGGCTCGAGAAAGTAATCAAGCGGCGGACGTCCTTGCTCGCATCGGCGCCAAGCGCGACCCCGTCCCACCTAACATCTTTCTAGAAAGCCTTTTTAAGCCATCCGTGGTGTGGCAAGGGGAGAGCGGCGACACTAGTCCGGATCCGAACACCACCCCAGATTCCGAACACACCGATATCATCGGGGGCTCAACCACCGAAATAACACCGTCGACCCATCTCATTATGGTTGTAATTGCCCCATGGAATGAACCCTTCTTGGCCTACCTTAATAGGAAAGAACTCCCTGAGGATCATAACGAGGCCCACCGCATTGTCCGGCGTTCAAAGGCCTACAAGGTTCACGACGGAGAGCTCTACAAGAAAAGCGCTACCGGAGTCCTTCAAAGATGTATCTCCGAGGAGGAGGGACGGCAGCTCTTGGTTGAAATTCATGCCGGTCTCAGTGGCCACCATGCTGCAGCTCGGGCCCTTGTTAGCAAGGCCTTCCGTACAGGTTTTTATTGGTCGACGGCCCGAGCAGACGCGCAGGACCTTGTCCAACGTTGCGTCGGATGCCAGCTTTTCGCCAACCAGAGCCATATGCCACCCATCGCTCTGCAAACAATCCCCATCACTTGGCTTTTTGCGGTCTGGGGGCTTTATATGGTCGGACCCCTTAAACGAGGAAGCCATAAGAAAAAATATCTGCTGGTCATGGTGGATAAATTCACTAAGTGGATAGAGGCCAAACCAGTTATAACGGCCAAAGCCGGACTAGTGATAGACTTTATATCTAGCATTGTACACCATTATGGTGTTCCACACAGCATCATCACCGATAACGGCTCCAACTTCACAGCCGATGAGGTGAAAAATTGGTGCACCAATCTGGGCATTAAGCTCGATTACGCCTCCATCTATCACCTGCAAACAAATGGTCAAGTCGAATGGGCCAATGGTCTTATTATGAGCAGCATCAAACCCAGGCTGGTGCGATCTTTGAAGGAATTAGACAAGCACTGGGTTGAGGACCTCGACTCCGTACTCTAGGGGCTGCGGACCATGCCTAATCGCAGGACCAGATACACACCTTTCTTCATGGTGTACGGCGCAGAGGCGGTGCGACCCTGCGACATTATTCATGACTCACCTCGAGTGTGCATGTATGAAGAGAGAGAGAGCGCGAGCTTGATCAGCAGGACAGCCTAGACGCCCTGGAGGAGGAGCGCGATGTTGCAAAAGTCCGTTCCACATTTTATCAACAATAGGGCCGTAGATATCAAAGCAGAGAAGTACGGGCAAAGACTTATAATGTTGGCGAACTTGTTCTACGCTTGCCGGAGAAGAAAAAGGAAAAAATCAAGCCAAAATGGGAGGGTCCCTTCATCATTGACGAAGTACTCACTGGAGGAGCGTACCGCCTGCGTGATGTGTCAGACAATCGCCTAGAACCGAACCCTTGGAACGCGGCCAGACTTCGAAGATTCTATGCCTAGCGCTGAACTCTTTGTTCGTTTCCTTCTCCTTATTGTTTCCATTGCTTTTTCCTCTCTTTTCGTTTTTTCCTTTTTTTATTAGCCTTAAAGCTTTTCGTGCGGCTCAACCGTGCACCTGTGACATACACATACTCAAATATGTACGTCCATTATGCCTAGGGGCTTCTTTGCCAGATGTTTGTTAATGTTATTTTTTTAGCATCAAGCGCATCACATATACGTGTTTTCCCCATATGTACCTTTTCTTCACCATTATATGCATCGATATGACTTAAGTTTTGGCCAAGCTGGGTTTCCTGGCTCCTGTGCTTATGCCCTACGTTTCCGTTTGTTCGGCTAGGGCATAAAGGGAGCACCTTTGCGATTGTTACCGCCGGGTCATCCGGACATGTACCTCAGACTGGGTGAAGCCGAAAGCTAGCGTTCTTAAGGGTATATTCGGTCACTGGATTAAAGATGTTTTTGCTTTCACCCCATCATGAACCCCCAGATGTTACTTTACTTTGATTGTTCCAATCACAGTCCAGACATGCATTTTTACGCATGCACACCCAGGGAAAGGAACCCTTAACGGAACTATTCTCTCTGGAAGATGTTTCTTACAATCATAATGTAATATAAAATAACTAGCCGGATACAACATGTCTATTCAAGCAACTATGACCCCTACGCCTGGTTTCCACGCATACCCCGGTTTATTTTACTGCTCAGGTATTCGGAAACGCTCTGCACCTTCGGGTCCCGAGGTCGAATCGAAAAGGTCTGCCATGACAATCGTTTTATAATTCAGCTAGAAGGAAAATACACAGTCACTTGGACTCAAAAATTCCCTCCTCTATACCGCTTAGCAGGTTGTCTAACTTACAATCCTGCTGGGAATACCGGGCGGCTTCTTCTACTTGGTCATACACCAAATTTACAGGAACTTCTTTCCCATCTGACCCTAGAGGTCCGACTCGAGCCATGCGATTCGGATCAAGCTTGGTATACCGTGTTTTCACCATGGCCCAGGCCTCTCGCGCACCCTCCCGGCAGGCCGAATTTTTCCATAATCGGATACGCCACCACGCTCCCTTGAATAGCTCTACAAGCTCCTCCATACTTCCTGGAGGGGAGGCGGATGGTCATAAGGCCTTGGCAACACTCCGCATTGCCTGCCGAGCTTGCTTGTGCATTTTGGACAGCCCTTGCATTAGATCGCTCGATGATCCGGATACCTCCTCTTTGGGACGGCCCATTAGCATACCTACAAACATAGCTCTAACAGATCCCTTCATCTCCGAATTACTATAAGGTATAGTTCGATCACATACTGAATATGCCGCCTCACAGCCTTTTATTTTCTTTTACGGAGTCATCCAGCTGGGCCCGCACATCTTTCAGCTCTTCGCCCAGCTGGGTGTTCAAATCTTGGAGCTTGTTTTTCTCCTCCCTGGCTTGGGTCAGCACTCGCTCGCCCGAGGTGTGTAGTCTTTTGGCCTCTTTTTCTCCCGCCTGTGCGGTTTTCAACTTCTCCTCCAGTTGATCTGACGATCCTATCATGAGATAAGCAACAGTGTTAGCATAACTGGTATATAATTATAATTTCTCGATGGAGGGAAATATTACCAAAAGACGCCTTCTTGGACTTTTCCAGTCCGGCGGTAGCAGCAGTTAGCTGTGACCGACACTTTTCTAGCTCTTGGGCTAGTAAGATGTTCTTCTCTGTAAGAACCGAGTTGTACAAGGTCCCAATTGTGGCCCTCGGGCTGCGGGGCGGGGCTGTGAAGCCCTTCGGAAATCATTCGCCAATGCTGTTATAAATGGACGGATTAATGTCCATTGAAAATAGCTCAGGGAGTGGAGTAAGTAGACCAGAGGAGTTGGGACTTACCCAGCTAGGAGGAGTGTAGATGGAAAATCTGTCTCTGCGCTTCATTCGTAGAAATTCCTCTTCCTCTCCTTTGAAAAGTTCGGCCAATATTTTGGCCAAAGCGGCGGGGCTGTCCGGACCTTTCCTGACGCAGTGGGAGGCGTCATCCTCCCCATTGTAGTGCCACATGGGAAGCCCTATGTATTGGAGTGGCTAGACCCACCGTACTATGGAAGTCGCCATTACTTCGATTATTGATAATCTGAACTAAGTGCGCGTCCTTATCTTGCTCATGAGTTGACAAACATCCGCACTATCTTCCTCCTCGAGGCTCCACGGGCGCCAGCTATGGCGTTTCTTCAAAGGAACGCTTGTGAACTCAGGAAGACACCTACGAACTGGGTCTGGAAGTGCGACATCCTCAATATATAACCCTTCGGAAGGCCACTCTTTGGATGCCTTCTTTGGTGTGCCGGATAGGTATCCGGTCTCGGCGATGCGCCATATTTCGGCTCCGCCCACTTCAAATATTGATCCCTCATGGTTACATGGAACGAGGCAGAATAGCTTCCTCCACAATTCAAAGTGGGCTTCACAACCCAGGAATAGCTCACAAAGAGCGACGTAACCCGCGATATGCAGAATAGAGGCAAGAGTAAAGTTGTGCAGTTGGAGGTTGTAGTACTCCAGCAGCCCTCGGAGGAACGGATGAATTGGAAATCCGACACCTCTTAGCAGATATGGGACAAAACACACTCGTTCCTGCTCAGACGGGTTGGGGAAACTCTCCATCTGGGCCTCACCATTGAAGGAGGTAAACCCTGCTCGAACAGGGACCAGATCCGCAGGAGGGAGAAATCCCTGTGTTTGCAGCTTCTTCAGCTGACCATGGGATACGAAGCACCTCTGCCACTCGCCTTTTTCTGGGCCATAGGGACAGGAGGAGAAGCTGGGAGCGCTAGCCATGTTGGAGTGGTCTTTCCTAGCAACCTCTAACGATTTTTCCCACGTGAAGCCGAATGGATCTGGGATCCAATCACTTTAAATGGACGCTCTTTCTCGCATGGCCGGGGTGTTATCTTCAAAAATACACCGACCTCTCGAATTCGCTTGACACGTGGAAGCTGAAGTTGTTGATACACAGAAGCCGAGGGGGTACGACATTAAATGGAAGGCCGAATACATCACTTGGAAGTCATCGAAGGAGGAACCCGCCTTGCAATGCCGAAGACAATCTACGCGCCGGACACCTCGTCATTGAAGTCTGGTTCGGGGGCTACTGAGGGAGTCCTGGACTAAGGGGTCCTCGGGCGTCCGGCCTGTTAGCCATGGGCCGGACTGATGGGCTGCGAAGATACAAAGACCAAAGACTCTACCCGTGTCCGGATGGGACTCTCTTGGCGTGGAAGGCGAGCTTCGCGATCGAATATGAAGATTTCTTTCTCTGTAACCTACTTTGTGTAACCCTAGACCCCTCCAGTGTCTATATAAACCGGAGGGCCAGGTCTGTAGAGGGCAATACTCATAATCATAGTCATACAGGCTAGACTTCTAGGGTTTAGCCATTACGATCTCGTGGTAGGCAACTCTTGTAACACTCATATTCATCAAGATCAATCAAGCAGGAAGTAGGGTATTACCTCCATAGAGAGGGCCCGAACTCGGGTAAACATTGTGTCCCCCGTCTCCTGTTACCATCGACCTTAGACGCACAGTTCGGGGCCCCCTACCTGAGATCTACCAGTTTTGATACTGACACCCCCCCCCCCACTGCCGCCGTAGGTGTCTTCCGCCCCAAGTTAGGGTGTGGGAGATTGGACTGCTCAGCCTCCATCCTTCTCTTCTAGCAATTCTTCGTGCTTTAAATAATAACTCACTCTTTACCGTTTATTTGATCCGTTGAAATCTTCGCATCCTTCAAAAGCTGTTTTTCCACTTCCAAATCTGGATCTTGTCTATTCTGAATCTCATAATTTGCAAAGAACTTTCACTTATGAATGCTTCACATCTAGTTTGATTCCTCACTTGTGCTTATTTTTGGATTTGTACAAATCAGGAACCAACTTACATCTATAAGCGAATGTCTTCGTGCTATGAGGTCATTGTCTTCAAACTCATTTATCTTCAAAATCTTCCGAGAATGCATATGACCTCTTCCCCTTCCCTCGCATCTCTAATGCTGTCACGGTTACATGTCCGTGGGAGAGTCCCTTGGTTCTCATTGCACTGGTGCGCGTCGGTCCTAAACAAATGGTTATTTACCCCTTTCCGCGACGGCCTTCAGACCCGTCGCCAAGTGAGTGTGTGCGATAGGGGGTCCTTCCCACACGACCCAGAAACCGTCGGGGATATTTAATCGTGATCCAGAGGCCTTCCAAAATGTAATCGTGTGTGATGCATCACACACTAAATTCTTTCGCACGTGTGGTATCAGTGATTAAGCGTTTCTAATGACGCAGTGAAACCATAGGGTCTGTCGTAACGAACTGTTTGGGAAACAGTATGTAAGGCACACGGGCCAACATATGAACTGTGTGTGATTTGTGCCCTATCACACACGAGTTTTCTGCATAACCCGTCTGCCATGCTAGACTCCATCGCACACGTTTTCCAACAATGATCACAAACGGTTCAGGAGCCCCTTCACAGACATACAAGTGTTGCAGACTGTTTGAGATTTGTTAGGTATCACCGACGGTTGCCGCAAGAGTGATGTGTGCTTTTCGTTTGGGATCCCACACATTTCCTGAAAAAAATACGACTGGGATTGTATTTTGCATTGGGCATGGTTTACTCCCAGTTCTCGTGTGCGATAACGCGATATCACAAACGGTTTCGGAGAACCTACGCACACATAGTAGCTCTGCGAATCGTTTGCGATCTGCTGTGTATCACCGACGGTTCCAATACGACTGACGTATGCTTTCCAATGTGGATCACACACACTCATTTAGTTGAACCGTGTGCGGAGCAATTGCCAGGTTAAAACAAAAATATTCCTTTTTTAATCGGCACGCAAAAAGCAAATTCTCCACAATATTTAATTGAACAAATAAAAAAATATCCCATTTTGAATTGGCACGCAAAAAAGCAAATTCGCCACAATATTCAATTGAACAAAAAGTTTTCACAGGAAGAACATTCATAAGATTTCGCAACAATTGCAATTGAACATATGGTAGCTAAATTCCAATGATTTGTCCACACATATATGCATTACATAATTAATCATAGTGTACGAAATACGAAGACCTCATCAGATGGAAAATAATGGATCCATGCGTTATATGTTTAGCGGCTAACTCTTACTCAATGTTTCAGGAGAAACCATGCTGAAATCTTCATCATCACCAGTGGGATTGATGTAGTGATCCAGGAAGAAGTCGCTGATAAATCTCTGAACCATCAGCAATTCACCAACCGGGAGCGGTTCAGGGGTCCTCAGTTTTAAGATGAGCTGCAGTATTTTTAAGATAAGAATGTGCCATATGAGTGGAGTAGGGGATATTAATTAAGATAGACTTACTGGTACTAATTCGTGAGGGTCGTCACAACTATCGCCAGACGGCAGAGATGGAGATCATGTGTCTGCAAACATAGTATCCACAAAGGTTGGTCCATGCTTCTTGCTGAGGACACTGAAATTATTTGTACAAAATTAGTCATGTATTTGTCCTGTTAGGAATAACCTAACCGGTGTTAGATGTATTATTTTTTCTTTGGACAAAATAGAAAGAGGTTTATTTAGAAGATTGAACATTTGACTAGCATAAGTGAAGGTATTTGCAGACTGTTGGATAAATTTTCCGAAAATAAAGGATTTCGGTGTGTTACCGGAGAAACGATCTTGTGATGCAGAGGTTGTTCCGTCTTGAACAAGTTCCCTTTTTTAGTTTCCCACAATGCGAGCACACTGCAAATGATGATGAATTTTGACAACATCAATTATTGAACTAGATATGAATGCAAATTAGTTCCAACATCATAGAATTCAATACCTATCCAAGAATTGCTGAAGATGCGTCAGATCCTGAGCGTTTGTTGACTCTCTGAGAGAATCGATGTAGTAAACTGTGTTCTTGTTTGGAAAAATGAATACCAATATCCAGTGATTGCTACATATTAAGAAAGCCATGAACTTACGAATGATGTCGAAATCTGAAAGACAATCAGTGTATGCGTGGTTGTTTACTTGACTTACCCTTCATGATATGGCCAGAGAAATGATTCTGCATGGGACATGTTTTTGAAGATACGGACGACCATGTTAAATGGCCCAGTCCCGTCGGTCCTTTTCATGTAATGATGTGCCATTTGCTAATGCAGGATCTATGAAATACACACACTCACTTTGTCTTCTCTGCGCATTCAATCCCCTGAGAGGAATAAAATGCAGTTAGCTGTTTATCATTTACAGTCTTGTATGGAGAAGTTGATCAAAGTTTGTTAAGTACTTACAAAATCACGCATCTAACAAGAGTGGCATCGAGCACGTTGAAGTTGAAGAAGAGATGTAAGTCCTCGAAACTCACAATGATGGAACCAGCATCGTGTCAAAAATGATCTCTGTTGTAGTGGACTAGCAAATGGTGATGACCTTCTGACATTTGATCCATGCAATATTCAGGTAACTCGCGGCAACTAGAGATGCACTCATCAAAGTATTCGCCAACAAGAAATGGCTGACCATGGATGTAATTGCGTGCTTCAAGTACGTCTGCTTTTCTTTTAGCAAGCAACAATTCTACTTGTTCATCATCCATGGCGTCAGAAATAATATTACTCCCCGATTCGAACAAGCTGCTGTTAATTTGGTTCTGGGCGATGAGTGCTTTAAGTAAGAGGCAATCATTCTCTTTCCTCTTCACTTTTCCGCTGCGCTTCCTCGTGGTCGTGGGTGTAGCCTTTTTGGCCACTTCCTTCTTGGTACTTAAAGCATTTCTGGAAAAACGTCTGGTTTCCTGCACGGTAGACTGCCGAGCAGACGGTGAAGCTTGGACGGACTTCTTAGCAGACTGTTTATCTATGCCGGACCGCTGAGCTGGCGTTGCTGCAGCGACGGACTGCTGGGCTGTAGGAGCAAAGGCATCAGACTGCTGACCATGCATTGAAGCTATGTCGGGTTTCTGCGTAGGTGGTGCCAACTTGTCGGTGTGCTGAGGAGGCTGTGCCAATGCGTTGGTTTGCTGAGCAGGAAGTGCTGAAGCATTGGTATGCTGATCACGCGCCTACGGACCGACGGACTGATGATAAGTCGGTTCTAGACCTACAGACTGCTTAGCAGGCGGTTTCGAAGCATCAGACTGCTTAGCAGTCTGTTCCACCAGGTTGGTCTGCTGAGCATGTGCTACAGCTGGGTCTCCCCCCGCTGCTTCAGCGGCCGGCAACTGAACCGGTGGTGCGTCATCAGCAGTTGTAGGCCTTGCCACTGGCTGCTTTGGGCGGAGGATGACATGGCATGTACGCCACAAAGTCGGTCCGGCTGATCACAGGTTTATGCATCAGCCCGCGAGAGCTTCTTTGGCAAGGAGAGCGTCACCGGTTGAGGGGCGATAGTGGTTGCTCTTGGCGGGGATTCAGGAATCTCATCGATGAACTCTGTTTCCTTTCGTGGCCACTGGATGTGATGTAACAGTGTTTCTCCCAAGGTCCTTTGCTCATCGAAGTCTCCTAGGACATTCTTTAGGGAAAATTCATTGAATCCAGGCTTTACTTCAGTCACGTAGCACTTCACACAGCCCGGCTTCAATGGCACATTGTCCAAGAAGAGGCCATCTTCCAAGAAGGGTGGGCAAACCTAGGTTGTTGCACATTTTAATGTACCTTCTTAATGTGTAAGAACGCCCTTCAGTCTGTCTTTCATTCTAGATAGATCAGATATAGCATCATCACGAGCAGCTGCAGTCTCAGTGTCGCTGGGGTCAGCTGATGCACAACTACTCTTGTGCAGTGTTGTGGCACAATAAGCAGCAGCATCCATGCCCGCCTCCCCTCCCATCTGCTGGCTATCTGTCAGTGTTTGAGTCTTCTGCATCATCATCATTGACTTCTCAACATCCTTTCGTAGATCCGGATAAATCTCCTTCAACTTTTCAAACAATGCATTCTGCTTCATTTCACTCCTCGCTTTTTTCATGCTGACCCTCTCTTCTTTGCTGAGTGTGAAAGCCCTCTTGTGCGGGACATTAATGCCTATACCCCCTTGCACGGCCAGGGGGCTCTTTTGTGTCCAGAGCAATGGACAGAATGTCACATGGCCCTGAGCTCCTGTAGAACCTTCCAGGGATCTTGGAAGCCTCTACCATCACTTCATACAGTTTGGCGTCACGTGCGTTTTCAAAGTAATAAGTTCCATCATCACGCCTCTTTGCACATGCCCGCAAGTAGTCTCTGGTGCATTCGCCCTTGATTTCGCTAAAGGTCGGACTCCCACCCGCCGCCATTGCTTCTTTGTCTTTCTGTTCCCATATCAGTTTCATGCTGTAGTATCCTGCCACACCCATACGGTGGGGGTGTATGTTCTTCTTCTGAAGTTTCGATTGCTTGAAACTCTTCGCAGCAAACTCTGGAGTTGCCCTAACACTTTTGAATTCTGCCCAGTCTGCCTTTCTAATTTGGGGGTATGCGGGGATTGGGTCCTTGCCCTCACTCAAGTACTTCTTGTACAACACGTGCTTCCAGTTTCTCCAAGCATCCCTAGCCTTCTTCAGTGCAGCGTGTTCCACCTGCATTCTCCACTGCTCTGGAACGTTGAAGTGATCCATGATCTCCCGGACTATCCTTCGCCGTGTTTCTGTGTCAGCCTTCCGAAACCCCGGCAGATTAATGTTGAGCCTTGCCCTGCCAACAAATCCACACACACTCCTGAACCTTATGCGTGCTTTATCTGGTTTAGTTGGAGCCCAGGACTATAAATCAATCTCGGTTACTTCATATACACCTTTAGGCTGGTGTGTGGGCTTCCTTGGAGCATTCCTCTGTGTCCTGACCGAAAGGGTAATTGATCCAACTCTATCCCGTTCAAGACTACTTGATCCCTCACAATCTGCTCAAGACCTAGGGTTGCCGAATCAGATGAAGATACATGGCCTGAATGAGTGTTGTCGCTGCTACTCGGCATCTACAGAGAACACATGCAAAACTCAGGAAAGGAGGATAAGCATAAAACTAACAACTTGGTATCAAGCTTTGTAAACATGCCATGCAATAATTTAGAAAATGTACGGCTAATTTGTTAAGTTTGTGTGACTCGTGCGCCAGCGATATGTAAATAGGCAGTAACTTATTGGAACAAATACATCTTATATGTAGTACGGAAGGTAGATAATGAACATATATATGCTCTCCGTTATTTTATAGCCAATTTGGGAACATGCGGAACGAAATTGGAAGAGGGATTGCGAGGAAATATGCCTCACTGTGATGGAGAGCAGTAACTAAAGCTTCTTAATGCAAACCCGGCCGGACCATAGGAGAGGTGAGGGTTACTACATCAATATGCTCGAGGGTGGCTAGCGAGCAAACGAAGACGGCGAGGCGCGGGCCGCCACGTGTTGGGAATGACAGTGGAGGTAGGCTTGACGCCGAAGAGCGGGCACACGGCCGGGGTGAGCATGGCGGCACCGGAGAGGGTTCTGCTATGTATCTGGGGGAGGGGGAGCTTGCGAAGGATATTGGGTAGACTAGTTGACTGAAACGCAGGCGGGCGGTGGGGGGCTGTTGGCGGCCTAGTAGAAAAGCGTGAAAATATACCAGGTCGCCGCGCGCGCGGAAAGGCCTATGCAAACGGTTGCCTCTAAGCGCTCGTGTGCACAAACAGAATAATTTCATTTGAAATGAAGACGTACTAATTTTGAAATGAAGACATGAGTTCATCGTTTCTCATCTAAATTTTTCGCACGTAAACCAATCACAATTTTACCACGGGTTTGATTTGCTGGCGCATTTCAGGTCTCGTTTTGCTATATGTAAGACATTTTTTGGCATTTATCGTGCATGTTTGAATATAAATCAATTCCTAGCCGGACTGCATTTCCTGTAGAAAGGGATGAGGATTGCCGTTCGATCTGGGAGCATCCAACGATGCAGACATATGATCCATGGGGTTTGGGTTCTGGCCAATCAGAACGCACGACTCAGATCGCACGCGCGGCGAGGGGGGGGGCATCGGCCACGGTTTGGTAGGCACACGGCTTCCGTGTGTGAACCGTGTGCTATTTGAAAACATTTTTTGGGAGGAGCTATTTGAAAACATGTACATGTGTTGTCGAAAGGGATGGGGATCTCCGTTCGATCAAGGAGAATTAAACGATGCAGACGTACGATCCGTGGGGTTTGGGTTCTGGCCAATCAGAACACACGACTCAGATCGCGCGCGTGGCAGAGCGGGGGTGCATCGGCCACGGTTTAGTGGACACACGGCTTTCGTGAGTGAACCGTGTGCTCTTTGAAAACATTTACATTACCTAACATCATATTTTTGTTCGAATGAAAACATGAGTTCATGATTTCGCCTCCAATTTTTTCCACGGTAAGAAATCATGAGTATAGTTGAGAGTGTCATATACTAGTATCATGAATATACAGTAGATATGATACTACCTTTAATTAATTATATCGCATAGCTAATATAATACATAGAGTATAGTATATCATATATATATATATATATATATATCATATTTATTGCCATGCATGACACAAATTAGCATCGCATTTAACATGATACGGTATCTACCTACTATATGTTACTCTAACCCTCTTTATATATATTTAATTATTTGCCACATCAGCATACATACTTGCTATTTCTGAGTGCATGGCATCGTCGGCTATGATACCACCACTATGGCCAGCCTTATATAGGGTGTATCATATAGTACTATATATGTATATATGTATATATATACATATATATATATATATAGTATCATGCATATTATACTAGTGTATGATACTACGTATGTACCTTCATAGTGCATATATAGTATAAAAGAGTAGTATTAGCTCCCTCTGTAAACTAATATATAAGAGCGTTTAGATTACTAAATAGTGACCTAAACGCTCTTATATTAGTTTACGGAGGGAGTATATATCATAGATGACCGTATTTATGGCCATGCATGACACAAAGTAGTATATCATTATATATATATATATATACATATATGTTATGGTATCTACCTATGTTACTGCTTCTTTGCCACATCATCATATTTTCTATTCCTGAGTGCATGATACCAGCTATGATACCCCCACTATAACCACCCTAATAAGGTTGGTCGTAATATGGGAGTATCAAGCGGTATGATGCATGCCAACTAGACTTTTTGGATGATGTGGCACACAGTTAAATGATGAAAGAGAGAGTGTGTGGTATCATATCATGATACCGTATCATATTAAATGTTGTACTACTTTGTGTCATGCATGGTAATTAATAACGAACCTAAGATACTAACTCATGATACTATGCATGTACGCATTACGGAGGTATTACCGATCATATACTAGTATCGTGCATATATACTCCCTCCTTTCTGGTTTATAGGCTTATCTCAAAATTTTAGTTTTTCCATTTTATAAGGCTCAATTTGGTTGTTCCCCATCATCACATGTCCAGATTCCAAGGTGCATTAAATCATTGCATGCAAGTATTAAGAGAAAGTTGACCAATGCATGTACTTTATATATGCATGCATGTATTGCAATTAATACATTGGAAACCATAATTTTTTTAGGAAAACAAAAGCATTAATTGGGTGTTCTTGAAAACTACAAAAGGTATTCCACCACTCACCATCTACCTTGGTTGGTGAGATTTTTGAATTGAGCCCTATAAGGCTAGTTGTAATGGGGAGTATCATATATATATACTAGTAGTATCATGCATATATTTTATAGTGTAGCTAGGATACTAGCTACTTCCGTAATGCATAATATCATAAGTTAACATCTTAGGTTGCCTTACTAATCACACGAAGTAGTAGTACAACATTAAATATGACACGGTATCATGATATGATACCACATCCTCTCTTGTGTGCCACATCATCCAGAAAGTCTAGTTGGCATGCATGATACCGCTTATGATAATACCATTACAACCAGCCTAGCTAAACCAGAAAGGAGGGAGTATGAGACTAGCTAGCCACAATGGAGAGTAGTACACTGGTAACATACACATATCCCTAAACTATATATGTTACTACCTTCATAGTGGGTAGTAACATAAGTGTAGTGTCATGCAGAGCTTCATTTCTTAGGTTACAGACTCATATTGCATTGGGACATGTGATGCTACAATAACTATCAGTTACTGAAACTATTTCTCTCCTCATTAACTTATTTCCACATAAGCAAGTTTGCTGAGTTGGAGTCGGTGTTACTACTGAAGTTACTCCCACTGTGGCTAGTCTGATACTAGCTAGTCGTCTATGATATACTAGCTACCTCACTAAGAGCATGGTTAATAATACAGCCAAGGGTTGACTATAAGAAGTTGACATGTCATATAAGCCAACCTCTTAGCGGGTATGTACAATAACAAGTTTTACATCCTCACAAAGTGTCTTGGGCCTCCTGTTGCAGCTGGCTCTACTAACCAAGAGCCCGCTTCTCTTCTCTTTCCTCGAACTAATAAGCACATATATATTATTCTATTCCTTATAGCCAGACTACCCACAGTGGGAGTAACATAGGTAGTGACATCACACATATCTAGATAAAATAGATGATGTGGCAAGCAATATAAGAAGAAATGGAGGAATGTGGATATGTTTGATGTTACTACCTATGTTACTCCCACTGTGGGTACGGTAACATAGGTAGTAACATCACACATATCTAGATAAAGTAGATGATGTGGCAAGCAATAAATGAAGAAAGAGAGGAAAGTAGTAACATAGCTAGTTACTAGTAGTATGAGTAACATCACATGTACATATCAAGGCAAGATGTGTCTATAGCCTAACAAATGAAGTGTTGCATGTTACCACACATATATGTTACTACCCACTATAGAGGTAGTAACATAGACTAGTGTAACACATGGGCATGTTACTAGTCTATGTTACTACCCATTGTGGCTAGTCTGAGTAACACCACACATCTCAAGGCAATATGAGTCTATAGCCAAATAAATGAAGTGTTGCATGTTACTACACATATGTTACTCCCCACTATAGAGGTAGTAACATAGACTAGTAACATTCTATGTTACTACCCAATGTGGCTAGCTAGTCTTATGGCACTCTATTGTGTACTTACTTGCTCTAATAATGCATAGTATCATAGAGTAGCTAGTATCACATGTAGTACTTTATTTATATTGTCATGCATGACACATAGTATCATAACATTTATTATGATACGGTTTCATGATATGATACTTAACCCTCTCTTTCTTCATTTAATTAATTCTATGACAGCTCATCAAAATTGGCTAGTTGGCATGCATGATACTAGCTATGATACCCCCTTACTATCAGCCTAGCAAAGGTGTACAGATCATTTGTGCGTCACTTTGTGAGTTTTCATCCGTTTGTTCGAGAAGCGGGGAGAAGTTTCAAACATTTCTGCCGCGACGGGCAGCCACTAGCGTAGGCCTAGTTCCTATTCTAATTCCAGAAAATTCAGATGGAGTTTGGACATCATCAAAATCGATGTGTGCCTGTGGCCTGCTCTCACGCCCCATGGAAAAGAATTGGTACAGTTTGGCACAAGTTTTGATGACCGCTCCTTCCAAACCGGAGCATCTCACATGAAGGATCATGGTTTTCCAAAAGGAGACGTGTCAATTCAAACTCCTGTGGCCTGTGACTTCATCGTTTGGCCTCATAAAAATTTCCACGGTACGCAATCACCATTACACCACGGGTTTGATTTTCTGGCGCATTTCAGGTATCGTTAGCTATATTTAAGACATTTTTTGATATTAACGTGCATTTTGTGCATAAAAATAAAATTACAACTGGAACTGCATGTGCTGTCGAAAGGGATGAGGATCGCCGTTCGATCTGGGAGCATCCAACAGTGCAGACGTACGATCCTTGGGGTTTGGGTTCTGCCAATCACAAAGCACGACTCAGATTGTGGGCGGGGTGGTGGTGGGGTTTGGTCGGTACACAGCTTTCATCAACGAACCGTGTGCTATTCGCAAACAAGATTGCATATTTTTGTTCACAGATACTGTAGTGAGATCGATTGAGTGTGCTACTTCTATGATATAATAATAATAATAATAATAATAATAATAATAACAATAATAATAATAATAATAATAATAATAACAAAAAAAAGTTCATATTCATTGCCTGAGCTGACAGCATATCAAGGTCAACATATTAACGGTTCTTACATCACTAGAAAACCGGGCTTAACTCACAAATTCAGTACACGCGACAGTTCTAAATTGAACGAATTAAGTTGTAGGGTAGGCATAAAGACTAGTCTTACAACTTAATTCCCATGTACATGTGGGAACTGGGATCATTAAGTTGACCCCGAATGAACTTGGGCTTTTTGATGATTTTAAACTTCTTCTCTGTTGCACTGGTGCGTGATCCCTTGGCTGGCAACTCATCAAATTCATCATACTCGTCCTGATCGGCAACATCGTCGACACCTAGTACCCTTCTCTTCCCATGCATCGCTAAATGGCGGTTCATATGGAAGGGGTCTTCCACAAAGAAAATCTGGGTAGCATCAATGGAAAGAATGAATGGGTCCGCGTGATATGCCATCGTTGTCCTGTTAACACAGGTCTTCCTGTACTCATCAATCCTTACCTGACCAAGAGGGATCCATGCGCACCTGAATAATGCCACCTTAACTTTCACATAGTCAAGCTCCCAAATCTCTTTGATGGTTCCATAGTATACCCTTTTATCAGCTTCATTTATAGTCATGCATTCTATTAACAGAGCTGTTCTGATACGAGGTATTCTTATCACTTTCCTTAGTATAGAACGTGTATCCATTTATGTCATATGCTTGGTACGTCAGCACCATAGGTGATGGCTTTTGTGCCAACCACGTAGCAATGTCATCGATGGATCCTTGTGCCAAACGATTCTTCAGCCATTCGGCGTAGTTCTTAGTGTGCTCCTTCATCTCCACCTCTGATGAAGGCACCATTGGTAAGAATCTTTGGCATATCTCCGCCAAGTGTTCTTCGGCATAAGCGATGAGAACTGGGTTGCTAAGTAGTACCGTCAAATGGGCTATCTCTGCCAATTCTTCGGGTGCAGCCATTTGCGTGCCAGCAAGGACTGGCTTACCTTTCAGCCTTCCCTCGTGGCGAAAGAGGGGAAAACCTATAGGTCTTTGTTTCATGTATTCGGTGCAAAACTCAACCACCTCCTCAGCGGTATAACCTTGTAGAGGATGCTTGCCTCTGGATGGTTTCTGTTCCGACAAAAGCGCTTCAGGATTCCCATGAACTGCTTGAAGGGACACATGTTGCAAAGAAACACGGGACCACAATACTTTATCTCATCGACAAGGTGCACAGTGAGATGGACCATGATATCAAAGAATGACAGTGGGAAAAACATCTCTAGGTTGTACAATATTCTTGCAATATCATCTTGCATATGATCCAACTCTTGGGATCTACAACTTTACGCCATAGTTGGTTGAAGAAATCACAGAGGTCAATGAGTGTTTTTCTTATATATTTGTCCATCAGATTCCTGATGGCAAACCGGGAGGATTTGTGTCAACATTACGTGGCAATCATGTGACTTCATGTGTCCCAACTTCATTTTACCTGAGCTCACATCCACGAGACTTCTGATGTTTGCAGAGTAGGAAGAGGGTGTCTTAACTGACAACAAATAGTTGAAGAACTGTGTTTCTTCTTTTGTACTGAAATTGTAACTCTAGCGAGCTTTGATGAACTTGTCATCATCTTCTGCTTCACTCTTTCAACGTGATTGATCAGCAAGCATATTGAGCCGTGAACCGTCACCATCCTTTCTTCTACCTTTAATCTTGAGCAGAGTACCAAGGATGTTTTCACATACATTATTCTCTACATGCATGACATCGATGCAGTGATGTACATGTAGAATCTCCTAGTAAGGTAATTTCAAGAACACCGATTTCTTCTTTAACACTTGATCCTTGGGTGTTAGTTTCACCGTGAAAGGGTGGTTCTTGCCAAGCACAACATTAATTTTTTAGCCATGTTGTGGAGCACCACCCCTTCATAGGGTCTTGGGGCTGCAGCTGCCTCTGCCGTACCATCAAATTCAGCTTTCATCTTTCGGTATGGGTGATTTTTCCATAAGAACCTACGATGATGCAAATACACTGTTTTGTGCGAGTTGGGAAGTCTTCTGCTAGCATGTTGTGGACCACTATCCATGCATGTGACACACCCTACTTCTCCCCTTGTTTTCTGCCCCGATGTGTTGCCTAATGCCGACATATCTTGAATGGTGTGCACTAGCATGGCATGTAGATCGAAAATCTCCTTTCTGTAAGCATCATAACATTTTACAGCAGGCACATCTATCCACAGTGTCAGCAGTTCTTCTACCAGTAGCTAAAACTAAATTTCGATGTCATTTCCAGGTTGCTTTGGGCCTTGGATAATCATTGACATCATAATGTATTTTTTCTTCATACACAACTAAGGAGCCAGGTTATATATGCACAGAAGCACCGACCATGTGCTGTGATTGGTGCTCATATCGCCAAAAGGATTCATCCCGTCAGTACACTCCCTGAGCCTTATACTTCTAGAATCCTTGGCAAAAAAATTAAACTTTTTGATTAACCACTGAGCCCCATCTTTCGGCTGCCTCATATACTTATCCGTAATTCGCTCATCATGATGCCACCGCAACCTGTTGGCCTCTCTAGGGTTTGCAAACAAATGCCTCAACCTTGGAATTAAAGGCAAGTACCATACAACCTTGAACGGGACTCCTGTCTTGATCTCGTCGTCCAATTTGTACTTCTCCTTTGCTCTCCTGCGCTTGTATCATGCATGCTTGCATGTGGGACATGCACGATAATCTTTGTACTCACCACAGTACAATATACAATCATTCACACAAGCGTGTATCTTCTGTACTTCAAGTTCCAATGGGCAAACAATTTTCTTCACTTCATTCGTGCTTCTGGGGAGCACATTATCTTCTGGAAGAATTTCTTTCAAAAGACCTAACATCTCTGTGAAGCCCTTATTTGATAAATCGTTTGCTACTTTAAATCTGAGAAGCGCTAGGGTGGCACTCAACCTGGAATATTTCTTTTTGCAACCTGGATACAATTCTTTCTTGGAGTCCGCATCAATGGTTGGCATATCCTTGTGCCCAATCATATGCTTATCTGGGCCCTCGAAATCTGCAATCATAGCAGCAAAATCTGGCATATCAAGATCGTCATCATATGTGTCGACGTCTTGGTTTTCCAGTGGGCGTTTCGGCTTTCCGGTGTTCCATTGGTAGCTTGACGCCTCTGCCCCGATGTTAGATTCAACATCGATGTGACATTGATCGGGGTTTGGCATCTCGCTGCCCTGGGTATCTTCATCCATGACATCCTCCTCACCGTGTCTGGTCCAACATGTATATCCATCCATGAATCCCCTAGAGACTAAGTGCATTTGGACATCTGCAACTTCATGTGACTCTGTATTGGCACAATCAGTACATGGACATAGGATGTAATCCGCATCACCAATTCTCCTCTTTGTACTTTCAGCCAAATTCATGAACTCTGTCATGCCACTGATAAAATCTGCGGTTTTTTGATTCTTCATCCATCGAGATCGTTCCATGTGTAGCACACGAATGGTAATTAAAAACAAAACAAAAACATTAATACACGTATTAACTACTGTGCAAAGATGCGTGCATGAATCACAAGGTTTTATTTTAATAATTACTGAGGGCGCTCCATGTTGTTATCAAGACGTGCTATGACACAAATTAATGGTCAGTCAATTTACACGCAGAGTACTAGTACAACACTACACTTAGGAATTGAATACCTAAATTTAGCCACTCACGAAAAGAATACCTTAATTAATTAGCCGCGCGGCGACCTCCACCCAGCAGACAGACAAGCGCGATGCGGCGGCACGCCAAGACAGCAGGGTCGAGGAGCAAATCTTAGTGTGGCTGCCGCCTGATGTTCGACCTCCACTATCCTGCCATCGACCGTGATGGATGTGCTCGAATCACGGCACCGCCGACCTCGACGGTTGAGTTCCTCCTATCTCCTGCTGTAGAATGAGGATTGACCTCCTATGACGCCGCCACCGCCCACCGACCGAGGATTGACCTCTTCTCCGGTAGCCATTGCCTAGGCCGCCGCCGCCATCTCTATATGCAGAGCGGCTATTTTTTACGAATATCCATGGAGCGGCTATTTACACGGTATCTCACCATAACTCAATTATATGGACAGGGTAGTACATCACATACAGTTATGTAACGGCAACCGTGTCTAACCTACGTTGTGTTCTCACATGGTTTGGTGCGGAAATCGTGTGTGACGTTGTAATACCTAACACAAACGACATGTACAAACAGTGTGCTTGTCAGTGTTCTGGGAACGGGGGTCCCCAGACTTGCCTGCCTGCGGCCTGCGGCGTGGCTCAAGTGGGGGCCCAGTGCAGCCCAGCTTCATCAGCTCAAGCTCATGACCCTCGCGAGGGGCCAAGCCTTGCGGGGCGTACGACAGGAAGCTTCCTCAGGAGCAGCCTCATCAGGCAGGCTCGCGAGGAGGCGGAGAGATCAAGGAAAGGGCACCTCACGAAGAGCCAGTGACGCAAGCCATGACGATCGAGACCAGGCGGGCGCCAGGCGGGCGCCGCCTTTGGCAAAGGTCCTTGTTTCCCCTTCTGCAAAGGGGCAAGTACAGGCCAAGGCATCAGGCAAAGGTTACCGTTTCGGTGCAACAAGACCAAGACCAGCAGAACGGCAGGATGGAGGTCATCGTGGAGCCCAGGACGACGTCATCGTCAGAGCCTTTGGCAGCCCAAGACCAACTTTAGTCAGGATAAGTGTACCAGATGTTCCCCTTCAAAATGGCCAATTGTTGGCGCCCTTCCTGCTCATTATTTGGGAAGAGGCACAGGGCCTCCCTCTATAAATAGAACTAGCCACCACAGAGTAGAGGCTGGGAGAAAACGAATCGTTCAGAGAGAGAGAAGCGACTGAACTCACCCAAGCAGTTCGTCGCACCAGCTCAAGAACAGCCCTCGCGAGGCTGTTCTCCCTTTGTACTATTCATCATCAGCCCCTGAGGCAATCCACCACACCACACACTGGAGTAGGGTATTACACCACAATGGTGGCCTGAACCAGTATAAATCTCGTGTCCCTTGTGTGTTCTTCTTTCTAGACGTGAGCTGGTAGGGGAAAGATCTTCGTGCGCACCCCAGAGTTCGAACCTCAAGGGTCTGCCGGAACCCGAAATCTGATATTTGGCGCGCCAGGTAGGGGGGCGCCGGAATCTTTCTTCCGCTGGTCGCGTGTGATCTTCCGTCGTGTCCATGGCTGATGCTCGACGAGCCCGCACCGAGCGTCAGGCTGCTCTCGCCACCCGCGTCGCCCAGACAGCGCCCGTCGGCGGTCGTTCCCCGTCGCCTGCCGCCAACTCCGCCACCGGCCCGACGGGGAACGAGCAGCAAGCCTTGTCCCTGCATCCTTCGGTGCGGCGGGAAGGCCGCACTGCCACCCCGTCGCTGCCTCCAGCTGGTTCGTCGTCCCACGCCCGTCGCGCCCCCACGGACGCGGACGCTGCGCTTGCTCTGGCGCATGAAGCCTCGCACCATCGTCTCTGGCCGACGACCTCTACGAGGACTGGCTCGCCCGCATCACCGAGCTCGTCAGCGCCGCAGGGGGCTCTCCCATGATGTTCCTCTCGCTGCCTCGCCCTCCATCCTGCGCAGGAGGCGAGGATCAGGAGGTGCCTCCGCCACCTCCTCCGCAAAAAGGCGCCCTGGCTCCAAGGCGTGCGGCCCCAGGACGAGACCCGCCGTGTCCGGCGCCTGCGCGACAAGAAAGGAGTTGCCAAGAAATCCCTCACCCCCAAGAAGGTGCCCGCGTGCTCCCAGCACCGGTGCGCCATGACCACATCCCTGCGCCACCACGTCAAGACCCGCTGCTCCAGTGCAGCGCTGCTGGAATCCCTGTGGAGCAAGCCCCTCATCAGCAGAGAGCTCTGGTGGCCACTCCAGGCTTCCGCGCCTTCACCGCCGAGCTGCGTAGCGTCGCATGGCCCGGCAAGTTCGAGCCGGACCTGCCTCCTCGCTACGACGGCACTGCAGACCCCGCGGAGTTCCTCCAGCTCTACGAGCTGGGCATCAAAGCCGTCAGCGAGGACGAAAAGGTCATGGCGAACTGGTTTCCCATGGCGCTCAAGGACGATGTGTCACGCCCAAGATGCGACCCTATCCTAAAGGAACTCGAAGGTCCCACCAAGGATAGAAGCGCATCTTGAAGACGCTTTTGCAAGGTGGATATCATTACATCAACATTACATAATAGTGGGGATACATCCCATACATACAATGTCACATGAATACGACAATACAACATACAAGATCAACATCCGACTACGGATTAATCATAAACAGAAACTCAAACAATATCCACCCTGCTAGCCCAGGCTGCCGACCTGGAACCTATCCCCTGATCGAAGAAGCAGAAGAAGAACTCCAAAAAAAGCAAACATCGCTCACGTGTCATGATCATCGCAAACCTGTACCTGCAACTATTGTTGTAGTAATCTGTGAGCCACGAGGACTCAACAATCCCATTACAATGGGTATCAAGACTAGCAAAGCTTAATGGGAAAAGGAAGGGGTAAAGTGGTGAGGTTGCAGCAACGACTAAGCAATGTGAGGTGGCTAACTTACGCAAATAAGAGCGAGAAGAGAAGCAAAGCAAGCGGTCGTCAACTAGTAATGATCAAGAAGTGATCCTGAACTCCTACTTACGTCAGACATAACCCAGAAACCGTTTTCTCCTCTCGATCATCCCCGAAAAGAGACACTCACGGTTACCCACACAGTTGGTGTATTTTAGAAGAGTTTAATTCACGTTTACTACAACCAGATGTTAACAAATTCCCATCTGCCACATAACCGTGGGCACGGCTTTTGAAAGATCAAACCCTGCAGGGGTGTCCCAACTTAGCCCATGATAAGCTCTCGCGATCAACGAAGGATATTCCTTCTCCCGGGAAGACCCGATCAGACTCGGAATCCTGGTTTACAAGACATTTCGGCAATGGTAAAACAAGACCAGCAAGACCGCCTGATGTGCCGACAATCCCGATAGGAGCTGCACATATCTCGTTCTCAGGGCAACACCGGATGAGACAGGCTACGAGTAAAACCAGGCCTCGAGTTTCCCCGTGGTGGCCTCAAGAGTTGGCTCGGTTCGACCAACACTTAGAGAAGCATTGGCCGGGGCTAAAATAAAGATGACCCTCGGGTTGGACGACCCAAGGAAAGGGTATAGGTGGTGGTGAGGCAAATGGTAAAACCAAGGTTGGGCCTTCTTTGGAGGAGTTTTATTCAAAGCGAACTGTCAAGGGGGTCCCATAAATCACCCAACCGCGTTAGGGACGCAAAATCTGGGAACATAATACCGATATGACGGAAACTAGGGCGGCAAGAGTGGAACAAAACACCAGGCATAAGGCCCAGCCTTCTACCCTTTACCAAGTATATAGATGCATTAATAATATAAGAGATATTGTGATATCCTAACATAAACATAATCCAACATGGAGCAATCTTCATCTTCACCTGCAACTAGCAACGCTATAAGAGGGGCTGAGCAAAAGTGGTAACATAGCCAAACAACGGTTTGCTAGGAAGGGTGACAAAGGTTAGAGGTTCATGGCAATTTGGGAGGCTTGATAAGCAAGTGGTAGGTAACGCAGCATAGCGATAGAACGAAGCAACTAGCATAGCAATGATAGTAATGAGATCCAAGGTGACGGTCATCTTGCCTGAAATCCCGCTAGGAAGAAGAACGAGTCAATGAAGAAGATGAAGCCACGAAGACGAACCAAGCGTAGGCGAACGAATCCTCACGATCGCAACGAAACAAGAACTAACGAGAAGAAGCAATACCGGAAAGAAACAAACAACATGGTAAACGCACAAGCATAATCATGGCATGATGCTCAACCCAGTATGATGCATGTCCGGTTTAATGAGGCATGGCATGGCAAAGTGCAACAAACAATACTACAAGTTAAGTGGAGCCCAATATGCAACGAGTTGCATATTGACAAAACACCACATGCAATTATTTAGTTTGATCTTGTTATAAGCTACTCAACAATATTAAATGTTGTTAAACATGGCAAGAGGTGAAGCATAATTAAACTACCTACCTAGGCAAGTTTAAATGAGGCCGGAACAACAAACAACAATTCCAGAAAATCCTCATGTGCATATTTTAGATTTGGTACTGTTCTGTCCTAAGCACAACTTTAATGTTTTTAAACAGAAAAATAAAGTGCACCATGATAAACTAGGCATTTTTCCACCCCATTTACATATAAAGTTTATTTAAAACTGAGCTACGGTTATTTAGTTATGAAACAAATCATTTTAACATGGCATTTGAGCAAATTTAATCAAACAACATTTTAAACATTTTTAATCATGGATGAAAGTGGCATATTGTGCAGCTAGATAGAATTCTAAGCATTTTACATGTTTAAATCATTTTATTATGATGCACGGTTAATGAGTTTCTATATGCATGAAGAGCAAGGGGTTTTTTGCAAAACTGTAAATCACTGGATAATTAGCAAAACGTCCAGAACAGGAAAAAAAAATGATGCGGGCCGAATCTGGATCGAACTGGGTTGGCTGGGATGCTCACCTAGCTGGGCTCAGCCCAGTCGTGTGAAGGCTAGACATGCTTGGGTTGGAGGGAGGCAGGTGGGCACCGGGCCTTGGCGAGGCAAGGAGGCCCACAGCGACACTTGGCCAACGAAGCGGCGAGCGGGCTTGCTCGATTCCAAACCGGCCGAAAGGGGGAAGCGAAGCCGGTCGATTGGAGGAACGGCGGGGACGAGCAGATCCGGCCGGGCGGCGCGGGCGACTGGAGCCGTGGACGAGGCCGGGGACTTGGGGGCGTGGAGCGGCGGCGGCAGGCTGGTGCATGAGCTCCGGTGGCTTGATCCCATCGAGCATCGGCGACCGCTGGAGAGGCGACACTACAACGGGAAAATTCAGAGAAGATCTGAGAGAGGAGGACAAGAGATAGAAGGAGAAGAGAAGGCGCGAGGCACATGCCTGCTTGTCCGGCGGCTCTACTCGTAGAGGTGGCCGATGGAGGAGCTTGGACGGCGTCGAGGCGGTTCCCGTTGGTTCGGTCGGCCTGCGGTGGGGCGGACGAGGCGCACGGGAGGAGGAGGAGGTGTTGGTCGTCGTTGTAGAGGAAGCAGAGGCCGCGGCAGGGGATGGCGAGGCAGGGGATGACGGCGCTGGGGCTTGGAGCTCGAGGAGGAACTGGCGGCGGTGGCTTGCAGCCAGGCGGGAGGTGAGGCGGAAGAGCACTCCGGGACGCCTCGATCCATGGCGGCAGCGAGGTAAGCTCTTGGAGAGAAAGGGAGGCAGATGTTGAGAGGAGAAGGAAGGAACCAGAGGAAGGAAGGGACGGCGTTTTGCTCATCCGTGGCGGCGGCGACGAGGTTGTTGTTGCTACTGCTAGGACGACAGTGGGCACAAGGCATGGGCGCCAGGAGGAGCCTCGTCTCCTGGTCGACGAGGAGAGCGAGGAGGGTTGGATCGAGGGAGGCCTCGGGCAGGAGGTTGGAGGGGATCGACGGATTGGGTCACAGGGAGATCGAGCAGATGAGGAACTCCACTCCTCTAGATCGAACGCGGGAGGCAGAGGGAAGAAGCAGCGGTGGTTGGTCAATGGGATCTGGGAGGATCCCGAGGGAGATATTGGAGAGAGTGGCGGCGGCGGCTGGCTGGTGAAGGGACAAAGTCCCTAGATTTTAGGGTTAGGACTATTTATATAGTAGGTGGTAGGTACGAGTGGCATTTGGATGATCGGATTAAAATCGAACGGTCGAGATAAATGGCTTAGGGGAGTCCAACAACTAAACGCAGATATTTTATAGATGTTTGGGGATGATATGAATTCAACAGTAATGACTGAGCGGGTCGGCTTCCGGGCAGGTTTCGGACTCGCACGAGGGGGGGTGATCGGGGCTGGCTGTGCAGAGAGGGTCAAAGGTCCGACAAGAGGGAATTGAAAACCCGGTTGGACTCGGATCGGTTAACGAAGGCAAGGGGGGAACACGGCGACTACGAACGGATGCAAGCTTCATGAAAATATGCAGATGCAATGCGCATGATGCTATGAGATGAGATGCATAACATGAACAAAATGCAAAACAAAAGACAATAACCCAACCACGGAGGAAATAATATATAGCATCTCCGAAAAAGGCAAGAGTTGGAGTTACGAATATGGAAAGTTGTATCCGGGGCGTTACAACACTCCACCACTAGGAGAGGATCTCGTTCCGAGATCTAGGATGGCACCGGAGGGAAAAGGAAGAGGAAGATAAGAGGTAAACTAAGTTGCTTCTTTGTGAGCAGGTGAAACCACGAACCTTGAGAGGTTGAGCAATTTAAAAGAAAGAGTACAACAGAGATGAACGAGATTGCAAACAATCCGGTAGAAAAGAGGAACAAGGAGTATTACGAGAACTTGAAGGTTGAAAGACTTGGAAATAAGAGCTTCACAAACGAAAAGAATATGACCACCTCGGTATAATGAGATAGCCAAGGAACAAGAATGACAGAATTTGGAGAACACTCCGGTAGAAAAGAGAAGAAAACTTGATGAGATGAAAAGATATTGAACAGATGATACAACACTCCGGTTAAATGGATAAGCAAGAAAAGAACACGATCCTCACAAAACGAGGTGATGGGTAAAGAGCACAACATCACAATGTCTCCGTAACGAAAGAATAGAAGTTAGACCGTTGGGATAAAGGGACGGAGAAGAAAATGGCAACTTTTGCCACAAGTGAACTTGGAAAGCATCCTTGCAAAGAAGAATCGAATGGAGTTGTTGGAAAATCAACAACGCGAAGCACAAGCTTGTTGTGGGCTTATGGAAAACATCTCGAGACTATGAGGTGACAACCGGCCACCGATGGGAACAGTTGCTTGCTTTAGATCGACGAAGAGATGAACACTTCCTCCACCAAGATGATAAAGAGATAACTTGGATCATTGACAAGCACCACAAATAGCAACATTCCCAATGGAAGGCTTTAGGTGAAACATGACACAAGATGACTCCAACGAAGAGATTGGTGGATTTAAAATACCTCATTCTTGACAACAAGTGAATCATGAAGCACGAGGAGAAATTGCCAAGGATGAGATAACAACATCTCAAAAGATAAGGTAGAAAGAATTGCACTTCGGAATGCAAGATGAAGAATACTTGAGCTCCTCAAAACAAAACATGTGTTGAACACCATGTTTATTTTAGAGTATAGCTTGGCGGATCATAACTTCGAGAGAAATCTTGAAGAACAATTGAAGAATGAAAAGAATCCTTGACGAACCACCATGTAGAGCCTCCATGAAGAACTCCGCAATAAAAGGATGATAAAAAGAAAGAGAAGTTGAAATCACAGGGTGAAGCCTTGCTATGATTTAGAAGGAGCTTCGCGAGATAATGACGAAAACTTGGAACTCCAGAAAAGAAAGGTGAATCAACTCGAACCGAGAATGTGACATGATGAACAACTCTGGAAAGAAGAAACTAGATGACTTGGATGAAACAATAATAAGAATTACGTGATGCGTATCCTTCACCAATTTAAATTGATGACAAGTAACAGATTTGGCATACTACTTATTCCCATAGTAAGGATTAAGAGAGATATAGCGCAAACTTGAGAAGGTATTGATGGAACCACCGGTGGAATTTGGAAACAACGAATGAATTAATATGATAATGAAGGAAGTGAAATCTTGAACGAACCACCATAAGAATTGAAAATGAACGTAGCAAAGGCACAATTCACTGGAAGAATTGGAAAACGAATGAAGATGCTTGAGAGAATTTAGATACAAGAGAATGAAGAGATCATGAACTGATTAGAGGATATTTGAACGATTCACCGGTAAGATTTGGAGAACGGTAGCTACACGCTGATAATGAAGAATTATGACATGATGGCCTTCAGAGGAAAGAAATGGAAACAACTCATGAAATGCTCCGGATGGTAAGAAAAGAATTGTCACAATCGAAAACAATTATCAGAGGATGGCATCAAGCTTGAACTACGCATCTTTGGAAGAACAAGTAAGGATTTAAGAGGAACTCTTCTTCGGTCTTCACATGCTGAGAATGACGAGGAGAAACACCACCAAATTGTTGAGAAACTCCGGAAGGATTAAAAGAGGAAAGGTTGAGCCAAAGATGAAAAGAGTTTGAAAGCGACCTTGGAGAAGGCATGTGACTGATAAAAAATCATTCTTACTTCAAACTTGGAAATGAATTTGCGAATGGCTCCTGGTAATTAGAAGAGTCAGGTAAGATCCTGGGAAAAGACCTGTGGGTTAGGGCCCACTCGAAAGAAACATCGTTGAAGGATTGCTTGAAATAAAGATTGCACCGGTAGAATTAAATGACTTGAATGAGATAATAATCTCCAAATAGCTTGAACAGATCTTGGAAGAAAAGACGAGCCTTCTGAGATATCTTCAGCACTCCAGGACAAATGAATAGCGAGAAGTGAATGATTAAGAGGTGCATCGGCATGAGAAATCATTAGAAACGAGGAAAGGAATATGATGAATATCGAAAGCTTGAAATTGGATCCGCCGGAGATGAAACAACAACGAAGGATGATGAACTTGAAACTGTTGAGCATCTTCATGGGAAATCACCGGATAAGAACATTGAAAGAAAAGAATGAAGAGACTTCCCACAAATAAAAGGATACATGATTAAAATATATAAGTCCTTGCAGAAAAGGGTGGGAGGGCAGGAAAACAAAACAACTTGGGACGGATGAAAGGGACACTGTTGAGAAAAACTTAGAATTTATCTTGCGGATGTTGAAATGATCGGATCCACTTAAAGAGAAGCACGCCGGTTGGAAAAGAATTAACATGACGACCTCGATGATCAAGAAGGATTAGTATTCACATAGCAATATGAGAACACCATTTAGGAAAAGGTATGGATTCAACATTTGACTTCGAAGCAACTCGAATACCACAAATAAAACAAAACAAAGGATTGGCTCAGAATAAGCGGAACAAATACATATGATAGAGATTTACCCAATCCCATATCATGCATCTGTCGAAAAGATATTCTAGGAGCTACTTGAATTCCCACCTATAAACTCCCAAAACTTTCTGGTTATGCAATCTGGTGTTGGGGATACAGGGGACACAAAATATATCACCCAAACTAACAATACCTAGATCCAGCTGTATCCATCCGTCAACACATAACCAAGAAAACTCCGGAAATCGTGTACCTCAACCTTCGAAAAGCATCCGTTATAAGAGCTATGGCAATACTCCCGAACTCCCCAAAGATCGGGTGGCCGAGGTTATCTCACCAACAACTGCATAAAAGAGATTTTCGATGTCGGCAAAACTCGTATTCCAGAATCAAGAACGATAAAATTGTGACGACAACACCTCGGAGCTTAATTCCCCGGGACACTGCCACAACCCCTAAATGTCAGGAGGCACCAAGAACAATGTTCTCATCAAAAGACTATCGGAACGATCCCAAGATACCCACGTGATCCGAATTTTTTTTTCGTGAAATTTGAGGAGAGGAAAGACAAAACATCTACGTCAGGAGGCCTCACCAGAGCGACGATGGGACTGAGGAGTAAAAAGAATCCTACTCTCCGATATATATATAATCCTAAGACTCAAAACATTTTTTCAAGACTCAACAACGGCCAACAAACAAGGGGGCTCCTATGGTCGGTCGAGGCTCTGATACCAACTTGTCACACCCAAGATGCGACCCTATCCTAAAGGAACTCGAAGGTCCCACCAAGGATAGAAGCGCATCTTGAAGACGCTTTTGCAAGGTGGATATCATTACATGAACATTACATAATAGTGGGGATACATCCCATACATACAATGTCACATGAATACGACAATACAACATACAAGATCAACATCCGATTACGGATTAATCATAAACAGAAACTCAAACAATATCCACCCTGCTAGCCCAGGCTACCGACCTGGAACCTATCCCCTGATCGAAGAAGCAGAAGAAGAACTCCAAAACAAGCAAACATCGCTCTCGCGTCATGATCATCGCAAACCTGTACCTGCAACTGTTGTTGTAGTAATGTGTGAGCCACGAGGACTCAGCAATCCCATTACAATGGGTATCAAGACTAGCAAATCTTAATGGGAAAAGGAAGGGGTAAAGTTGTGAGGTTGCAGTAGCGACTAAGCAATGTGAGGTGGCTAACATACGCAAATAAGAGCGAGAAGAGAAGCAAAGTAAGCGGTCCTCAACTAGTAATGATCAAGAAGTGATCCTGAACTCCTACTTACGTCAGACATAACCCAGAAACCGTGTCCTCCTCTCGATCATCCCCGAAAAGAGACACTCACGGTTACGCACATGGTTGGTGTATTTTAGAAGAGTTTAATTCATGTTTACTACAACCGGATGTTACCAAATTCCCATCTGCCACATAACCGCGGGCACGGCTTTCGAAAGATCAAACCCTGCAGGGGTGTCCCAACTTAGCCCATGATAAGCTCTCGCGATCAACGAAGGATATTCCTTCTCCCGGGAAGACCCGATCAGTCTTGGAATCCCAGTTTACAAGACATTTCGGCAATGGTAAAACAAGACCAGCAAGACCGCCCGATGTGCCGACAATCCCGATAGGAGCTGCACATATCTCGTTCTCAGGGCAACACCGGATGAGACAGGCTACGAGTAAAACCAGGCCTCGAGTTCCCCTGGTGGTTCTCAAGGGGCCAGTTCGGGCCAACACTTAGAGAAGCATTGGCCCGGGGGGGCTAAAATAAAGATGACCCTCGGGTTGGCCGACCTAAGGGAAAGGGTATAGGTGGTGGTGAGGCAAATGGTAAAACCAAGGTTGGGCCTTCTTTGGAGGAGTTTTATTCAAAGCGAACTGTCAAGGGGTCCCATAAATCACCCAACCGCGTTAGGGACGCAAAATCCGGGAACATAATACCGATATGATGAAACTAGAGGCGGCAAGAGTGGAACAAAACACCAGGCATAAGGCTGAGCCTTCCACCCTTTACCAAGTATATAGATGCATTAATAATATAAGAGATATTGTGATATCCTAACATAAACATAATCCAACATGGAGCAATCTTCATCTTCACACCGCAACTAGCAACGCTTATAAGAGGGCTGAGCAAAAGCGGTAACATAGCCAAACAACGGTTTGCTAGGAAGGGTGACAAAGGTTAGAGGTTCATGGCAATTTGGGAGGCTTGATAAGCAAGTGGTAGGTAACGCAGCATAGCGATAGAACGAAGCAACTAGCATAGCAATGATAGTAATGAGATCCAAGGTGACGGTCATCTTGCCTGAAATCCCGCTAGGATGAAGAACGAGTCCATGAAGAAGATGAAGCCACAAAGACGAACCAAGCGTAGGCGAACGAATCCTCATGATCGCAACGAAACAAGAACTAACGAGAAGAAGCAATATCGGAAAGAAACAAACAACATGGTAAACGCGCAAGCATAACCATGGCATGATGCTCAACCCAGTATGATGCATGTCCGGTTTAATGAGGCATGGCATGGCAAAGTGCAACAAACAATACTACAAGTTAAGTGGAGCCCAATATGCAACGAGTTGCATATTGACAAAACACCACATGCAATTATTTAGTTTGATCTTGTTATAAGCTACTCAACAATATTAAATGTTGTTAAACATGGCAAGAGGTGAAGCATAATTAAACTACCTATCTAGGCAAGTTTAAATGAGGCCGGAACAACAAACAACAATTCCGGAAAATCCTCATGTGCATATTTTAGATTTGGTACTGTTCTGTCCTAAGCACAACCTTAATGTTTTTAAACAGCAAAATAAAGTGCACCATGATAAACTAGGCATTTTTCCACCCCATTTACATATAAAGTTTATTTAAAACCGAGCTACGGTTATTTAGTTATGAAACAAATCATTTTAACATGGCATTTGAGCAAATTTAATCAAACAACATTCTACACATTTTTAATCATGGATGAAAGTGGCATATTGTGAAGCTAGACATAATTCTAAGCATTTTACATGTTTAAATCATTTTATTCTGATGCACGGTTAATGAGTTTTTATATGCATGAAGAGCAAGGGGTTTTCTGCAAAACTGTAAATCACTGGATAATCAGCAAAACGTCCAGAACAGAAAAAAATGATGCGGGCCGAATCTGGATCGAACAGGGTTGGCTGGGATGCTCACCTAGCTGGGCTCAGCCCAGGTCGGCGCAGTAGGCTAGGCAGGCCGGTTGGAGGGGAGGCAGAGGTGGGCGTTGGGCCTTGGCGAGGCAAGGAGGCCCACGCGCGATGCGGTCAACGAGCGGGCGAGCAGGCCCGCTCGATTCCAAACCGCTGCTGAAAGCAGGGGAAGCAGAAGCCGGTCGACGAGAGGGACGGCGAGGACGAGCAGATCCGGCCAGGCGGCGCGGTGACCTGGAGCCAGGGACGAGGCCGGGGGACTTGGGGGCGTGGAGCGGCGACGGCAGGGCTGGTGCATGAGCTCCGGTGGCTTGATCCCGTCGGAGCATCGGCGACCTGCAGAGAGGCGACCACGATAGGGAAAATTCAGAGAAGATACAGAGAGGGAGGACAAGAGATAGAAGGAGAAGAGAAGGCGCGAGGCATGTGCCTGCTGGTCCGGGTACATGCTCAGAGAGGTGGCCGATGGAGGAGCTTGGACGGCGCCGAGGCGGTTCCGTTGTTTGGTCGGCCCTACGGCCGGGCGGACGAGGCGCACGGGAGGAGGATGAGGTGTTGGTCGTCGTTGTAGAGGAAGCAGAGGCCATGCAGGGGATGGCGAGACAGGGGGACGGCAGCCACTGGGCTTGGGGCTCGAGGAGGAACCGGGCGGCGGTGGCTTGCACGGCCAAGGGAGGTGAGGCGGAAGAGCACTCGGGACGCCCGATCCATGGCGGCAGCGCAGGCGAAGCTCCTGGAGAGAAAGGGAGGCAGAGATGTTGAGAGGAGAAGGAAGGAACCAAAGGAAGGAAGGGACGGTGTTTTGCTCATCTGTGGCGGCGACAGTAGGTTGTTGTTGCTTGCTAGGACGACAGGGCACAAGGCCATGGGCGCCAGGAGGAGCCTCGTCTCCTGGTCAACGAGGAGAGCGAGGAGGGTTGGATCGAGGGAGGCCTCGGGCAGGAGGTTGGAGGGGATCGACGGATTGGGTCACAGGGAGATCGAGCAGGAGGAACCCCACTCCTCTAGATCGAACGCGGGAGGCAGAGGGAGGAAGCAGCGGTGGTTGGTCAATGGGATCTGGGAGGATCCCGAGGGAGATTTTGGAGAGAGTGGCGGCGGCGGCTGGCTGGTGAAGGGACAAAGTCCCTAGATTTTAGGGTTAGGACTGTTTATATAGTAGGTGGTAGGTACGAGTGGCATTTGGATGATCGGATTAAAATCGAACGGTCGAGATAAATGGCTTAGGGGAGTCCAACAACTAAACGCAGATATTTTATAGATGTTTGGGGATGATATGAATTCAACGGTAATGACTGAGCGGGTCGGCCTCCGGGCAGGTTTCGGACGCGCACGAGGGTGGGGGGGTGGTCGGGGCTGGCTGTGCAGAGAGGGTCAAAGGTCTGACAAGAGGGAATTGAAACCCGGTTGGACTCGGATCGGTCAACGAAGGCAAGGGGGAACGCGGCGACTACGAACGGATGCAAGCTTTATGAAAATATGCAGATGCAATGCGTATGATGCTATGAGATGAGATGCATGACATGAACAAAATGCAAAACAAAAGACAAAAACCCAACCACGGAGGAAATAATATATCGCATCTCCGGAAAATGCAAGAGTTGGAGTTACGAATATGGAAAGTTGTATCCGGGGCGTTACACGATGCCTGCACCTGGCTCCTGAACCTGGCTCCTGGCACGATCTCCTCCTGGGACGAGATGCACACCCGCTTCATCGCTAACTTCCAAGGCACTCGCGACCGGCCCCCGGCCATGAGTGACATGCGCCGCATCAAGCAACAGCCAGGAGAGACCCTGCAAAAGTACATCCAGTGCTTGAACAACGCTCGCCTCAAGATCCCAGGGTGACTGAGGGAGCCATCATCTCAGCATTCTTTGATGGCGTGCGCGACATCAAGATGAAAGAGGAGCTAGCAATCCATGAAGACCTGTGCACATCCCTGGAGCTTTCAACTTGGCGACCAAGTGCGCCAGTGCTGAGGAAGGGTGCCTCTCTCTGCTCGAGCTTCCGGCTGCCGACCCAGAAGAGAAGAAGCCCAAGGTCAAGGACGTGAAGCGTAAGGGAGCTGCTGTGCTCGCAGTGCAGCCAGACACCAAGCGAGGCAAGGATCAGCCTGATTCATCCAAGGGCAGCCGGTACTGCGTGTACCAAGACCTCCACACCCACAACACCAACGAATGCCAAGAGCTCAGGGCTGTGCGGGATGGGCGCATCGGCCGACGCAACAAGCGCAGCAACCGGGGCTATGGCCGAGGAGGAGGAAGAGGCGGAGGACGATGGGAAGACTGTGGCCCTCGCCAAGGGTGGCGTGGCCGACCTCGCGAGGACCGCTGGCAGGACCAGCCTCGCAAGGGAGGTCGGAGGGATCATCCTCGTGAGGACAGCCCTCAAGGCAACGCAGGCCTCCCTCCTCTACCACCACCGTCGAGGAGGAATGAAGACCATCATCAGGACGAGGGGCTGGGGGCTTCCAGGAGCCGTGCACAATCGCTTTCATCCTGGGCGGCGCTCAGGCCCCAGCCTCTCAGCGCATCTTCAAGCAGTTTGCTCGCGAGGTGAACGTAGTCCTCCCCAAGCTTGAGGCCACACGCCCTCTCAGGTGGTCTGCGTGCGCTATCACATTCAGCTCAGCGTTTCAGCTCAAGTGCACAGCAACGGCCGGAGTCCTCCCGATGCTCTGTTCCCCAGTCATCAGCAATGTGCAAGTCACCAGGACCCTCATCGATGGCGGAGCGGGACTCAACGTCCTGTACGTCGAGACATTCAACAATCTCCAAGTGCCATATGATCAGCTTCAGCCAACCAAGCCTTTCTCAGGAGTCACCGATGGTTCCACTCTTCCGATAGGGCAGGTTCGCCTACCAGTCACCTTCGGGCAGCGCAACAACTACCGCACCAAGCTCATTGACTTTGACGTCGCCCACACTCGCCTGTCATACAATGCCATCCTCGGGTACCCAGCCCTGGCCAAGTTCATGGCAGTGACTCACCATGGCTACAATGTCCTCAAGATGCCAGGAAGTGGTGGAGTCATCACAAAGGCCCCTGTGGAGGAAAGGGATGCAGATGTGTTCTCTTGAGCGTGCCTTCCAAGCCGCTGGCAATCGAAGAACCAGATCACAGGAGCGGAGACTTCCCGAGGCAGTCTCTAAGAAGAAGAAGGCTTCACCTGGCCCAAACTCTCGGGAGGCGTGCACCTCCAGAGGCGCTATGCGTCGAGATCCGCGCCCGGCCCAAGGGGCGCCACCTCTATCGTGATAGGAAGGCGCGCTGGCGCCTCCTGGGCAGGCTCGGGGCTCTTTCTGGGAGAGCCACCGACTTTGCCAAGGTCACGAGGGAAGCGCTCAAGCACCACATGGAGGCGTGCTTCAAGGCATGTTTCCCTTAGGAAGGTATGAACCAAGGAGGGCCAAACCCTCAGGAGTTCATCGCGAGGAACACTCAGGAGCTACAGGAGTCGAGGGTCATGCGCTGAAGTCAGCCGGGCTTGGCCAGAGCCCCCACATCCAAAGCGAGGATGGTGGGCTGCGCTCGCATCGATGTACTGTGGCTCAACCGAGCCGCGTCTCAGGAGCGCCTCTGGCCTTCACGCGTGGGGCGTTGTGAGGGTCCACCTCACAGCTATGTTCGCATGCCTTTCGCCCTGCCGAACGCGGCCGCCGCTCGTCAGCCCCTGCTGAGGAGCATTCTGGAGGCTCAGGAGGTCAGGCATCGCGCGGTCCTGTTGGAGATGGAGATGGCCCTCGAAGATCCACCCGTGCCCCGAGAGCCTCCCGAGGCTGCAGGTCCCGGGAGCTCGTGAGGGTCGGCTTCCTCACCGTGCGTTGTCCACTACTTCAGCATCACTTCATCTTCAATCGTATCAGGTGACATCTTTCAAAGTTCCATTTTAAGTTGGAGCGCCCGCAGGGCTGCATCATTCCCAGGTCGCGTGTGTCCGTCCCTGCGGCATGTATCCATTTTGCTTATGCTCTTTACCTACCTTGATGGGGGCGCCCCTCGGGCTGCATTATCCCCAAGCCGCTTGGGCCTGACTGAGGGTGTCCTGGATTAGGGGGTACCCGGAAAACCGGACTGTGTACAACGTCCGGACTATTGAAGCGTGAAGATACAAGACTCAAGACTCCGGCCCGTGTCCGGATGGGACTTTCCTTGGTGTGGAAGGAAAGCTTGGCGATCCGGATATTATATTTCCTTCCTTGTAACCAACTCCATGTAAACCCTAGCCCTCTCCGGTGCCTATATAAACTGGAGAGGTTGGTCCTTAGAAGGCCGATCAAAATTACATTCATACCATCATAGGCTAGCTCTTAGGGTTTAGCCTCTATGATCTCGTGGTAGATCTACTCTTGTACTACCCATATCATCAATATGAATCAAGCAGGAAGTAGGGTTTTACCTCCATCGAGAGGGCCCGAACCTGGGTAAACACCTTGTCCCTTACTTCTTGTTACCATCAGCGTGATGCACAGATCAGGACCCCCTACCCGAGATCCGCCAGTTTTGACACCGACATTGGTGCTTTCATTGAGAGTTCCTCTATGTCGTCGCTGTCAAGCTCGATGGCTCCTTCAATCATCATCAACGACACCGCCTGTGCAGACTTTCCTCCCGGACAGATCTTCGTGTTCGGCGGCTTCGCACCGTGGGCCAACTCGCTTGGCCATCTGGAGTAGATCGATAGCTACGCCCCTGGCCACCAGGTCAGGTTTGGAAACCTGAACTACATGGCGGACATGTGCGGAGACTTGATCTTCGACGGATTTGGGCCTATGCCAGGAGCACCGGACAGTCACGACGAGCATGGCTTAGACGTGCCGTCAGACGAAGCCCTGGGTATCATCCCCGTACTATCCCCGGACCTAGATTCGAAGCAGACTGTGTTGCCTAAGGACGGAGGGATGGACCCCGCCCCCCAGGTCGCACACGCATCGGCGGTGGAGCCGAACACGGGTCTCACCTCCGCAGTGGCCTGTAAGTCCGAACCCCCGGATTCGTATCCGGACGTTGGTTCCAGTCCGCACACTCCCTTGCCCGTAGGGCAAGGATGGGTTCCGATAATGGAATTCACCGCTGCAATATCTTCCAGCACTCGCCCTTTGGCGACATGCTGGACTCATTAAAGTCTCTCTCTTTGTCAGGAGGCTCTTCACCGAACTATGTCCGGCTCGAGTGGGAGGCAGACGACGAAGGAATTCGTTGCCCACCCACCACCCACTTCATTGCCACGGTCGATGACTTAACTAAGGTACTGAACTTCGACTCCGAAGACATCGACGGCATGGATGACGATGCAGGAGAAGAACATGAACCACCGCTCACTGGGCGGTGGACAGCCACCTCTTCTTATGATATATATATGGTGGACACTCCGAAGGAAACAAATGGCGATGAGGCAACGGAGGATAAAACCTCAGGGAAAAAAGCAAAGAATGGGCGCTGCCGGCGCCACTCCAAGCCCCGCCACACCAATACCAGCCCAGGAGACGAAAACAATCCAAATGGTGCCGAAGAATAATACAATCCTGAACAGCCCGCCTTCGAGCAGGCCGAACAGGAGGATGAGCAGGTCAGCCCAGATGAACAGGCGACGGACGACTACCCGGAGGAGGACAGCTACATGCCCCCCTCCGAAGACGAGATTAGCCTCGGCGACGACGAGTTCGGCATGCCTGAGGATCCCGTAGAGCAGGAGCGCTTCAAGCGTCGGCTTATAGCCACTGCGAGGAGCCTGAAAAAGAAGCAACAGCAACTCCAGCTGATCAAGATCTGCTCACAGATAGATGGACGGAAGTCCTGGCAGCCGAGGAATATGGACTCGAGCACCATACAGCTGACCGGACACCTCGTGGCCGGGATAAAACGGCATACCAGTCCGCATACCAGCCTACACCCCCACGCCAACATACTACGGCCCGGGGCAACAAAACGGGACAGCCAAGATCGGTCTACGAATCTCGGGGGCGCACCTTGGTACGCGACGAGGACCGTCACGCCGGACACACCTTCAACAAGTCCGGTCGGGCCGAATATAGCCATCCAGAGCAGTTCGACCTGCGTAGCCACATAGCCCGGCACAGAGGCGCCACGCACCCCCTCTGCTTCACTCATGAAGTAATGGATCATGAATTCCCAGAAGGGTTTAAACCCGTAAACATCGAATCATACGATGGCACAACAGACCCCGCAGTATGGATCAAAGATTTTCTTCTCCACATTCACATGGCCAGCGGAGATGATCTGCACGCCATCAAATATCTTCCCCTTAAGATCAAAGGACTAGTCCGGCACTAGCTAAACAGCCTGCCAGCAAACTCCATTGGCAGCTGTAGGATTTCGGGTTTCGGCAGACCCTTAAGGTTCGAACTCTGGGGTGCGCGCGGAGATCCAACCCTCTACCGTCTCGTACCTCGCCGAATCGCAGGGACCTAAACTACTAAGAAGAACAGCACAAGAGACACGAGATTTATACTAGTTCGGGCCACCGTTGTGGTGTAATACCCTACTCTAGTTTGTGGTGTGGTGGATTGCCTCCTGGGCTGATGAAGAACAGTACAGGGAAGAACAGCCTCGCGAGGGTCTGTTCTTGGTGGGTGTGATGAACTGCTAAGTGGTGCCCCGTCGCTCTAGCTTGAGGATCGGGTCTCTATCTCTCTCTTTGGATTCCAAATGCCGGATCTTCCCTCTTATCCGATCGTCCCCCTACTCTGAGTGTGGCTACTCCTATTTATAGGCGAAGGCCCTGGGCCTCTTCCCAAATATTGAGCGGGAAGGGCGCCAACAATTGGCCATTTTGAAGGGGAACAACGGGTGCACTTATCCTGACTAAATTTGGTCCTCGCCTGCCAAAGGCTCTGGTGATGACGCCGGCTTGGGCTCCACGATGACTCCCTTCCAGCCGTTGGGGCTGGTCTTGGTCTTGTTGCACCGAAACGGATGCCTTTGCTTGATGCTCTTGCCTGCGCTTGCTCCCTTTGCACCAAAGAGGAAAGGAGGACGTTGGGCGGCTGGCGCCCGACTGGCGCCCTTGGTCGTCATGGCTTGCGTCATGGGCACCTCGCGAGGTACCCTGCCTTGAACTCTCCACCTCCTCATGAGCCATCCTGACGAGGTCGTGCCTGAGGAAGCTCCTTGTTGCCCGCCCCGCGAGGCTTGGCCCCTCGCGAGGGTCTTGAGCTTGTGTTGATGAAGATGGGCTGTCCTGGGCCTCCTTCCGAGCCACGCCAAGAGCCGCAGTGTGGCCTGGGGACCTCGGTCCCGTAACGCCGACAAGAGTCTCTCGGCCCACGGCGCCACCAACTTTGCCGAGCAGAGAGGCGAAAGGGCAAGTGCGAAGCGTCGCGGGCCCTAACAGCCTGCGGCCTTGGGCGACGCGTGGCGGGTGATTGGACCTGTGCGCACTGCATCCCCATGATGCCTCGGTAACCGCCCGAACTCGACAAGTCCCTGCATGCATGGTCAGTCATGATTACTGGTGATCGTGGAGGCCGGCGGTTGGCCTTCGCCGGCTATAAATATGGAACGACGTGCGCCCTCCCAGTCTATCCTTCTTGTCTCTCCTTCTTCTCCATGGCTCCACCAAGGAAGTTCTCGGCCGCAGAGAAGGGAAGGGCCACAGTCGAATCTCCTCTCCTCCGCCTAAAAGCGTGGCAGAGGTCGCCCTATAAGCACCTGTGGCCTCCACGGCGGTCCCAGCGGGTCGTGGGGAGGCTCTCAGTGTGGTGACGAGCGGCTGGCCTTGGTCGGAGGGCGTGCCCCGGTCGCGCGTCCTCTGAGGCCGCGCCTTCATGCTGCTGAAGCGCTGCCGGAGTTCCTGGTGAGGGCGGAGGAGCCTTCCGGCCTCCGGCTTCAGCTCCCGTGCTCCCTCCTAGGTGAGCTCCCAGATGGTGCCCTGAGTGGCCTCTGGGTCCAGGCAGATGGCTGCTGCAGTCGGGCTTCGTGGGCTTCTTTGGAGGTCTCTGCTGCAGGGAACCTATTCCCGGCCCGCGGCTGGCAGACGTTCGCTCGCGCGCGCGGTCTCCGCCGCTGGTGCTCCCTGCACTTCAAGTATGATGGCGACGCAACCCTCTACGTGAGGGTGTTCGGGGAAGACGGCCGCTGCATGGGGTGCTGCCCTGAGGACGACGACCGCGGCCGAGGACTCAGCCCCGGCGCGGGCGGCTGGCGATGCCCGCGACTCCTCACGCTTCACCAGCTCTTCTTCGGGTGGCGATTCTTCCAAAGAAGCACATGGCCAGCCCCCACGCCACGCTGCAGCAGGGATGGCAGCGGGTCCGCTCGCCGCCATGCCCCGGTGAAGCGCGAGATGGAGTCCGACTGAGCTCCGGAGGTGGCTCGGGCCTTCCGAGAGAGCCGGCGCGGGGCGCGCTTCACCTGCTTCTGTCCTTTTCCTTCTTTTTCTCCTCGAGAGTTCTGGGGCGGATGTTGTGGCAGTGGTATCGCTGGAGTGCCTGCTGGTACCTTGCCGCTCGCAGTGCAGCTTCTCGACGGTGCTCCTCCCCCAGCACAAGAGCCGTCCCCCGCATGGCGTCCTGCAGCGTTTCATCGAACGCCAGGACCCGCGCGGATCAATGCTTGACCTCGTGAGGGAGGACCGCTTCGGCCCCGTAGACCAGGAAGAAGGGGGTCTCTCCAGTTGGCTTGGTCGCGATTGTGCAGATGGACCACAACACAGATGGAAGCTCGTCGTACCAGCCTCTGCCGCAGGCTTCCAGCTTCTTCTTGAACGTCCTGGTCTTGAGGCCTCTCAGACCTTCAGCATTGGCCCGCCGGCCTGCCCATTGCTGCCGGGTGCGCCAATCAAGCGTAGCATATCTGCGCCCCAAGGTTAGCGCAATACGTTTAAAAAGGTTACTGGTGAACTACGAACCGTTGTCGGTGATGATGCGGTTCGGCACTCAACCGCTCACGATGCCCTTGATGAACTTGACCGCAGAACCAGCGGGATGGCACGGACGGCTCGACTTCGCCCACTTGGTGAATTTGTCCACGGCGACTTAGAGGTAGCGATAGCCCTCAGCGCCCGAGGAAACGGGCCTGAATGTTCAGCCCCTGCATCGCGAACGGCCAAGTGAGGGGGATGGTTTGCAGACCTCCTGCGGGCTGGTGGATCTGCTTGGCATGGAATTGGCAAGCCTCGCAAGCCTTCACGAGTTCGATGGCATCATTGAGCGCGGTGGTCCAATAGAAACCGCTGCGGAACGCCTTTGCCGATAAGGGTCCGTGGATGATGAATGGTGCCCACAATCTCCGCCATGTATATTCCGCCACAATTCCTTCCCTGTTCCTCGGTGATGCAAAGACATGTGGATACGTCGTTCGGTCGTTTCCGATGGAGTTCTCCATCCATGATGTTGTATGTCGTAGCTTGCCGCGCTACACGCTCTGCCTCCTCCTCCTTCTCCGGCAAAGTCCCACACGTTAAGTAGCTCTTCAGCTCCATGATCCAGCACTCCTCTTGAGGTTCCATTGTCAGGAGCAGGCATGCTCCTGAGGCCAGGCCATAGGCTGGGGCTCCCGAGGCTGGCGGCTGAGGGTGCTCCTCCCGAGGTTGTGCTGTGCTTGATAACGGCGGCAGGGCTGAGGGCTTGAAGAGCTATTCCTCAAAGATGCCCAGCTCCTGGGGTAACCTCCTGGAGGCTCGTTTGGCGATGTCGTCGGCCTCTTGATTGGTGCCGCGTGGCACGTGCTGCAGCTCCCACCCCCAGAATTGTTTCTCCATCCTGCGGACCTCCGCAAGGTAGGCTTCCATGTGTTCATCTCTTGGCTCATACACCTTGATGGTAAGGCGCTTCACCCCCAGGGCAGCGGCAGCCTTCAGACCCGCTATCATCCCCTCGTATTCTGCTATATTGTTGGAGACCTTCTCGCCATGCTGGAAACAGAGCTGCACAGCATAGTAGAGCTTGTCCTGAGCGGGAGATATGAGCACTGCCCCAACCCCAGCGCCCTGTCTGGAGAACGCTCCGTCGAAGTACATGACCCAACCTTCTGGCGCTTCGCTCCCTGGGGAGAGGGACCGATCCTCGCCGGCCCGAGGCCAGTGCTTACATCCCATTCGCCACAAAATCTGCCAGCGGCCCCCTTGATGACTCTCGGGTCAGATCAACTCGAGTTGGAATGCTTGCAGATCAACGCTCCACTCGGGCGACCCTTCCACCGAAAGTTAGCTCCCCGAGCACCCTCTCCGGGGTATGCCGAGACAAGCTTGATTGATGACCCCGAAGTAGTGCCGTAGTTTTTATGAAGCCACCAACAAAGGCGAGGAGGAGCTTCATGCGGCATGGGGTACCGTGCCCTCGCATCCCGTAACACGGTCTTGGCAAGTACACCAGTGCTCGACGAGGTTAGGGGCGTCGGTGCTTTGGTGGCGTCTTCTGGAAGCCGTGGTGCCTCCCAAGGTGACGGGCGCCCTAAGCCGGGTGCTCGGATGGGAGGCCTCCCCGCCTTGGTGCGCTCATCGTGATGGCTGATCTTCTTCCATTGCGGTGCTGGCTTCGCTAGTTCCTTCCGATTCGGTCTTGCCTTAGCTCGGTGGCTGGCCGCTGCCTTTGGCTCGACGCTCCTCCCTAATCGCCACCAGAGCAGCGCTTAGCAGAGTAGGGAGTGGCGGCGAGGTAGAGTACCAAGGGCTCCTCGAGGGTGCAGAGCCACCATCACCGGAGGGCTGGTCGGGTACCTCTTGAGGTCTTGAACGCTTTGTCGGCCTCTTCGCCACTCAAGGGCCCCTTTTTCTTCATCACCGGAAGAAAGGCAGCGCCCGCCTCCCCCAATCGGGAGATGAAACGGCCAGCGCCGTTCTGGCGCCCGTGAGCTTCTACATTTCTGAGGGTCTTGGTGGGCTCATGTCTTCCATCGCCTTGACCTTTTCAGGTTGGCCTCGTGTCATGCCGGTGGGACACGAGGAAACCCAGGAGCTTGCCTGAGGGAACTCCAAACACACACTTCTCCGGGTTGAGTCACAGGCTCACTACTTGAGGCTCGCGAAGGTTTCTTCCAGGTCTTGTATCAAGGTCTTGGCCTTGCGAGACTTCACCACGATGTCGTCGACGTATGCCTCCACATTCTTCCCGAGCTGTGGGCCCAAGGTGATGTGCATGAGCAAATGGAAGGTTGCCCCTGCGTTGCGCAACCCGAATGGCATGCAGGTATAGCAGTACACTCCACACGGGGCTAGGAAGGCCGTCTTCTCCACGTCTTCCACCGCCATCTTGATTTGGTGATACCGGAAAAAGGCGCCCAAGAAGCTCAACAGGTCACACTCGGCGGTGGAATCGACGATCTGGTCGATGCGAGGAGCGGAAACGGATCCTGCGGGCATGCTTTGTTGAGGTTGGTGAAGTCGACACACATGCGCTCCTTTCCTCCCTTCTTTGGTACCACCACGGGGTTGGCCATCCAATCTGGGTATCGGACCTCGCGAATAACCCTCGCGGCTTCTAGCTTGCGGGTCTCTTGGACGATGAAGGCCTGCTTTCCAGTGGACTGCCTCCTCGCTTTCTGCTTCACTGGACGCACGTTAGGGCACACGTTGAGGTGGTGCTCGATCACGCCCGTGGAATCCCCGCCACCTGATCAGGGCTCCCTGTGCTAACACCTTCTTGTTCGCACGCGCAGGAACTTGACAAGGGCTTCCTCCTGCTCGGGCTCGAGGTTGGCGCCTATGGTGAAGGTGGCGTTTGTGGACCCGTCCTCATCGACGGTATCTCGCTGGTCTCCGCCTTGTCTTGAGTGAACAACTGCTTCTTCTTGGTCGGCGCAGCCCCCTTTGGGCTTGGGGGCTTCCGCATCGGCGGGCTGTGCTGCGCCGCCGCCTTGAGGGTGAGCTCGAGCGCAGTAGCCAAGACCTTCATTATCCCCGCACGGTGAGGACGCCGCTGCTCCTGTGCATCTTCATGAGGTTGTACCGGGTGGGTTGCGCCCATGAACTTGGCCAATGCTGGATAGCCAAGGATGGCATTGTAGGGGAGGCCGATGGGGGCGATGTCAAGTCGACCAATTCAGTGCGGAAGTTGTCGAGGTGCGAAGGTCACTGAAGTCGGATTGCCCCAAGGAGCTGGATGACCCTCCTCCCACGCCCGAAAAAAGGCCGGCTGGGCAGCAGCCGCTCCCCGGTATGCAGAGGAGGTTGAAGGCTTCGGCGAGAGTACGTTGAGGCCGGGCGCCGCCCGACGAGGGTCCCGTGACGGCGACTGGCAGATGGTAGGTGTGCAAAGCAGGGGAGCGCACCCGAGCCGGCCGAGTTGGTGGGGTGGTCTTGAGAGTCGAAGGTCAGCCCGGCCGACGACTCTGTCCGGCTTGAGGGAGCCCCCTTCCGCGTGGAGGCGACGCCGACCCGGTGGACGAATGTCTTGACATGGCGGCTGGAAGGCGGCGCCTGCGAGCCGCCGAGGAGGGCCGCGATGAGTGGGGGAGCCGGCGCGAGTGGGCGGGTAACCAGGGAGTCGCGCGGCCCCTCCCATGAGGTCACCGAGGAGCGCAAGGACGGTGCTTGCTACCTGTCCCCCGCCGGGCCGATGGCGGTGTTGACGGCAGGTGACGGGGAACAACGAGAGCGCCCGCCGACGGGAGCTGTCTGGGCGACATGGGAGGCGAGGGCAGCTCGGTGCTTTGCGCGGGCTCGACGGGCGTCAGACATGGTTGCGGTGGTCGGGGAATGCAGAGATCTTCAATGTCAAGCCGAAGGTAGTGGGCGGCCGCCAAGCGGAATGCGGAGGCGCCATGGTTGGCAAGATGGCCAAAGTCCTATGGCTCGAGGGCTCCTTTGTGGAGACCATAAAGGGGTGGCAATCGGGGTGGTTCTACATCACCGAGCCGCGCGACTCTCAATGGGCGGAGGCCCCCGAATTCCGATCTGGCTTCCCCACACGGCTCACATTATGGAAAGAGACGGGCCTGACGTGAGGGATTCGGACGAGCTGTCCGGACTCCAAACCTGCGTCCGAAACCTGGTGGACAAGAATCTCAGGCTTGTCAACGTAATCCAGGTGATGCTCATCCGCCGGATTCTCCCATGCCAACAACGGGCCTTCAAATTGTGGGAGTTTGATCCGGCACAACACCCAACTCTGAAAAGGCTCTTGGACACTACGTACGAAGACGCCTGGAAGGTGTTGTTCAAGGGCACCGAGGCTCCCACATCCACTACCGAAGATCGCGGATTCATCTCGCAGCATCAAGCCAGCGAGGTAAGCTATTTTACCCTTTATGGGACTCTTTTTTCATAGTTTGACTCTGTCACGGGATCTAAAACTCCCTAACCTTTGGACAGATCGGCGGAAGACGCCCTGGACAGATTAACCGGTCCGCCCTTGCCGTAAGACCCAAATAACGCCTCGATTGATTTGGAAGAAGCTGGCTTCGCACCTCACGTGGTGCCGGAGAAGTAGGCAGCGGGGACTCGAAGGAGTGCTCGACGCCAGGTGTTGTCGGACTCATTGTCCGATGACTCGGAGGCGGAATCCTCCTCTGAGGATGAGGAGGTGGAGAAAGAAGCCTCTCCCCCAGTGGGGGGAGAGAAGAGAAGGAAGACCGCCCCGACTGGGGAGGCTGGAGGGTCCAAGAAAGGAAGGACCCTTCCTCCGGACTTCTCCACCAACGCTGACAACGACGAGGAGGAGTGGCCACCAAGGGCCAAGCCCCTGGTGAGATTTTAAGTGTCCGGACTCCGGAATAGTTCATGACTTTTTATTTGTCACATAGTGTCTTCTAACGCCGAATATGACCATGTAGCCTGCCCAAGGACGACCTTGCCGCTTCGTCGAGCGGCTCCCTGGGCTCGTCGGATGTGAATAGTACTTCACTTCTGACCGCCTCCTCTCCTCGTGTCGCTGACGACACTGCGGTGGAGTCCCAAAAGGGGCCCAGCCAGGAGGAGGTGGTCCTCGAGGCGCTACAAGGCGACCTCCCGGACTCCGGGCGCGAAGGGGGCGAGACCCCAGAGGGCTCTAAGTCTGGCCCTGTGCCGGACTCGCATCGAACCTTCAAGTGGTTCCAAGATCGGCAAGCGGCCCCTTCAGAAGAAGGGTAAGACTACGACGCCGGTGACCTCCGGCCCATCCGGAGGCACGGATAGCTTGGCCGGAGGCGCTTAAAGGCGCCTCCATCAACGAGACCACCGCCTTTATGGAGTGTGGTGATCCAGAAAGTTCAGTCCGCCAAGAGCGGGCTGACTGAAGCCTGTACCAGCCTTCTAACAGGCTTTGAGGTAAGTATGGAATACGTAAAAATATTACCGCATAGACAGTAGTGTCGGCGTTCTGGGAATGGGGGTCCCCAGACTTGCCTGCCTGCGGCCTGCGGCGTGGCTCAAAGGAGGCCCAGGACAGCCCATCTTCATCAACACAAGCTCAAGACCCTTGCGAGGGGCCAAGCCTCGTGGGGCGGACGACAAGGAGCTTCCTCAGGCACGGCCTCCTCAGGCTGGCTCATGAGGAGGCGGAGAGTTCAAGGTAGGGTACCTCGCGAGCTGCACATGACACAAGCCATGACGACCAAGGGCGCCAGTCGGGCACCAACCCGCGCAGCGTCCTCCTTTCCTCTTTGGTTCAAAGGGAGCAAGCGCAGGCGAGAGCATCAAGCAAAGGCATCCGTTTCGGTGCAACAAGACCAAGACCAGCCCCAATGGCTGGAAGGGAGTCATCGTGGAGCCCAAGCAGGCGTCATCACCAGAGCCTTTGGCAGGCGAGGACCAACTTTAGTCAGGATAAGTGTACCCGCTGTTCCCCTTCAAAATGGCCAATTGTTGGCGCCCTTCCCGCTCAATATTTGGGAAGAGGCCCAGGGTCTTCGTCTATATAAGTAGAGCTAGCCACCATAGTAGGGAGGTGGGCATTTGGAATCCAGAGAGAGAGAGATAGGGACCCGATCCTCAAGCTAGAGCGACGGAACACCACCTAGCAGTTCATCACACCCACCAAGAACAGACCCGCGCGAGGCTGTTCTTCCACATCTTATTCCTCATCAGCCCAAGAGGCAATCCACCACACCACAAACTAGAGTAGGGTATTACACCACAACGGTGGCCCGAACTAGTATAAATCTTGTGTCTCTTGTCTTTGTTCTTTCCAGTGGTTTATGTCCCTCAAGCGATTCGGCGATGCAGGAGACGGTAGAGGGTTGGATCTCCGCTACACCCCGTGAGTTGGAACCTCAAGGGTCTGCCGGAACCCGAAATCTGACATTTGGCGCGCCGGGTAGGGGTGCGCCGGAATCTGCCTTTCATCGCCTCGTTCTTCCCCGACCACTGCAACCATGTCTAACGCTCGTCGGGCCCGCGCCGAGCGCCGAGCCACCCTCGCCTCCCATGTCGCCCAGAAGGCTCCCGTCGGTGGGCGCCCTCGTCGTTCCCCGTCACCTGCCGTCAACGCCGCCACCGGCTCGGCGGGGAACGAGCAGCAAGCGTCGTCCCAGCACCCGTCCATGAGGCGGGACGGCCGCACCGCCATGCCTTCGCTCACCCCCGGTGGTTCGCCGTCCACGCGCTTAGGCTCGCATGGAGGCCCGAGCTGCACTCATCGCGGCTAACGAGCTCCCTGCGCTTCCGCCGACGACGTCTACGAAGAATGGCTCGACCGAGTAGCCGAGCTCGTCTGCTGCTGCAGAGGCGACCCGCGCCCGTCGTCTCGCACCGCACCGCCCAGCATGGCGATGAAGCTCGGGCGCCTCAGCCGCCTCCTCCTCAAGACGGCGCCACAGCCCCAAGGCGCGTGGCCCCTGGCGGAACCTGCTCTGGCCGCCGGTGCGCAAGAAGAAGAGCAGAGCTGCCAAGAAGTTCCTCGCCTGCAAGAAGCTGCCCGAGCGCTCCCGCTCAAAGACGTCAAGACCTGCGCTACCCCCTAAGCCGCGGCAGGGAGGCCTGCAAGAACAAGCTCGCCGTCCGAGGCCCCAGCGGCCACGGCGGCGGGCTGCAGCGCCTTCACCTCCGAAGCTGCAGCGTCGCGTAGCCCGCCAAGTTCAAGCGGACACTGCCTCCTCGCTTCTGACGACGCGGCTGACCCTACGGAGTTCCTCCAACTCTACGAGCTGGGCATCGAGGCTGCCAATGGGGATGAAAAGGTCATGGCGAATTGGTTTCCCATGGCGCTCAAGGATGGGGCCCGCACCTGGCTCCTGAATCTGGCCCCAGGCACAATCTCTTCCTGGGCCGAGATGCGTACCCGCTTCATCGCCAACTTCCAAGTTACTCGTGACCGGCCACCCGCCGTGAGCGACATGCGTCAAATCAAGCAACAGCCAGGGGAAACCCTGCAAAAGTACATCCAGCGCTTCAACAACGCGCGCCTCAAGATCCCCAGGGTAACAGAGGAGGCCATCATCTACGCCTTCTCCGGCGCGGCGCGACGCCAAGACGGCGAGGAGCTGGCGATGCATGAATATCTGTGCACCTCCACAGGAGCTGTTCAACCAGCGACCAAGTGCGCCAGGGGCTGAGGAGGGCGCCTCTCCCTCCTCGAGCTGCCCGCCGTGGATCCCAAGAGAAGAAGTCCAAGGCCAGGGACGTGAAGCGCAAAGGGGCTGCCGTGCTCGCGGCCGAATCCGCAGACACCAAGCAAAGGCGAAGATCAGCCCGAGTCCTCCAAGGGCAGCCGATGCTGCGTGTACCATGACCTCCACACCCACAACACCAATGAATGTCAAGAGCTCCGGCCGCGTGCATCGAGGAAGGGTCGGCAGACGCCCGGCGTAGCGACCGGGGCTACGGCCGAGGAGGAGGAAGGAATGCAGGACACTGGGAAGACCGCGGCCCGCGCCAAGGGTGGCGCGACCAACCTCGCGAGGACCGCTGGCAAGACCCACCTCACGAGGGGGGCTGGAGGGATCAGTCTCGTGAGGATCGCCCTCAAGGGAACGCAGGCCTCCCTCCGCTGCCGCCGCCACCAAGGAGAATCGAAGACCGTCATCGATCGAGGGGCTGGGGGCTTCAAGAAGCGCTGCGATCGCACTGCATCTGGGTGGAGCTCAAGCCCCAGCATCTCAGCGCATTTTCAAGCAGTTCGCCCGCGAAGTGAATGCAGTCCTCCCCAAGCTCGAGTCCACACGCCCTCTCAGGTGGTCGGCGTGCGCCATCACGTTCAGCTCAGCAGATCAGCTCAAGTGCGCAGCCACAGCCAGAGTTCTCCCGATGCTTTGCTCCCCAATCATCAGCAATGTGCTAGTCACCAAGACCCTCATCGACGGCGGAGCAGGGCTCAACGTCCTGTCCGTGGAGACATTCAACAATCTTCAAGTGCCTTACAGTTAGCTTGAGCCAACCAAGCCTTTCTCCGGAGTCACCGACGGCTCCACGGTCCCGATCGGGCAGGTTCGCCTTCCTGTCACCTTTGGGGCTCACGACAACTACCACACCGAGCTCATCGACTTCGACGTCGCCCACATTACTTTGCCGCCAGACAACGCCATCCTCGGGTACCCAGCGTTGGCCAAATTCATGGCCGTAACCCACCATGGCTACAATGTCCTCAAGATGCCAGGAAGCGGCGGAGTCATCACGGTGCCCTGTGAAGAGAGAGACGCAGTGTGCTCCCTGGAGCGAGCTTTTCAGGCCGCATCGCTGGAAGGCCCAGACCACAGCAGCAGGAGGCCTCCCGAGGCCGCACCCAAGAAGAAGAAGACATCGACCGGCCCGGCCCTTCAAGAGACAGGCCCCTCAGGTCCGCAGTCGCATCGGGCTAGGGGAGCCTCCTTCCATCGCATAGGAAAGCGCCCGTCGCCCTCCTCGAGCAGGGCTCGGGGCTCTCCCTGGAGGGCCGCCGACCTCACCAAGAGTCTCGAGGGAGGCGCTTGGGCACCACATGGAGGCGTGTTTGAAGCACGTTTCCATAGCGGGGAGCAAGACCAGGAGGACAGAACCCTCAAGAGTTCATCGGCAAGGCCATTCGGGAGCTACTGAGTCAAGGGTCATGAGGGCAGCCGCCGCCTACCCGCTGTGGCCCCCCATCCAGGCGAGGATGGTGGGCTGCGCGTTTGCATCGACATACCAGGGCTCAACCGAGCCGCATCTCAAGAGCGCCTCTGGCCCTCGCGAGTGGGATGTTGCGAGGGTCTGCCCGATAGCTACGTACGCATGCCTTATGGCCTGCCAAACGCGGCTGCTGCGTACCAGCGCCTCATGAGGACCATCCTGGAGGCTCAAGAGGTCAGGCACGCCGCAGCCCTGGCGAAGATGGAGATGGCCCATGAGGAGCCGCCAATGCCTCCGGAGCTTCCCGAGGCCCCTGGGCCTGGGGGCTCGTGAGGATCGGCTCCCGCAGCCCACCGAGTCTGCTACACCAACACCCCTTCATCCCCAACATCACCAGGTGACATATTTAAGTTTTATTTCCGGCTGGGAGCGCCTTCAGGACCGCATTATTCCCAGGCCGTGTGGGTCCATCCCTGCGGTATGTATCCCTTTTATTTCATGTCTTTAGCTTATCCTGTTGGGGGCGCCCCTCGGGCTGCATCATCCCCAAGCCGCTCGGGCCAGTCCCAGCAGCATGTACCCTTCTTGCGTTTTCCTTAGGATTATGCTCTCGTTCCACCATGCTTGTTATTTGGAGCCTTTTCCTGGGTGGCGGAATCTTGCACGTTAAAGGGGGGGTGCCTGAGCATCGCAACTCAGGGCTCCTACCGGCTGTCCGGCCCTCACCCTCTGGTCTTGTCCATGGCATCGCGACCTGGCTTGCCAATGACACGGTGAGACCAGCCCGAGAGCCGGGACAGGGGACGTAGAGTCGCGTCATCTAATCCGGCTTGCGTTAAGGGGGTGCACGAGCATCGCGACTCAGGGCTCCAACCGGCTCTCCGGCCCTCACCCTCTGGTCTTGTCCATGGCATCGCGACTGGCTTGCCCGACGGTGAGACCAGCCCGAGAGCCGGGACCGAAGGCGTGAAACACCGGCATCTGGCCAAATTTGCAGGAACACACTCGAAGATGAGGCCAAGAGCCAGGCGCAACCCGTCTTGAGGTAGGGCCTCGTGAGTCCCGCGCTGGCTCACGGGTGCCCCGACACACCTCGCGAGGCCTCTCGTGCCTCTCCAAAGCAACTAATGGCAGGACTAACGATCGCCACGGCGAGCTCTTGTTCTTTTTGTGGTGAACCTGCAGGGTCCCTCCAAGGAGCACGAAACAACCTCGCCACGCAATCTCTCGCCGGCCAAGGCACGGACCTGGCGCCGCACCAGGAAGCATTGTCCTGACCCTCGAGATAAGTCACCCTCTGGACACACTAGTCATCGCAACACCATCCCCACACTCAATGCAACTCCATGTTAGCAACTTCTCTCTCCTTTCTCACGAATGATGGCTGCTTGGCGCCAAGGGGACCCCTGAGCATCGCGACTCGGAGGCTCTTACGGGACCTCGGGCCGCTCACCTCCTGGCCTTGACCACGGCATCGCGACTTCGGCATACCAGCGACTACCGAAGCCGCCTTGGAGTCTGGGACCTGTCGGCCATGAGCACCAAGCCCTCATGAGGTCTGAAAGGAAGAAAGCCCGAGCTAGAACGGAATGAGCATCCCGCATTGCCTCACAATAAGGATCATATTGACAAGCGAAGCTACAAACATCTTACAAGCCCCTGGTACATTCTTGGCTCCTCGCGGGGAACAAAAGACGCGAATCCTAAGGAGTCCTATCTGAGGGACCACCATGGCAGACGCCATCATCAGCAGTGGGCCACCCGGTCCGGAGCCAACCCTATCCATATCGAGGCGGCGGCGACGACTGGACGAGCTCGCCATACTGCCCGGGAGCGGCAGGCTCGAGGGCTCAGAGGCTGTCGTCGCTTCGTCTCCGGCGTCATGAAGAGCTCGTGAGTCGCTGGATCCTCCGGCGCCTTCGTCGCCTGAGAAGCTGCCAAGGGAGTGGTCGGTTGGCCTCCGCCTCACCGCAGCAGGGTATCGACCAGCTCTCCCGGGGCAGCACTCCAGCCGACGACCCTCTGCATTGAAGAGCTTGAAGGACATCACCGAAGCACCATCGTACTCCAGGTGGATCGTGAGGGAGCCCCTCGTCCTGCAGACCCGGGCGACCTCGCTCCAGCCTTGTGTCTTGAAGACCTCGCCCGGGGCAACTACTGCGACCTCTGCCCCGGTCGCGAGGGTGCCGCAGCCGGCGTGCTGCAGCCAGAGTCCCAGGGGCTCCCCCTGCCGGACAACGGAGGCGAAGAAAGAAGGAAGGCGGATCCAAGACTTAGGAGCCGCGGCGACGCGAAGCACGAACTCCCAGCAGGAGCCCTCGGCGTGAACTCCAGGGGGAACACGTACACCTTCGTGACCCGCCGGCGTCGTCGGCGGCGCCGCTCGTGGCGCCCGGCCTCGCCTCCTTCAGGGCCACCAATTTGCGCGTACAAGGGAAGAGGAAACCCTGGTGGCGGCCGCGCGCACCAGGGCATGGGCGCCTCCTCGCGCGCGCTCCTTCCCTGACACCATAGATCAAGCCGTTTCTTTGGGGGGAGCGGGTCAGGATCCTCTTAAGGAGCCTTTCCCTTCTCTTCCCTGGAGAACCGGCGGATCGGAGCCATGGCAACCAGACGAGACGAGGAAGAGAAGGAGCAGAAGGATAGACTGGAAGGGCGCACGCCGTTCTGTACTTATAGCCGGCGGAGGCCAACCGTCGGCCTCCACGATCACCAATAATCATGACCGACTCTGCATGCAGGGACTTGTCGAATCCAGGTGGTTACCGAGGCATTGTGGGGAAGCAGTGCGCACACGTCCAATCAACCGCCACGCGGCGCCCAAGGCCGCAGGCTGTTAGGGCCCACGACGCTTCGCACTTACCCTTTCGCCTCTCCACTCGGCCAAGTTCGGGCGCGCCGTGGGCCGGGGGCTCTTGACGGCGTGCAGGAACAGGGGGTCCCAGACTTGCTGCACTGCGGCCTGCGGCGTGGCTCAAAGGAGGCCCAGGACAGCCCATCTTCATCAACACAAGCTCAAGACCCTCGCGAGGGGCCAAGCCTCGCGGGGCGGACGACAAGGAGCTTCCTCAGGCACGGCCTCGTATGCTGGCTCATGAGGAGGCGGAGAGTTCAAGGTAGGGTACCTCGCGAGGTGCCCATGAAGTAAGCCCTGACGACTTAGGGCGCCAGTCGGGCGCCAGCCCGCAGCGTCCTCCTTTCCTCTTTGGTGCAAAGTGAGCAAGCGCAGGCGAGAGCATCAAGCAAAGGCATCCGTTTCGGTGCAACAAGAACAAGACCAGCCCCAACGGCTGGAAGGGAGTCATCGTGGAGCCCAAGCAGGCCATCACCAGAGCCTTTGGCGTGCGAGGACCAACTTTAGTCGGGATAAGTGTACCCGCTGTTCCCCTTCAAAATGGCTAATTGTTGGCGCCCTTCCCGCTCAATATTTGGGAAGAGGCCCAGGGCCTTAAATCTATATAAGTAGAGCTAGCCACCATAGTAGGGAGGTGGGCATTTGGAATCTAGAGAGAGAGATAGGGACCCGATCCTCAAGCTAGAGCGACGGAACACCACCTAGCAGTTCATCACACCCACCAAGAACAGACCCTCGCGAGGCTGTTCTTCCCACATCTTATTCCTCATCAGCCCAAGAGGCAATCCACCACACCACAAACTAGAGTAGGGTATTACACCACAACGGTGGCCCGAACTAGTATAAATCTTGTGTCTCTTGTGCCGTTCTTTCCAGTAGATTAGGTCCCTGCGATTCGGCGAGGTACGAGACGGTGGAGGGTTGGATCTCCACGCGCACCCCAGAGTTCGAACCTCAAGGGTCTGCCGGAACCCGAAATCCGACAAGTAGCCCCTGATGCTTAGTTCGGTGTTCGGAAAGAAAATCCGGACTAAGGATCTAAAAAGATATACGCAGGAGTCTAAAATAAGTATGTAAATATGGGAATGCAGGCTGCGCTGCTTACCTCTGTCGCACTGACTGCGAAGGTCAATACATTGAAGCAGAGCCTCGAGCGGTCCGAGAACGAGCTCGGCCTTGCCAAGAAGCAGCTCGAGGACAAGGAAGGTAAGTAATACCTTATTAAAGAAATACCTTATAGAAAGGATTTGGTTGCAAAAATGACAGAGTAACGTGGGTATTGTAGGGGCCCACGAACGAGGTGGCGACCACGAGAAGCGGTGTCCACGGCCGAAAGCAAAGCGGCCGTGGAGCGCACCGAGCGAGAGAAGCAGGAGGCGCGGGTGGCGGAGGTGCGGTAAGAGCTCCAGGCTCTCGTGAAAAAACACGAGAGTTTGGAGCGCGACTCGAAGACTCGAGAGTCCGAGCTCGCCTCGGCTCTTTAGAGTGCCAAAGCCGCTAAGGCCGAAGCCCAAAAAGCCGTCCAAGAGATTGAATCATTAAAGAAGATAGCGGCGGGTAAGGCATTCTTTATGCAAAGCAAGCATGTGAAAGTGAATTACCTATTACTTACCCGAATTCGGAGTTCTCCAGGAGCATTCGCAGATCTGCCCCGTAGTGTGTCTGATGTTGTCGCGTTCTACCGCGCCAAGGAAGGGAGCTCGACGGAGAAGCTGTTCTGGTCTCTTTATGCCGAGGTCAACGTCCGGTGCCTCGAGCGACTAGCTGAAGCAGCTGGTCGAGCTCCACAAGGTCGCCGAACAGGCCATGAAGGGCCTCATAGTTAATTTGTGGCCATTGGAAGCCATGCCTGGGAGCTACTTCAGGCTAGTGCAGCGGCTGGTGGACGCCTGTCCATGGATTGAAGTCATCAAGTGCTCCGTCTGCATTGAAGGTGCCCGTCGGGCCCTTGCCCGTGCTAAAGTGTAGTGGGGCAAGCTGGATGCGGAGAAGCTTGTGACCAGACGGGCCACCGAAGGGCAAGGAGCATCGCATAAGCCGAAATGTACTATGAGGGCGTCTGAAGGGTGCCCTCCGTATAGCGGGTGAATGCTCCAAAGATGTAATTTTTTAATAGACTCGCATTTGTTATCACAGACTGTTGAAAACTTGTTCATATGCGCTAAGCAACGCTTGTGAATTTAAAATATTACCTTCTGTGTGGCCGTTTATCAAATTTGAGAGATGGCAAGTCGTTGGCTTTAGCCCCCATGCCACGAGTGCTGGGGTGTTTGGGATAAACTTGAGCGCTCTTGTTCCCATTCTTGGGTCCTTCGAGGGAGGCGCTCAACGCAACAAACAAGGAAACCGGACTTATAGTGCTTGAACACTCTCACTTAGCCATAGAATTCTATAATTTTAAATTTCGGCGAAGCCCCTAGTATTCGGAAGACCGAAGTTCGAGGCGCTATCCACGCCTTGGCGGACAATGCCGACTCCTCGCTCTAAGAGGCATAAGTCTTTAGGGACCCGAAAAAACCTCTCGAACAGCGACCGACTCTCGCCCTATCATGACGGTCAGTTTAGCTTTCTCCACCGAGGTGCTCAACCCAGCTCAACCGGGCACAATCGCGGTGGTTCTCCCAGTAGTACCTTAGCCGATATAATGGAACGTAAGGTACCAAAACATGGGAGCCGCAAACCCAACTATTGACCCAAGACATGATTCGGAGCCGATGCATATAATGCTATAAGTTCGGGTGCCGCACTTGTGAAAGTGTTCGGACTTATCACACCATACTTTTGGGGTACTTAAGCCCCTGGTGTATTGGCCGTACCAAATTGTACGGTTGCGCAATGTCATAAATGAACATATATAATGGGAAAGAAAGGAGTGCAATAATAGGCAAAAGCTATGTATTGTTTATTCGAAAAGGTACTGCAATGGAAGCAGAACGATACAAATAGTGCGATAAGCAAGGGATGGGACTATTTAACATCTCCCCCTCCAGGGGTAAGCTGCGGGATGGTATGTAAAACAGGTATAATGCTCGTAGTAGACACCACCTGGTCACTCGACGTAGCTTTCTGCTTCCCTGGCTGTTGCATCATGAGTTCGGCAATTCTAGTGCTGGACAGGACTTCTGGAAAACGGAGTCCTGAAAGTAATAAGAAAAAAAGGAAGAAAGAAAAAGAATGACACAATCGGAGCCCACAGTGCGGTTGAGCCGCGTGCAGGCGTCTTGGTCGTGCCCCTCCCCTTATGCCCGTGGTATCTCTAGTGCGTAGTTATGTACGCAGCGTAATCGCTTCGTAGCTTTCCACGAGGGCTGGGGTTGGGGCCGGATTACTCTGGCCGCCGGATCGTGCCAGGCGGTCTTGTTGTAGGTTACTCTGGGCGCTCTTGACGGTGGCCGGACGTTTAATAGCCGGGCTCGAGAATTGTTGTGAGAGGCTGCTTTGCACCTCCACCGCGAGGGCCGCCGTGTGCTCCTCCGTTCGGAGAGAGCGTTCGGTGTTTCCATTGATCGTGATTACTCCTCGAGGGCCTGGCATCTTGAGCTTGAGGTATGCGTAGTGCGGCACCGCATTGAACTTTGCAAATGCGTTTCGTCCAAGTAGTGCGTGATAGCCGCTGCAGAACGGGACTATGTCGAAGATTAACTCTTCGCTTCGGAAGTTATCCGGGATCTGAAGACCACTTCGAGTGTAACTGAGCCTATACAATTGGCCTCTACACCTGGTATTACGCCTTTAAAGGTCGTCTTTGTGGGTTTAATCCTTGAGGGGTCTATGCCCATTTTGCACACTGTATCCTGATAAAGCAGGTTTAGGCTGCTACCGCCGTCCATCAGGACTCTAGTGAGGTGAAATCCGTTGATGATTGGGTCAAGAACCAATGCGGCGAATCCGCCGTGACGGATGCTAGTGGGGTGGTCCGTTCGATCAAAGGTGATCGGGCAGGAGGACCATGGGTTGAACTTCGGGGCGACTGGCTCCATCGCATATACGTCCCTTAGTGCACGCTTCCGCTCCCTTCTGGGTATGTGGGTTGCGTATATCATGTTCACCGTCCGCACTTGTGGGGGGAAGCCCTTGTGTCCTCTATTGTTTGGTGGCCGGGGCTCCTCCTCGTCATCGCTATGCAGCCCCTTGTCATTGAGTTCGGCATTTAACTTGCCTGCCTGTTTGAAGACCCAGCAATCCCTGTTGGTAAGGTTGGCTGGTTTTTCGGGGGTGCCATGTATTTGGCACGAGCGATCGAGTATTCGGTCCAGATTGGACGAGCCCCGAGTATTTCTTTTGAACGGCTTTTTCCGCTGACCGGGTTTAGAGCCTCTGAATCCGGCATTGACTGCCGTATCTTCAGCATTATCGCTGTTAATGCGGCGCTTGTTCTTGTTGCGACGCGACTTGCCATTGCTGTCCTTCGTATTCGAACTACCAGGGTTTTTGGTCAAGTTGTTACTTCGAGCTAGCCAGCTGTCCTCTCCCGCACAAAAGCGGGTCATGAGCGTTGTGAGGGCTGCCATGGATTTCGGCTTTTCCTGTCCTAGGTGTCGGGCAAGCCACTCATCGCGGATGTTATGTTTGAAGGCTGCAAGGGCCTCTGCATCCGGACAGTCAATGATTTGATTTTTCTTTGTTAGGAACCGTGTCCAGAATTGTCTGGCCGATTCTTCTGGCTGCTCAATTATGTGGCTGAGGTCATCGGCGTCTGGTGGTCGCACATATGTGCCCTGGAAGTTATTAAGGAATGCGGCTTCCAGGTCCTCACAACAACCGATTGACTCTGCTGGCAAGCTGTTGAGCCAATGCCGAGCTGGTCCTTTAAGCTTGAGTAGGAGGTATTTGATGGCATGTAGATCATCACCGCGGGCCATGTGGATATGGAGGAGATAGTCCTCGATCCAGACCGCAGGATCTGTGGTACCATCGTATGATTCAATGTTTACGGGTTTGAAGCCCTCGTGGATTTGATGATCCATTACTTCATCTGTGAAGCATAGTGGGTGTCTGAGCCTCATGTTGGGCTATATCACGACGTAGCTCATATGAGCTTTGTCTACGGTGTTCGGCCCGGCCGGGTTTGCTGTATCCGGCGTGACCGTAATCATCCCGAGTCGTTGAGCGCCCACGCGATCTGTAGATCGATCTTGTATGCTTTGCCATATCCTCCAATATATCTCGCAAGTCCGGCGCGTTTTCCCGTGCCTTGGTACTTTTTGAGCGGCGTTGAGGCGTGTCTTGAGCGGAGGGCCGAGAGGCTTCTCAGTCGCGGCCACGTGGTGGCCGGTCTGCCATGTCGTGCACTGGTGACGTGGGTGCTTCCTCCTCTGATGGAGGCAACGGCCTGCGTTTGGGGTAGCTTTTGGAGGGGCGTTCGAGTTCATACTCTTCGGCTGCGAGGACTTGATCCATCTGTCGCCTAGTAGGTCTTGGTCAGCTCTAAGCTGTTGCTGCTTTCTTGAGGCTGCTTGCCGTGGCCATGAGCCTGCGTTTAAAACGCTCTTGTTGGCGGGATCCTCGGGCACGACAAATTAAATGCGTCGTTGGGGCTTGCCTCATCTTCGGAGGGAGGAATATAATTATCGTCCTCCACCTCCCTCTCTGCCGCTCTACCATGAGGGCTGGCTTCTCCCTCCTCCTGTGCTGAATCCTGCTGGAGGGGGTTGTCTTCGGCACTGTTTGGGGTGTTATTATCTCCCGTGCCGGAATCACCGTTTTTGCTGTGGCGGGATTTAGAGCGGCGCCGCTGACGCCGGCGCTTGGGCTGCTTCTTGGAGGGGTCATCCTCCGTTGTTCCATCGTCGTTCCCATCTTTTGGGATGTCCACCATGTATATGTCATATGACGAAGTGGCCTTCGATTGCCTCGTAGGCGCTGGTTCTTGGTCGTCTCTCCAGCATCGCCGTCGTCCATACCGTCGATGTCTTCGGAGTCGAAGTCGAGCATGTCGGTTAAATCATCGACAGTGGCTACAAAGTGGGTGGTGGGTGGGCGTTGAATTTATTCGTCGTCCGCATCCCAACCTTCCTGACCGTAGTCCGGCCAGGGCTCTCCTGATAAAGAGAGAGACTTTAGTGAATTCAGGATGTCGCCAAAGGGCGAGTGCTGAAAGATGTCCGTGGCGGTGAACTCCATAACCGGCGCCCAGTCGAATTCGACTAGTAGAGGCGCGGGAGGTTCGGAGTCTAGAAAGGAGTCCGGCACCTGGGAGTCACGAGCTTCGCAAAGGACAGGCATAGTGTTCGGCTCAATCACCGTGGAGATTTCAGCCCCAGAGGCGGTGTCCAACCAACCGTCCTCGATCGGCGAAACCGGCTCCGGATTAAGGGTCGGAGCGGATACTGGTGCGGCCTCCAGGGCGCTGTTCGGCGGCAGAGCTAGATCGTACCCATCGAGACAGTGCGGCGCGCTCGGCTTAGGTTCGAATCCGTCGAAGATAAAATCTCCGCGGACATCGGCCGTATAGTTCAGGCTTCCAAATCTGACCTGATGGCTAGGGGCGTAGCTTTCAATCTGCTCCAGATGGTCTAGCGAATTGGCCCGCAGCGCAAAGCCGCCGAATACAAAAATCTATCTGGGGAGAAATGTCTCACCCTGGACTACATCGTTGCTGATGATTGAAGGAGCCATCGGGCCTATAGGTGACGACACAGAGGAACTCTCAATGAAAGCACCAATGTCGGTGTCAAAACCGGCGGATGTCGGGTAGGGGGTCCCGAACTGTGCGTCTAGGCGGATGGTAACAGGAGACAAGGGACACGATGTTTTTACCCAGGTTCGGGCCCTCTTGATGGAGGTAATACCCTACTCCTGCTTGATTAATATTGATGATATGGGTAGTACAAGAGTAGATCTACCACGAGATCGGAGAGGCTAAACCCTAGAAGCTAGCCTATGGTATGATTGTTGTTAGTCCCCACGGACTAAAACCCTCCGGTTTATATAGACACCGGATAGGGTTAGGGTTACACATAGTCGGTTACAATGGTAGGAGATCTGCATATCCGTATCGCCAAGCTTGCCTTCCACGCCAAGGAAAGTCCCATCGGACACGGGACGAAGTCTTCAATCTTGTATCTTCATAGTCCAGAGTCCGCCAACGGGCGATAGTTCGACTATCCGGACACCCCTAATCCAGGACTCCCTCGGGGACCTCCACGAGCATCGCGACTCGGGGCTCTTACGGACCTCGGGCCGCTCACCTCCCAGCCTTGACCACGGCATCGCGACCTGGCATACCAGCGACGGCTGAAGCCTGCCTTGGGACTGGGACCTGTCGGCGCAGAGCGTCGAGCCCTCGCAAGGTTTGAAAGGGAGAACTGAGCTAAGACGGAATGAGCAACTCACACTGCTTCACGACAAGGATCATATTAACAAACAGGACCACACGCACCTTACAAGCCCCCATGGGGCGCGCTTTTGATTCCTCGCAGGGATCAGATCCTAAAGAATGCTAACTACACGCGCCCCTGCAAAAGACGCCATCATCAACAGTGGGCCGACGGGCACCGGCGCCAGCCCCATCCAGATCAGAGGCGGCGGCGGCCTGCCGAGCCCGCCCTGCTCCGAGAGCGGCGCAGGCTCGGGGGCTCGTAGCTGTCGTCGCTCGTCTCCGGAGTCGCGAAGAGCTCGGCGGAGTCGCTAGATCCTCCGACGCCTCCACCGCCCGAGGAGTTGCCGAGGGAGCGGTCGGCGAGCCTAGCCCTCGCCGCGGCAGGGCCTCGATCACCTCTCCCGGGGCAACACTCTAGCCGGCGCCCTTCTGCATCGAAGACCTTGAAGAGCATGACCGAAGCGCCGTCGTACTCGTGTGGATTTCAGGCGCCTTGTCCTGCAGACCCGGCCGATCTCGCCCCAGCCTCGAGTCATGAAGACCTCGCCCGGGGCAACGACCGCAACCTCTGCCTCGGTCGCAAGGGTGCAGCAGCTGGCGTGCTGTAGCCAGAGCTCCAGGAATCCTCCCCGTGGAATCGCGGAGGCGAAGAAGGGAGGAAGGCGAATCTAAGATCGGGGAGACATGGCGGCATGGAGCACGAACTCTCGGGAGGAGCCCTCTGCATGGACTCTAGGGGGAACGACGCGCACCTTCGTGACCCGCAGGCGCCGACGGCGGCGTCGCCCATGGCGTTCAGCATCAACTCCTTCAGAGCCCTCGATGTGGGCGTACAAGGGAAGCGGGAACCCTGGCGGTGGCCGCTCGCACCAGGGCCTCGACGCCACCTAGAGAGTACCCTCATCCCGATGGCAGAGGGCTAGCCGTTTCTTCGGCGGGAGCGGGTCAGGACCCTCTCGTGGAGCCTTTCCCTTCTCTGCCGCGGAGAACCGGCGAATCGGAGCCATTGCGGCAAGACGGAGCAAGAACCAGGAAGAAGGAGAAGCAACCAGAAACGGACAAGAGGAGCGCTCACTGTTCCGTACTTACAGCCAGGGGAGGCCAACCGCCGACCTCCACGATCGCATGTAATCATGACATGCTTTGCATGCAGGGACTTGTCAATTCGTGCAGTTGCCGAGGCGTCGTGGGGAGTGGAGAAACCCACGTCCAATCAACCGACACGCGGCACCCAAGGCCGCAGGCTGTTAGGGCCCGCGGCGCTTCGCACTTGCCCTTTCGCTTCTCTGCTCGGCCAAGTCCAGGCGTGCCTTGGGCCCGGGGGCTACTGTCGGCGTTCTGGGAACAGGGGTCCCCAGACTTGCACACTGCGGCCTGCGGCGTGGCTCAAGGGAAGGCCTAGCGCGGCCCATCTTCATCAACACAAGCTCAAGACCCTCGCAAGGGGCCAAGCCTCGCGGGGCGGACGACAGGGAGCTTCCTCAGGCACGGCCTCATCAGGCTGGCTCGCGAGGAGGCGGAGAGATCAAGGCGGGGTACCTCACGAGGTGCCCATGGCGCAAGCCATGACGACCAAGGGCGCCAGGCGAGGCGCCACTCTGTGATGTCCTCCTTTCCTCTTTGGTGCAAAGGGAGCAAGCGCAGGCGAGAGCATCAAGCAAAGGTGTCCATTTCGGTGCTACAAGACCAAGACCAGCCCAACGGCAAGAAGGAAGTCATTGTGGAGCCCAAGCCGGCGTCACCACCAGAGCCTTTGACAGGCGAGGACCGACTTTAGTCAGGATAAGTGTACCAGATGTTCCCCTTCAAAATGGCCAATTGTTTGCGACCTTCAAGCTCAATATTTGGGAAGAGGCCCAGGGCCACTGTCTATAAATAGGACTAGCCTCCCACAGGGTAGAGGCAGCTTGATCTGGGATCCAAGGTCCGGAATCCAGAGAGAGAGAGAGAGAGCGATCGAACTGCCCCTAGCAGTTCATCGCACCGGCCAAGAACAGACCCTCGCGAGGCTATTCTTCCTTGTATTGTTCATCACCATCACCCCAAGAGGCAATCCACCACACCACAAACTAGAGTAGGGTATTACCCCACAAAGGTGGCCCGAACTAGTATAAACTTTGTGTCTCTTGTGTTGTTCCTTTCGTAGTTTAGATCCTAGTGAGGCGGCGGGGTGCAGGTAGGTAGAGGGCGAGATCTCCGCGCGCATCCCAGTGTTCGAACCTCAAGTGTCTGTCGGAACCCGAAATCCGACAGGAACAAATGTAACTACTCACAAAGCATATTCATGTTCATAATCAGAGGGGTAATAATATGCATAAAGGATCTAAACATATGATCTTCCACCAAATAAACCAACTAGCATCAACTACAAGGAGTAATCAACACTACTAGCAACCTACTAGCACCAATCCCGGACTTGAAGACAAGAATTGGATACAATAGATGAACTAGGGTTTTGAGATGAGATGGTGCTGGTAAAGACGTTGATGGAGATTGCCCTCTCCCAATGAGAGGAACGCTGGTGATGACGATGGTGATGATTTCCCCCTCCCGAAGGGAAGTGTCCCCGGTAGAACAGCTCCGCCGAAGCCCTAGATTGGTTCCGCCAAGGTTCTGCCTTGTGGCGGCGGAGTCTCGTCCCGAAAGGTTGCTTAATATTTTTTTTCTCATCAAAAGACTTCATATAGGAGAAGATGGGCATCGGAGAGCCACCAGGGGGCCCACGTGGTAGGGGGGGCGCCCCCCACCCTCGTGAGCAGGGTGTGGGCCCCCTGGCCTTCATCTTTGGCGACGATTTTTCTTTATTTATTTTTAGATATTCCGTGGAGTTTCAGAACTTTTGGAGTTGCACAGAATAGGTCTCCAATATTTGCTCCTTTTCCAAAGAATTCCAAATTGGCATTCTCCCCCTTCATGTAAACCTTGTAAAATAAGAGAGAATAGCCATAAGTATTGTGACATAACGTGAAATAACAGCCCATAATGCAATAAATATCGATATAAAAGCATGATGCAAAATGGACGTATCAGTATGTAAAAAATGTAATGCTTTTGCCTTAATTCTATTATTCCTGGTTCGGTGTTGTGATCGCGTAACTCTCCTTGGCACGGTGCTCCTTTTCGTTCTCGCGGTAGCTTAGTGCTCTACGCCGACAGGACCCAGTTCCCAGGCAGGATTTAGCCGTCGCTGGTATGCCAGGTCGTGATGCCATGATCAAGGCTAGGAGGTTAGCGGCCCGTGGTCCGGTAAGAGCCCCTGAGGCGCGATGCTCGTGGGGTACCCTTTAGCGTGCAAGCGGCTCCCTGAAGGCCGAAAGGGAAACGTCCTTGCCCATGTGAGATAGCGAGAGTCAAAATACTGACTCATGAGGTTAATGCCGTCGTGTATGGGGTGACTTATCTTGGCGAGCCCGCGGTGGTTCCTTCGCTGCGGAGACAGTTTTTACGTGATGCCTAACTGCGTCCTGGTGGTGGTGCTTCCCGGCAGGGCTCACGCCGATCCACCCTTCCCCGCTCATCTAAATGGTCTACGTCCTCGGGTCCCGGCCCTCGAGCGAGGCACAACTGCCGATGGTATGCCATGTCGTGATGCCGTGGTCAAGGCCAAGGGGTGAGGGCTCGAGAGCCAGTAGGATTTCCTGAGGAGTGATGCTCAGGGGTCCCCCCTTTAACATGCAAGCGAATTGCATGAAAAAAGAGTGGCTGGCCTTGGAGGGGTCGTGACTCGAGGTGCTGGCGAGGCCACTCGTGGTCCCGACTCCGGAGGTCCCTGCGAGTTAGTCGGAGAAAGAGAAAATAGCGCGTAGCCGCACTTGCTGCCCTGACGGTGATCTTTCTGCAAGAAGACGAAGGCACTAAGGACCCAGTGAGGTGACGTGCGTGGGGCAGGCCGCGAGCCAGAGTTTGGTATCTTAGGTTTATCAGCGCAACAGAGACAGACCCGAGCACATGCGTCGTGCTAGCAGCCCCCATTGCGGGATGAGCAAGAGGTGGGTTAGCAACGCGTGGAGGCCGCGAGGGACGATTCCACAGATAATGAGACAGCAAAGGTAATGCCAATAACCATGATGACACATGCAAGCATACTGATCCGGAATACATAAAATAAAATGGTGCGGCCGCGGGACTGGCCCTGGCGTCTTGAGGATAATGCGGCCCGAGGGGTGCACTCAATTGAACAAACCAAAAAGTGTCACCTAGCATCGTTGTTGAAGAAGTGTTGGAGTAGCTGAAAACGCGTGCCACAAAAGTCGCCCCTCACGAGTCGTCCAGCTCCTGAGACCCGTGAGGCTCCAGAGGCCCGTGGGGCTCGCGAGGGTCAGTCACATCCTCCATCTGGACCATCCTGCGCCCAGCCTCGTGAGCCTCCAGGACGGCCCACATGCAGCGCTGGTGCGTGACAACTACGTTCGGCAGACCGAGAGGCATGCGAACATAGCTGTGCGGGGGGCCCTCACACCGGCCGACGCAGGACGGCCAGAAGAGCTCCTGAGATGCGGCTCTGTTGAGCCCTGGGATGTTGACGCAGACGTGCAGCTTGCTGCTCATGCCAGGGGCGGGAGCTGCGCTGGGTGGAGCAGCACGACGCTCCCCTAGCATGGCTCTCGCTTCCTGAAGCTCCTTGATCGCCTTGGTGATGAACTCCTGAGCACCTGGCATCTTGCACCCTGCGCTCCTCTCGCGGAAGCAAGCGTTGAAGCACGCCTCCACATGGTGCCCAAGCGCCTCTCTCACGATGCTGGCCAGGTTGGAGGCTCTCCTCGGAGAGCCCCCGAGCCCATCCTAAGGGGGGCGCTGGGCGCTCCTTCCTATGCGAGAGGGGAAGGCGCCCTGTCAGCGGGTGCTAGGCCTGGTGCACGATCGTTGGACGCCCAATCCTCGTGAGATCCTCGGCTGAGCAGCTGCTTCTTCTTCTTGGGGATGAGCTCAGGGGGGGTAGACGGCGCCTTTGTCATCCGGGTTTTCAACCGCCGCAGCCTGGTAGGGGCGCTTGAGGGAGCACACTGCATACTTTTCATCGCCGGCGACCGTGATGATGCCTCCGCTCCCTGGCATCTTGAGGACATTGTAGCCATGGTGAGTCACGGCTATGAACTTGGCCAGGGCTGGATATCCAAGGATGGCGTTGTACAGGAGGCGAATGTGGGTGGCGTCAAAGTCGATGAGCTCGGTGTGGTGGTTGTCGCATTTGCCGAAGGTGACGGGGAGGCGGATCTTCCCTATTGGGACGATGGAGCCATCGATCACCCCCGAGAAGGGCTTGGTAGGCTGAAGTTGGTCATACAACACCTGGAGCATGTCGAACATCTCGACAGAGAGGACATTGAGCCCCGCGCCACCATCGATAAGTGTCTTGGTGACGAGGGCATTGCTGATGGTGGGAGAGCAGAGCATCGGGAACGCCCTGGCAGTGACCGCGCACTTGAGCTGGACAGCAGATTCGAAGGTGATGAGACTACCTGAGCGGACGCGATGCCTCGAGCTTGGGGATGGCCCGTTCACCTCGCAATTGAACTGATTGAAGATGCGATGGGAGGCAGGAGCCTGAGCGCCCCCTAGGATGCAAGCAATGGCACGAGGCTCTTGGAAGCCCCGGCCCCCATCATCTTGGTGGTGGTCGTCATTCCTCCTTGGCGGTGGCGGCAGCGGAGGAAGGCCAGAATTGCCCTTAGGACGGTCCTCACAAGGCTGATCCCTCCAGGGGCCCTCGCGAGGCTGGCCCTGCCAGCGATCTTCAGAAGGCTGATTGTGCCAGTACTGGCAGGGGTTGCGGTTGTCCCAGCGTCCCCCACCTCGGCCTCCTCTACGGCCATAGCCACGGTCGTTGTGCTCGGGGCGGCGGCCAAGGCGCCCATAGTCTTTGGTGTTGTGGTTGTGCACATTGGGGAAGACGCAGAACGGGCGACTACCCTTGGAGGACTCTGCGTGGTCGCAGCCGCACTTCATCTAAGGTTCGACCGCGAGCACACCTGGGCCCTTGCGCTTCAAGTCCTTGGCCTTGGCCTTCTTATCTTCTGGATTAGCCTCCGGGAGCTCAAGGAGGGAGAGGCGACCTTCCTCGGCCCTTGCGCATCTCGTTGCCATGTTGAACATCTCCAGAGGCAAGCACAGTTCCTTGTGTATGGCGAGCTCTTCCTTCATCTTGACATCCCAGATGCCATCAGTGAATGCCGAAATGAAGGCGTCATCTGACACCTTGGGAATCTTGAGGCGAACGTTGGTGAAGTGTGACAGCCTGTTTTTGGCCCTTTCTTTTCCTTTTGTTTTTCTGAGGTTTTTGCGTGAGTTTTCTTTTTCCGTGGCTTTGTGGTCTGGAAAGTGAAGAAGATGAACTATTCTTTGCTTCCAGAGTAGCTTGTCATACCCAAATCCTTCCCTAGACCCTGTCATTTTCATACTAGCCCGAATCCCAATATTCTATTTTGGGAATATTCCTTTTCTATTAAATGAATAACTCAAATTGCCCTAGGTTGTGAAGCAACCTTTATTTCCATCACTCCTAAAATTCCCAAAAAATTCTCATAAATTGTTTGGGTCATATCTTTCTCATATATGACAAAATATTTCATTTGTCATGTTTATCATCGTTCTGAAATAATTCATTTCCTATTCTGCTCTAAATGGCACATTGTGAAGCAAGTGCTATTTTCATTTTCCCAATTGACGTCAAACTCCTTGGACACCTTCTTTTCCTATCCATATCATTGCCACATGCCAAAATTAAACCTTATTTGTCTAGTAATTATTTAATTATGATTTTCCAAAGTTTCTATCCAGAAAGAAGCTTTGTGAAGGAGGTGCAAGCTAGGCATATCCAAATGAATTGCCATTTTGCATGGTCCTTCATATCATCATGTCATAGCCCTCCACCAAAGTAGAGCTCATGTCATGCCTCCATGTGAGCTCATATTCAATTCTTTGATTCTGTCCAAAATTTCAGTTTGTGAAGCAAGTATATTTTATCTTGCTCCATTATGGCTGCAATTTTTCTAGGTCTTGTATTATCCATATAACTTACCTCCACCCATTTTGGGCATGTTTCATCAAGCCATTATTTCTCTAGAATTTTTCCAAGTTTTTGGAGAGAAATGATGTTTGTAAAGCAAGTACCATTTTGGATGGTCCATTTGGTATGAGCTTTTTACATAATATTTATATGTCCATATCATGAGGATTTGCAAAGTTGCATCCCATTCCATAACTCCATGTGAGTGCATCATCCAAATCTTGATTCTGGACCATATTTGGCAGTTGCAAAGCAACACTGTTAAATCTCGATCCAAAACCTTCCATAGTTACCAGGATGTAAGTCCTTCTTTACTTCAACCTCGCAGACAACTCCATTGCTTCCAATCACTTTCCTGTTGCTCAACAGTTCTCACCCAAGTTTACTGCAGTAAACTTCAGAGGGTGATTACCATTCAACCGGAGCTCTTTTACCCAAACTACCACCACAGTAGGAACCTCCCCTAGATGAACTATCAGCTAAACAACATTTTGGGTGCTGTTGAGCATTGAATGCCCTCGTTCACATGGTGACCACGACAATGGCGTGCCTGTGCATGCGCTCTACGCGCAGTGGCCGCGTCCAGGGCGCCGTTTCTGCTTCGTCTGCTTCCCCCTCGCCGTCTTAGCGCGCGTGAGCATGTCCATTGTCTCCCTCTCGTCGTCGCCGATCACCTGGACCCCGCTCCCCCTCCGGCAGCTTCCTCACCGCCGCAAGCCGTCGTGTGACCACGGGCGAACAGTGGCCATTTGGTTCTGTTCGTTGCCGTCTTCTTCCTCCCCGTGCTCCGTTGGCCGCCTCTGCCCCGTGAGCTCCTCCCTGCGTCTCCCCGTCGCCTTCCCGACGAGCCCATGCGCGTGCACACGCGTCCGCGACGCCGGCCGCGTGTCCGCAGCGACGCCAGCATGGTAAGTCCTCGCCCCGCCTATATATAGGCCTTCCCCGAGCCCTTCGAGCATAGCATCGGCCTCCCCGCACTCCACTGCCCCTCCCCAACCACTCGCCCGAGCTCCAAGAACTGTCTGTCCCTCTCATGGCCGCCGTGCCCGTCGCCGACCCCCTCCTAAATTCGGGCAGTGCAGCCTCTTTCTCTCCATCCCACCACCACCATCGTCTTCCCCATGCACCCCCGAACCTCCCCAGCCCCTCCCCGCTTCGCCGGAACACCCGTGGCCGCGAGCCCATCGATGCCCGCAGCTCCCTCCCGCTGTGACCATGTTCCTGACCGGTCCGATGCTCCCTAACGCTCGGGTGGTGGAGGAACAGGACCGCCTCGCCTTCCTGAGAACTCCGGCGGTCCAAGCTCCGCCGGAGGTGGCCCGAGTGAGCGAAGGCCGGGCGCTGGCGGCCTTTCCTATGCTCTGCGTGTGGCGTCGAGAGAGAAGAAGGAGGAGGCGGGAGGAGGGAGTTGACCAGCGCGTGGACCCCCGGCCCCACCAGTCGGCAAGACGGGAGCCGGCCCCGCCTCTGCTGACTAGGATAAGTGAAAGCGTATTCTGCTGGAATACGTCTTCCCTATACGAAAGCGTACTTGGGCTCTGTTGCGGTCTAGTTTACGTTTTCTCAGTTGGGAAGCGCGTTCTGTCGAAAGGCGGTTTCTGTTTTTCTGTCCAGGCCCTGTTTGAAAATATTTTCATTACAGATAGGTCCCTTGCAGAAAACACTTCATATCTTTTTAACCACAACCCGAAATGAGGTGATTCCAAAGTCCACTTCTTCGTTTCGTCGAGCCCGTTCTGTTGGTTTCATTTTCACTATGGTTTGACACTGTGAAAATGACCTTTTTGCCTTTCACGTAAACAACCCCTCGGAGAGAGAACTGTTTCCTGCAAGTCTTTCCGCGGCTTCACCGCAGTCCTTCCCGGTGCCTTCTTCATCCCCAGGCAAGCCACAAACACCATTTGTGTGATAGCCATGCAGAAGCATTGGTTTTCAACTTGAATCTTAAATAACTGTTTGTTTGCTTTACTGCTATTGTCGGTATTTCGGTTATGCTTATGGATCGGTGTTTACCGTCATGCTTTGTTTTTCTTGCACACTATTATTATGTTCTTCATGCTAGTACTACTTTAATATTGGCCATGCTTGGTAATAATACATGTTGGTGATGGTCTTCGGTGCATGACTATAAATGCATTCGAGTACCGTTGTTATGCATGTTATTTTGCACTGAGTTGGTTAAATATTTGCATGGTAGTTTTATCGTTTGCATGATAGTTATTATTGATGCTAGTGTTCATGTCAAGCTATGAGTAGTGTTCTAGTTGTGATATTCATGCTCGTTAGTATGCCATGCTCAGCTGGTTAAATGATTAAATGTTGTTGTTATGCTCGTTGATTATGTTGCACCCCCATGCTCATGTTAATATCATGTTCATGCATTGTAGTTGCATCATGTTATTTTTATCATGGCTCATCATATTGCATTCAAGTTTAACCAGATTAAATTGAACTAGAACAACTATTGGCTGAGTCATGGTGCCACCAGATCAAGCTGACCAGTGCAACCACATTTGCCTTGTGTATGGGAAAGGCCCAAACGGGTCTATTGTCATGCCTCTCGCCGGTGCCTCCAACGTAGGGAAGGTTATCTTGTGGCGCTACCTTGGCCAGGTAGGACGGCATAAGCCTTGTGAGCCCGAGTTGTTTGCGCGCTTTGTCCCCGTTTGGGACCGTTTTTGCCACGACGGTGGCCGTAAGACCTTTGGTAGGCATGGGCCACCCAGGACTGAACCCAAAAGGGGTGTTGGTCGGAGTGGCCGGGAGAGTGCCATGGCAATAGATCGGATATGTTGGAACGCCGTTGGTCCACCCAAATGGGAGTGCGAGGCCATGGGTTTCGTGGTGTGGGTACAGTGCGCTACCTCTATAGAGTGTGTGTGTGTGTGTTAAATCTATCGATAGCCGCGCCCGCGGATAAGGGCCCAGTTTGTGTTGGTCCCACCGTGAGTCAACATTATTAATAATAACTTGATTAATGACAACCCCGGTTCGACGATGAGATAAGTTGGTTGTGATCGCCGGAAAGATCACCGTTTGAGACCAAGTGTTGGTCATGGTTGTGATCGCGGAATGATCACCGTGGTATCGAGGATACCGAGTTGTTGGATATTCGTGATATTGTGCGAGAATCGTGGGTAAAGATCAAGCTCCTTGTGGTCATTTAATGATTACTACGGTATTGTTTATACCAAGCTTGATTTGATCCTAATATGATCGTGTGATGTCCGAGGTTGGTAAGTGATGCATGTGATGGTTACGAGGTAACCCGAGCAGAATAAATGGTGCATGTAGTGTCATCATGTTGCATGCTAGTATCATCAGATTTATATGTTCATGCCATGATCATATATTGTCCTAGCGATATTATGTTCATATTGTTCATGCCATGTTATCCTGACAATCTCATGATAATTCCTGCTTAACCTGTAATTGCCATGCAGTTTTTTGTCTTGAATGCTTCTGGTTCATTGTGAGCTTGCAAGTACATTCAATGTACTGACCTGGCGTGTCATGCCAGCTTGCAGGTCATGCTTGGAATGCTTGCTTGTTTGGTGTTGTTCCTATGTTCGCGAGCTAGGATAAGCGTTCCAGCCAGAGTCCCTACGGAGTGGAGTTCATCACCGTTGTCGTTGTTTCGCTGCTAGAAGTTTTTTCCGCTGCTTCGAGTTGTTCTGCTGCTTGCATAGAACAACTGAGGATGGCGTAGTGTTGCTGTGCCGATGTTATTTATTGTAATATCGGAGACCTTGTATTCATATTCGTGTAATAATAGTAAGTTGGGTTGTTCTATGCTAAGCAGTGTCGTATTCCAGAAGACTTCTCCTCGATCTCTGGGCTGGAATACAGGCGTTCCGTTTTCTCCGAGCGGTGGTGCCACAGGCTTGGTATCAGAGCAGGTCTGGCTGTAGGATGCCCTAGCCCGCTCGAACGTTAGAAAGCAGTAGTATAGACCCCAGTTAGTTTGTTGCACTTGATTGTTGCATTTGTTTGTCGCATAGCATGCGTATAGATTATTGTTTTGTCACTAACGGTTAATCTTGTGAGTGTAGGTGGCATCGCTTTTGGGTCCACCGCTTTGCACCATCTTTCTTAGTATGACTGCTCCTCGGTGTGATGCGACCACATCATCATCCATTGCCCTCCATCTCGTTCTTTTGGCAACCCTTGCTGATCTTTGTTATCATAAAAAGGCAATGCCATTAAACCCAGTCTACCACTGTTATCTTGCCATGTCATTTCATTCTTTGGATGGGTACGATTCCCTTCGTACGCTTGATGATGAGGTGGTCGTGACTTTTGTATCTTGCTACTTGATCGTCAAGTCCGTTCTCACCTGTGTATCCATCCAGATCCAGCCACTGTTCAGCCAGTGCTTGGTGTAGCTTTGGTTACGCCAACCCCTTCCACACATGGATATAATTTTCGTGCATACCGCCACAGCATATTAGACCGTAATACCAGATTTCTGCGCAATTAGTGTGCTTAGGTGTGCATGCATATTATGGTGTGAGTAGCAATAATATGTGATGATTGCTTGATTAATTATATTAGTAGTAAGCTTGTGTGCTTTTGTTTTAGTCGTTTCTTTTGTTTCTTTCTTTGGGCCTTCGGTGTTACAAATTTCCCCCCTATAAAGTTGCTCGTTAGCCGACACCGGACCCGAAGAGTCAGCAAGAAATGCATATATTTGGAAACTCAGCCAAACAGAATGGAATTGTCAGCAGACTGCAGTGAAATTGGAAATAGCTCCTCTGAATATAAAATAAATCCTGGATGGAATGTCAGTATAAAGTTTGCATTAACGTGCACTCCTCATAGCAAACTAAAATGTGCAGAAACTAAGCACACATATTTGGAATGCTTGCTTGTTTGGTGTTGTTCCTATGTTCGCGAGCTAGGATAAGCGTTCCAGCCAGAGTCCCTGCGGAGTGGAGTTCATCACCGTTGTCGTTGTTTCGCTGCTAGAAGTTTTTTCCACTGCTTCGAGTTGTTCTGCTGCTTGCATAGAACAACTGAGGATGGCGTAGTGTTCTTTGTGCCGATGTTATTTATTGTAATATCGGAGACCTTGTATTCATATTCGTGTAATAATAGTAAGTTGGGTTGTTCTATGCTAAGCAGTGTCGTATTCCAGAAGACTTCTCCTCGATCTCTGGGCTGGAATACAGGGCGTTCCGGTTTTCTCTGAGCCAGGGTGCCACAGGCTTGGTATCAGAGCAGGTCTGGTTGTAGGGTGCCCTAGCCCGCGCGAACGTTAGAAAACGGTAGTATAGACCCCAGTTAGTTTGTTGCACTTGATTGTTGCATTTGTTTGTCGCATAGCATGCATATAGATTATTATTTTGTCACTAACGGTTAATCTTGTGAGTGTAGGTGGCATCGTTTTGGGTCCACCGCCTGCACCATCTTTCTTAGTATGACTGCTCCTCGGTGTGATGCGACCACATCATCATCCATTGCCCTCCATCTCGTTCTTTTGGCAACCGTTGCTGATCTTTGTTATCATAAAAGGGCAATGCCATTAAACCCAGTCTACCACTGTTATCTTGCCATGTCATTTCATTCTTTGGATGGGTACGATTCCCTTCGTACGCTTGATGATGAGGTGGTCGTGACTTTTGTATCTTGCTACTTGATCGTCAAGTCCGTTCTCACCTGTGTATCCATCCAGATCCAGCCCTTTATTCAGCCGATTGCTTGGTGTAGCTTTAGTTACGCCAACCCCTTCCACACATGGATATAATTTTCGTGCATACCGCCACAAAGATATTAGACCGTAATACCAGATTTCTGCGCAATTAGTGTGCTTAGGTGTGCATGCATATTATGGTGTGAGTAGCAATAATATGTGATGATTGCTTGATTAATTATATTAGTAGTAAGCTTGTGTGCTTTTGTTTTAGTCGTTTCTTTTGTTTCTTTCTTTGGGCCTTCGGTGTTACAAATTTCCCCCCTATAAAGTTGCTCGTTAGCCGACACCGGACCCGAAGAGTCAGCAAGAAATGCATATATTTGGAAACTCAGCTAAACAGAATGGAATTGTCAGCAGACTGCAGTGAAATTGGAAATAGCTCCTCTGAATACAAAATAAATCCTGGATGGAATGTCAGTATAAAGTTTGCATTAACGTGCACTCCTCATAGCAAACTAAATTGTGTCCAGCAAGAAGATAAATTGTGTTAAATCTATCGATAGCCGCGCCCGCGGATAAGGGCCCAGTTCGTGTCGTCTCACCGTGAGTCAACAGTATTAATAATAATTGATTAATGACAACCCCGGATTGACAATGAGATAAGTTGGTTGTGATCGCCGGAAAGATCACCGTTCGAGACCAAGTGTTGGTCATGGTTGTGATTGCCGGAACGATCACCGTGTTATCGAGGATACCAAGTTGTTGGATATTCGTGATATGTGCGAGAATTGTGGGTAAAGATCAAGCTCCTTGTGGTCATTTAATGATTACTACGGTATTGTTTATACCAAGCTTGATTTGATCCTGAGATGATCGTGTGATGTCCGAGGTTGGTACGTGATGCATGTGATGGTTACGAGGTAACCCGAGGAGAATAAATGGTGCATGTAGTGTCATCATGTTGCATGCTAGTATCATCAGATTTATATTTTCATGCCATGATCATATATTGTCCTAGCGATGTTATGTTCGTATTGTTCATGCCATGTTATCCTGATGATCTCATGATAATTCCTGCTTAACCTATAAGTGCCATGCTGTTGTTTGTCCTGAATGCTTCTGGTTAATTGTGAGCTTGCAAGTACATTCAATGTACTGACCTTGCGTGTCATGCCAGCTTGCAGGTCGTGCCTGGATTGCTTGCTTGTTTGGTGTTGTTCCTGTGTCCGCGAGCTAGGATAAGCGTTCCAGCCAGAGTCCCTGCAGAGTGGAGTTCACCACCGTTGTCGTTGTTCCGCTGCTAGAAGTTTTTTCCGCTGCTTCGAGTTGTTCTGCTGCTTGCATAGAGAAACAGAGGATGGCATAGTGTCGCTGTACCGATGTTATTTATTGTAATATCGGAGACATTGTATTCATACTCGTGTAATAATAGTAAGTTGGGTTGTTCTATGCTAAGCAGTGTCGTATTCCATAAGACTTCTCCTCGATCTCTGGACTGGAATACGGGGCGTTCCCTTTTTCTCTGATCCGGAGTGCCACATGAAGCGCTGGATGTATTTGTGCAAGGTCTCCCCTGGCTGCAGCTTGATGGGCCGCATGTCACTCGCAGCAGGGGCGCAATCGTGAGTGCCCTTGAAGTTGATGATGAAGCGCTCTCGCATTTCATCCCAGGAGTAGATCGATCCCACAGGGAGGTTGAGGAGCCATGAGCACACGCCATCCTTGAGGGCCATGGGAAACTAGTTCGCCATGACCTTCTCATCGCCGTTGGCCGCCTCAATGCTCAGCTCGTAGAGCTGGAGGAACTCAGTAGGGTCGGGGGTACCATCATAGCGTGGAGGCAGGTTTGGCTTGAACTTCCCAGGCCAGACGACTCGGCGTAGCTCCGGGGTGAACGCGCGGCAGCCCGCCGCACTCACGGGATCCTGGCGTAGACGGGGAGCCTGGTCTTGGCGCTCGTGCACCGCCGCCTCTTGCATCATGCGTTCTTGACGTGGCGGTGCTGGGAGCGCACGCGCCTCACCTTGGGGCCGCTGCACCACTTGGCAGCTTTCTTCATCGCGCGCTAGCGCCCGATGCGGCGGGTCGCACCGAGGGGCCTCACGCCTTGGCTCGAGGACGACATCTTGCCTGGGAGGTGGAGGAGGCACACAGTGGGCCATGTCGCCCGCAAGAGACGGGTGGGGGGGTGGCGGCGATCGAGACGGTGTAGGAGCCTTTCCAGCGGCGCTGACAAGCTCAGTGATGCGGTCCAGCCAGTACTCGTAGAGGTCATCGGTTGGGCGATAGCACAGAAGCTCGTGTGCCATGAGCAACGCAGCCTGCGCGTTCGCCGGCCCTCAACGAGCATGGGAAGGCGAAGCAGCCATCGGAGTCAGCGATGGAGTGGCGGTGCGTCCGTCATGCCGCACAGAAGGCTGCAACGACAAAGCCTGCTGCTCATGAGCCGTGGGGCCGGTGGCGGCATTTGCCGCAGGCAATGGGGCACGACGGGGGCGCCGTCACCCGCAGGTTTTGTCTGGGTGACGCGGGTAGCGAGGGTAGCCCGGCGCTCAGCACGAACTCTACGACCGTTAGCCATGAGAACGGCGAAGCGATGGCGAATCGACCAGTGGGAGAGAGGCTCCGATGCACCCCTACCGGGCGCCCCAAATGTCGGATTCGGAGCTCCACAGACCCAAGAAAGATTCGAACTCTGGGGTGCACACGGAGAACTCAATCTCCCCAGCCTACCAACTCAACGCTCTCACAGCCTAGCTCGATGAACGGGAAAGGAAAAGGAGACGAAAGTTTACCCAGGTTCTGGCTACCTTACGGTGTAATACCATACTCCTGCATTGGGGTGGATTGGCCTCGTGGTGGGCTGAGGATGAACTAGTACAGAGAAAGAACTACCTCAGGAGGTCTGTTCTTGTGTTGGTGTGAGCTGGTGGGGGTTCGGATCGGATCCCCTCTTCAATGGTGGTGGCTAACCTATATTTATAGTGGCCTTGGTCCTTTTCCCCCAAAATGAAGGCGGGAAGGGATCCCACAACGGCCAAGTTTGAAGGGAGACAAATAGTACATCTTATCCTGACGAAAGGTGGTCTTCGTCTGCAAAGCTTCTGGTCGTGATGTCGTGCTGGGCTCGGCGATGACCTCCATCCCGCTTTCCTGGCGGTCTTGTTCTTGTGGCACGGGAATGGAAACCTTTAGCTGATTCCTCAGGACTCCATGCCTGCACTTGCCTCCTTAGCACCAAAGTGGAAACCCGCTGGAGCCCACCTGGCCTTGGTCCTCATGGCTTTCGTCACCTTAAACTCATGAGGTGAGCACCTGCATAGGAATCTCCACTCCCTCTGGAGGTCTTGGCGTCATCCCCCTCGCGAGGGTCTTGCTTTGTCCATGCTGAAGATGGGCTGTACCAGGCTGTTTGATGGAGCCGCGCCATGGGCCGCAGGCAGGCAATTCTGGTACCCTGGTTCCCAGAACGCCGACAAAGATAATGACGTTTGAAGACATTCACCTGAAGACTATGGAGTGTGAAGACATAGTTTCTTTCGTACTTTCCTTTTCTTCTTTATTGAGTCATAGGAACCACTGAACTGTTAAGTGGGGTCCAAGTGAACAAAGTCAGAATACTGACGTGATCCTCAACCCAAATCATATGTCTTCGAGTGAAGACAATGAGAGGAAATCTTATCCAGAGTTGGATGATTCAGCTTTGATGGTAGCCCAAGCCAAGCCACCATGTGTGTTTGAAATCCAACTGTTGAACACCTGTCGGTTCCTTAGTGACCCAGGGTCATTTCAGACATATCATGTCAGGTTGCCTGCGGGCTATAAATAGCCCAAGCCCTCCACAATAAACTGATGGTTGCACAGAGTTAGTGCACGGCTTTGGTCGTTTGAGAGCAACCCACCTCCCAAGCCTTCAAGAGTGAGAATCCTCGCGATGACAAAGCCCAAAACACTCGGAGCGAAAGAGTGTTAGGCATCACTGAAGTCTTTCTGTCACCATGAGCTAAAGACTTGTTACACTTGAGGATTGTGTATCCCCCAGCCGGTTAGGCGTCACGTTCTAAGGATCCAAGAGTCATTGTGGATCGCCGGTAAACGGAGTTTGTGAAGGTTTGGAAGTCTACCTTGAAGACTTACCACAGTGATTGGGCGAGGACTGGGTGTCCTCAGCTCAAGGGGAATAAGGTGAATACGTGGTCTTCTGAGTTCAATCTCAGCCTCCCTAACCAGACGTACAGTTGTCACAGCAACTGGAACTGGTCTATCAAATCCTTGTCCTCACCAAGCTACTAGTTCTATCCCCCACCTCCTTTACATTTCAGTTTTGTCTTCATGAAGTCATTGCTTGTTTGCCTGATCTATTTGATTTCACTGTGCAAAGACTATCAACTGTTTGGCTTCATACTGTCTTCCATTCCGATCTGTTCTACCTAGCTGCTATTAGTCTTCGTGCTTTCATTATATTGCTCACTTGACTATGATCTGTCTAGAGTAGTTTATCTTCCGTTGCATATCATATAGGTTCAATTTGACTGTATGTCTTCAAAGACCTCGTGTCTTGAAGACTTTCATAAAAAACGCCTATTCACCCCCCTCTAGTCGATAACTAGCACTTTCACAACCATACTTGTAAAAAGTTATTTTAAATTGACATTTAATGTGCGTGATGCACTATTAAAAATGAGCAATGCCTAATCTAGGGGTGACAACTAATGCACTAGCTTTGTTTCACTTTTGTGTAAGAGTTATCTCGGCTTTCGGAGTTAGATATTTACATAATAGAGTGTAAGATGATCACTCCGCAACTTGCAAAAAAAATCAATCTTTTAGGTTCCGAAAGACCTTCTCGTTATTTGTGATGTCTTCGGTCCTTAGTATGTGCTTAAAGTAAAATGTAATTTATTTGTTTACACTCAAATTCCTGCATTTCTTGGTTATTATTCTCTCAGTTCACTAATGATGACAGCAGAGTTGCGGCAATGGTGTCAACCATGACATAAAAGAGATGCACAAGGTGCGGCATGATGGTGTCAGGGTCGTCTGCCTCCCTTGCCGCTTGCTTCCTTGAAAAGGCACTTATGCAAGCGCATGGGCAGGAGCAAGACGTGTTGCTTGCTGGTTGTGCTCAGACAGAGAGCACGCCGTGTGTTATCAATTTTCATTACCTTTCAACTATTAGTTATCAACATTTTGAGGCTCACTGTGGGCACTGGTTCTTTGTGCTAACTATCTAGTTTCTCTCCTTGGTAATTATATGACCAACATATTTGTATATATATCGGAAACAATAAGTGTTGTTGGATCCGGTTTTTTTGCTCATTGTTTGAATCTTGTTGCAAGACGAGGGCACTGTGCAAGAAAGTCGACGAGTAAGATAAACTAAGGAGGAACTAACAATATTCGATGAATTAGACGGTATGATCAAGTGCACTCTGAGTGCTTCAACAAACACGCTCTCTCTTTTCCTTGGTCCTATGATGTTTTATAGTTGTGATAATAAATTTGGTCATGTAATTTTTACATGTAACCAAAAAATAATTCAGAGTTATGTATTATTTTGTATGCCACTTATTTTTTCTACAATAATTCTATTTGTGTGACCATCCCAATAGCTTCTTAGTATGAGTGTAGATATTCCATATATGTCTGCTACTTTTGCATAATCACAATTATAGATATAACATGAGAGGGGGAAGGCAAATTTATCCCGACACAACAAAAAAACCCTAAGGAGGGCACTATTAAACTCTCCACTACAGTTGCTAACTGCAGTTTTTGTTATATTCAAAGTGCACCTGCCATGTTTCAACAATGTGCACGGTTTCTTAGTTCTCCATTTGAATTTGCTGGAAGGCGGGTTACTTAAACTTGTGCGATGTTATTTTTGTTTAACTACAAGTTTAAGTAAATGTTAAATCCGAATGTGGCTTAGTAGCTGAATTTAGGTCCGTAATTTGTTTAATACTAATTTAATCTATAAATAATGCATGCGTGTTATACCACTGCCCCTCGGCAGATAACTATTTATTTGATGATTATTTTTTCCCTTCAATATTTTAGTCATGACTTGTAGTTTTATTTACTAACCTCTTTTCATAATTATAATTTTTTGATTAAATTTATCCATTTTTAAACTTGTAAAAAATAGTTATAATTTTGTGCGCAGTCAACGAAATTATGGTTCTTAGTTGAAGGACCCTTGATGAACGACACCCATGCAGAGGCGACAATAAACATAGGGAAAAGATCAAGAACATTAACAATCTCTTGTGGTGTTCCTCTCATCCTCGCCATCACTATACAATGACGAATAGCTCATGAGACATCGAGCACTAGAGCCTTCTTGAGACGGCAACACACGAGAGATCAAGTGAAATCGAGAGAGAGTGAGGGAGAGAGATGGTGGGAGGGAGGGAGGGAGGAAGGGGAAAGAGATCTATAGGTACACATTGGTAGGACAACCACATTCTAAAACATAAATGGGATTTCATGGTAAGTTACCATGTTTGTTCTCAATCTGTTAGAAATCATAACTTTCGTGCAAATTGTGTTGTACAAATGTTCTTCGATAAATATATTTTTAGTTCTTGATATTTCAATATGGTTGTAGATTTATTCATTCAAATATTAGTATGAGAAAGATTTTTAGTGGGGGAAAGGAAAAAAGGACATCACTTTAACAGTAAAAAAAGAACTCGCCAAGCGCAACTCACACGTTCGACACAGAAGCCAAAACAGTAGTCACACTTTACTAACACAAGCTGTGAAATATACCGCATCTGCACCATTATGGGTGCGAATTTCAAATTTTTTGTGTGAGGGGCAGAAATGGTGAGTTTGGATAAGGGAGGGGGAGATAAAGATAGTGGGTGGAACAAGAGTAATTTAAAAAAAATATTGACAATACCAGACTATGTGTGCCCCCGTTGCAATGCACAAGCAATTAATTATAGAAGATAGAAAGTGACATGAATCTTTTTTTGCTCTTCTATAATGGATACATAAATTTGTACCATGAATAAATCATGTGCACGCGAGGGAGGAAAGAGGGGAGAAACATTGTCGGCGTTCTGGGAATAGGGGTCCCAACACTTGCCTGCCTACGGCCCACGGCGTGGCTCCACCAGTGGCCCCGTATGGACCATCTTCACCAGCAAACACTCAAGACCCTCGCGAGGGGCAAAGCCTCGCGAGGCGGACGACACAAGAACCCTCAGGGGTGGCCTCACTAGGCTGGCTCGCGAGGAGCGGAGAGATCAAGGCGAGGGGCACCTCGTGAGGTTCCCATGACGTGAGCCATGACGACCAAGGCCAACCAGCCGCCAGGCGAGCGCCAGCGGGCGCAGAGTACTGGTTTCCTCTTCGGTGCTAAAGGAGCGCGCGCACGCGAGGAGTCCCGAGGCGTTAGGAAAAGGTTTCCATGTCTGTGCAACGAGACCGAGACCAGCGGGATGGCAGGACAGAGGTTATCGTGGAGCCCACGAGGGCGTCAACACCAGAGCCTTTGGCAGGTGAAGACTACTATTGTCACGATAGCTTGTACTAGTTGTCCCCCTTCAAACTTGGCCGTTGTGGGATCCCTTCCCGCCTAATATTTGGGTAGAGGACCCGGGCCTCTATAAATAGGACTAGCCACCAACATAGGAGGCAACTGATGGGGACTGATCTGGAACTGATCTGGAACTGATCTGGATGGATCTGGAACTGATCTGGATGGATCTGGAACTGATCTTGGACGGATCATTCGGACCATCCCAGCACTCAACGGCTCACCGAGCACAAGAACATGTCTCCTCCTGAGGTTGCTCTTCCCTTGTACTTGTTCATCCGCAGCCTACAAGACAATCCACCACACCACACTTGAGTAGGGTATTACAGCACATCGGTGGCCCGAACCAGTATAAACTCTTGTGTCCCTTGTTCTTCGTGTTCGGCGAGCCGAGCTTTGAGATTGCGGTGAGAGCGAGAGCTAGGGGGAGAGAGATCTCCATGCGCACCCCAGAGTTCGAACCTTAAGGGTTTTGCCGGAACCTGTGATCCGACATTTGGCGCGCCAGGTAGGGGCGCGCTGAAGCTTTCCTTCCGTCGATCCATGCTCCACCGCTCCACCGCGTCCATGGCAGACGCGTGTCGAGCCCGCGCCGAGCGTCGGGCCACCCTAGCCGCCCGTGTCGCTCAGACAGCCCTTGTCGGCGGGCCTCCCCGCCGTTATTCATCACCCGCCGCCACTGGCTCGGCGGGAAACAAGCAGCAAGCATCCTCGCTGCACCCTTCTGTGCGACGGGACGGCCGCACCACCACCCCGTCGCTTAATCCGGCCAGCTCATCATCCCACGCTCGTCGCGCGCCCATAGACGCATAGGCCACGCTGCTCATGGCACGTGAGCTCCTGTGCTACCGCCCGGTCGACGACCTCTACGAGGACTGGCTGCACCACATCGCCGAGCTCGTCAGTGTCGCTGGGGTCTCTCCTGCACCGTCCCTCTCGCTGCCTCGCCATCCACCAGCTGCGGGCGATGTGGCTCACGGGGCACCTCCGCCACCTCTGCAGCAAGACAGCACCGTGGCACCAAGACATGCGGCCCCTCGGCGCGATCTGCCGCACCGGGCGCACGCACATGAAGAAAGAAGCTGCCAAGAGGTACCCCGACCGAGAGAAAATGTTGCCGCGCTCCCGGCACCACCGCGTCAAGATCGCGCGCTGCCCGCGGCGGCGGTGCGCGGGCGTCAAGACCAAGCTCCTACCCCATGGCGGGCCCCGGTGGCTATGGCAGGCTGCCGTCCCTTCACCCCGGAGCTGCGTAGCATTGTTTGGCCAGGCAAGTTCAAGCCAGACCTGCCTCCGTGCTACGACGACACCTCCGATCCTGCGGAGTTCTTGCAGCTCTACGAGCTGAGCATCGAGGCGGCCAACGGTGACAAGAAAGTCATGGCGAACTGGTTTCCCATGGCTCTCAAAGAAGGTGCTCGCTCGTGGCTCCTGAACCTGCCCCCAGGTTCGATCTCCTCCTGGAGTGAGATGCGCGACCGCTTCATCGCCAACTTCCAGGGCACTCGCGACCGCCCGCCAGCAGCGGGTGACTTAGGCCGCATCAAGCAGCAGCCAGGGGACACCCTGCAGAAGTACATCCAGCACTTCCACAGCGTTCGCCTCAAGATCCCCAAGGTGACAGACGATTCCATCATCTCAGCGTTCTCTGATGGTGTCCGCGATGTCAAGATGAAGGAGGAGCTCGCCATACACGAGGAGCTATGCACGGCTCTAGAGATGTTCAACATGGTGACCAAGTGTGCAAGAGCTGAGGAGGGGCGCCTTTCCCTCCTTGAGCTCCCTGCTGCCGACCTAGAAGAGAAGAAAGCCAAGGCCAAGGACGGGAAGCACAAGGGGGTAGCCGTGCTCGCAGCGGAGCCAGATTCAAAGCACGGCCGGGACCACCCTGAGTCGTCAAAGAGCAGCCGTCCGTTCTGCGCCTTCCACAACGTACACAGCCACAACACCAATGACTGCCAAGACCTCAGGGCCATTCGAGATGGACGATTCGGTCGACGCCCCGAGCGCAACGACCGGGGCTACGACCGGGGAGGAGGACGAAGTGGAGGACGCTGGGACGACCGCGGCCCCCGTCAGGAGTGGCGCGACCGTCCTCATGAGGACCACTGGCAGGACCAGCCGACCGTCCCTGATAGGGCAGGTCTGCCTCCCTGTCACCTTCGGCCAGCGCGACAACTACCAAATCGAGCTCATTGACTTCGACGTCGCTCACATCCGTGTACCGTAAAACGCTATCCTTGGGTATCCAGCATTGGCCAAGTTCATGGTGGTGACCCACCACAGCTACAACGTCCTCAAGATGCCGGGGAGTGGTGGCATCATCACGGTCCCGTGTGAAGAAAGAGATGCGGTGTGCTCCCTTGAGCGCGGCTTCCAAGCCGCAGCAATCGAGGACCCCGACAACGAAGGCACACTGTATCCTCCCGAGGCCATCCCCAAGAAGAAGAAGCATCTACTCCGCACAGGGCTGTAGGAGGGCGGTGTCTCTAGCGGCACCACCTAAGGATCAGCGCCCGCAGCTGGGACGCCTCCCTCTCTCACATAGGAAGGTGCGCCGGGCGCCCTCCTCGGGCAGGGCTCAAGGGCTCTCTTCTGGAGGGCCTCATACCTAGCCAACATCACGAGGGAGGCGCTCGGGCACCACATGGAGGTGTGCTTCGCTTCATGCTTCCCTCGAGAGGGCGCAAGGCGAGGAGCGCCCAATGCTCAGCAGTTCATCACCCAGGCAATCCAGGAGCTTCAGGAAGCAACGACCATACGCGGCGACCGCCGCCCGCCACCCAGCACAGCTCCCCATCCCAGCCGGCGGGCTGCGCGCCTGCGTCGATTTTCCAGGGCTCAACAGGGCCGCATCTCAGGAGCGCTTCTGGCCTTCGAGCGTTGGCCGGTGTGAGGGTCCGCCTCATAGCTATGTTCGCATGCCGTTTGGCCTGCCGAACGCGGCTGTCACCTACCAGCATCATCTATGGAGCATCCTGGCGGCTCAGGAGGCCAGACACCACGCAATCCTGGCGGAGATGGCGACAGTCCTCAAGGAACCACCCGAGCCCCCAGAGCCTCTTGAGGCTCAAGACCATGGTGGATCGTGAGGAGCGACCTCTACAGCACGCACCTTCAGCTACCTCGACACCCCTTCGACAATGAAACCAGGTGACATTTTCCTGTTTACTTAGCTGGGAGCGCCCCTCGGGCTGCATCATTCCCAGGTCGCATGGGCCTGCCCCCGCAACATGTAACTTTTTGCATCTTTTGCTTACTCTGTTGGGGGCGCCCCTCAGGCTGCATCATCCCCAGGCCGCTCGGGTCCATCCCAGTGGCATGTATTGTTCTTACATCTATCTAATCTAGCTTATCTCCCTGCGAGGTTCCCCTCCGACTAACACTTGTTTGATTACATCTCGCGGCAGCCCGCACTGCTGACCAATCTCTTGTTTACCCCGCGGCGAGAGCTCCACATATCGGCACGGCGCTTGTGCCCGGGTCCGTCCCTGCAACGCTGATAAATCTGAGAGATCGAGCTCTGGCTCGCGGCCCGCTCCACGCACGTCACCTCATCGGATCCTCAGTTCCCTCGCCTTCTTGTGGAACAATCAACAGCTGGGTAACCAACATGATCACGGGCTATATTCCCTCTTCAACAAACCTGCAGGAACCTCCCAAGGATGACAGCGGGCGGTACCGCGGGCTCCCTCTTCTTCCATGCAATTCGCTTGTGCATTAAAGTGGGGGCTCCTAAGCATCGTGACTCTGGAGCTCCTACTGGCTCTCTAGCCCTCACCCCCTGGCCTTGACCACGGCATCGCGACCTGGCATACCAGCGGCGGCTGAGCTTGCTCAAGGGCCGGGACCCGAGGACGTAGAGCACATGGGAGAGCGTGAAAAAGAGGTGCAAGTTCGCACGGGCCTAACCCAGCCACACTATGGCTGTTGACGCACGAACCCGACACTGCACAAGGAATCGGCTCTGGACTGCTAAGATAATTTTTGCACTCCCTTCGGCTAAGCACTGCGGCATAGGATTCCCATCACTTGCAGCCTCGCTACGGCGATGCCGCCTTCCTTTCCTGCCTTCAGGTGGTTGCTTAAACGCTAAAGGGGACCTCTTGAGCATCGCGTCCCAGGAGCTCTTATTGGACCTCAGGCTGCTCACCTCCTGGCCTTGACCATGGCATCGCGACCTGGCGTACCAGCGACGGCTGCAACCTGCTTGGGGACCGGGACATGTCGGTGTAGAGCGCCAGGCCTCCGCGAGGTTGGGATAGGGGGGACTAAGACGAAGCAAGAGACGCAGTCGTAGATCTCCATAATAAGGATAATGTTAACTAAAGGCACTACAGACCCTTTACACACCCCCGTGGGGTTCATCTTGATTCCTCATAGGAAACAAAAGGAGATGGTTTTTAGGAACCCTATCTACGAGCGTCGCCGCCGACGCCATCATCAACAGTGGGCCACGGGAGGTCAACGCCAACCCCATCCAGATGATCAACGGCGACGGGCGGACGCCGCCGCCGCGCTCCGGGCACGGCGAGAGCTCGGGGGCACGTAGCTATCGCCGCTCGTCTTCGGAGTCTCGTAGGGCTCCGGAGAGTCGCTGGACTCCAAAGCACCGTCACTGCTACTGGAGGAACTGCCGGTGAGGCCAGCGACGGGCCCGGATCCTGTCGCTGTGCCATCCCGATGGCCCCCTCGAGGGCAGCACTCCAGGCGGCGGCCCTCCTCGTCGAAGACCTTGAAGAACATCGTGGACGTGATGTTGTATTCGAAGTGGATGGCGAGGGCGCCCTCAGCACGGCAAACCCGGGCGACTTCACCCCATCCGCGGGTCATGAAGATCTTTCCTAGGGAGACGACCTCGACCTCCGCCCCCGTCGCCGGGACGTCGCACTCGGTGTGCTGCAACCACAGCTCGAGGGGACCCCTCAGCAGCGTCTCGGCGGGGAAGAACTACGGGAAGTGAATCCAGGAGTGCGGGAGCATGGCCGCCCACACCACCAGTTCGCGCAAGGAGGCCTCGGCGTGGGTTCCAGGGACGACGACGCGCGCCACTGCGGCGCGGCCCCCATAGCGGTGGCGCGGTCGGCGTTGATCACCGCCTCCTCCTCCGGAGCCCTCTGCCTGGGCGTACAAAGGCAACGGATATCCAGGGGGAGGCCGCTCATGCCAAGGCCTCGTCACCTCTGGCCTCTCGACGATGTTGCAACGGCGGGCCAGCCTCTGCTTCAGCGGGAGTGGTCTCGGCTCTTCGCAGGGGGCTTTTCCCTTCTCGACGGCCGAGAACCTCTGTATCGGCGCCATGGGTGATGCTGCTAGCAGTGAAACGAGGAGTCGGGAAGAAGAAACAAGCGGGACATAGGAAGATATGGGTGACGGGGGCTCCGCCCCCTCCCAATTTATAGTAAGAGGAGGCCAACCGCCAGCCTCCATGATCGCAGGTAATGATAGATTTTCTGCATGCACCTGAGACTCATCAAGTCGGGTAGTTGCCGAGGCAGTGTGGGGAAGCGGAGACGCCCACGTCCCATCAGTCGCCACGCGTTAATCAAGGCCGCAGGCGGTTGGGGCCCGTGGTGCTTCACATTTGCCCCTTGGCTTCGCCTCGAAGCCAAGTCCGAGCGTGCCTTGGGCCCGGGGGCTACTATCGGCGTTCTAGGAACGGGGGTCACCAGACTTACCTGCCTGCGGCCCATGGCGTGGCTCCAGCAGCGGCCCCGTATGGCCCATCTTCACCAGCAAACACTCAAGACCCTCGCGAGGGGCCGAGGCTCGCGAGGGGCCAAGCCTCGCGAGGCGGACGGCACAAGACCTCCTCAGGGGCGGCCTCACTAGGCTGGCTCGCAAGGAGCGGAGAGATCAAGGGGTGGGGCACCTTGTGAGGTTCCCGTGACATGAGCCATGACGACCAAGGCCAGGCGGGTGCCAGTGGGCGCAGAGTACTAGTTTCCTCTTCGGTGCTAAAGGAGCGGGCGCAAGCGAGGTGTCTCAAGGCATCAGGCAAAGGTTTCCATATCAATGCAACGAGACCGAGACCAGCGGGATGGCAGGACGGAGGTCATCCCAGAGCCCACGATGGCGTCACCACCAGAGCCTTTGGTAGGCAAAGACTACTTTTGACAGGATAGCTTGTACTAGCTTTCCCCCTTCAAACTTGGCCATTGTGGGATCCCTTCCCACCTAATATTTGGGAAGAGGACTCGGGCCTCTGTAATTAGGACTAGCCACCACCGTAGAAGGCAACTGATGGGAACTAATATGGAACAGATCTGGAACTGATCTGGACAGATCTGGAACTGATCTTGGACAGATCATTTAGACCATCCCAGCACTCATCAGCTCACCGAGCCCAAGAACACCTCTCCTCCTGAGGTTGTTCTTCCCTTGTACTTGTTCATCTGCAGCCTACAAGGCAATCCACCACACCACACTGGAGTAGTGTATTACACCACATCGGTGGCCCGAACTAGTATAAACTCTTGCGTCCCTTGTTCTTCGTGTTCGGAGAGCTTTGAGATTGCGGTGAGAGCGAGAGCTAGGGGGACAGAGATCTTTGTGCGCACCCCAGAGTTCAAACCTTAAGGGTTTTGCCAGAACCCGTGATCCGACAAACATTGACATATTTTCTGCCTTGGACGAATGTAGCGCCGTCGTGGTAGAGCTCAGGATGAAGGATGGGTCCAGTATAAAATCATGAGGTACTAGCATTAACATAGTAAGGTGGTTGCCACCCTTGTTAGTGGCCTGCCATGACTGCGTTGATCACTAGCTCATTTAGAACATGATTTAGTGAATTTTGTGATAAGAGTGAGGGTTGAGAGTGAGCGGGATAGGGGTTGAAGTTGGTTAGTTCAGTTACCGCTGTTTTAGTGGAATAATTTCCATACTTCAGAAAATATGACCAATTGCATTTCATGAAAGATGGCTTTGCAGCAGATTGCATGAGTGAGCGGTTCATATTTTTTCAAGAAGTTGTACAATATTTTTGTTAGGATAGAACGGTACATGCATTGGTTGATTTTTTCAAGTGTTAATAACGGACATGGTGGCGTATAACAACCGACATAATATTTTTGTTAGATGGTAATGCACACCATTCAACTGTATGTTACAATAGGGAAATGAGTTATGAGACGTCGAATCTGTCTTCTGGGCTCGGGCGGCGTCACGGGCGGCGCACACCCTGTCCCCCATTGAAGGCGGAGGCAGATCGACACGAACAAGGGCAAAGGGAGTCAGGGCGGAGAGCGGGGCGATTGGCGAGCGACTCCTCCTTGGCGGTCGATTGGGAAGTAGGGTTTGAAGGAGAGTGGGTGCCATTGCAAAGGTGAGGTGGGCGTCATCCGATTTTAAAGCAAAGGGCTACAGCGAGAAATGTTTCGCTACAATGAAAAACTAAGTGAGGAAGGGAGGGTCTAACAGAAAAGGGAAGGGTGTGTCATGGGGTGTGGTTTTTGTGTTGGGATCGCATGTTGGAGATCATATGACAGATAGTCCGGACAACCATATTTTTCCTCCAGATATGAGCTAGATTTGGGAGAGTTCGGATTATTTAGACGGTTGGATTTTGGGAGCCCGTTGGCACCCATTTAATGTCTGAACACATCCAGATATATGAGGGAGAAATGAATTTCAACCTTAGAGGCGATCTTAATCACTTGTTTGATTATATGCTTTGTAGCCCGTGGCAATGCATGGGCATTCTACTAGTTGAAAGAAGAATACGAGTGGTGCTTGGTTCCATTAGCTAGAGTTTGAGAGGGTTTGGTTCACGTGGAAGAAGACAACTTTTTCTAATTAAAAAAGGTGACACAGTTTACTAGTAGTGCTCATTTTGTGTGTCTCGTCCTTTGATCCGTTGCTCAGTAATATCAGTTTGATGCCATACGTGAATTCGTATGTGTCTTAGGCTCGCGTCTCTAGCACGGTCTAGGCTAGGACCAGCACTCGATCACTTTGAGCGAATTTTTAGCTTGCATTAATTACCTTGGTTTTAGCATTTTTTCACATACATAAAGGCAACCCTGCTCCATATATTTCTACACCGTGCATACATGCGTTCAATTGTCAACTGCTTTACCCAACTTTTGGAGTTATTGGACACCGCTGGTTGCCGCTCTCCATCTGCTCCATGGTAAGAACTTGTAAGACTTTGATTTTTGCTATACTGTGAGCGTTTTACCACCACAGCCTAGTAGTTCATAGGAACATTATTATAGAATTTTGTTTCTTGTTTTCTACTAAATATGACAAGTTCCAAAGTCAGTTAGGATTCATAGATCTTGGGAGACGTGCCACCACCGCCGAAAATACAACCACCATCACAAGAGGTGCAAAGACATCATAATACGCACAATCAGTTTCTTGTTTCCATGCCACCTTTTAATGGTCGTTTTAAGCCAGATTTATATATTGAATGGAAGTTCAAAATAAATGCTATATTTGCTTCCCATAATTTTTCTAAGCATAAAAGTTAAGGTCGTGATGGTACATTCACTGGTTTTGCTACTGTTTGGTGGAGTGAACATTGTCGGTTATACCCTGATTATGTACCTACTACTTGGGATGATTTAAAACTTGTCATGAGAGATAGATTTGTTGATGTTTATTACACTCGTGGCACGATTAAGAAACTACAACATTTTAAACAAGGTATTGACACTGTAACAAAATATTATGATGATTTATTAACTACCTTGTTGCAATCCTTGTTAGAGGAAAGTGAAGAAGATTTTATGGTAGATTTTGGGCAGGATTAAACCGTGATATTCAGGAGATACTAATTCATGAAGAGTGTTATCCTATGGACTCTTTGTTTCATCTTGCTTGCAAAGCTGAACAGGAAATAAAATGGCGTGTTGTCCACAAGGAGAATAAGCGCAAGGTGCACATTCCAAGAGATGATATGGTTGTTCCTTCAACTACTAGGCGTACCATGACAATCACATTCGTTGTTGTGAGGACTACATCTCCTCGACCATGTGACCCATCACCTCCGAGAGTGCCTACTACATATGAGTTGATCATAAGAGGCAATGACAAAGGTACCGATCTTACACCTCCACATGAGTATGATGAATGCACTACAAAAAAAAGACACAGTAGTGACATTTTGGCCCGAACTAATTTTTTGTGTCATGCTTATGACCCTTCTATGATGATAATTTTGACAAAAACATGTATCATCATAGATGTGGTGGGCTCCTGCTTTTATGGCAAAAAATCATGATAGAAAATGGGCTTTTCATCCTAGGTGGGTCGGAGACGAAGGTGCATGACATTCTTTGGGCTGTCCATGACGGAAAGAATAGTGGTAGAAGCGAGGGCGAGGAAAATATCAGGGACTTCCCAGCTACGGTGGGTGGTCGGGGCCGAGCGATGCACTGTGGTTTGCGCGTTTCTCTCGTATACGCGCGTGTGTGCGAGGCATTGGCTAACTGAACCTGAGCAATCGCACGTTACTGAACCCGAGAGATTCCTTCACTGCTGTTGTTAACTGAACCCAAGCGATGGATCATTGATGCTGCTTACTGAAGCCGATCGAGCCCCCGTGCGAGACGTAGCCAGCTAGTGTTGTGTTACCTCTCGATGAATAGTGACCGTTGCTATCATGTGCGGGGTACGTAGAACGAGTCGAGACATGGTGAGTCGAGCCGGTTGGTTGGCTGTGGATAAATAGTTCCCGTGGGTGTTGGATAAACAAGACCTCATGGTAGTAAGCCATTGCCACTGGATCAACAGGACCACGACGAGGCCGCCGCACCCCAGCCGGCTGGGGATGGATGAACATGACCCCGTGGAGGCTCTATGAACAGTAGCCGGTGGAGGCTGGATGAACAGGACCTCGTGGATGAGCAGTAGCTGGCAGAGGCAGGAGGAAGTCGACGGTGGCTGAACAGTGTTAGGTGGAGGCTGGAGCGAGGCAGTAGATGGTGGATGAACAGGACCCTGTTTCGACCGTAGGGGCTCCAACAGAAGTCCGTTTCCTCCATTTTGCGGTATGCGACACCCCTCCCTATCAACAACACCACGTTTCGACCGTAGGCACTCGAACAAAAGTCTGTTTTCTCCGTTTTGCGGTACGGCAGACCCTACCCAATGAACAAGTCTCCGTTTCGACCGTAGGCGGTCGAACAGAAGGCCGTTTCCTCTGTTCTGCGGTACGCCAGACCTCGTTTCAGCTATTCCGTACAAGCCGGTTGGCTCCCGATGAACACGACGTATTCTGGCCCAGTTGGTTGCCTCCCGATGAACACAACGTTGTTTCCTCCGTTGCGACCCAGCCGGTTGGCTGCCAATGAACGGGACGACGTCACTATATGCGTTCGAGACCCTGCCCATATGTACGTAGGGTTGTATGTACTTGTACACGATATAGATGGGACTGCATGACATGCTATGTCTGCGCCTCTACTATGACACGTGCTGCTCCTTACTCGGCCACAGTTCAACGCTGAAAAGAGACCGATCGACTAGTATGTACGTACACGTTCGCGACCAGACAGACAATGCTATGTACACTTTGACTGGGTGGGTCCCAGCTGTCAGGGAGGATAAGGACGCACTTCCTTGCGTGCGAAGATATAGCTGGTGGGTCCTAGCTGTCAGGCGGAAGAATCATTTTTTGCCCGTAATAAGGACGCACTTCCTTGCGTGCGAAGATGTAGCTAGTGGGTCTCAGCTGTCAGGGGGAGAAAAGATTATTTTTCAGGGTAAAAAGGATGCAGTTGCATGCGTACGTCCATGGGTGTGGTGCGTACCCACTGTCAGCCTCTTCACGTGCAGTCATCTTCCGATGACTCTCGTTTGTTTACCACACCGTGCCGAGCGCACCAAGGTTAGTGGACAAGGCGAGGCCCCAGACTAGAATGACTCGGCGATGGGGAAGACGCGGCAGTTGAGTCACAGATGGAGAGGAGTGGGAAACTTGACTGGTTTGGGTGCGCGGTAGCACTGCCGCCCATAGGAGACAGATGCAAGATCATAGGTTGAAGAAGCAGCACGGCTGTTGGATTAACATCCAACGGTCCTGCTGCTAGAATCATTTGTTTATTAAGTTGACAAAGCCCTGCATACGCGTCAGCTTAGTAGGCCCACAAGTCAGACACCAAATCTGTCGGTCCAGCTGTCATCGGGAGGAATAGTTTTCTTTGCATCACAAGGAGGCACTTCCTTCCATGCAAAGATACAGGCGGTGGGTCCCAGCTGTCAGCAGGAGCAATCATTTTTTGCGTAATAAGGAGGCACTTGCTTGTGTGGGTCCCTACTGTCAGCCTCTCCACTTAAATCCCGCTTCTGCTGGTTGTTGTTTGTTGACAATGCTGACCAGACCACGCCGAGAGCACCAACGCAAAGGACGAGGCGAGGCCCAGGAAGGGAACGACCCGGAGCCTGCGAAGCCACAAGAGTGGATGCCCACGTCGAGGGGAGTACGAAGGCTGACTGGTCGGTTGCAGGGTGAGGCTGCCATCGCCGGAAAATAATAGGAGTTGCGCGTGGGTAGAGGGATGGCCTAGCCAGCGGTGGAAGTAGGGTGGGCCGGTGAGGCCTGTGCGACAGCAAATCCGGCCACGGAAGGAGGGAGCAGGCAGTCTCGCCGACGCTGGTTTGAGCGGCTGGAACAGGAAGAGCAGAGATTGAAGAAGCACGACGGCCGTTGGATGGACATCCAATAGTCACTCCTCTCGTGTGTTGACTAAGTAGACATCGCCTTGCGTGCGCGTCAACCTTTTTTATAAGAAAGCATACGCGTCAACCTTTCTTTAGGAAAGCGTACGCGTCAACCTATACTAGGCGCACAAGTCGGCCTCAAATCTGTGGAAAACAACATATAGCCCATCTGCCATTATTTCTAATAATTTTCAGCCCATTTGCTAATTCTTAAGGATTTTTTTGAATCCCATATTCTTTTTGTTAGCATTAGAGCCCATATTGTGGCCACGGTTAAAAAATTCTATGAAACTTTGCATATTTTGGTGTGGTCCGAACTGTTTTTAATCCCGAAATTTCGAGTCACATTCAAACCAATTTAAAAAATAAATCCATATCAATATAAAATCCAAATAATTGTCCACGCATAAAAATCAATGGAATTTAAAATCTCGAAATGAAAAAAAATTTGAAACTATTGCCGGTTTGATGTGTTTTAATAATGTACATCCCATTTCTCATTACTGATAGCCCATTTCTGGGCAAGCCGAATGAAACTCTCCTCATCTTGAAAGATTTGCAGCCCAGAAGGGCTCACAAAAGCAAGTAGGCCTCGGTTCGGTATTCTGCAAAAGAACAAAAAAACTGGGCTAGCCATTTTCAGAAAGAACTGGGAGAGCCATTATTGTGGTAAACATAAAATAAAGGTTGGCTAGACAGGCCAGAGTGCCCCGCACAGCCCAGTTGACACCCTGCTTCCATCTAAAAAACAAAAAGAACTGGGAGAGCTGCTGGGTCCCTGGTGTCAGCCGCTCGTTGTGCAATTCTCTCATTTACTAGACCAAAATGGCGCACGTTGTCGCGCCTGATAAGTTTTACAATTAAATGATAGGTACTGCTAAAATACATATTTGTCCAAAGCAAAACTATACGTTCCTTATTTTTAAGTTGGTTAGTTTTTCATTGCTTATGTCATCAGGTACATTTTTATGGTAGAGACAAGAAAGATTAAATAGAAGGACCTCGCAAGAATGCATTTAATCAAGCCAAGTGGGACACATCCATCAGTCAAGAAACCATACATGGTGCCTCACCGCCTCTCCAGGAGAAAAATGAATTTCACTTCTGGAAGAGCACACACATTTTCTGCAAAGTAGATTAACTCAAACTTTTAACAACTCATGAAAGGAACAACTAGATCTAAAGACAAATTATGCATAGAAATAACATGAGAAAATGTCCGAGTTTATTACATTTTGCGCCCACTTGGCGAAATAACGATGCTGCCCTGGTACTCATGTTTACTACAGTCCTTCCTTCTGGCCCTCATCTCGATCTTCTTGACTTGACCTGCGAAGAGAGAGGGTGGGAGTGGCTATACATCAGGAGTTTAATAAAGTAGAGCTTACAGTCGAGTAGCAACTAAAGATGAAGCACTACCTACAAAGGTAACCACAATACCATTGAAGACCAAAAAAGTGTAATATGTAATAAGCATGAGAACATATTTACCGAAAATTTGGACTTGATTTGTTTGACACCCAAATCAATAAGAATCCATCATAAGTTAGATGCAAAGCTAATACTTTAGGCATGGAAACTGGGAATGAATTTCGTTGGATATAACAAAACATGCGGACAACTTTGAAAATTCTCCAGATGCAGCCGTAGCTGCCAAAGGTTTTAAAAAACAAGACATAGAAAACAGAGAAAGAACTGTTGGTTGAGGAACTGATGTAAGGAGTCACCTCGATTGCATGTGTACTGGTCTTTTCCTCCCAAACCTACATGATGTGATTAGTGTAGTTAATCTGAATGATTTTTTGTATGCTGAGGGTGAGAACCTGGAACAGGGAATGCAACACATACAAAGACACCAGTCAAGACTTCATGCCCAACATCGCCCTTGTCCGCCCACGCTCGTCGCGCACTGTGGCTTGGGTTGCTTCTTCATGTATGGAGGCTTCGGTAATAGGAGGGGAAGGGGCGTGCAATAAAGCTGCAAGGCACGGAGGACGATGTAGCAGGAAGGGGCTACGTAGGAAGAGCGGAGGTGGGGTGGAATGTACCGGCGTGAAGGTGTCGCGCACCATAATCTCGAGAGGACGAAGGAGCGGTGGCAGGGAGGAACTGTTCGTTCGGGGTGGGATAGCGCTAAAACCTGGGCTGTTAGCATCTGAGTCAGAATAAGTGGGCCTTCATGGCCAGATTACTAGCAGGAACCGGAGGTAGTTCCGTGGAGCAGTAGCCCAAGAGACGGTGCGCAAAGTTCGCGGGCGACCAGGGATGCCCGACTTTGATCTGCATCGTTCATTTGAGGATCCGACGGGTGAGACAATTAAATTGCTGTGGAGGCTTGTAACTAGTTGTGTTATAATTTTTTTTAATTGACCACGTTGACAATGGCATGGGACCCAGATGTCTTAAATCCATTAGGAGGAACCATTTTTCTTCGGTTGAAACAAGGAGGCCTTGCTTGCATACTACCATGACCCTGGTGGGTCCCTGCTGTCATCCTCTCCATGTACAATCATCTCTTGGTTGTGTACCATCAACCTAGTAGGCCCACAAGTCAGCCTCTAAACCCGTGGTGGACAAATATAGCCCATTTAAAAAAATAATAGCCCATTCCATACGTTCAAATGGAAAGTTCAACATTCAGAGCAAAGCTACAAGTGTGATCCAGATATAGAGTACTAAACTTCCATGTTGACAACCAACATAGCCAAGTTAACTATCTACTCCCACTAATACTTTAGTAGTGTACAATTACTAACTTACTCTTAGCTACTAGACGATGCCGGCTGCCATCTGCGGTACATGCTAAACGCCAGCACCAACATCCTCCTCCTCACCTCGGACTTACCAGAGGTGCGATAGGGCGCGTTGCTCACACACGTTGGCTTTTTCCATGCCGGTGTGCTCCATCGAAGCTTCGGCTTCTAAGCGGGGAACCTACTTGACGAGCTGGTAGTAAAATTCGGTGTCACGAACGTGTGCGTGCCCGACAGCCTCAAGGGCTATTTCCCGGGCATCGGCCTCCATGTAGTCAGCCCAGTTGCGGGTGCTCTGCTTGCGACTCAGAGCATCAGTGCGCTGCTGCTCCATGCCCCGGTGGCGGCACAAATCAACGATAATGCTGGCGACAATTTCTCACCTCGCTTCTCCTTCCGCCGCTACTCAACGAATCCCTCCCCTCTCTGCGTTGCCATAGAAATGGGGAAGAAACCCGCAAAGAAGCCGACGACCATGGTGAAGGAGACTGTAGCCGAGGGGAACAAGAGGTCGGCGGAGCTGAACAAGAAGCAGAGCGAGGATGCTGTCTTCGTCCCGTCCAACTTGAGCGGCCCCGTCCTTCAAGCGAAGTACGGGTATATGTGGGGGCGGCCCATCGAGAAAGGGCACGGGGCGCCCGTGGTCTATGAAGCGGGCAAGGTAAATCCCCCCGATTCTTATCGGTTCTTCGCTGCTTACTTCATCTGCGGCCTCTGCCCTCCCTTCTATGAGTTCTTCGAGGCAATCATGAACATCTATGCATTTCACCTCCTTGATTTCACGCCAAACGCAATGGAGACCATGGCCATCTTCACGCATCTGTGCGAGAATTTCGTAGGATTGATGCCCAATGTGGATCTGTTCTAGCATTACCTCGTCCCGCAGGTGGAGAGTAGAGTTAACCGCTCTGGGATCATTAGCTGGATACCGCGGTCGAAGAAGAATTACCTCCCAGGGTTCCAATGCGAGAGATGGGATGAATGGAGAAGGGATTGGTGTTGGATCCAGGATAAAGGAGGCCTCGAGTTTTGTGCAGCGCAGCAAGAGTGCATCGAGCGCGACAAGGATTGGAGCGCCAAGGGCCTTTCTAAGGACAGGTTGCGCCCGACAATAAATAGGATCATCCGCCTGGCGGCTGCCGGGTTAACCGTCAAGCATGTGGGGGCAGACTTCCTCCTCCGCCGCATCTCACCATTGCAGGACAGGGACAGGTCTGCGTAGCAGTATGGCGGTGCCGCGGATAGGATGAGGCTGCTGCCGGGGCTGGCCAAAAAATTTTTAGTTTATAGTCATGCTTGGTTGTGCGACCAGCTGTTCGGTCGCTTTGAGATGTTCAAGCTCCATGCAACCGTTGTTCCCCTGAACATCAACTCTGCTCGGGATCAAATACTGAAGTGGACGCCGGATTGCAACACGGAGGGAGTGTCGGGCACTTGGCAGCTCTGTTCTTTCGATGAAGAGCTCCAGTGGTCGAGCACTTTGGTGGAAAAGGCCTCCATGGATGAAGATGAAATGTATAAATGTACCTCTGCTGCGGAGGTAGCGTATATTCTGAAGAGAGTCGCGGAGGACAAGGATGCCCGCCGTGCAGAAATGGAGAAGGCTGCGAAAGCCAAGAAAGGCAAAGGGAAGGCTGGGAATGGGAGCTCTTCCCAGGGTGGCAGTGAAGCGCAAGCCACGGAAGACACCGCCGAGGGAGAGCTTGCGGGGGATAACTTCGCTAGGCTAGATGCTCTAGCCATGGCAGCAAAGGAGCTCCAGGAGGGAGAGGAGGCGGAGACGGATGGGAGGCTGGCAGCCGCCCTAAGAGGAGTGGCTTGGCGGGCAGGACGCAAGCCCCCACCCCAACCTGCAGACCAAAGATACCGTAGGGCGCAAGCCGCAGCCCGAGGAGCTGTGGCCTCCAACCCAGCGCCACCCTCCAAGAAGGTGAAGAGGATTTCCTCCAAGTCCACCAAGGCCGAGGGGGTGTGTCGCCAATCCCCTCGTCTTGCTCGGGCTATGGCATCTTCTTCCAGACGGCCGGTGGTCTCAGAGGAGGAGTCCAGCTCCTGCTCCGGCTCGAGTTCCTCGTAGAGCTCACCCTCCCCGGAGCTCCTGGAGTCGCGGCAGACACCGAAGCTGCCGGGGAGCACCACCCTTCCGTCTCTGAAGATAGGACGGGAGTCTCCTCCTCCCACGGAGTTCAATTTGACCTCCATGCTCATCGCGGAAGTGTAAGGAGGATTTTTTCTTTATGACAGATACCTTCCTAAGTAGGTCAGAACATTTTTGGTGACTGGCCTCTTGTCTTTGTTTGTTGTCGCCGATCAGGGAGGTGGAGGAGGACACAGAGACCCTTGTCTACCACTCCCGGAAGAGACTCTGGCGCCTCGGGTCACTGAAGGGTGTAGAGGGCACAGCTTCAGCAGGGAAGGATGCAGAAGATCTCGTGCCGAGCCCTCAGCTCAGCCCCTGGTCTGAGAGCGGAGACTTGATCCAGCCCGCAGGAGATGATGGATATAGCCTTTCCGCCCCTTTACATGAAGGGGGCGAGGTAATGCAGGGCGAGCCACTTCTTGAGGAGCGCATCTCCCCTGCTGCCCAAGCCGAAGGTGTCATCCTGGAATCCTCCACGGCAAAGACAACACAGAAGGCTGTCGAGCCTATCCCGGGAGTGGATGAAACTCGTAACCCGGCAACAATTGTTGTCGGGGAAACAGAGACCTCTGCACGACAGACTTCTCCAGGTATCGAGCTCAACTCTTCTTTTCTTTTATACTCTGGCTGCCCCCACTGGCTTCTTTGTTTGCTTCAAGGCTTCCATCCTTTCGTTTGTTTACTGCCCCTTCCATCTCGCAGGCCCCCAGGTCGAAGAACCAGATTTCCTGGAGGTGGTGGCGGACATAGGGAGGTCCGCCGCAAATGAAGCCGAGAAGGTCGCAGCTAGTGAGGGGCAGGATCTCACTGCCGAGGGAACACAAGGTTCCTTGGCAATGATGGAGCATTCTTCGAGAGAGCGCCCTAGCGGAGGAAGTGGTTATCAAGGCGAAGATTCCTCTTCAAACCATGGGTCCGCTCCCCTCATCCGGGGGCGCTGCTGATGCCCCGCCGTCTTCCTTGAACACGCTGGTCATGGTGTCGCTATTGCCTGATGTCGAAGCCCCCAGCCCGTCCTTGACAGACGCGCAGCTTGACAAAGAGCTTCAGTGTCTTCTGGCGCCGTTGCGTCTGGAAGGTGGGGAGGCCGATGACACAGCTGCCATCACCATGGATTTGTCTTTCATCGAATCCATGGCGGCGGGCTTGAAGGAAATGCGAGCCCGACACAACCAGAAGTGGCAGGAGCTCTAGGAGCGGTGTGAATCCGTCGGCAAAGTGGATCAGAAGCTGAAGGACAAGTGCCTGGAGTTGCGCAAATGGCATGACAAGCAGTTCAAGGCGCTCATGAAGCAGCAGGAGACCCTTTAGATGATGAGGGAGGATGTCATGGCCCGGGAGGTGCGCATGGCGGATCATAAAGCATCTTTGGATGCTAGGCAGCAAGAAATCGCCCTTCGTGAGGAGAACCTCGAAGCCACCCTCCGCGCCAAAGATGAGAGTTTGGAGACCTTGATCCAGAAGCACACCAAAGAAATGAAGGACGAGCATGGGACTGCTCTGGATACCCTTGCTACTAATCGTGCCGCCCAGCTCAAGAAGCTTGTTGATGATCTGGGTGCCGCATCCTCTACTAAGGATGAGCTCCACCGGCAGGTGGCCAAGCTGAATGAAGACCTTGCCGGGAGTGCCAAGGAGGTGGAGGCACTGAAAGAAGAGGCACGGCAAGAAGAGCTTCACCTCGCTGATGTGCAGCCGCAACTCTCCTCCAGGACCCAAATCTTGGAGACCGCAAATGGTAATATTTCTGATACGAGGGCGAGGATCGGCTTGCTGGAAAACTCGACAGAGTCACTTGAATCCCGCCAGCAGTTCCCGTCTAAGGATTTGGAAGACGCCAAACATCTCCGGAAAGATGCAGAGGACAGTTTGAAGAATCGGTCTATATGAGCAAGCTCTGGATCAATAGCTTGATTGACATTGCAGAACGTCTTAGCGCCCAGGTTGCGGCGATGGGCATGGACGGCCCGATCTACTCACCAATGAAAGGGAGGTCCCTAGTGTCAAGCTGGGGATCTTCTTCAACAAGTTGATCGCAAGCTGAAGGTGCATGAAGAGGGGAGGGCCGAGCGCTTTGCGACCGAGACCCGGAGGCTCGCCCCCGATGGCCTCTTCATGGTCTTGAGCAACATCGCCAGCTGTTACAAAGAGCTCGATCTTGATGATGGTTTCAAGAAGCCGCCGGCTGGTGCTGACGTCGCCGCTGCTAAAGAGAAGGCTACTCCCCACGCCGACAGGGTTCTTCGCGTTTAAGCTATCCCACCTGGTCATGTAATGAAACATGATGTGTATCTCGCGCTTAGTCGTTTTTTCACTAGCGTTTGTGTGAAACCGATATTCCTTGCTGAATCTTTAAATGTGACTTTATCCATTGAACTCTATATGTTTGTGTTCGTATGATCAAATCCTATGTATGCTCTGGATGCCTGCCGATATCATATTTTCGGGATTGTCGTAAGGGTCCGACCCCTAACAGTCATCTTGGCGTGGATGTGTCTTGACAGGTTTTTCCTAGGTAGCTCTCGATGCAGCCTCTCGTCCTACGAGCGTGGCTCTGGATAGGACGATGGTGCGATCACAGAGACTAGCCAAGGTTCCATTCACATGAGGGCTTTCACAATATGAACACTCACTAGAGCCAAGGGATAAACGACGGCAGGAATCTAAAAATGTATCAATGAGGAGTGTCGCTGTGGACTTAGCTTTTGTTGCGAGCTTCCTTTTCGCCTGCCGGACCGCGCGTGTTCGACGTGTCCGAGGCGCCTGGAGAATTAGAAGGCAATCAGGTGATTCCCTTGTTACCAGCAAGGGCCGGCATGCACTTCTTGTAGCTAGCGGCCCTAGGGGCATGGCATCGGGCTTCTTTGGTCTCCTTCCTTTTTGTTTCTCCTCCCCTCGAAGTCGGTCTGGCGGCTCCGCCGCATGGGCTGTGCCAATGCGGCAGCCTCGCTGAAGTGTGCTTGCCGGGGCACTGACCGACGGACTCTTACCAGCATTCTGCTTAGGATTACCCATGGTGGGGAAAATGCTGGACCGAGCGTCGCATGGTAATCGTCGACATCGGTGATGCCAAGGCCAAAGCAACTCGACTACTGACAAGGTGAAGGGATAGGGAGGAGGGAGCTCGCGTCCGCACGCTTTGTGCCCCTTCGTCCGGATATCGTTTGGATGGCGATGGCGCCATACGAACCGCTGGGGTAAATCCAACGTTATCAACCATGGTCTTGGTCGCGACCGTTGCTACGGCAAATCTTGGAGAGTGACAACGTGGTGCGAGAGTGGATCTTCCCCCACTCCGCTGCTGCACCTCCACGGGCACCATGGTAGATGGCGCCGTTGAATATGAATATGATGATGAAGATGACGCGTCGCACACGCTTTCAGGTTCGCGCAAGCGTGCCCCCTACCTGGCGCGCCAAAGATGTCGCGGGATATCCGCGGCCACCTATGGGACCGGGCGGCCCCTTGCTGGTTCGGCGGGGGGACGTCGCGTTGCACAAAGAGCAGATCAGCACACGGCATCACGACAGAGAGCACGCAAGCAATTTATCTAGGTTTTGTGGATTGATGGTAGAATGAGTCTGGTGGTGCATAGTACACTTGCCCGGCAAGGTCTGCCTCAGGGCCACAGCGACTACGCGCGTACGGTGGCTTAGGTTCGTCAACTTTCCAACCTTCTAACCCCTTCTACGAGTGACATGGGTCTCCTTTTAGAGATATGATAGCAAACAATGCTATCGTACCTAACTCTGCGGGATGACAGGGTGCATTAAATGCGCCGCTTAGTGTCACATCACTGGTTGCCCGGCTAGCACTGCCGGGCTATCTTGCCAGCTCTGCGCCTGTTCCCTTGACACGTCGCAGGATGGGTGTCATCTATGGGTTTCTTCTGTAGGGAATGGCTGCCATGTGGAGAATGGCTGCCACTTAATCATCTTGCGGCTTGACACCACACTGATTGACGACGTGGGTCGTGCTTGAGTGGTTGGTGGGGTGATTCGACCCTCGTGAGCCCCGGCAGGCCCTGCCGGGGAGTCTTGGCTGCTTGCTTCTGGTGGTGGCCTCGCCCCTTGCTAGGCTCACCTGCTTGGAAAGGGAGGCCCTTCTTTTGCCGATATCTCGCGCCTCTAGCTCGATCTTGGCCTCTCTGAGCTTCATGTTGGTTCTTTAAATCTCTTGGTTCTTCAATCTTTGTCTTGCCCTTGGATTGTCCGTGCACGAGTCAGGGGAAAATGTCCCCGACACATATGCATTATTGTTGATCTAACAATGAGCCCATATTACCTTGTCTTCTCCTTTTGAATAAAATGTTTGCAGATTCCAGCTTAGTCCATGGCACTCTTGCTTATTATTTTCATATCGTTCAGTCGTGCAAGTGAAAGGCAATAATGACGATTTTTCATGAACTGGCCATGGAAAAAGAGAAACGGGTATGAACTCAAATTGTTCTATTTTTGTAAATATGTTTAACCTAGTATCCATGATTCAGCCTATTATGATTAAACATGTTTTCAGTGACAATTAGAGATTATAGTTTGTCATGCCATGCATAAGTAGCTAGGAGTGGATAATGATTTAACTTGGATGTCAACATTGTGTCAAAATGATTGTGATGTAGTATGATGATATGGTATCCTCCTCTGAATGTTCGAGTGGCTTGACTTGGCACATGTTCATGCATGTAGTTGAATCAAAACCAGCATAGCCTCTATGATATTTTTGTTCATGGTGTTCATATCCTACTCATGCTAGTATCCAATGTTACTTATGCATAATGCATGTTCATGACCGTTGTTGCTTTCTAGCTGGCCGCTTCTCAACCTATTTGCTAGCCTTCGCCTGTACTAAGTGGGATTTCGGCTTGTACATACAAAACCTGAAACCCAAGTTAGTCCAAATGAGTCCACCATACCTACAAATATGCAGTATTACCCTATCGTCCTAAGTAAATTAGCTTGTGCCATCTCTAAAAACATCAAATAAATATCCTTTTTGTGTGCCTGGATTGTTCATAGAGCGACAGGAGGTAGTCAGTATCTTCCTTGCTAAGCGGGTTATTCTTAGGTTGAATGTTTATTCACTCGCCATTGCACGAGAAGGAGGCGGTAATAGGGATGCCCAGTCCCAAAATACAAAAGGAATTGAGCTTACAAATAATCAAACAAAAACTCCTACGGTGTAATAACCTTTACTTTATCGCTTGGGAACCGCCGCTAATGTGTTTAGCATGGAAGATATTGATAACTGGAGGTCGTGAAGTAAACAAGAAGGGTGCATTTCTCAAAATATCTGTCGGCGTTCTGGAAACAGGGGTCCCTAGACTTGCCTGCCTGCGGCCCACGGCGTGGCTTTGCTAGCAGGCATGTACGGCCCATCTTCATCAACAAGGCATTCAAGACCCTCGCGAGGCGAGCGATGCAAGACCTCCTCGGGAGCGGCCTCTCCAGGCAGGCTCATGAGGAGCGGAGATATCAAGGCGGGGCAAGCCTCGCGAGGCTCTCGTGACATGAGCCATGACGATGGACACCAGGCGGGCGCCAGCGCGCGCAGCATCCTTGTTTACTCTTTGGTGCTGAGGGGGAAAGCGCAGGTGCGAAGTACCGAGGCATTAGGCAAAGGTTTCCATATCAGTGCAGCGAGACCAAGACCAGCAGGCCAGCAGGACGGAGGTTACCGTTGAGCCCAAGATGGCGTCACCACAAGAGCTTTCCACAGGAAAAGACCGCTTTTATCAGGATAAGCTGTACTAGCTGTCCCCTTTCAAATTGGCCGCCGTTGTTGGCTCCCTTCCCGCTCAATATTTGGGGAGAGGACCAGGGCGTCTATAAATAGGACTAGCCACCACCAAAGGAGGCAGCTTGATCTCATCTGATCGAGAGCCAATCCTTAGCCACACAACGAACACAAGAACACCCCAACCTCAGGAGGCCGTTCTTCCCCTTGTACTGTTCATCATCAGCCCAAGAGGCAATCCACCACCACCACACTGGAGCAGGGTATTACACCACAACGGTGGCCCGAGCCAGTATAAATCTTGTGTCTTTTTGTTGTGAGTTCGTCGGATTCGTCCGCGAGACTTTAGCGAGCTAGGGCGTAGATCGGTAGGGAGGAAGTCTCCGCGCACACCCCAGTGTTCGAACCTTAAGGGTTTTGCCGGAACCCATGATCCAACAATATCATTTACCTATGTTTTAAAAAACTTGAGCTCTGGCACCGCTGCAAATCAGTACTTCCCTCTGCGAAGGGACTAACTATTTACTTTTATGTTGTGTCATCACCTTCTAAAATAAGCACCAGAACCTGAGAGCACTGCTCTCATGCTTATGCATTGTGTGTAGCTAATGTTGGGTGCATCATGACTGGATCTTTTCTACCATGAATTACAATGTTTAGTCGATGCTTGAACTTTGCAGGTGCTCTGCACTTATGTTTAGCTGTCTCAGAAAGGGCTAGCGAGATACCACTATTGTCATATTATATCATGGTTGTTTTGATAATGTGTTGCTGTTTGAGATGTCTTATTATTGCTCGCTAGCTGATTATGTCATTGATATGAGTTAATACAATTTTTAAGAGTTATTATCCACATGGTTATTTATAATATTGGCTGAAAATTTGGGTGCTGTTTAAGCTTATTTATGCAAACAAGAGCAAAAGTGTTCGTAAAAGTTTGTCTTTTTCACTTTTAGTTTATCAACTGAATTGCTTGAGGACAAGCAAAGGTTTAAGCTTGGGGGAGTTGATACGTCTCCATCGTATCTACTTTTCCTAACGCTTTTCCTCTTGTTTTGGACTCTAATTTGCATGATTTGAATGAAACTAACCCGGACTGACGTTATTTTCAGTAGAACTAACCATGGTGTTGTTTTTGTGCAGAAATAAAAGTTCTCAGATTGGAACGGAACTTTGCGGGGATTTTTTATACAATAAAAGATAATTTCTGGAGCCAAGAACCACTGGGGGGGGGGGGGGTACCTGGGTGGGCACAACCCACCAGGGGGCACCACCCCCTCCAGGCGTGGCCAGGTGGGTTGTCCCCACCCGATGGCCCCACGGACCCTGAAACCGATGCTACAAAATCCTAATTTTCCAGAAAAAAGTCAGGGAAAAAGAATTATTGCGTTCCATGAGATGGAGCCGCCACGGTCTCCTGTTCTTCTTCGGGAGGCCAGATCTGGAGTGCGTTTGGGGCTCCGGAGAGGGGGGGTCTTCAATCTTTGTCATCACCAACCCTTCTCCATCGCCAACTGCATGATGCTCCCCATCGGGAGTGAGTAATTCCTTCATAGGCTCAATGGTCAGTGAGGAGTTGGATGATATTCATCATATAATCGAGTTAGTTTTCGTAGGTCTTGATCCCTAGTATCCATTATGTTGTGAGATTGATGTTGCTATGACTTTGTCATGCTTAATGTTTGTCACTTTGGGCCCGGGTGCCATGATTTCAGATCTAAACTATTTATGTTATCACCATTATATCTATGTTCTAGATCCGGTCTTGCAAGTTATAGTCACCTACTACGTGTTATGATCCGGCAACCACGGAGTGACAATAGTTGGGACACTTCCCGGTGATGACCGTAGTTTGAGGAGTTCATGCATTAACCGTGTGTTAATGCTTTGTTCCGGATCTCTATTTAAAGGAGGCCTTAATATCCCTTAGTTTCTAGTAGGACCCCGCTGCCACGAGAGGGTAGGACCAAAGATGTCATGCAAGTTCTTTCCATAAGCATGTATGACTATTTAGGGACTACATGCCTACATTATATTTATGAACTAGAGCTAGTGTCGTATCGCCCTAGGCTAAAACTGTCACCAGATGAATATCATCCAACAAATCGCAGATCCAATGCCTAAGATTTTCCTACATATTGTTCTTGCTAAGTTACTACTGCTATTGTTACTGTTGCACTTGCTACAAAATGACTGTTATCACTATCACTGTTACTACTGTTAGTGCTACTACTATATCAAAACTATCATACTACTTTGCTACTGATCACTTTGTTGCACATAATTAATCTCCAGGTGTGGTTGAATTGAAAACTCAGCTGCTAATACTTACAAATATTCATTGGCTCCCCTTGTGTCAAATCAATAAATTTGGGTTGAATACTCTATCCTCGCAAACTATTGTGATTCCCTATACTTGTGGGTTATCAGCTGCCTACTTCACCGGGCTGCAAGATAGGTCGTACACTCATCTTAAATCACTTTATTTAGGCGTCAGTAGTCTAAATTTTTAGTCCGGGCCAGTCGATTCCCAATGGTAAGCAGCACCCCTCGAGGCGGCGGAGCTCCTAGGCTACCGGTTAGTTGGTGTGTATCGTAAGGGTGAGGGGGTGCAAGTTCGTCGTGGAAGTAGCGCTTAGGTGGCTATCTTAGAGTTGCGTGGGTTGAAGGTACTGCCGCCGCCGGATCTGGATGACGGCGACTCTTTGTGGATTGGCCGGGGGCGGCACAACCACGGCAGTGCAGTGGGATGGGGAACGGGGTTTTGGTTGGAGCTCTCGCAGCCAGGGATGACGTAGGCAGGTTGCTTTGCCGGTGGTCACTGGCTCTTCGGGGAAGATTCTGAACAGTGTTAGCCAGGAGGCACAAGACGGCCATCAAGCCATCCGGCGCAGATCAGGCAGCACCAAAATAAAATCAAATCGTGTGACCCCAATTTGGTTTTTAGTCAACAGAACTGTGACCACTCTTGTACCTTACTGTTGATCTCTTAGGATATTTCTTCAGATCAGAGATATGTGTCGTTCTTAACATTATGCGTTTTCTGCATCTTCAGCCGCACTGTCTTCCTTCTCACTGCAACTACTCCAGCAAGGGAAGCATACACTTGAAGGGAGCTATAGTTCCCACTCAGCAGTTCCCTGCATCGAATGTGCGTGCCCGACATGGAGAGCCACAACAACTGCAGGGCCATCGACAAGTCAGCACATGATGCTCACTCCTATGGATGACGGCAAGAAAGGTTGTATCCTCATCTTGTGTGCAACATTTATGGATTTGTCATTCATCTAAGCATGGAAAATAGATTATCACATTTCACTGTATATTCATACTGATCTCTTAAGAGTCTTGTTCAGGAGTTAACTTTGTTCCATAGTTCAGATAAGAGACTTGTTCTTTAGGTAACGTTGTTACATAGTTATCATCCATCAGCTAACGCTATTCCACGGGCTGGTGATTATACCACTTATAGTCTATGTTGTTCTTTAATACTTTTTTGTGCCATCTAGTTAATCAAGAGCACAAACGGTACATATTATGTAGCTTTCATCTGTGTTCTCCCTTTAGTTTTTGAGACATGTTGCTGCTAGTTAAGCCCAGTCCTACTATTTACGTCATCTCCTACAGGCAGTCATTACATAAATCTAACCACTAGTTGTCTTCCATGCATGTCAGGTATAATTGCACACACTGATATATCCACAAGAACCTCACGGAGCAATGTAACGGCCAACAAACTTGACGTCAATGATACACACTATGATGGAACATGTAAAGGCAGTTCTTCAGAAGACTTGCAGAAAGATGATGAATCCTATTAACCCCACAAGGTCCTTGCTCTAACTTGGCCCGTGATATGGGTACATCATGCATATAATGTCCTAGAGTGCATCTACTCTGTTGCAATGCCATGTGCTTAGCCTGCTGATCATGCATGTAAATATGTCATGCCTTCCTATTTTTCAGTACCTATTCCATTCATGATAACATGTTTTAAAATTCTAGTACTCTCATTCTACTCTATCGCAATGCCATCTGCTCAATTTGGACACCATGCTTCTGAATATCTTATGCATTGTTATTCATCAGTATGTACTCCCTCTGTCTACCATAACATGTTTTTTTACATTCAAGTGTTGTTCTAGTGGTCTGTTGCAATGACATCTTAGTTTCCTAATCATACATGCATATGTTGCCTTAGTGTTTTTCTGTATGTATTCCGCTATCATACAGTTTTACATTTAACTAGTGTTTTTTTACTCTGTTGCCCTGTCGTATCCCTAGCTCTTACATCATCTCCCTCTGTCCAGATTACATGTCACACAAATGGATAAAAATGGATGTATCTAGAACTCAAATACGCCTAGACACATCCATTTATTTCCGGATGGAGGGAATACATGTCAATATGTCATGCCTTTCTATTGTTCAGTACATATTCCATCTCTCTGCCGTAGCATGTTTTATAACTAAAGCACCATTCTTCTATATAAGGCATGCAAGGGGAAGACAACTATGTTAGAATCTGAAGGGTTACAAATAAGGTCTTTGCAAAAGATCCAAACACTAGGATATAGTAAACCAACTCTAGTGTTCATAGATACTGCTCCAGCACAGAGAAGCCCAACTCCTACTGATAATAAGCAGATTCAGGTGGCCAACGAACTAGTCCGCTCTAGTCCAGCAAAAATATGTCAACTCCATTCTCAAAATTGTGTGTGTATCCTCACATCATGAAATTTTATAGCATTCCGATATATTTTCTAAATGTTTCTTACCCATCTCTCCATTAGAAAATAAGCTTAAAGGATAGAAGACTTTCTAAACTGGGATCATGTTCGAGGAAAGTATCTTGCAGGAATTCTCCGTGCTCCAATGCTGACGTAAGTACCTGTTGTATATCAATATATTTTTACATCGTCATGTATTTTGTTAATCGGCGTGAATCCAACCTTTATCAGATCTAAACTTACTTGTAGAAAAATGTATAATTAATGGCGACAATGTTGATTTTGTAAGGAAAATTGCCTGGTAGTTTTGCATACTCAGCTGCATGACTGTACTATCTCATATCATGCACATTACTAAATTGTAGTGTTGTTCTGGTTGCCCAATCATTCATTGTGTCAATGTTAATTTCCTATTACCTTACCTGGCTGATGATAGCTGTGTCATATTTGTGTTAATCTGCTGTAGGCTGGTGTGGTCTGGTTGCCCAAACGTTTGTTGTGTCAATGCTGCTTTCCTATTTATTTAACCTGGCCAATGATAGCAATGCTAGTGTGTTAATTTGGTGCAAGCTGCTGAAGATAAGAAGACAAACTCTGAAAACAGCAATGAAACCCCATTGTTTCTTTCCAATAAATCTAGGCCAGGTAATATTGCAATAACACTTGATTAATCTGTTCGGTTCCCCTCCTAATTTATGTTATGATGCAGTGGTCGAGACACTCTCCACTATCAATAATACAAGCCTACCAAAATTCCATATGAATATGTTGAGTTTCCTCTATCTCAAATCCAACGCAAAAAAAATTATGTTTGTGAAGCAATTACTGGCTGAAGCAATGATGGATATTGTGGAGGAATCAGAGGTGCACATTCTTGTGCAACAACAACTGATCAATGTTTTCAGTGACAATGTAGCAAAGAAGGAAGAACTTGCACATGCTTATGTGCGTCATCCGCGCTGAGGTTGCAGATTGTGAGGTTGTAGATTGTTAAGTTCTGTTCATTTATTTGCCCTGGCATCAATTTTTGATTGCCTAGTGGATGTAATTTCCTGTAATATATGTTGGATGAGCTAAGTTTTTCCTTGTATGTCATAAATTTGCTTACCGCACCTCACATTCCAGCTAACTGGTCACTTGGAATCCAAAAAAGCAGTGAATTTATTTGTTAGCACGAACAGTCATGGGCACTATATGAAGGTTAGCGGCCCACTGCCCTTAATGGGCTTCCCTAATGGGCTCGCAGGGGCCAAAATTCTCATAGGGTTTTGATTGATAGGTTTTGGTCATGTCCATAATTGCTCGTCGTAATGGGCTCAAATTATGGGTGGGCCGAAAATGACGTTATCTAATTGGGCCTACAGACATGTTCAAACTTTAGCGGGCCCATTAAGTTGATGGGTCGTAACCAGGCCGAAAGCTCTATTGGGCCGCTATAGTTGAAACGAGCCAACAGTAAATGCTTGGCCGTGTTACCTCCCGGGTCGTTAACAGGCCGACATCGAAGCGGGCAATAAGTGGGCCCATTCGATTTCATGGGCTGTTAACAGGCCGATACTAAGGTCGGGCTATATAACGCCCAACTGTACTGTGGGCCTTTAGCAGGCCGAAAGAGACAGCAGGCTCGTATTGGACCATGAAGAGCATGGGCCACTAAGAAGCCGAAAGTCAGGTTGGACTGTATATGGCCCAACTGTGTTCTGGGCCTTTAGCAGGCCGAATGAGAAACCAGGGTGGTATTCGACCATAAAGAGCATGGGCCGTTAAGAGGCCAAAACTCAGGTCCGACAGCAAATGGCCCAACTCATTTTATGGGCCGTTAACAGGCTGAAAGACAAACCATGCTGGAAATTGGCCCAACACTTAAATGGGTCGCTAAAAGGCCGAAAGAAGTACATCCTGAAAATTGGCACATCCCTTGAATGGGCCGTTAACAGGCCAAAACCACATCGGGGCCGATATTGAGACCAGATATATAGCGGGATGTTAACGGGCTCGATCTGACAACCGGCTGCAATGGTGTTAAATAGTTAATGGGTCGTTGACGGGCCAAATTGGCACATTTTGTATGGGCCGTCACTAGTGCGGGATGCTGCTAACGCGACACTACGATCAGAGACCCTTCGAGAAACTATGTGCGATGCAATAGTCGCAAACGGTGGTGTATGAAAACCGTCAGAAATGTATAAAACGTTTGCGATGACGGATGCATCAAACACGGTTCGGGTTTTAGTTGCGTGTGCGATGAAGGGCATATGGTTGAGTTCAATTAACTGTTTGCGATGAGGAGGAACAAAAGAAACGGGCAGTCACGTGAAGGCATGTGCGATACACAGCATACAAGTCACTCGGATGAACTGTTTGTGATTAGCCAACACAAAAGAAATGGGCAGCGAGATGAAGGTGTGTGCGATATACATCATACGGTTCACTCAAATGAACTGTTTGTGATTAGGCAACAGAAAAGAAACGGTGAGCCAGATCAAGGTGTGTGCGATATACGCATGCGGTTCACTCGGCCCTTGTCGTCAGTGTGTGACCTCTGTCGCAACCGTTCGCTCCCCAGGCGCCTCTTCGTGTACCGTGGCAACCGTCCACCGCCTCTTCAACTTTCTCTCTTGATTTGGAACTGGTATCACATGCTCTTCCTCCCTCCATTTGCCTTCACCCTTCCTTCTGCCATTGTTCGATCATCTTCTCCATGGAGGGAATAGGTCGGAAATGACCCCGTTATTCTTGCCCCGATCTGGAAGATGACGTAGTGGAGGAACTCATTGATCAGTGTGACATCATCACCTCAGCTAGCATGGCCAAGACCATTCTCGACTCAACTAATAACATCATTACAAGGAACCCAAGGGCCCAGGAGCGGTTTGATCTCCCCTATCTTCTTCGCCGTGATCCTGCTGACTGGCGCGGGGACGAGAGAAGCTTCACGTTATGCAAGTTGATGCCGCTTGATAATGATATGTATGATGTTAATATGCCATCGCTTGGAGGCAAGGCTTGGGCAGGCGCAAATGGAGATTGGGTTGTTTATATTGGGTACAACTACGAGTGGGAACTTGTGAATGTGTACACTCGTCACCGGGTTCCACTTCCAAAACTCCCAGACGACTGCCCAGGGGTTGAGTACACCGGTATTCTACGTGAGCTCAAATAGGATCATGGTGACTGTTGTCTATGGAAGATAGCAATTTGTCGAGTTCCCAACCGCTCTTGGGATTACACGAACTATGAAGTTGTTGCTATCTTCGACAAGCTTGTTGCCTTACTTCCACGCCTCAATGGATATTGCTCAAAAATCAATTTCTGTACACGGGTGAGTACTGTGATGCAATTCAATAAGACGGTCTTGTGTTTGATGCCACCACTCGTGGCACTGTTTTTGCATGGAATCATCATGCTTTCGGTACATTTGTCTTCCATCGTAATTATAATTGTTTCAACCACATGCATGCGGGTTAGCTAGTTTCCCTTTACTAATTAATTAACCTTCTTGTGTTTCCAAGGTACTGTGAACATTCCACCACCTATACTTGAAAATCTTTATAACCAAGGGGGAGATGACGATGCTGATGATCACGAGCATGAGGACGAGTAGGACCCATATACTCAGTGGCACCTGGCAACTTATTCTGATGGATCACCTCTTCTTGTCTGTATACATGGCACCGCTGATGTTACTAAAGAAGCAGGTGTTGTCTCGCATGGTCGCACTCTCTGGACCTATTCCAACATCCTTTGCAGGGTATTCGGGATGGATACTAGTGTACTAGCGCCAACACCTTCTCCCTGGTTCGGTATTGAAAGTCTTGGAGGAAACTCACTCTTCCTTTGACAAAACTATGCAATGATGGTGGAAGGGGGTCCAGCTGTTGTTGACACAACATTACTACCATTTATGAGAAGCAACTGTATCTATACCTCAGACATTGGTATGCTTCCCTACCGTCCCAATATTGGTCCTGACATAGGCCGCTTCAGCTTGGATGATCAGTCCTGCGTTGGTCTCGAGATTGATAGTAGCTGGCCCTACCCAGATAATCACTTCTGGTTCAAAGCAAGAGTTTCCAACGCCGACGAGTGGTTGAGCTGAAGTTCATTTCACTACTTTGTTATTTGTTGTGTGAGACAAAATTTACTAGAATGTTTTGTTTGAAATGATCTATAATCAAACGTGTATCCTTGTAGTCGTTGTGGGCTGATGACTTGTTGTATGTAATCAATGGTACATTTGCATATGCGTCCATCAACTCATGCCTGCTAGTGGTGTCCATATGAATAGTGCTAGCTATTTTAGTTACAAAAATTAGATAGTGCTAGTGATTTTTAGCTGCATATTTTGACAAATCGCAGTGTTACAAGGTTGACAAATGGCAATGTTACAAGATAAAAAAAATTCAATCTTTCCAGTTAGACAAATGGCAACATACCCAAAATGACAGATATGCAAATCTTACCCAATTGTTTGTACGTGGTTGCACAAGGGTCATGCAAAACAACCGTTTGCATTGAAGGGATGCAGAAATCCTGCTCGGCACATTTTCCCTTGGCTTCCTGGGGAAGCTGTCGGTTTGCATCCGGGTGTTCTAACTGCAACGTTTGCGATGAGTGTTTTATATTTAAAAACCATTGATGTTTTTTCAACAGAAAATCGTTTGATAAGTCTGGACATTAAGAGAGAAAAATGCAAGTTCCTTCAAACCATATCTGTCATTCAGTCACACTATGAATTTATATTCATAGGATCGAGAAATCGAGATACCTATTAAACCCAAAAAAACTATTTCCAGTAGCGGTGGAGGCGGCGTGCCGCGCCGTTGTTGTCGTTGCCGTCCTCCAGGAAACCATTGTTGAAGTGTTCAAGGAAGCACAAAATGTTCTTCACTTTTAAATCAAACATCATGTCGTCGCACGATCGACGGGAGGGGCGCGGGAGGACGGCAACTGGCGCCGCTGAGAGGTAGCGGTCGGCAGCGGCGTCCCCATGCCGGCTGCGAAGTGCTTGTATGCGAACGCAGGCTCGGCGAGTGCAGCCAAACGCATGGGGGCCAGCGCCACAATGGGTGGAGGTGCGCGCACGGGCACGGGCGCTGGCGCTGGAATGTACACGAGCTCGCGCGGGTCCGCGGAGACCTCACTGATGCCCACAGCTTCCAGCTCTGTGATAGTGCTCGGCGACCAGCCCGTCAATGCTACGGGGATGGTTGCTGGCGCGGGCACGGAGATGGGAGCTGGGACGGGAGCGGGGGAAGCAACTGCCGCGGCCAGCTCATTCTCGGCCATGTCCATGAGGCCCCATTCCTCCTTATTTTCTATCTCCTCCGGCTCGGAGTCGACTTCACCAAACTTGAAGACTAGTGGCAGATGATCGTTCCGCGCCATGGCGTTGGTGGATGTCTACGGGAGGGAGGGGAATGGAAGGCGAACAGCAAGGCCGCCCGTATTAAACAGTGGCTCGGGCGCTATTAATGGAGAGGAAGGCTGTCACAGCCCTAGCTTAGCCATTGCTTGTCCTTGCATGATCATCAATGTCATCATGTCTAAATTTCATTTAAACATGAAATGGGGGTTGAACAAACCCTAGCATCAATTTAAATCAAATAGGATCAAGTAAAATCTTTTTCAATGAACCCAAAATGCCCTTCACAAAATGTTCATCATTTCTGGATTGGGCTAAAACCACCGGCAAAAATTGTGAGCATTTTTCTAGGACACTCTGGATTATTGAATTAATTCATAAGTATTTGAATTTGGACATTTAAATACTATAAATATTTTTACATGTCCAAATAATTCTGAAAGTATTTGAGGGTTGTTGTAAATAATTTCACAAGTGCCCACAATTACTTTCAGCATTTCATCAAATGGTTTAGTTTTCAAACTAAATCAAAACAGAGGGAAATAAATAGAAATCAGAAATATAAGAGAGAGAGAGAGAGAGAGAGAGAGAGAGAGAGAGAGAGAGAGAGAGAGAACATACCTGGCGCTCACCTGGCAGCCCCGCTAGCCTGGCACTGTTGGCCCAGCCCACCATGGGCGAGGTTGTCTTCAACCTTGTGCCCATTGACAGCCAGCGCACGCACCGGACCGCGCCACCTCCTGCTTCGCCTTGTCGCGCTCTCCATCAACCCAATCCCGCGCCTGGAGATGCCTCGAAGCACCTCTCTCCTCTCCCTCAATCGGTGCACTCTCTCCCTCTCCTCTGCCCCTTCTCCAGTAGCCGCCCGAGAGCCACCGAGCTCGCCGCTGCCGCCCGCAAGACCACCGTACCTCCCTCGCCCTCTCACTGTGCCTAGAAGCTCCGCTGCTTCGTCCTCGATGTCCCCACCAAACCACACATTGTCGAACGCCCCGAATGCCCTCTCCGCCGTCTTCTTCAACCTCAGGTTGACCGAGATCACCGTCGCCCGTACGTCGCTGTCAGGCCACCCCCGAGCTCACTGTCTCCTTCATTCGAACCACCGTGAGCCCCTACCTCTGTTCCCCTCTCTCCCGTGATCTTTTCCTCGCCATAGTCGCCGCTTCGCCAAAGACCGAATCGGGTCCCCGCCTGAGCCCTCGCCATCGTGGCCACAGTCACCGTCGCCCCCAACCGAGCACACCCACGTGCTCACCGCACCTCGTAGAGGCCGTAGGTGCTACGCCCGCATCGGCACGCCCACTGCAGCTTCGAACCCGAGCTCGCCCAAGCTCCGGCTGCCGCTAAAGCTCATCGCTGACCACTTTCCGGCCACCCCAGCACCACCCGCCACCACCACTAGAAGCGCCGCAATGCCAGGAACCTGTAGAGCCCTTCTGCGCATTGTGTGGCTGCCTGAATGTTGGAGTAAATGACCACGGGTATCCCAGCCGGCTCCCCCTGGGACTTCTGAAAAAATTACAAGCCAATCAAGCCATCCATCATCCAAGACGCTGGGCCGCCTTCCCCCGGCCGGCTGTCACTCAGGCCGGCTGTCAGGAGGCGGCCTGGCCCCAAGACCTACAGACAGAAGGCTGCAAGAGGGTCGGCTTCTGAGGAACCGGCTACCAGAGGGACGACTCCGCGTAGCCGGCCACGAAAAGGCCGACTCCAAGAAGCCGGCCACCCCGCAGGCGGCCAAGGACGCACCCTCAGAATCTGCACCCACATAATGGTGATGAGACGGGGCGTGGCTACACTGAAGCCTGCCACCCCCGCATCCCAGAGCGCGCATGGCTACAGTACGCCGTACGGGGCAGCCATCACCCGTCGGGCGTGGCACTGTCTCCATGTTGACCATGACATCACCCACGACAGGCTGTCAGTACGACCCGCAGGCGGCGGGCCCCTCCGGTCAGAGAGATTCCCGAAGGCGGCTCGACCTCCCCCAGTCGGCCTGAGATACGGCCGGCTTCCCATAGCTGGCATGTTCCCTCCCTCAAAGGAAGCGCCTCATTAAGGAGACAAGACGCGGTGAGGCTACAGTGATTGCCGCCAAGGCGGCGGCACTGTAGCCATGCTTACCCCGACAAAACCCTCGTCATCAGGATTGAGGCAACAGTAACCAGCCCCCGACAAGGCCCTCAACGGTGGGGCCGGCCTGTCGACCAAGAAGCCGGCAGCCGGCAGGACCCATCGATCGGCGGGCCCTAGCGGCCGACGGAGAAGCCGGCGAGCGCAAACACTGATGGCTAGGGACCGCGCCCAGCCGGATTACCATTGCACCCCTGGGGGGTAGGCCTATATGAACCCCCCAGGGCGCCCATGCAAAGGGTTGATCTCTTAGAGTTTTAGACACCACATAGAGGGAAAAGAGGAGCTAGCCGTGCCCTTCTTCTTCCTCACACCGAACAGCTGAAGGAGCCACTTGTAGCCACTTGTTCATCTAGTGACCATGCGGAGACCCCGCAGAGGAGCAGTAGGGGTGTTATCTCCACGGAGAGCCCCGAAGCTGGGTAAGATTCGCTGGCGTCCATGTCTTCACCTCATCCCGTTTCCAGGCACCAGCGACGTCTTATTGGCTCCCACTATGATTAGCCACCCGTTGGCATATGTCGCACCTACCACCTGACATTTGGCGCCCACCATGGGGCCAGGTGCACCGTCGTCCGGAGACCTGTTCTGGATGGGAACCCTCTTCCTCCCCCGCGGGCGTAGCCAGCCAGGCACACCCAATGGCGCTTGGCCCGACGCGCTGCAGGGCGTCGCTGACGCCTGCGCGGCAAGCTGCCTCGCCGACCTTCTTGGCGAGGCTCGCATCTCCGACGAGCCCGCATCCAACGTGGGCACAGGCTGCCTCGAGAGCCACCTCGTCAGCCTCCTCGACCAACTCCACATCTCCAGCGAGCCTGCTGTGGATTTGGAATCAGTTGGCTCCACCGACCCGATGCTTGTCGACTCCGACACAGCATCGCTCGACGCTTTCCCCACCAACGTCGTGGTCTTCAACGACCCGCTCCCCCAAGCCGACAGCTGCGGCAGCGCCATCACCGAGGTGCTGGTCATCAGTCACGGCGGCCCCTCTGGCGAGAATGCCCACGACGCCCTGCAAGCAGCGCCGCACGACCTATCCGCCCCTCCCCCGGCTGACGCCGACGCCGAGGCGCTGGAGGCGCGCCGCCTCGCCCTCCACGCGGAGGGTCGGAGGATAGCCTCCATGAGACGCCTCACCGAGGCCCACCAGCGCGAAGTCGACCGCGCCGCCTTCGGCACGCCGCCTCCCGAAGGGCCGAGCCGAATCGGCATTGTCAAGAAACGAGGTGCAGCCATCGCCGACATACTGGGAGTGGACCGCCTGCCTATGCCACGCCGAGAATTCTGGCCGCCAAAGCGGCCAGAAGAGCTGAACGGGCTGGGCCCGACGAAGCTTCCCTATGTGGCTAGGCGCATCCAGGCTGATTGGCGGCGTCAGCAGAAGCGGCATGAAGACAATGATCAGCGCCGAAAGCCCTCCTCGCGCCGAGAGCACGGCCCGACATCGCAGACGCCGACCGTGGAGCAACGCCAGCGACTGGCGAGAAAAGGAGCCGACTACTACCTGCAGCGAACCGGATCTCCATCGAGCGCGACGCAGAAGGCCGCCCTCGAGCCGTGGAGCAGCGAGGCAACCCGCCCCCTCCTCCACCGCGCGGGGAAAGATATCCCAACCCGCCGCCTATCACACATCCGACTCTCAGTGGCCGACTAGGCCGTTGCGAAGGAGTCGGCGAAAACGACGCCCGCCACCGGATCGACCGCCTGGCGCGATCCCTGGCGTTGGAAGAAGAAGACGATATCGGCCCGCCTTGCTTCGGCCCCCCGCATCCGCGACGAGCCCTTCCCTAAAGGGTTCTCGCTCCCAAGAGACATGCTCAGGTATAACGGCTCTGTGAAGCCGGAGGATTGGCTGATCGACTACTCGACCGCAGTCAGCATAGAGAATGGCAATAAGCGCGTTGCCGTAAAATATGTGCCCCTCATGCTTCAGGGCACGGCGCCAACCTGGCTCAACAGCCTCAAGCCGTACAACATCAACAGCTGGCTGGACTTCACTGAAGCCTTCATCCGCAACTTCACCAGCACCTACAAGCGGGCTCCCAAGCCCAGGCAACTCTCCTTATGCGTACAAGGACCCACCGAGTCGACTCGCGACTACCTCACACGTTGGGCCGAGCTCCGCAATTCTTGCGAGGGGGTGCATGAGGTTGAAGCCATAGAGTACTTCACCGCCGGGTGCCGAGAAGGCACCCTCCTTAAGCACAAGCTTCTCTGCGACGAGCCGACTACCCTCGACGAGCTACTAGTCATAGCCGACAAGTACGCCACCGCCGACTCCTCGATGAAGACCGAGCTCCGGGTAGACGCCTCCGGGAAGGTACTCAACCCGGCTCCCAAAACGCCGGCCGGTGACTCCAGCCGACGACCATACCATAACGACAACAAGCGCAAAGGCCCAATGCCGCCCCCAGCCAGTCGGCAGGTGGCCACCATCAAAGACGAGCAACCCGAGGGGCGGCCTGCGCCCAAAAAGCCGAAGGGCGGCAGGCCGGCTTGGCAGCCGGCTTTCTCCTACGCGCAAGCCCTCGACGCCCCATGCAAGTTCCATAGCGGCGCGAAGCCGTCCAACCATACAACCCGGAAATGCCACTGGCTCACCCGGATCACCAAAGGCGTAGGGCTGGTGCCGCCTCACAGAACAACCCGCCTCCGGCTCCCCAGCCGGCCACTCGACCAGCTGTCGGGACCATCCAAGACGAGTTCCCCAACGAGCATGCCGCCTACGTTGTCTTCACAAGCCAGCCCGAAGACCGGTGCAGCCGGCGCCGACAGCACCAAGAAGTCAACGCGGCCGCCTCCAACAACCCCGAGTACATGCACTGGTCAGAGAGGCCTATCAGCTGGAGCAGGGCTGACCACCCAGAGGTGATGCCGTCCCCGGGCTCTTATGCATCTGTTTTGGAGGCAACCCTAGCAGCGGACAGGCTTGCTACCCGATTCTCCCACGTACTGATAGACGGCGGGAGCAGCATCAACATCCTGTACCGAGACACCATGGAGAAGCTGAACATCAAGGCCAAGCACCTCACGCCAAGCCGGACCGTGTTCCATGGCATCGTACCCGGCCTGTCCTGTTCACCAATCGGCAAGATCAAGATAGATGTTCTCTTCGGAGACAAGGATCACTTCCGCCGAGAAGCAATCTGGTTTGAAGTGGTGGACCTTGAGAGCCCCTACCATGCGCTGCTTGGCCGGCCTGCTCTGGCCAAGTTCATGGCTGTACCCCACTACGCCTACCTCAAGATGAAGATGCAGTACCAAGGGCATCCTCACCATAGCCGATTTACTCACAAGAAATCCTCTGAGGCGCAGCAGCTGACAATGGGTGGCCGAGTCCCTCGTGGTCGCCAAGAGAAGAAGATGTTGGACCGAAGTCGTGGCCATGGCCGCAAGCAGCCATCCCCGTCCCCCGACCCCAAGGAATGTGATGCTCAAGGTTCCTTCCACCGACCAAGGAAACAAAGAAGATACCTACGGACCCAGAGCACCCGGAAAGGTTTGCCGTCATTGGGGCAAACCTGGACAGCAAATAGGAAGGCGATCTCGTCGATTTCCTCCGTGAGAATCGGGACATTTTCGCATGGTCCCCCAAGGACATGCCGGGTCTTCCGAAGGAATTCGCCGAGCACAAGCTACACGTCCGAGCGAACGCAAAACCAGTCAAGCAGCCCCTCCGCCGGCTGTCTGGGGAGAAGAGAAGAATTTTAGGAGAAGAGATAGCCCGGCTCCAGGCGGTCGGCTTCATAATGGAGGTGTTGTTTCTGGAGTGGGTTGCCAACCCGGTGCTCGTTCTGAAGAAGAACAACAAGTGGCGCATGTGTATAGACTACACAAGCCTCAACAAAGCCTACCCCAAAGACCCCTTCGCCTTGCCCAGGATTGATCAAGTGATAGACTCCACAGTCGGATGCGAGCTGCTGAGTTTCTTGGATGCCTACTCAGGCTACCACCAGATAAAATTGGACCCGGCTGACCGCCTTCATAACGCCATTCGGAGGTTTCTGTTAACTGACTATGACATTCGGCTTGAGAAATGCTGGTGCCACTTTTCAGCGTTGCATGCAGAAATGCCTCCTCAAGCAACTCGGCAGAAATGCCCACGTCTATGTAGACGATATCGTGGTGAAGACGGAGAAGCTGGCACTTTGTTAGAAGACCTCAAGGAAACATTTGAGAACCTGCGCCGGTTTCAGATCAAGCTCAACCCCGAGAAATGCGTGTTCGGAGTGCCAGCCGGCCAGCTCCTAGGCTTCCTGGTCTCCGAACGCGACATTGAATGCAACACAATAAAGATCAAAGCCATTGACAGAATGGAGATTCCCACCAAGCTGCGAGACGTCCAGAAGTTTACTGGGTGCCTGGCCTCCCTGAACCGCTTCATCAGCCGGCTTGGAGAAAAAGCTCTCCCCCTCTACCGACTCATGAAGAAAACCACTCACTTCGAGTGGAATGACCAAGCCACCAAGCTTTTCACGAGCTAAAGAAGATGCTTGCCACGCCGCCTGTCTTGGCGGCGCCGACTGAGAAAGAGCCCATGCTCCTTTACATCGCCGCCACCAGCCGGGTGGTCAGCGTCGTCATCGTGGTTCAGCGCCCAGAAGAAGGCCGAGCTCAGCCAGTCCAGGCCGGTGTGTACTACTTGCCGGCAATCTTGTCCACCTTGAAGCAGAACTATCCGCACTACCAGAAGATGTGCTATGGCGTGTACTTCGCCGCCAAGAAGCTGAAGCCCTACTTCCAAGAGCACTCCATCACGGTCGCATGCACCTCCCCGCTCGGAGAGATCATAGGCAGCCGGGACGCATCCGGCCTGGTGGCAAAATGGGCCATTGAGCTGGCCCCTTACACGATCTTCTACCACCCTCGCACCGCCATCAAGTCGCAAGCATTGGCAGACTTCCTCGTCATTGGGCGAGACCCGATTACTGCCACGGCTCCGACTCCACTCCTTGGCGGATGCACTTGACGGGTCCAAGATGCGCCGGCTTGGGAGCCGGCATCATCCTCACCTCTCCCAAAGGTGACAAACTTAGATACATCGTTGCAAATTCACTTTGCCGCCTCCAACAACGTGGCATGAGTACGAAGTCGCCATACACGGACTCCGGCTAGCCAAAGAGCTCGGCATCTGCCGGATCCTGTGCTATGGCGACTCGGATTTGGTGGTCCAGCAGTCATCTGGCGACTGGGACGCCAAGGACGCAAACATGGCAAGCTACCTCTTCCTCGTTCAGCAAATCAGCGGCTACTTCGAAGGATGCGAGTTCCTCCACGTGCCACGGGCCGACAACGAGCAAGCAGATGCCCTAGCACGAATAGGCTCAACCCGACAAGCTATACCAACCGGCGTCTCTCTCCAACGCCTACTCAAGCCGTCTATCAAGCCGTCCCCAGAATCCGACTCCATCTTCGTGCCGCCTCACCCCGACACAGTCGGATCCGGCTTGGGGAGCCAAGCAGGCGGCCCGGGGACTTCGATAGGCGGCTCGGGGACTGCCATAGTCGCACCCGGCCCGGGGACTACGGTAGTCGGCCGGGCCGGGTGCGACTACCGTAGTCCCCGGCGATGGCCAGCACCAGCTCTTCACCACCCAACCCACCCGCCCTGGTTGCAGTAGCCGTGTTGGCTATAGAAGAAGTCACAGCTCCATCGTGGGCTCAGCCCATCCTCAACTTCCTGGTAAACAGAGAGCTGCCGGCTGACGAGATCGCGGCCAGACAAGTCCACAGGAGACATGTGCAAGATCATAGGTTGAAGAAGCAGCACGGCTGTTGGATTAACATCCAACGGTCCTGCTGCTAAAATCATTTGTTGATTAAGTTGACAAAGCCCTGCATACGCGTCAACTTAGTAGGCCCGCAAGTCAGACACCAAATCTGTCGGTCCCAACTGTCATCGGGAGGAATAGTTTTCTTTGCATAACAAGGAGGCACTTCCTTCCATGCGAATATACAGGCGGTGGGTCCCAGCTGTCAGCAGGAGCAATCATTTTTTTGCGTTATAAGGAGGCACTTGCTTGTGTGGGTCCCTACTGTCAGCCTCTCCACTTAAATCCCGCTTCTGCTGGTTGTTGTTTGTTGACAATGCTGACCAGACCACGCCGAGAGCACCACGGCAATGGACGAGGCGAGGCCCAGGAAGGGAACAACCCGGAGCCTGCGAAGCCACAAGAGTGGATGCCCACGTCGAGGGGAGTATGAAGGCTAACTGATCGGTTGCAGGGTGAGGCTGCCATCACCGGAAAATAATAGGAATTGCGCGTGGGTAGAGGGATGGCCTAGCCAGCGGTGGAAGTAGGGTGGGCCGGTGAGGCCTGTGCGATAGCAAATCCGGCCATGGAAGGAGGGAGCAGGCAGTCTCGCCGACGCTGGTTTGAGCGGCTGGAACAGGAAGAGCAGAGATTGAAGAAGCACGACGGCCGTTGGATGGACATCCAATAGTCACTGCTCTCGTGTGTTGACTAAGTAGACATGGCCTTGCGTGCGCGTCAACCTTTTTTATAAGAAAGCGTACGCGTCAACCTTTCTTTAGGAAAGCGTACGCGTCAACCTATACTAGGTGCCCAAGTCGGCCTCAAATCTGTGGAAAACAACATATAGCCCATCTGCCATTATTTCTAATAACTTTTAGCCCATTTGCTAATTCTTAAGGATTTTTTTGGAGTCCATATTCTTTTTGTTAGCATTAGAGCCCATATTGTGGCCACGGTTAAAAAATTCTATGAAACTTTGCATATTTTGGTGTGGTCCGAACTGTTTTTAATCCCGAAATTTCGAGTCACATTCAAACCAATTTAAAAAATAAATCCATATCAATATAAAATCCAAATAATTGTCCACGCATAAAAATCAATGGAATTTAAAATCTCGAAATGAAAAAAAAATTGAAACTAGTTGCCGGTTTGATGTGTTTTAAAAATGTACATCCCATTTCTTATTACTGATAGCCCATTTTCTGGGCAAGCCGAATGAAACTCTCCTCATCTTGAAAGATTTGCAGCCCAGAAGGGCTCACAAAACCAAGTTGGCCTCGGTTCGGTATTCTGCAAAAGAACAAAAAAACTGGGCTAGCCATTTTCAGAAAGAACTGGGAGAGCCATTATTGTGGTAAACATAAAATAAAGGCTGGCTAGACAGGCCAGAGTGCCCCGCACAGCCCAGTTGACACCCTGCTTCCATCTCAAAAACAAAAAGAACTGGGAGAGCTGCTGGGTCCCTGGTGTCAGCCGCTCGTTGTGCAATTCTCTCATTTACTAGACCAAAATGGCGCACGTTGTCGCGCCTGATAAGTTTTACAATTAAATGATAGGTACTGCTAAAATACATATTTGTCCATAGCAAAACTATACGTTCCTTATTTTTAAGTTGGTTTGTTTTTCATTGCTTATGTCATCAGGCACATTTTTATGGTAGAGACAAGAAAGATTAAATAGAAGGATCTCACAAGAATGCATTTAATGAAGCCAAGTGGGACACATCCATCAGTCAAGAAACCATACATGGTGCCTCACCGCCTCTCCAGGAGAAAAATGAATTTCACTTTTGGAAGAGCACACACATTTTCTGCAAAGTAGATTAACTCAAACTTTTAACAACTCATGAAAGGAACAACTAGATCTAAAGACAAATTATGCATAGAAATAACATGAGAAAATGTCCGGAGTTTATTACATTTTGCGCCCACTTCGCGAAGCTAACGATGCTGCCCCTGGTACTCATGTTTACTACAGTCCTTCCTTCTGGCCCTCATCTCGATCTTCTTGACTTGACCTGCGAAGAGAGAGGGTGGGAGTGGCTATACATCAGGAGTTTAATAAAGTAGAGCTTACGGTGGAGCAGCAACTAAAGATGAAGCACTACCTACAAAGGTAACCACAATACCATTGAAGACCAAAAAAGTGTAATATGTAATAAGCATGAGAACATATTTACCGAAAATTTGGACTTGATTTGTTTGACACCCAAATCAATAAGAATCCATCATAAGTTAGATGCAAAGCTAATACTTTAGGCATGGAAACTGGAATGAATTTCGTTGGATATAACAAAACATGCGGACAACTTTGAAAATTCTCCAGATGCACCAGAATCGCCAAAGGTTTTAAAAACAAGACATAGAAAACAGAGAAAGAACTGTTGGTTGAGGAACTGATGTAAGGAGTCACCTCGATTGCATGTGTACTGGTCTTTTCCTCCCAAACCTACATGATGTTATTAGTGTAGTTAATCTGAATGATTTTTTGTATGCTGAGGGTGAGAACACGGAACAGGAATGCAACACATACAAAGACACCAGTCAAGACTTCATGCCCAACATCGCCCTTGTCCGCCCACGCTCGTCGCGCACTGTGGCTTGGGTTGCTTCTTCTTGTATGGAGGCTTCAGTAATAGGAGGGGAAGGGGCGTGCGATAAAGCTGCAAGGCATGGAGGACGATGTAGCAGGAAGGGGCTACGTAGGAAGAGCGGAGGTGGGGTGGAATGTACCGGCGTGAAGGTGTCGCGCACCATAATCTCGAGAGGACGAAGGAGAGGTGGCAGGGAGGAACTGTTCGTTCGGGGTGGGATAGCGCTAAAACCTGGGCTGTTAGCATCTGAGTCAGAATAAGTGGGCCTTCATGGCCAGATTACTAGCAGGAACCGGAGGTAGTACCGTGGAGCAGCAGCCCAAGAGATGGTGCGCAAAGTTCGCGGGCGACCAGGGATGCCCGACTTTGATCTGCATCGTTCATTTGAGGATTCGACGGGTGAGACAATTAAATTGCTGTGGAGGCTTGTAACTAGTTTTGTTATACTATTTTTTTAATTCACCACGTTGACAATGGCATGGGACCCAGATGTCTGAAATCCATTAGGAGGAACCATTTTTCTTGGCTTGAAACAAGGAGGCCTTGCTTGCATACTACCATGACCCTGGTGGGTCCCTGCTGTCATCCTCTCCATGTACAATCATCTCTTGGTTGTGTACCATCAACCTAGTAGGCCCACAAGTCAGCCTCTAAACCCGTGGTGGACAAATATAGCCCATTTAAAAAAATAATAGCCCAGTCCATACGTTCAAATGGAAAGTTCAACATTCAGAGCAAAGCTACAGGTGTGATCCAGATATAGAGTACTAAACTTCCACGTTGACAACCATCATAGCCAAGTTAACTATCTACTCCCACTAATACTTTAGTAGTGTACAAGTACTAACTTACTCTTAGCTACTAGACGATGCCGGCTGCCATCTGCGGTACATGCTAAACGCCGGCACCAACATCCTCCTCCTCACCTCGGACTTGGCAGAGGTGCGATAGGGCGCGTTGCTCACGCACGTTGGCTTTTTCCATGCCGGTGTGGTCCATCGAAGCTTCGGCTTCTAAGCGGGGAACCTACTTGACGAGCTGGTAGTAAAATTCGGCGTCGCGAACGCGTGCGTGCCCGACATGCTCAAGGGCTATTTGCCGGGCATCGGCCTCCATGTAGTCGGCCCAGTTGCGGGTGCTCTGCTTGCGACTCAGAGCATCAGTGCGCTGCTGCTCCATGCCCCGGTGGCGGCACAAATCAACGATAATGCCAAGCGACAATTTCTCACCTCGCTTCTCCTTCCGCCGCTACTCAACGAATCCCTCCCCTCTCTGCGTCGCCATAGCAATGGGGAAGAAACCCGCAAAGAAGCCGACGACCATGGTGAAGGAGACCGTAGCCGAGGGGAACAAGAGGTCGGCGGAGCTGAACAAGAAGCAGAGCGAGGATGCTGTCTTCGTCCCGTACAACTTGAGCGGCCCCGTCCTTCAGGCGAAGTACGGGTATATGTGGGGGCGGCCCATCGAGAAAGGGCACGGGGCGCCCGTGGTCTATGAAGCGGGCAAGGTAAATCCCCCCGATTCTTAACGGTTCTTCGCTTCTTACTTCATCTGCGGCCTCTGCCCTCCCTTCTCTGAGTTCTTCAAGGCAATCATGAACATCTATGCATTTCACGCCAAATGCAATGGCGACCATGGCCATCTTCGCACATCTGTGCGAGAATTTCGTCGGATTGATGCCCAATGTGGATCTGTTCCAGCATTACCTCGTCCCGCAGGTGGAGAGTAGAGTTAACCGCTCTGGGATCATTAGCTGGATACCGCGATCGAAGAAGAATTACCTCCCAGGGTTCCAATGCGAGAGATGGGATGAATGGAGAAGGGATTGGTGTTGGATCCAGGATAAATGAGGCCTCGAGTTTTGTGCGGCGTGGCAAGAGTGCATTGAGCGCGACAAGGATTGGAGCGCCAAGGGCCTTTCTAAGGACAGGTTGCGCCCGACAATAAATAGGATCATCCGCCTGGCGGCTGCCGGGTTAACCGTCAAGCATGTGGGGGCAGCCTTCCTCCTCCGTCGCATCTCACCATTGCAGGACAGGAACAGGTCTGCGTAGCAGTATGGCGGTGCCGCGGATAGGATGAGGCTACTGCCGGGGTTGGCCAACAATTTTTTAGTTTATAGTCATGCTTGGTTGTGCGACCAGCTGTTCGGTCGCTTCGAGATGTTCAAGCTCCATGCAACCGTTGTTCCCCTGAACATCAACTCTGCCCGGGATCAAATACTGAAGTGGACGCCGGATTGCAATGTGGAGGGAGTGTCGGGCACTCGGCAGCTCTGTTCTCTCGATGAAGAGCTCCAGTGGTCGAGCACTTTGGTGGAAAAGGCCTCCATGGATGAAGATGAAATGTATAAACGTACCTCTGTTGCGGAGGTAGCATATATTCTGAAGAGAGTCGCGGAGGACAAGGATGCCTGCCGCGCAGAAATGGAGAAGGCTGCGAAAGCCAGAAAAGGCAAAGGGAAGGCTGGGAATGGGAGCTCTTCCAAGGGTGGCAGTGAAGCGCAAGCCACGGAAGACACCGCCGAGGGAGAGCTTGCGGGGGATAACTTCGCTAGGCTAGATGCTCTAGCCACGGCAGCAAAGGAGCTCCAGGAGGGAGAGGAGGCGGAGAAGGATGGGAGCGCGGCAGCGGCCCCTAAAGAGGAGTGGCTTGCGGCAGGGACGCAAGCCCCCCACCGAACCCAGACCAGCATACCCGTAGGCGTGCCGCATCCCGGGGAGCTGTGGCCTCTAACCCAGCGCCACCCTCCAAGAAGGTGAAGAGGATTTCCTCCAAGTCCACCAAGGCCGAGGGGGTGTGTCGCCAATCCCCTCTTCTTGCTCAGGCTACGACATCTTCTTCCAGACGGCCGGTGGTCTCAGAGGAGGAGTCCAGCTGCTGCTCCGGGTCGAGTTCCTCGTAGAGCTCACCCTCCCCGGAGCTCCTGGAGTCGCGGCAGACCCCGAAGCTGCCGGGGAGCTCCACCCTTCCGTCTCTGAAGATAGGACGGGAGTCTCCTCCTCCCACGGAGTTCAATTTGACCTCCATGCTCATCATGGAAGTGTAAGGAGGATTTTTTCTTTACGACAGATACCTTCCTAAGTAGGTCAGAACATTTTTGGTGACTGACCTCTTGTCTTTGTTTGTTGTCGCCGATCAGGGAGGTGGAGGAGGACACAGAGACCCTTGTCTACCGCTCCCGGAAGAGACTCTGGCACCTCGGGTCACTGAAGGGTGTAGAGGGCACAGCTTCAGCAGGGAAGGATGTAGAAGATCTCGTGCCGAGACCTCAGCTCAGCCCCTGGTCTGAGAGCGGAGACTTGATCCAGCCCGCAGGAGATGATGGATATAGCCTTTCCGCCCCTTTACGCGAAGGGGGCGAGGTAACGCAGGGCGAGCCACTTCTTGAGGAGCGCATCTCCCCTGCTGCCCAAGCCTAAGGTGTCATCCTGGAATCCTCCACGGCAAAGACAACACAGAAGGCTGTCGCGCCTATCCCAGGAGTGGATGAAACTCGTAACCCGGCAACAATTGTTGTCGGGGAAACAGAGACCTCTGCACGACAGACTTCTCCAGGTATCGAGCTCAACTCTTCATTTCTTTTATACTCTGGCTGCCCCCACTGGCTTCTTTGTTTGCTTCAAGGCTTCCATCCTTTCGTTTGTTTACTGCCCCCTTCCATCTGCAGGCCCCCAGGTCGAAGAACCAGATTTCCTGGAGGTGGTGGCGGACATAGGGAGGTCCGCCGCAAATGAAGCCGAGAAGGTCGCAGCTAGTGAGGGGCAGGATCTCACTGCCGAGGGAACACAAGGTTCCTTGGCAATGATGGAGCATTCTCTGGAGAGCGCCCTAGCGGAGGAAGTGGTTATCAAGGCGAAGATTCCTCTTCAAACCATGGGTCCGCTCCCCTCATCCGGGGGCGCTGCTGATGCCCCGCCGTCTTCCTCGAACACGCTGGTCATGGTGTCGCTGTTGCCTGATGTCGAAGCCCCCAGCCCGTCCTTGACAGACGCGCAGCTTGACAAAGAGCTTCAACGTCTTCCGGCGCCGTTGCGTCTGGAAGGTGGGGAGGCCGACGACACAGCTGCCATCACCATGGATTTGTCTTTCATCGAATCCATGGCGGCGGGCTTGAAGGAAATACGAGCCCGACACAACCAGAAGTGGCAGGAGCTCTAGGAGCGGTGCGAATCTGTCGGCAAAGTGGATCAGAAGCTGAAGGACAAGTGCCTGGAGTTGTGCAAATGGCATGACAAGCAGTTCAAGGCGCTCATGAAGCAGCAGGAGACCCTTTAGATGATGAGGGAGGATGTCATGGCTCGGGAGGTGCGCATGGCGGATCATAAAGCATCTTTGGATGCTAGGGAGCAAGAAATCTCCCTTCGTGAGGAGAACCTCGAAGCCACCCTCCGCGCCAAAGATGAGAGTTTGGAGACCTTGATCCAGAAGCACACCAAAGAAATGAAGGACGAGCATGGAACTGCTCTGGAAACCCTTGCTACTAATCATGCCGCCCAGCTCAAGAAGCTTGTTGAAGATCTGGGTGCCGCATCCTCTACTAAGGATGAGCTCCACTGGTAGGTGGCCAAGCTGAATGAAGAACTTGCCGGGAGTGCCAAGGAGGTGGAGGCACTGAAAGAAGAGGCACGGCAAGCAGAGCTTCACCTCGCTGATGTGCAGCCGCAACTCTCCTCTAGGACCCAAAGCTTGGAGACCGCAAATGGTAATATTTCTGATACGAGGGCGAGGATCGGCTTGCTGGAAAAGTCGACAGAGTCACTTGAATCCCGACAGCAGTTCCCGTCTAAGGATTTGGAAGACGCCAAACGTCTCTGGCAAGATGCAGAGGACAGTTTGAAGAATCGTTCTATATGAGCAAGCTCTGGATCAAAAGCTTGATTGACATTGCAGAACATCTTAGCGCCCAGGTTGCGGCGATGGGCATGGACGGCCCAGTCTACTCAGCCAGCGAGCAGGAGGTCCCTAGTGTCAAGCTGGGGATCTTCTTCAACAAGTTGATCGCAAGCTGAAGGTGCATGAAGAGGGGAGGGCCGAGCGCTTCGCGACCGAGTCCAGGAGGCTCGCCCCCGATGGCCTCTTCATGGTCTCGAGCAACATCGCCAGCCGTTAACTAGAGCTCGATCTTGATGATGGTTTCAAGAAGCCGCCGACTGGTGCTGACGTCGCCGCTGCTAAAGAGAAGGCTGCTCCCCACGCCGACAGGGTTCTTCATGTTTAAGCTATCCCACCTGGTCCTGTAATGAAACATGATGTGTATCTGGCGCTTAGTCATTTTTTCACTAGCGTTTTGCGAAACCGATATTCCTTGCTGAATCTTTAAATGCGAGTTTATCCATTGAACTCTATAGGTTTGTGTTCGTATGATCAAATCCTATGTATGCTCTGGATGCCTACCGATATCATATATTCGGGATTGTCGTAAGGGTCCGGCCCCTAATAGTCATCTTGGCGTGGATGTGTCTCGACAGGTTTTTCCTAGGTAGCTCTCGATGCAGCCTCTCATCCTACGAGCGTGGCTCTGGACAGGACGATGGTGCGATCACAGAGACTAGCCAAGGTTCCATTCACATGAGGGCTTTCACAATATGAACACTCACTAGAGCTAAGGGATAAACGACGGTAAGAATCTAAAAATGTATCAATGAGGAGTGTCGCTGTGGACTTAGCTTTTGTTGCGAGCTTCCTTTTCGCCTGCCGGACCGCGCGTGTTCGACGTGTCCGCGGCGCCTGGAGAATTAGAAGGCAATCAGGTGATTCCCTTGTTACCGCAAGGGCCGGCATGTACTTCTTGTAGCTAGCGGCCCTAGGGGCATGGCATCGGGCTTCTTTGGTCTCCTTCCTTTTTGCTTCTCCTCCCCTCGAGTCAGTGCAGCGGCTCCCGCCGCATGGGCTGTGCCAATGCGGGCAGCCTCGCTGAAGTGTGCTTGCCGGGGCACTGACCGACGGACTCTTACCAGCATTCTGCTTAGGATTACCCATGGTGGGGAAAATGCTGGACCGAGCGTCGCATGGTAATCGTCGACATCGGTGATGCCAAGGCCAAAGCAACTCGACTACTGACAAGGTGGAGGGACAGGGAGGAGGGAACTCCCGTCCGCACGCCTTGTGCCCCTTCGTCCGGATATCGTTTGGATGGCGATGGCGCCATACGAACCGCTGGGGTAAATCCAACGTTATCAACCATGGTCTTGGTCGTGACCGTTTCTACGGCAAATCTTGGAGAGCGACAACGCGGTGCGAGAGTGGATCTTCCCCCACTCCGCTGCTGCACCTCCACGGGCACCATGGTAGATGGCGCCGTTGAATATGAATATGATGATGAAGATGACGCGTCGCACATGCTTTCAGGTTTGCGCAAGCGTGCCCCCTACCTGGCGCGCCAAAGATGTCGCGGGATATCCGCGGCCACCTAAGGGACCGGGCGGCCCCTTGCTGGTTCGGCGGGGGGACGTCACGTTGCACAAAGAGCAGATCAGCACACGGCATCATGACAGAGAGCACGCAAGCAATTTACCCAGGTTTGGGCCGCCGCGAGGCGTAAGACACTACTCCTGCTTTTGTGGATTGATGGTAGAATGAGTCTGGTGGTGCGTAGTACACTTGCCCGGCAAGGTCTGCCTCAGGGCCACAGCGACTACACGCGTATGGTGGCTTAGGTTCATCAACTTTCCAACCTTCTAACCCCTTCTACGAGTGACATGGGTCTCCTTTTAGAGATTAAGGGGTCACCACAGTGGCAAAGTGGTAATTATCCACTGATATGATAACAAACAGTGCTATCGTACCTAACTCTGCGGGATGACAGGGCGCATTAAATGCGCCGCTTAGTGTCACATCACTGGTTGCCCCGCTAGCACTGCCGGGCTATCTTGCCAGCTCTGCGCCTGTTCCCTTGACACGTCGCAGGACGGGTGTCATCTATGGGTTTCTTCTGTAAGGAATGACTGCCATGTGGAGAATGGCTGCCACTTAATCATCTTGCGGCTTGACACCACACTGATTGCCGACGTGGGTCGTGCTTGAGTGGTTGGTGGGGTGATTCGACCCTCGTGAGCCTCGGCAGGCCCTGCCGGGGAGTCTTGGCTGCTTACTTCTGGTGGTGGCCTCGCCCCTTGCTGGGCTCACCTGCTTGGCAAGGGAGGCCCTTCTTTTGCCGATATCTCGCTCCTCTAGCTCGATCTTGGCCTCTCTGAGCTTCATGTTGGTTCTTTAAATCTCTTGGTTCTTCAATCTTTGTCTTGCCCTTGGCTTGTCCGTGCACGAGTCAGGGGAAAATGTCTGCCCCTATATATTTTCCCCGACACATATGCATTATTGTTGATCTAACAATGAGCCCATATTACCTTGTCTTCTCCTTTTGAATAAAATGTTTGCAGATTCTAGCTTAGTCCATGGCACTCTTGCTTATTATTTTCATATCGTTCAGTCGTGCAAGTGAAAGGCAATAATGACGATTTTTCATGAACTGGCCGTGGAAAAGAGAAACGGGTATGAACTCAAATTGTTCTATTTTTGTAAATATGTTTAACCTAGTATCCATGATTCAACCTATTATGATTAAACATGTTTGCAATGACAATTAGAGATTATAGTTTGTCATGCCATGCATAAGTAGCTAGGAGTGGATAATGATGTATCTTGGATGTCAACATTGTGTCAAAATGATTGTGATGTAGTATGATGATATGGTATCCTCCTCTGAATGTTCGAGTGGCTTGACTTGGCACATGTTCATGCATGTAGTTGAATCAAAACCAGCATAGCCTCTATGATATTTTTGTTCATGGTGTTCATATCCTACTCATGCTAGTATCCAATGTTACTTATGCATAATGCATGTTCATGACCGTTGTTGCTTTCTAGCTGGCTGCTTCTCAACCTATTTGCTAGCCTTCGCCTGTACTAAGTGGGATTTCTGCTTGTACATACAAAACCTGAAACCCAAGTTAGTCCAAATGAGTCCACCATACCTACCAATATGCAGTATTACCCTGTCATCGTAAGTAAATTAGCATGTGCCACCTCTAAAAACATCAAATAAATATCCTTTTTGTGTGCCTGGATTGTTCATAGAGCGACAGGAGGTAGTCAGTATCTTCCTTGCTAAGCGGGTAATTCTCAGGTTGAATGTTTATTCACTCGCCATTGCACGAGAAGGAGGCGGTAATAGGGATGCCCAGTCCCAAAATACAAAAGGAATTGAGCTTACAAATAATCAAACAAAAACTCCTACGGAGTAATAACCTTTACTTTATTGCTTGGGAAACACCGCTAATGTGTTTAGCATGGAAGATATTGATAACTGAAGGTCGCGAAGTAAACAAGAAGGGTGCATTTCTCAAAATATCTGTCGGCGTTCTGGAAACGGGGGTCCCCAGACTTGCCTGCCTGCGGCCCACGGCGTGGCTTTGCTAGCAGGCATGTACGGCCCATGTTCATCAACAAGGCATTCAAGACCCTCGCTAGGCGAGCGATGCAAGACCACCTCGGGAGCGGCCTCTCCAGGCAGGCTCATGAGGAGCGGAGATATCAAGGCGGGGCAAACCTCGCGAGGCTCTCGTGACATGAGCCATGACGATGGACACCAGGCGGGCGCCAGGCAGGCGCGAGCGCGCGCAACATCCTTGTTTCCTCTTTGGTGCTGAGGGGGCAAGCGCAGGCGCGGAGTACCGAGGCATCGGGCAAAGGTTTCCATATCAGTGCAACGAGACCAAGACAAGCAGGCCAGCAGGATGGAGGTCACCGTGGAGCCCAAGACGGCGTCACCACCAGAGCTTTCCGCAGGCGAAGACCGCTTTTATCAGGATAAGCTGTACTAGCTGTCCCATTTCAAATTGGCCGCCGTTGTTGGCTCCCTTCCCGCTCAATATTTTGGGAGAGGACCAGGGCCTCTATAAATAGGACTAGCACCCACCAAAGGAGGCAGCTTGATCTCATCTGATCGAGAGCCAATCCTTAGCCACAGACCGAACACAGGAACACCCCAACCTCAGGAGGCTGTTCTTCCCCTTGTACTGTTCATCATCTGCCCAAGAGGTAATCCACCACCACCACACTGGAGTAGGGTATTACCCCACAACGGTGGCCCGAACCAATATAAATCTTGTGTCTTTGCGTAGATCGGTAAGGAGGAAATCTCCGCGTGCACCCCACTGTTCGAACCTTAAGGGTTTTGCCGGAACCCGTGATCCGACATTTGGCACGCCAGGTAGGGGTGCTTTGTAGCTTCCCTTCCGTCGATCGGCGGTCCATCGCTCTGTTGTCTCCTTGGCGGACGCTCGCCGAGCTTAACGCCGGGCTGCCCTCACCACCCGCGTTTCTCATATGGCTCCCGTCGGCGAGCCACCTTGTCGTTCCCCGTCACCTGCCGCCAACGCCGCCACCGGCCCGGCGGGGAACAAGTAGTAAGCGTCCTCGCTGCACCCGTCGGTGCGGCAGGACGGCCGCACCGCCACTCCATCGCTGACCCCGGCCAGTTCCTCGTCCCACGCACGTCGCGCTCCCATGGACGCGTAGGCCGCGCTCCTCATGGAGAACAAGCTCCTGCGCTACCGCCTGGTCGACGACCTCTACGAGGACTGGCTCGACCGCGTCGCCGAGCTCGTCCGCGCCGCAGGAGGCTCCACGGTGCCGTCGCTCTCTCTCCCTCGCCCTCCGCCAGCCACGGGCGACATGGCTCATGGAGCGCCTCCACCACCTCTGCCCCGAGACAGTGCCTTGGCGCCAAGGCGCGCGGCCCCACAACGCAACCCACCACGCCCGGTGGCCGCACGCGAAGACAGAAGCTCCCGAAAAGTTCCTCGGCCGTGCGAGCTGCACCTGCGCTCCCCGTGCCGCCTCGCCAAGACCGCGCACTACCTGCGGTGGTGGCACGCGGGCCTCATCAAGACCAAGCTCCACCTTCGAGTTAGGCCCCGGCAACCATGGCCGGCTACCGCGCCTTCACCCCCGAGCTGTGTAGCGTCGCCTGGTCGGGCAAGTTCAAGCCGGATCTGCCTCCTCACTACGACGGCACCCTCGACCTCGCGGAGTCCTTGCAGCTCTACGAGCTGAGCAGTGAGGCGGCCAACGGCGACGAGAAAGACATGCCGAACTGGTTCCCAATGGCACTCAAAGACGGCGCCCGTTCGTGGCTCCTGAAACTGCCTGAAGGCTCGATCTCCTCCTGCGACGAGATGCGCGACCGCTTCGTTGCCAACTTCAAGGGCACTCGTGACCGCCCGCCAGCCGCAGGTGACCTGCGCCGCATCACGCAACAACCAGGAGAGACCCTCCAAAAGTACATCCAGCGCTTCAACAACAATCGCCTCAAGATCCCCAAGGTGACGGACGAGGCCATCATCTCTACATTCTCCGACGGCGTTCGCGACATCAAGATGAAGGAGGAGCTGGCTATCCATGAGGAGTTGTGCACATCTCAGGAGCTGTTCAACCTAGCGACCAAGTGCGCAAGAGCTGAGGAGGGGCGCCTGTCCCTCCTCGAGCTGCCAGCTATGGGTGCAGAGGAGAAGAAGGCCAAAGCCAAGGACGTGAAGCGCAAGGAAGAAGCCGTGCTCGTAGCGGAGCCGGACACCAAACGAGGCAGGGACCAGCCCAAGTCATCCAAGAGAAGCCGACCGTTCTGCGCCTTCCACAACCTGAACACCCACAACACCAGCGACAGTCAAGAACTCAGAGCCATTCGCGAAGGACGTTTCGGTCGACGCCCCGAGCACAGCGACCGGGGCTACGGCCGTGGAGGAGGACGTGGAGGCGGACACTGGGACGACCGTGGCCCGCGCCAGGAGTGGCGCGACAGGCCTCGTGAGGACCGCTGGCAGGATCATCCTCGCGAGGGCGCCTAGAGGGACTAGCCTCGTGAGGATCGTCCTCAGGGCAACGCCGGTCTTCCCCCGCTGCCGCCACCACCAAGAAGGAATGACGTCCACCATCAAGACGACGGGGCTGGGGGCTTCCAAGAGCCGCGTGCAATCGCCTGCATCTTGGGTGGAGCTTAGGCCCCAGCCTCGCAGCGTATCTTCAAACAGTTTCCTCGTGAAGTGAACGCAGTCCTCCCCAAGCTCGAGGCCACGCGCCCGCTCAGGTGGTCCCAGTGTGCCATCACCTTCAACTCGGCAGATCACCTCAAGTGCGCAGCCACCGCTGGCGCTCTCCCAATGCTTTGTTCACCAGTCATCAGCAACGTGCAAGTTAACAAGACCCTCATCAACGGCAGCGCAGGGCTCAACGTCCTGTCCATCGACACGTTCGACAACCTCCAAGTGCCATATGACCAGCTTCAGCCTACCAAGCCTTTCTCATGAGTGACCGACGGCTCCGCCACACCGATAGGGCAAGTCCACCTCCCTGTCACCTTCGGAGAACGCAAGAACTACCGGACCAAGCTCATCGACTTCGACATCGTGCACATCTGTCTGCCATAAAACGCCATCCTCGGGTATCTAGCCCTGGCCAAGTTCATGGCGGTGACACACCACGGCTACAATGTCTTTAAGATGCCAGGAAGCGGCGGAATCATCACGGTCCCATGCAAAGAAAGAGACGCGGTGTGCTCCCTTGAGTGCGCTTTTCAAGCTGCAGCAATTGACGACCCCGACAGCAATGGCAAGGGCCCTCTTGAGGCCCTCCCCAAGAAGAAGAAGCAGTTGCGCCATGTAGGATCTCGGGAGGATGGCGTCGTAACTGGAACCTCATCACTATCAGCGCCCGCTCTAGGGGCACCTCCCTCCGTCGCATAGGAAGGCGCGCCCAGCGCTCTCCTCGGGTAGGGCTCGGGGGCTCTCTCCTGGAGGGCCTCAGACCTTGCCAACATCACAAGGGAGGTGCTCGGGCACCACTTGGAGGCATGCTTCGCGGCACGTTTCCCTCAAAAGAACAGAGGGCAAGGAGCGCCCACCGCTCAGAAGTTCATCACCAAGACCATTCAGGAACTGCAAGACGCACGGGCCATGCGCGGCGACCGCCGCTCACGAGGCACAGCTCCACATCCAGGCGAGGATGCGGGACTGCGCGTCTGCGTCGACGTACCAGGGCTCAACAGGGCCGCTTCTCAGGAGCTTTTCTGGCCTTCGCGCATGGGCCAATGTGAGGGTTCGCTGCACAGCTACGTTCGCATGCCTTTTGGCTTACCGAGTATGTCGTTCGTCTACCAACGCAACTTGCAGCGCGCCCTGGCGACTCAGGAGGCCAGGCACCACGCCGTCCTGGCGGAGATGGAGACGGTCCTCAAGGAACCACCTGTGCCCCCACAGCCTCCCGAGGCTCAGGGCCCTGGTGGCTCGTAAGGAACAACCCCTTCGTCGCGTGCCTTCAGCTGCCCCGACATCTCTTCATCAACTTGACCAGGTGACATTTTCCAAGTTCATTCAGCTGGGAGCGCCCCTTGGGCTGCATCATTCCCATGCCGCGCGAGTCCGTCCCTATGGCATGTATCCCTTTTTCTTATGTCTTTAGCTTACCTCACTGGGGGCGCCCGTCGAGCTGCATCATCCTCAAGCCGCTCGGGCCTGACCTAGTGGCATGTATCTTTCTGCATTTACCCAAGCTGATTTGCCTTCCATGCTTAATCTTCCTATGATTATCACATGCTCGATTGCCACCCGCCACGGGTACATCCCTTCATCATGCAGTTCGCTTGCACGTTAAAAGGGGGGCTCCTGAGCATCGCGACTCAGGAGCTCTTACTGGCTCTCCAGCCCTCACCCCCTGGCCTTGACCATGGCATCACGACCTGGCATACCAGCGGCGGCTGAGCTCGCTCGAGGGCCGGGATCTGAGGACATAGAGCACTATCGGCCTCCTTGCCAAGCTTTGCCTCCCTCGCCCTGGTGGCGATGTAGTCCAGCTCCGCCTAGGTGGTGTCCTAGACAAGCAGCCGCTCGGCGTCGGCGTTGACGTACCCCTCGTGCAGAGTGTCAAAGAACTGCTGCAACTCGGTGTTCTCCGGCTCCTTCCAGCTCGGGTCAGGGCCATGCGCGTTGCAGTCCGGCATCATGGCAATGATATCGGACCGGCATGAGATATTGCACAACGGGACCACCCCCGTCAGCAGCTTGAACAGAGGCCCCTTGAGGACCTTGCCGGCCTTCGCGGCGGCCCTCGCGACCTTGCCGGTCCACTCGACCTCGCCGTCGCGGCCCACGTGAAGCTGGAAGAGCCACTGGCAGAAATGGGCGTGCCCCATCACTGTGAAATTGTCGTCGAGGCCAGAATGAAGCCGCATGATGTCAGCGGGGTTCGTGAAGAGCCAGGCTGGCCTCCCCTTGTTGTGAAGTGGAGCGATCCGGCGGCGGATGAAGTCCGCCCCGATCATCTCAAGGGTGAGGCCGGCCTCGGTGAGCTGGAGGATCCTGGTGGTGGCGACTGTGAGCTTCTCTTCGTCAGCATCGACATCGCTCCAATCGCTTCTGCGTACCGGCGGCGCCCGGCGAACTTTGCAGAACGCCGTCGGGTCCTTCTCCTCAATCCAGCACCACCGGCCCCGCCATTCTTCCCACCTCTCCTTCATGGCACCTTCCGGATATGACCCCATAGATCTTGAGACCCAGGCAATGCAAATGGAGATGGCGCCCCTGGTTGGATCCGAGGGGAGAAGTAATGGCGGAAGAGCGCCGTGTTGGGGTGCACCCCGGCGAAGCCCTCGCAGAGATGCGTGAAAAGGGCCATGCACGCCACCGCATTCGGAGAAAAATCTAGGAGGCGGAAGCCAAAGGTATGCATGATGTCGCTGAAGAAATCAGAGAAGGGAGGACAGAGCCCGCAGGAAAAATAATCGACAAAGAAGGGGTACCGATTTGGGGCAGCCTCAGCGCAGTCGGCGGGGATGACGCGCGTGGCTGGATGCCCTGAATTACCCCCCCCCCCCTGTCTTCACTCCCCACAGGGGCTAGAAGAAGTCCTAAAGCTCGAACACATCAACTATCAAGGGGTAGAAGGCAGACTGCATCCACTGCACCGCCAGCGCACTCTGCGGCGGCTCCGCGGCTCTGGCGTCCTTGGCCACTCCCTTGCCCTTGGTGGATTTTTGCTCCATGGCGGCTGGGTGGGGGGAGGGCAGGAGAGAGGGCGGCGGAAGCGCAATGGCGGCGAGCAGGAACGAAGCTTGGAGAAGAAGAGGAAGGCAGGCGGAGGTTTCCTAGATTGGGGCTGCGCAAAGGGTAAAAGGAACAATGCGCCCGCGGTTATCCCTTTTTATGGGGAAGCCGCGGGGCGCGCTACCCATTTACTGCGATGTGACGCATGTGTGTGGAAACCGCCCCACGCATGCCGCCCACGTCACGCACACCCCTCCATGTCGCGCCGCGCGCGCGGGTCGTGGGAAGCGCCGCGCGCGAAAAGTATTACCGCGGTAAAAACCGCCCCGCTTGCCCGCACACCATTTTGGGCCTGGCCCAACAACGTGTCGCGCTTATGTGTGGCCCAGGCCTGGGGGCTCCTGTCAGTGTACAAAAAGAGGGGTGCGTTTTTGTACCCCTAGACCTGTGCATGGGCAGTCCGAGCCGCGCCTACGGTCACGCCAAGCAGAATAGGGGAGGTGAGCCAAGGTAAGACCAAATCCCAAGATAATAAGAGCAACGCCATGGCCAAGACCACAAAGAGCAGAGGGACGAATCAGGTTCCCCCGGCAAGACCCTTGTCGGGGCAGCCTCAGCAGCCCCGACAAGATCCTTGCCAGGACAGCTCACCCCGCACCAACAGAGCGAGCCAACCTTGAGCCCACGGTCTCCAACATCACGTTGGGCCAGGGCTCGGGAGGCATCTCCGTGGTGGCATGTAGATCTTTGTGAAGACATATTCAAGATCATTTGAGGATTAGAAGACGATGATCCTCGGCAAGATCCTTTTCGAGGAAGGCCACCAGAACCTCGGCAAGGCCCATGCCGGGGACGACAGCGCGCCACGGCAAGACCCTTGATGGGCCACCCGGCAAGGCCCTCACCAAGGACGCCAGCAGGGCCACCGCCAGGCCCACACCAACCAAGCTTCCACCCCCGTTCACATGCAGCTGCCAGCCCAACCAGCTGGCCGGGCACCTACGTGGCAACATGCAGCTCCCAGGCCAACTCATCGAGCGCTTGTGTGGCGGCATGCAGATCTTCATGAAGGCTCCACTACTGCGCCACCTCAGCTGCCTGCCTACCTACATGGCACCACATGCCTCACTGGCCAGGGTGCGTGTCAAAGCGAGGAGGAGCGGGGACGGACGGGCTCGCCCCGTCCCCAATAAAAGCAAGGGACACCTAAGCTACGCATTAAATGCGTCTTGTCCTGTAATACGAGCGATAAGCTCATGGCACTGTACGCCTTTCCACCTCCTGTGTGCCACTGTGGCAGCCCCTTCCGACTATAAAAGGAGGACCATGGCATACTGGAGAACGATTCGGCTCTTTCGAACCACGCACCGACCACAGCTGGTTCGAGAGCTCAAGAACTCTCTGAAATACACCCACCAAAGTGTAAGTGCATCTAGTGCCCCTTAGTGATTTTGGTGTATTGAAGACTTATAGGTTAAGGGACTAATGTGTTTAAGAGTGTACATAGGTCTATAAGTCTATGAGGAGTTTGATATTTATAGAGAAAGTCGACCCCTAAAAATGAGGTTCTTCGACTGAAGACTTTGATATTCTGAAGACTTTCTGAAGACTTTGAAAGTGAAGAAATTGGTGTGACCTTGAAGACTTGGTATTCATTTGAGGAACATGAAGCGTGAAGACTTTTGTTTTGGAGTTTCGTTTTCTCTTTCTTGAGTCATAGGAAACACCGTACTGTTAAAGGGGTCGAGCAAATACTAAGGAAAAATTTCCATGTGATGCTCAACTCAAAATCCTACACCTACCAATCCCTTCGAGTGAAGCCTTTGGAAATCTCATACAGCTCAGTCAATTTAAATCGATGAGACGAAGTTCTTCCGTCAGCCATGAATTTGTTCTGACCGAGGAGTTAGGAATTCGCCAAAGGCGGATGGCCTACACAGTGAGGAACATGATAGCCCCGAGGAATTTGAGAGTCAAATTTCCGATCGCTGTCTTGCGCTACCTGTCCCAAAATATCTTATCAACCTAACGGTCATATCATTGAAGGGCATTTATGTCTTATCATGCCAGCTGCTCCCTAGGCTATAAATAGCCCCTACAACCACTAGCTGGTTGGCTGCTCGAGAGAACTTGACACTTGTCATTTGAGAGCAACCCATCCTCCGAGGACTTTGAGCGAAAATCATCGAGTGAGGAAAAACCCAAAAACCAAACCCCTACAAACCCAAAGTGATTGAGCATCACTGAAGAGATTGATCCTACGTGGATCCGATGCCTGTTACCTTTGAAGATTGTGCTTCTTCCAGACGGTTAGGCGTCATGGTCTAGAGCATCCAAGAGGAATTGTGGATCACCGAGTGACCAAGTCTGTGAAGGTTTGGAAGTCGCATGAAGACTTACCACGAGTGATGGACGAGGTCTGTGTGACCTTAGTTCAAGGAGAATATGGTGAGGACTTGGTGTCCTGAGCTGCGTGGTCGGCCGATCGGGTATCCGGATCGTGTGTCCTTGAGTTTAAATACTCACCGCTCCAACCGTGACGCATAACCCAGGGCAGCAGTTGGAACTGGTCTACCAAATCATTGTCCTCACCAACCTAACTGGTTCTATTTCCTCAACTCTTTCATTTCCTCATTCTTGTGTTGAGTGTTCGTTCATATCTGTGTTTGAAGACTTTGTTGAAGACTTTCTCAATTTCCTCAGTTCAATTCTTCACCGCTTGTCTTCATCTTGTGCTATCCTATGTTTATGCTTTCTGTACTCTTTGATTGTCTTCATTTCATCATGATGACCATGCCCGCATTCTCTTATGCTTACTTCTGAGTACTTATTCCGCTGCAAGTAGTTCTTCACTTAGGAATTTCCTCATCGGAAAATTGCTCATTGAAGAATTCATAAAAATCGCTTATTCACCCCCCTCTAGTCGATATAACGCACTTTCAATTGGTATCAGAGCAAGGTACTCCCTTGTTCTGTGTGATTTTGGTTTAACCACCTGGAGTTTTAATTATGTCGACCGCAGTATGATCAAGGTCTCACCGGGTGTCCTACCTTTGATGTGACGGACTACCCCTCTTTGGAAAAACAAGATGCGAATGCATCTTGAGGCAATTGACAATGATCTCTGGTATGTTGTGGAAAATGGTGTTCCCTCTGTCTCACCCTCACTAAACGCTGCCGATGTGAAGAGATTCAAGCAACTCGATTCTCAAGCGAAGAATATCATATGTGGCCATCTGAGCAAAGGACAATATGGAAGAGTGAGTGCTTTGGAAACTGCTAAGCTCATGTGGGACAAGTTGTCCAAAGTAAATGAAGGAGTCTCAACTCAGCGTGACTCTCGAGTTGATGTTCTTCGAAATATCTTCAACCGCTTTAAAAGACTCGACAATGAAAATGTTCAACAAACCTTCGATCGCCTCACTAACATCTCAAATGAGCTTCAAGCGCTTGGTGCCACTGACATCACCGACCATGAGGTGGTGAAGAAATTGTTGAGATCGCTTGATTACTCATTTGATACTCTGGCACTGATGATACAAGAGCGTGCTGACTACAAGTCACTTGATCCAGCTGATATCCTCGAGAGGCTAAATACTCATGAGTTCCAGCTTGCTGAAAACAGCGATCTCTATGGTTCTAGCTATGGAAAATCACGTGCCGTGAAGGCCAAGGCTGTGTTTGAATCTGATTGTGAAGACTCTGGTAGTAGCCTTGGAGATCCTGAAGAATTGAGCCAGGAGCTAGCACTGCTCGTGAAGAAATTCCAGAAGTTCGCAAGACGTGGTCGCTTTGGAAAATCCTCAAGGAGCACTGATTCCTCATCCTGTGACTATAAGAGAAGACTATGCCACAAATGCAAGAAACCTGGTCACTACATTCAAGATTGTCCTCAGTGGGAAAATGAATTAAAGAAGAAGAAATGCAAGGATTACAATTCTGATGACGCTAAGAAGAAGAAGAAATCGTCGAAATCTTCATCATCAAAATCCTCAAAGTCTTCTTCTCACAAGAAGAGCAGCTCTAAGAAGGCTCGGGCATTCATTGGCAAGGAAATGGACTCTGAAGCTGAATCTGAGGAACATGAGGAAGAGGAGGCATCAGAAGAATCCGAGTCCGGTGTGGCGAGTCCGCTCTCGCCATCGCTTTCATCGACAAGTCCATCTTCTACTCAACAAAATGACCTCACCAACAAAGCTGATGAAGATAGTGATGACTACGCTCCCACCTATTGCTTCATGGCAAAGGGTGCCAAGGATGATCAACCCAAAGCCAATGAGTGGGTCCTCGATAGTGGATGTACAAATCACATGACTAGTGACAAGAATTTATTGATGGATGCTCCCTTATCACCGTCACATCTGAAGCATATCATCTTTGCTGACAAAGGCAAAAGTCAGATATTGGGTCTTGGTAAGGTTGCGATCCCTAAGGACATACACATGGACAAAGTCATGCTTGTTGAGTCCTTAGGATACAACCTCATGTCAGTCTCAATGCTTTGTGATCTTGATATGGTTGTTGTCTTTGGCAAGTATCGTTGTGTTGTGATCATGGAAGCTGACAATTCCAAAGTCTTGGAAGGCTTTAGGAGAGGAGACTTATATATTGTTGATTTCTCTACTGACCACAACCAGCCGTGTGTCTACTTGCAAAGGCTTCGTAAGGCTGGCTATGGCATCGACGACTTGGTCACGTTGAGCATGATGAATTTGCACACGCCATGCGAAGAAGAAGCATGTCATTGGCATTGAGAATGTCAAATTCCTCAAGGATCACTTGTGTGGAGCCAGTGAAGCTGGAAAAATGAGCAAGGCCAAGCATCCAAATGAAGACTATCATGACCACTACTCGTCCATTCGAATTCGTCACATGGACCTCTTTGGTCCTAATCATTACTCAAAGATCACTAATGATGCATCTCTATATGGCTTTGTTATTGTTGATGATAACTCTCATTACACATGGGTACACATTGTTACTTACAAACATGAATTGCAGGAAGTCTTCAAACGATTTTCCTCGAGGGCTTCAACCAACTTTGGTGTGAAGATCAGGCACATCAGGAGTGACAATGGAACTGAGTTCAAGAATTCCGGTCTTGATGACTATCTAGATGAACTTGGTATTACTCATGAGTTATCTGCTCCCTATACTCCTCAGCAAAATGGCATCGTGGAGCGCAAGAATGTAACTCTTGTTGAGATGGCTCGCACTATGCTTGATGAATACAAAACGCCTCGCCGCTTTTTTATTGATGCAATTGATCTGCGTGCCACATCATCAACAAAGTATATCTTCACAAATTCTTCAAGAAGACTGCCTATGAACTCCTCAACGACAAGAAACCCAATGTGAGTTATTTCAAAGTCTTGATTGCTAAATGCTGGATTAGAGATCCTCATCACAATGCTAAATTTGCACCGAAAGCACATGAAGGTTTTATGCTTGGTTACGGAAGGACTCGCACACCTCTGAGTCTTCAACATCGCTCTTCACAAGATTGTTGAAACTGTAGATGTGCGGTTCGATGAAACTAATGGCTCGCAAAGAGAGCACCTACCTTCTGTGATAGATGAACCAGCACCTGAGGAATCTATCAAGTTCAAGGCTACTGAGGATGTAATTCCTACAGAAGAATCTGCTGAAGAATTCATTCCAGAACGCGAAGAACGTCCAGCTAATGCACCTGAAGATAATGCTGAAGAAAATGGTGCTGAAGAAAATGCTGATCAAATTCCTCGACGACAACCAGCTCATCCTCGCGTTGCAAAAGAAGTGCAAGTTGACAAGATCATCGATGACATTGAAGCAGCAGGTCCTCTCACACGCTCAAAAGCTTCACATTTATCTAAGTTTTGTGGGCACTATGCTTTTGTCTCTATCACAGAGCCCACTAAGGTAGATGAAGCATTTCTGGAGCCTAAGTGGATCTGTGCAATGCAAGAAGAATTACATCGATTCGAGCTCAACAATGTCAGGAACTGGTCAAACGTCCAGATCCTCGCAAGCATAATATCATTGGCACAAAGTGGATCTACCGCAACAAGCAAGATGAAAATGGCCTTGTGGTGAGGAATAAGGCACGACTTATAGCTCAAGGCTACACACAGGTTGAAGGACTTGATTTCGATGAAACTTTTGCACCTGTTGCTAGACTTGAGGCTATTCGCATATTACTTGCTTATGCTAACCATCATAATATCACTTCATATCAAATGGATGTGAAAAGTGCATTCCTCAATGGTTGACTGGTTTACCTTTTTTCCGTACAAGCCCCGAGATAGCCTGTGAGAGGCTGAGGCGATCTGAGTGTCTCCTGATCGAATCCGTAGGATCTGCAGTAAAAACCCTCCGGAGAGGACGCGGCGACGACAGGCTGGGCTGTGCGCAAGCTAGGTCTGGCCCGGCTCGCGAGGGGCTCGCGAGGGGAGGCAGCTGAGGCGGAGTTATAACCGAAACGCGAGAGATTTGCTCGAACGAGACTAAGCACCCCTTCCCCAAACACACGCAAATCTCAAATTCGAATGCAACTTAAATCCAGCGGGGGAAAGCGACAATCAAATGGAAGGGCGAAGAAAGCAGAAGAAAAGCCACGTCCGGCACCTAGTCTAGTCTTGGACGTCTTCTCACCAGCACGGAGCTAAGTGCTACCACTGGGCGTGGGAGGGAGCCCCGTGGCTGAGGCCGGGCACCCCGAGACTCCGGGCGTGTACAACCCCACTCATTATTACCGAGAGTGTCACGGGCGGCGAAGCTTCACGCACCGGGCCTTCTTCACAGTGTACCGCCTTGCTTCATATCGCCAGACGAGGGCCCCGCTTGCGCCACTTCTAGTGCCACCAACGACGACCGGAAACCGTGACGCCGCCGGTGGGGTAGAGCGGTCGCCAGCCAGTTCCCTCGACGACCACGGGTCCTCCGCCAGGCAGGCCCCGAGGCGCCTCCCAGCAGAGGGCCTACTTCACGGGAACGCCTTGCTCGAACGCCGCGGTGGTGATGTCAGTCTCTGCCCCTCTCCGGCAGCCCCTGCGCCCCACCCGAGGGGTAGGAGATCTGGGAGCGGGGCAGCCGCTTGTCGTGGCGACCTGTACCTCCTGCGACCTATGGTTAGCGTATGTTTGCTCTTGAGGAAGTAGCGGTACCCGATAATCGTCGCCCCCGGCGTGACCAGTGGGACCGTCTCGAGGCTCCTGGAAGAGCTCGGCTTCTGGCGCCTCATCCCCCCAGCTCGGGCTGAGGAGCGAGCCTTGTTCTCCCTCATGCGGGTGCCCTTGGTCCATCATGTGGGGCACGTATTCTTCCGGCGCCGTCATCCCGAAGGCCACGCTGTAATGCTGAGCGTGCCATGCTGCTCTGCTTGATGCGCCCGCCGTGAGGTGGTGGCGCGACGGTCCGCCAGGGCCGTGAGTTGCATCGAGTCCTTCTTCTCCATGGGCCGGGGGCGGGGGCAACCCCGCCACCGGCCTGGTGCTGACGGCTTCGCCGGTGTTGGAGTAGCTTTGGAGCCCGCAGACGCTGGAGCCCCGCGGCGAGCCGCCTGGCCCGAGATTGAAGTAGGGTGCGAAGGGTAGAGCCCCAGGCGGCGAAGCCAGTGAGCTCGCCACTTGCTCCAAAGAAGACGTCGCGACCGCTCTCCAAAGAGCTCGCACTGCAGCAGCTCTCGGGCCACTGTGAGCGCGACCCTTGAGTTCGCCTACTCCCGGCGGGTGTACGGTGATGTGGTCGCGGCGTGATTGGAGGCCCTTGCTACCGACCGCGCCTGCCGCAGCGTGAGAGCCGGCTGTCCGGCGTCGCCGCTGCCCACAGCGCTCATGGACCGCGAGCTGCCTGGGCACGGGTCGCCTCGAGGCGAAGGAGCTCATGTGGGCGGGCCACGCCGCCAAAGGATCTGGGTTGCCCGCTTGGTCGCCGGACATGGTGATGACGATGCGATGAGACACGAGGTGGCAGAAGGCGGATTCCGGCGCACCCCTACCTGGCGCGCCAAATGTCGGATTTCGGGTTCCGGCGGACCCTTAAGGTTCAAACACTGGGGTGCGCGCGGAGATCCAACCTCCCACCGTCTCGTACCTCGCCGAATCGCAGGAACCTAAACTACTAAAAAGAACATCACAAGAGACACATGATTTATACTAGTTCGGGCCACCGTTGTGGTGTAATACCCTACTCTAGTTTGTGGTGTGGTGGATTGCCTCTTGGGCTGATGAGGAATAGTATAGGGAAGAACAGCCTCGCGAGGGTCTGTTCTTGGTGGGTGTGATGAAATGCTAAGTGGTGTCCCGTCGCTCTAGCTTGAGGATCGGGTCTCTACCTCTCTCTCTCTGGATTCCCAATGCCGGGGTCCCTCTCTCTGGATGTGGCTACTACTATTTATAGGCGAAGGCCCTGGGCCTCTTCCCAAATATTGAGCGGGAGGGGCGCCAACAATTGGCCATTTTGAAGGGGAACAGCGGGTACACTTATCCTGACTAAAGTTGGTCCTCGCCGCCAAAGGCTCTGGTGATGACGCCTGCTTGGGCTCCACGATGACTTCCTTCCAGCCGTTGGGGCTGGTCTTGGTCTTGTTGCACCGAAACGGATGCCTTTGCTTGTTGCTCTCGCTTGCACTTGCTCCCTTTGCACCAAAGAGGAAAGGAGGACGCCGCTGGCCGGGCGCCCGACTGGCGCCCTTGGTCCTCATGGCTTGCGTCACGGGCACCTCACGAGGTACCCTGCCTTGAACTCTCCGCCTCCTCATGAGCCAGCCTGACGAGGCCGTGCCCGAGGAAGCTCCTGGTCGTCCGCCCCGCGAGACTTGGCCCCTCACGAAGGTCTTGAGCTTTCGTTGATGAAGATGGGCCGTCCTGGGCCTCCTTTGAACCACGCCGCAGGCCGCAGGCAGGCAAGTCTGGGGACCCCCGTTCCCAGAACGCCGACAGTAGCCTCTCTTATGGGGAAATGTAGTCTAGTGCTTCCTCTGAGCCATGGTAGTCTGCTACAGCCCGGTTTACCGGAGTCCTGTTAGGCCAGTTGTACTGCTCCGGAACACTTAGACTGGCTGCATGTGTCCTTCTTGGATCTTGTGTCTGTCCCTTCGGGGAAATGTCACGCGGTGTCTTCCGGAGTCCTGTTAGCCAGCTACAGCCCGGAATCCCGGAGTCCTGCTAGCCCAGTTGCTACAGCCTGAATTCACTCGCTGATGACCGACACGTTCGTTGTTGGGTCATATATGCCTGTCCCTGTAAGTTAGTGCCACTTTCGGTTCACGACTAGTCATGTCGGCCTGGGTTCTCTGTCATATGGATGCTAGTGACACTATCATATACGTGAGCCAAAAGGCGCAAACGGTCCCGGGCCAGGTAAGGTGGCATCCGTGGGAATACCGTGCGTGAGGCCGCAAAGCGATATGATGTGTTACATGCTAGATCGATGTGGCTTAGGATCGGAGTCCTGACAAAGGCGGGCGGCCATGGAAGTCAAAGGGCTCACTTCCCAGTGAGCCTGCGCAGCGTACAGTTTGCATGCTTCCCGGTGAGCCTGCGCATTGGAGGACAGCTTGCACGCCTCTCGGTGAGTCCGCGCACCGGACTGCGCTCGCACGCCTCCCGTTCAGTCAAGGTCAAGCAGCTGTCCGCACGACGCCTCCTACAGCCATTAAAACCAAGACACATGGCGTCACATGAATGCTTAACAGAATGCACATGGTTTGGATTCTACAAACTTTTGAGATATTAAAGTGGCAGCTCTTTTTTCAAATTGCCTTTGTCGGCTGTCATTATTCGAGGGCGCCTTCTCTCAAAATGGACACGAAAAATGCCACAGCATGTCGGGTGCCATTCCATGATAGCATGCCAAGTTTCATGAATCTAAGACGAGTTTTGGATTTACAAGAATTTTAAAACCAGGCATCTCAATGTTTTGCCGGCAATCAACGGTGCCCTGGTGTTTGAAATTCATTCCCATTTCTTGCATGGGACCTAAGCATGCACCCAACGACACAGATTTGATTTTTCAACAAATTTATATGCACTGGAGAATGTGCATGTAGTTCAAATTTGAATTATGCACATAAATGCATTGAAAACTCAGTTAATGCATAAAAATGTATGTCCAAATGAACCCCGAAAAATCCCAAAAATTGACACAACACTCCTGTTGTTCTATCTTGACACGATAATTTTTTTGAAAGAAATAAGAGGCAATTGATATCGTTTTGTCCCCAAAGGTGGGACTTTCCCTACCGAAACCATCATGCTTGTTGTGAGAAGCTCTGGTTTGTGAGAAGCATATACCCGTACCTGCCCCGAATTGGACAATTTTTCTACCATGACATGTTGATGCCGCTCCATGATAGCATGCCAAGTTTCATGAATTTCAGACGAGTTAGGATTTACTAGAATTTAAAAACCAGGCATCTCAACATTTTGCCGGCAATTAACAGTGCCCTGGTGTTTGAATTTCATTCTCATCTCTTGCATGGGACCTAGAAATTCACCCAAGGACACAATTAGTTTTTTCAACCAACTTTAGTGCATTCGAGCATGTGCTTGTAGTTCAAATTTGAATTATGCACATAAAATGCCTAGAAAACCCAGTTAATGCATAAAAATGTCAAGCAAACCCTGAAAAATCACAAAAATTGACACAACGACACTCCTGTTGTTCTATGTTGATACTAGAAAAACTTTGAAAGCAATAAGAGGCAATGGATATCATTTCATCCCCAAAGGTGGGACATTCCCTATCAAAACCGGCATGCTTGTTGTGAGAAGCTCTAGTTTGTAAGAAGCTTATACCCGAACCCGCCCCAAATGGGACAAATTTTTTACCACGGCATGTTGATGCCGCTCCATGATAGCATGCCAAGTTTCATGAATTTCAGACGAATTTTGGATTTACTAGAATTAAAAAATCAGGCATCTCAACGTTTTGCCGGCAATCAACAGTGCCCTGGTGTTTTGAATTTCATTCTCATCTCTTGCATGGGACCTAGAAATTGACCCAAGGACACATATAAGATTTTTCAACCAACTTTAGTGCATTGGTGCATGTGCTTATAGTTCAAATTTAATTATGCACATAAAATGCCTAGAAAACCATGTTAATGCGTAAAAATTTCCAAACGAACCCCGAAAAATCCCAAAAATTGACACAACACTCTTGTTGTTCTATGTCGACACTAGAAATTTTTTGAAAGCAATAAGAGGCAATGGACATGGTTTCGTCCCCAAATGTGTGACGTTCCCTATCGAAAACATCATGCTTGTTGTGAGAAGCTCTGGTTTGTGAGAAGCTTATACCCGAACCTGCCTCAAATGGGACAATTTTTTACCACGACATGTTGATGCTGCTCTGTGATAGCATGACAAGTTTCATGAATTTCACACGAGTTTTGGATTTACTAGAATTTAAAAAACAGGCATCTCAATATTTTTCCGGCAATCAACAGTGCCCTGGTGTTTGAATTTCATTCCCATCCCTTGCAAGGGACCTAGAAATTCACCCAAGGACACACATGTGATTTTTCAATCAACTTTGGTGCATTGGAGCATGTGCTTCTAGTTCAAATTTGAATTATGCACATAAAATGCCTAGAAAACCCAGTTAATGTATAAAAAAGGCCAAACGAACCCCGAAAAATTCCATGATTAAACACAACACTCATGTTGTCCTACGTTGATACATAATTTTTTTGAAAGCAATAAAAGGCAATGGATATTGTCCCGTCCCCGAAGGTGGTACGTTCCCTATCAAAACCATCATGCTTGTTATGAGAAGCTCTTGTTTGTGAGAAGCTTATACCCAAACCTGTCCCAAATGGGACACAATTTTCACCACGGCACGTTGATGCCGCTCCATGATAGCATGCCAAGTTTCATGAATTTCAGACGAGTTTTGGATCTACCAGAATATAAAAACCAGGTATATCAACGTTTTGCCGGCAATCAACAGTGCCCTGGTGTTTGAAATTCATTCTCGTCTCTTGCATGGGACCTAGAAATTCACCCAAGGACACACATGTGATTCTTCAACCAACTTTGGTGCATTGGAGCATGTGCTTGTAGTTCAAATTTGAAGTATGCACATAAAATGCTTAGAAAACTCAGTTAATGCATAATAATGTCCAAACGAACCCCGAAAAATCCCAAAAATTGACACAACACTCCTTTTGTTCTATGTTGACATGAGAAAAATTTTGAAAGCAATAAGAGGCAATGGCTATCGTTTCGTCCCCAAAGGCGGGACGTACGTTCTTTACCGAAACCATTAGGCTTGTTGTGAGAAGCTCTGGTTTGTGAGAAGCATATACCCAAACCTGCCCCAAATGGGACAAATTTTTTACCATGGCATGTTTAAGCCGCTCCATGATAGCATGCCAAGTTTCATGAATTTCAGACGAGTTTTGGATTTACTAGAATTTAAAAACCAGGCATCTCAATGTTTTGCCGGCAATCAACACTTCCCTGGTGTTTGAAATTCATTCCCATTTCCTGCATGGGACCTAAGCATGCACCCAAGGAGACAGATTTGATTCTTCAACCAATTTATATGCACTAGAGCATGTGCATGTAGTTCAAATTTGAATTATGCACATAAATGCATTGAAAACTCAGTTAATGCATAAAAATGTCCAAACGAACCTTGAAAAATCCCAAAAATTGGCACAACACTCCTGCTGTTCTATGTTGACACGAGAAAAATTTAAAAGCAATAAGAGGCAATGGTATCGTTTCGTCCCCGAAGGTGGGACGTTCCCTATCAAAACCATCATGCTTGTTGTGAGAAGATCTGCTTTGTGAGAAGCTTATACCCAAACCTGCGCCAAATGGGACAAATTTTTTAGCACGGCATGTTGATGCCGCTCCATGATAGCATGCCAAGTTTCATGAATTTCAGACGAGTTTTGGATTTACTAGAATTTAGAAACCAAGCATCTCAACCTTTTGCCAGCAATCAACAGTGCCCTGGTGTTTGAATTTCATTCCCATCTCTTGCATGGGACCTGGAAATTCACCCAAGGACACACATGTGATTTTTCAACAAACTTTAGTGCATTGGAGCATGTGCTTGTAGTTCAAATTTGAATTATGCACATAAAATGCCTAGAAAACCCATTTAATGTATAAAAAGGGCCAAACGAACCCTGAAAAATTCCAAGATTAAACACAACACTCATGTTGTTCTATGTTGACACTAGAAATTTTTTGAAAGCAATAGGAGGCAATGGATATCATACAATCCCCAAAGGTGGTACGTTCCCTATCAAAACCATCATGCTTGTTGTGAGAAGCTCTGGTTTGTGAGAACTTTATACCCAAACCTGCCCCAAATGGGACAAAATTTTCACCACGACATGTTGATGCCGCTCCATGATAGCATGCCAAGTTTCATGAATTTCAGACGAGTTTTGGATTTACTATAATTTAAAAACCAGGTATCTCAACATTTTGTCGGCAATCAATAGTGCCCTGGTGTTTGAAATTCATTCCCATCTCTTGCATGGGACCTAGAAATTCACCCAAGGACACACATGTGATTTTTTAACCAACTTTGGTGCATTAGAGCATGTGCTTGTTGTTCAAATTTGAAGTATGCACATAAAATGCCTAGAAAACCCAGTTAATGTATAAAAAAGGCCAAACGAACCCCGAAAAATTCATTTCCATTTCTTGCATGGGACCTAAGCACGCACTGAAGGACACAGATTTGACTTTTCAACCAAATTGTATGCACCGGAGCATGTGCATGTAGTTTAATTTTGAATTGTGCATGTGAAATGGCTAGAAAACAAGTTTAGTGTCTAAAATGTCCAACCGAACCCTGAAAAATTCCAATTCTTTTACGACACACATATAGTTGCATGTTCACTGCAGATAAAAGGTCTAGTAGTTCAAATAGCATCCATTGCCGCTTTGACCCCATTTTGTAATTCAAATCAAGTAGATCCCACATAGTTTATTATCACCAACCGTGTGAGATGTAGTACAAAGTATGTTGGAGCACCGTCGGTGTATAGTACGGCTATGGCTTACGCGAGAAGGTGCATCGGCTACAGTCCACAGCCGGCGTGTCAAGCATACTAGCTCACTCCCCAAAAACTCCCGCCTCTGCATCCCTCACAATCTCGAAAATATCTACCGTCGAGATGGTTTTCATGTTTGATAGCATACGATTAGTATGTGCGGACCGGGTGCGATGTCTGTTACTCCCGCTCTGCTTCAGTCCCTTGATTCACATTTTCAGTAGCCCCGGCATTTCACTACCGCCTCTACATCCCTCGCAATCTCAAAAGTATCTGCTCGCCCTTGATCCAAATTTTTAGTAGCCCCGCCTTGTTACTCCTGCCTAGTAAAATTTTCAGTTGCCGCATTATTTCCTCAAAGACAACCTTGCCCCCCCCTCCACACACACCCCAAAACCTCCGCTCACACAGACACACACAACCATCGAAACCATTGCTAGGGCGCCGCCATTGCCGGCGCCTCCATCCTCAACCTGTCCCTGCGTGTCGGGGAGCTCGAGGAGCCAATGGCTAAAAAGAGGTTTATCGCGGCCTTTTCGCCCGACGCCGGCTAGCTGGCCGCCGAGGTGTCCTTGTCGTCCTCCGCGGGCCTAATCCGCCGTCGCTGGTCCCCCGATCTGCCCGGCAGCCGATGAAGTCCTACCTCGGGGTCCGGCAGCGGCGGTGGGGGACTGTCAGGACCCCGATTCCAAGTCACATCGTTCTAGCCGGTAACACCTCATATCACTTTGCGGCCTCACGCACGCTATTCGCACGGTGTCACATTACCATGGCCCGGGACCGTTTGAGCCTTTTGGCTCACGTAAATGATAGTGTCGCTAGCATCCATATGACAGAGAACCCGGGCCGACATGACTAGTCATGAACCCAAAGTGGGACTAACTTACCGGGACATGCATACATGAATCAACATCGAGCATGTCGGTCAGCAGCGTGAGAATCCGGGCTGTAGCACTGGGCTAACAGGACTCTAGTGAACCGGGTTGTAGCAGGCTAGGTAGGACTCCGGATGTCACCACGTGACATTTCCCCGAAGGGACAGACATGAGAACAAAGTGAATCACATGCCGGCCAGTCAAGTGTTCCGGAGTAGTAGTGCTGGGCTAGCAGGACTCCGGTGATCCGGGCTGTAGCGGACTACTATGGCTCATGGAAGCACAAGACTACATTTGCCCATAAGAGAGGCTACAAAGGATAAACAACTAGGTTGCCGGATCCCACACATACCAAGCATTTCAATCATACACACAATATGCTCGATATGTGTAAATACAACATGGCATCACAACTTAACTCTACGACTCAAGTATTTATTCAATAGGCTCTGAGGAGCGAGATATTACAAACATGAGTCTCATGACCCAACATTCAGAGCATACAAGTCAAAGCTCATGTGGAAGCTTAACATGTCTGAGTACAAACATCTACAAATAAAAAGGGTGAGAAGCCTGACTATCTACCAGATCCTGCCGAGGACACAAGATCATAGCTGAGGTATCAAGCTAAACGTCGAAGTCCACACGGAACTACTAGCGATACTGAAGTCTCTCTGTAAACACATAAATTAAGCAAACGTGAGTACAAATGTACCCAGCAAGACTTACATCAGAACTAACTAAATATGCATCATTGTCAACAAAGGGATGGTGGGGTTTAACTGCAGCAATCCACCTTTGAATCAGTGGATAACCTAAACTACTACTGCAAGTAACTCTTTTGAGGTGGCGCACACGAGTCCACATATTCACCAATCAATACACCACTATGGATCCGCTCCCGTCTTCCTACGAGAACGCCATCCGTAGCACTCACGCTTATCTTGCACATTTTAGAGAATCCACTTTCACTTGTCTATGAACTGTACAGGCAACCCAGAAGTCCTTTACCGCGGACACGCTATTCGAATAGATGATGTTAACCCTGCTGGGGTGTACTTCTTCACACACGCTCTCGCCACTTACCACCATGTACACATCGTGTATCTCGGCAACCTTCAAGCGGAATCCTGACGAGGGAGTCGGCCACGACCTGACTAACCACACAAGTCTCTAGTCCAGGTTTATCGCCTATTCGGGTTGCATCCGCAACGAGATTCGGCCGGGGTGTCGCTCACGGCCCCAAACGGTGAGAGTAGGGTTCCCGAGGCACCAAACGGGCATCCCAGTACACCGTGCCTCGTGTCTATATTGCAACATAGCCCACCCCTAGGCCTGGGGCCCACTATCAGTGGTTGTGGGCGGTTTAAGCAGCGGGGTTAGTGCCTAATGGTCGTGCCACGTCGGCGTGGTTACGCCGGCGATGACCCGACGCGGCGACGATCGCCGTCCGGCCGTTTCCGGCCACGGATGGCCGCGCGGTTAGGTGCGTTGGAGAGCCCGTGGTGCAGGGCACCCAGTGGTGGTCGTGGGGATGTCGGGGACGGCGTGTAGCGGCGGCGGCGACAAGCTCACACAGCGGCGGGGCTCGGTGATGTGCACGGGTGGCGCAGCGGGGTGCAAGCGGGCAAGGGAAGGTGCTAGCGAGGCTGAGAGCGGGGCGGCAAGCTCGGTGGACATGCACCCGAGACCAAATGGTCACCGGAGCGTCGTAGGCAGTGAGAACGGGCGGCGGCGGGTTTCGGTCATCGGCAAAGCGGCAGCTGCGGCGTGCAATCGAGAAAACGGAGAGGGGGAGAAGGAGCAGCAGCTCACAGAGGTTGCGGTAGGCTTCAAAGCGGGCTCGGGGAAGGCCGGAGCTGAGCGGGGCGGCGAGGCCGATCTCCGGCGGCCGAGGAGGGGAAAAGCGTCGGGGCAGCGCTTCGGGGCTCTTCCGGTCGCGTGAGCCGTCGTGGAGGACGAGGGAGGCACGGCGGAGCTCGGGGCCGCGTTGGAGAGGTGAGGGGGTGGCGGTGAACGTGGTGTTTTGCGACAGTGACGGAGGCGAGCTCACGGGCGAATCGGCCATGGCGGGAGAGGCAAGGGACAGACCAGGGGGGAGAGTGAGAGAGCAGAGGAGGAGGAGGGGTTCCAGAGAGAGAGGGGCGGTCAGGGGGGTGTCGTGGCGCTCGAGGCCATCTCTAGCAGCGGCGGCAAGCAGGAGCTGGCGCGAGGAGGAAGGCGACAGAGGGGGTTGCGGTGGTGGGCTGGGCCAGTTGGCTAGGCCGCCAGCTGGGCCGGCCAGGTGGTCCGCGTTGTAGCACTGGGCTAACAGGACTCCGGTGAACCAGGCTGTAGCAGGCTAGGAAGGACTCCGGATGTCACCACGTGACATTTCCACGAAGGGACAGACACAGGAACAAAGTGAATCACATGCCGGCCAGTCAAGTGTTCCGGAGTAGTAGTGCTGGGCTAGCAGGACTCCGGTGAACCGGGCTGTAGCGGACTACTATGGCTCATGGAAGCACAAGACTACATTTCCCCATAAGAGAGGCTACCAAGGATAAACAACTAGGTTGTCGGATCCCACACATACCAAGCATTTCAATCATACACACAATATGCTCGATATGTGTAAATACAACATCGCATCACAACATAACTCTAGGACTCAAGTATTTATTCAATAGGCTCCGAGGAGCGAGATATTACAAACATGGGTCTCATGACCCAACATTCGGAGCATACAAGTCAAAGCTCATGCGGAAGCTTAACATGTCTGAGTACAAACATCTACAAATAAAAAGGCTGAGAAGCCTCACTATCTACTAGATCCTGCCGAGGGCACAAGATCGTAGCTGAGATATCAAGCTAAACGTCGAAGTCCTCACGGAACTACTAGCGATACTGAAGTCCCTCTGCAAAAACATAAATTTAGCAAACGTGTGTACAAATGTACCCACGAAGACTTACATCGGAACTAACTATATATGCATCATTATCAACAAAGGGATGGTGGGGTTTAACTGCAGCAAGCCAGCTTTGACTCAGTGGCTAACCTGAACTACTACTGCAAGTAACTCTTTTGAAGTGGCGCACATGAGTCCACATATTCATCAATCACTATGGATGCGCTCCCATCTTCCTACGAGAACGCCATCCATAGCACTCACACTTATCTTGCACATTTTAGAGAATCCACTTTCACTTGTCTATGAATTGTACAAGCAACCCAGAAGTCCTTTACCGTGGACATGGCTATTCGAATAGATGATGTTAACCCTGCAGGGGTGTCCTTCTTCACACACGCAATCGCCACTTACCACCATGTACACGTCGTGTATCTCAACAACCTTCAAGTAGAATCCTGGCAAGGGAGTCGGCCACGACCTGACTAACCACACAACTCTCTAGTCCAGGTTTATCGCCTATTCGTGTTCCATCTGCAGGGAGATCCAGTAGGGGTGTCGCTCACGGCACAAAACGATGAGAGCAGGGTTCCCGAGGCACCAAACGGGTGTCCCGGTACACCGTGCCTCATGTCTCTACCGCAACATAGCCCACTCCTAGGGTCAGCGCTACGCACGGCCCCAACACATATCCTACAAACACCAGAAACTAGTTGCAACTCCTGGACAGAGATCTAGGTGATTAATAAGTCGAGAGGGGCACTTAAGCATTCCAATGTGTGGTAGTAGCTGTTCATGGATCACAAACACAGAACTCGGTTCCTGAGGACGCCTGCAATGAGACAACCCACCATGTACTCCTACATGGCCTCTCACCACTACCTTTACCAACTCATGTTCACACACTTAGCTCTAACAGTAGGACATGTTCACCACATTCCAATTCATCCCCGATGAATCAGACCTAACTCAACTCTAAGCAGTAGCAGGCATGACAACAAGCATGAATGAGTAGGCACATCAGGGCTCAAACAACTCCTACTCATGCTAGTGGGTTTTATCTATTTACTGTGGCAATGGCAGGTCATGCAGAGGAAAGGGGTTCAACTACTGCAGCATCTAACAGTTGAATCGTTGTTGTCCTAATGTAGTAAAAGAGAGCAAGAGCGAGAGAGTGGGATTGTATCGGAATGAACAAGGGGGTTTTGCTTGCCTGGTGGAGTGGTAGTAGGATACTGCCCTTCAGTCGGATATTCGTGGGTATCCTCGGAGGAAAAACCTACCACGAAAGACACATCGGAACACAATCATCACATGGCAATATGCAACAATATGATGCATGCTATCACATGGTAATATGGGTGTGTTTTGGCTAATGCATTCTAAAACAGGTTGGTTTGAGTCCATTTGAATCAAAGATTCAAATGAAAGCCCATGATATGAAGTCATATTAATGCATTAGCTTGTTTCACTTAAACAGCAAGGTTAAAGTGGTCTGATATGCATGAAACAATTACATGTGGAAAGACTGGATTTTTCTGATCATTTTTCATACATAAATCTTTGCATTTGGAGTTACAGATTAATTTCTATGGATTTTTTAAGTTTTGGGCATTTTCTGGAATTTCCTGTATAAGAATAAATTCAGTAAATGATTTATTGCGTCAACATTGTGTCATGCCTGCATCAGCAGTCGATTGGGTTGACCCAGGTCAAACCTGATGTGTGGGGGCCACACGTCGCATTAAAGTTAATCCGGTCAAACCGCCACGACTAGGGTTTGACCAGGCCTGGGGATCACTATCAGTGGCTGTGGGTGGTTTAAGCAGCGGGGTTAGCACCTAATGGCCGTGCCACGTCGGCGATGACCCGACGCGGCGATGATCGTCGTCCGGCCGTTTCCGGCCACGGATGGCCGCGCGGTTAGGTGCGTTGGAGAGCCCGTGGTGCGGGGCACCCAGTGGTGGTCGTGGGGATGCCGGGGACGACGTGTAGCGGCGGCGGCGGGGCTCGGTGATGTGCGCGGGTGGCACTGCGGGGTGCAAGCAGGCAAGGGAAGGCGCTAGCGAGGCTCAGAGCAAGGCGACAAGCTCGGTGGACACGCACCAGCGATCAAATGGTCACCGGAGCATCGTCGGTGGTGAGCACGGGCGGCGGCGGGTTTCGGTCGTCGGCAAAGCGGAAGCTGCAGTGTGCAATCGAGAAAATGGAGAGGGGGAGAAGGAGCAGCATCTCACAGCGGTTGCAGTAGGCTTCGAAGCGGGCTCGTGGAAGGCCGGAGCTGAGCGGGGCGGCGAGGTTGATCTCCGGTGGCCGAGGAGGGGAAAAGCGTTGGGGTGGCACTTCGGGGCTCTTCCGGTCGCGTGAGCCATCGTGGAGGATAAGGGAGGCACAACGGAGCTCGGGGCCGCGTCGGAGAGGTGAGGGGGTGGCGGTGAATGTGGCGTTTTGTGGCGGCGACGGAGGCGAGCTCACGGGCGAATCGGCCATGGCGGGAGAGGCGAGGGACAGAGCAGGGGGGAGAGTGAGAGAGCAGAGAAGGAGGAGGGGTTCCAGAGGGAGAGAGGGGCGGTCTATGGGGTGTTGTGGCGCTCGGGGCCGTCTCCAGCAGCAGCGGCAAGTAGGAGGTGGCGCGAGGAGGAAGGCGACAGAGGGGGTTGCGGTGGTGGGCTGGGCCAATTGGCTTGGCTGCCAGCTGGGCCGGCCAGGTGGTCCGCGCAGGTGAGTCTAGGTAAGTCTCTCTATCTCTCTCTCTCTCTCTCTCTCTCTCTCTCTCTCTCTCTTATTTCCTGCTTTCTATTTCTTTTATTCTGTTTTGAATTAGTAAAAATACTAATCCATTTTGTAAAATCCTGAAAATAATGGTGGGCAGTGTTTGGATTATTTCCATCAACCCAAAACTAGTTTCAGAATTATAGAGCATTTAAAAATATTTATAGGATTTAAATGCTCCAATTCAAATACGATATGAGTTAATTCAAAGATCCAGAATGTCCTAGAAACATATTCATCATTTTTGGCAGAGGTTTTCACCTTTATCATAAATCATGAGCATTTTCAGAGGGCATTTTGGGTTCTTTGAAAAAGATTTTGGATTGAACCTAGTTGAGTTCCATTTGTTTCTAGGGTTTGAACATCCCCATTTCAACTTTCTGAGAAATTTAAACATGATGCACACATGAAGGGCTGGCCTAGTGCAAACCAGATCTAGGGAAGTGACAGGGACGTGGGTCGCCGAGATTATAGATCGAGATACCCACACCCGCCGGTGGCTCGGTAGCTTCCACACGGCCGAGCTCACGGCCATGGAGTACGACCGCTGGCAGGTCCGCTACCACGGCGCGGCGGCTAGGCTGAATTTCCCCTTCGGCACACGTCCGGTCCACCTCATTCCGCCAGAGCCAGGGGTGATGAGCTCGGCTGTGGTACGGGAGGACCGCGAGGCGTGGGAGCGCCTCGAGGCTGAGGCCGCCGATGAGGCCTACATGCAGGAGCTCCACCGGTAGCACCCGGAGCTCGTGGAGGCGGAGCGGGCGATCTTTGCCGGCGCGGAGGGCGGCGAGGTTATCACGCTCTCCTCCGATGACGAGGTCGAAGGCGGCGAGGACGGCAGCGCGGAGGACGGCGAGGTCATCGCGCTCTCCTCTGATGATGAGGTCGAAGGCAGCGGCGACGGCGGCGTGGAGGGCGTCGAGGTGGGCTCCAAGGACGAGGAGATCGACGTCGATGAGTGGAGGAGTGCCTTCGCCAACGACCCCGACGACGGTACTGGCCCGGACCCGTCGCGACACATCGTACATGACGAGGAAGGATAGGTTCGACCTCTACTTCGACCAAAAGTAGTTTAGCTTAGTTTAAATTTATGTTTTATGTTTGTTTATGCAAAACTATCAGTGTTTATGTTTGAATGCATGCTACTTTCGGTTGAACCTGCTTTGAACTTGATCAAATTGAAGTTTACAACCTTAAGTTTAGGGGATCGACTAGAAAAGGCCAAAAATTGCTGGAGTATATATATATCCACTAAGGGTTTTAGTCCTTTATCTTTTAAGGATCGCCTAGAGATGTCCTTATGACTTGTTTATTTCAGTTCTTCACAATGTGATGCTCTATATCTCGCAACTATTTGCCATGCAGTTCAATTTCATCAATAATAGTTTCAACAATACCCGGTATGAATTACGATATTTGGTTGTCATTATGATATTGAAGTTAACATGCCTTTTCGTTTTTCAGTTGTTATTTAGCAACATGCATTGTAATGAATGACTAAATATGCAATCCTAGGCTACATAGCAACAAGGAAGAGTGTTACCTTAATATTCTGATGATGTCTACATATACATGTAATAAAATCTTATATAATGGGATGGATGGAGTGTTGTTCTACATCATTTTTCAATTGTTGTTTAGCTTCTAACATTAACTTGGTGCTTTTAGGTACATGTAGCATTGCCAAAGATCCACACTTTGACCCTTTCTGCGTATGGGGCAATGAGATATTCATGAACCAGCATCAAGTGAGGAAACTGATAATGATTGTTCAGCAACTGGAATGTCTGTCGCCCCTTTCTTTACCATCTGTAATAGTACAAGTATAGAACCCTGGTACATCATTCTTTATTTGGTGCTTATGTAATTCTTAAACATATGTACATGTGAATCGAATAACATTGGTTGTTTGAACCTGATGGATATGAATAAAGCTATAGCCTACTTTCAAGTTTAAATTAGGTACAATTTTAAATAGCAGCAATTAAATTAGGGCGAAATTACGTTGTGCAGGTCATTATGGCACACACGGTTGGTAAAACACAAATGTTTGTGATATACAACATAATCCGAGATGGTTCACAGAGAGGAAACGTGTGCAAGCATGCACACAGTTGCCGTTTGCAAAGCGTGTGTGATGTCAGACACTATCACATACGATGCGGGAAAACTAAATATGTGTGATTGTCTACCCATCGTACATGGTTTATAATCATGAACTGTTTGTGATGTGCCAGGCATCGTAAAACTCCCGTGCCTAGAATCTTCCTGGAAAACTCCCGTGCCTGGAATCTGCCTGGTTTTAGGCAGAACCACAAAACTCTGACTACGATGGCAATGCGAGCACAAAATAGTAGCAAGGATGAAGCATTTGGGATATTCGAAATATCGGAAACGGTTATATAGGGACAACTGTATGCATCAAGGTTCCCTATCCCCGATGGTTTCTAGGTCGTGTGGGAAGGACCCCCCTACCGCCCACACTCACTTGGCGACGGTTCCAAATGTCGTCGCGGAAAGGGGTTAAAAACCGTTTGTTTAGCACCGACGCGTACCAGTGCGTGGCCTCAAATGGACCTGACACAAGTAGGACCTATATGGGCCAACCTGCTAATTTTGACTGGCCTGCCTCTTTCACCTAAATGGACCACTATTGGGCCTTTCCACGTGCCAACATATCATAGGTACCTCTCGTACAATGAGTGGATGACATCTGTCCCAAAGCTGAGCCGGCGCGTGGATCCTCCGACGAATGAAAATTTTACACGTGGAAAATCCCCATTGGTCGTGGCTGTTAACGGGTTATCGGATCCAAACTGGAACCCGATAGCTTAACGGCGACCCGTTACGGTGGATGCCACGTGTCGGTTACCCTTGACGAAAACACTTCCATGACACACCATTTATCATCATGGAAGTGGACACTTCCGTGATGATAATTTTGGTATTGTCATGGAACACTTCTACGACAGCACCGGTATGACTATCTTGATTCTGTCATAAAATCGTCATGGATGTACATGCATGATAGAAAACGTGACCTACTGTGACAAACACGTATCATCACGGAAGTGTATTTTTTCAGTGATGCCTTGTCAATTTAAATGCACCATGCAATGAGCTACTGACTACGTTGATCACACCAGCTATTTTAGAGGACTATGTTGATGATTTGACTTTGCCATGTGATCAAACAATTTTGAGTTAACCCGTTAAATTAGCTATTGATGCAAAAGAACCATGTGAGTCAAGGAATAAATTATATTTGGATCAAATATGTTTGAAAATAATTGTGCCAATGTTTAATCATTTTTTATATGACCTCTAATCTTGGTGATGGTTCATCAAGGTTGGGATGGTTTAATGATGAGCATTGCCAATCTTTTGTTACGATTAAGAGCTTCTCTTAAATGTGCAAACTGAGTTGCAATATTTTCATGCCCTTGACTTCTTGGGATAGTATTTTGGCTTTATATTTCATGACATTTAGTGAGTACTCTTGTATAAATGTGTCACATGTGGCACAACTGGGATCAATAAAATTGATGACATATACGTATACGATGTGTACACCTTGTCTCTTTTTCTTAGCCACATTCCAATTTATGCAACGCCGAGGACGGCTTTGTTTTCAAGAAGGGGAGGATGATGAGGACATGGCTACCATAGTTACACCCACAATCATTGCTGTTATACCTACTGGGTCAACTACTAGAAATCGCGCACACCAGTTGAATTATCAGGAACTTTCTTTTCTTGGTCATGTTTCTAATGTTCATGAGAATGTGATGCTGCCTAACTTAGATACATTTGTGTTGCTTACAATTGAAGCACCGAGCATGGACAAGAAAAATGAACATTGGAGCATGATCAAGCTTGTGATGAAGGTGCATGCGAAGGGAACAAGAACTATGTTTCCGGTGGAGATTTCCGTACATTGAAGCCACCATGATGACATACAAGAAGACGGATGAAATATACAAGATGGCCTTTGTAAATTTCGTCCATAGCTTATTATTGGTGTTGCACCACCTTATTTGTGCGCCAGGCCCATGTAATTTTGAAATACTACTTCGTAGGCTATTTTTAGAGTCTGTATTATAGGAAAACGACTCACAAGGTGTTTTAGTCCCACCTTGCCAAGGGTGGACAAAACCGCCTCTCTTTTCCCCTGTAAATACAGCCCTTAAGACATCCTTTAGACCTGGGTTTTAATTAGTTAAAAGTTAGCCACTGCTGCAACTTCGTGTCCTTCATTGGTGTCCAACGACCAGACCGAGACCGCTTTCAGAACCCCACTTTTCTCAACACTTCATATATATTCGCAATATTCAGATTGCTTTTCATATTCTTGCTTGTTCTTCGATTTCTTCCAAGAATAGACCTTTGTCGTCAGGATGATCGTGCTCCGACGTGGTCAATAACCTCTTAAGGTTGGTTTAGCGATTGCTAAGGCACAACGCCGTGTACGTTTGTAGTCGGATCGTCAAAGTCGCCTCGACCAAATCGATAGTTATCATCTCAATGAAAGAGTGGGCCCCTCGCCTCTATCACATTGCCTCGGAGTTGGCGGCACATGCTGATTCCGTCGTGGTAAGGGCGGCAGCCTCCTTAGGGTCTGCTAAAGCTCTAGCAGCATGCATAGTTTACTACTGCTTGGAACATGCCTGCCAAGGCAGCGTCGCACCCGCGTGTTTGGCCGTGGACAGGATATTCCCTGAGCCCGGAGCTACTATGATGGAGCATGAACCGACGAATGGTTGGGACTATGAAATGTTCAAGGACATGGTCGTCGCTGACCCGAATCACGATTCTTCCTTCCTTCCGAGAGACTACTTTGCATCAATGCAGAGAATATTTCAACATCGTCACACCAACATGCCATCCCTGCAACAACGCCGAAAAGTAGTTGTTTGTATTTTGCTATTTTCTGAACCTTGCTGATATGTAATGCCGCTATTATGTTGTTTGGTTGATTATGTACAAGTATGAACGAAAATTTGTGCAATCATTTTCTGAATCAGGTGCTTATTAGCACAAATCATCTGTGTAATTATTGCTCTGTGTTTGTCAGGACCCTGATTCCAAGTCACATCGATCTAGCCGGTAACACCTCATATCACTTTGTGGCCTCACGCACGGTATTCCCACGGGTGTCACCTTACCATGGCCCGGGATCGTTTATGCCTTTTGGCTCACGATATGATAGTGTCGCTAGCATCCATATGACAGAGAACCCGGGCCGACATGACTAGTTGTGAACCCAAAGTGGCACTAACTTACGGGATAGGCATACATGAATCAACATCCAAAGATGTCGGCCGATAGATGCGAATCCGGGCTGTAGCACTGGGCTAACAGGACTCCGGTGAACCGGGCTGTAGCAGGCTAGGCAGGACTCCAGATGTCACCGCGTGACATTTCCTTGAAAGGACAGACACATGAACAAAGTGAATCACATGCCGGCCAGTCAAGTGTTCCGGAGCAGTAGTGCTGGGCTAGCAGGACTCCGGTGAATCGGGCTGTAGTGGACTACTATGGCTCATGGAAGCACAAGACTACATTTCCACATAAGATAGGCTACCAAGGATAAACAACTAGGTTGTCGGATCCCACACATACCAAGCATTTCAATCATACACACAATATGCTTGATATGTGTAATTACAACATGGCATCACAACATAACTCTACAACTCAAGTATTTATTCATTAGGCTCTGAGGAGCCAACTATTACAATCATGGTCTCATGACCCAACATACAGAGCATACAAGCATCGAGCGGAAGCATAAACATGTCTGAGTACAAACAACTACAAATGAAAAAGGCTGAGAAGCCTGACTATCTACAAGACCCTTCCAAGGGTACAAGATCGTAGCTGAGGTAACAAGCTAAACATCGAAGTCCACGCGGAACTACTAGCAAGACTGACGTCTCTCTGCAAAATATAAAATAGGCAAACGTGAGCACAAATGTACCTAGCAAGACTTACATCAGTACTAGCTACATATGCATCAGTATCAACAAAGGCGGTGGTGGAGTTTTGACTGCAGCAAGCCAACTTTGACTCAGTGGCTATCCTAAACAATAACTGCAAGTAACTCTTTTGAGGTGGCGCACACGAGTCCACATATTCACCATATCAATACCCCACTATGGATCCGCTCCCGCATAGCACTCGCGCTTATCTTGCGAGTTTTAGAGTATCCACTTTCACTTGTCTATGAACTGTACAGGCAACCCAGAAGTCCTTTTCCGCGGACACGGCTATTCGAATAGATGATGTTAATCCTATAGGGGTGTACTTCTTCACACACGCTCTCGCCACTTACCACCATGTACTCGTCGTGTATCTCGGCAACCTTCAAGCGGAAGCCTGGCAAGGGAGTCGGCCACGACCTGACTAACCACACAAGTCTCTAGTCCAGGTTTGTCGCCTATTCGGGTTCCATCCGCAGGAGATCCGGCCGGGGTGTCGCTCACGGCCCCAAACGATGTGTGCAGGGTTCTCAAGCCAACCTCGACAGATGGATCTACGCTTGGTACACCATGCCACAGTGCCTAGTCTGTCCCAAGCCCACTGCATCGGTGCCACTTGGTAGACTACTAACACAACCTACAAACACCGTAAACTAGTTGCAACTCCCCGGACAGAGATCGAGTTGATTAATAAGACGAGAGGGTCGAGTTACGGAACCCAATGTGTGGTAGTAACTGCTCATGGATCACAAACACAGAACTCAGTTCCTGAGGACGGCTGCAATGAGACAACCCACCATGTACTCCTACATGGCCTCTCACCGCTACCTTTACCAAATCGTGTTCACACACTTAGCTCTCAACAATAGGACATGTTCACAACTTTCCAATTCATTCCCGATGAATCAGACCTGACACAACTGTAAGCAATAGCAGGCATCACAAACAAGCATGAATGAGTAGGCACAACAGGGCTCAAAAAACTCGTTCTCATGCTAGTGGGTTTCATCTATTTACTGTGGCAATGACAGGTCATGCAGAGGAAAGGGGTTCAACTATCGTAGTATGTAACAGTTGAATCGCTGTTGTCCTAATGCAGTAAAAGAGAGTAGGAGCGAGAGAGTGGGATTATATCGGAATGAACAAGGGGTTTTGCTTGCCTGGCACTTCTTAAGATAGTATAGTTCTTTATCGGTGTCAACGAACTCATCGTTGAAAAGTCGTCTACTGACAGGGCAATTACCGGCAAACAAGGAAGAATACAATCAATGCAATGCAAAAATATGATGCATCATCATGACATGGCAATGTGCTGTGATTTGGGCTAATGCAACAGAAAGTCATTTTAATTGAAGTGGAATTCAAAACTACATCAAATTCCAACTCCAAACCTATTATGAAATTTGCCCTAATCATGTTTCATCCTAAACAGTGAGGTTAACTTGCTCAAACATGCATGAAAATGACATAAACAGATTCTTTGGATTTTTCTGATCATTTTTCATATATAACTTATTTCATTTGGAGTTCCGGTTGATTTATATGAATTTTTGAAGTTCTGCTAAGATTCTGGAATTTCTGAATTATTTTAAATTCAGAAAACCGTTTACTACGTCACGCTGATGTCAGCAGGTCAACAGACCCGGTGAGGTCAAACCTGACGCGTGGGTCCTGCATGTCGGTCTCACAGTGACTAAACCAGTTTAATTAAACGTAAACCAATAAGTTAATCAGGGGCCGGCCCCACATGTCATTGACCCAGAAGGTCAATTAGGTTAGTGCTAATTAGTGGTTAGGCCTAATTAAGCTAGAGCCATGTCAGCATCGCTGGAGCTCAACGCCGGCGACCTGGAAACGCGGCGGTGACCCCTCGAAAGGGCATGAGAGCGGTGGTCGAGGCCACTGGAGCGCAGCTCGTGCACGCCCGCATCCAGAGAAGAAGGTATCTAGGTGCGGGGTCGCCGGAGTTCGCCGGAAACAAACTCGGGGCGGCGGTGCTAGCTCGGCCTCGGCCGGAAAATGGCCTATGGCGCACGGAAGGGTGGTTGGGTGGTCGCGTTCGTCTCCTGGGGACGCGCAGAACATGGTGGTACGCTGAGACGTGGTGTCCGTGAGCTCTAGCCACGGCGACCTTGTGGTCGGCGGCGAGTAACTCTCGAGCTCGACGGAGCCCACGGTTAGAGAAAGAAATCGACATCGAGGGGAGAGAGGTTCGGTGCAGAGGCACACAGCGTGTCTAATGAGCGTGAGGGCGAGGTCGGGGATGCCCTGTAGCTCCTGAATCAACGGCGAGGATCCACGGCGACTGACAAGGGGAACGGCGGTGCTGGCGATGTCCTGGGGCTTCTGGCGCCATGTGTCTCGGTGAGGATGAAGAGGGGGACGAGGCGGAGCTTCTTAGCGCGACGACAAGGCGTGGGGTGGCCGGTGGCCGCGGGGGTGGCGAGCGGTGTCGACGGCAGCACTCGGTGGCGCTGCGGAAGCGAGCAGAGGAGGGAGAGGGAGTCCATGGAGAGAGGGAAGAGGTGCTAGGGGTCGAGGGGAGTGCGTGGCGCCTTGGTGCCTCCAAGCGATCGGCAGAAGGTATAGATCAAGTGCTGGCCACATGCTGGTGGGCGAGATGCCCTCGCGTCCTTCTGTCAAGAGGAGGAGGACGACTGGCAGTTGGCTGTGTGGGCTGGTGTAGGATCAAAAGTATGTCTAGAGGGGGGGTGATTAGACTACTTGACCAAATAAAAATCTAGCCTTTTCCTAATTTTAGTTCTTGGCAGATTTTAGCAACTTTAGAACAAGTCAAGCAATCTTAACACATTTCAAGCAAGCATGCAAAGAGTATATGAGCAGCGGAAAGTAAAGCATGCAACTTGCAAGAATGTAATGGGAAGGGTTTGGAGGATTCAAACGCAATTGGAGACACGGATGTTTTTGTCGTGGTTCCGATAGGTGGTGCTATCGTGCATCCACGTTGATGGAGACTTCAACCCACGAAGGGTAACGGTTGCGCGAGTCCATGGAGGGCTCCACCCACGAAGGGTCCACGAAGAAGCAACCTTTTCTATCCCACCATGGCCGTCGCCCACGAAGGACTTGCCTCACTAGCGGTAGATCTTCACGAAGTAGGCGATCTCCTTGCCCTTACAAAGTCCTTGGTTCAACTCCACAATCTTGTCGGAGGCTCCCAAGTGACAGCTAGCCAATCTAGGAGACACCACTCTCCAAGAAGTAACAAATGGTGTGTTGATGATGAACTCCTTACTCTTGTGCTTCAAATGATAGTCTCCCCAACACTCAACTCTTTCTCACAAGATTTGGATTTGGTGGAAAGAAGATTTGAGTGGAAAGCAACTTGGGGAAGGCTAGAGATCAAGATTCATATGGTAGGAATGGAATATCTTGGCCTCAACACAAGTGTAGGTGGTTCTCTCTCAGAAAATGTGTATTGGAAGTGTAGGTTCGTTATGATGGCTCTCTCCACGAATGAAGAGGAGGTGGAGGGTTATATATAGCCTCCACACAAAATTTAACTGTTACACACAACTTACCAATCTCGGTGGGACCGAATTGAGAAACTCGGTCGGCCGATTAAGCAAATCTAGTGACCGTTAGGATTTTCGGTGGGACCGACATGCAACTCGGTAGGACCGATATGGTTAGGGTTAGGGCATAACATAATCTCGGTGAGACCGATTACACAAACTCGGTGAGACCGATTTTGGTAATAAGCTAACCAGGGAGTTGGTCAGGTAAACTCGGTGGGAACGATGCGTTCATTTCGGTGAGACCGAAATGTTTCAAAAGGGAAACAGAGAGTTTACATTGCAATCTCGGTGGGACCGATCGCTCATCTCGGTAGGACCGAAAAGTTACGAAGGGAAACAGAGAGATTACAATCCCATCTCGGTGAGACCAAGATCCCTATCGGTGAGACTAATTTGCCTAGGGTTTGTGGCAGTGGCTATGACTTCTGAACTCGGTGGGCCGGAGGGAAAGAATCGGTAGGGCCAAGTTTGACTATAGGTTTAGGTCATATGTGGATGTGATAAAATAGTTGAGGGCTTTGGAGCATATCACTAAGCATTTTGAGCAAGTAAGCCATTAAGTAACACCTCATCCCTCCTTGATAGTATTCGCTTTCCCTATAGACTCAATGTGATCTTGGATCACTAAAATATAAAATGTAGAGTCTTGAGCTTGAGCCAATCCCTTTGTCCTTAGCATTTGGAGGGGTCCACTTTTCTCATCCATGCCATGCCAATCATTGAGCTTTCCTGGAATATTATTCTTGAAATAGTGTTGGCTCAATGAGCTATATGTTGTTAGGAATTACCAAAACCACCTAGGGATAGTTGCACTTTCAATCTCCCCCTTTTTGGTAATTGATGACAACATATAGATCAAAGCTTCGACAAATGATAATACGAGTGAAAAACATTGTCGCTTTGAGAAGTATGTGAAAAGGAAGAGCTCCCCCTAAATTTGTGCATAGTTTAAGATTTGCTTTGGACTGCAAATGCATAATGAGTTAGGATCATGGGTTACTCTTCCATGTCACATACATCTTGGTGGAGCGCTCAAAATGATAATAAATAAATACATGCACTCATCACCAAGCAAAGTGAATGATCATATGGGAGATAAAAGGATAAAATCATCCAACAAGCATTAAGGTAGCATATGATCAAACACATGATCATTCAAGTATCGCATAAAGTATCTCAAACAAGCAAATAAAGGTCAACCACCAAAACAAGAGAGAACAGAAGCAACACTCTCTCTCGAAGCCTATGATCTATACATTTTTCTCCCCCTTTGGCAACAAGTTACCAAAAAGTTCATAGAAAATGCATAGCTCTAAATCGACTCTCAGGCTTGGTCTTCAGGTGGTGCTCTAGACAGAACTCCAAAAATGAAGGCATCAGTCGATGTAGATGGTGCTGGAGGAGTAGGTGTTGTAGCTGGTTGCACAGAAGTTGTAGCTGGTGCAGATATAGTGGCTCTGGTGTCTGTAACAGGCACTGCAGCTGATCTCTGGCTCCTGGGCACTCTGGCAAAAGCATCACTAGTAGTCTTGCCCTTCCTCTCATGCATATCATCCTGAAGTTGCTCAACGACAGACTGTATCTCAGTGACCTTCACATCCAAGTCATAGAACTTCTGCTCCATGATCCTCTCCAAGCTCTCCTGGTTTCGAGTCAGGGTGGCCAGTCCCTTATCAATCCTCAGAGTGGAGGCAATCAAGTAGCCAAGCTGATCCTGCTTGCTCTTCAAGAAGTACTAAGATGCCTCATCCATGGTTGGCATCTTTGCAGCCTTTTCAGTCCTTGCCTTCTCCCTTTTTGCTTGTGCTTGCATAGAAGATGGTTCATCGTCATCCATCACCACTGTGTTGTCCTCAAAATCTAGATAGATGGGCATGTGTTCCTTGTCCAAGAGGTATGTGCATGTGCCCATGTTGGAGTTGATGAGCTCTTGGATCTATGGGGCATACCCACAACTTCTCTTCTGATCTGCAGCAGTCCTCTTGATAGTTTCCACAATGAGGCTCATGACCTTGAACTTTTGAGGCACATCAAATATGTGAAGTAGGTTGATGGCATGGCCTCTGATCATCTTGTGATCTCCAGATTTAGGCAAAAGAGTGTGCCTGAGGATCCATTTAATTGTTGGCAGTCCTGACAGAAGATAATGTACTGAGCCAAACTTGTGTGTCTCAAGAGCCGCATCGGGGATCTCCCTGTACATGTTTTCCATGGAGTTGTGATCCTTCTTCTTCTTGGCATAGACATCCAAGTCATCCTCATTCTCCTTAGGAGCATTGATCAACTTTGCCAATTCTTCAACTGATGATTGGTACCTAGTACCTTCAGACATCCAGACAATCCTTCCATCCGGGTAGAAATGAGCTATGGAGTAGAACTACATAATAAGCTCATCATTCCACTTTGTGAGCTTCTGCCCAACATATTCATCCACTCCACAAGCATTGAAACTGTCATACACTCCTGGATAATGTTCTTCATTCTTCCTGATGTACTCCCAGTCTACCCACCTCATATCACAGACAATTGACTTCTTGTCAAGCAGCACTGTCTCATGGAAATCCTGCTCTTCCTTGGTATGGAACCTGTAGTCCACAGCAGTTCTTCTCCTGACTGCATAGGGATCAGTCAATCTCCACTATTTGAGTCCTACATCCCTCCTGAGCTTCATGTCCTCAGCTACTGGATGAGCATCATTGTGATCTGGAATTTTGGGCTTCAACTTTCTCAAGACATGTTCCTCATCATCTTCTTCTTCAACAGCAGCTTCAGGCACTGGGGCCTTGTTCTTCTCTGCAGCTGGAATACTCATGGTGTTCCTCTTGGGTGCAGATTTGGGCTTTGGAGCAGCTGCCTTAGGAGCTTCTTTGGGCTTTGATGAAGCAGCCCTTGACCTGATGGCATCACCCATAAGCTTTTGAGCTTTGGGTGTTGGTGCAGCAACATGTTCCTCTTCTTCTTCTTCCATCATGGAAGGCCTTCCAACAACCCTGGCCATGGTCTTCTTGACCCTTTCCTTCCTCTTCTTCCCTTTCTGCAGCAGCCTCTTTGGGTTCAGATTCCAAAGATGCTTGAGTGGAGGCTCTGGCTTTAGACATGGGAATTCTTTTGGCAGGTGCTTTTGTCTTCATACCAGCCTTAGTGGCAGAAGCTGCGCCATACTCCTTCTTGAGCACCTTCTTCTTGGAAATGGCCTCATCCTCAACAGCCACATAGTCTTCATCCTCAGAATCTGAAGTTCTCTTCTTTCTGGTCCTGGTGGCTGCCTTGGGTAAGTTGCTGGGTGTGCTCCTGCTTCCATCATCTGAGCTGCTAGAGGGACTAGTGCCCTCACTCATGTGAACCTGCTCCTCTGACTTGTTCTGACTGTCACTCTGATCAGACATGATGCAAACACTGACAGATGACCCTGTGAATAGTTTATAGACGAGGTAGAGTGGATGAGCATCACAAAATACAGAGGTTTTTGAAATAGAATGAATCAAAAACTTAGTTTTAGTTTTCCACAGAAAGCATTTCGGATCTACCGATTTGTAAACTCGGTGATACCGAAGCAGCTTTTGGAACCTAAACTGGTGAACTCGGTCAGACCAAGTCACAGTTCGGTGGCACCTGGACTGCTAGGGTTTCACAAAGTCCTGAACTCGGTCACACCGATTTGCAATTCTCGGACAGGCCGAGAATTACATGTGCAATGGCCTTAGCCGAATCTGTGGTACCGAGTTCTACAACTCGGTTGGTCCGAGATGGTTTCCATGGAAACCTAACCCTAAATTTTCAATTCACATATAATCTACGGAGTGTTTTCGGTGGATAAGATTATCTCAATCGTGGCAAGATTAATGGCAAAACAATGTGCTAGGGATTCGGAGTGAGGAATAGCACAAAGATCAAGTCCATACCCTAGTTCGGCGATGGCTACGGAGGCAACGGTGGAGACGACTCCCGTTGACAGTGGCGGAGACCAGCGGCAAGAGGCAGCTGGCGACGAGGAGGACGATCCGGAGACCACGGAGGCAGAGCAGGCTGAGCGCGGGCGAAAGAGTTCGGAGAAATTTCCATAATTTGACCCATGGATATATATATAGCCCGACCCTGTCGGTGTAACCGAGTGGAACAACTCGGTGGCACCGAGATGCATAACTGCAAGCAGTTACAGCAACCCGGTGTGACCGAAAAGTTCAAATCGGTTGCACCGAGATTGAAAACCTAGATCGACTTAGTGATCTCGGTATGACCGAAATGGAAGAATCAGTTAGACCGAAACGCACAAAGAAGTTTAAGTCTGTGACGAATCAGGGACTCCGAGTGCTCCTCACACAGAGTGGTTCGAATCTGACTTGATCAAACTTTGTGATGCAACATGAATAGAGTTTGAGACAAGAAAAGCATATATAGCTAGAGAAGGTTCTTAGGCATTCTTGTCCATCCACTTGGCAAAAGAAAAGGAATCCAAACAATCAAAACAACAAGTGGATGTCCTCAAATGAGTAAATTATGCAACCAACATGCTCACACAATAAAATGGCAAATGAAATATGTGGCAAAGCATGCACAACCAATTCTAGCATCTATCAAGCAATTGGCGATGACTAGGTCATCTATATATGAGTATATTGACTTAGGAGTCAAATGAGAACATTTGATCATAGGTCATACTCATCGTTTAAGCACAAGTGGGGTTACCACTTTTACATAAAGCGTTGATGTGTTCACACCATTAGAGTTGCTTTAGATCAATTCTTGGAGTAAAGCTCCCCCTAGATGTGAGATCCCCCCTAAGAGGGATGAACTAACCTTGGGTTTTGTCGATGATGACTTCATGTAGGTGTCGAAGATGTGGGTGCTCAATTTTGATGTAGATCATTTGGAGCAATCCTTTGGAGTGACTTGCACTTTCAATACCTACACGGGTTAGTCCCACAAGGAACAAACAAGGATATCCATAGACATAGAGTGATGCACACACAAGATGATATCTATAAAGGCATTAGGTTACCTTGTCCCTTGTCTTACCAACAAGAGGGTTTGTGACTCCTTGAACTAGTGCAAGATGTGGAAGTTGATTGCACTTGTTCTTGCCAAAATGATATGAGTGAAATATGTTGGCGGAGTCACCCTCAAGAACTCTCTAGTTCTTCTTCTTCGGGATCCACATCAGCTTGATGGGAATCCTTGGAGTTGTAGTCATACTTGATGAAGTAGAACTTGATTTAGTATTGGGAACCCACTTGACCAAAGCCTTAGGAGCTTCTTCAAATGCATCAATCTCCTCTTGAAGCTTGTCCTCGCCTTTTTGCTTGTGGTCTTGTGGTGGAAGATCATCTTGAGCTTGTGTCCCTTTGAAAGAAGTAGGATCATACTTCTCCTGTTGAGGAACAAACTTCGTCTTGAGGTATTGATCTTCTTCCCACTCAACTCCATTGGCATTGAACTTTCATTCAAAACCAACACCTTGGTTCTTCCGGTGCCTTCCTTGCTCGCGTACAATTTCCTCGAATTACTTACTCCCGGCAAGGCTCTTGTAAACACCTTTCTCTATAATTCCCTTCAATAAGCTATTTTCTTGCTCAAGTGTAACTTGGCTAAGAGAATCATTAGTGGAATCAAGAGAACTACTAGAAGCAACAACAGTGGATTTAGCATGATTATTGATACTACTAGAGGAAGAATCTTTCTTGTTCTTGTTACTAGACTTGACTTGAGGCATGTAAGTGGATAAGAGTAAACGCTTGGCAATGTAAGAAGAACTTTTCTTACGAAGATCATCATTGATTGCCTTTAAGAACTCATGCGCTTGCTCAAGGTTGAGCTTTTCAAAGCGTAATTTCTCATGAGTCCTTAAATGTTCTCGATGATCTCCTAAGATAGTTTCATGAGCTAACTTAAGAATGTTTAGTTCTTTAGTTAGAGACTCAATCTTCTCCTTATCATTGTCATTCGTTTTTATCTTGATTATCATGATTAATTGAATTTTCATCGTAGTATTCATCACTAGAGTTGTCAACAAGTAAATCATCATCACCTAACAAGTGATCTTCATCACTATTGAAATCAACATACTCGGGGTGTGATACCTTTGGACCTTTGACCATGAAGAATCTTCCAATTCCTTCATTTGGTGAATCAAATATTTCGTAGGAGTTGGTTGACACAAGTGCTAGACCGGCAACACCTTCATCTCGAGTATATTCGGAGTCGGAGTGATAGCTTCTCTCGGAGTGATTGTCGGAGTCAGAACCGGATACCCATTCACCAACATGAGCTTGATGTCTTCGTTTTGTGTAGCTCCTTTATAACTTGTCCTTTCTTTCCGAATCCTTGCTTCTCCGTGAGGGTCTTCGTTCATAACGATCATCCCTACTCCTTCTCTCGCTTGATGGTGATTCTTCTCTTCTACTTCTTCTTTTGGGAGAATCTTCTCTTCTTTTGTAGGGGGCCGTACACTCATTTGAATAGTGTCCGGGTCTTCCACAATTGTAGCAATTACGCTCTCGACTAGAAGATCTTTTGTCATTGTAGGACCTTGACTTGGAGCTTCTCTCTTTGCTTCTACTCTTGTAGAACTTGTTGAAGTTCTTCACCATTAGGCTCAATTCTTCATTGAAGGTTTGTTTCTCACTTGATGATGTGGGGGCTTCACATGAGGCTTTGTAAGCACCACTTGACTTGTTGTGAAGTTCCTCCTTATCCTTGAGTGATATCTCATGAGCAACAATTCTTCCAATGACTTTCGTTGGCTTGAGATCTTTGTAATTTGGCATCATTTGGATCAATGTGCACACGGTGTCATATTTTCCTTCCAAAGCTCTTAGGATCTTCTTGATGATGAATGTGTCGATCATCTCTTCACTTCCTAAGCCAGCAATCTCATTTGTGATAAGAGCAAGACTAGAGTACATTTCAGCGACACCTTCACCATCCTTAATTTTGAACTTGTCAAGCTGACTTTGAAGCACATCCAACTTGGATTCCTTGACGGCGTCGGTACCTTCGTTCATATCAATCAAAGTATCCCAAATTTCCTTTGCATTCTCAAGACGGCTGATTTTGTTGAATTCTTCGGGGCACAATCCATTGAAGAGGATATCACAAGCTTGAGAGTTGTATTGCAGCATCTTCAACTCTTCCGCGGTAGCTTCACGGTTCGGTTCTCTCCCATCAAAGAATTCACCTTGCAAGCCAATACACACAATAGCCCAAACGGCGGGGTTATGTCCAAGAATATGCATTTTCATCTTATGCTTCCAACTAGCAAAATTAGTACCATAAAGTAAGGACCTCTACGGTGATAATTTCCCTCGCTAGACGCCATACTCTCCTAGGTTGTGAAACCAAGCCTATGACCACCAAAAGCTATGGAAATCAAAGCAAATGGAGACCAAAGCTCTGATGCCACTTGTAGGATCGAAAGTATGTCTAGAGGGGGGTGATTAGACTACTTGACCAAATAAAAATCTAACCTTTTCCCAATTTTATTTCTTGGCAGATTTTAGCAGCTTTAGAACAAGTCAAGCAATCTTAACACAATTCAAGCAAGCATGCAAAGAGTATATGAGCAGCGGAAAGTAAAGCATGCAACTTGCAAGAATGTAAAGGGAAGGGTTTGGAGGATTCAAACGCAATTGGAGACACGGATGTTTTTGTCGTGGTTCCGATAGGTGGTGCTATCGTACATCCACGTTGATGGAGACTTCAAACCATGAAGGGTAACAGTTGCGCGAGTCCACGAAGGGCTCCACCCACGAAGGTTCCACGAAGAACCAACCTTGTCTATCCCACCATGGTCGTCGCCCACGAAGGACTTGCCTCACTAGCGGTAGATCTTCACGAAGTAGGTGATATCCTTGCCCTTACAAAGTCCTTGGTTCAACTCCACAATCTTGTCGGAGGCTCCCAAGTGACACCTATCCAATCTAGGAGACACCGCTCTCCAAGAAGTAACAAATGGTGTGTTGATGAGGAACTCCTTACTCTTGTGCTTCAAATGATAGTCTCCCCAACACTCAACTCTTTCTCACATGATTTGGATTTGGTGGAAAGAAGATTTGAGTGGAAAGCAACTTGGGGAAGGCTAGAGATCAAGATTCATATGGTAGGAATGGAATATCTTGTCCTCAACACAAGTGTAGGTGGTTCTCTCTCAGAAAATGTGTATTGGAAGTGTAGGTTCGTTCTGATGGCTCTCTCCATGAATGAAGAGGAGTTGGAGGGGTATATATAGCCTTCACACAAAATCTAACCGTTACATACAACTTACCAATCTCGGTGGGACCGAATTGAGAAACTCGGTCGGACCAATTCAGCAAATCTAGTGACTGTTAGGATTTTCGGTGGGACCGACATGCAACTTGGTAGGACCAATATGGTTAGGGTTAGGGCATAACGTAATCTCGGTGAGACCGATTACACAAACTCGGTGAGACCGATTTTGGTAATAAGCTAACCAGAGAGTTGGTCAGGTAAACTCGGTGGGACCGGTTCGCTCATTTCGGTGAGACCGAAATGTTACAGAAGGGAAACAGAGAGTTTACATTTCAATCTTGGTGGGACCGATCGCTCATCTCGGTAGGACCGAAACGTCACAAAGGGAAACAGAGAGATTACAATCCCATCTCGGTGAGACCGAGATCCATATCGGTGAGACCGATTTTCCTAGGGTTTGTGGCAGTGGCTATGACATCTGAACTCGGTGGCGCCGGATGGAAAGAATCGGTAGGGTCGAGTTTGATTATTGGTTTAGGTCATGTGTGGATGTGAGTAAGTAGTTGAGGGCTTTGGAGCATATCACTAAGCATTTTGAGCAAGTAAGCCATTAAGCAACACCTCATCCCTCCTTGATAGTATTGGCTTTTCCTATAGACTCAATGTGATCTTGGATCATTAAAATATAAAATATAGAGTCTTGAGCTTGAGCCAATCCCTTTGTCCTTAGCATTTTGAGGGGACCACTTTTCTCATCCATAGCATTTTGAGGGGTCCACTTTTCTCATCCATGCCATGCCAATCATTGAGCTTTCCTGAAATATTATTCTTGAAATAGTGTTAGCTCAATGAGCTATATGTTGTTAGGAATTACCAAAACCACCTAGGGATAGTTTTACTTTCAGCTGGGCTTCACAGTAACTCAGCCGAGGTAGGCTACAGGTAAGTTTGTGTTCTATTTAATTTTCCTTCTGTTTTATTTAATCTTTTTTGCCACTATTTTCAAATATAACAAATCCAAAACCAGTGACAAAAATCCCCTGAATATTTCTATGTTGCACAGTGGAGTTATCCAAAAACACATAAACTCATTCAGAGTTATTTGAAGTTATATTCCATATGTTAAGAATATAAATCCGAATCCAAATAAAATATTGATTCAAAATCAGATCCCAAATAATTCCTTAGAAATGTTCCAAAAAATTTGTTTGATTTATAACTCTTTGCAAAATTCTCAGAACTATTTCTAGGGTATTTTGGATTTACTGATTACAATTTTAGGGTTCTTGCCCCTTTATTAAAATGATTTCTGAAGCTTTCAGCTTTCCCCAATTCAACTTTCATAAATTTAAATATGATGCAAGAATCTATGCAAATACCAGCAAAGGCAATGCTAGGGTTGTGACAAGTCACCCCCACTAAACAAGAATCTCGTCCCGAGATTTGAGACGTGAGGTAAGAAGACAGAAGGAACATGGAACTGACACAGTCTTCACGATACACTTGCCCTCATCAAAGATATTGATTCATTGTGTCGTATTGGTCTTGACATCTTTGCTTTCGAGAACTTCATCCAACATGACAACAAAAGAAAGGAAAACTCTATAAGAACCGATCTTCACGAAGATCGAGCAACACTTAATCAACTCATGGAATGAGGCATAACAATATCTCTCGATCTGAGACGCAAAACACACATCAGGAATGATGGGAAAGAGCATATGACAAGGTTCAATTTGGTAGGCAACAATTCCACACTGAAGAAGATGATGCATTGGTTTTCAAGTAGCGAGGAGATAAGTGCCATGATTCCATAACGGGGCACCTTAGAAGAGGTGACTTGTAGAGTTATTCCCTGAAGTGTCAAAAAAATTACTTTTGATACAGAGATCATTGAAACTCTCTATACCAGCCTAAGGAAAATCACAACCGATTTGTTGAAAGAGTTCGAAGGGATGGCATACTCATACTAGAATGGATGATGTGGACTACATTGTTGAAGACATTGTAATGGATGATTTTGCTTATCATCAGAAATGGATGGGACCCATGGTAAGTCCACTTTTGAAGATGACTCTGGACAGCAATTACCGAGGAGGGCAGCCCATGGAATTGGCACGATGGCAGTGCAAGCTAGGTACAAAATGCAAATGTTTGGAATGTTCCAACCATCATATTTTCCCGAGATTCAGATCCGATTGGTGACAGGATATTCCGGACATCTGCGTGTCTGAAAAGGAAGGTTTGCAACACAAATCGACGAGATAACATTGCGAGATTCTTGGGAAATGGACTATGGTAGTAAGCTCCAAAACATGAGCGGGTTCTGCTACACACATGTGAACATGCTGTCCCAGACAAACATGACCACATGGTAGTCTTACAAAAAAACACTACAGAGTCCTGGTAGGGAACCATCATCGAGGATATCAAAGTCTTGTGCACTTAAATTAGACTTCTTCACCTAGAACAAGTCAATCAGTGGCTTGGTGTGCTAGGAAACACATATGGAATGGAGGCGGCCAACCTATCAAACCAAAGAGTACTTCGCACATATGTGTGTGACTAACTTGGGACGATTCCAGAGGAAGCAAAAACAAACTTTCTTGAATTCACGACGGCAACTTGCATCAAGTGTGCATGAATTAGAGGAAGTCACTTCTTACACCAAACATATGCTTCATGAACGGGACAAGAATATAATGCTTACAAAGTTTCCAACGCTAGCTTAAATGTTCAACACGAATCATGGAGAAGGTAAAATGTTGCTGACGGGCTCAACAACAATTCTTCAGGCTTCCATATAGATGGAATTCTAAAATTAAGTGAACACGGGGATAGCATTGGTAAGACCAAAAGATGTAATGGTGTATGCTCGAGGGATCAATCACGAGTAAGACAACATTACGAACATCGTTGGTTCTGATTTGATTTGACGATAGCCCATACTCAAATCAAAGATTGGATAAGGCAATAGGTCCAACAACTGGTCACAAGGGTCAATCGATGAAGATATCATCTTTCCTCAACACACACACGCACACAAAATATATCCCTTTGAAATGAACTAGGTTAGGCAAAGCTTTTATCTTCCAACTCTCCAAGTTGTTGTTTAGCTTAACCAAGTAGCTCAGCGGGTATCCCACAGATTCTTGGAGAAGAGGTGGTTTATAGGGAAACCATTTGAAAACAAACTAAAAATAACAGTCAGGGGACAACCTGGTGATACTTCCGAGAAGATAATCGGAAAATCACGAACCACCGATATGTTACTAAGCTCGAGAACAATCTTGCTTTTCAGGGCAAGATGATATGATCAAGAGAGCGAGGGACTGACACAATCCTAACTCATTGATCGAAGAGTGCACCAGGAAAAATGGACTAGGTAGCACGATCAGTCTTAGAATGATAATTCAATAACGAGCACGCTAAGAATGAGGGTATTGTCCATTATCTACCAATCAACGGGGTTGCTAGGAGTATAGATTTCACACATCATGATTCACTTGTCGGTTTTCCGGTTATAATAACACGGAGAGCGAGGAATGGATAATGATGGCCAGAAGTATCACTGCAACAAGAATTCATAAGGGTTGGTGCAATTCTCATAAGATTCCTGACATAAAGAGGGCAACACTCCAAGGTAGAGCAGAACAAAAGCTGGTTTAGCATTTTGATCTGCGGAGTACAACTACTTTGACCCAATCCTAGGAATAGATGAGGTACCGGAGTTTGTTTCTCCTAGTCATTTTGAAATAGAACGGCTTGACGGACCACAAGAATAATAAGCATTGATGAACACGATTGCACACATACTCTTGACTGTCAACTGATAGATGATGGTCGGAATACAACTGAAAATGGACAACCCAAGGAGCATATAGCTTTCTGAGTTGTGGACACATGGATTAGTATGTCGAACAAGTTCAACATATTTCTTCCGGATAACCCATGTAGAAGAAGAAGGACTGGCAGATTCACAATTTGAATGGAGAACTCGTCAAGGGCACTCTGGTTGTGATCTTTCGGTTCAAGAGAACTTCTGCCATAAGAAGTTCATGGTATTTGGAAGAAGGAGAATACTACGAACCTTGAGGGATATCGCAAAGGTTACTAATATCCTAAAGGAACTAGCAAACACTATCAACATGAAGTAAGTAGGGTGAATCTCGGGTTCAAGAACCCAGGAATAGAATGCCTACTAACTAAATGGCATCACGGGATGCTTTCGAGAATGACGGCCAGAATTATCACACCGGGAACACAAAACATGGCTATATTACTGGGTTGTTCTCTAAGACACCTAGGGTCATAATGATAGCTTCAACATATACGTCGAGGCAATGGAGTACCTCAACACACCGATTAGTGTGCTTAATGTGGCCCAAAAAGACATCGGGAACACGGAGGAAAGATTTGCAAGTGCATCAGATTATTTAGAAACCTGGGATGACTCAGACAGCATAACGGCTGTAAATGCTCAAAAAGATTTGAGACATCCTCCAAAATGGTGGCATAACCACTCAACATCACAATATCAAAGTTCCGGGATCAATGGTCAACATACGGAAGTAGTAGGAACTGAATTGAGGCTGAAATCCATCAATCCTATGAGCCTACGGATTAGTAACATGTGATGCTAATAGAAAGATGAGAAGCCTAGTTCTTAATCCCCATAGATGAGAAGAGGGTGACTCAGATCAGAGGGGCATAAGGTAAAGGAGTAAAAAGAGCCTTACGTTCCCATCCACAATCAATTCCCTTATATAACTAAAGCATTTCTAGACTCAACTTCGACTAGTTTGGCTTGGTAATCCTACAGGCGGTCAGGCTCTGATACCAAAGCTGGCACGACCCTAATTCCAAGTCACATCGATCTAGCCGGTAACACCTCATATCACTTTGCGTCCTCACGCACGGTATTCCCACGGGAGTCGCCTTACCATGGCCCGGGACCGTTTGCGCCTTTCAGCTCACGTATATGATAGTGTCGCTAGCATCCATATGACAGAGAACCCGGGCCGACATGACTAGTTGTGAACCCAAAGTGGCACTAACTTACGGGGACAGGCATACATGAATCAACATCGAGCATGTCGGTCAGCAGCGTGCGAATCCTGGCATTAGCACTGGGCTAACAAGACTCCGGTGAACCGGGCTGTAGCAGGCTAGGCAGGACTCCGGATGTCACCGCGTGTCATTTCCCTGAAGGGACAGACACAGGAACGAAGTGAATCACATGCCGGCCAGTCAAGTGTTCTGGAGCAGTAGTGCTGGGCTAGCAGGACTCCGGTGAACTGGGCTGTAGCGGACTACTATAGCTCATGGAAGCACAAGACTACATTTCCCCATAAGAGAGGCTACCAAGGATAAACAACTAGGTTGTCGGATCCCACACATACCAAGCATTTCAATCATACACACAATACGCTCGATATGTGTAAATACAACATGGCATCACATCATAACTCTACGACTCAAGTATTTATTCATTAGGCTCCGGGGAGCCAAGTATTACAATCATGGTCTCATGACCCAACATATAGAGCATACAAGCATAGAGCGGAAGCATAAACATGTCTGAGTGCAGACAACTACAAATGAAAAAGGCTGAGAAGCCTGACTATCTACAAGACCCTCCCAAGGGTACAAGATCGTAGCTGAGGTAACTAGCTAAACGTCGAAGTAAACACGAAACTACTAGCGAGACTGACGTCTCTCTGTAAAATATAAAATAGGAAAACGTGAGTACAAATGTACCCAGCAAGACTTACATCAGAACTAGCTATGCATTAGTATCAACAAAGGGGGTGGCGGAGTTTGACTGCAATAAGCCAGCTTTGACTCAGTGGCTATCCTAAACTATGACTGCAAGTAACTCTTTTGAGGTGGCGCACACGAGTCCACATATTCACCATATCAATACACCACTATAGATTCGCTCCCGTCTCCCTACGGGAAGGCCATCCATAGCACTCACGCTTATCTTGCGAGTTTTAGAGTATCCACTTTCACTCGTCTATGAACTGTACAGGCAACCCAGAAGTCCTTTTCCACTTTATTACACGGCTATTCGAATAGATGATGTTAACCTTGCAGGGGTGTACTTCTTCACACACGCTCTCGCCACTTACCACCATGTACACATCGTGTATCTCTGCAACCTTCAAGCGGAAGCCTGGCGAGGGAGTCGGCCACGACCTGACTAACCACACAAGTCTCTAGTCCAGGTTTATCGCCTATTCCCATCCCGAGGAGATCCGGTCGGGGTGTCGCTCACGGCCCCAAACGATGTGTGCAGGGTTCCCAAGCCCACCTCGACGGATGGATCTATGCTTGGTACACCGTGCCATGGTGCCTAGTCTGTCCCAAGCCCACCTGTACCGGATGCCACTTGGTAGACTACTAACACAACCTACAAACACCAGAAACTAGTTGCAACTCCTGGACAGAGATCGAGTTGATTAATAAGCCGAGAGGGGTCGAGTTACCAGAACACAATGTGTGGTAGTAACTGTTCATGGATAACAAACACAAAACTCAGTTCCTGAGGACGGCTGCAATGAGACAATCCACCATGTACTCCTACATGGCCTCTCACCGCTACCATTACCAAATCGTGTTCACACACTTAGCTCTCAACAATAGGACATGTTCACGACTTTCTAATTCATTCCCGATGAATCAGACCTGACACAACTCTAAGCAATAGCAGGCATGACAAACAAGCATGAATGAGTAGGCACAACAGGGCTCAAACAACTCCTACTCATGCTAGTGGGTTTCATCTATTTACTGTGGCAATGACAGGTCATGCAGAGGAAAGGGGTTCAACTACCGCAGCATGTAACAGTTGAATCGTTGTTGTCCTAAGTAGTAAAAGAGGGCAGGAGTGAGAGAGTGGGATTATATCAGAATGAACAAGGGGGTTTTTCTTGCCTGGCACTTCTGAAGATAATATAGTTCTTCATCGGTGTCACCGAACACATCGTTGAAACGTCGTCTACTGAGAGGGGGCAATTACCGGCAAACAAGGAAGAATACAATCAATTCAATGCAACAATATGATGCATGATCATGACATGGCAATGTGTTGGGATTTGGGCTAATGCAATAGAAAGTCATTTTCATTGAAGTGGAATTCAAAACTACATCAAATTCCATCTCCAAACCTATTATGAAATTTGCCCTAATCATGTTTCATCCTAAACGGTGAGGTTAACTTGCTCAAACATGCATGAAAATGACATAAACAGATTCTTAGGATTTTTTTTTTGATCATTTTTCATATATAACTTATTTCATTTGGAGTTACGGTTGATTTTATATGAATTTTTGAAGTGTTGCTAAAATACTGGAATTTCTGATTTTATATCCAGAAAACCGTTTACTACGTCACGCTGGTGTCAGCAGGTCAACAGACCCGGTCAGGTCAAACCTGACGCGTGGGTCCTGCATGTCGGCCTCACAGTGACTAAACCAGTTTAATTAAACGTAAACCAATAAGTTAATCAGGGACCGGGCCCCAGATGTCATTGACTCAGAGGGTCAATTAGGTTATTGCTAATTAGTGGTTAGGCCTAATTAAGCTAGAGCAACGTCAGCATTGCCGGAGCTCAATGCCGGCGACCTGGAAACACGGCGGTGACCCCTCGAAAGGGCAGGAGAGCGGTGGTCGAGGCCACTGGAGCGCAGCCCGTGCCCGCCCGCATCCAGGGAAGCAGGTAGCTAGGTGCGGGGTCACCGGTGTTCGCCGGAAACGAGCTCGGGGCGGCGGTGCTAGCTCTGCCTCGACGGGAAAAAGGCCTACGGTGCACGGAAGGACGGTTGGGTGGTCGTGTTCGTCTCCTGGGGACGCGTAGAACATGGTGGTACGCTTAGACGTGGCGTCCATGAGCTCTAGCCATGGCGACCTCGTGGCCAGTGGCGAGGAACTCTCGGGCTCGACGGAGCCCGCGGTTAGAGAAAGAAATCGACATCGGGGGAAGAGAGGTTCGATGCAGAGGATCACAACATGTCTAACGAGCGTGAGGGCGAGGTCGGGGATGCCCTGTAGATCCCGAATCGACAGCGAGGATCCAGGGCGACCGACGAGGGGAATGGCGGTGCTGGCGATGTCCAGGGGCTTCTGGTGCCATGTGGCTCGGTGAGGATAAAGAGGGGGCGAGGCGGAGATTCTTAGCGCGACGGCAAGGCTTGGGGTGGCTAGTGGCCGCGGTGGTGGCGAGCGGCGTCGGCGGCAGCACTCGGTGGTGCTGCGGAAGCGAGCAGAGGAGGGAGAGGGAGTCCTGCGAGAGAGGGGAGAGGTGCAAGGGTCGAGGGGAGTGCGTGGCGCCCTCGGGTGCGTCCAACGATGAGCAGGTAAGCAGGAGGTGGCTGGCGCATGCCGGCGCGCGGTGGGCACACGCCCTCGCGTCCTTCTGTCAAGAGGAGGACGACGACTGGCAGATGGTTGCGTGGCCTGGGCTTCATAGTAACTGGGCCGAGGTAGGCTACAGGTAAGTTTGTGTTCTGTTTTATTTTCCTTCTGTTTTTTGTTTTATTTAATCTTTTTTTGCCACTGTTTTCAAATAGAAAAAAATCCAAAACCAGTGACAAAAATCCCCTGAATATTTCTATGCTGCACAGTGGAGTTATCCAAAAGCACATCAACTCATTCAGAGTTATTTGAAGTTATATTCCATATGTTAACAATATAAATCCAAATCCAAATAAAATATTGATTTAAAATCAGAGCCCAAATAATTCCTTAGAAATGTTCCAAAAAATTTGTTTGATTTATAACTCTTTCCAAAACTCTCATAACTATTTCTAGGGTATTTTGGATTCACTGATTACAATTTTAGGGTTCTTGCCCCTTTAATAAAATGATTTCTGAGGCTTTCAGCTTTCCCCAATTCAACTTTCATAAATTTAAATATGATGCAAGAAGCTATGCAAAGACCAGCAAAAGGCAATGCTAGGGTTGTGACAGTGTTACTACACAATTCTAATTACTGACTTGTTTGTCGGGTATCACAAGCATCTTCTTACGCTGAATCATTTGTGTAACTTTTTATCATCGCAAACAGTTCATCTGAGTAACCTCTTTGCCTGGTATCACACACATATTGTTATTTCTAAATGTTTGTGTTATTTTTTTACCATCACAAACAGTTCATCTAATTTTCCTGTTTGCCGCATATCACAGACATCCTATTAAATTGAACCGTTTATATTGTTTTGGCTCATCGCGATCCGTTCATCCGAGTAAACTGTATGTCGTCTATCGCACACGCCATGATCTGGCTAACCATTTCCGTTGTGTTGGCTAATCGCGAATAGTTCATCCGAGTGAACTATATGTCATATATCGCACACACTTTGATCTGGCTGACTGTTTTTGTTGTTCTGGCTCATCGCAAATAGTTCGTATGGATCAACTATATGCCATGTATCGCAGACGCAACTCTAATCTGAATCATGTTTGATGTCGCCCGTCATCGCACACAGTTCGCCTTATTGGTGGTGGTTTTATTACAACACCATTTCCAATGCATGCATCGCACACAATTTCACCGAAGGATCTCTGATTCACGTGTCACGTTAGCAGCATCCTGTAGTAGTGGATGGCAGAAGGGGCGCGTCCGCAACTATATGCTGTGACCATTTAGGGTATTTCTTCGGCTCATCATCTATGGTTTTCAGAGATATAAATGAACCAACAACACTTGAAGCGCTTGCTTGCTGAGAAGCATTAGCCCTAGCTCTTGACTTATCTCTGGATCAAGTTATCATTGTATGTGACTGAAAAACTGTAGTAGCTGAGATAAAGAATGGAACAGGTGGGACTTACAGTGCTATCCAAGGAGATTGTGGAGCGCTCTAGATATTTTGTTAGTTGTGAGGTCGTTTTTTAGGGCCGAAATTTGAATTTTGATGCACACAACTTAGCTAAATTTTATTCTTCTACAGATGTTGGGTGCCACTTGTGGCTGGGTTCACCCAGCGGAGACTTGTGTGAGATCTCACATTTGGTTGAGATCGTGAGATCAACACCCCCCCCCCATTTTTTCATATTTAGACATTTCGAAAACATCTGAAATTGTTTGAAAACATTCATGTGGGGTATGTCTACAGCTCCAAAAAAACAGCTCAATACTTGATGTACATTTAGAGATTAAAAAATACAACTTCGAATGTGAATAGTAGCAGCTCTGGGTGAATAGTTGATGTAGGGTGGAAACCCTAGGGCCGATCTTTCACGAAATGGAGAGGATACTACGAAGAACACGAGGGGAAAACACGAGAGAAAGACACTCAAATCAACGAGAAGAATCACACATGTGCTAGGTCCATGAACATAGAGAGTGATACAAGATCCAAACGCAACAAAGGATGATATAAGAGGCAGTAGTTCTTTTCCGTGAGGAGGTCGTGAGGGGTCTTCCCGTGAGGGGTCTTGAATCCACTTAGGTGATCTTCTCCGTAGAGGTCGTGGTCTCCGATGGAGAAGGTATCAAGTGGATGAGCAAAGCTCTATCTCTCAAATGAGCTAATCCTTTGCTAACCATAAAATGGGGGAGGTGGAGGAGTATATATAGTCTAGGGCCATGAATGGGTAAGTGAGGGGCGAATGGGCACATGGGCCTCGGGCCCGATCTCTGTGCGCAAATAGGTTGTGTCGAACGTCCGACAAGCGTTGGTCGTCCGATTACTCGTGGGGGTACGGACGTCCGGAGGGTTTCGGACTTCCGATGTTTTGGCTCTGGTCGGGGGACACCGGATTTCTGGTAGACGTCGGAAGTCCGGTGGCTGGAGGCTGTCGGACGTCCGGTGGCTGGAGGCTGTCGGACGTCTGAAGGACGTCGGTCGTTCGGCTGCTGTAGGACTTGTCGGCTGGGCCTTCTGGCTGGTGGAGTCTCCAGGCGTCGGACATCCGGAGTCCGTCGGTCGTCCGGAGGTCGTCGGATGTCCGAGAGTTGTAGCTTTCTGGCAGCTCTTCCTCTTGGTCTGTAACATCCCAAATTTTCAATTTGGAATGTTATACATTAGATCATCATTGCATATCATATTTTTATTGCATTTTGGTTTGATCCTAGAGATTCTACGCAACACAAGGACCCATGGAGAGAGTTGGGAATTTCATTATTTCATATTTTAGTTTTTCTCGAATTTTGAAAAGAGGATCGTTTGATTTTAACTATTTTCTCTTTGAATATTTCCTTTATAAAAATAAAAGAGAGAGGATAAAATGACTTCCTCAAAATAAAGAAATATTGGAGATTTAATGTTAAAATCAAATAAGAGTTTTATTCGGATTTTTTATCGCTATTTTATTTGAATTAGGAAAAATATGCGTTTTTCAAAATTTCATTATAGGCCCAAATAAAAGTTCACCTTGTCCGGCATATTTTTAGAGGACGGGGAAAATTTATTTCGGGATTTTTGGAGTCCGTTTAGTATTTCTTTTATCCCTTTTTCCGCATGCCAGATTTTATTTAAAGAAACCGACTTCGGGCCGTTCCCGCCCGGGACAAGCCGCCGAGGCCGCAGCCCCGTAGCCCACCAGCCCGCCCCGCCGAAACCCTAGCCGCTTGATCCGCCGCCGCCGCCGTTGCACTTCCGCCCGCCCGTCGCCGCTTCAGCCCACCGCCGACCAGCAACGCGCCGCCTCGCCACCCCGCCGCCGTCGCCGAAGTTCGCCGGAGCAGCCGAAGTTCGCTGCCGCCGCCGCTGGTTTTCTTTGACCGGTTCGGTTTTTGGTAAAAACCTAGATGCGTTTTTTTATTAGATCAGTTTTATTTTTCTTTCCGGTTTAGTTATATAGAGGACGTTCGTCCGTACGTTCTTTCAATGAACGGTTTTCGCCCGTTAACCGCAGATAGCGAACGTTCATTCGTTAGACTGTTCATCAGTTTTTCTTTTTGTCAGATTTTTTCACGATTATTTTCGATCGCGATTTCTAATCCGATTTTCGTTTTAGTTTAACTTTTCGCTCGTTTATCGGAATCAGGCGATTCAAGCGCCTAGAGTTTCGTTTTGAAGCGCTCTTTTTTTAATAAACTTAAACAAGTTTTTGCTACTGTAAAATTTGACTTTAGTCCAGATTTGTAAACGAAGCTTGTTTCTTTCGCAGTTTGAGTTTCGTTGTTTCGTTTGATTTGATTCTTTTTGCAAACTGGAGTTCTTTAGTTGAACTTTCTGGTTAGATCAACTTATCTGAGTTTTACCCGTGCATCTTGCTTGATTGCTTATTGTATGCTTGTTTGTTTGTGATAGATTACCCGGAGTGCGAAGCGTGCTACTACGAGTCTCTAGGTTTCGCGAATCATCAGCAAGGCAAGTAACACATTGATCGCACCTCTTTAGTACCCAGTTTTATTGCATTAGATCAATCCTCAAACAATTGCATGGTTAGGATCTGACTAAATTGTGCGTTTGGGAAGTAGATGAGGTAGTACATATTCACCTGTTATTTATCAAACCCTTAGGAGTTACTTCTACGTTATGCTTATATTGCTATGCTATGCTCGTAGACGTGGTTTGGGTTTGAGTGTATTCATGAAAAATGTGAGTATTGCTAATTAATGGTTAACATAAGGTGGCAACTTTAATACACATCTGGGTGGATTGAGGCACCTGGGGAACCCAGTGTTGTCTGTATTTTTGGAAATCCTGGGGTACCGTGTGATTCTCCTATGGACTGCCACCCAGGCTAAAAGGGATCATGAGATTATTCATGCTAGAAACTTCCGTGTGCTCTGGCATAGTTGAGTAAGCTGTGGGAAACCTTTCCATGATGGGCTAGAAGATGTAGGGGATTGTAGGTGTACATGCCTATCTATCAGTTAAGGGGACCTCTTCGGAAAGACTGTGTCTCGATCATCCGTTTCTCAAACATTATGTAGTGCGAGAGATACAACGGAGGAGATCAAGTCTTGTGGAGAAAAGTGCACAAACCTCTGCAGAGTGTACAAACTAATCATGGTTAGCCGTGTCCCCGGTTATGGACATCTTGAGTATCTAGTTCTTGGATTATCATGTGGATCTCATCACTCTTAATATAATGTTGGTTGGGTTATTAAATACTTTTAATTGGGATTGAGATGGGGTTAACCATTCTCAATGTTTTTCAACAAACTTTGTAGTGAAATAAAATATATTCCTTCGCAGTAGGGAAAAATTGGCTTTCCGCAAAACATATTAACCATACAGCCTCCACCAGCCATATATGCATGTAGTGATAGGTTTATGTTGTGCATTACTCTCTTGTGTTACTTTGCCAGCATATTCCATGTGCTGACCCGTATTCGGGCTGCAACGTATCATGCTGCAGACTCTTCAGACGACGAGTAAGGAGCCTTAGGTCGTGGTCTTTCACTCAGCGATGCCGTTGGAGTTGATGGACTCACTTTATCTTCCAAGCCTTCCGTTGTTATCGTATTAGATGGCCTTAAGCCATATTTATTGTAATTAGTTCTCTTTTGAGACATTCGATGTAATAAGTGTGTTATTTCTACTCTGTTATAAATCCTTCAAATACTGTGTGTGTCAGCATTACCGATCCAGGGATGACACTGATGCACAGAGATCAAACTGTTTGAGGTCTGGTCGCTACATGGTCTTCGCACTCGGTGTCCTCGCCGTCTTGTCCAATGCTCCTAGCTGTTCCATGGCCTTCCTCTTGGTTCCTGGTCATGCAAAGCACATATGTTTGAAGTAGTAGCCGTGTCTCATGTGTGGAAAGTGAAGGTTCGGAGAGGAGCGAGTTAACCTTGTGCCCAATGGCGTATGGTCGAAATCTCATCGTATGTCCTCTTGGGGCTTGGGGAGTAGTCGTAGTGTACATGGGGATGATCATAGGATGCTCCGCATCATCTCCCCCCCCCCCCTTGGGAGAGATCCAACCTTGGATCGTAATCCTCATTGATACGTCTCCGTCATATCTATAATTATTGAATGTTTCATGGCAATATTATACAACTTTAGCATACTTTTGGCAATATTTTATATGATTTATTGGACTAACCTATTGATCCAGTGCCCAGTGCCAATTCCTGTTTTGCATGTTTTTTGTTTCATAGAATATCCATATTAAACGAAGTCTAAACGCGATAAAAATTTACGGAGAATTATTTTGGAATATATGTGATTTTTGGGACTTGGAATCAACGCAAACGGGGGTCCCAAAGCCCCCACAAGACACCAGGGTGCACCCCAGGGGCCAGGTGCGCCCTGGTGGGTTGTGTCCTCTTCGGATGTCAGTTGGGTCTCTACTTTGGGCGCAAGGAAGCTTATATCCAGAAAAAATCATGTTAAAATTTCAGCGCAATCGGAGTTACGGATCTGCCGGAATATAAGAGACGGTTTTCGTCCAGATCTGAAGAACGCGAAATAGAAGAGAACAGAGAGGGATATCCAATCTCGGAGGGGCTCTCGCCCCTCCGCCGGCATGGAGGCCATGGACAAGAGGGGGAACTCTCCTCCCATCTAGAGGGGAGGTCAAGGAAGAAGAAGAAGGAGGGGGGCTCTCTCCCCCCCTCTCCCAGTGGCGCCGGAGCGCTGACGGGGCAAGGAACATGACGGCGGTGTAACCTCATGTCGGTATCAAAACCGGCGGATCTCGGGTAGGGGGTCCCGAACTATGCGTCTAGGCGGATGGTAACAGGAGACAAGGGACACGATGTTTTTACCCAGGTTCGGGCCCTCTCGATGGAGGTAAACCCCTAATCCTGCTTGATTAATATTGATGATATGGGTAGTACAAGAGTAGATCTACCACGAGATCAGAGAGGCTAAACCCTAGAAGCTAGCCTATGGTATGATTGTTGTTCGTCCTACGGACTAAAACCCTCCGGTTTATATAGACACCGGATAGGGTTAGGGTTACCTGAGTCGGTTACAATGGTAGGAGATCTACATATCCAGATCGCCAAGCTTGCCTTCCACGCCAAGGAAAGTCCCATCCGGACACGGGATGAAGTCTTCAATCTTGTATCTTCATAGTCCAGGAGTCCGGCCAACGGTGATAGTTCGGCTATCCGGACACCCCCTAATCCAGGACTCCCTCAGTAGCCCCTGAACCAAGCTTCAATGACGACGAATCTGGCGCACATATTATCTTCGGCATTGCAAGGCGGGTTCCTCCTCTGAATACTTGATAGAAGATTTTGAACACAAGGATAGTGTCCGGCTCTGCAAAACAAGTTCCACGTACCACCGTAGAGAGAATAACCTTTGCACAAATCTGCTGACGTATTCCGCGGCGTGACATCACACCACGGCCAGGCCTTTATACGAATCATTTTTACTGTTCCACCTCAGCGCGTTTAGCAAGGCGGTTTCCTTGGCATGTCTTATCAAAGCGGAGATCGTGCCCCCTTATTCCAGGATTCCCATCAATACGGACGTGGGTAACCCAACCGCTCCATTGATTACGGCACTTGGGAGATAAGCGAGTTTTACCAGGCTGGCGGGGGACGCATAGCTTCGTCCGCCCATATAAGGGGATAAGGATCCACCTTTTAACCTACGCCTTCTTCCTCCTTTGCTCATCCATTTCACAAGACTCGAGCTCCAGCGCCCAAGTCCGCACGTCCCTCCTCAACCTCCTCCAGCCATGTCCGGAGCGGGAGGCAAGTGGATGGTCTCCTCCGTCACGGAGGGACAAGTAAAAAAGCTGCGGAAGGCCGGATACTTGTCCAGCGACATTGCGCACCGGCTCCCTGACGAGGGGCAACTCATTCCCACCCCTAGGCACCATGAGAGGGTGGTGTTCCTCAACACTTCCTCCGTGGACTAGGTTTTCCGCTTCACCCATTTGTCCGGGGGCTCATGTTCTACTACGGCCTGGATTTCCATGATCTGGCCCCGAACTTCATCCTCAACATCTCGGCGTTTATCATCGTGTGCGAGGCCTTTCTCTGCATCCAGCCCCAATTCCGCTTATGTCTGAATACCTTCAATGTCAAGCCGAAGGTAGTGGGCGGCCGCCAAGCGGAGTGCGGAGGTGCCATGGTTGGCAAGATGGCCAAAGTCCTATGGCTCGAGGGCTCCTTTGTGGAGACCGTGAAGGGGTGGCAATCGGGGTGGTTCTACATCATCGAGCCGCGCGACTCTCAATGGGTGGAGGCCCCCGAATTCCGATCTGGCTTCCCCACACGACTCACGTCATGGAAAGAGATGGGCCTGACGTGGGGTGATTCCGAAGAGCTGTCCGGACTCCAAACCTGCGTCCAAAACCTGGTGGACAAGAATCTCAAGCTTGTCAATGTAATCCAGGTGATGCTCATCCGCCGGATTCTCCCATGCCAAAGAACGGGCCTTCAATTTGTGGGAGTTTGATCCGCACAACACCGAATTTGAGCCGGCTCTTCGACACTACGCACGAAGATGCCCGGAAGGTGTTGTTCAAGGGCGCCAAGCTCCGCATCCGCCATCAAGATCGTGGATTCAGCTCGCAGCATCAAGCCGCCGAGGTAAGTTATTTTACCCTTTATGGGACTCTTTTTCATAGTTTGACTCTATGCGGGATCTAAAACTCCCTAACCTTTGACAGATCGGTCAAGACATCCGGACAGATTGACCGTCTGCCCTTGCCGAAGACTCCAGCGGACGCCCGATTGACGGGCTCTTTGGCTCCGCACCTCACGTGGTGCCGAGAAGAGGGCCAAGAAGAAGGCCACGGAACTTCGAAGGAGCTCCCGGCGCCAGTCTGTCGGACTCATCGTCAAGCGACTGAGGCGGAATCCTCCCCGAGGACGAGGAGGAGGAAAGAAGCCTCTCCAGCCGGGGAGAGAAGAAAAGGAAGGCCGCCTGATCGGGGAGGCCGGAGGGTCCAAGAAAGGAAGGACCCTTCCTCTGGACTTCTCCAAGAACGCCGACAACAACGAGGAGGAGTGGCCACCAAGGGCCAAGCCCTGGCGAGATCGTAAGTGTCCGGACTCGGAATAGCTCATGACTTTTTATTTGTCGCATAGTGTCTTCTAACGCCGAATATAACCATGTAGCCCGCCTAAGGGCCAGCTCGCCGCCTGCCGAGCGGCTCCTCGGATTCGTTGGATGTGAACAACACTTCACTTCCGATAGCCTCCTCTCCTCGTGACTTGCAGCGACACCGCTGGTGGAGTCCCAAAAGGGCCCAGCCAGAGGAGGTGGTCTGGAGGCGCCAAGGCGACCTCCCGGACTCGGCGCAAAGGGGCGAGACCCCGAGGGTTTCTGGCACGGCCCTATGTCGGACTGCATCGAACCTTCAGTGGTTCCAAGTCCAGCAAGCGGCCCTTTGTAAGAAGGGCAAGATCATGACGCCTGTGACCTCCGTCCATTCGGAGGCACCGGATAGCTTGCTGGGGGCGCTTAACGGCGCCTCCATCGACGAGGAGCACCGCACTGTTATGAGTGTGGTGATCCACAAAGTTCAGTCTGCCAAGAGCGGGCTGACTGAAGCATGTACCAGCCTTCTAACACGCTTTGAGGTAAGTTTAGAATATGTAAAAATATTACCGCATAAACAGTAGCCACTGATGCTTAGTTCGGTGTTCGGAAAGAAAAGCCGGACTGAGGATCTAAAAAGATATACGCAGGAGTCTAACATAAGTATGACAATATGGGAATGCAGGCTGCGCTGCTGACCTCTGCCGCACTGACTGCGGAGGTCAATGCATTGAAGCAGAGCCTCAAGCGGTCCGAGAACTAGCTCGGCCTTGCCAAGAAGCAGCTCGAGGACAAGGAAGGTAAGTAATACCTTATTAAAGTAATACCTTAAAGAACGGATTTGGTTGCAAAAATGACAGGACTAACGTGGGTATTGTAGGGGCCACGAACGAGGTGGCGACCCTGAAGGAAGCGGTGACCACGGCCGAAAGCAAAGCGGCCGCGGAGCGCACCGAGCGAGAGAAGCAGGAGGCGCGGGTGGCGGAGGTGCGGCAAGAGCTCCAGGCTCTCGTGGAAAAACACGAGAGTTTGGAGCATGACTTGAAGACTCGAGAGTCCGAGCTCGCCTCGGCTCTTGAGAGTGCTAAAGCCGCTAAGGCCGAAGCCCAAAAAGCCCTCCAGGAAATTGAATCGTTAAAGAAGATAGCGGCGGGTAAGGCATTGTTTATGCAAAGCAAGCATGTGAAAGTGAATTATCTATTACTTACCCGAATCCGGAGCTCTCCAGGAGCATTCACAGATCTGCCCCGTAGTGTGTCTGATGCTGCTGCGTTCTACCGTGCCGAGGAGGGGAACTCGACGGAAAAGGTGTTCTGGTCTCAAGATATCGAGGCGGACATCCGGTGTTTCGAGCGACCAGCTGAAGCAGCTGGTCGAGCTCCACAAGGTCGCCGAACAGGCCATGAAGGGCCTCATAATTCGGCTGTGGCCTAAGGAAGCCATGCCTGGGAGCTACTTCGGGCTAGTGCGGCGGCTGGTGGACGGCTGTCCATGGATTGAAGTCATCAAGCACTCTGTCTGCATCGAAGGTGCCCGTAGGGCCCTTGCCCTTGCTAAGGTTCACTGGGGCAAGATGGACGCTGAGAAGCTTGTGACGGACGGACCACCACCGAAGAAGGAGCATCGCAAGCCTGAAATGTATTATGAGGGCGTCTGAAGGGTGCCCGCTTTATAGCGGATGAATGCTCCAAAGATGTAATTTTTGAGTAGACTCGCATTTGTTATCCTCAGACGCTGAAAACTTGTTCATATGCGCTAAGCAACACTTTTGAATTTAAAATATTACCTTCTGTGCGGCCTTGTATTAAATTTGAGAGATGGCGAGTCGTCGGCTTCAGCCCCCATGCCACGAGTGCTGGGGTGTTCGGGATAAACTTGAGTGCTCTTGTTCCCATCCTTGGGTCCTTCGAGGGAGGCGCTCAACGCAACGAACAAGGCAACCGGACTATAGTGCTTGAACACTCTCACTTAGCCATAGAATTCTATAATTTTAAATTTCGGTGAAGCCCCTAGTATTCGGAAGACCGAGTTCGGGGCGCTATCCACGCCTTGGCCGGAAAATGCCGACTCCTCGCTCTAAGCGGCATAAGTCTTTAGGGACCCGAAAAAACTTCTCGAACAGCGAACAACTCTCGCCCTATCATGATGGTTAGTTTTAGCTTTCTCCACTGAGGTGCTCAACCCAGCTCAACCGGGGCACAATCGCAGTGGTTCTCCCAGCGCTACCTTAGCTGATATAACGGAACGTAAGGTACCAAAACATGGGAGCCGGGCAAACCCAACTATTTACTCAAGACATGATTCGGAGCCGATGCATATAATGCTATAAGTTCGGGGTGCCGCACTTGTGAAAGTGTTCGGACTTATCACACCATACTTTTGGGGTACTTAAGCCTCGGTGTATTGGTCGCACTAAAGTGTAATGGGTGCAACATGTCATGAATGAACATATATATATATATATATATATATATATATATATATATATATATAAAGGAGTGCAATAATAGGCAAAAGCTATGTATTGTTTATTCAAAAAGGTACTGCAATGAAAGCAGAACGATACAAATACTGCGATAAGCAAGGGATGGGACTATTTAACATGTCCCCTCCGTGGGTAAGCTGCGGATGGTATGTAAAACAGGTATAATGCTTGTAGTAGAGACCACTGGACACTCGACGTAAGCTACGCTTCCCTGGCTGTTGCATCTTGAGTTCGGCAATTCTAGTGCCAGACAGGGCTTCTGGAAAACGGAGTCCTGAAAGTAAGAGAAAAGAAGAAAGAAAAAGAATGACACAATCAGGAGCCCCTGGTGTGGTTGAGCCGCATTCTGGGTGTGCCGTGGTCGTGCCCCTCCACTTATGCCCATGGTATCTCCAGAGCATAGTTATGTACACGTAGTACTGGCTTCACAATTTCGCGAGGGCTGGGGTTGGGGCCGAATTGCTACGCGTGCTCAGATCGTTCCAGGCGGTCTTGTTGTAGGTTACTCCGGGCGCGCTTGACGGTGTCCAGACGTTTAATAGCCGGACTCGAGAATTGCTGTGAGAGGCTGCTTTGCACCTCCGCCGCGAGGGCCGCCGTGTGCTCCTCCGTTCGGAGAGAGCGTTTGGTGTTTCCATTGACCGTGATTATTCCTCGAGGGCCTGGCATCTTGAGCTTGAGGTACGCGTAGTGCGGCACCGCATTGAACTTTGCAAATGCGGTTCGTCCAAGCAAAGGCGTGATAGCCATTCGGAACGGGACTATGTCGAAGATTAACTCTTCCTTCGGAAGTTATCCGGGATTCAAAGACCACTTCGAGTGTAATCGAGCCTCGCATAATTGGCCTCTACACTGGTATGACGCCTTTAAAGGTCGCCTTTGTGGGTTTAATCCTTGAGGGTCTATGCCCATTTTGACTTTGTATCCCGATAGAACAGGTTCAGGCTGCTACCGCCGCCCATCGGGACTCTAGTGAGGTGGAATCCGTCGATGATTGGGTCAAGAACCAATGCGGCGAATCCGCCGTGGTGGATGCTAGTGGGTGGTCCTTCGATCAAAGGTGATGGGGCAGGAGGACCATGGGTTGAACTTTGGGGCGCTGGCTCCATCGCATATACGTCCCTTTAGCGCACGCTTCCGCCTCCCTTTGGGTATGTGGGTTGCGTATATCATGTTCACCGTCCGCACTTGTGGGGGAAGCCCTTCCGTCCTCTATTGTTCGGCGGCCGGGCTCCTCGTCATCGCTTATGCAGCCCCTTGTCATTGAGTTCGGCATTTAACTTGCTCGCTTGTTTATAGACCCAACAATCCCTGTTGGTGTGGTTGGCTAGTTTTTCGGGGGTGCCATGTATTTGGCACGAGCGATCGAGTATTCGGTCCAGATTGGACGGGCCCTGAGTATTTCTTTTGAACGGCTTTTTCCACTGACCGGGTTTAGAGCCTCTGAATCCGGCATTGACTACCGTATCTTCAGCATTATTGATGTTAATGCGGCGCTTGTGCTTGTTGCGACGTGACCTGCCATTACTATCCTTGGTATCCAAACTACCAGGGTTTTTGGTCAAGTTGTTGCTACGAGCTAGCTAGCTGTCCTCTCCCGCGCAAAAGCGGGTCATGAGTGTTGTGAGGGCTGGCATGGATTTCGGCAAGCCACTCGTCGCGGATGTTATGTTTGAAGGCTGCAAGGGCCTCTGCATCCGGACAATCAACGATTTGGTTTTTATTGGTTAGGAAACGTGTCCAGAATTGTCTGGACGATTCTTCTGGCTGCTGAATTATGTGGTTGAGGTCATCGGCGTCTTGTGGTCGCACGTATGTGCCCTGGAAGTTATCAAGGTATGCGGCTTCCAGGTCCTCCCAACAACCAATTGATTCTGCTGGCAAGCTGTTAAGCCAATGCCGAGCTGGTCCTTTAAGCTTGAGTGGGAGGTATTTGATGGCGTGTAGATCATCGCCGCGGGCCATGTGGATATGGAGGAGGTAGTCCTCGATCCAAACCATAGGATCTGTTGTGCCATCGTATGATTCGATGTTTACGGGTTTTTAACCCTCGGGGATTTTATGATCCATCACTTCGTCTATGAAGCATAGTGGGTGTGCGGCGCCTCTGTATTGAGCTATATCACGACGCAGCTCAAATGAGCTTTGTTCATCAGATTCGCCCGCCGGAATTGTTGTATCCGGCGTGATGGTTATCATCACGTGTCGTGGGGCGCCCACGCAATCCGTAGATCGATCTTGTTTGCCTTGCCTTGTCCTCCAATATGTCTCGTAGGTCTGGCGCGTTTCCCCGTGCCTTGGTACTTTTCGAGCGACACCAGGGTGCGGCTTGAATGGAGGGTCTAGAGGCCTCTCTGTCGCGACCACGGGGTGGCCGGTCGGCCGCATCATGCACTGGTGATGTAGGTTTGGGTGCTACTTCCTCTAATTGGGGTAGCAGCCTGCTTTTGGGTATCTCTTGAGGGGCGCTCGAGTTCGTACTCTTTGGCTGCAAGGACTTCAGTCCATCTGCCGCCTAGCAAGTCTTGGTCAGCTCTAAGTCTGCTGCTTTTTCTTGAGGCTGCTTGCCGTGGACATAAGCCCGCGTTTGAAACGCTCTGCTCGGTGGGATCCTCGTGCACGACAAATTGCTGTCGTCCGAGGCTTGCCTCATCTTCGGATGGAGGCATATAATTATCATCCTCCACCTCCTCTCTCGCCGCTCTATCATGAGGGCTGGCTTCTCCCTCCTCCCGTGCTGAATCCTGCTGGAGGGGTTGTCTTCGCACCGCCCCGGTGTTATTATCTCCCGTGCCGGCATCACCGTTTTTTCTGTGGCGGGATTTAGAGCGGCGCCGCTGACGCTGGCGCTTGGGCTGCTTCTTGGAGGGGTCATCCTCCGTTTGTCCATCATCGTTCCCATCTTTTGGGATGTCCACCACGTATATGTCGTATGACGAGGTGGCCTTCCAGTGCCCTGTAGGCGCTGGTTCTTGGTCGTCTCCAGCATCATCGTCCATACCGTCGATGTCTTCGGAGTCGAAGTCGAGCATGTCGGTTAAATCATCGACAGTGGCTACAAAGTGGGTGGTGGGTGGCCGTTGAATTTCTTCGTCGTCCGCATCCCAACCTTCCTGACCGTAGTCCGGCCAGGGCTCTCCTGATAAAGAGAGAGACTTTAGTGAATTCAGGATGTCGCCAAAGAGCGAGTGCTGAAACATGTCTGTGGCAGTGAACTCCATGACCGGCGCCCAATCGGATTCGATTGGCCGGGGCGCGGGAGGTTCGGAGTCCGGAGAGGAGTCCGGCACCTTGGAGTCACGGGATTCGCAAAGGACAGGGATGGTGTTCAGCTTAATCGCCGTAGAGATCATAGCCCCCGAGGCGGTGTCCAGCCACTCGTCCTCGATCGGTGGAGTCGGCTCCGAGCTAAGGGTCGGAGCGGACGCTGGTGCGGCCTCCAGGGCATTGTTCGGCGGCAGAGCTAGATCGTGCCCATCGAGACAGTGCGGCGCGCTTGGCTGTGGCCTGAATCCGTCGAAGATTAAGTCTCCACGGATGTCGGCCGTGTAGTTCAAACTCCCAAATCTGACCTGATGGCCAGGGGCGTAGCTTTCAATCTGCTCCAGATGGCCAAGTGAATTGGCCCGCAGTGCAAAGCCGCCGAATACGAAGATCTGTCTGGGGAGAAAAGTCTCACCCTGGACCGCGTCGTTGTTGATGATCGAAGGAGCCATCGGGCCTAAGGATGACGACACAGAGGAACTCTCAATGAAAGCACCAAAGTCGGTGTCAAAACCGGCGGATCTCGGGTAGGGGGTCCCGAACTGTGCGTCTAGGCGGATGGTAACAGGAGACAAGGGACACGATGTTTTTACCCAGGTTCGGGCCCTCTCGATGGAGGTAAAACCCTACTGCTGCTTGATTAATATTGATGATATGGGTAGTACAAGAGTAGATCTACCACGAGATCGAGAGGCTAAACCCTAGAAGCTAGCCTATGGTATGATTGTTGTTCGCCCCATGAGACTAAAACCCTCCGATTTATATAGACACCGGATAGGGTTAGGGTTACACAGAGTCGGTTACAATGGTAGGAGATCTACATATCCGTATCGCCAATCTTGCCTTCCACGCCAAGGAAAGTCCTATCCGGACACGGGACGAAGTCTTCAATCTTGTATCTTCATAGTCCAGGAGTCTGGCCAATGGTGATAGTTCGGCTATCCGGACACCCCCTAATCCAGGACTCCCTCACCTCCCTTCTCCCCGTTGTTATCTCTACTTAAACCTAGTGCTCAACTCCATATATTATTTCCCAATGATATTTGGCTATCCTATGATGTTCGAGTAGATCCATTTTGTCCTATGGGTTAATCGTGATCTTGCTTGGTATGAGTGTATATTTAATGTATGGTGATGTCCTACGGTGCCCTCCGTGTCATATGTTCGTGATTTGCTTATTGTCATTTGCGGGGGTGACAACAGCCTAAACACGGATAAATGGGTTGTTGCGTGTGGGAGTAAAGAGTACTTGATACTTAACGCTATGGTTGGGTTTCACGACCTTAGTGATCTTTAGTTGTTGCGGATGCTTGCTAGAGTTCCAATCATAAGTGCATATGATCCAAGTAGAGAAAGTATGTTAGCTCATGCCTCTCCCTCATATAAAATTGCATGAATGATTACCGGTTTAGTTATCGATTACCTACGTACAAATGACTTTCTTGTTGACAAAAGCTATCTACTTTTATTACCTTGCAATTTATTCGCAGTTTTATTCTCGGTAAGTACTCGTAGTTTTATTCTTACAAAATAGTATCATACTTGTTTTAGGTAAAGCACACATTACGTGTGTGTAGAGTTGTATCAGTGGTCGATAGAACTTGAGGGAATATTTGTTCTACCTATATCACCTCGTTGGGTTCGACACTCTTATTTATAGAAGAAGGTTACAAATGATCCCCTATAATTGTAGGTTATCAAGACCTTTTTCCGGCGCCATTGCCGGGGAGCAATAGCGTGGGGTGAATATTCTCGTGTATGCTTGTTTGCTTTATCACTAAGTAGTTTTTATTTTCTGTTCTAAGTTGTTCTCTATCTTTAATTGTGGATATGGAACACGAAACACCAAAAAAATTAGTTGTACTTGCTACTCATGGAGATGGGGAACCTCCTAAAACCCTCGATGCTCGTTATGTGAAAGATATTATGCACTACTTTCATAATCCTGAGAAAACCCCATTTAACTTGATAATGGGAGACATGTTGGATCAACGTGAATACTTTAGGGATTATCTCTTAAACAAAAAGGGAAATTGTTATGGGATCAAATTCATATGTTGCATTGGTATGCTCGGGAGCTATGCTTAAGGTATGATTATACTTGTTGCTCTAGGATGAATGCTCCACACCTTCCCTTTTCATGCAAATTTAATGATAATGAAACCTTAGCTTCTTATGCTAATGGTAGATATGATTACTATGATGTGGAACGAATAGAAGAATTTGTTTCTTTTAAGGGTGCTTACGAAGTTGAATCTTTGTTTGAAAAGTATGAAGCTTTTGATGATGATGTTTATAGACATGAAAATTTTGCCATCCTTAAATATTGTTATGAGAACTATAAATACAATTCCGATATTGATGCATTTATTGAGAAAGTCTCCGCTGTCCAAGAAGAGATTAATATTTTGCAGGAGTCTATGGAGGAAAGAATTGATGAAACTGTGAGCTCATTGGATGAAAAAGATGATGATGAGAGCGAAGAACAAAAGGAGGAAGAGCGGATTGATCACCCGTTCCCACCTTCTAATGAGAGTAACTATTTAACTCATACATTGTATAATTTCCCTTCGTGCTTACCGAAGGATGATTGCTATGATGCCTTGGATTCATTTGAAATATCCCTTTTTGATGCTTGCTATGCTTGTGGCCAAGATGCCAATATGAATTATGCTTATGGGGATGAACTTGCTATTGTTCCTTATGTTAAAAATGAAATTGTTGTTATTGCACCCACGCATGATAGTCCTGTTATCTTTTTGAATTCTACAAACTACACTATATCGGAGAAGTTGCACTTGTTAAGGATTACATTGATGGGTTGCCTTTTACAATTGCACATGATCATTTTGATGAATATATTATGCATGTCCTTGCTGCTCCTACTTGCAATTATTATGAGAGGAACTATATCTCCACATCTCTATGTTTCCAACATGAAAAAATTGCAAGAAACTGCTTATGCTATGTATTGGCCTTTACTTGATGTGCATGAATTGATCTTTTATGACATGCCGATGCATAGGAAGGGAGTTAGACTTCGTCATTGCATGATATATGTTGCTTTGTGCTCACTACTAAATTATAAATCATTGTTAATTAAAATTGGCTTTGATATACCTTGGGATCCAGGTGGATCTATTACTTGAGCACTTTATGCCTAGCTTAATGGAGTTAAAGAAAGAGCTGCCAGGAGACAACCCAGAAGTTTTAGAGAGTCATTTATTTCAGTTGAGTTCTTTTATAAAGTTTAAAAACAAAAAATATATAGAGAGGAACCTAAAATCTTTTTCAAAAAGAGAAGCGATTGTAAGTTATGCATTAGAGAAGTGAGGGTCGACCTTGAACACTTGTGTTCATGCTCATGGAAAGAATGTAGAATTTTTTATGAAGATTCTCAAAAAAATAATTATCCCCTTGTACAAATACATTGTATTATAAAAATACTGTGCCAAGATTTTACTTTAGGATGATTAGGTATGTGCGGTGTAAAAACAGAAACTTTGGCTGTAGCGCATTAATTTTCATTTTTTTACAGGTACGTCAAATGTTTCTAAAACTTGTGCACACTATTTCTATACAAATTGTTTATTTCTTCCTAATTTTTCAGAATTTTTAGAGTTACAGAAGTACAGTAGATGTTCAGATTGCTACAGACTATCCTGTTTAAGATAGATTTTGTTTTTGATGCATTGTTTTGCTTGTTTTGATGAAACTATCAATTGTATCGGTGGTATAAGATATGGAAAAGTTATATTGAAGTAGCTACAATACAAAAACAAAATATGAATGGGTTTGCAACATTACTTAAATTAGTGATTTGTATTAGTATACTAACAGATCTCACGAGGTTTCTGTTAAGTTTTGTGTGGATGAAGTGATCAAAGATCGAGGAGGTCTCGATATGAGGAGAAGGAGGACAGGCAAGAGCTCAAGCTTGGGGATGCGCAAGGCACCCCGGGTAAATATCCAAGGAGACTCAAGCGTATAATCTTGGGGATGCCCAGAAGGCATCCCATCTTTCTTCAACAAGTATCGGTATGTTTTCGTTTCATTCACGTGATATGTGTAAATCTTGGAGCATATTTTGTGTTTAGTTTTCTTTTTTTATCTACCATGCTGGTATGATATAGTCCATGGTTGATTTATAGAATGCTCATTGCACTTCACTTATCTTTTGAGTATGGCTTTATAGAATGCTTCATGTGCTTCACTTATATCATTTGAAGTTTGGATTGCCTGTCTTTCTTCACATTGAAAACCATTATTTCTATAATGCTCTTTTGCTTCACTTGTACTTATTAGAGCATGATCATTGGTAGAAACAATTAAACTCTCATGTTTCACTTATATCTATTTACAAGGTCAACATGAATTGGTTATTTGCATGGTTAGCCATAAAATCCTACATAAAACTTGTGGATCACTGAATATGATGTGTTTGATTCCTTGCAATAGTTTTTGCGATATAGAGATGGAATATGTGGGAGGTACTAGTAAATGGTTGTGTTTAGTAATAATATTGGTGTTAAGGCTTGTGATTCCCGAAGCAATGCACGTATAGTCGCTCGTTATGCCATGAACTTGGAGCATGATTTATTATTGATTGTCCTCCTCTGTGTAGAGGTCGGAGGCGCGCGATGGCTAACTCCTACCAACCTCCCCCCTAGGGGCATGCGTAGTAGTACTTTTCTTCGAGGGCTAATAAACTTTTGCATTAAGTATATGAGTTCTTTATGACTAATGTGAGTCCATGGATTATGCGCACTCTTACCTTTCCGCAATTTGCTAGCCTCTACAGTACCGTGCATTGCCCTTTCTCACCTCAAGAGTAGGTGCAAACTTCGCAGGTACATCCAAACCCCGTGATATGATATAACCACCATACCTACCTATTATGGCCCTTCCATAGCCATTCCGAGATATATTGCCATGAAACTTCCACCGCTTCCGTTTTGATGACTTGAGCATTCATTGTCATATTGCTTGGCTTGTCCGTTTGTTGATATTGTTGTTATGCTACATCATTGCACATCGTGGTACACTGCCAGAGGCATTCATATAGAGTCATACTTTGTTCTAGGTATCGAGTTGTAATATTGAGTTCTAAGTAAATAGAAGTGTGATGATAATCATTATTCATTATTAGAGCATTGCCCCAGTGAGGAAAGGATGATGGAGACTATGATTCCCCCACAAGTCGGGATGGGACTCCAGACAAAGAGAGAGAAAAATAAAAAATAAGGAAAAAAGGAAAAAAAGAGAAAAAGAAAAAGGAAAAAAGGAAAGAGAAAAAGAAAAAGAAAAAATGAAAAAGGAAAGAAAAAACAAAGAGAGAAGGGACATGCTAATAACACACTTGTACTTCAAAGTAGCACCACGTTTTTCATATAGAGAGTCTCCTATGTTGTCACTTTCATATACTAGTGGGAATTTTTCATTATAGAGTTAGTTACACACCCACTTAGTTTTCAGTTTGAGCTTTCATACACTTATAGCTCTTAGTGCATCTGTTACATGGAAATCCCTACTCCTTGCATTGATATCAACTGATGGGCATCTCCATAGCCCGTTGGTTAGCCGCATCGATGTGAGACTTTGTTACTTTTTTGTCTTCTCTATATTTACCCCTATCATCATACTCTATTCCACCCATAGTGCTATATCCATGGGTTGCGCTCATGTATTGCGTGAGAGTTGAAAATGCTGAAGTGCGTTAAAAAGTACTCCCTATGTTCCTAAATATAGGGTGTATAGTTTTTGGCACGGAAATTAAAGAACACACGTGGAGGGAAAATTTCACAAGTTTTGGGTGAGATTACACCAGACTAATTGGCATGAGAAAATAGAGGAGCTTGCCTTATATAAGGAAATGTAATAAAATCCCTTAAAAGTTATTCAAACAAGTGGTGAAACACAATACACCTTATATTTTGGACTTTTTCTCAAAAATCTATACACCTTATATCAACGAATGGAGGGAGTATGAACCAATTGCTTGGCTGACACCGGGGTTGTGCATGATAAATACATTGTGTTAAGAAGACAGAGCATGACAAGACTGTATAATTTGTAGGGATAGCTTTCTTTAGCATTGATATTTTGAAAGACATGATTGTTTGTTGGGATGCTTGAGTGTTGATGTATTTATGTCAAATTATATACTATTGCTTTGAATCACGTATGTCTTAATATTCATGCCATGATTAGATATATGATCAAGATTATGCTAGGTAGCATTCCACATCAAAAATTATCTTTTTAATCATTTACCTACTCGAGGACGAGCAGGAATTAAGCTTGGGGATGCTGATACGTCTCCGTCGTATCTATAATTTTAGATTGTTTGATGCCAATATTATACAACTTTCACATACTTTTGGCAATATTTTAAATGATTTATTGGACTAACCTATTGATCTAGTGCCCGGTGCCTGTTCCTATTTTTTGCATGTTTTTTGTTTCGCAGAATATCCATATCAAACAAAGTCCAAATGCGATAAATATTTAGGGAGAATTATTTTGGAATATATGTGATTTTTGGGACTTGGAATCAACGCAAATGGGGGCCCACGGCCCCCACAAGACACCAGGGTGTGCCCTGGTGGGTTGTACCCTCCTTGGATGTCGGTTGGGTCTCTACTTCGGGTGCAAGGAATCTTATATCCGGAAAAAATCTTTTTAAAATTTCAGCGCAATCGGAGTTACGAATCTCCCGGAATATAAGAAACGGTTTTCGGCCAGATTTGAAGAACGCGAAACAGAAGAGAACAGAGAGGGAGATCCAATCTCAGAGGGGCTCTCGCCCCTCCGCAGGCATGGAGGCCGTGGACCAGAGGGGGGCTCTCCTCCCATCTAAGGGGGGCAAAGGAAGAAGAATAAGGAGGGGAGCTTTCTCCCCCTCTCTCCCGTTGGCGCCGGAGCGCCGCCGTGTCAGGACCCCGATCCCAAGTCACATCGATCTAGCCGGTAACACCTCATATCACTTTGCGGCCTCACGCACGGTATTCCCACGGGTGTCGCCTTACCATGGCCCGGGACCGTTTGCGTCTTTTGGCTCACGTATATGATAGTGTCGCTAGCATCCATATGACAAAGAACCCGGCCGACATGGCTAGTCGTGAACCCAAAGCGGCGCTTAACCCATGGGGACGAGCATACATGAATCACATCGAGCATGTCGGTCATCAACGTATATATTCGGGCTGTAGCACTGGGCTAACAGGACTCCGGTATCCCGGCTGTAGCAGGCTAGGCAGGACTCGAATACCACCGCGTGACATTTCCCGAAGGGACGGACATAGGAACGAAGTGAAACACATGCCAGTCAAGTGTCCAAGCAGTAGTCTTTGGGCTAGCAGGACTCGTGAACCGGCTGTAGCGGACTACTATCGCCGAAGCACGAGACTACATTTCCCCATATGAGAGGCTGCCAAGGATAAACAACTAGTTTGTCGGATCCCACACATACCAAGCATTTCAAACATACACACAATATGCTCAATATGTGTAGATACAACATGGCATCACAACATAACTCTACGACTCAATTATTTATTCAATAGGCTCCGAGGAGCGAGATATTACAAAACATGGGTCTCATGACCCAACACATGAGCATACAAGTCAAAGCACAAGCGGGAGCTAAACATGTCCGAGTACGCATAACTATAAATGAAAAGGGCTGAGAAGCACGACTATCTACCAGATCCTCGCCGAGGCACAAGATCGTAGCTGAGGTAACAAGCTAACCGTCAAGTCCAAGCGGAACTACTAGCAAGACTGAAGTCTCTCCGCAAAACATAAAATAAGCAAACGTGAGTACAAACGCATTTCAAGAAGGCTTACATCAGAACTAGCTACATATGCATCATTATCAAAAGGGGTGGTGGAGTTTGACCGCAGCAAGCCAGCTTTGACTTCGGTGGCTATCCCGAACTACGCATCGCAAGTAACTCTTTTGAGGTGGCATGCGAGTCCACATATCCACCATATCAATACACCACTATGGATCCGCTCCCGCCTCCCTACGAACGCCATCCATAGCACTCACGCTTATCTTGGCGCATTTTAGAGTATCCACTTTCACTTGTCTATGAACTGATATAGGCAACCCAAGTCCTTCTCCGTGGACACGGCTATTCGAATAGATCATGTTAACCTGCAGGGGGTACTTCTTCACACACGCTCTCACAACTTACCGCCGTTTACACGACATGTACTCGGCAACCTTCAAGCGGAAGCCCAACGTGGGTGTCGGCCACGACCTACCTAAACACACAAGTCCCAAGTCCAGGTTTATCGCCTATTCGGGTTCCATCCGCAGGGAGTCCGCACGAGGTTTCCCATACAGCCCGAACGATGTGTGCAGGGTTCCCGAGACACCAAGCAGGCGAATCGGTACAGACCCCACGGTGCCTACCGCATAACACAACCCACCCCTATGGTCAGCTATGCGGCGGCCCCCAAAGATGCTACAAACACCGTAAACTACTTGCAACTCCCGGACCGAGGACAAGAGTGGTTAAGAAGCCGAGAGGGTCCATTGGTTTCGGGCCCAATGCGTGGTAGTAACTGTTTCATGGATCACATACATGTATCTCGGCCTCGAGGACGGCTGCAATGAGACAACCCACCATGTACTCCTACATGGCCTCTCACCGCTACCTTTACCAAATCGTGTTCACACACTTAGCTCACACACGCAGAGGACATGTTCACACACCTCCGATTCATCCACGATGAATCGGACTGACTCAACTCTAAGCAGTAGCGTGCATGACAACAAGCATAAATGAGTAGGCACAACATGGCTCAAACAATTCCTACTCATGCTAGTGGGTTTCATCTAATTCTTGTCGAATGACAGGTCATGCAAAGGATCAAGGGGTTCAGCTACGCAGCAAGTAACAGTTGAATCGATGTTGTCCTAATGCAATAAAATAGAGCAGGAGCGAGAGAGTGGGATTGTATCGAGAATGAACAAGGGGTTTTGCTTGCCCGGCACTTCAAGATAATATAGTTCTTCATCGGTGTCATCGAATTCATCGCCAGACGTCGCTCACCGAGAGGGGACGATTACCGCAAACAAACAAGAGAGAACACAATCAATGCAATGCACATTCACATGAATGACATGTCATGTTAAGGTACTGAATTCACCTAATGCAATATCTAGCCAAGTTAATTGAAGTGGAATTCAACCAAGGTTAAACTCCAACTCCAAATGCTATTTCATAATTTGCCCTAATCATGATTCATCCTATTCAGTGAGGTTAACTTGTTCAATCATGCATGAAAATGCCATAAACAGATTCTTCATATTTTTCTGATCATTTTTCATATATAAATTATTTAATTTGGAGTTACAGATTAAAAGTTATGAATATTTGAAGTTTGGGTTATTTTCTGAAATTTCCTGAATTAAATTAAATCCAGAAAATCAAATAATTGCCAAGATGACGTCAAAGACTGCGGCCGTGAGTCAACCTGGGTCAAACCTTGACGTAGGGGGCCACACGTTGACTAACTAAACTAACCTAGTCAATTAGCACTAACCTAGGTTAAGTTAAATTAGTTTAAACCTAAACTAGATTAGTTAGCCGGGCGGGGCCCGCATGTCAGTGGCTCCGGGGATGTCAAACTAGGCCAAACCCGGGTCAACTCGCCGGAGTTGACCCGCGGCTCGTCGCCGGCGGAGCCAGAGACGGCGGAGGGGTGCGGGTTTCCTCCTCCGGTGACCAAAAGAGAGGCGGAGGGGCCCTACGTGACGCCCGGGCTCGCGCGCATCTAAGGAGACTAGCGGAGGTGCGGGGTGGCCGGAGTTCACGGAAACGAAGTGCATGGCGGTGGACGGAGCTACGGGTTCGAGCGGCGCAGCTCACAGAGCGCTGGGAAACTCATCGAGGGGCTCTCCGGACTGGAGTCGCGGTGAGCACGGCGACGCGCCTCCTAATCGAGTTCAAGCGGCTGCAGGACGGGCGCTGACATGGCGGCGCAGGGGAAGGCTCGGCCTGGTGGCTACGGCCTAGAGGGCGGGCGCGACAGGGAGAAGGGGAGACGGCTGCGGGGCTCACCGTGAGTCCGCTTTGGAGGGTCAGTGGGCTCGGGGCGGCTGGAGGCTGCGAATCGACGGCGAGGGGCTCGGTTGCCCGAGGTTGGGGATGACCGCGATGACAATGAAGTGTGGCCTCCGGAGGGCCGTGGATCGGTGGGGTGGAAGAGGGGTCGAGGCGGAGCTCCTGGGACGGCAGAGGGGCAAGGGGTGGCTGTGGTCTGGGTACGGCGATCGGCGCCAAGCGAGCCTGCTCGGGTTCGGGAGAGAGCGAGACAGAGGAGGGAACGAGGGAGAGGGAGAGAGCGAGGGGTCCAGGGGTCGAGGGGGTTCGTGGCTGAGGGCGCCCAGAAGGCCGGGGAAGTGAAGCGTGCAGGTGGAGGTGGCTCACATGGGCGTCGACACGCCTCGCCCTCTTGGCAAGAGGTTGAAGACGGTGGGGGAGTTGGGCCTGTTTTTGCCACTGGCTGCTGCAAGCCGGTTGGATCTTGAGTAAGCCGTAAGGTTTCTCTCTCTCTTTCCTTATTTCTGTTTTTTTATTTTTCCTGCTCTGCTTTGATTTAGTTTGGCACCAAATCATTTAAATAAATCCTGAAAATAATTGTGGGCATTTAACTGAATTATTACAGAGGCCCTTAACTATTTTTTAATTGTTGGAGCATTTAAAAATATTAATAGTATTTAAATGCCCCAATTCAAATACAATATGGTTTATTCAAAAATCCAAAATGTCTTGGAAAAATATCCATCACCTCCGGATATGGTTTTCACCTTTTCCATTAATCATGAACATTTTTGCAAACCAATTTGGGTTCTTTGAAGATACTTTGAAGTTGAACCTATTTGAATTGTTTTAGTGCTAGGGCTTGGTCATCCCCATTTCAAATTTCATGAAAATTCAAACATGATGCATGGATGCAATGCCACTAGTTACAAGCAAGCTCTAGGGCTGATCTGGGGCTGTGACAGCTCACCCCCACTAAACAAGAATCTCGCCCCGAGATTCAAGACGTGAGGTAAGAGGAAAAGGAAGTCACAAAACTATCACGATCTTCATGATCCATTTTTCCTTCTCGAAGATGTTGATTCATTCCATCATCTTGGTCTTGACGTCTTGGCTATCGAAATCTTCACTCGACACAACAACAGAAAGGAGGGGGAAACCCTACATGATTCGATCTTCACGAAGATCAAGTAAACATGTTCGACTCACGGGATGAGATTTAAAAACATCTTGAGTTGAGACACAAAACACATCGAAAGGGATAGGAGAACAAACAACGAGGTTTGATTAGTGGGCAACAATTCCACGCTTAGGGAGATGATGGATGGTGTCAAGGTGGCGAGGAAATATTTGCCATGATTCAATAACGGGGCACCCCAGGGGAGGTGACACGAGGAACTATTCCCTTAAGTGGCAAAAAGAATTACTTTTGAATCAGAGATCATCGAAGCTCTTCATACCATCCTAAGGCAATTCAAAAAGATCGCTTGGTGGAGTGCAAGGAATGGCATACCCAGACTAGAATGGATGATGTGGACTACCTTGTTGAAGACAACGCAGAGATGATTTTTGCTTATCACCGAAATGGATGGGACCCATGGTAAGTCCACTCGTTGAAGATGATCTTTGAATCGACAAAGAATCACGAGAAGGCAGACCATGGAAAATTGGCACGATGGGATGCAAGCTGGGAACAAAATGCAAATGTTGGGAATGTTCCAACCATCACATCTGCCTGAGATTCAGATCTGGTTGGTGTTAGGATATTCCAGACTCATCGAGTCTAGAAAGAAAAATGAAAGCTTGCAACACAAATCGACGGAAAGATGTTGCGAGATTCTCGGGAATGAACTACGATAGCAAGCTCCAAAACATGAGCTGGTTCTCGCTACAAACCTGTGGAACACACCGTCCAAGACAAGTATGACCACGTAGTAGTCTTATAACAAAGCACTACCGAGTTCTTGTTGGGAACCATCATCGAGGATATCAAGTCCTTACATAAGTCCGGATTAGCTCTTAGGAAGGAACTTCTTCTCTGGAACAAATCAATCGGTGGCTTGGAGTGCTAGGAATTGCGTATGGAATGAAGATGATCAGTCTATCGGACCATAGAATACTTTGCACATGCATGATCGACTTGGGATGGTACCATAGGAAACAAAACAAACCTTTCTCAAATTCATGGCGGCAACTTACACCTAAATCACATGAATTGAGGAAGTCACTCTTTCCATCCAAGCATAGGCTTCATGAGCGAACACGAAGAAATGCTTACACAAGTTTCCAACACTAGGTTGATGTTCAACATGACTCATGGCGGAGACAAAATGCTACCGATGGGCTCAATAAAGAACTCATCGGAATTTCCATATCACTGGACTTCCACCATCATGTGAACACGGTAATAGTATTGGTCAGACCAAAAGATGTAATGGTGTATGCCCGAGGGATCAACCACGAGTAAGACAACATTACGAGCATCGTTGGTACTGATTTGATTTGACGATAGCCCACACTCAAATCAAAGGATTGATGAGACCATAGGTCCAAAGAATCGATCACGAGGACCAATCGATGAAGATATCATCTTTCTTCAACACACACTACACAAGAATATCCCTTTGAACGAACTAAGTCAGCCAAGCTTTTATCTTCCAACTCTCCAAGTTGTTGTCTAGCTCAACCAACTAGTTCAGGGATATCCAACACAGGTTCTTGGAGAAAGGGTGGTTCACAAGAAACCAACTTGATCACGGGCTCAACATAACAACAGAGACAACCCGATAACACTTCCAAGAAGATATTTGGAAAGTCACGAACCACGGTATGTTACTAAGCTCGAGAACAATCTTGCTTTTGAGGGCAAGACGATATGATCAAATGAGCAAGGGATTGATATAATCCTAACTCACCAATCGAAGTGTGCACCGTAAATAAGGACTAGGTAGCACAACCAATCTTAGGATGATGATTTAATAACCAACACGCTAAGAATGAGGATATTGTCCACTAGCTGCCAAGCAACGAAGTTGCTCGGAGTATTGATTTCACACATCACAATTCACTCGCCGGCATTCCGGTTTCAACAACTCGGAACCGAGGAATGAATAATGATGGCGAGAAGTATCACCGCATCAAGAATTCATAAGAGAAGGTGCAATTCTCATGACATTCTTGACATAAGATGGTAACACTCAGGTGGAACAGCATCAAAAGCTGAATTGCCATTTTGATCTCAAGGGATACAACTATTTTGACCCAATCTCGGAAATGGATGAGGTAATCGAGTTTGTTTCTCCTAGTCATTCCGAGCAGAATAGCTTGACGGACCACAAGGATAATAGACATCGATAAACGAATGCACACATACTCTTGGTTATCAACTGATAGAGGATGGTCGGGATACAACTAAAGAGAGCAACTCAAAGGAACATATAATTTTTTGAGTTGTGGAAGCATGGATTAGTATATCGAGCAAGGCTCAACATTTCTCCCGGATAACCCATGCAGAAAGTAGAATTGGCAGATTCACAATATGGAATGGAGAACTCCTCAAGAGTACTCTGATTGTGATCTTTTGGTTCAAAGGAACTTCTGCCATAAGCGGTTCGTAGTATTTGGAAGAAGGAAATACCACGGACCTCGAGGACTATCACAAAGTTACTAATATCCTAAAGGAACTAGCAATTACTAACAACATGAAGTAGGGTGAATCTCGGGTTCAAGAACCGAGGAGTAGAATGCCTACTAACTAATAACATCACGGGATGCTTTCAGGAATAATGGCCAGAATCATCACACTGGGGATACAAAAGCGTTGCTAAGTTGCTAGATGACTTCCTAAACACCTAGGGTCATAATAATAACTCCAACATATATGTTGAGGCAGCGGAGTACCTCAACATACCAATTTGTGTGATTAATCCGCCCGGATGAACATTAGAAATGGAGGGAGGGATTTGCAAACGCATCAGACTATTTAGAGACCTGGGATGACTTTGACAAAGATAACGGTCATAAATGCTCAAAATGATTTGAGACATCCTCGCAAAAATGGTGGCATAACCACTCAACATCACAATACCAAGGTTCCGAGATCAACAGTTATCATACAGAAATAGTAGGAACTGAACTGAGGCTTAAAACCAACAATCTTATAAGTCAATGGATTAGTAACACGTCATCCTAATAGATAGATGAGAAGCCTAGTTCTTAACCCCGTAGAGGAGAAGAGGTTGACTCAGATCAGAAGGCCATGAGGTATAAGGAGTAAAAGAGCCTTACGTTCCTTCCACAATCAATTCCCTTACATAGCTAAAGAATTTCTAGACACAACTTCGACCAGCTTTGGCTTGGTAATCCTACAGCAGCCAGGGCTTCGATACCAACGCTGTCGGGACCCCGATCCCAAGTCACATCGATCTAGCCGGTAACACCTCATATCACTTTGCGGCCTCACGCACGGTATTCCCACGGTGTCGCCTTACCATGGCCCGGGACCGCTTATGTCTTTTGGCTCACGATATGATAGTGTCGCTAGCATCCATATGACAAAGAACCCGGCCGACATGGCTAGTCGTGAACCCAAAGCGGCGCTAACCCATGGGGACAGCATACATGAATCACATCGAGCATGTCGGTCATCAACGTATATATTCGGGCTGTAGCACTGGCTAACAGGACTCCGGTATCCCGGCTGTAGCAGAGCTAAGCAGGACTCCGAATACCACCAAGCGTGACATTTCCCGAAGGCGATGGACATAGGAACGAAGTGAAACACATGCCGGCGATCAAGTGTCCAAGCGGTAGTCTTTGGGCTAGCGTGACTCCGGTGAACCGGCCAGAAGCGGACTACTATCGCCGTAAGCACGAGACTACATTTCCCCATATGAGAGGCTGCCAAGGATAAACAACTAGTTTGTCGGATCCCACACATACCAAGCATTTCAAACATACACACAATATGCTCAATATGTGTAGATACAACATGGCATCACAACATAACTCTACGACTCAATTATTTATTCAATAGGCTCCGAGGAGCGAGATATTACAAACATGGGTCTCATGACCCAACACTCGTAACATACAAGTCAAAGCACAAGCGGAGCTAAACATGTCCGAGTACGCACAACTATAAATGAAAAGGCACGAGAAGCCCGACTATCTACCGATCTCCGCCGAGGCACAAGATCGTAGCTGAGGTAACAAGCTAACCGTCAAGTCCAAGCGGAACTACTAGCGAGACCAAGTCTCTCGCAAAACATAAAATAAGCAAACGTGAGTACAAACGCATCAAAGAAGGCTTACATCGTAACTAGCTACATATGCATCATTATCAAAAGGGTGGTGGAGTTTGACCGCAGCAAGCCAGCTTTGACTCGGTGGCTATCCCGAACTACGATCGCAAGTAACTCTTTTGAGGTGGCGCACACGAGTCCACATATCCACCATATCAATACACCACTATGGATCCGCCTCCTGCCTCCCTCACGAGAACGCCATCCATAGCACTCACGCTTATCTTGCGCATTTTAGAGTATCCACTTTCACTTGTCTATGAACCGATATAGGCAACCCGTAAGTCCTTCTCCATGGACACGGCTATTGAATAGATCATGTTAACCCCGCAGGGGTACTTCTTCACACACGCTCTCACCACTTACCGCCGTTTACACGACATGTACTGCAACCTTCAAGCGGAAGCCCAACGTGGGTGTCGGCCACGACCTACCTAAACACACAAGTCCCAAGTCCAGTTTATCGCCTATTCGGGTTCCATCCGCAGGGAGTCCGCCGAGGTTTCCCATACAGCCCCGAACGATGTGTGCGGGGTTCCCGAGACACCAAACGGGCGACCGGTACATCGGGCCATGGTGCCTACCGCAACACAACCCACCCCTATGGTCAGCGCTATGCGCGGCCCCCAAAGATCCTACAAACACCGTAAACTACTTGCAACTCCTTGACCGAGGACAAGAGTGGTTAAGAAGCCGAGAGGGTCCATTGGTTTCGGGCCCAATGCGTGGTAGTAATCTGTTCATGGATCACATACACAGATCTCAGTTCCCCGAGGACGGCCGCAATGAGACAACCCACCATGTACTCCTACATGGCCTCTCACCGCTACCTTTTACCAAATCGTGTTCACACACTTAGCTCACACACGCAGAGGACATGTTCACACACCTCCGATTCATCCACGATGAATCGACACGACTCAACTCTAAGCAAGAGGTGCATGACAACAAGCATAAATGAGTAGGCACAACATGGCTCAAACAATTCCTACTCATGCTAGTGGGTTTCATCTAATTAATGTGGAATGACAGTCATGCAAAGGATCAAGGGGTTCAGCTACCGCAAAGAAGTAATTGAATCGATGTTGTCCTAATGCAATAAAATAGAGCAGGAGCGAGAGAGTGGGATTGTATCGGAATGAACAAGGGGTTTTGCTTGCCCGGCACTTGAAGATAATATAGTTCTTCATCGGTGTCATCGAATTCATCGCTTCAGACGCCGTCTCTTGAGAGGGGACAAGCACTGGCAAACAAACAAGAGAGAACACAATCAATGCAATGCACATTCACATGAATGACATGTCATGTTAAGGTACTGAATTCACCTAATGCAATATCTAGCCAAGTTAATTGAAGTGGAACTCAACCAAGGTTAAACTCCAACTCCAAATGTTATTTCATAATTTGCCCTAATCATGATTCATCCTATTCAGTGAGGTTAACTTGTTCAATCATGCATGAAAATGCCATAAACAGATTCTTCATATTTTTCTGATCATTTTTCATATATAAATTATTTAATTTGGAGTTCTGATTAAAAGTTATGAATATTTGAAGTTTGGGTTATTTTCTGAAATTTCCTGAATTAAATTAAATCCAGAAAATCAAATAATTGCATCAGCATGACGTCAGCACCGTGTCAGCAGTCAACCTGGGTCAAACCTGACGTGTGGGGCCACACGCCGCTGACTAACTAAACTAACCTAGTCAATTAGCACTAACCTAGGTTAAGTTAAATTAGTTTAAACCTAAACTAGATTAGTTAGCAGGCGGGGCCCGCATGTCGCTGGCTCGGGAAGTCAAACTAGGCCAAACCCGGGTCAACTCGCGGAGTTGACCATGCGGCTCGCCGGTGGAGCCAGAGACGGCGGAGGGTGCGGGTTTCCTCCTCCGTGACCAAAAGAGAGGCGGAGGGGCCCTACATGACGCCTGGCTCACAGCATCTAAGGAGACTAGCGGGAGGTGCGGGGTGGCGGAGTTCACGGAAACGAGTCCGTGGCGGTGGCCGGAGCTAAGGGTTCGAGCGGCGAGGCCTACAGAGCGCGGGAAACTCATCGAGGGGCTCTCCGGACTCGAGTCGCGGTGAGCACGATGACGCGCTTCCTAATCGAGTTCAAGCGGCTGCAGGACGGCGCGACATGGCCGGGCGGCAGGGAAGCTCGGCCACCAGTGGCTACGGCCTAGAGGGCGGCGCGACCAGGGGAGAAGGGGAGACGGCGCGGGCTCACCGTGGAGTCCGCTTGGAGGGTCAGTGGGCTCTGGGCGGCCGGAGGCGCGAATCGACGGCGAGGGGCTCGGTTGCCCGAGGTTGGGGATGACCAGATGACAATGAAGCAGGGCCTCCGGAGGGCCGTGGAGCGGTGGTGTGGAAGTGGGGGTCGTGGCGGAGCTCCTGGGGACGGCATTGGGGCAAGGGGGGGGCTGTGGCCGCGGGTACGGCGATCGGCGCCGGGCGAGCCTGTTCGGGTTCGGGAGAGAGCGAGATGAGGAGGGAACGAGGGAGAGGGAGAGAGCGAGGGGTCCAGGGGTCGAGGGGTTCGTGGCGCTGCGAGGGCGTCCAGAGCGTCGGGGAAGTGAAGCAGGCAGGGTGGAGGTGGCCTGCGCGCGGCGTCGACACGCCTCTGCATACTGGCAGAGGTTGAAGACGGTGGGGAGTTGGGCTGGGCCTGTTTTTGCCCATTTGGGCTGCTGATCAAAGGCCAGTTGGGCTGTCTTGTGTAAGCCGTAAGGTTTCTCTCTCTCTTTCCTTATTTCTGTTTTTTTATTTTTCTCGCTTTCTGTTTGATTTAGTTTGGCACCAAATCATTTAAATAAGTCCTGAAAATAATTGTGGGCATTTAACTGAATTATTACAGAGGCCCTTAACTATTTTCAGAATTGTTGGAGCATTTAAAATATTAATAGTATTTAAATGCCCCAATTCAAATACAATATGGTTTATTCAAAATCCAAAATGTCTTGGAAAAATATCCATCACCTCTGGATATGGTTTTCACCTTTTCCATTAATCATGAACATTTTTGCAAACCAATTTGGGTTCTTTGAAGATACTTTGAAGTTGAACCTATTTGAATTGTTTTAGTGCTAGGGCTTGGTCATCCCCATTTCAAATTTCATGAAAATTCAAACATGATGCATGGATGCAATGCCACTAGTTACAAGCAAGCTCTAGGGCTGATCTGGGGCTGTGACACGCCGGGGCAAGGATCGTGACGGCGATCTACATCAATGATCTTGCTACCGTCAACACCAACTCTCTCTCCCCCTCTATGCATCGATGTAAGCTCCCTTCTCCCTACTCTAATCTCTACTTAAACATGGTGCTCAACTCCATATATTATTTCCATATGATATTTGGCTATCCTATGATGTATGAGTAGATCCATTTTGTCCTATGGGTTAATCGTGATCTTGATTGGTATGAGTGTATATTTTATTTATGGTGCTGTCCTACGGTGCCCTCCGTGGCACGCAAATGGAGGGATCCTCGTTGTAGGGTGTTGTAATATGTTCATGATTCGCTTATTATCGGTTGCGGGGGTGACATCGGCCCAAACACTGATAAGTGGGTTGCTATGTATGGGAGTAAAGAGGACTTGATACTTAATGATATGGTTGGGTTTCATGACCTTAATGATCTTTAGTAGTTGCGGATGCTTGCTAGAGTTCCAATAATAAGTGCAGATGATCTAAGTAGCGAAAGTAAGTTAGCTCATGCCTCTCCCTCATATAAAATTGCATGAATGATTACCGGTCTTGTTATCGATTACCTAGGGACAAATGAATTTCTTGCTAACAAAAGCTATCTAATTTAATTACCTTGTAATTTATTCTTAGTTTTATTCTCTCAAAGTACTCGTAGTTTTGTTCTTGCAAAATAGTTTCATACTTGTTTTAGATAAAGTCAACGTTAAGTGTGCGTAGAGTTGTATCAGTGGTCGATAGAACTTGAGGGAATATTTGTTCTACCTTTATCTCCTCGTTGGGTCATGTCGGCATTCTGGGAACCAGGGTACCCAGACTTGCCTGCGTGCGGCCGATGGCGTGGCTCACTCGATGGCCTGGTGTGGCCAATCTACAAGACCGCCAAGACGAGACCCTCGCGAGGGGCCAAGCCTCGTGAGGTGGATGACGCCAAGACTTCCTGAAGGAGCGGCCTCCCGAGGAGCAGAGACATTTATGCAGGTCTGCAGCCTCACGAGGCTACATGACGCAAGCCATGACAACCAAGGCAGGCGGGTACCAGTGGGCACATAGGAGGCAGTTTCCTCTTTGGTGCTAAGGAGGCAAGGACAGGCGTGGGTTCCCGAGGAATTAGGCAAAGGTTTCCATTCCGGTGCAACGAGACCAAGACCGCCAACATAGCAAGACGAATGTCATCGCCGAGCCCACCGCTGCGTCACGACCAGAGCTTTGCAGTCGAAGACCACCTTTCGTTAGGATAAGATGTACTACTTTTCCCCTTTCAAATTGGTCACTGTGGGATCCCTTCCCACCTACGTTTTGGGGGAAGAGGACCGAGGCCACTATAAATATAGGTTAGCCACCACCATAGAAGTGGTCGACTCATTCCCTCACCCCTGAACCTCGCGAGGTTGTTCATCCCCTATACTAGTTCATCCTCAGCCCCTCGTGAGGCCAATCCACCAAAAAAGCAGGAGTAGAGTCTTACCCCGCGAGGTGACCCGAACATGGGTAAACTGCCGTGTTCATCTTCTTCCTTGTTCATGCAAATCGAGCTAGGCCCTGAGGCGATGAGCAGGTAGGCTGGATAGGTTGAGTTCTTCACACATGCCCCAGAGTTCGAACCTTTCTTGGGTCTGAGGAGCCCTGAATCCGAAATTGGCATGCCAGGTAGGGGCATGTCGAAGCTCTGCCTCTTCATCAGCTGCACTCCACCCGCACTGCGCGGTTCCCATGGCGGGTGCCGCCCCACCCGCGATGCCACTGGGCGCCTTCGGAGGTATCGCGGGCCACCCGGACTTTACCCCCGGCCTGCGGCAGGTGTTGTGGCCGTTGAAGTTCAAGCCGGTGTTGCCCCCGCAGTACGACAGCCCGGCGGACCCCGCGAAGTTCCTCTGGTTGCACACGCAGGCCATCTGGGCGGCGGGCGGCGACGACAAGGTCATGGCGAGCTAGCTCCCCATGGCCCTCATAGGCGTGTTGTGCTCCTGGATGCTCAGCTACCGGAGTCTTTGGTGGCCTCCAGGGAGGATCTGTGCAGCCTGCTCATCATGCGTTTCGCGGCCCCGGTGCCCCACGCAGTTGCGTCCATCCTCGGCGGGTCGCAGGCGCCGGTCTTGGGCCGCCATGTCAAGCAGCTTCTTCGTCGGGTGGGAGCTACTTGGCCACAGTAGAGGACTCCTCCAGGCCGCGCAGCACCCGAGGCTGACATCACCTTCGACTCTAGGGATCACCCCAAGACCACGGTCGGCGCCGATGCGCTCCCCATGTTGTGCATGCCCACCATCAGCAATGTTGTGGGCACCAAGAGCCTCACTGACGGTGGTGCCGGCCTCAACCACCTCTCCGTGGAAGCCTTCGACTTGCTTCAAGTGCCCTAGGACCAACTCGCGCCCACCAAGCCCTTCTCGGGGGTGATCTACGGCACGACCACACCCTTGGGGCAGATACGCCTCCCGGTCACCTTTGGCACGTGCTACAACTACCACACCGAGCTCATTGACTTTGATGTCGCCCATATCGGCCTCCCATACATTTCCATCCATGGGTATCCGGCCCTTGCCAAGTTCATGGCGGCTATGCACCCTAGCTACAACGTCGTCAAGATGCCTAGAAGTAGCCCATCATCACCGTGGTTGGGCACACTAGAGATACACTCTTGGCCCTCAAGCTCGCTCTCAAAGCCGCGGTAGCCGTGTGGCCAGTCGCTGGGGATGCCCGAGGGACCCCGGAGGCCGCGCCCACTATCGGATTTCGGGTTCCGGCAGACCTGTCGGATTTCGGGTTCCGGCAGACCCTTGAGGTTCGAACACTAGGGTGCGCGCGGAGATCCAACCCTCCACCGTCTCGTACCTCGCCGAATCACAGGGACCTAAACTACTAAAAAGAACAGCACAAGAGACACAAGATTTATACTAGTTCGGGCCACCGTTGTGGTGTAATACCCTACTCTAGTTTCTGGTATGGTGGATTGCCTCTTGGGCTGATGAGGAACAGTACAGGGAAGAACAGCCTCGCGAGGGTCTGTTCTTGGTGGGTGTGATGAACTGCTAGGTGGTGTTCCGTCGTTCTAGCTTGAGGATCGGCTCCCTATCTCTCTCTCTCTGGATTCCAAATGCCCACCCCCCTACTATGGTGGCTAGCTCTACTTATATAGACGAAGGCCCTGGGCCTCTTCCCAAATTTTGAGCGGGAAGGGCGCCAACAATTGGCCATTTTGAAGGGGAACAGCGGGTACACTTATCCTGACTAAAGTTGGTCCTCGCCTGCCAAAGGCTTTGGTGATGACGCCTGCTTGGGCTCCACGATGACTCCCTTCCAGCCGTTGGGGCTGGTCTTGGTCTTGTTGCAATCAAAGCGGATGCCTTTGCATGATGCTCTCTGCGCTTGCTCCTTTGCACCAAAGAGGAAAGGAGGACGCCAGTGGCCGGCGCCCGGCCCGGGCGCCCTTGGTCGTCATGGCTTGCGTCACAGGCACCTCGCGAGGTACCCTGCCTTGAACTCTCCGCATCCTCATGAGCCAGCCTGACGAGGCCGTGCCTGAGGAAGCTCCTTGTCGTCCGCCCCGCGAGGCTTGGCCCCTCGCGAGGGTCTGGAGCTTGTGTTGATGAAGATGGGCTGTCTGGGCCTCCTTTGAGCCATGCCGCGGCCGCATGAGCGAGCAAGTCCGGGACCCCGTTCCCTGCAACGCCGACAAGAGCCCCCGGGCCACAAAGACGCTCGAACTTGGCCGAGCAGAGGCGAAAGGGAAGTGCGAAGCGTCGTGGGCCCCTAACGGCCCTGCGGCCTTAGGGCGCCGCGTGGCGGTTGATTGGACGTGGGAGCCTCTGCAACCGCGTGGGTTGATAACAGAGCAGCATCTTCCTTGCCTCCTTTACTTTCTCCAGTTGCTGCTCAGATCCCCTTTGTTGCGCCTCCCCTCTCTACTTCCAAGACCTTCAGATCCACTCCGCCTGCGTGCCCTAGCCAGTCATGGCGCCTCGCCAAGCCTGGCCGAGCACAGTACTCTCCGCCTTGGACCCGCCAAATGTGTCAAGTAGCCTTGCCACGATGCGCCCGTTTACGGAGGCGCTGGCGTCAATGGAACGGCGGTGCTCAAGGCGGCTCCTCCGCCTCGAGGGTCGGGGAGTACCTTCTACCCGTTCTTCGCGAGCGCGATCATTGCTGGTCCGGTGCCTCCCTTCTCTCGAGTTCTTCTTCTCCGTCCTCCGTCACTACAACATCCAAGCTCTGCACCTTCATCCCAACTTCGTCCTTCTTCTGGCCATCTTCGCCTACTATTGTGAGGCCCATGTTGGGGTGAAACCCTCGGTGGCCTTGCTGCGCCACTACTTCTTCCTCCGAACCTCCCGTGGCTCCGCCTCCGCGTGCGCGAGCTTCATTGCATACGGCGGAGCCATCGCCATTTCAAACCCTGGGAAGCGGATTGAGGGTTTCAGGAGCAAGTGGGTCTTGGTGGATGCTGGGCGTATCCACCCACGGCTGATCCTGCCCACGGAGCCCGCCGAGAGCTCCGACGACCGTCCCGAGCGAAGCCGGATCCCCACTAAGCCGGTCTTTGGAGAACATGGATGCAGATCTGAAGCCGGGCCGACGCGGGGCTGGCGCGGTTGACAGTCTTGCCGCTGTTGAGGGAGTTCCCGAGCACCAACTGGCTCAGCCGCCAAGATTTCGCTTCGATGTGGAGGCCTCACCCGAGCCTCTGTGGCCTCAGCTAGCGAGAGGACAGTCCTCCAGTCCTTGGTTGGGGGCGATGTGGCGAGACTGGAGGGCGCCCCCACGCCCTTGTTCCTTCATGAGGATTGGGAGCAGGTAGTGGGGCCCATGCCCGTCTTCAATGGGGACGGGCCGGTGCACGTGGAGGCTCCGGAGGACCTGGTGGACGTGTCCTCTTCCGACTCCGGTGAAGAGGTGGAGGAACAAGAGCCAGGAGAGGGGGTTGATTCGGGGGCAGAGTCAAGGGCTCCCCCCTGCGGCGCAGGCGCCGCGTTCTCCACATCCCCGAGAGTGCCGACGACGAGGATGAGGATGAGCGGGGAGGCAGAAGCCTGCCCCCGATCCCGACGAAGGACCGGACTGGGCTGGTCCCCCGCTGGTCCGCCCCGGCCCCGGGGCGATCCGCTGACGCGCCTCCTGCTCTTGGTCCCCTTGAGGCCGATCCCTGCAGCCGGCTTTCGGGCTTCAAGTATGGCCGGAGGCTGCTCGAGTCCACCAGCGACGGCCTGTAAGTGCCTGCTTCCCGTCTTGATTATTGCTCTGTTGACGAGATCTGATATCCATGTTCTTGGCCAGCCGCCCGCGGGCGAAGAAGTCAAGGGGCTCCTGAGGCTCCATCCGTGACGGTGCCGCTGCCCGAAAAGGAAGATGATCCCGACGCCCAGGCCTCTCCTGCCCGGGCGTCCTCGCGAGGCTCGGCCGAGCTCACCGGGTGAGCTCAGCCCCTTGGCCCAGCGACTCTCGAGATGCCCTTGCTTGGCGTTGCCTCCGCTGTTGTCGTGGCGCCGCTGGTTCCGCCTCGGCGCAGTGGTTACGCCGCCGCCATCTCCTCCTACTCCACCAACTGCTGTCTCTCCGACTCCTCCCACTGTCCTGGATCGTGCCGCTGCTGAATTGGACCGGCTGCGGCAGGATCTTCTGGGCGCCGACCCTCGCTTGGTGGCCGGGCGCTTGGAGCTGGCCTCTGGCTGGATTCGCTCCGACGCTTCGATTCGGGCGGCGCTGGTCCAGGCCTCGACGGCTTGCGATGAGGAGGAGAAGCAGGTTGTTCGTGAGGCGAAGGTAGCCCAGCGATGCTGCCACAGGGGAGGCAGCCAAGATCCAAGGTTCTTTGTGAGGCTGGAGGGCAAGGCTGAAGAACTCTGAGAACCAGCTTGCCGAGGAGGCTCGCCTCCGCCAGAGCAGGAGGAAAGCATGAAGGCTCGTGGAGGCAGCCGTCAAGGACCAGGAGGCCAAGCTGAAGAAGCGTCGTGATTGCCTAGGCGCCTTTGGAGCAGGGAAGCTGGAGGCGCAGGAAGGTCGAGCCGACGCCAAGGCGGGTTCTTGCCGAAGATCGCGTGGCCTTCATGGATATGGAGGTGAAGGCCCGCGCTTTGCCGAGGGAGCTTTATGATAGCGGCTGGAGAGCCCACCGGCGGCGCAGCGACGGCCCCGCCAAGCTTCTTCCCTTCCTGATTCGTGCTCTTGAAGATGTCTCCCTTGGTCTTGGCCCCACGGCTGAGGCCAAGGCGCGTGTCTTGTCTTCCGCGGCACTGACGCGGATCCTCACCCACATCTATCTCCGCGATCCCAGCGTCGACATGGACAGCCTGCTAGAGCCAGCAAGCGGCGAGCATGCAGCTGCCGCTGCCGAGGCCGTGAGGGGTCGCGCGGAGGCTCTGTTGGGGAAGTTCCGGGCCTTCAGCACCAAGCCGAAGCGAGGCGCTGCCGGCCCTGCTGCTTCACGAGGCGAGCCCACTCCGGGCTGCTCCACCGCCGACAAGTGACTCCGTTGTGGATCCTGCTTTGCTTTTAATTCCTGCACATGTATCATGCCTCGAGGAGGCGTTTAAACTTGCATTTGGAATTGCGATAACAGTGTGGACTGTAATATTTGTTTTTGAATTCCTTGAAATTTGTGCTTCCTACTTGCTTTATGTTCTACGCCGGCAGAGCCCGCCTCGCAAGATACCTCAGCCTCGCTGCTAGCCCCGACCGGAAACCAGGACGAGACCAAGGAGTGAGGGGCTACGTGACAAGTTAGGCTCTGAGTCGCGATGCTCGTGGAGTCTCCCTTGGCGCCTGAACAGCAAGAAGGGAGGTGAGGCAGGCGGATCCGCCGTTTCACGCTCTGCAGAGCCCGGCCCGTGCATACCTCAACCGCCGTTAGCCTTTCGGGACTAAGGGGTGAGGGGCTACGTGACCAGTTAGGCTCTCGAGTCGCGATGCTCAGGAGTCCCCTTGACCTTCGAACAACATTCGTACCTTGGCTCCGCCGAGGAGTGACGTAGACGAACCAGGCCCGAGGGGCTCGGCTGGGTGGCGTGCGCTGGCGTGACTCAGGCGCATCCCGTGCCCAGCCTCGCTTGGCGGCGCTCCCGAGGGAGGCGCTATGACGAGGCTGCACATCGAGCTCTGGGCTCCCTGAGGTTAATGCGACCCGGAGGCCACCCTCAGTTGTTTATCACCAGCGCGGAGCATAGCGCTTCCGCATGCGTACGGGCATAGCCACTCCTCGGCAGTGTCGTCAGCCAGCGCGGAGCATGGTGCTTCCTCACTGGAACGTGGGAGGGGGCTCCCCTCCGGGAGGAGCCTCTGGGCGATATGCTCACCCTACGACACGTGGGCTGTACGGTAGAAATTTGGGACGAGGTGTATCTGGGCACCCGTGAGCCAGCGCGGGACTCACGGGGCCCTACCTCAAGGCGTGTTGCGCCTGGCTCTAGGCCTTATCTTCGAGTGTGTTCCTGCAAAATTGGCCATATGCCGGTGCCCTACGTCTTCGGGTCCCGGCTCTCGGGCTGGTCTCAGCCGTCGGCAGCAAGCAGTGTCGCGATGCCATGGACAAGACTAGAGGGTGAGGGCGGAGAGTCGGTAGGAGCCTGAGTCGCGATGCTCAGCACGCCCCTTTAACGCATAAGCCGGGTTAGATGACGAAACTCTCGTCCTCGGGCCCGGCTCTCGGGCTGGTCTCAGCCTGTCAGCCGGCAAGCCAGGATCGCGATGCCATGGACAAGACCAGAGGGTGAGGGCCGGAGAGCCAGTAGGAGCCCTGAGTCGCGATGCTCAGGCACCCCCCCTTTAACGTGCAAGATTCCGCCACCCAGGAAAAGGCTCCAAATAACAAGCATGGTGGAACGAGAGCATAATCCTAAGGAAAACGCAAGAAGGGTACATGCTGCTGGGACTGGCCCGAGCGGCTTGGGGATGATGCAGCCCGAGGGGCGCCCAACAGGATAAGCTAAAGACATGAAATAAAAGGGATACATGCCGCAGGGCGGACCCACGCGGCACAGGAATAATGCGGCCTAAAGGCGCTCCCACCGGAAATAAAACTTAAAGATGTCACCTGGTGATGTTGGGGATGAAGGGTTGTTGATGTAGCAGACTCGGTGGGCTGCGAGCCGATCCTCATGAGCCCCTAGGCCCAGGGGCCTCGGGAGGCTCCGGGAGGCTGGCGGCTCCTAGGGGCCATCTCCATCTCCGCCCGAGGCTGCGGCGTGCACGACCTCTTGAGCCTCCAGGATGGTCCTCATGAGACGCAGTGCGCGGCATCCGCGTTAAGGTGCCATAAGGCGTGCGTGCGTGGTTGTGGGGCGGACTACATAGCGTCCCCACTCGCGAGGCAGGCGCTCTTGAGATGCGGCTCGGTTGAGCCCTGGTATGTCGATGTAGACGCAGCGCAGCCCCACCATCCTCGCTGGATGGGGGGCCACAACGGTGGCGCGGCTGCCCCTCATGACCCTTGACTCTCAGAGGCTCTGAATGGCCTTGGCGATGAACTCTTGAGGGTTCTGTCCTCCTGGTCTTGCTCCTGCTATGGGAAACGTGCTTCGAAACACGCCTCCACGTGGTGCCCAAGCGCCTCCCTCGAGACCTTGGCGAGGTAGGCGGCCCTCCAGGGGAGAGCCCCCGAGCCCTGCCTGAGGAGGGCGTCGGGCACGCTTTCCTATGCAATGGAAGGAGGCTCCCCCTGGCCCGTCGCGGACCCTGAGGGGCCTGTCTCTTGAAGAGCCGGGCCGGTCGATGTCTTCTTCTTCTTGGGTGCGGCCTCGGGAGGCCTCCTGCTGCTGTGGTCTGGGTCTTCCAGCGATGCGGCCTAAAAGGCTCGCTCTGTGGAGCACTGCTTCGTCTCTCTCTTCGCAGGGCACCGTGGATGACCCCGCCGCTTCTCGGCATCTTGAGGACGTTGTAGCCATGGTGGGTTACGGCCATGAATTTGGCCAACGCTGGGTACCCGAGGATGGCGTTGTATGGCAGGCGAATGTGGGCGACGTCGAAGTCGATGAGCTCGGTGTGGTAGTTGTCGCAGGCCTCGAAGGTGACAGGAAGGCGGACCTGCCCGATCGGGACCGTGGAGCCATCGGTGACTTCGAAGAAAGGCTTGGTTGGCTGAAGTTGACTGTAAGGCACTTGAAGATTGTTGAATGTCTCCACAGACAGGACGCTGAGCCCTGCTCCGCCGTCGATGAGGTTCTTGGTGACTAGCACATTGCTGATGATTGGGGAATAAAGCATCGGGAGAACTCCGGTTGTGGCTGCGCACTTGAGCTGATCCGCTGAGCTGAACGTGATGGCGCACGCCGACCACCTGAGAGGGCGTGTGGACTCGAGCTTGGGAGGATTGCATTCACTTCGCGGGCGAACTGCTTGAAGATGCGCTGAGAGGCTGGGGCTTGAGCTCCACCCAGGATGCAGGCGGCAGCGGAGGGAGACCTGCGTTCCCTTGCGGGCGATCCTGACGAGGCTGATCCCTCCAGCCCCCCTCGCGAGGTGGGTCTTGCCAGCGGTCCTCGCGAAGTTGGTCGCGCCACCCTTGGCGCGGGCCGCCAGCTTCTTCCGTCTGCATTCCTTCCTCCTCTCGTCCGTAGCCCAGTCGCTGCGCTTTCGGGCGTCTGCCGACCCTTCCTTCGCGAACGCCCGGAGCTCTTGACATTCATTGGTGTTGTGGGTGTGGAGGTCGTGGTACACGCAGCATCGGCTGCCTCGGAGGACTCGATGCGATATCACGCCTCGCTTGGTGTCCGGTTCGGTCATGAGCACGGCAGCCCCTGCGCTTCACATCCTTGGCCTTGGACTTCTTCTCTTGGGATCCATGGCGGGCAGCTCGAGGAGGGAGGCGCCCTCCTCAGCCCTCGCACACTTGGTCGCCAAGTTGAACAGCTCCAGGGAGGTGCACAGATCTTCATGCATCGCCAGCTCCTCCTTCATCTTGACGTCGCGCATGCCGTCGGAGAAGGCAGAGATGATGGCCTCCTCCGTTACCCTGGGATCTTGAGGCGCGCGTTGTTGAAGCGCTGGATGTACTTTTGCAGGGTTTCCCCTGGCTGTTGCTTGATTCGACGAATGTCGCTCACAGCGGGTGGCCGGTCGCGAGTACCTTGGAAGTTGGCGATGCAGCGGGTACGCATCTCGGCCGAGGAAGAGATCGTGCCTGGGGCCAGATTCAGGAGCCAGGTGCGGGCCCCATCCTTGAGCACCATGGGAAACCAATTGGCCATGACCCTTTCATCCCCATCGGCAGCCTCAATGCCCAGCTCGTAGAGCTGGAGGAACTCCGTAGGGTCAGCTGTGCCGTCGTAGCGAGGAGGCAGGTCTGGCTTGAACTTGGCGGGCCACGGGACGCAAGGCAGCTCGGAGGTGAAGGCAGACGGCAGCCCGCCGTGGCCGCGAGGGGCCTCGACGGGCCAGAGAGCTTGGTCTTGCAGGCCTCCTCAAGGCCATGGGCCGGGGCAGCGCAGGTCTTGACGCGTCCGGAGCGGGGAGCGCCGGGCGGCTTCTTGCCGGGCGAGGAACTTCTTGGCAGCTCTGCTCTTGCTGCGCCCGGCGCTGGCGGAGCAGGTTCCGCCGCTGGGGCCGCGCGCTTGGGGGCTGTGGCGCCCGTCTTGAGGAGGAGGCGATCGAGGCACCCCGAGAGCTTCATCGCCTGAGATGGGAGTGCGGTGCAATGAGACGACGGGCGGTCGCCTCTGCGTACGGACGAAGCTCGAGCGACTTCGGTCGAGCCATTCTTCATGAACGTCGTCGACGGGCGGTAGCGCAGGAGCTCGTTAGCCGCTGATGAGTGCAGCTCGGGCCTCCATGGCGCTGGCGAAGGCGCGTGGCGAAAGAACCAGCGAAGTGAGCGAAGGCGTGGCGGTGCGGCCGTCCCGCCTCATGGGCCGAGTCTTTGGGGCGGCGCTTGCGCTTTCGTTCCCGCCCGGGCGGGTGGCGGCGTTGACGGCAGGTGACGGGAACGACGAGGACGCCCGGCCGACGGGAGCCATATAGGGCGACATATGGGAGGCGAGGGCGGCTCGGCTGGGCGCTGGCCCGACGAAAGGCCATACATGGTTGCGGTGGTCGGGAAGAACGAGGCGCATTTAAAGCAGTAGGATTCCGGCAAGACTTACCGGGCGCGGCCAAATGTCGGATTTCGGGTTCCGGCAGACCCTTGAGGTTCGAACACCGGGTGCGCGCAGAGATCCAACCCTCCACCGACTTCGTGCGTCGCCCGAATCGCAGGGACCTAAACTACTAAAAAGAACAAAGCACAAGAGACACAAGATTTATACTAGTTCGGCCACCGTTGTGGTGTAATACCCTACTCTAGTTTGTGGCGTGGTGGATTGCCTCTTGGGCTGATGAGGAACGATGCGGGGAAGAACAGCCTGGGCGAGGGTCCTGTTCTTGGTGGGTGTGATGAACTGCTAGGTGGTGTTCCGTCGCTCTAGCTTGAGGATCGGGTCCCTATCTCTCTCTCTCGATTCCAAATGCCCACCCCTACTATGGTGGCTAGCTCTACTTATATAGGCGAAGACCACAGGCCTCTTCCCAAATATTGAGCGGGAAGGCGCCAACAATTGGCCATTTTGAAGGGGAACAGCGGGTACACTTACCACGACTAAAGTTGGTCCTCGCATGCCAAAGGCTCAGGTGATGACGCCCGCTTGGGCTCCACGATGACTCCCTTCCGGACGTTGGGGCTGGTCTTGGTCTTGTTGCACTGAAACGGATGCCTTTGCTTGATGCTCTCGCCTGCGCTTGCTCCCTTTGCACCAAAGAGGAAAGGAGGACTGTGCGGGCTGGCGCCAGCCCGGGCGCCCTTGGTCATCATGGCTTGCGTCATGGGCACCTCGCGAGGTACCCTGCCTTGAACTCTCCGCCTCCTCATGAGCCAGCTGGGACGAGGCCGTGCTCGAGGAAGCTCCTTGTCGTCCGCCTCATGAATCTGGCCCCTCGCGAGGGTCTTGAGCTTGTGTTGATGAAGATGGGCTGTCCTGGGCCTCCTTTGAGCCACGCCGCAGGCCGCAGGCAGGCAAGTCTGGGGACCCCCGTTCCCAGAACGCCGACAAGACCCTTGAGGTTCGAACTCTGGGGTGCGCGTGGAGATCTTTTCCCTACCAGCTCACGCGTTAATGGTTTGCAAGGGATCTAAACTAGGAACGATGAACAGCACAAGAGACACAAGATTTATACTGGTTCGGGCCACCGTTGTGGTGTAATACCCTACTCCAGTGTGTGGTGTGGTGGATTGCCTTAGGGGCTGATGAAGAACAGTACAAAGGAAGAACAGCCTCGCGAGGGGCTGTTCTTGAGCTGGTGCGATGGACTGCTTGGGTGAGTCCAGTCGCTTCTCTCTCTCTCTGGTAGGTTCGACCCATCTCCTCTCTCTGTGGTGGCTAGTCCTATTTATAGAGGGAGGCCCTGGGCCTCTTCCCAAATAATGAGCGGGAAGGGCGCCAACAATTGGCCATTTTGAAGGGGAACATCTAGTACACTTATCCTGACTAAAGTTGGTCTTGACTGCCAAATGCTTTGTGGTGACACCGTCTGGGCTCCACGATGACCTCCGATCCTGCCTCTGCTGGTCTTGGTCTTGCTGCACCAAGCGGTAACCTTTGCACTGATGCCTTGGCTGTGCTTGCCTCCTTTGCACCAAAGGGGAAGCGAGGACAACTGCGTGAGGTGGCGCCACTGGCGCCCGCCTGATCTCGATCGTTATGGCTTGCGTCACGGGGCACCCTCATGAGGTACCCTGCCTTGATCTCTTCGCCTCCTCGTGAGCCTGCCTAACGAGGCTGCTCCTGAGGAAGGTTCCTGTCGTCCGCCCCACGAGGCTTGGCCCCTCGCGAGGGTCTTGAGCTTGAGATGATGTAGCTGGGCCGCGCTAGGCCCCTACTTGAGCCAGGCCGCAGGCAGGCATGTCTGGGGAACCCCGTTCCCAGAAAGCCGACAGTAGCCCCCGGTCCCAAGGCGCGCCCGGACTTGGCCTAGCAGAGGAGCGAAGGGGAAAGTGCGAAGCTCCGCGGGCCCCAACAGCCTGCGGCCTTGGGCGCCGCGTGGCGATTGATTGGTCGTGTGCGTCTCCGCTTCCCCCACGATCCCTTGGCAGCCGTCCTTCTGACAAAAAGGAGGCCTGGGCCAGACTTGGTGTTCGTTCTTGCTCGCCTTGCTCCAGATCCCCTTTCTCGCCCTTCTCCTCCTTGCTTCTGAAATCCTCCAGATCTATCTCAATCCTTCCCATCCTGCAAGCCATGGCGCCTCGCAAGACCCGTCCCGAGGCCTGGTACCTCCAGCTCTGGATCCTCCTACTTTGTCGAGAGAAAGAATCTCGTCCTTGTCTTGGGAGGAGCGGTGGCGCAGGAGCAACGAGGGAAGCGATTGTGCTCAAGGCTGGCTCGATCAGCCTGAAGGCAAGGGGAGCACCTTTTACCCGTTCTTTGTGAGCGCCATCATCGCCGGTCTGGTCCCTCCTTTTTCCGAGTTCTTCCTTGCTGTTCTCCGCCAATACAACTTGCAAGTTCTGCATCTCCACCCCAACTCTGTTCTTCTCTGGCGATTTTAAGCCTACTATTGTGAGGCTCACGTTGGGATAAAGCCCTCGGTGGCTTTGCTGCTCCATTACTTTTACCCCGGGTCTCTCGTGGCCCTATTATCGCATGCGCGAGCTTTATCGCATATATTCCAGCTCCAACTCCATCTCCAAGCCGGGAAGAGGATCGAAGGCTTGAGGAGCAAGTGGGTCTGGTGGATGTCGGGCGCATCCACCCCATTGGCGCTGCTTGTCAGGGGCAGCCCAAGACCGTTGATACGTGGTCTCGCACGAATCTCGTCGACCCTCGTGCGAAGGTGGTGCTGAAGAGGATAGACGCGGACCTGAGGCCAGGCAGCTAGGGGGCGGCGATGCTGACCGGGGCCATGCTCCTGAGGGAGTTCTTGGAACACAGGGTGGCTCCGCTCCAGGAGCATTCGCTCCCGTTGCGGAGGCTTGGGGAGGCAGATGACGCCCTTCGCCTGAGCTCCGATGCCCTCTCTGACGAAGATCTGGTCATGGCTCTCCATTCCTTGGTCGGGGGAGACGTGGCGAGGCCGGAGGGCACTCCCGTCCCCCTGTTCCTTCGCGACGACTGGGAACAAGTGGTGAACGCCATGCCCACCTTCAATGGTGAGGGGCTGGTGCCCGCTGGGGCACCCGAGGATCTGGTGATGTTGGCGACGATGAACGTTTCCTCCAGCAGCTCCAACGGGAGTGAGGAGGAAGAAGAGGAGGTGGAGGAAGAAAGGTCTGACTTCGAGGTGACTGGCGAGGAGTCGGGGGATTCCTTCCCTCGGCGTAGGTCCCACGCCCTTCGCTCCATGCCGGACGATGACGAGGCCGGTGCCAGGCGAGGAGGGGAGGATCCTCCCCTGGTTCCGAGGAAGGGCAGGTCGGGGCTGGTTCTCCCAGGGTCCCTTCTGGCTTCTGAGGCCAGCTCCAGCCTTCTCGACGCGCCTACTGCTTCCGGGCCTCCCAAGGCTGACCCTAGCTGCAGGCTTTCAGGCTTCAAGTTTGGCCGGAGGCTGCTTGAGTCTGTGGACGACGACCAGTAAGTGTTCGATCCGTGTTTTGCTATGCTTCTGCCGCCGAGGCTTGACTCTTGGCCAGGTCGGCTCCTGCGGCAAAAAGGCCGAAGGGGGCTTCTGCGGTCCTGCTTGAGGCGGGTTCGCCTACCGGGGCTGCGGCTCCGTCTGCGGGGAAAGGAGGCAGCGAAGCTCGCGCCTCCCCTGCCCGGTCCACTGAAGCCTCGGCGGCGCCAACAGACGACCAGGCTCCACAGGACGGCGCTCCTGAGGCCGCGGCCACCCCAGCAAACGACCAAGCTCCTGAGGTCCCCCAGCCCCAGGAGCAGCCGGACTCCACCAAAATTTCCGCCCTTATCGAGCACACGGTGTACTTCGTTAGCCCGGTACTGCGTGACGCGCGGGCACTCTACCCCGTGCCACAGAAGCTCTAGCTCGCACTCCCCGTCACCTCCCGCATGCTGCGCCACTACTTCCAAGGCCACCCCATCAAGGTCATCTGAGCTTACCCTCTGGAAAGGGTGCTCCGGTGCCCCAACGCTGCGGGGAGAGTCACCGAATGGAACATTGCATTGCAGGCATTCCAGTTGGAGTTCAGCACCACCAGGGTCATCAAGGGGGCGGCACTCACCGATTTCGTGGCAGAATGGACCGACGCTCTAGGGCCCGAAGCAGGCGAGGACCGATCCCTTTCGCCAGGAAGCGAGGCACAAGACGGCTGGGTCATGTACATCGACGATGCCTTCACACGTCAGGGCGCGGGGGCTGGAGCCATACTCATCTCGCCCACTCAGGAGAAGCTCTACTACGATGTGCGGCTCTGCTCCAAACAAGGCGAAAAGGTCTCCAACAACATCACGGAGTGCGAAGGCTTGATCTCCAGTCTCAAGGCTGCGGCAGCCTTGGGAGTGAAGCGCCTCACCATCAAGGGCGACTCCCAGCTCCTCGTCGTCTTCTCCAACAAAGTATACGAGCCGAAGGACGAGCACATTGTAGCATATCATGCGGAGGTACGCAAAATTGAGAAACAATTCTTGGGCCTGGAACTGCAGCATGTGCCTCGCGGCACGAACAAGGAAGCTGACGATATCGCTAAGAGAGCGTCCAGGCGCTTGCCTCAGGAGCCCGGCGTCTTCGAGGAGCGGCTCTTCAAGCCTTCAGCAGCCCCTCCTGCTGCGGTGCCAACACTGCCTCGGAAGGAGCTCCCCCCAGCACCAACCTCGGGAGCCCCCGCCTGTGGCCCGACCTTAGGAATGCGTCTGCTCCTCGCTCTCGAGCCTCGGGAGGGGTGCTGGACCGAAGTGTTCAAGGCGTGCCTACTTCAGGGGACCCTGCCGGAGAAGGAAGAAGACCCGGAACGCGTGGCTCGGTAGGCCACTGCCTACTGCATTCAGGACGGTGAGCTCTACCGGAAACGGCCAAACGATGTTTCTTTGCGATGCATCTCCAGGGAGCAGGGATGTGAGCTGTTGACCGACATACACAGTGGGACTGCGGGCATCACTCGTCATCGCGCACCCTCGTGGGCAAGGCGTTCCACAGCGGATTCTATTGGCCCACGGCGCTCAACAATGCCACCGAGCTGGTGAGATCCTATGAAGCATGCTAGTACAACGCCAAGAAAATCCACCAACCTCCTCAGGGTCTCCAGACTATCCCGCTCTCGTGGCTGTTCCCAGTCTGGGAGCTGGACATCTTGGGCCCATTCCCTAGAGCACCCGGGGGCTACCGCTACCTCTACATCGCCATCGACAAGTTCACCAGGTGGGCGGAGGTGGAGGCTGTCCGCACCATCCCAGTCGGCTCGGTAGTCAAGTTCATCAATGACCTCGTGAGCTGGTTCGGGGTCCCAAATCGTATCATCACCGACGATGGCTCACAGTTCACTAGTAACCTCTTCAAAACATACTGTGCTAACCTTGGAACACAGATATGCTACGTCTCAGTGGCACACCCTAGGAGCAACGGCCAAGACGAGCGCGCAAACGCGGAGGTCCTGAGGGGCCTCAAGGCAAGAACTTTCAAGAAGAAGCTCGAGGCCTGCGGCAAGGGTTGGCTGGACGAGCTCCAGTCCGTGTTGTGGTCCATCTGCACCACCATGACCAAGCCAACCGGCGAAACTCCATTCTTCCTTGTCTACGGAGCTGAAGCGGTTCTCCCACACGAGGTCAAGCATCGCGCCGCACGTGTCTTGGCATTTGGACCTCATGCTGGGGGAGGAACGCTGCCGTCAAGCCTCGCTCCGGGCAGCAAGGTACCAGCAGGCGCTGCAGCGGTACTACTGTTGCAGCATTCGCTCTAGGAAACTCGAGGTGGGTGATCTCGTCTTGAGGCGGGTGCTCTCCAGGGAGGGGCTGCATAAGCTCTCACCCATGTTGGAGGGCCTGTTTAGGATTGCCTGCGTCTCCAGGCATGGCGCCGCGCGCCTGAAGACGCAGGACGGGATCCCCATCCAGAACGCCTGGAACATCCAGCACCTCCGGAAGTTCTACCCATGAAGCAAGGCCCAGTGCCTGTGAAGGTCTCCGCTCGTGACACTCTCACGTAATAATGAGTGGGGCTGTAGACGCCCCGGAGTCTCCGGAGTGCCGCCCTCAGGCCTTTGGGGCTCCCTCCCACATCCTAGTGGCAGCACTTAGCTCCGCGTTGGTGAGAAGCCTAGTCTAGGTGCCGGACGCGACTGTTCATTTGCTTGCTTTTTGTAGTTGGTTTGCACACCTTTTGATGGAATTTGTAGTTCTAGCATTTCTCGATTGCCAAGTTGGGTTTTTCTCCTTTTGCTCCGCTCGCCTCTTTATCTTGGATCAGGGAGAACAGCAGTTGCCAGTCGCTCTTCCTCGTGCGCCTTGCACGGGGGCTGGGTAGGTGTGTGCGTGTGTTGGGCTCCCCCACGCCGCGAACACACCTCGCCAAAGCCCTGTCGCCCCAGAGCTTCGGCTTCCTTGATCTTCGCAAGGCGCCCTCGAATGAGCTCGTGATTTACGCACCCTCTTAAAGCCCGTGCCCCCCGGATACTACGACGCGGTGCACTAAGCCACGCCAGGCCCATGCCCGAGGACTAGCGCAAGGAAGAGCAAGACACGCAACAAGTTTTCTAACAATTCTGCAGCTTTATGATGTCTCCTGAGGCAACCGGCTCTTGAGTCGGCAGCAAGGGGAACTCACCAGATGCTGAAGGGCGCGCCCTCGCGAGGTGGGAAACTACCGCGAGTGTATCAAACTAAGTTATCCAACCGCACCTACTCGGACCATGAACACTACAGCATAACATCAGAATGATAAGCATAGCATAGTGGCATAAGTGCCATTGTTCGTCACACGCCCCAACAGGCCTTCTACTTTTTTCAAAATGCAGGAGAAAGGAAAGGCTAAACAAAAGTGGCCCGCGCGACCACAGCAGCTCCCGAGGCCGGGCTCCGGAGGTCCTCCGGGCTCAGCCCGAGCCTTCCTCCCGCTTCACCGGAGCGTGGCGACGAGATGAACCACCACCTTCCTCGAAGCGAGCCTGGCGACATGGCGGCTGGTCATAGCCGCCGCTTCTTGTGCTCTCGTGGAGGAGGGACCACCGCTGCTGAATGAGCCACGGCCATCGCCAAGGGCAAGCTCACCCTCAGCGTCATCACGGCTGTCGTCAAAGCCAAGCTCATCGTCATTGCTGCCGTCTTCGGGGCAGCACCCTGTGCGACGGCCATCTTGCCCAAACACCCTCACGTAGAGGGTCGCAACGCCGTCGTACTTAAAGTGTAGGGTGCACCTCCCGCTCAGGCCGCGCGCGGGGGCAAATGCTTGCCAGCCGCGGGCCAAGGTCACATTCCCGACGGTGGAAACTTCGACCCCGACCCATGAAGCCTTGCTACAGCAGTCGTCAACCTGCAGCCAGAGGCCGTCAAGGCCCGCGACCGGCAGCTCGCCCGTGAAGAAGCGAGGAAGTGGGAGCCAGGTGCCGGTCGGCCTCTCCGACCACACAACAAACTCTGGAAGCACCTCCGCCGAATGGAAGTGCGACTGAGGAGACCGGACGACCACGGCGCGCCTCCCTCCATCACAGGGGCTGCCTCGCCCCTGGCGGCTCCCGCCGCGAGAAGAAGCGCTGCCGCGGCCACTCGAGGCGCGCCCGCGCCCCCGAGGAGCCACCGCAGGAGTCGCAACATGCTTGCGAGGGCGACCTCGCCCATTCTTGGGCGGCGGCGAGCGGGGCCCCTCCTTAGGGGCCTTCCCCTTCTCGGCAGCAGAGAGCTTCCTCATTGGCGACATGGGTGCTACAACGAGATGGTGAGGCAAGAAGGAATAAGAAGGAGCGGGTGGCGAGAAGATGGAGATGAGCAAGGGGGGCTCTGCCCCTCCCCTCATTTGTAGCCAGAGGAAGGCCAACCGATGGCCTCCACGATCGCATGCAATGATGATTTTCCTCTGCTTGCAGCAGAGTCTCGTCAAGTCAGACGGTTGCCGAGGTAGTGTGGGGAAGCGGAGGCGCCCACGTCCCATCAATAGCCACGCGTCAACCAAGGCCGCGGGTGGTTGGGGCCCGCTGCGCTCCGCACTTGCCCTTTGGCTTTGCCTTGAAGCCAAGTTCGAGCGTGCTTTGGGCCTAGGGCTACTGTCGGCGTTCGAGGAACGGGGGTACCCAGACTTTCTGCACTGCGGACCTGGCGTGGCTCCGCTAACGGCCCGACATCGCCTAACCGGGAATAACAACCCAAGACCCTCCCGAGGGGCCAAGCTTCACCAGGCGGGCGACACAAGACCTCCCTGGGGGCGGCCTCCCCAAGCTGGCTCCCGAGGAGCGGAGATATCTATGCAAACTGCACCTCGCGAGGTTCATATGACGTGAGCCATGACGACCAAGGCCAGGCGGGCGCCAGTGGGTGCAGTGTACCAGTTTCCTCTTTCGTGTTAAGGAGGCAAGCGCGGGCGTGGAGTCCCGAGGAATCAAGCAAAGGTTTCCATCTCGGTGCAACAAGACCAAGACCACTAGTACGGCAGGACGGAGGTCATCACGGAGCCCACTGTGGCATCACCACCGGATGCTTTTGTAGGCGAAGACTGCTTTTGTCGGGATAACTTGTACTTGTTGTCTCCCTTTGAATTTGGCCGTTGTGGGATCCCTTCCCGCCTATATTTGGGAAGAGGACCAAGGCCACTATAAATAGGACCTAGCCACCACCATAGAAGGGATCGGGTCCATTCCACCCTGACCAGCTCACCAGCTCATCGAGCATAAGAACACCTCACCTCCTGAGGCTGTTCGACCATTGTACTAGTTCATCCACAGCTCCTCGAGGCCAATCCACCACAAAGCAGGAGTAGGGTTTTACACCACAAGGTGGCCCGAACCTGGGTAAATTGTTGTGTCTCTTGTCCATTTGGTTCATCAAGATAGGCCGTGGGATCGGTGAGCAGGCAGACTGGGGAGGATGAGTTCTTCGGATGCATCCCAGAGTTCAAACCTCTCAAGGGTCTACGGAACCCTGAATCCGACAATCTACGCAAGAAAACGAAGTGATATAGAGGAAGAAGGTGTTGTAGCACCCAGTTTATTTTGTCAGCTCCCTCTTGCAGGGGGCTAGATCGTGATACTCTGGTGTGCAGAAGTTGCTCTTCGACCTCCTTATGGCCTCGAGGAAGTTGCGACACTATTTCGAGGCACATGATATCACCGTCATCACTCGCTTCCCGTTACAATGGATCTTGCACAACCTAGATGCAACCAGAAGGATTGTGGACTGGGCGTTGGAACTATCAAGCTTTGGTCTCAGGTTTGAAAGTACTTCGACAATTCAGAGTAAAGCCTTAGTGGAGTTCATTGCGGAATGGACCTCAACGCCGGACGAAGAAATTCAAAAGACCACTCTCCCCGGCAAGGAAACGAGCCCTGATTGGATCATGTACTTTGATGGGGCTTTCTCGCTACAAGGTGCCGGTGCTGGTGTGCTGCTTGTCACACCCACCGGAGAGCACCTAAAGTACGTGGTCCAGATGCACTTTCCCCAGGAGAGATCCGCAAATAACACTGCGGAGTATGAGGGACTGCTTGGCGGTCTCAGGATCACGACAGACCTTGCAATCAGGAAGCTCATCGTCACAGGTGATTCACAGCTTGTCGTCAAGCAAGTTAACAAGGATTATCAGAGCCCGTTGATGAAAGCTTACATAGATGAAGTGAGGAAGTTGGAGGAGCGTTTTGACGGTCTACAAGCAGAGCATGTTCCTCGGCGTAGAACAAAGCATTGTCACGACACATCAAAACATGCTGCCCTCAAGTTACCTATGGAACCAGGGACCTTTGTGCTCCAATTAACTCAGCCATTCATTGAACCATCGGCAGGACAAAATAAGCGAAGGAAGTCAATCCCCAGCAAGTACTTTCCCGCTGAGCTCCCAGGTGCTTTCGGCAAGGATGTGGCCAAAGCGACAGTCTCCGGCAGGGCCTCAAGCCCTTGCCATAGACACAACTACTCCCACGACAGAAGACATGCCTTTAGTCCTTGCCATCGAGCCTCAGGCTCTGGCATGGGCGCAGCACACCGTTCGGTTCATCCAAACAGGGAAACTCCCTGAGGAACACGAAGAAGCAGAGAAAGTAGCCTGTCGGTCTAACATGTACCAGTTTGTGGACGATGTCCTATACAGGAAAAGACCGAACAACGTGAAATTGAAGTGCATTCCTCGGGAGGACGGACTCGAGCTGTTGGCAGAGATACATGGAGGCATATGTGGCTCTCACATAGGATCAAGAGCTCTTGCCGGCAAGGCATTTCAGCAAGGTTTCTTTTGGCCCACTGCTCTCTAGGATGCAACTGTGCTAGTAACCAAGTGTGAAGCCTGCCAGTTCCATTCAAAGAAACTCCATCAGCCAGCTCAAGCTCTTCAAACGATCCCTCTTTCCTGGCCATTTTCGGTATGGGGGCTCGACATACTGGGCCCCTTCCCCCGTGTTGTCGGGGGCTTTGAGTACTTGTATGTTGCAATCAAAAAGTTCACAAAGTGGACGGAAGTGGAAGCAGTGAGAAAGGTGACAGCACAATCAGCTGTCAAGTTTTTCAAAGGACTACTTTGCCATTTTGGTGTGCCAAACAGAGTCATCACCGACAACGGCACACAGTTCACAAGCCACACCTTCATGCAGTACACCCAGGACCTCGGCAGCGAAATCTGTTTTGCTTCTGTTGCTCGTCTGAGAAGCGACGGCCAGGCGGAAAGGGAAAATGCTGAAGTGCTGCGGGGCTCAAAACAAGGACTTTTGACAGGCTGCGCAAATGCGGAAGACGCCGAATTGATGAGTTGCCGGCGGTTCTTTGGTATATCAGGACGACACCAAATCAAGCCACCGGCCAGACGCCCTTCTCCCTGGTGTATGGGGCAGAAGCAGTTCTCCCCATAGAACTCATATACGGGTCACCTCGAGTGCTCGCTTATGATGAGCTTGAGCAAGAGAAGTTGCGGCAAGATGATGTTGCGCTCCTTGAGGAAGATTGTCTTCAGGCTGCTGCGAGCTACACACTACTAGCAAGACTTGCGCCGCTACCATAGCCGCAAGGTTCACGCCCGAAGCCTTGAGGAAGGCGACCTTGTTCTTCAGTGCGTTCAGTCGGCCAAGAATTCCAACAAGTTGACGCCAAAGTGGGAAGGTCCTTATCGGGTAATACGAGTCACCAGGCCCGGTGCAGTCCGCCTGGTGAACGGACATGGCAATCTAGTGAGCAACTCCTGGAATATCGAACATCTTCGCAAGTTTTACCCATGAGGCGCGGTTGCCGGGACCCCCGGCAACCCCCATTTGTACTAGCCTTGTCGGCGAGGCATATAACCCTATGTACAGAGCCAGGCGCAGACCCTGTGCGCAGTTGAATAAGCTTAAGTATGTACGTTTCATGTTGATTTCCATGTTTATATATATATATACATACATACATACATACATACATATATATATATATATATGCATGCTTGTCTAGGATATCGTACTACGTTTGCTTCCAGGAAATATTGACGAACCGCCTAGGTTCCATGTTCCTATTTTCTCTTCTTTCTTTTTCTCAGAGGACAGAAGGTTCCCTCGCATACAAGTTTGTCGGGGGGATAGAGAGCGTGGGCACCAATAGGCGACATCCGAAGTGGCATCTTGCAGAAAAGAACATAGCAGCGAAAAGCTAAGTCGCGAAACCTTGAGTGAATTTCTTTTAAATGTAAGGTTATTTTCCCCGGATGGTTTTGGTTCTTGTATGGAACACCTGCACGCGAAGGAACATTGTCGGGATTGGTTGCGCCTTTACTCCGTTTCGAGTCTGCTCAACGGTTCAAGTGGCTGCGCTAAGAGCGGCAGGGTGCCTTGCCGGCAGTGGCACCCCCAGCAGGCTACTAAGGATCCGTCCTCAAAGAGCTCGTGGCAAGAGTGCGTGCACTGGCAAGCTTTTACCAAAAAAGCATAGGGTGTATGCCATACAAAGAGGGATTAAACTAGGGAGATAGCATGCATTCGATCCAAAAACACAGCAAGTTATATTACAACGATAGTTGCCGCAGTTCTAACTTAAGCTGAATTGTCTTGGGTACGAATTCATGGCGGCAAGAAGAAGCGAAGTGGCTAGTCCCGGCACTGGCCTTCCACCCTCTTGACTTGGTCGACCAAGTCGATGATGGGCGTGACGAGCTCTTCAAGTGCCTTGCGATCTGCATCCTCCAGCAAGCTGTCCAGCACATTGGTGAGGTTGAGGCCAAGGTTCTTGTACGCAACCTTAGTGAGCACCTTGAGGAGGACGCCCCAGAAGAGCTTGGAGGATTCCTAGGCCAATTGGGTTGCTCGGCTGGAGTGGAGCAGCTTCAGGGCGTCGAGGACGGCCTTGAAGAACATGGTCACCCTGGCACTCTGGGTCACCCTCTCATCGCGGGAGAACCTGAAGCTCGGCATGCCCATGATGGACAGCTATGTGGTGAGCCTCTCCGCAATGTCGATGAGGCGCTCAATCCAGATCCCCACGCCTTCCACATAATCATTGTAGTTGGTGGCAGCACTCTCAAGCAGTTGCTTCTCATCGTGGAGTTCCTTGGCTAGGGTCTTCTCATGAGCCCTGCTGCCCTCAAGGGTCTCCTCCAGTGTGGTCAGCTTCAGCCTCAGATCAGCCATGGAGTCATTGGCGGCAGAGATCTCCTTGGTCTTCTCAGATATGGTGACCTGCAACTCCGCCAAGGTGTAGGCAGTTTTGTCTATGTCGCTCTTAAGCATCGAGACCTCCTTGATGTGCTTCTCCAGCTCCACCTCCAGCTTCTCCACCTTGCCGCCCAGCTCGTTCTTGACGGCCTCTACGGCTTCGGCAGTGTCGACGGCCTCCTTCAACGTGCTGGCATGATCCAGGACCAAAGCGTCGAGTGTGTCCTTATGCTTCTGCTCCAGCTCCTGGGCCCGCTGCACAATAAGCTTTTCAATTTCTTCATCCTTGCTACGGAGCTTGGTGGCAAGCGCCTGTTCGCAAGCGGCAAGGTCCTCTTCTTGAGCATCGAGCAGGATGCAGTGCTCCCTTAGTTGGGTGTCGTCCTTGACGGCTTGTGCAGCGGCCTCCTCCTGGGCCTTCTCAACATCAAACTACTTTAGGAGGAGCTCGTTCCAACCCTCGCTCAGCTGATCTTGGCTAGTCTTCAGCTCCTGTCGGGCCTCGGCAAACCAGACTTGGATCTGCCACTTCTGGAAGTCTGCCTCCGCCGCGTCAACAACCGCCACCCTGGAGTCCAGTTTCTCCTTGCGGGCACGGTGAAGCGCCTGGAGCTTCTGAAAGTTGCTGCTCATGGCTTGGAGGAGCTGGTCTTTTTTGGAACCACTGCCACTGGCGCTCGGCTCGTCGGCAACCTGGAGCCCGGCGGTGGCAATGACTTCTTCGTCAAAACCACCCCCTCGGTTGGTGCTCCAGTGCTTTCCGTCCCCAGGATGCTGACAAACAGATCGTCGCCGATCTTCATATATCTGCTTGGGGTGGGGGCTTCAAAAGTTGATGGTTGGCCTTCGACCACTATCTCCCCGACGGCTGAGAACTCTGGGACCGATGTAGCGCCAGAAGCTCCTGCGGTAGGGATGCGGTCAGTACGGTCACCAGTCTCCTTGCCGGCCTCCCCGGCAGACCCCTTGGATACCTCTTATTGCGCGTCCTTGGCGGCTTCATCGACAGTGACTTTGGCGGCCTCGGCGGTAGCATCCTTGGCGGTCTCCTCGATGGTGGCATCGACGTCCATCTGGTCCACCAAGGGGGGATCTGAAAGCCAAGGAGGAGAAACAAGAGGAAACCAAGATTGAAGCTCAAAGGAAGTAAAAAAAGGAGAAAAAGATCGCGCTGGAAAAGTGACAAAGGCCAGGAGGCAGGCGGCTTACCTGTAACGAGTTGTTGAGGGGTGGTTCCCTCCCCGACAACAGTCGTTGCCGGAATGGAGCTGCCGGCGCCTCGTCGGTGGAAGCCTTTGCCGGGGCTCCCTCTCTGGGCGGTGTGGTTGACGGAGGAGGCATGTCAGGGGTGGCCCTCAGCGGCTCCTGTTGCCGCTCTTCTCCTGCAAACCCAGCAAGGTTAGCAGTAAAGATACACATCCCGATGATCGCCAGCGGAAAGTGAGTAACAGGCTCACTCTGAGGGCTGAGCTAGGGGCTGCGTCATGGGCTAGGATCCGGTCTGATCATGATCGTCTCCGGCGCACATGAGGTGCTTGCCGTGGGCTTGTCGGAGTCTTGGCCTTCTTTGCCATCCTCTGCACCAGCATTTCCGTGTCCCTGCGGGAACAAGTCAGGGCCAGATCAAATCAGATAAGGTAGCAAAACAGGGACTCATGAGATGAAGAAAGCAGTGACACACTTACTCGTCTTCTGCTTCTGCCCTCTTCCCCTTGCTCGGGCTAAAAGAGGAGAGGTCGAAGTCGGCCTCTGGTATGGATTCCGGGCTAGGGGGTGGAGATGGAGACCTGGGCCGCTTGGCCGTGGCGGATGCAGCGGCCGCTGCTTCCCTTGCTGCCGCAACCGTGCGCCTCGTCTGGCGCATAGGTTGCAGCTGGGCCTCTTGCCATTGAGCAGCCTTGCCGGCCGCCCCCTTGATGGGGAAATCTTCACGCGAGGAGGCTTGCCGGACTGGCTCATCGGAGCCAACCCGCTGAAGGACGCACTTCTTCTTCCCCGGGACTGGGGGGTCCTCATGCGGCTCCTCTTCAGCTGCCTCTTCAGCCGCCTCTTCGGCTATCTCCCCGGCATAGGGGACCACGGTGGCGGCACCACTGTGCTCCCCGGCAAGCTCCTCCCGCCTGGCAAAATCCTCCTCTGCGCCGGACTCGTCTTCTCAGAAGTCGACGCTGTCGGCCTCCTCGGCAAGGGCTGCCTTCCGCTCTTCTTGCGATATACGCCACCTCCTCGTCGGTGGTGGGGCAGATGAGCTGCGTTTCTTCTCGGATGGCCCTCTCCGACAAGTTGTCGAAGAACTCTTGCACCCTCTCCGCGTCTGGTTCGGCCCAGGTTTGATCAAGGCCATGGGCGTTGAACACTGGCATCATGGTGATGATGGAGGTTAGAGCAGAGTTGTTGCACAAGGTGATCACGCTCGCCGGCAACCTGAGCGGCTTGTCAGCCTTCTCGGTCTTGTCGGCCTTGCCGGTCTTGTCGGCCTTGAGGTGGAACAGCCTTTGGCAGAGAGTCGCGTGTTGTAGGACCGTCAGGTTGTTGTTCAGGCCGGGGCGCAGCCTCATGATGTCTGCCGCATTTCGGTACTCCCAAGCTGGCCTCCCTTTGTTCTGCAAAGGGGCGATGCGCGGCGGAGGAAGTCGGCCCCAATCATCTTGATTGTGAGCCCAACAGCCTTGAGGCGATGAATCCTGGTGGTTGCGACTGTGAGCTTCCCGTCTTGAGGATCGAGGTCACCCCAGTTGCCGCCACGGACCAGTTGCGTCTGCTGGGGCATGTAGAACGGCTGCGGGTCCTTCTCCATGACCCAGCACTAGCTGTGCCGCCATTCATCCTACTTCTCCTTGTGGGTCCCATCTGGGTATGTCTTCTTGCTCAAGGCCCTCGGGATCCATGTGACGCAACCAGAAAGGACCCCTCCTGGCTGGATGCGGGGGACGAAGTAGTGGCGGAAGAGCGCCGCGTTGGGGACCACCCCGGCGAAGTTCTCGCAGAGGTGGGCAAAGGTGGCCATGCACGCCATGGCATTCGGCATGAAATCCAAGAGATGGAAGCCGAAGGTGTACATGATGTCGATGAAGAAATCCAAAAATGGGGGGAAGATCCCGCAGTAGAAGTAATCGACAAAGAAAGGGAATTTATCTAGGGCGGGCTAAGCGTGAGAAGCTGGGATGACGCGGGTTGCCAGGTGTCCCGTCGTCTCTCTCCCCCACATGCACATGTATCGGTCCTTGAGTGTGCACACGTCGAGCGTCGGAGCGAAGATGACATGCTCCCTCCGCATCTTCACCAGCTCGCTCTCCGGCACCTCTTCCCCCTTGCTTGCCTTGGATGCTCCCTTGCCCTTGCTCGTTTTGGGCGCCATTGCAACCGAGGGAGGACGGAGGACCGAGAGTGGTGAGGGTGTGGCGGCGGGCGGGGGAGGAAGCTCTGGTTTGGGCTCGAGGAAGAAGAAGAAGGAGCGGTGGTTCCTAGATTGGAATGGGCGAAAGGGGTAAATGAGCAGCGCCACTGCGGATTCCTCTTTTTATGGGGAAGGAGCGGGGCTGCCTCTTTACAATTCGATGTGAAGGCGTTTTCGCAGGCGTGCTGCGACCGTTCCACGCACGACCCCCACATCACGCACTCAATGCAGATCAAGGGGAAGCGCAACAGAGGAGAAGACTACAACAGTTAACCCCTGCAACGCGTGCCCGTGCACCGTTTGGGCCTGGCCCAATGATGCTTCGCACTCGTGTGTGGCCCAGGCCCGGGGGCTCCTATCGGTGTACTAAAGTTTGGGCCCTTTGGTACCCCTTACTTGTGCACGAGCAGTTTCAGCCACACCCGCGGCAAGGCTTGACGGGGGCATATGTCGACAAAATACAAGATGGCGAAGAAGCCTCCAAGCCAGTAACCAGAGAGCAGAAAACAAGCTGGACCCCCGACAAGATCCTTGCCAGGATGGCTCACGAAGCCCCAGCAATATCCTTGTCGGGGCGACTTGCGAAGCGCTGCCAAGACCACCTTAACTTGCGAAGCACTGACGAGGCCACCACCCTTGAGGTTGAGAGCCCTGACACCATAAACGATGTCAAGACCAAGACCCAGGGGCGCCTACATGGTGGCATGCAAATATTTGTGAAGACTAGTGGCATGCAGATCTTTGTGAAGACCAGAGTGCAAAGTTCCCAGCAAGGTTCTTGCCAGGGACGTCTGTGAGGCCCTGGCAAGATTCTTGTCGGGAACGATTTCGAGGCCCTGGCAAGATTCTTGTTGTCGGATCACGGGTTCCAGCGAAACCCTCAAGGTTTGAACACTGGGGTGCGCGCGGAGATTTCCTCCCTACCGATCTACGCAGCTCGCTAAGATCTCGTTGACGAACTCGGCGAACTCACAACACAAGGGACACAAGATTTATACTGGTTTGGGCCACCGTTGTGGTGTAATACCTTACTCTAGTGTGGTGGTGGTGGATTGCCTCTTGCGCTGATGATGAACAGTACAAGTGGAAGAACAGCCTCCTGAGGTTGGGGTGTTCTTGTGTTCGGTGTGTGGCTAGGGATTGGCTCTCGATCAGGTGAGATTAAGCTGCCTCCTATTGTGCTGGCTAGTTCTTCTTACTAGATCATGATAGGCGCGCGTTGCTGCGCCCGTCTAATTTTTACAATCAAATGGTAGTAAGTTGTCAAATCTCGTCTATTTTTAGACTAAAATGGTAGTAATTTTTAAAATGATTCCAACGAATATGACGTCTTAATAATTTAGCTAGATGCAAGATGACATTCTATTGTAAAAACTATACTTGTAGATAAATCAAGGAATAATTTAAAACTACACATAATGACATAAAGGAATACATTATAAGCAATATGCACTCTTATAATATATATAAACATGCGATATATTAAAATAACAAACTCCTATAAAAAGGTAAATTAATAAGAAATATGAATATTCATTCCACACTGCTGAAAATCAAACTTGTATTTTTAGGAAGATCTAATATAAATAGCAAATTCGATGGTTGTTTGGTTTTAATCAATTCCTCAATTTCAGATGAGCAGAGAAGAAGAGGGGCTTTAATTTTAGGGCAACATATATGGTATAAATATTGAGTTAATCTAAAAATGAGGAGAATAAAAATTGAGGACACATTTAGGGCACTTAAATATATGAATATGATATATAATCACAAACTCTTAATAAAGGCACTGAATCTATACAATTTGTTCAATACATGACATCGCTACACGGTAGCTATGGATCAAAGAAGCAGAGGTTAATTACAGTCTGAAACCAAGATTGCTTTCGAAATAGTACAACCAATTGTATAGCAATAACTCGTTTCTAAGCAGGAGAGATATCCAAACATAATGTTCTACACATTAACAATAACAAATGCTAATAATCTCATGTAAATTATGCCATCTTTTGGCAGTAATATTAAAACAAAAGCTTAGCTAATTAGATGGGCCAAATTGAACTTATACTGCTTTGATTTCAGCCATATATGTTAACTGTTGAAGAGTGAACTGCAACTACAACTTTAGGTTATCCCTAATGTCTTCATTGATGAAAGGACTTGTCGATTGTTCAATTTTTTTGTTTATAAGATTGTTCAAAAAAATGAAAGGACTTGTCTTTTTTTGGACGATCAAGTACTGTAAGTCGTACACCACATGTAATAAGCTACGGTGCAAGAGCTAAACTATATTCTCAGAACCAAACCCAGTATGGAAGCATTAGATGGACCAAATTCAGCTTATATTGCTTTCTTTCAAAGAAACATATATGTTAACTGTTGAAGAGTGACCTGCAATTACAGCTTTAGGTTATTCCTATTGGCCTCATTCATGAAAGAACTTGTCATTTTTTTGGAACAGTGTGAATCAGTAAAGCGTATATGTTCTTTAGAATTTTTCCTTAACACAAATAGCCAATATTAGCATTGTCGAAGACTTTGAAGTGTACACACAGTCACACAGCCAGTAGCATCAAATTTTATAAATCACCAGAATCAGTACCAATACCTCAATCAAAATATGAGAACACCTGAGCAAACTAAAGCAGTCCAAACCGAGTGCAAACCAGCTTGAGGATTCCCTGAACTGACACACTAGAACCAGTGTCCCTCGGTGGATTGGGAGCAAAACAAAAGCAGTATCATTCTGAACGGATATGACTCGGTAGTAATTGGATGGAAAAGATAAATTTGCGAGAGCAACATGGCGAGAAGCATGGCTAGCAGAGTAAGAAGGGGGGAAGGAGCAGCCACGGTGTGAAGATTATATACTGCGGCGTCCAATAAAAGAAGATGAATCGAATAAAGGAAGAAGACGAATCAGAATTGTATGGCCCGACCAGCAATAATCTCGGTCTGGGCATGAATGGCGCGAGAGAAATTGCAATTTAACATCCTTGATCACCTTGAGTGGAATCTAATCACCAACGCTTGATCCCACCGATGATGCGTTTCCCACTGGGCAACCACCGTCTCCACGCTTGATCATGACATCACCAATGGACGGCAAGGCCCATAGGCCCAAACAATAAAAGAGCTCACGATTTTGTTAAGGGAGCGGCCAGCATGTAACGCTTGGCACGATACGCCACCAATGCCCATGCGGGATTGAAACTAAATCAACTGACGAAAGCGGCGAATCTTTACTTGAATCGACGAATTGCCGAAAACAACGGTTGATGCTGAGAGTGCCCGAAAGATGCGCAGTTATAATATATCTAAATATAGGCCCTGGTCCTCTCCCCAAATATTGCGCGGGAACGGAGCCAACAACGGCCAATTTGAAAGGGGACAGCTAGTATAGCTTATCCTGACAAAAGCGGTCTTCGCTGAAAGCTACTGGGTGGTGGCGCCTGCCTCAGGCTCCACGGTGACCTCCGTCCTGCCGTCCAGCTGGTCTTGGTCTTGTTGCACTGATACGGAAACATTTTTCTGATGCCTCCGTACTCCGCGCCTGCGCTGGCCTCCTTAGTACCAAAGAGGAAACAAGGACGTTGTACGCGCTGGCGCCAGCCTGATCTTGATCGTCATGGCTCACTTCATGAGAGCCTCGCGAGGTTTTCCCTGCCTTGATATCTCCACTCCTCACGAGGCAGCCTGGTGAGGCCGCTCCTGAGGTGGTCTCGCGTTGTCGGATTTTGGGTTCCAGCAGACCCTCTAGGTTCGAACTCTGGGGTGCACATGGAGATCTCACCCCCTACCAACCTGCACCTCATCGCCTCGCAAGGATCTAAACTACACAAAGAGCAACACAAGGGACACAAGGTTTATACTAGTTTGGGCCACCATTGTGGTGTAATACCCTACTCCAGTGTGTGGTGTGGTGGATTGCCTCAGGGGCTGATAATGAACAGTCTGACAGGAAGAACAGCCTGTGATGTCCGTTTCTTGGCCGGTCGACGAGGCTGCTAGTGGGAGTTCGGTCGCCCTCTCTCCCTCTCTCTTTCTAGATTCCCCATCCTCAGATCCTCTTTCTACCTTGTGGGTGGCTAGTCCTATTTATAGGCAAAGGCCCTGGGCCTCTTCCCAAATATTGAGCGGGAAGGGTGCCAACAATTGGCCATTTTGAAGGGGAACATCTACTACACTTATCCTGACTAAAGTTGGTCCTCTCCTGTCAAAGACTCTGACGATGACGCCGGCTTGGGCTCCACGATGACCTCCTTCCTGCCGCTGTGTTGGTCTTGGTCTTGTTGCAATCAGCAGCTGCCTTTGCTTGATGCTCGCTGCGCTTGCCTCCTTTGCACCAAAGAGGAAATGAGGAGATCAAGGCTGTGGCGCCCTCCTGGCGCCCTCGGTCGTCATGGCTTGCATCATGAGCACCTCGTGAGGTACCCCGTCTTGATCTCTCTGCCTCCACACGAGCCAGCCTGACGAGGCCGTGCCGGAGGAAGCTTCCTGTCATCCGCCCCACGAGGCTTGGGCCCTGGCGAGGGTCTTGAGCTTGTGCTAATGAGGATGGGCCGTGCTGGGCCACCCCTTGAGCCACGCTGTAGGCCTGAGCGAGCAAGTCTAGAGGTACCCCCCATTCCCCAAAACGCCGACAAAGTGGCTCCGGGCCCAAAGCGGCGCCTGGACTTGGCTTAGCGAGAGAAGCGAAGGGCAGAAGTCTTGAGTAAACAACCCATGAGTCCCTAATAGCCTGCGGCCTTGGGTGCCGCGTGGCGGTTGATTGGACGTGGGCGTCCCTGTTCCCCCATGCCTCCTTATTTTGCGCCCAGCTAGGCGGACCCGTGGTTGCACACAGTCATCCCTCTTCTCGCCACTTGAGCGTCTCCTCCTCTTCCTCCTCTCGAGCTCCAGTCTCGCTTCCAATCCAATCTTGAATCCTCCCCCTTCCACATGCCATGGCTCAGTAGAAAGAAGGAAAGGGGAAAAAGCATGTGCCTCCGTCCTTTCGCTCGCGTCGCTTGACAGCTTCTGCTGTCGTCGATCGATCATACTCAATCGAGAAGGCTTGGACAAGGTCAGTTCTGCCCTGCCACTATCTTCAGCGAGTGCGAGGGCGGCAGTCGGCCCAGCGTCTCACTTCTCCATTGCAGAATAGTCCACCAGGAAGTGCGGTACTTGGCCTGACGCCACGTAGGCGGAGACTAGTTCCCCTTTTCCAATTTCTTCAACGTTGTGCTTTCCCATTACCGGATCCATATGATGTATTTGGGTCCGAATCCATTACTCTTCTTGCCATTTCGCCTTTGTACAGCGGCGATGATGCAGGCATCCCTCCTTGATTGCCTTGCTTTGCCACCACTTCTTCTCTTTGCGCCTCGTGATCCCACCCAGCTTCTCAGGGGTGCGTGAGCTTCATTGCCAGCTGCGAAACCATGACAGAGGATTGATTTCAGCCTTCCTCCGCCCAGCACTTTGGAGTTCCCTTGGCGGTGGCTGTATGTGGATGTCGGGATGCCCATCCCCCTTCTTTCGGAGCCAACATTACGCGCTATCCCCAATTCGGGCTGGGGCTAGGAGACGCTCACGAGCCCCCGGCTCGTCTTCGTCAGCATCACCCAGCGTGCCCAGGCTGGCATTTCGGCGTGTGGCGCCCAAGGTGGTGAATGAGTTCCTCCTATCTTGCCGCATTGCCTCTCCAGCGCCATTCTACCCTGGATGTGGGCCTTGGTGAGGCGTGAGGACCGCATGAGGCTCGGGGAGGAGGACCCTAACGCCTGAAGTAGCGAGGAAGGTTCTTATGATCCTGGCGGGGACCCTTCCTGGCACGACATCCGACAAGGGGTGCTTTCTGGCGGCCGCCTTTGCTGAAACGGTGATTTAAGTTAAGCAGATGCTAGCCGGCGACGATGGGGGCTGAACCCGTAGGCCTCATGGGACCTCGTGAGAACCCTGATTGTGGTAGCTGCCCTTCCCTTCGAGTTTCCACGGCGGTCCTTCCTCGAGTGGTGGAGCCGAGGGAGGCCGAGGGCCCACCGGGAGGCTGAGGGCCTCACTTGTAGGATAGCGATGCCAAGCGGCACTCCCGAGGTGGCGGCTCTGAAGGCCCTGCTTTGAAGAAAAGCGTTGAGCTGTAGCCCGCGCGGCTCCCGTGGCAAAGCCTGAGGCCCGACTACCCTTCTTGGTGAGGCGGCCTGGCCCGTGCGTGGCTGACGGGCCTTTTACAGCAATGTCACCATGTGGTGCTTCTTCCTCGTGTGATGGCTGACCCTGTAGCAGGAAAGCTCCTGGCTTCTTCGCATGGACTTCGAGCTCTCCGGGAAGAAAAGGAGGCCTTGGGTGATGATTACCCTTGCACGCTATTTGCAAGAGCGCGGGAAGTATTTAGCCATTGATGAGTAAGCCTTCTCCTTTCCTAGTTCCTTATTTTCCCGTTGCTTGGTAGATCCTCGCTTCTGCGAGGCCCTTCTGCCCGAGCTCACGGAGAATGGCTGAAGGCCATCCCCGAGGCCTCGCCCTCTCCACCGTCCCAAGCGCTCCGAGCTCAAGCACTTTGCCCTCGTGGTGAGGCCGGTGGGAGGTGGAAGCCATCTGGCGCATCATGGTTACAATGCACCTCGACCCTCCTTGCGAGAGCTTCCGAGTATAGCCAGCCTACCTTGGGCTCTCGGCTGATCGTGGACGGCGAATTAGTGAGGTCGGCCCTTCGTTCTTCATTTGGGGGCAGTAGGCTCTAGGCAGACTTCACAGGCGTGAAACCGACTTCATCGCAAAATGACTGAGGCCCCCCTGCCCCACCCAAGGGAGTGCTGATTCGCGGCCCCAGAGCTGCACACCTAGGGAGGAAGGGCAGCCTTGGAAGAGCGATGCTCGGCCTTGCGCCCGAGGCAGCAGTGCCCACTTGCCCGCCCCGCCGCCAAGGTTTCTCAGAGGAAGCTGGTGGCGTAGTGAAACCCAACTTAGTGTAGAAGCTTCGTTGTGAGCAGCGCCTTGAGGCGAGGCCAGCGCCCTAGGCGAAGGCGCAAGCTGAAAGGTGGTAACCCGGTTGCCCTTCTGCGCCACCAGGCGTGACCCTCGACAATGAGAAAGCCCCGAAGGTGTCGCTTGGCTGACTTCACCAGGAGCCACGTTCCCGGGCCATCAAGGAGGCACGGAGGCTGGCCGTGGCGTAAAGCGTGGAGGAAGCTGACGGGGAGCCCAGGCTGGAAGTAATTCCACTGGAGCAGCCCGAGGTGGAGCTTCGTGAGATGGCCCTTGCGTCTATGAAGGGGCTTGATTACGACCCAGAGCGGAGCTCCCGGGGGAGGCAGTGAGGAGAGCCTTGCAGAGCTGTTTGGAAGCTCTTGCAGCCCTTTGATCTTAGCCCAGTTGGAGAGCGAGGGAGGCGCTTGAGTGGCCTTGGCGGAGGATTAATCTCGCTGCAGGAGGCCCAAGTCCCGGGAAGGAGTTGATCTCGGCCAGAGTGGCGTGACCGCTTGAACCTCGGCGCTTGAGAAGTTCGGAGAGGTGAGGAGTTGGTCGAGGGCCTTTGAAGCGGGAAGAGCAGGACCGCCCGCCACGAAGGGTAGCTGGTTGAATGTGACCTTGGTGGCAGGGCTGGCGCTTCCCGGGCCGCCCTTGGCGTGTAAGCGCCAGGAGGAGAATGACTTCCTCCGCACTTAGAGGTGCTACTTCTACGTCGTGAGTTGGATCACGGCCGAGGAGCCGTTCTTGGCCGGAATGAGGGATGAGATAAGCCGGTAGCTCAGATCCCAGAGCACGATGCATGGCCCTATACTCACTTGCCGCCTTTTCAGGAAAAAACTAAGCCTTCTGACCTTGGGCAACTTATCTGCGGCGAAAGGCGGTGGCGAGCCTCATGCGATTAACTATGTTTGGTAACCTCAAGTTTATTCGCGATGTGTGGTGGCGCGAAATTTGCGGTTGAGAGAGTCGCTGATCGGCCGAGAGCCCGCAGGTTGAGTGGAGGAGAGGAGTCACTTACTGCTTTCGGGCGTGCCTTTTTCAGCGTCTTCGATATCTTCGGGACATGGATCCCCAACCCGACTTTTGATGCGCCATCGTGCCCCAGTTACCCCGAGGCCGTCCAGGGACAACTTTGGCGCATTGGGTGGGAAAGAACAAGCGTGGATGCCCTCGTCCGGAGACGCCTTACGCTCTGCAGCTTGGCGGCCAGGCGTGGTGCGTGGCTGGCTTGAAAGGCCCGGCGTGGTGAAACGGCCCTAACCTGCGCATTAAGCTGGCGGCGGAGGGGCGATGGCGAGGCCAGCGGCGGCAATGACCCAGTTCCGCGACGGTGACCTTGAGGATGCATTGGGGGATTTATCCGAGTTGACCACGTCGCTGCTCTGCCTTTTCTTATCCTGCCTTGCAGATGGGGAAGTTAGGAAAACTTGGCCACGAAGGTTGCTCTGGCGAAGCATTTTGGGAGGGAGCCCTCATGTAAAAACTTGCGAGTTAGCATATTAGTAGATCGCGATATCACTATGCGTACGTCTTGCCTGCGCCAAGTGGCTGGCCTTGCTTGGCGAGGCTGGCTGGCTTGTTTACCTTCGACCAGGCGTGGGCCCCGAGATAACTGCGGAGGGCTGTGGTGTTCGACGTGCTCACTGAGCGAGGCCCATTGAACCAGTGGCGAGAAACCTCCGGGAAGAGGCGGCGGTGATGGCGGTCGGGCTGCCTGCCGCATGCTAGGCTGGCAGCCGGACTCGCGAGGGCTCACGAGGGAGGCTGAGGCGAAACAAAGTGATGTTAACGAGGCGAGATTGCTCGAATGAGACTAAACACCCCTTCCCCGAACATACGCAAATCGCAAGCTCAAATCCAACTTAAATCCAAACTAGGGAAAAAAGTGACAGCCAAGGGAGAAAAGCAGAAAGCCGAGAAAAAGCCCGGCGTCCAGAGGCACCTAGTCTAGATCTTGAATGATCTTCTCTGTGTAGCAGCGGGCTAAAGTCTTGCTGCCAGCTGAGCGTGGGAGGGAACCCCCAGGGGCACGAGGCCGGGCGCTCCTGAGACTCACGGGGTGTGCTCTTGTTACCCATCATTATTACGTGAGAGTGTCGCAGGCGGCCTTCCGCGAAAGGCCAGGCCTTCTTCCTGATGCCGGCCTTGCTTCATATCCTTGACAGGGAGGCCCGCTTACGCCACACCTCTAGTGCCATCAACGGACGGACCGGAGACCAGGAGCGTCGCCGATGGAAGTAGAGGGCCGTGATCTGCACCCGAGCGGTTCCCCGCGCGACCCTACGGGTCCTCTGCCCGGGAGGTAGGCCTAAAGTCACCTCCCCGGCGGAAGACCTTTCACCTCCCCCAGTCTGCCTTACTCCGAGGAAACGCCCTTGGTGTGTGATGCCGGATCTCGGCCCCTCTCCTGCCAGCCCAGGCGCCGCCCTCCTCTCCACGAGGGGTAGAAAGGAAGCTGGGATTGGGGCAGCCGTCAGTAATCGACAGCACAGCCTGTACCTCCTGCGATCCATGGTTAGCATATGCCTACTTCGTTGAGGATTAGCGGTGCCCGACAATCGTTGCTTAGGCCGCTGTGATCGTGCCAGGGCTTTCCAGGGCTCAGGGAAGAGCTCAGCTTGGTGCCTCGATCCCCCGGCTTAGGCGAGGGCGAGCCATGTTAAGTCCTCCTACTTGGCGTGCCCTTGATCCCATCATGTGGGGCCACGTGTGCTCTTCGGGGCCGCCATCACGAATGTCTTCACCCGTAGTGCTTGGTGTGCCCACGTGTAGCCCTGTGAGGCGCCCACCCAAGGGTGATGGCCTTGGTGTGCCAGGAGACCATGGGCCTGTGTCTTGAGTCCTCCTTCAACGGCCGGGCGGGGCGGGCAAGCGCCTTGACACTGCCCCAGCCGAGTGCCAATGTTACTTTGGTTGGCGTTAAGGTGGCGCTTAGAGTTAAACTTGGAGCTGCAGCGGGTGTGCTGATGGGGCCTCGCGTGGCCCACCCCTGGACTGAGGTGGTGGCGATTGGGTGCAGAAGGGGTGAAGCCCCGTCGTGGCCGAAAGCCTAAGGAGCTCTATCACCGCTCAGCTGACGACACTGTCGCGGCCACCACGCCCTCCAGCCGGCTTGCATTACGATGACTCTCAGACCCATTACCGTGTGCCGCGGCCCTTGCAGATTTCGCTGCTCCCCTCGGGTGTCTGCGGCGCCCGTGGCCTGGCGTGGTTGAGCCCTACGCCAGCCGGCCGCGCTGCAGCGGCGTGAGAGCTGTCGCGTTGCACTGACAGCGTCGCCGCTTGACCCGCGCATACGAGTTATCGCGCCAGCGGGCTGCACAGGGGCATGGGGTTGAGTGCGCATGGGGCAGAACCGCCTGACTCACGCATGGGCGGGAAACGAAACGCGCCCGAGGATCAAGGTTGCAGGTTGGAGTCGCCCAGAGACATAGCGATGGCGATCTTGGTATGGCGTGAAGGCGAGCGGATCCGGTGCACCCTACACAGCATGCCAAATATGCTCGGATTTAGGGTTCGCTGAGACCCTCTAAGTTCCAGAACTCACAGGTGCTGCCATGAGATCTCACCCCTACCAACCTGCACCCTCATACTGCCTGCATAAAGGATCTAAACTACACAAGAAAGCAACACAAAGGGACCCAAGGTTTGCGCCACTAGTTCGGGCCACCATTGCAGTGTAATACCACGGACTACTCCAGTGTGTGGTGTGGTGGATTGCCAGTTAAGATTTTTCTGAACCCACATCTGTGGAAGAACAGTCTCGTGTATAGATATTAATCTTGCTGAGCCCTCCATCCGCAGAGCACTTTGGTGAAGCTATAACCCCCACACAGGGGTGCTACCTGCCTCTACTCATAGCCCGACCCGGATTGTCAACCCGGGAGGATGATCCTCTACTGCTCCACTCCTGATTAGTTGCTCCGACCAAGGGTGCCCGAATAATGGGGCGCCATTTGGTTCAATGGGAAGATCTACGCCCGCTTATCGACTAAAGCTTACGGTCCTCACTTTGTCCAAAGGAACTAGTGGTGGCTGATATGCCACTATTCAACCCTTTGAGGTGACTACGGTAACTTGCATTGCTCCTTCTTCTTTAGTTGTAACCACCTTGGCTATTACGATTACTTTGATTGTTATGTCCCACCCTGATTACTATTAAAGCACGAGAGACCTTTGGAATTTGGCACCTCCACCCTAGTAACTTGACTGGGATCTAAACCACCAGTCAGGTGATCATGTTAGGAAAACATTAGGGTGTGAACTCTGCATAATGTAATCCTTGACCAAAAGGTGGTTGGCTGGCACCTTCCTTAAATCCGTGCTTTAGACGGAAATTTTGGTTTAACGAATAGTTTAAGCGGTCGGGTGAATGGGGTCTTAGGCGCTCCACATGATTGATGGTTTACCCTTTCATGAGCCGTGGCCTTGTCACATGCATTAGTCCCCAGTTAGCCGAGCATGACAGTGACATGCGTCACGATTAAACTTTACGACACCTCCGTTTCCATGTAGCTGCCGGATGCTAGTGGGTTAGTCTTTGCTGCCCTTTGGAGTTGCCGTTCATCTTTCCTTCCACATCTTGTCCATCAGTACGAGACTCGGGTATCCTTGGTATATCGAAATCGTATACTTCACTACTTGCCAGCCATGAGAATTTATATGTCGTTGCAATGGCGCCTTCATCCGTCCTAATTTCAATTTTAGAGCCCAAACCGGCGGTGCCTTCCCAGTTATAACCCGCTAGATTGACCGGCGTTGATCACGTTACGATGAATGCCAAAATCTCTTGAACCCGGGCCAGCACTTAGCGGGTAAATCGATTCTCCTTCCTCTGGACGCAGGCTGCTAGAGTCCACTATGTTGCCGAGTTGTTTATCATGTGTTTTTTAGAGTACTGATAACTTGTTGCAGGCCACAGTGGGCTTTGGCCTTGGTAACTGATAAAGGCTGGCGGTGAACTCTTTAACCAATGCAGGCCGTCGCGAGCATCCTGGCTCTATCTCCATAAGCGTCTCTACGGAGTGTTGAGGGCTGCCATGATATAATTTGGTACCTTCTGCGGGCAAGCCATTAAGGAAATCACCAGGCGGCGCACGTTATGCGTAAAGAGGGACAAAGCGAAGCACCCCAAAATCTAGAGTAACGAGCTTCGTAGAGGTAGTTGGAGAGAGTCAGGAGTAAATCGGCGACCACAATCTTGTCTTTCTTTCGACCTCCCGTGGCTTGGCCTTCGGGCGATCCACCACTTCCACAGCATCGCAGCCACCACCGAGGTCTGTTAGGGCCCACGCGGCTTCGGTACTTCAACAGCGGTATTTCGTGCATGAAGCTATTAAGCCAATCGAGCGGTTCATCCTCTTTGCTATAGCTTCCGGCTTGGGCGAGGTGAGTGGATCCGGTCCGCGGTACGGCATGTAGTATGCTTCTGTTGGATCATGAAGCTGTCAAAAGCTCGATCCTTCACCGTGGCGTTCCACCGCTGTGGCGAATCTCACCTTCAACAGGATGGCCTCTCCGGTCGTGCGGCCCGGCGGCAACAGCACGTTGTCCATCGGGTTGGGTAGTGACTTGGCGAGTCAATGCAGACGGCGATGTACAATAGTGTTACGGTGGCGGATCCGTCAAGACGAGGCTGATGCAGTGCGCCCGTGCCACAATTATCCGCTCCGGTTTACCACCGGCAGGTTACTGGTTTCCGCTCACAGGGTGTTAAAAGATCTCACGGCGACCAAATCCGGGCAAAGCGGAAGGATCGGTACTTTCCTTTTTCGCGATGACTTCTCATGTGGCGACGTTACGATCCGGCATAAGCCTGTAAGCTTGCGCATCCAGCGGCCAGCTTCTGCGATCATCCTGGCACCTTCGTCATGCTAAGAGTTGGCTGGTCGGCCTTGGCTGATGATACATGTCCCTCACCTTTGCATTTCTGTGTTGTAGCAGCGTCTTGTATCGCATGCGGGTTAGCCTCCGCCATAGCAGCGTGATGCATCAACGAATCCAACAATACTTGAGCAGTGAAGCGCCGCGGAACCTGATTATGCCTTACAGCGCGGCCGTCGCCAGCTCTGACCGGAAGATCATTGCTGCTGCGGTCGAAGAATGAAGCACACTTGCGTACCTCGACCACGTAATCTTCCAACCTTCGGTTGGGCGGGTCAGGAGGGTCCGGAATCTGCACATCGGCGATCGGAGGCATGGAGTGTAATCAACCTCCGGCCATCTTGTAGGCGATACAAAAGATTCGGTTTCTCCGGTTGATGACTGATGGCGGAGTAAATAGCGGTCATGCCACCAGATTCGATCCATCCTCATGGCTTCCTCCATGGATGACTCCAGCGAAGGACGCAGCTTCGACCGGTTTAACTTTAGGCGGTCGGCGCCGCATGTTGGCCGTTTCGGCAGTGGGGTGCAGATGTAAGGCTCAGGCCGGTTCCACCGAGTCTTACCAAAGTAAGCGTGTATGCCACCAAAGGGGACGGTACCGATACTCGTCGAGCCGACCTCGGGGCCCCGGCTGCATCATCGATGTGGAAGCTTGCCGATGACTCTTTCAGTCGTTCGGCCGCAGCGTAGCCGCCGAGTCGCCGAAGTTGCCCTCCAAGAACAGAAACCATCATCACGATTGCCCCACGATGAGGCGCCCGATTGTAGCGTGGTTTTGTCACGCAGCCGAGATGTCCTCATGAAAAGGACTTAGTCGTGGAAGCCATCGCGGACAGCTCTAGCAGAAGGGAGATTAAAGCGGACCGCGAGAAGGCATAGAGAGTTTATACTAGTTAGGACCCGCCGATGAAGGTAAAGCCTAAGCCTCTGTCTGGTTGTGTGATGGAATTGATGGGGTTTTGATGACTAGGGAACAAACGAAGCAACCTAAGATCTTGAGTTGTTGTTCGATTTCTCCTTGAACCTTGCATAGGAGTGCGTCCCCTTATATACATGGGTGACTACCCGTCGGTTCTGAGAATCCCAACACCGGTTCATATTCGTATCCGTGTTGGTCTCTCCTTATTTCTAACTTACAATAAAAGTCTATATACCAATGCTTGGGTTTACTGACTACAAGCTCTCTAAACCGACTATGGGCTTTGAACCCTCTTTTTTTTGCCTTCATGGGCTTTAATATACTTAACTACGGCGGCAAGCTAACCCGGTCCAGATAGGCGGTTCACGTGATAGTAATATCTAACTTATCATGCCGACAAAGCAGGTTTCATGGGCGACAAAGGCATTTTGGTTGTGAGTTATGAGATCTGTTTAGGTCCACCAAGAGGCTTTCATTTTGGCGCTTGTATTTGCTTGAACTCCTTCAATGTTTTGAAGAGAAGCTTTTGATTCTCGGCATTTTGAAGACTTAGGGGCTCCTTGGCAGGCTCTGGATAGATGGCTTCAACTGAAATATCAACCTCAGAGCCCGGAAAAATCAGAATTGATTGCGAGTGGAGGTTGATAGTTGACAGCAATGAGTGAAGTTTGATCAGAACGCGCGTAATCCGCTTGGGGCGTAAAACTTCAAGCCAAAAAGATTAGATCCTGATGCACGACAAGTTGGCGGATAAAGAAGTCTTGTGCATTGAAGCTTTTGCCATGAAGAATATGGAAAACCAAAGTCTTCATTGCACCTTCCAGCTTAGCATGACGAGAATGTCCTTTGATGGGCGGAGAGTTTGCCTTATGATGTGATAGATAGTATGTGGCGGATACTCAAGGTCTTCAACAAAGAACTCCTTAGATTATTCAGCATGTCACAGGCAAAGGCTTCATCATGCTAAGCATCTGCCAGGTCATATTGGGCTCGAGGCTTGAACATGAAAGATGCTTTCAAAGGGCGGCCACCACGATGAAAGGCGACAACCCAGTTTCATAGAGATCACACAGTGAAAGGCAGGCGATGGTAAAGCTCCAATGATGTCAAAGGCTTTGGCCGTGATGGACATTGCATCATCCACTCAAGGACCCAAGTCTTGGATCCCTGTTGTAGCAGCCGCGAATATGAAGAGTGGCATAGAATTGAAGCGGTAATTCTTCATTCCGGTGCTCCTTATACGTGACGAAGACTGCAGCAAGCGGACACTTTCTGAAGCAAACGTCGGGAGCTTCTTCCAAACAGAGCCGAGAACCGGATTATAACCGCCCGGTGTCAACCGAGCGCTTAATGGCAAATGCGACCTTGATTATGTCACGAGAATGGCATTGAGTAATAAGCTGCATTGTTGGTAACTCGAAGGAACGATCCAGAAAGATATTCTTGCCTTGGAGTAAAGGATTCTTGGTGCTATTGAAGAAGGTGTTGTGCATGTAGCTATGAAGCCATTGATATTGAGCGATCCAGGAGTGCGAGATGCGGTCACGGTGCACGGGAAACCTAGAAAGCGATCTTGGCATTGGCTTCACGAATACGAGGAGCTGCGCTCGGACGCGTGATAGTCAAATTCGGGACCCGGCCCGGCGGTGGAGGAAGCAAAGAAGAGGCCATTTAGCAGGTGATAAAGCTTTGTCATAGTTGAATCTTGCTCAATAGTGTGTGGCCTTGGTAGCCGGAGCAGGGAAGCGATTACCATCAACATTTGCTTCATTGGCTTCACTAGCTTCATTGGGTGTTAGTGGTGGCAGCCTCAAGATTCTCAACCTCCACTTGATGAGGCTGGAGGGTTTGAGGCACCCGAACACGTTCACTTGAGAACAGCTAACCCTTGATTTGGGGAGTAAAGGGACACGATCTTCTTCTTGTTTTCATCGGCTGATGCAGCGGCGGATTGTCTTCAACACCTTTGGCTTGAGACTCGGAGACATTCCACAGTCGGAGTGGCTTGCACGGAACACTTGGCGTGCTGCCAGATTGGTGGGGCACTTCTCCCACAGACAGGCAGCTCGAAAGGGGGACTTGGGCGCCTTGGTCGCTTCTTGAAGCACCTGCGTAATGTTGGCGACGCTTTGTGGAGATGGAGTTGGTTGGGCCTCAATGTCATCATCTTCTTCTTGCACTGCAGGTGGGAGTAGCTTTCTTTGTTGGGGAGTACTTAGGGGTGTCTTGTTGTTTGTGGGTGATCGACCCATGATGCATCTGAGCAATTGGCATTAGAGGCCGACCAATCTTGATGGAGTTCTTTGCATTACATTGAGAGCAGCGATGATACCAAGTTATGCTTGATGCGAGGTAGAACTACATCATCTTCAACATTGTCATGGTGACCAATGTCTTCAGCAGTGGTTGGGGTCCCCGACTCTTTGGAATGTCTTGACTTCGAGGAGCCTCTGTGGAAGCGAGGCTCATGAACTATCATCCGTCGTTCTTGATCTGAAGAAGTCGGGACGAAAACAATGAAGATAACTTCAACAACTAGAGGGGCTCTGTGGGAGCATCCGATCCTTCTTAGTTTTCTTGCTTCTTCTTGGAGGGAGGCGACATCTGAGCTTCAGGAGTTTCTCCTCTTCTGCAGATTCAGCCTCGGCGGAGTCCTCGTCTTCTTCAATTCCGAAGCCCGGTTGGCTACACGACCTTTGGCTTGAGCGATCATGCTGCTTGGGAAGACTCGCCCGAGGTTCTTCACGCCTTGAAAAAGAGCAGATTGAATTAGAGTTGATGGCTTCTTCTTCTTTGCAGACCATCACCAGGGAGTGCGATGCCGGGGCGACCAAGAAACCTTGCGCTTTTGAGCCTCATTGTAGGCTTGCACACACTTGTCGGCGAGACTCTTCATGCGCTCACGGGAACATTTAGCTTCTTCACGCTTCTTGAGAAAGGCTTCTTTGAGCTACGATTGCGACATACCTTGAAGTTTTTGACATCTTGCACGCGAGTTTTGCCATGTGCTTTTTGAGCCCGAGCTTTCTCAAAAGTCCAATTTTTTATATTTAGTTCAACGATCGCTGACGACTAGAAGCTAACTTCGGAAAGCAATGGCGCCAACTGAAAGAGATCTTTGAGACCAATGGGAAGTTGCACCGGATCTTCAAAAGGCTGATGTTGAAGTTAATCAAAACCACTCATCAATGAAGTTGTGGATGATTGCCACATCAAAGAGAGGCAAATCATTGCAGATTTCTGCTTCTTCCTTGCTCTTGATGATTGCTCCAAGAGGCGTCATCACCTGAAGGTCTTCATCACTAGACCGAAATCAATGTGTTCGTCTTTCATGATGCGGCGGGGGTCAAAGTCTGACGTCGGTATTCTTGGCGTTTTGATTTTTTTTCTTCTCCGTTTTTTCTTGGAGATGCGTGATAGATCTTGAGGGCGCACTGCTTGTCTTCGGGGAGGTCGCGATGGCTGGGATTGGCCATACGTGAATCTTTTGGAGGAGCATTGACCTTGAAGCTTTAGCCTTCTTCTGCCTTAGCTGGTTGGAAGTAGGAGCGGGGCTTCATCTGTGTCCAACATCATCCTCGTAGAATGATCCACTTTGGCACCTTGAGCAGAGATGTGGGTGATAGAGGCCATCAAAGGTTAGTAGAAGATTAAGATGATGTTGAGTTACGCATCGCGTGTGCCATCAGCCGGGGAGGCGGGGAGGACCGAGGATTGAAGTCTAACCCCAAATAATCTTTGTTCTTCTTTCTTTGAGGCTTTTTGCAAATTGATAATTCTGTTTGAAAAGATGCGTCATCTTGAAACCACAAGAGAGAAGTGGGGAATTGGCGTTGGCGGGTTAGAGGTCCCCAGCCATACAAGGATGATAGAAGCCTTGCTCAATGGCCCATTTCGGCTACAGATCTTAGGTTGAAGATTTTTTTGTACAAAATGTCACCCGAAGGCAGCAATGATAACATTCTTCTCAGCGTACTCCTTGGTGGCCAATTTGTACTTGAACCATTGCTCTTGCCCAATATATCTTGAATCCATTGGACTCGAGAGTCTTGCGCTGACCATAGCTTTTCTTAGGAGATCCGGTTTTGTAAAGTTCATAGAGATCTCGGGTAGATCCATTGATATACCCCTTACGGTACGTTGTATGCCACCCTTCCTTGCTGATTTCTCGTAGCCATGGAACTTCAAAGCTGAATGGCTGTCAGCACGTTCAAAAGGCTTTAGCGCTTCGCTTGCTTTCGTGAAGCGAGGCGGCGGGAGAGTTAATGTGATCTTTGTAAATTACCTGCAAGCCAATCTGTCACGAGACTATCACGAGACCAAGGGATTCTCCACGAACATGTACTGTAAACAGACATGACGTAGAAGATCACGAGGGAAGGGAAGAGGAATCTTATGCATTCTCGGGAAGATTTTGAAGATAAATCGGTTTGAAGACATTGACCTCATGATGCGAAGACATTCACTTATATGTTGAGAGTTGCTTCTACGAGATTTATGCGAATCCAGCGAATAAGTACAAGTGAGGAATCTAACTAGATGTGAACTTAAGTGAATATACTAGGCGTTATGATATAGACAGGCAGGATAGATCTAACATTGTATAGGCGAAACCTATTTTGGCAAGCAGGGATGAATCTTTGAGAGGATCAAAAAAGGCGGTAAAATAGACTTGTATTTACCACGCTGAAGAATTACTAGATGGGAAGAATAGGAGACCGAGCAGTTCAATCCGTGCCCTAACTTGGCGACGGAGGACACCCTCTGACGGCTGACGGAGAAGGGCGATGTCTAAGCTTGTGGTAGCGTGAGGACAGCGTCGGATCGAAATCGCGAAAGCTAAAAAGCGCTTCGTCGCCGAGGCGGCGTCGTCGAGCTAAGCGGTGGCGCTAGGGTTTTGACTGAGGTGGAGAGGTGGAAGAGAAGATTTTCTTGACCGAGAGGGACATGTATTTATAAGGAGAGTGTGCAGCCTACGGCACAGCCTGATTCACAGCAGGTGCCTGGCGGTTCACATCGATGAACACGTGGCAAGCATGCAACCATACTTGGAGTTGTCCCGTTCCCACGCGCCACCGGGTTTGCCGGATGGTGCGTTCCGGCTTCTCCGGATTTCAAGCAATAAGGATGAATCATTTTAAAAGCAGACTTAATGTTTGTCTCGTATCTTCCTGGCGACAAGGGCAGCGAGAAGACGTTCGACTTGAGTTTCAATAGAATACATATGATTTGGATGAATAGAGTTTGAGAATAGGAAGCATAGAGAGTTTAGGGTCCGATCACATTACTTAGTTCAAAAGATTCAACAAGAAAGACATAGCTATATAAATGATAGATCTGTGAAGAGATGAACACTAGTATATATATCAGAAAGCAATCAAATCAACATAGTGAAGATAATCATGAAGACAAGTTGAAATTGAAGACAAACCAAATGCAAAGACATGCAGCAAATGTAGCATGCATGAGTGAAACACTTCAGACGAGAAAAATTTGGTGGTGGCGTTTACCCAAGTATAGGAAGTATTGAACCCGGTTCCCACGACGCCCAACTGGTATTAGTAGCTCTCAAGTCATTAATTCCACATTAATGTATTCACACACTTAGATATGTAAGTCTTCATTGATTGAAAGATATACTTTAACCGTTACCGTGTGTTGCACATCTAAGTGACAACATGCATAAGTGTTAGAGGATGTGTGCCTGATCATAGGACATTTGAGGATTCCAAGATATTTAGCTCACACCATAACTTTGCAAAATATTTTCTCATCCAAGAGCTTTGTGAAGATATCGCGATTATACTTCGGTGTTGGCGTGAATGATATCAATATCTTTCATTCATGACATGATCTCTGAGAAAGTGATGGCCAATTTCAATGTGCTTTGATCTTGAGTCTTTGGGATTTGGCGTTGTTGGCAATCTTGATGGCGCTTTCATTATCGCATGAAGAGAGAATTACTTGTTTTCAGATTTGATGCCATAACAGTCCTTGAGTGTTTGCTTCATCCATAGAAGGTGAGCTGACAAGATCCAACTGACAATGTATTCAGATTCAGCGGTGGAGAGTGATACACGGTTACACGCTTCTTTGAAGACCAATAGACAAGTGATCGAATCCTAGAAAGTGACCCATGTGTGCACGATGTAGACTTGCGATCCACCTTGTCACCCGGCATAATCTGACATCAGAGAATCAACGGATCAAATTCGAGCCCTTTGGATACCATAATCCTAGTGTTGGGTGTAAGCCAGAATATCGAAGAATTAAGCTTCCTGACTAAGTGATCACGAAATTTCCTTTAGTGCCACGGCAGATCGAGCACACATGCAAACACTAAGCATAATATGCGGCCTAGATGCACATAGGTAAAGTAAAGAACCAATCATGGAGGCGGTATACCTTTTGATCGAACTCTTTACCATTGTATTAAGTCGTCCGGGACCCCGAGATGGTGTTTAGGCATTGGCATTGGCGTCGTGTAGCCTTTGCAATCTTGCATTTCCAAACTTCTTTAAGGCAAACTTTGAGGTATTTCTCTTGAGATATGAAAATGCCATTCCTTTCTTGTGAATTTGAAGACCAGAAGAACTTCAGCTCACCCATCATGGACATCGATGTGCTCTTGCATCCCATGTATCCAAAACTCATCTTGTATTTACTGATTGGTGCAGCCGAAGATAATGTAGTCCACATAGATTTGGCACACAAACAGGTTCCACCATCATATGTCTTCGTGAAGAGTGTGGGATCGAGAGGATCCGAGGTTTGAAGCCTTTGCTCTTGAGGATGTCTTTAATCGTATCATACCAAGCCTTGAGGAGGCTTGTTTGAGGAGCCATACGGTGCTTTGTTTAGCTTGTACACCCATATCCGAGGATGTTTGGATCTTAAAGCCGAGGAGGTTGTCTGGCGACGTATACTTCTTCTTCAATCTTGCTTTATTGAAATGCACTCTTCACATCCATTTGATATAGCAAGATGTTGTGATGGTTAGCATAGGCTAGCAATATCACGAATAGCTTCAAAAGCCTAATACGAGGACCAAATGTTTCATAAAGTCGATCCCTTCAACTTGAGTATATCCTTGGCGTGACGGAGCGTGCTTTTGTTTCGGACTGACTTGACCATGCTCATCTTGCTTGTTTCTATATATCCATTTTGTGCCTATAATCTTATGCATGCGAGGTCGGGGCGCTTGACAAGTTCCCAAACATTGTTCGGCTTGAACTGTTGGCCCAGGCTCTTCTTGCATAGCCCGAATCCATTGGCGAGGTTCCATAGAAGCTTGACAACTTTCTTGGTTACGGTATTGATGACACAAAAAGGCAAGAGTGCCAACGAAATTTGCTAAGTGCGTTGCTCTTGGCTTGAGAGTAAGTGGACCCGAGTGCATTTGATGCTATCAGATTACTCTTCTCAATCATGCACTTCATTTGCAACACGAGGATGAAGCCCCGGGCGAAGACTTTGCTCTTCGGCTTTGATTATTGTCATCATTGGGAGGATTGTCTTGAGCTTTGAAGCATTGTCTTGAGGTTGAAGTTAGGTGCAGAAATGATAAGATTCCTCTTGAGGTTGTTAGCTTGAAGGCATGATTTCACAGGGGTTCCCATTAGCTTGATAGATTCATTTGGGCGGAGACTTCGTCTAGAGTAATGTGGCGGGGAAGCTCTCTTTGTGAACCATTGGTTTCATCCCGAAACCTGCCGCGTCCACAGTTTGAGCGATTTTAGTAAAGATAGAGATTGAAGACTCTGTAAGAGTGCGAGTCCTTTCCATAGCTTAGAGCATGAAGCCTTGAGGCTTTAGGTGCAAATTTTGACTTGTGATGGGGATCCTTGATCCAGCACCTAGCTCAAATACTCTGACAATGCTTGACATTTGGCTTCTTGCCCGGTGAGGAGCTCATAGGATGTTTTATTCGAGGAAGCTTATGGATGAAACATGGTTGATTACATGACATGTTATTTGTATCAATAGATTCGGGGCCGAGAACTTTCTTGAGTGTCTTGTATTAAACCGAGGCATTGTTCGAGCCATCTCAATATTGAGGTTACGTTCTTGCGCTCTACTGGTGCCATTTTGCTAAGGTGTGTATGGAAGCGGAGAGAACTCATGAGTGATTCCCATTGTATCGAGCCATAAAGATCAAGTCCGGTGTTCTTGAACTTCCGATGTCGTTGTCGCCGATATGCTTGATCTTGGCATGCCATAATTGTTCGCTTATGGCTCGATTGGCGAAGCGTCTGAAGAGCATCTTTGCACTTGACCGATCTTGTAGAAATTATGTGCACCCATGTATATCTTGAGTAAATCTCATCAACAATGGCGAAGCCATAGAGACAAGCATTTGTTTGTGAGGGTAGAGTGGTGGGTAGGGCCAAATAAGTCCATGTGTAGCAGCTTCGAAGGAGGTTGAGATGTAGTCATGATTGTCTTCGAGGATGCTTGGCCCTCTCGTCACATTTTCGACTTCGTACAGGCACCACACAAATGATCCTTCTTGAACTTCGCGCCCTCGATGCCTATGACATGCTTCTTCTTGGCGAGAGTGTATAAGTTCCTCATGCTGACATGCCCCAACCTCCGAATGCGAGCCCGACGTGCAGAAGCTTTTGCCCAAGAAGACATCTGACAAGCTATGGACCTGTTGAGAAATCTACCATGTATAGATCATCTTTCCGGTACCCTTCAAAGACTAGATACTTGTCATATTCCATTGAGTACAAAGGCACAGCGATATTTTCCGAATAGCACAATCATGTTCAAGTCACAAAGCATTGAGAGCAGGACATTAAGTTGAAACCAAGGGATTCAACAAGCATCACTTTATCCGTAATCATCTTGATCCTTTGAGATTGCAACTCTACCTAGACCCAATACCTTGCTTTTACTAGTGTAACCGGCCAAATGTGATGTGACATTTCTTGCTCCGAGATGGACGATATGGTTGAGTCCATAAGAAGACTTCGATCTCCAGTCATATGATTAGTGCATCCCATTGTCCATAATCCATTACAGCGAAGCATGAGATGTCATACCCTAAAGTATAGTGGCGGGGATAGGCCTCACCAAAGAGATGTGTGAAGCATAAACATTTATTGAGCCGGGCAAGAGGATTATTGAAGCTTCGAGATCGAAGATTAGGGAGTGATAGGATGAATGGCATGCGATTCAGGAACAAAATACATAGTGAGACCATTTGGGCATTTGATCTTGTGCCCTACAAGATGTTTTAGGTCTGACAATAGCGCATCAAGCGCCTTTGATTTTCACGGTGGAGACCTTTCCTATAAAATAAAGTTAATTCTTCTTAACCTACCCACATCTTGAGGGTGGCTTAGAAGCCAAATGAGTCTAAGTGCAGCATCCCGAGAACTTTTGGCTTTGGAGCCCTAGCAAATAGCCTTGCGGGGAGATGAATGATACTCATATGAATAGCCCGAGAAAAAGTTCTTAGTTCTATGAACATATGGCGGTTTTTTGAAGACCTGCAGCTCATATTCATAAGTTTGAGTATGGTTTTCCTGCAAAACTTTGGCGTTAGGGTGACTTCGGTGAGTCATGCAATGTCTGTATGAAGCCTTTGGACCATACTGAAGCCTTAGGTGCAGGGTTTGTCTTCTTCGAATTGGTTTTCATGATGACATTCTTTTGGAAGATTCTCAAGACAACTTTTGGGGAACCCGGATCTTCTTCATAGGTGGTCCATTCACTGCCGATTAATACCGATATGCACAACGGCGAAACAATTCACCATTATGATTCTTGAACAGTTTTATAGTTTTGCATCAAAAGTTCATCTGATCACAATAGGAGTTAGCACGGAAATTCCGGATAAGGTGGATGGATCCCACTAAAGGTCCCTTTGGCAGCAACCCATGTGGTTTGAGGTTACTACTTTCGGGCTTCCGGTAAAGATATCCATCAACATTCATTTTCCTCTCGAACCCAACACCCTCTTTCCCTAGGAGTTTAGGATTCGAGAATCTGCTTTTGAGGACATACATACGGTTAATCGAATGCCCTTCGCAGAACTTTTTATACATCCACTGTTTCAAGCAATGTCTTCACCTATAGCATTTTTCATACAACAATTGTAGTGGTATCCTCGCGGCGAGAGGGTTAGTTACCACATCGGTAGTTGAAACCGATGCAACGATGTTAACAACGATAGGAACATTCAAGCGGAGGTAGTGTTGTCACGCTCAAGGCATTTTAGACATGTAGTGGTTAAAATCCATCCACAGGCGGAGGACTGATCTGATATTGAGCTGAAGTGACTCATTATTCTCTTTTTGAAGATCTTCATGAGCCACTCTCTCAATTTCTCAAGCTCTTGCTTCCTTTGAAGATAATCATAGGAGAGCTTTTCATGACTGGTTGAGGCGTTTCATGGCGACTTTTTCCAAGTTCTTAATTACTTAGCATGAAGATTTTTTATGTCTTCAACTGGGGCTGTGAGCAGGTCATTTCGCGTCCAACAAGGTCATAAAGCTTTTGTCTTTCAGTTTTTGGGTATGTTCCATAGCTTTTTTGTTGTTTAGTTGCAATTTTAGCAAGTGTTCTTTTGCTAGCATTTGGGTTTGGATTCACAATCGAGAGTCATTTTCACTTGATGTTTGAAAGTAAGCATCACGCATTGATTTTACTGCTTGGCACCACGTGCCATGAAGCGATAGGTTAGGGAAGCGGGGTGCGTCCTTGTCATTAGCTTGGCGTTGGTGTCGAAGTCATTGTCTTCGAGTGTTGCAGAGATGGACTTGTAGCGGCGTGGGGCGGTGGCTAGAAGCCCGAGACTTGCTGTACCGCCAGTCGGACTCCCTCCCCTCGAGACTCCACCTCAGCTTCTCCTCGAGCGGTTAGACTCCTCTTGAATCCATCTCACTTGCCAACAAAGCACGAGCCTTGCCAGATGAGCTCTTCTTATGAGATGAAGACCTAGATGAGGACTTGGAGGGAAGACTTTGAAGATCTCTTCTTCTTCTTGTCATCGAATCATATTACTTGCCCAGTCTTCTTCTTCTTCTTCTCATTGTCCCACAGTGGACACTTTCGGAGAATCTGATGTCGGGTTTTCTTGCTGCACTTGTGACACATGTTCTCTTCTTGTAGTCATGAGTGGAAGCTTCATCATTTCTTGAAATTTGGGATCGTGAAGACTTTCTGAAGCCCTTCTTCTTAGTGAACTTGGAAATTCTTCACAAGCATAGCAAGTTCCTTTCCAATGTCTTGAGGATCATCAGGAACTGCAGTTCGAGGTTCTTCTTCGGATGATGAAACAACTTTTTGCCTTCAAAGCGCGAGTTCGGCCATAGTTGGGACCATAGATATCTCACTACTGCAGAAAATTTGGAACTCCATGTGTTTTGAGCCTCTCAAGTATATCAGACCCGGATCCCAGAGTGTCTTGAAGTCAGGGTGTTCTTGTATCATGAGGGGCAAGCGTGTCGAAAGGAGCTGTCAAGCGATCTCGATTAGTGTCTTGATGATTTCATGCTATATTAATCTCGGTGGCACCGAAACCTGTAGCTCATTTGTGATGTGATGAGGCGATCAAAGCGTGAGCTCGACATTTTCATTGTCGTTTCTCTTGAAGTGGTTGAAGAGGTTGTGAAGAACACTTGATCCTTTGATCTCTCTGGTTGAGACACCTTCGTTGACCTTACGCAGACCCGGGTCCAGACTAAGCCGGCGTTTGCGAGCACTCCTGCAGCCATCTTGTTCTTTGGTCAGGATGACCACGAGATGATGTCCATAGCGGTAGAATCCGATTGAATGAACTTCTTGACATCACCGGGGTGACACCTTCACCCCGGTCTTGGGAGCGCCCGTTCTTGACGACATACGGAGCTCGACATCAATGGCTTCAAGATGCATGCGCATCTTATTCTTCCGATGTAAGGATCATTCAGTTCGCCGAAGGCCGGGGCAAGCCAGAGCGGAGACTTTGATTATCCCTGCGATCGACATAGCTTCAAACTCCGGTGGTTAAACCCAGAATCCACAGAACAAGGGTACCTTGCTGCGATACCAATTAGAAAGTGCTAGTTATCGAGCTAGAGGGGTGATTTTTATGGGAAGTACTTCAAAACATGGAAGTTTCAAAAGACAAACAATAGAAATGATCCTATTAGTATGCAGCCCGTGAAGACAAACTACACTAAGCAAGCCATAGTCAAGATTCAATTAAGAGAGAGAGTACGAAGACAAATAGCTTGGCTAGGTAGTGAGAGGATCGGGATGGAAGATGGTATGAGGTAAACAACCAATAGTAGTCCAAGCAATGAAGTCAAGCAGATGCAATGACAACATGCAATGACTTCACGAACAAACTCTAAGTAAAGAGAGGAGAGGATAGAACTAGTCACTTGTTGAGGACACATGATTTGTTGGACGAGTTCAGATTCTTTGTGTGAAAAGCTATGCGATACGGTTAGGGAGGCTAAGATTTAACTTTCGAAGACAGCACTTCACCTTATTCCCCTTGAGAGCTAAGAGGTGCCAGGTCCTGCGCCCAATACTACTCTGAGTAAGTCTTCAAAGGTAGACTTACAAACCTTCACTGAGACTTGTTTCACGGCAATCCACAATGACTCTTGGATGCACCAAGAGCAGCGACGCCTAACTTAGAATTTTTGGAGGATTCCCACAGTTCCTCAAGTGTAATAAAGTCTGCACTGAGGTCACCTTGCAGCCCAGAAAGACTTCAGTGATGCCTAACAATTTTTTGCAGCTCTGCTGGGTGTTTTGGGCTTTGTCCCTGTAAGGATTTCTCTCTCTCCCGAAGGCTTCCGGAGGTGTATGTTGCTCTCAAAGCGACAAAAAGCCGTGCACTTTAACTCCTAAGCAGCCACCAATTTATGAATTGTGGGGTGGGCTATTTATAGCCACTAAAACAACATGTTTTGATATGTCCAAAATGACCACAGGTCACGCTAAAGGAACCCGACACGATGTTCCAGTGATCGAGATTTCAAACACCTGCGGCAACTTTACTTGGGCTACAAAGCAAAGGCTGACTCATCCAGCCTCTGGATAAGATTTGCTCTCATTGTCTTAACTCAGAAGACATAGGATTTCAGGTTGAGCATCACTTCGAGTCCACTCGACTTTGTTCAGCTTGGACCCCACTTAACGATGCTGACGGTGGTTCCTATGCAAACTCAACAAAGAAGAAAAGGAAACAATATAGGCGACTCGGTCTTCCGTGCTTCATAGTCTTCACTCAATGTATTCTTATGTCATAAGGTCTTCAATATGAATATCTTCACATACCACCATTAGTCGTTAATGTCTTCATACGATTTTAGGGGGTCATCTCCGGTGGAGTAAACCCGAATCAATGAGGGACTACTACTGCAATATTTATCTGCAATTCTCACAAACACATTAGTCCCTCAACCAAATTTGCCGTCAATACTCCAAAAACCAACTATGGGTGGCACTAGATGCACTTACACCCGAGCCTAGTATGGCAACCTTGTTGGCGCACCTCCTCGGTGTAGCTTTTTGCTTCCTCCTTGACTCCTGACAGCCCTAGCTCAGAATCTGCTGGGCTTGGCAGATGTCGGGCCGTCACGACATTGGATGAGCTCGGCAGCCCTCATAGGTAAATACGGCGTCGTCGCACCTTCATCAACTCAACTAATTAATTAATCTTGATTGCCTTTCTTTTGGATCTCTGGCGCCCTTACGCGCGTATATGCCTTTGTAGACCGAGCTCCACTCTGTGCACCCTCCTTTACAACATGGAAAGAGGCGAGTTGGTGGATGTAGGGGGAAGGGTACTATAGTGAAGCCTAAGGATCGATTGTTTCACTGCTTACGGCGAGATGCCTCATAGCATGTAAGGGTCTCAAGTGGCCGAGTGTGAAAGTGGGCTATGAGGGTCTCCCTCGTCCGATACAAAGCGAGGATGGAGAGGATGGCCAGAGACCCCCACTTTCGGCTTGGGCAATGCAAAAATTGGCGATCTGTGGCGAAAAATCTTCTTCGATGTCGAGGGTGGCAGGAGCACACCAGCGGGACCTCGGGGAAGGTATGACCACAACACCACCTACACAAAATTACCAACCATGCGATCTGTGCTGCTTCTTTGAGATCCAGAGAGACATAAGGAAGGAGGGCCAACCGATTCCGCCCGGTAGATGAAGATGCCATCTGCCCCATGGAAGAAGGATAAGGGATCACTTGACATGGAGGAGGCCGGCGATGACCCTAACGAGTATGTTCAATCACTGCCTTTACGACAACGATGTAACAATGAGTCGACCATATGAATATGATATGCATGTACGAGTTGGAACATCCTCGGGGTTGCAAGAAGTCTTTGTTCATGCAATCCTCATGCGAGGACACGCCTCGAGATGCGGCTCCATCCAAGCTTTCAACTGATTAGCAGTGGGTCAAAAGTGAGCCCGGAGCAACTTGCCGGAGGTGGTGCTCGGGAAGTGTTAACAGACCCACCCTTTTTGAGCCCACCAAGAAGAAGCGAGAGGAAGAAGACCATAGGCGAAAATCAATAAAGTTAGCAATGTTGGTTCTAGCAGCCCGGTAACCGCCTTCGACCAAGGATTATTGGTAGTGTCTTGATGAAACATGCGCCATTAATCCATGTCGGCGGAGACGATCGATAATGGAAATGCCGTGAATGCACTAGCTACCATAGAAGGGGATCTCGGGGAGACTCCACTTGACCCATGTGGTTTTACGACGGAAGAAGCCTCCTTGCCTCGGATTGATCTAGGATACCCACTTTTACTCTGGTTCATGTCTTAGCGGCGGTTGCAAGATGTATGTCCACACATGCCCCGCGAGACCTCTTCTTCCTGAGGATTTGATTACATCTTCCGGATGTTTCAAATGAGAGACACTCGATTTTACCTTCGTCACTTCTTGTCATCGCTGCACATGAACTACATACGTCGAGGAGAGAGCAAGTCTACCCGGTCTTGCGGTCATGGACCCATACTACATGCATGAGGGCTTCTTGTCAATCAATGCAGCGTAACCATCAATATGCTTGATCGATTACATCGAAGAATTCTTGGTCAGCTAATAGGGACAAAGAAACAATTCTCCTACACCTCATCCCGGAGTAAGAACGCATCGCATGGATAGCACTATAACACATACATCCTTTAGTGCATTTCAATAGTTACTTTTTACGCATGGAAGCTAAACTTGATGCGTGTATTTTGCGCTTGTTGGCGGTGAATATCGTGCCCGTTCTCATTGTTCTTTACCCGCGTTACTCCAGCTCTATATTTGGACCCATCCCGAAGAACATACGGAAGAAAGATTACACACACACATAGTATGTTGCAGACGAGAGCTATCTTTGAGGCTTTAGCATGCCCGGGTGGCTTCGATCCAATGCAAAAAAAAAAAAATAAGGCCGGGCTTTGTTTCAGCCACAAAGACTGACTTACATTGCATCCGGCCAACGGCAGCGAGAAGTTAGAATGATAGATTCTCGTCATCCATCTAATGATGGAGTACTGAAGGATGTGCAATCACTTTGCATGAAATCTTCATTCGATACCATATTATCGGAGAAGATGGGCCGAGAAGCCTTTGGGCCGTCGCGGATAATCGACTTTGAAATGATTTCTCTGCGGATCCAGCGAGGAAATTCGTCCATCATCATCAAAAGATGTCCTCGAAGAGAATGGGATGTTCTCTGGCTGACCCCAATATACGCGGTGGCACGTCCAAACCGCATTGCCCTACAAGCGTCCGAGGACATGGCGGCCTTTCACTAAACTTAGGTGCACCCTTAGGATATGGACTGAGGATGGGAAGGTGCAACGCTTGCAACAATGTGTCTATGTTAGTTACTTGTTACTTTATGTGCAATGAAACTTTGAATCTCTCGATGCAGACGAAACTATTAGATGTCAACCTGGTGCCGCTCTGAGTTAATACTACTTTTCGGTATGATGAAATTTGTTAACTATGTTTTAATATATATGTTGCTTCTATTTCATGATTGTTTTTGTTGAATTAGCTTCATGGTATATATATGTGCATCTCTGGCAATTATATAGATCAACGATGGCGAGAAGTGGTATGCTTGACCCGTGTATGTAGGGCATGTTAGAATTAATGTGTATGATGAGTTGCTGAAAGTATCGGGGCCCAAGTCTACGCTTCTACTAAGTGGAAGCGAAAGGGTTTGAATAGCTGAGTGGAAGCGAAGCTAGTTACTTGAGATTCATAGCACTGTGAGGGATTCGGAACCAAGCCTTGCCGCCCTTAGAAACTACTACATCATACCGCTTTTTGATGGTCGTGATCGCTCTTGTCGTTCATGTCTTAGTTTAGGTAGATGATGAAACATGTGTCTCTGGTGACAATGTAAGAGAACATGTGATCATTAACTGTATAAAGCTATTTGAGATAATGATGAGATCGACATCATTTGTGTTGAGACTATGTTGATATGATGAGACTATGTTTGTACCACTTGATGATGATGATGATACATTCCTTTTTCATTATAGTTCCAGTGTATGTGTATGTTGTAACTATATAAAACACTGTAAAATCTCGAATACAACAACATAAAAAATACTTAGCGATAGCATGGGGTATTGGAGTAGTAGCAGCGCTGCTTACCGATAGCGTTGTTTTTGAAGGAGCCACGCTACTAGTATTAGCAGTAGCGATGAAGACCGGAAGGCTCTCTTGCTAGATACAGAGGATAGCAGATGGCGCTGGTTTAAACGAGCGTCTTTGCTACAAAAAACAGATGTGGCAATGCTAGCGGTGGCTATTTTGCGGTGCCCATGCTACTTGGTATGGCTCAAAAAACCAGCTCTACTTTGGTAAGGGTTTTTCCTAGTAGTGCCCGCGTGTATGGGAGCATCACGCATTGAGCGATTTAGACTCATGCGTGGATATGCATCCTCTTGGTAGACATTTAGACTCATGTGTTACCTCTTGGTAGCTAGATCAAGCCCCGGAGTCACACCACTTATGCCGATCCCAGAACCATGCATCCCCGCCGTTTAGACTCATACGTGGACATGTGTGCATGCATGTTGTGGGTCAGGATTGAGTGCGATGCCTGAGACATGCCTATAGTTACTAGGTCTGTAACATCCTGTGGCATCGAGATTTGAGGGCCAAATGAAGGAGCAGGCCCGCACTCCTTTCCGCGAGTACGGGCGCATTCTCTCTCGATGGCTTGATCCGGCACATGTGATATGGTCCCGTTTGCACACGCCTTTATGTGAAGGGCCAATGCATGCTGCTCTCGTGTTTTACCCACACCCTCTAGGGGTTACATGCGATGACACCACACCAGGTCCGGTGAATTTTTAGCCCCTCACGAATTTGCATTGATTATAGCGACAGCGAGATGGGCATCATAAGCGTGAGAGAATGGCTTGAGGCCCACGCCTCACGTTGGTAGCATATGGCACATATATAGACAAAAGAGCTTAACATGGGGCACTCATCCCACATTCCACTGCTATGATTTCATGGTGGCGCATAAGATCTTGAACTTTTCGAGGTTACAACCATAGAAATCACGGTAAATGGCAGGAATATGCGGCGGCTGAAAGTATGATTACCTACCCCCCATTATTGAAGATTGTTTTTATGGAAGAAACATTTTTTATATAATAAAGGAATTTTCAGCACTTATTAATAACGATTTTATAATTTCACATTGTAAGGTGCATTTTTCTCTAAAACAAAGGTGTTATAAGCACAAAACTCCTCCTTGAGCGCACCTCTTCACCATCACGTTCACGTTGAACTCACCCAAAAGAGTTTCCCTCTTTTTACGATTTTCCTTTGTTTTGTTTTTTTAAACAAAAAGGATTTTTGCTTTGTGTTTTTATTAGTAACATAAGGGTTTTACCTTGTGGTGATAGCGGCCCATAGGCGGTTTGGATTTATTTCTTCTGAGCCCCGGACCCGCGGGCTGTTATTATTCTCTGTGCTTGACGCGAGATAGGGTCCAGGATGTCATCACCCTATAACCCCACACACCCCACCCTTCCCACAAACCACCCGCTTGTGACCCCTTGCCGCCCTACTCGCCTGGCCGCTCTCGGCCGGTTGAAGGCCGGAAAGGCGGAGTGTGAGATCGGGAGCACGCCCGGACAAGCACCTACCGACGTACCGGCGACTAGGTGAAGTGAGAAACCCTAACTTGTAATCTTACGACTTCTTTGTTCCTTGTTGTGTTGCCGTTTAGGGGAGTTGGATATGGTTTTAAAAGTCGGAGAATTAGATAGTTAGGATTTTTAAATCGGAGGAGTTAGGTGGAAGGCGATCTTGAAGATTGAAGAAAGTTTTCTACATGTCGGTGGCTAGTTGGTGTATTTTTTCTAGGGTTTTACCGGTACTCGGGGTTTTCATAACAATGAACAAGTGCGGAATCACGTAACACAATAGCAACCAAATTTCATCAAACAGTCCTTTAAAAACTTTAAAAATATTGTGGCGCTTGTGCGGTGGAGAATCCAGGAAGAAACCCGAGGGTGGGCTCAAAACTTATAAAACTGGTCTAGTGGATTAAATTCCTTTTTAGGCGAAATTAGAGTGGGGTTTAGTAAAGGCAGCCATTAACTTGTAAGTCCTAGATTACCAAGTCAAATAAACATTTCTCAGAATAATATTCTACTGCAGTGTTTTTTTAGTAGAATATGAAATTTTTGATCCAAATATTTGTATCTTTGGCAGGAAATAACAATAAACTCTTAATTCTGTTGCCCAAATTAGTTCATATTTTTAAAGATTATAAATGTGAGGCGTACAATATATCCAGATTTTTTAGGAATTATTTTAGTCATTATTTTGTTATTGTGGTTATGTAGTACGGCAAAAGTGAAGTAAGTTCATTTTCTCCAACATGACGGACAAGTGGCTAATTGGGTTGGTTACCACGATGATCCTTCATCCGTCCGGAAGCAGATTTTATTTTCTTTTTCAAGGAACATATTGTTGGATCGCGGGATGTATGTAGATGGAGCTGTATGTTGAAGGTCTTAATGCGTGTACATTGGAGTGGGCGAAATGTAGCTGATAGTAGGATTTATGTTTTCATAGGACTTTTCTTAGAAGATTCTTGCTTTCGATCTCGAGACACTACCTCAGTTGTCTTTCTGCCGCGAGAGGAGGAGGGGCCAATGCCCGGCGTGTTGGCCTTTCCGGGGTGAGCCCATGTACCTGCCTTGGGTCGAGGATAGAAGAGAAGGACATGTCACGGAACAAGTTGTGGTGCGGTGAGTCCGCAGCAGCCTAGCGTTCTTGAGGAGTTATGAGGAGTGGAGGCGAGCCACCCACTTTCAGTTCAAGTGTATGATTGTTGATTCTTGATGCAAGATGCCTTCCGATTGATTATCTTTTGTATGATTGTTGCCTAGTGTGTTTACATACATAGCCCTTTTCTTAAATTCTCATCCTTTGCTTTTCTTCATTTTTATTTTGTTTACACGAATTGGTGTGCATAACTTTGTCGTGGAATTTTATACGGGCCCAATCTTTGATGGCTTGACATTTTACCATTCGGGCTAGATAGGGGACACTTGAACGTAGGTATAAATAATCATGTATCAATTTTTTACTTGTGTTGTGTTTGTTCCCCTCTACTTTGAAGATTAAAAATGTAGGAAATAAATATCAATTAAATTCTACATCCCCATAGATAATTGCCATGCTTTCATAAGGCACCAGTTCAGCGCTTCATCCTAGGAGCAGGTTCATTGCTTTTTCAAGCGAGAGGGGGCGCATGTATGAGTTTTTAAGCGTGTACAAAGGGAATTCAAAGGCGTCTTACGTGGTGAAAACTGGTGCAGAGTTTTGTTGAAGACTTACCGACCCTGCGAGAAAGGCGACCTTGTCTCCTTTGATTTGACTAAAGACATGTTCCTATGGTGTCCACTAGCGCAACCTACCAAAGGACATGCGATCAAAGCAGAAGAAGCGTAAAGATCCTCTGTCATATACGAAGGGAATTAATCTTATACGAAGCAAGAGGGCGTAACCTACATGACCTTTTGGCGATGAAAGAAAGGTTATATATGCTGCATTTTTGTCCACCTCTTCACCAAGTCAAACATAGCAGGAAAAGACGATGGTATGTTTTTGGTGTACTAGTATTATCTATTTTGTATGCAATTTTCTTTGTTTTTCATGGAGAGAAAGTTTAATGAGTATGCTATTGTGGCTGAAACCAGATGAATACCATGATGTGTGTTTTTGTATATCCTTTTGTTTCCCATAACTTAAGATCCCTTATGTAATATATGTAGATGTGGCGATAGAATCTCCTTTTGTTCTGCACTCCTTCACATATTTGATAATTTTGCTTGCTTCCTATGGCAGGGTGCATCACGAGAGATTACCGAAGTGAAAGTTGTCAAGCGCATACGAAGACCCGGGGAGATGGGGAGATACTGCCGGAGATGGGCTTTGCTTGGCATTCGGTTACATGCAAGAGGGCAGTTTCATGTGTTCGAAGTACCACAAGAATGTGATGATGGCACGCTGTCATCTTCGACAAGGCATGGAAGTGATTTTGTAATGGCGTTGAAGAGCTTAAGGTTCATAAAGCCCCGTTCTTTTCGGTTTCAAGACCACCACTGGTGATTAGAATCTTGAATCGAGGTGGTTATGAACATCTTGACCGAGGAGCCACAAATAACCTATGCGACAACGCAAGAGTGTCCTTTACACTAGGTATAGTCTGAAAACTATGTTGATAAGCGGTTAGCCATCTATGGATTCACGTCTTCATTATGTCTGGGTGATGATGACTATGCAGAGGAGGGACATGTTGCAGTTAGGTAAATGCTAGGATTCGACCCTATTCGGGACTCAAAATAGGTCTTTCACGGTGGAGTTTGCTTTATTGACTTACGTTTCACTGGCTATAATCATGAGCGATGAAGTAATGCAAATGGAATGGTTAAGGGGTTTTATTAATATTTTAAATCATGGAGTTAAGATGGTTAGAACCCTACCTATAGTGTTTCGCGTGGGAGATCTTGCTTGAGGAAGGGCATCAGGTTGTTATTCTATGACTCTTTGGCAATGCAGGGAATAATGTGAGATTACAAAATAAATGGTATAGTGATCTTTATGATTCTTGTTGTTTAGCTAATTTGCTTGTGGATCATGGGATGGTCTATAGTATTGCGAGATGAAGGTGGTAAACAAAGAGGTAGCTTGATGTTAGGGAACAAAGAGGTGCTTGGGATTGTCTATCGCTTGGGAGAGGCTAGAGCATGTAGGCTGAGTGAATTGTGGGATTCATCACAAGTGTGTGGAGTCACCCAGTGGTACTACGGTGTCGCTGCTTGCATCTGTGCCGTAGTTTTATTTTTTGCAGGCCTTCATGTTTAAGTCTCATTTGGGCTTGCTACCATGTGCCTGATTTGTCTTTGCTAGTTGATTACTTCCCGTTTCTAAGCTGTAGATTTGTATCGAGGCTTGAAAGACCATGTGGTTTTACATTAATGGAAAATCAGCCCAGAGGGCAACCCTTCTTTTGATTAAAAATGAACTTTTCTCTATGCAATTAAAAATAAAATTTCTCTACTTCAAACCTTGATTGAGAAACGATATTCCATTATAAATCACGAAATAATCTTTTCGGTAAAAATGGCTATCGCATTACGTATCATAACTGAAATGAGCGGAAACAAAATAAACGCCTTAAGTATAATATCTGGTGAACATGGATCAAATTAGGCAAATGACGACTAGAATAAAGGATGATTCAACTTTGCGAGGAAATTTGAACTTACGACTTACTAAGCAGTATAATAGAAGTTTACACACTGCGAGCTACATAAATAGAAGAGACATTTTAGGTTGATTCATTCTTCCTTACGGACTTCTTTGTTAGCCTAGATGGTTTGGCGAGATCTTTGGTATTGACTCTCGAACCCCTTACGGAAGTTCTGCCAACGCTTCTATACCATCGTAGGTGGCATGCAGCGTCCATGGAAGCATAATGGAGAATGTTCTTCAAGGGCAAGGCGGCTTACGACCATATATGGTGGTGCATCTTTTGTGATAGCGTCTTTCATCTTGTTGTATTTGTGGTGGATGATGGAACCCGGCGTTGTCGGCCAAGCCATACTTTGGCTTGTCGTCCCTGGATCAGGCACTCTCCACATATTCTAGATATCCACAAAGTTTTGTACCACTAGACCAACATGCTTGAATTTTTCTCGTCATTGTTGATGTCCACCCCAACAAAGGTGTATTACTCCTCATCGAAGCGGGAAGGCGGCAAAAGCGAGCGCCCTTGAGTGCTCATCAGCCCAATGCTTATGTGGTACCGCGAGGGCGATAGAGTGCCAACGCATAACTAGGCCATGACCGCCATTGTGTGCCGGACCACGAGGCCAGGTGTACTCCACATCCGGTGCAACATTTATCTTACGGTGCGTCGATTCCACGGCCCGATTATTTGAATCTGAATACGAATGTCTTGGTACTCAACACAACTAGCCTTGTTTGTGTACTTCACACAAATTTACGGTATTTCCATACGCCTAGCAGCATAATCGTCTCCCGAAAGCCATGTAAAGAGACTATAATTGATAGAAACCAGCATAAGACATGAAGCATGACAATAACACTTGATAACAATAAGCCAAGAGATGAATAACAATAATGGCCGAGATAGTATAGGAATTACAGTGCTATTGAAAGGATTTATGTAAACAAGTGCATGCACAATTTAAACTAAGCAATTACTCTCACCCTACAGAAAGAAATCACTAAAAGCGATGAACCAAAAAGTTTGTTATATTTCGCTTTACCGGAGGAGTATATGCGAATTAACAATCAAAATTTACGCATCTTGAAATATTTATCTAAACAAAGCTGCATCAACAATCAAGAATAAACATGTATCTATGAATTGCTCATCGCCAGCCCATACTGGCAGATCAAACTAATATTATTAGTACACACAAACTAAAGAAGCAGAGGGAGAAAAACAAAGAAGAAATTGACAAGACTGACAGACTAGATGTTGCATGCGAGATGAATCTGTGTGCAAAAGAATTCTCATAAAGGCAACGGACTACATATTACAATGGCCGAGATGAATACAATGCGCACAAAATAAAGAAGCGGGAGAACAAAAGAAATTGACAATAAGAAGGCCATCGTATGTGCTGCTCTTTGGAGAACTACTAACAAAATTAGCCGGGAAGGAGAACTCACGTTCCGAAGCTTGATTGTTGGGAGAGTGGGCTGACGGAGAGGAAGAGGGGAATCGAGAGGATCACGAGGCCGGAAGAACCCGATTTTTTGAGAGTCGTGGCGGTGAGGAGACGAAGGCGCCCTCGCGCATGCCCGTCCTATAAATAATTGGGCAGGAGGCTCGCAGCGGCATGTATTGGAGTCCACCGCTTCCTTTCTCATGTTCACATTTAAAAATGGGCTCATCCCACTAGAGCCCATATAAGAAAGCACCTGAAATCCCAAACACTTCTACGGTTGTGAGATGCAGTCTAAACTTGCTAAAAAATTCTCAAAATAAAAAAATAGCTAAAAACATTCGTGATCTAAAACGCTACCTCTTACATTGAGATCCCAAATTCCCAATATTTCCCTTGTGGTCGGGTTGTTAGAGAATCCCCTATAAATAAACATTACGTGATCTAAAACTACCTCTTAAGTTGAGATCCCCAAATTCCCAATATTTCCTTGTGTTCTAGGTTGTTCAGAGAATCCCCTATAAATATGAAGCTTTTTCACGCCATAGATCATTATACTTCCACCCCAGCAGCCTCCCACCCCGCCTCCCATACCTGAACTTCCATGACTACACCCGAATTACCACCCCCACTTGCATAGCCCAAAAGTAGCTCCCGGTGCAGGGTGAAGCCCGGCCAAGCAAATCATCTTCAAAGCTGCGTCGGCGAATCTGAGATGAAAGAGAAGGGCACGTCGGAGAAGCCGATGAAAGAGAAGGGCACGTCGGGAAGCCGTGAATCAAAGATAAGCGAGCGAAATGGAGTCGGTTAAGCCATCAGGGAGAATCCTCCGATAGCGTTTGAGATCGCTTGTATTCTATATACACCCTCCTTCCCAAATGCACGCAATCCCATTCACTACAAAAAATTCACTTAAGTGATGATACGTGTTTTGTCTGATGTAGAATTAGCGTTTTTGTCATGCATGTTACATCCATGACAAATTTGTAATGGCGAGAATTAAGATAGTCGCTACGTCTTTGTCGTAGAAGTTTTCCAGTGACATTACCAAAATTATCATCACGAGGAAGTGCCACTTCGTGATGATAAATCACGGCGTCCACGAAGTGCTTTACGTCGAGGGTGACACGACCTGCATTGGCATCCATAGTAGCGGAACGCCCGTTAAGCTATCGGGTCGGGTTTTGGATCCGATAACCCGATCTTAACAGCCACCAGCAATGGGAAATTTCACGTGTAAAATTCTTATTGGTAGAGACCCAGGAAGTATGCGATGTCATTTCGTCGGTGGGTCGAGATAAGGCGCATATGATGCACGATCGAGCACATATAGCACGACCGCAACGAGGCCCATTCTGTGAAAAGGCTGGCTTGGTTTGACATGGTCGAAAAGGTGGCCCGGGCCGGCCCATGTAAAGCACAGTTAGCGGCATGTTCGCATATAAGCCCATTCACGTACCCTTCTAACCCAAGGCCCGATTACGCCCTATTAGAGTTAGGCCAGTGGCGTCATCTGGGCCACCAATAACGCAATTCCGAGCCGTTGTCGCCGGCCCATTGTATGGCCCATGGCCGTCTTTTCGGCCCATATGAGGCCCTATGTAACTCTTGGCCTATTAACGGCCCGTGGTGAAAGCGGCCCGTAATGAGCGATTATATCACTTTACACCATTAACGGCGCGTCGTTGAAACTGGCCCACGTAATAAAACAGTGTATCACTTTATACCCATTATTTGCGCGAATTATTCCGTTGGGCGTTTCGGCCGATATTATCTTCGGCCTTCTCGAGCCCATTTATTCTTGAGCTCATTTTCCGGATTCGTTTACTATGACGTACGTTCTTGTCATTTTCTTGTGTGCCGCAAAATTCGGCCAAGTGGTTAAAATCGGCCCGTTTGTGGTCCGATTAATCATCGTTGGAGTGCGTTTTCATAACGCATCATCAAATACGGCCTAATAACGATGGCAGTATATGATCGGCCCATGAGCAGACCGATTCCAACTCCCTAACCCGATTCTGACCTTAATGTCTGACCTGTTATTGGCCATGTTTTGTCCAATCGATCTATCTTGCGCAAGTATAAGGTCCATTGATAATCGGCCCGTAGAAGGCCATGTGTTTCTACTGGCCCATTAGAAGGTCCCAGGTGTTCTCTGACGTAGAAGGCCCACTATTTCTGACCCGTAGAAGGCCTATCGCTTGTTCTGACCCGTGAGGAGGGCGGTGTCACTGTTGATAAATATTAGCCCATGGTTATAGTGGCCTAGTTTTAAAAATATGGGTTATTGCGACCACTAACAAACAGCGGAAAAAGAACTTCCAATGACTACAAGAAAACAAATAAACAAGACAACAAAGGAAATAAATAAGCCAAGCAACTTACGCTGAAGCTATCCACGACTTTCACACATATTAGCCCATCCTTTGAGCATCAAAGTTAAGCCACCGATTGCAAATAACCTGTGGCAAACAAAAGATATACAAAAGCGGAGCACTTAAGAGGCACTAGGCCTGGCCGAGTCGGCGAACCCCCCAAACAGGCCCAGAAGAAGTGAGTAGACCTCGATTGTGTCAGCGATAGATGCATCAACACTAGATTTAAGGCATGATGGTGCGCCATACCCGGCAGTCCTCGACATCTTCATTGCATCTTTGACTTCAAGTCGGTGAGGCTGAGGTACAGAACAAGCCTTTACTGCTTTAAAGTTGAGGCCCCGAAAGAAGTTGAAGTGATTGAGCCCAGCGGCACCTGAAGGGATTGTCTCACACCAACTGGTGAGTAGCTAACTCATCCTTTGTCTTCATCAAGAGCCAGGGACAAGGACCTTGGGAACCATCTCAACTTGTCTCACTCAAGATGGTTTGGCTCACTATCTTCCCTAAAGTTACACTTTGGCGTAAGAGATATGCCTTAACATCCCAAATTTTCAATTTGGAGATGTTATACATTAGATCATCATTGCATATCATATTTTATTTGCTTTGGTTTGCCCCGAGTCCTAGAAAATCCTAAGCAATTCAAAGGACCCTGCCAGGAAGAGTTGGGGATTTAGATTTATTTTCATATTTGAGTTTTTCTCAAATTTTGACAATAGAGATCATTTGATTTTTATTTTATTTTTATCAAGCAATTATTTTCTATTACAAAAAATATGAGAGAGGGAATAAAATGACTTTCCCAAAAATAAAAGAAATATTGACAGTTTAATAATAAAATCAAATAAGATTTATTCAGAGTTTTTCGTTATTTTTATTTGAATTTAGGAAAAAATGTCGTTTTCAAAGATTACATTTGAGGCCCAGAAATAAATGTTCACTTTATCAGGGGAGGCTTGATTTTAGAGAGTCCGGGAAAATTTATTTTTTGGGATTTTTTAAAGTCCATTTAGTATTTGTTTTATTTTCTTACGAGCATAATTATTAAAAAACGAAGCCAGAGCCTACTGGTAGCCGTGTCCTACTAGGACTCCGGCCCTTGATGGCTTTTTAGTAATGAAACCCGGCTGAAATGACAGCCCCAAACCCTAGCCTTGACCCAGCCGCCGCCCGGCCCGCCAACGCCGCCCTTGTATTGCTTGGCATACCAAATACTACATATGCCATCGCCACCCGCGCCCGCCACTTCTTCCCGAGAGTTCATGGCGCCTTCTCGTAATCAACGTCGGTTTAAAAAAAAACCAATCCGGTTTCTTCGGTTTCGTCGGTTTATTTTTTTTAATTTCGTTTTTATTAGATCGGTTTAATTTTCCGAGTTTAAGTTAAATAAGCGGCGTCCGCTTTCGTTCGTTCGTTCTTAACGAAGCGTTAATTCATCGTTGGATCTTGATAGCGAGCGATTACCGATTCGTTAATCCGTTCGTCGTTTTTCTTTTTCTCGGATTTTAGCGGTTATTTTACGATCGTGATTTACGATCCAATTTTTGTACATTTAGTATAACTTTTAAACGCTTGTTTATCGAAATCAAGCGATTCAAGCGCCTAGAGTTTAAGTCTCGAAACCTCTATCCGTTCAACCAACTTAAACAAGTTTTTGCTTCATAAAAATTTGACTTAGGTCCAGATTAGTAGAACGAAGTTGTTTTTTCTTTCTTCGTTAGACCTTAGTTGCTTCGTTTGATTTGATTCTTTTTTGCAATACCGGAGTTCTAAGTTGAACTTTACTGGATTTAGATCTCTTATTTGAGTTTACTGTGCATTAGATGAGCACTTATTTATATGCTTGTTTGTTTATGCGATAGAATAGCTTGGTCGCCTTGTACTTTGTTACTTTGAATCTCTAGGTTTAGCGGTTGAGTTTGGGCCCGGTACATGTCATGGCCCGTCGTGCAAGCAGACTCACGGTCCTTTGCTAAGATTGCGGCGCCCTGCTCGACATAGAAGAAAGCTCATCTGTGGTAAGTGAAGGATTGCCACGATAAAGAGAAAAACCAAAGGAGTACAAATCGAAATAACTTTGATGAAGGCTGGCGTCCCCCTACGGTGTGAGGCCGGTGGAGTTGAATATGGGCGTCCAGTGGGCAACTTAGTCCGGTCGTGAGTGGGCCGAAAACCCCGATGAAGCGCGTTATGCGATGCTTTGGGTGGCGGATCTGTTGCGGCGGGCGAGGACTTGTATGAAGAGGGCCCAGCGAAGGCGGGGCGAGTCGATGAAGAGGCCTATGTTGTGGTGGGCCGAGGCGCCGGTTGGCGAATCGACAGTGTGGTGAGACCATGATGGCGGTCAAGGAGATTTGGAGGCCCGGTGGACAAGCAGGTTACTTGAAGCAGCTCTGGTGAAGTGGTGAGTTGGCGAGTTAGGGGAGTTCAAAGGTCTTGGAAGAGTAGATCCGGCGAAATTGAGAATTATTGAGGTCCATTGCGTGCAGTGGAGAGACTAGGTCAGTGACTAACGTGGTTAGAAGTCGGGGAGGGAAGGGAGAACTACACAGGGAAGAATGTTGGGGGCAAGAGGGAAAACAATGGAGTTACCAAAGCAGCCCTTTTCCATTCATGTGGCTGAGGTAAAACAGCGAATATCGCGAGAGGGCTAAACTTTTCGAGGTAGCGTGATATTTACGATGTGAGTGGGAAGTTTGAAAGCTTTTGGCGCCCTAAAATTATAAGTAATATGCATCTCAAATGCGGCCATTCCTATTTGTGATATCATGGCCGACAATTTGTTTATTTTTGCATATAAAAAAATGTACAAGTTTTGAAAATCAATGTCTCCAACTTTCAAAACTTAGATTGTCCATTCAATTCAAATATGGATCATTGAGCTACTACAAGCAAATACCATCATACGGTCCAATTCAAATGGGAAATTCCAAATGTGTTTTATCCTAAATATGATGATGACAAAAGCAAAAATGTGTGTATGTGTATGAATAAAGGTGGATGATTATAAAGTTTGAACATGCTGGATATGTGTATATCTCTAGAGTTTGATATATGAATTTGAAATCCACAAAATCCCGGCTTAAAAATGTACCTCCCGTTTAAATGAATTACAAAAGCTAATGATGGAGTCGAATTCCAAAATTCCAATCTTAGGTTTGTAATTACGGCACAGCTCAAGGCCTATATCACGCATGTTCTAAAATGTCGTTATCTCATAGTACAAACTTTGAAACAAATTGATCAACCATGAGTGGACAATATCTCAATTACGCTAAAAGTCCCTCAAATATAGACACCTCACTCTTTATAAGTCAACCCCCCACCACCACCACACACACACACACATAGAGAAGTGGATTTCTCTCCCCAAACACCAACACACGAGCACATTAACACCCCTCTCTCTTGTAAAGTGCAGGACCCCAACATAGGTCTCTATCACTTTGTCTCTCGGGCATGCACACATCTCTTCCCTCACTCCTCCTCTAGGTCTTCACGCTATCTCTCTTATCAAAGCACATGCACTATGTAAGTGTATATTTCCCACTTTACACACTGGCAATCGCTCTAACTTGGCAAATCTATCTCCCCTAGTTATGTGTGGTTCTCATGCACTCACCTCACACACCACCCCCACTGCAAACAAGCACACTTTGTCTCCTTGTGCACCACTCTCACTCTTTTTATCTCTCCCACATGCTGTGAGGACCCGCTCCGGCTCCTTCCACAGCCTTCTACATGTAATATTAAACGACTCTTTTAGCTCCCTAATGTATAATGGATTTCTTGATTTCGCACATTACTCTACACCATCTATTCAAGATATCTCATGAAGTCCCCTATCACACACACGATATTTCGCTTCCCTTGCGTCTCCATTCATGAGCCAATTTAGGACAACATCAACATTGTCTCCCTATCTATACGCCATTTATGGGCTAATGACCCCTCTCGCCCCCTCTCTTCCTCTCTCTCTCTCTCTCTCTCTCTCTCTCTCTCTCTCTCTCTCTCTCTCTCAAATCTCTCCGCTAACTCTCTCTTTCTCGCTCTCCCACCCCTCTCCCACACACACACACACATTCGATGTCTCTTCCAAATGAAATGCTGCTCCCCGCCCGCACATGCTATCTCGCTACTACACATGTCACACCATTCCCCTTCCCTTATACTAGGTTTTTACATCATCGGTGGTCTCTCTACTCCACATACACTCTCTCCCTCTCACACACAAAGCAGTGCACAAACACCTACACGAACACGCCTTTAAACACCCACATTGCTCACAGATCCTCATCTCTCCTCATGTCGCATGTATCTCACACACACTCACTCTCCCTAGTGTATATGTGTCTCCACGTTACACAACACTGAGCCCCATGTACATGTCTCTCTCTATCCTCCACACACATAGACAGAAAGAATCTCTTATCACATTATGATCTCTAACATATCCCACACCTTTTATTCTCTCTCTCTCTCTCTCTCTCTCTCTCACTCTCTCTCTCTCTCTCTCTCTACTTCAAACTTTCACGCTCAACAAGGGTTTCCCCATGAACCTGTCTGACCATCTATTCAGCGACAGTCGTGGTGATACTGGCGAACACGAGGGCGTGAAAAAGAATAAATCTACTGCGGGCTTAGGCCACCTAGTATGACTACTAGGACTAGAGCAAGCCAATAGCGCATGTAATCTTCCCACTGCCCCAATACGTGACGGGAAAATCTTAGATTTTACAGTCGAGAAGTCATTATTGCTGAGGCCCCACATGTCGAGTAGTTGAATAGAATGTAGATGCTAGCGCTACGGAAGCAAGAAATGTCGATGTCACGTTTGTATCTCCATACTTATATTTCTTCTCTTATAAAAACCCGAGTTGGTGATGATGAATGCGTGTGCCATCTTGCAATATAGACCGTCCGATCTATATCGGCGGATGGAGTCAACTAAAAGTTACCCACACCCTCTCCACATTTTAGCAGATAAGGCCTTCCCTCGTTAGTCCTTGCTCTCCAGCAAACCTCATCGTGTTGAGGTAATAAAGGAAGCCTCACGAGACAAAGCGGCACGGGTGGCCCGGCTGGCGTCAATCGTCCCCCTGCCTCCGCTCAATCGGGCCACCAGCCACCACCACACCCCACTCCTCTTCACCTTATCTCCCATATTCTCGAGATATCATTAATTTTTACATGGGATTACTCAGACAAGGGTCCAGTCAAAACAAGTGTTTTATAAAAAAATGCATCTAGATATTTACGTGCAATGCACGGATCTTATAGTACTCCTACACAAGACTAAGTTGGTGATGCTTGTAGTAATGCGCCATCAAATGGATTTAAACCGTGAGATCTACATCTGCGATTGTGAGAGGTAAGTTGTTGCCTTTTCTCACCAACATCCCACTTGTCTACCAATTTGCTGAAAACCCATAATTAGTATCTTAAAACCAGCCACATCCCTCCACGACCTCACCATACTTGTTAGGAATATATTCTAATTGAAACATAATATATCTCTAGTGACATATGTATATCAAAATTAGAGTGTTTTGTACCAAGTTTGTGAATCAGTATTATTCTGAGTATGATTCGTTGCAACGGACATGAACATTGCTAGTATTTCCAACCATGCATTTTCTTTTCCTAGTATTCCATAGTTTGAGAGTTTTCCATCAAGATATTAGTCACTGTATGGTTGATATTTACTTTCAATCATGTACACATATGCACCAATAACTATTCTTGCTTATTGGCTTCCAAAGCTTAACTTTCAATCCTACTTACAATATGTAGAGTATTTGGCAAAAACACACCACTTTCAGCCAGCCCTAGGAAGAATCTGTTATACTAAAAATAGCAAAAACATACCCAAAATTTCTTAATCCATTACAAAAGCTACCTAATGCTCCTACCGATTAGATTCGTTTAAACCCATTTGTAACAAGGTTGGCCCACATGTCCGTCTTCGGCAAGAGACAGCTTAAACCGACACATTTTGTTTGACCCGTTGACATGAGGGACCCACATTGACCTTCTATCATGTTATTCCCCTCAAATCGTTATTTTCCACGAACGTTACTTCAAAACGTTACTATTGCTTGTTAAGTGGGTGGCCAGCCGGTGATATGGCGAGTTCTTGCCCGCTCACTTGAGCAGGTGGGATGTCTCCAGCGTTGGCCTCCACTTGCGGGTTGGCAGGCAGGCCCAGCGTGACTCATGAGCGAGCAAGCCGCCCTTGGCCCGGCCTTCCTTCGAGCGAGATGGCTGGCCTTAAGCCTTGGCCACAGCGTGGCTCGCCCGCCCAGCCTGCTGTCTCATCTAGCTAGCAAGCCTTGCGCAGACAAGCGGCCGGGCCGGAGCTGGCATCCCGGGCTGCATAACATGGAGCTCCCGCTTTTACTTGGCCGTTTTGACCTGCGCCAACCTGCGTGATGGCTGTAGTCCCATGGCCGAGAGGATGACTAGGTGGACGAGTAGGAGGTAGGAGGTCACTCGAGGATTTTTGTTGGTAAGAGCATGTACAATGGTTGATAAGGTAGTCTTATCTTAAGTCTGCTACGTGTGCACAGTGGTAGTAGTTTCTTGGCATTTTAGTGGTTTCTTGCATTATTATTAGAGCAAGTACAATAGAGCTAAGTCGGTGAACTATAAGAAATAAACTACTCCCTCGGAGTCTAGGTGTGTAAGTCATCTTCTGAAAACCAAATAATCCCAAAACACTTAGGTGTGATGCATTAACTACTACCTTGTTTCTTGTTTCTTGACATATCAGCCAATAAGAGATGTGGGTGTGCAAGCTTTTGGCGGCTTGAAACTGCCAAACACGACATCTTTGATGGTTAATTTGCATGCAATGCTATTAATTAGCAAATAAACATTAAGTTCTCTAGTTTTCCCTCCTCCTTGGTCAAGGTGCACAATCACAGATGACTTATTCTACACCTGGAAGCGGAGGGGAGTAGTATATTTATGCTTAGTTGGAGGAAAGAGAAGAGAGAGAGAAAGTAGAGCGGGCTCTTAGTAGAAGAGCGAGCTCTGCTGCGTGCTCCCTGAGCACTTTTATTGAGAATGAGAAGTGACCACATAATAAAAAAAGTAGTACATTCTTTTGATCTATTGTTGTACCAAGATGTTGGCTATAAGATGGGTACGTAGATGACATAGCGGCTTATATGGCAGTATTTAACATATTATTAACCATGCTCTTAGGGGTTTCTTGAAAGAAACAATATGCGTGCTACTAGCGACAATGATTCTGGGTTGTGTTGTACTCCAGCAGTACTACTGAGTGGTCGAAGGAGTGCATACCTCGTTTTATTGGAGTTCGTTCCCGGACGAGCGCCTACGGTAGGACACACTTTAAATAGTACTACTACACTTTGTTGTGAGCCAATATTTTACATTGGTAGTTTGAGTTTTGAAGTGAGCGAGACGTGCCGACCTAATCTGGGTGCCTTTGGACAGCCTAGCCACGTGAACGGGTTTTCCAGCCTGACATCCAGGTGGCTCGCGTGATCGCCCTAGTAGCACCTCGCTTGCGACTTCTAGCAAGTAGCATGTTTAAACTAAGCGCCTCCCAATTAAGCCGAGGAGCCGGAAAAACCTGGTGGGGCATTGGGGCTAATGCGATATGGCTCTGTCGTAAAGTGCTCTACTACTACTCTGTAACTTGTAGGCGTTGCATGCATGGACTTCACTCCATTATCGGCTCTCTACTATAAAAGAAGTTCCTCTTGGCGTGTTTTTTTTTTGAGAGAAGCGGAGGCAAAAAGCTTTGCTTCATCTCATTCATAAAGAAGTAACTACCCAACAAAGTTCGACGAGATCCATAACACCTCCACAAATGGAGCGAAAAAGCCTGAATACCGTTGTATCAAATAACTCAAATGTTACTTTTAGCGATGGCAGCCGCTGATAAACAAAGGTTGCTGGTGTAATGCGTGAGAGGCCGGCATTAGGCCGACTACGTGAGAGGAGGCGGCTGAATAGAGACACCGAGACTACCCACTAGGCAGCCACTACCGCAGGTGTAGTTCCACCTGCATTGATAATGCAGTGATGGTTCTAGAGAACGGTAGTACCCTCCACTTCCAAGCCCCGTGGCTCCTTGGCCTAGCAAAGATTCAAGAGTTCAAAACTGGTGCACCTATACTAGACTAGACTAGAAGTACGGTACATACATACTACTAGTTGAGAAAAAGTAGTACTGAAATCTTTGCTTTCTGATGCGATACGTACTCTCCGTCCACATAATGTAAGAGGCGTTTTTTAGCGCTAGTTGGCGTGTACAAAAAATGGCAAGCTTTTTTATACCGAAATTTTGTATTCCATAAAAACTACTACCTAGTATAAAAAAATTTCTTACTAATTACTTTATTATTTATAGTATAATGCAATCCCATAACGTTCCATAATGCTAGTACTAGTAGTAAATAATAACCTCACCCCTTAGTTGAGGAACAATCTACAGATTGGAAGGGGCGAGGAGCCTACTTGATTACGCTCTTATCTCCTCCCCTGCCGATTCCCTCCCACGAAGAGAAGGCAGTTGTTGCACACTTTCCCATGGATTCGCCCGAGCAGTTCTCCTCCTCGTCGAGGCTGGGAGACCTTGGGCTTGATCCTCTAGGAGAAATCGCACGCCCGCTCCAACGTCCTCACCGCCCGCAAGACTCGGTGCTTCCTGCACCAACTTTTTTCAAGGCAGCTGCTTAAAACAGGCTTGGGAAAAGGCCATGCTTGTTGGTCTTCCATGCGTCCTCCGGGAGAAGGTTTTTTCTATGGAACCCGATCCTTGAATAGTCCACAGCTCCACGGCCATGGTTGCACGTTGACTCCGCTAGAGTTGCCGGCGTTGAGAGGTAGTCAGATTTTTTGTCCAGATGAAGCGAGTCAAGAATGGCCAGGTTTGATCATGTAGTGCCAGTTATTCAATTTTCATCCCGTAATTTCAGCTGCCCACCGTCTTATATAGAGGTGCGAATTGATTGCGAAAAATTGGCTTGCATACCTCGACCCCGGATACCACCATCATTTTGCACAACATCCACGGCCGATGGCGGCCGTTCCGGTGAGACCCCTTCTCCACCATTAGGATGGGCGCCGGACTGGGCGGAAGCTTGAATCATTATGATGATGCCTCCATGAGATTGAAGAAGATAACAGTTGCGGACCCGCCCGACAATGACCCAGCGCCCTCGGCGGTTACTATCTCATCGGTGTTACGACATAAAGATTGCCATCGTGCACAACATCACGATAGCAGCGGGCAGGCGGAAAGTGGCGCATGTTGGCGCGGCAGATTTAATACTTCTGCGTTCGAAGGCGTCGTGTTCCATCTAGGCCGCATCTTCCAGCGAGGTGACAAGCCGAGGACATGTTTCATCTGGTTATCATCCTACAGTGCAGGGATATTTCAAGCGGAATACACAAACCATCATTTGCATCCCTAATGGTACTCCATTGACTTTGCGAGGGAGTCATCCCCGATCAAAATAAGATCGCCGATCCTGGATGTGCATTTGCATTAGTGATTCGATCTAACACAGAACCTTGTAGCTGACTTTGGCATATTGGGATCCAACTATCTTAAAATTAAGTTACCCATGGTACCAGCGATGTGCAACATGGTCACACAATCTACCACCGTCCGGACCGTCACCATCTACCCGGGTATTCCATTTTTTAACCCTCTAACGCCTTCTCTTTTCCATTGTTGTACTAGTAGTATACTTTGTAGTACCTAGTAGGAGTACTTTTACCTTGGAAGACGGCGTATAGCTAGCTAGGCCCTT